>OW799224.2:14992321-16277321 GCA_941918905.2 Xestia sexstrigata
TAGACACACTCAGCTCATGCGATTTGTGGTGGAACGGTCCCACGTTCCTACACGATCAAGATTTCAAATTTAGTTCCACAAGACTTACCCGAAGTCAAAAATATTAGTAACACGCTTGTTATAAATCAAAAGGAAAACGTAGATTTATTTACCTTTAGTAGATTTTCTCAATTCAGTCGCTTGAAGCGCCTACGTACTTAGATTTATACATAACGCGCGCAACAAGTAACAAGTAAACGCACAGGTCCGCTCACAGTTGATGAGTTGAGTGAGTCTACTACTCTATTGGCAAGAATTTCACAAAGGGAATCTTTTCCAGATTTACACGAAATACTTGCCAGCAACAAACCGGTAAAAAACGGACACGGACGCGAAACTGAACTTATTTATCGACTGTCAAGGCTATCTTGCTTTGCGGTAAACAACATTTTACCGTTCTTCTTTTCCGCTTTGAACATAAACAAATGCTGCATGCAGCACCTCAGCTTTTGCTATTTAATATTCAGGAAACTTGGTGGCCTGTAGGTGGTAGGAATCTCGCGAGAAAAATAGTACACGGTTGTATTAAATGCGCGAGAATGCGCGGGAATTTAGCCACCCCTATCATGGGAAACCTTCCTAAAGAGCGACTAGAGTCAGGATTTCCGTTCATGGTGTCCGGAGTCGATTATTTTGGACCAGTGCTCATATTGAATCGTAGAGGCAGGGGTGCAAGAACACAAAAGGCGTACGTTTGTTTATTTATCTGTTTTGGTACACGCGCGGTTCACTTAGAACTAGTCACAGATTTGTCATCAAACTCTTACTTTCTAGCTCTTAAACGCTTTATTTCACGTCGTGGTAAACCGAATGAAATTTATTCCGACAACGGAAAAAACTTTGTTGGTCTAAAGAACGAATTTACTAAATGATAAATGATGTTTATTTTGCAAGTAGGTTTTTACAAACACTTTTACACGTCATTTTTTTTAAAACTAGATGGGGCCGGTGTTTCGTACCTGACTACTCTGAGAAGAAACAGCCGAAACAAACTCAGAGGTCACAGTCACTTTTGAAGTCCGACATAATTTTTCTCAATTCACATGAGGACTATGCAGATTAGTGTCTGAGATGGTCTTTTGAAGAAAGAACCACACAGATTTGAGTGGACCTGTCCAGTCAGTGCAAGCATTTGTCAGTTATCGTGTAGCTCGACTTATAACTCAAGGAGCTCAACGAAACGACGAACAATACCAAAGAAAGGATATTTGGATAGGTCGCTTATAGTACTCAAACTGCCAGACAGTTGTGGGAAAAAAAAAGAAAACAAACAAAAAATATATAAAAATGAAACCCAAATGGTCCCCATTCTCAATAATCAAATAAAATTAATAATAATTTACAAAATCAATGTCAATAAAAATCACAAAAATCATATGTCAATAATAATAAAAAAGTAAGATACGAAAATATTCCTGTCAAGTCATTAGGTAAATGTAACATAAAATAAAATAAAAAGTAAAAAATAATAAAATACTGAAATAAGTATTCATGTCAAATCATTTAATGTCAGAGTATATAAAAGAAAAGAAATTAATAATAAACAAGCGAAGTCCGAAATTTCGACATTCACAAAGCAAATTTCATTGGAGTTTCTGAGGGAGATCGAGAGCTTCTATGGACAGTTGTACACGTCAACCAATCAACCCGTCGTAGATCTAGCAAACGACCCAAAAGCTAGACCGACCCGACACTTTACCGAAGACATCCCGGACGTCAGCCTGTACGAGATTAGGATGGCTCTGAAGCAGCTCAAAAACAACAAGGCACCGGGTGATGACGGAATTACGGCTGAACTCCTGAAGGCGGGTGGAAAACCGGTACTTAAGGCCCTTCAGAAGCTATTTAATTCCGTCATACTTGAGGGAAAAACGCCACAGGCATGGTGCAGGGGTGTGGTGGTACTCTTCTTCAAGAAGGGCGACAATGCCCGGTTGAAGAATTATAGGCCCATCTCACTTCTAAGCCATGTCTACAAGTTGTTTTCACGAGTCATCACGAATCGTCTCGCGCGCAGGTTTCACGATTTCCAGCCTCTCGAACAAGCCGGTTTCCGGAAAGGCTTTAGCACCGTGGACCACATACATACGCTGCGGCAGGTTATACAGAAGATCGAAGAGTATAACCTACCCTTCTGTTTAGCTTTTGTGGACTACGAGAAAGCCTTTGATTCGATCGAGACCTGGGCTGTACTGCAGTCTCTCCAACGGTGCCAAATCGACTATCGGTACATCGAGGTGTTGAAGTGTTTGTACAAAAACGCCACCATGTCAGTCCGACTTCAGGACCAAGCCTCGGAACTTATCCTCCTGCAGCGAGGTGTGAGACAGGGAGACGTCATATCTCCGAAACTGTTCACCGCTACACTGGAGGATGTCTTCAAGGTTCTGGACTGGAGAGGGATAGGCATTAACGTCAATGGCGAGTACATCACCCACCTTCGGTTTGCCGACGATATAGTGGTCATGGCTGAAACCATGGAGGACCTCAGTACAATACTGGATGACCTCAGTAGAGCTCAAACTCAAACTCAAACTCAAAGCATTTATTTCAATCAGACCATTACGGCACTTTTGAATGTCAAAATTACAAATAAAAAACAAAGCTACAGTCCCAGTCACAAGGCATAATAACTTGAGAAAGTACTGTAGTTGCCCATTCCCTAGCGTAGATCTCTATGGAGAAGAACGGGCAAGAAACTCCTTGGACACTCTTTTGAATCAAAATATTGTTACAAAATCTTGGTTACATCATTAATTTTGAAATTATACATATATGTGAGAACGATGTAGAAAGACGTGCACATTCAGAGCGTCCAGAGTAGAAAAAGACAACAATTAAACAACAAACGAATTAAATCGACCCTGGCAGCCAAGAGATGACCAGTCCCAACTGACAGCGCCCGCCCACGAACATGACGCGCGCATCGGCGCCATTCAACTCAACCATATTGAATTTAGGGGAATTAAATGACCCGACACACCCGCCACCATCAGCGAGACATTTGAGTGAGCATGACATTCTCTCAGCCACCAAGGCATTTTCAAGTCAATGCCTCCGGAAGAGTGGGTCTTAAAATGAACATGGACAAAACCAAGGTCATGTTGAATGCCCATGTCACACCCATTCCAATCAAGATCGGAGACTCTACACTCGAAGTTGTAGACGATTATGTGTACCTGGGACAAACGGTCCAGTTAGGTAGGTCTAACTTCGGGAAAGAGGTCAATCGTCGAATCCGACTCGGCTGGGCAGCGTTCGGGAAGTTGCGCGGTATCTTCTCGTCCAACTTACAACAGTGTCTCAAGACGAAAGTCTATGACCAGTGTGTGTTGCCAGTGATTACATACGGGACCGAAACGTGGTCGCTCACAATGGGCCTCATCAGAAGGCTTAAAGTCACTCAAAGGGCAATGGAGAGGGCTATGCTCGGAGTTTCTTTGCGTGATCGAATCAGAAATGAAGACATCCGCAAGAGAACCAGGGTCCTCGACGTAGCCCGAAGAATTGCCAAACTTAAGTGGCAGTGGGCAGAGCACATTGCTCGTAGAACGGATGGCCGATGGGGCCGAAAAGTTCTGGAGTGGCGACCGCGAACCGGAAGACGTTGCGTTGGAAGGCCTCCCACCAGGTGGACCGATGATCTGGTGAAGGTTGCGGGAATCCGCTGGATGCGAGTCGCACGGGACCGGTCAATGTGGCGACACTTGGGGGAGGCCTATTTCCAGCATTGGACGTCTTTCGGCTGAAATGATGATGATGATGACAGTGGTTTCCACTTGTCTTACATGGGGTATCGTAAACTTAATACATTTAGTTTTTTTCTCATTTAGGAGTAAATTATTAACATTAAACCAATTAACGACGTTTGCCAGGGCGCTATTAACATCATCCGTAACTAACTGCTGACGTTTGAGTTTAAATAAAAGAGAAGTGTCGTCTGCAAACAATACTATGTCATGATTATCCTTAATGAGGTAAGGCAAGTCATTTATGTAAATAAGAAACAAAAATGGACCAAGAATTGAGCCCTGGGGTACCCCCATTCTTACTACGGATCCGAGAGATCTTTTCCCGTTGACATCAACTCTCTGAATCCTATCACTCAAATATGAAATAAGAAGATCCAGAGAGGCTTTACGGATTCCGTAGTGGTGTAGTTTCCTGATTAATGTTTCATGAAGAACGCAATGGAAAGGCATTATAAATGTGTCCTAAAAGTTCAACACCGGCACCGAACATCAGTAGTTGAACGACCCCTTGTGAAACCGAACTGTTTATGTAATAACTTATGTTTATAGATTCTTTGCATTTGTGCCAAAATTAATTTTTCGAATTATCTTCTAAAGGTGGGTAGTACTTAAATGGGTCTATAATTAGTGGGGTCTAATGTGCTACCCGATTTAAACAATGGTATTATTTTACTATATTTCATTAGATCAGGAAACTCACCATGGTCAATACAATCGTTAAATATTACAGCTAATGAAGGAGCTACAATGTTTATAATGGATTTAGCAACGTCTACAGAATGACCCCATAGATCGGCGGTCTTTTTAACATTTAAGGTGTGAAAAGTTTTAATTATATCTTTACAGGTGACATATTGAAAATTAAATTCGGAATCACAGACTGAAACGTTTTCCCTTAGTAAAGACTCGGCAGCAGCAGGTGACGAGTTTAGCGATTTAGTAGTCGATACGGAAATATCCGCAAAGAAATTTTCAAAGGCTGTGGCAACTTGAGTGTCTAAATTTAAAATATTATTGCCAATAAAGCCTGTAGTCACTATTTCGATTGCAAGACCTTCCCGTTTCGCTATTTATAATGTTCCATGTCATTTTAAATACATTACTACTATTTTTAATTTTTGAACTCAAGTAACGTGACTTTGCTATGAAACAAACTTTTTTAAATAATTTAGAATAATTCTTAACATACAAATTAAATTCTACAGTGTTTATATAAGTTCGCTCTTCATACAGCTCATAAAGTCGTTTTCGACTCTTATGAATACCAATGGTGGCCCAGTCGTTGAAAGAAGCGTTACTATTTACAGATATTGTCTTAGGGACAAATGTGTTTTAAAATTGTGTGCAATACATACTGAAAAAATCGTTATATTGTTGATTTGGATCATCATGAACTGACAAATGTGGTAGTTTAGATAAAAGTTTAGTTTTAAAAGTTTCCAGGCGATTTTTACTTTTTGGATTAATAATGATATCTTTTTTAGTGACTGTCTTGTTAACATTTGGAATTGTGATCAATTGCCCACAATGATCTGAATCTATTAAGTTAATAATTGCTTTTTGTGGCACTAGTTGGGGTTATTCTGGTAGGCTCGAGAAATTTGTTTTCAAGATTGTATGACTGAAAGAGGCTTATAATTTTAATACTTAACCCAGAATTTTCTATCTTTCAAATTTATATTAAAATCACCACAAATGATTATTGACTTCTTAGAACTACAGATTTTATGCAACACTTCATCCATTACCTTTTCAAAACAGTCATACAACCCTGAAGGTGGTCTATACACACTTAATATAATAAACTGCTCCAATTCTATACGGGCTATTTCAACTGTTCGCTCAACAGACAGGCTGACAATATCCTTGCGGTCTTTAAATTTAAGATGATTATTTACTAAGATTAATGTGCCGCCATGTATAGCATTTACCCTGCTGAATGAACTACCAACCTGGTGATTACTAAAATTGAAAATTAATTGATGACATTTGAGCCAATGCTCCGTTACACAAAGAATATCTATATTGTTACAATTCAGGAAAAGTTCTACTTCTAATTCTTTGTTCAAAAATTCTTGAATATTTTGATGAACCAGGTTGATACTATTAAAACTCTCAAAATATTCGCCTGATTTATTATCTGGCTTCCTTATAATATTGCAAGAGGTCGCCTCTTTTGTCGCAATTTCTAATTTAAATGATTGACTGATTCACTAATTATGATCAAACTATTGGCAGAGTGATTTAATTGAGTATTGCATTGTTCAACAGAGGCAACATGATCAGCCAAATTCTTGGCTGTAATAGTAAAAAAGGATGATAGCGACACAGCTACCTGTCTTTTCCAATAGTTTGAAAGATAGCACCTGTCTACAAGATATCTATCTTTTGTCAAATAAAAATTGTCACCAATATAATTGTTAATGTCAATCAAATTAAATACATTACTATTAAATGTCAGATTATGCAATGTTTTGTTAATATGATATCTAAAATAATTTTCTTCCTGTGGCAAACTTTTACTATATGGAAATGTGAACATTACAATTTTTCTTAAACTCAGGTCAAATAATGATCTATAATATTGGAGTAATTCTCCTTTATTCACAGTACCCCTATTACCAACAAATATTATAAGTATAGAATCCTGGTTGAAGTTGTAATTAATAATTTTTCTCATGATGTCATACAAGGAACAACCAGTCATACAAAAGTTCATAACAGAATATCCCGGATACTTATTTGTCAACAAGTGGCCTAAATCCTTTCCAATTTCATCAGAGAAAATTACAATTTCTTTGTTGACAATCTGTTTAGCTAAACAAGTAGTAATTTCTAAAGGTAAACTAACACAGGACTGCGGTATAGTTGTATCACCTATAGACAATGAGTGGGCCGGTGTGGGTCCAACAGATGGTGGTGGACAATGCTCACAGTTGTTAGTTTCTGTACTTACCAGCTCATTCATAGCCAATACATATTCCCTCATTTGGTTTTCAGAGGCTGTATATTTAGTATTGAGTAAAGTTAATTTCTGTTGTAGGTGGTCAATTTCACACCGCAAGTTCTCTGTGTCAATTTGGTACTTCCTATTACTTTTATCTAAATTTAAAGAATAATTATCTAATTGTTTTAGAAGGTTCAACCTTTCCCTATTTAATTCAATGAAAATAAAAATAAAAATTTTGATTGAAAGTTGTTTGGCTTAACCATCATTATACTAAGCCTCGATTTCATTTTAAATGAAAAACATTTACAGGTAAACATATGTAATTAAATTATTTGCACTGATACATGGTACAATAATAGTCTTTAAAATATGCTTTGATTTACATGTCTGGCCATGGACTGGCTTGCAAATATTTAAAAGAAATCATGTTACTTAGATAATTTGGCATTGAAAATAAGAGCACATCAATATTTTTATTATTTTCTATTCTTATTCTAACATATGGACATAAAACAACATTAATTATATTTATCTCAGTCATCTTCAAACAATTGACATATTAATAGGGAGCGCAGATTTAAATTAATTTATCCATAAAACACTATATATACATTGTAGCAAAAAATCAATTTGAAAAACTAACTAAATATCAAGTACATACTACATGATTTTGTGTAAATGTTAAATAACCCTTCACGAAGCCGCCAATCAAGCATTCTGTACATCAAACTAAGTAAAAATACGTATATAGTAAGTACAAACTATTGCTGGGGAACAACTTTGATTTGGAGTGAAAAATCAGGCGGCTACAGGCTACAGGGCTAATACTGGGGGGGAAGGGCTCAATATAACGCACTCAAAACATTGTACAGATGGATGCATTGAATAGAACAGGGATTATAGAGGTATTTAAAGTAAAATTTTAACATTAAAAACTAAAACTAGATTTTGGAACTTAGATTCCCATTATCTCCTTAACCAGAAGGTTCCCGTTTTACGTATGGTACAAAATAAAAAAAAATATCAAAATGACAGGGAGAACAAGTTCCTTTTGGCTTCGTTATGGACATTTTGACACACATTATATTACATTTTATATAAACATACAATGCAATACTTTATACATCAATGTCTGCAGGTTGGACATCACCAGAGTCACGAGTAACTCTTTCTTGCATATTGATATCGTGATCCGTGTCTCTTACTGGTAACGGCCGACGATTAAATTTTTTGACATAAAAATTGTACCACAACTCTCGATTACTCTTTACGACAACTAGATAAACGTTTAATAGGAATGGGTTTAAGTTATAGGTTAATACTTGTAGAGCACGTATGACTTTGTTTCTACGATTACGTAATACTTTACTTGGAGAACCAAGTACTTTTTCGTATCTAATTCTTAATTTGTTTGTGTCATCCATTAACGAAATAACATGAAAGGACAACAGTAAGACGTCACTTAATATAAATATCAGACTGGCGATGAACAAGCGATGCCATTTGTTCATAGCCGTAAGTGCGCTCACGTTAGAACTACGACAGAGTGAGTATACAATTCGTAAGAAAAGCAAGCAATTTAATGTCACAGTTGTAATAAAAATCAATAATCCTACATCGCCAGGATTTACATCAGATTCCAAAAAATAACCAGAAGTAGTAAAAAAATGAAGTCCCATTATTATTACAGATGTACCCCAACCAAAGAGGCTACTTTTTACGAATTTCCATCGGATATGCACATTGAAAACTTTAACAATATCTAAGTAAAACATGTGACATATGACTAATAACCAGTGGTGTTTGGCCGATGATAAGTACATTAATAGATATATAGTAATAATGAAAAACCAACATCCGTATATTCTTATGATTAGGATTCCATTTTCAAATTTATGTCCAATTTCAAACGAATATTCTCTGTTTTTGATATTTGTAATCTGCACCATCGAAGAGACGAAGAAGTTAGCTAAAATTACGTTGAGGCACACGAAATTTCTGTAATTTCGAAAGTTTTTTAACACGTACCATGATATCAGTCCATAGATCAGCGTAGCTAGGGTCAGTCCAAACATAATGTAGTGCGTTGAAAACTCTAAATCTTCGTATAATTGTGGAATGTAAGACATCTCGGTTATCCAATTGTGAGTTTTGGCTATCTCATCAAACTCAGTTGCAGCACAAGTAAAATGATTACCTGTTCGTGAACTATTGAACGTTGCCATAATTTTTAATTATGATATTTTCCGAAACTGGACGATGTTACAATAGTAGAATCCAATAGCAAATAAACTAATGAAAGACAATTTTGTTGTATCTTTGTTAGTCAACCGGATTTGCGTCGTGCATGTTTCCAATATGGATGATGAGTAATATAAAATAGGGAAATAGAAACAGGTAAATAAAACAAATAATAATATGTTTTCCCAGATTAAATTTAGTAATTCATATTTTATTATATTGCTCGTTGGTCTAGTAGTTACAAGCTCGACTGTTGAGCATGAGGTCCTGGGTTCGATTCCAGGTTGGGTAAAGTGATATTGGGCTTTTCCATCAGTAATTTCTTATTAACGGCTATGGAATCTCTGTGCATATTTACGGATTTGTGACCGGTTGATGGCAATAGACTCGCTCCCTTTTACATGGGACTTAAACATAACTGGTGAAATATATTCCTCACTTCTAGCCCAGTGGTATCCGAAAATATTTATAGTTTTTGAGTTACAGCGTCTTAAAATTGTATGTGTTACGAGCTGGATATGGGATAAATTAATTACTACCGATTAAACAACAAATAACTTTATTAAACACTAAACACTTAAAACTCAATCACAAATACACTACTGATCACTATTCGCTTAGATATCGCACTTCTAGTTCACTTTAATTCGCTTTGTTGTGTAGCCAAAATTAAACTGCCTGCTCCCGTTTTTTTTTTTTGAGAGGTTGTCGTCTGCTTAACTGGACAATCCTGTGGATGCCTTAAGTGTAAGGCCTCCAGCCAGGGCATAAAACTTACTAACTAAACGACTACACGCTAAGGGCACCCCCTGCGGGGTACGGGTCTCGGCTTAGAGCGTCGCTGGGAGAAGACAGCAAGGGGACAGGCTGGATCTGAGAGTGGTGTCATTAATTAGGGACTGATTTTGGACTACTGGCTCAGCAACGCGGGCTGGCACGAGCAAGGGACGGGGAGGGTTCGTATCGAGACGGGCCTCGACGGCGAGGACGGAATGACAGCCGTTTGCGTCTGTGCTTTCTAAGCGTGCTAGTTTCCTTCCTGCTCTCCTGGAGGAGGGTAATAGCGTCATCGGGATCGACTAAAGTATGCCTTGGGCGGCGGATCTGACTAATTCGCGAGGGTTCGTAACTAGCGGCCGCTGCGATCAGGGGGTTACGGTGTTTGATGGCAGAATCGAAGAAGCGCTTGGAGAGGCGCTTCTTAAACTGAGCTAACGTGGGGATTTTAAGATCTAAATGTAAACGGTCATTAGGGACGTAATAGAGAGCTCCCGTGACTTTACGTAAGAACCGGTTCTGAAGGAGTTGCATCCTATGAAGATATCTAGGCTTGGCGTGAGCGTACACGATACAAGCGTAGGTCATGATGGGACGGATCACGGCGGTATAGAGACGCAGTTTGCACCTGAGAGACAATTTGCTCTTTTCCGTTAGTAAGTAATGGAGTCTACCCATCGCGAAAGCAGCTCGGTCGCGAGCTGCTTTAATATGTGGCCTGAAGGTCAGATGGTTGTCGAGGATGACTCCTAAGTATTTGGCTTGCTTCTCCCAGGGGATAGGCTTGCCGTACATAGTGATCGGATTGGGGGAAGTGACATTAGTACGCGATCTCGAAAAAAGAATGGCCTGACTCTTATCGGGGTTAACCTCGATTCTCCATTTCCTAAACCAAGCGCCTAGGACGTCGGCTGAGGTTTGGAGGGTTTTGGCGATTGCGTTTTTCAGCGACCGGTGTAATAGATAGCCGTGTCGTCCGCGAACAGGGCTAACTAAGCCTTTTTGCTCTTGGGAATGTCAATAGTGACCAACGTGAATGCGAGCGGGGAGATGACGGAGCCCTGAGGAACTCCGGCGCGAATAGGGTGAGGAGAGGAGAGCGATTTTCCTATGCGGTATCGGTACGTGCAATTCGACAAAAAGTCTCGCAAGATGAGCACGAGACGGTCCGGCACTCCTAGTTGATACAGCTTATATAATAAGCCGTTGTGCCAGACTTTGTCGAAAGCTTTCGCTATGTCGAAGAACAACGCGCCCGTCATCGACGAACGCTGAAAACCAGCGCTCAGGTGTTCGACGATGCGATGGGTTTGTTGAATACAAGAGTGTTCGGTCCTGAAGCCGAACTGTTCGTTGGGAATGTGGCTCTTAGCTTCGGCGAAATCTTTGACACGCTTATAAATAAGTCTCTCATAGATTTTTCCGAGTGCTTTCAGGAGAGTGATAGGACGGTAGCTCGCGGGGTCCGTCTTGGGTTTACTGGGTTTGGGAATTCCGATAACAGTGGCCTCTTTCCATACTTGGGGGAAGAAGTTGTTACTTAGGGTGCCATTGAAGATGGCTGCCAATAAGACTATTAACTGACCGGGGAGAAGTTTGAGCACCTTGTTAGTGATTCGGGTGAGCCGGGTGCTTTACGCGGTTTAAGCCCTTTAATGAAGTCGTTCCCTTTTGTCTGGGGTGACTAAAGGTATAGGATCATCGGGGTCTTCAAAGGGGGGAAGGGAGGCCCTACGTTCGACTTCCGCGTTTACCGTGTCGAGGTGTTGACTATCTACCGGTTGCGTGCTGGGAGTGCACTGAGATTCTAAACTGTCGGCTAGGCATTCGGCCTTTTCAGAGTCTTCGAACGCGAGGCTCTTGTCCGGACGAGTGAGAGGAGGCATCGAAGCCTTTTCGGAGGCACGTAACTTACATTGCAGTTGCTAGAAAGCTAGGTGGGTGGGTTCGAGTTCGCTGAGCATTTTGTCCCATTGATTCGAACGAAACTCACTGGTGCGCTTCTTTACAGCGCGCTGTAAGCAGCGCATGTGAGCCTTGTTCGAGTCACAGAGAAAAGAGCTGTAGGCACGGATAGCCGCGTTTTTCTCGTTTATCAGATCACGAACGTCATCGGGTAGTTTCCAGCGCTGATCGCTCAAGGCTGGGACTTCCCGTGAACAATCCGTTAGTACGGTTTAATGTGTTCTGTGAAAGTGTTAATGGCGGCTGTCGTGTCAGCGACTGTGACAATATGGTCGGGGATGGAATCCAGGTGCGGCGACGTGAGGAAATTCAGCTTTTCGCTGACTTTCCTCCAGTCGGTAATCACTTGGGAAGGCGGGGGCTGATCGGGGTCGGAAGGACCAGAGCGGGGGAGCAAGTGCATAAACACAGGGCAATGGTCGGAGTTGAGCTCGTGAAGAGTCTCGATCAAATGCAACCTATGGTTGACATTTATCGGGAGCTCTTCCTGGAAGCCTCAATCGTGCAGGCCTGGGTGACATCACCGGACAGGCCTGCCGACATTAACTATGAGGCAGGGTGGTTCCAGGAGGCCGTGTCTGATATATGCGACGTGGCAATGCCCCGAGTCCGGCCAGGAAGCGCCCGACGTCAGGTGTACTGGTGGTCGCGAGAGCTGACGTTTCTGCGTGAGGCGTGCGTGGCTGCGCGGCACCTGTACGCCAGGCATCGCAGGCTCCGCATCCGCCCACCGGATGCGGCAGCCATTGAGGCGGAGCTATATGAGGGGTACAGAGCGGCGAAGACCGCCCTCCGCGAAGCTGTCCTGCGGGCCAGAGATCAGGCCCGCGAGGAATTGCTGGCGACTCTCGACGGAGATCCGTGGGGGCGACCTTACAAGATGGTGCGGGATAAACTCCGCACCTGGGCCCCCCCACTGACGCAGAGTCTCCGGCCTGAGCTCGTGGAGGACGTAGTGAGCACTCTGTTCCCTACGCGGGGGGAACATCCCCCCCGCCTATAGCTCCGCCACCTGCGGTGCTGGAAGCGGACCACCAGGACGACGACGACGACACTCCGGTAGTGACTGGGGTAGACCTGAGAGTGGCGGTACGCAGGCTCAGTGCCAAAAATACCGCCCCGGGACCCGACAGCTTGCCTGGCAAAGCCTGGGTCCTGGCCTCGGAGGCTCTCGGGCCCCGACTGGAGGGGCTCTTAAGCGCATGCTTGGAGAGAGGCCAGTTCCCACTTCGTTGGAAGACGGGGAAGCTGGTCCTCATTCGGAAGCCGGGGCGCCCTGCGGACTCTCCGTCCGCATACCGGCCCATAGTTTTGCTCGACGAGGTGGGCAAGCTCTTTGAAAGAGTAATTGCAAACCGCCTCGCCGAGCACCTTGCGGGGACGGGGCCGGATCTTGCGGAACACCAGTTTGGTTTCCGCAAGGGGCGCTCTGCGGTGGACGCCATCATGCGCGTGAGAGCCCTCACGACGGGGGATGCAGTGTCCCGGGGTGGGGTTGTCTTGGCGGTGTCTCTCGACATCGCCAATGCCTTCAACACCATGCCCTGGAGCTGCATTAGGGAGGCACTCCGGTATCATCGGGTGCCGACCTACCTTCATCCATCACCATCGGTCCTAGGGCCGTCCTTGTGGAACATCGGTTACGACTGGGTGCTGCGCGCCGACCTCCCTAGCGGCGTCAGCGTGGTTTGCTATGCAGACGACACGCTGGTGCTGGCACAGGGGGGGTCGCACGAGGCGGCGGCCGAAATCATGACACGCGGGGTTGCGATAGTCGTTGAGAGGATCCGGCAACTGGGTCTCGAGGTGGCATTGCACAAGTCCGAGGCCATGTGCTTTCATGGGCCTCGGAATGCGCCACCTCCGGGATCCTTACTCACGGTAGGAGGGGTATCCATCGGTGTCGAGTCGACTTTGAAGTACCTAGGACTCGTCCTCGACAGCCGGTGGAACTTCGTGGACCACTTCCGACATTTGGCCCCAAAACTGGAACGGACTGGGGCTGCCTTCAGGCGGCTCATGCCCAACCTGGGGGGGCCGAACGCTTCCTGCCGGAGGCTCTACGCGGGAGTCGTGCGGTCCATGGCCCTTTACGGGGCCCCGGTGTGGGCGCGTTCCTTGAGGCTGCGTGCAGCCCACTACCTGAACGCGCCCCAAAAGGTGGTAGCCGTAAGGCTGGCCCGTGGGTACCGCACGATCGCCCGCGAGGCGGCGTGCCTCCTTGCCGGATTGCCGCCATGGGATCTGGAGGCGATAGTCCTCGCGCGCCTGCATGAATGGCGCGCGGAGGCGCTTCGCCGGGGGGAAACTCCGCTGCCGCGACAAATTGTCGCTCAGCGGACAGACTTCCGGCGGGATCTCATGGCGACATGGAGAGAGCGACTGTCGCAACCCCGTGCAGGGCACGCCACGATAGTGGCGATAAGTCCCCTCTTTGAGGAGTGGCTGGAGAGACGCCACGGCGTCCTCACCTTCCGCCTGACGCAGGTCCTCACCGGACACGGTGTTTTTGGGAGGTTCCTGCACCGAATCGGGCGGGAGGAAACGCCCGGGTGTTTCCACTGCGAGGATCGACCGGAGGACACGGTGGAGCACACGGTGGAGGTGTGCCCCGCGTGGGCGGAGCACCGCCGTGTCCTCGAAGCGGCGATTGGCGGCGGCGACCTCTCGCGTCCGGCCCTGGTGCAAGCCATGGTCCGGAGCGAGACGGAATGGGACGCCGTCACCTCCTTCTGCGAAGCAGTAATGCTAGAGAAGGAGGTGGCGGAACGTGAGAGGGAGAGAACCTCACAGCGTCCCGGCCGCCGCGGGAGACGCCCCGGGCGTCGGGGGCCACCACGTGGCCCCCGGCCACCGTAGGCGCGGGCCTGTGGACGGTGGGCTATGGGCTAGCTCGCCGTCCGTCCGTCTCATGACGACAGGCCGTGTCGACGGCGCGTTCGTGTTCCACGCGCGTCTCAAAGAGAGTCAGCAAAAAGGAAGGGGTCCGAAAGGACCGATGCCTGCCGGGGTTGCGGGACTATTCGAAAGAGATTGCGTGGCCCCGGAACACAAAGGGCGATGAAGGAACATGGATGGGTTTTAGTCAGTAAAAGTCTGACACTCCCTCCTGCTCCGCCCAGAGCGGGAGAAGTCATTTGATGATTTCCCATCCGAAAAAAAAAAAAAAAAAAGGGGACTTAAGGTTTCTTAGGGCTTGCTCTATCTCGGGATAGCGGCTGAAGATTTCGTTGTAGATTTCTATGTCAATGGGGGCACTCCTGAGTTCAGCAGCTAGGCTGTCTGCTTCAGGAACTACAAAAACCGCGAATCTCGCGATCGTTCGGAAAGAACTTTTTTTTGCGATGACCACGGGGCCTGGAGGCCCGGGGCGAGAGGGCACAGGAGAAGCAACGGGTGCAACTTTTGGAGAGGCTGCGGAAGCGATCACTCGGGGCACTGGGGGCGCTGGGGGCGCAGGGGTGTCGAGTAACCCTGGGATGGTAGTGGTCACTGCCTTACCAAGTGCTGGAAAAGCTCTCTGGTGGTTCAGAGAGTTCCAGGGTGAGGGTCTCTGCGGACTGAGACGTTCGGGCAATTGGGAGGAGGGGATCTTGACGGAGGGGCTTTCCCTCTGCAGCCGTTCGCTGGCGCGCTTCGCCAACTTTGAAGAGGAGGACTTGGGGGCCACAGACGACACAGCTGGGTGGCTCTGAAGCCTGGGAGATGTCCTTAGGACGAGGACAGTCGGTCGTGCCATGGTTGCCTAGGCACTTTACGCACCTATGAGGCGATATTTAATTAATTATGACGTTATTTAATTAATTTAAGAAAATTATTATTACAAAATTTAACGGAGAGAGAGATAGATAGGAGGACATAGGGAGAGATTTAACGGAATATATAATAGTAGGCTGTATAGGTCTGCAGCCCAAGCCCAATGCCCAATGATCAATGTCTATATGCTGAGAAAAACAATTTCCTTCAGTATTCAAAACTGTCCTAATTTTACTTTAAATTTTAATTAAAGAAATGTTATGTTACTACTGTTTTGTTTCCTCGAAATTGAAGTGAAAAGCAGAGTTTATAACTCGTCCACAAAACCATTTTATCCACGACATTACTATGAGCCCTCGCCTTCGGCTCGGGCTGCTAAAAGTCTCGGATAAAAATGGTTCGTTGTGTGCACTTGTTGTAAAATCTACTATTGTACACCAACAAATTAAAAATTCGAAAAAAAAGTGTACTTATTTGTTCCCCTGACGTTGATTCGTTTAATCAGTTAACAGCTAGATGAGTTTTGACAGCAGATTTATCAATCATTTTCCATTCGAGATCAGAGGGTCACAGAGTTGCTTGGTCCGATGGACCCCACGCGACTAATTATGGGTTATTATGGAACATTGTTGCAAAAAATATAATATGTAAATTAAAAAATTTAATTACTTTATTTTTTTAATTTGTTGATTTAATGTTTTACTCTGGACGCTCATAATGTGCACGTCTTTCTACATCGTTCTCTCATATATCTATAATCTCAACATGAATGATGTAACCAAGATTTTGTAACAATATTTTGATTTAAAAGAGTGTCCATGGAGTTTCTTGCACGTTCTTCTCTACGCTAGGGAATGGGCAACTACAGTACTTTCTCAAGTTATTATGTCTTGTGTCTGGGACTGTAGCTTTGTTTTTTTTTTGTATTTTTGACATTCAAAAGTGCCGTAATGGTCTAATTGAAATAAATGCTTTGAGTTTGAGTTTGAGTTGAAATATCAAGTACAGTGCTACATGATGTTTGGTGTAAATGTTGAATAACCCTTTACGAAGCCGCCAACCAGGTATTATGTACATTAAACTAAGTAAAAATACGTAAATAGTACGTAAAAATTACTGCTGGGACTTTGATTTGGAGTAAAAAATCTGGGGGCTACAGGCTACAGGGCTACTACAGGGGTGTAGGGCTCAATATAACGCACTCAAAACATTGTACAGATGGATGCATTGAATAGTACAGGGGTTGTAGAGGTATCTAAAGTAAAATTATAAAATTAAAAACTAGCGAAGATGTTGGAACTTGGACCTTCCATCCATATCTCCGTAACTAGAGAGTTCCCACGTATGGTACAGAACAAAAAAAAAATAAAAATGACGAGGAAAACAAGTTCCTTTCGGCTTCGATTATGAATATTTTTACACCCAAAATTACATTCTATTCTATACACCGTCTATTTTAGTCGTCTTACAACGGCAGCCCACTTCATGTGTCCAATGAGTACTAAATATTCACAAATAAAAAATGATATATTTGAATTTTGAAAATAAAAAAAAAGTGTTTTTCATTATGACGCATGATGCACTTTAAACACACTGTTGTGAGCGATGATCTACTCGACTTGAGCGCTGGGTAGCTATGTTTTACCGTTTGAAACGTAAACATTATTTACAGGATGTTTCATAATTCTGACGTACGATGAATTGTACCTATTGTCTAAATTATTGGTAAAATATAAAAAATCCCACCTAGAGGTATTTTTTGTAACATACATTCAGTGGAACACCTTTCTAAGACGATTAAAAAGTCACGGTGTTTAAACACACAATGACATAATATTTTATACATCAATGGCCGTAGGTTGGACATCACCAGAGTCACGAGTAACTCTTTCTTGCATATTGATATCGTGATCCGTGTCTCTTGCTGGTAACGGCCGACGATTAAATTTTTTGACATAAAATTCGTACCACAACTGTCGATTACTCTTTACGACAACTACATAAACGTTTAATAGGAATGGGCTTAAGTTATATGTTAATACTTGTAGAGTATGTCTGACATTGTTTCTAAATTCAATATGATTTGACACAGTACCACAAATACTTCCGAAGCAAATATTGAATTTGGGTCCGTCGTCATCCATTAACGAAATAACATGAAAAGACAACAATAAGACGTCACTCAATATAAATATCAAACTGGCAATGTACAAGCGACGCCATTTGTTCGTAGCCGTAGGTGCGCTCGCGTTCGAACCACGAAAGAGTGAGTATACAATTCGTAAGTAAAGCAAGCAATTTAATGTCACAGTTGGAATAAAAATTAAAAATCCTACATCGCCAGGATATACCTCAGATACAAAAAAATTACGAGAAGTAACAAAAAAATAAATAAGCGTTATTATTACAGACGCACCCCAACCAAAAAAGCCGCTTTTTACATACGTCCATCGGTTATGCACATTAAAAACTTTAACAATGTCTAAGTAAAACATGTGACATATGACTAATAACCAGTGGTGTTTGGCCGATGCTAAGTACATTAATAGATATATAGTAATAATGAAAAACCAACATCCATTAATTCTTATGACTGTGCTTCCATTTTCAGTTTCATCAAATGAATAATCATCTAATGTATAATCATGACTATCTTTCGAGGTATAATAATATTTAATATGCACCATCGAAGAGACGAAGAAGTTAGCTGAAATTGCGTTGAGGCACACGAAATTTCTGTAATTTCGAAAGTTTTTTAGCACGTACCAGGATATCAGTCCATAGATCAGCGTAGCTAGACTCAGTCCAAATATGATGTAGTGCGTTGAAAGCTCTATATCTTCGTATAATTTTGAAGTATAAGACATCTCGGATATCCAATACGGAGTTTTGGTTAGCGATCTAAACTGTTTTGTCCCAGTTACAGCACATATAAGTTGGTTTTTGTATTTTAGATCTGTTCGAAATCTATAGAACGTATTCTTCATTTTTAATTAAATTTTGTTTTTCGAAACTGGACGACGTAACAAGCATTCAAACCAAACGCAACTAAACTAATATAATTACAATTGTGTTGTATGAAGAAGCTTTATTTTCCTGTTTGATATACAGTATTACCTTTGTTAGTCAACCGAAATTGCTACGTGCCTTTTTGCAATACGGATGATAATGAATATGAGTTTGGAAATGATAAACAGGTAAATATGTAACAAATAATATGTTTTCCAAGATAAATGAGTAATTCATATTTAATTATATTCCTCGTTAGTCTACTGGTTGCAAGCGCGACTGTTAAGCATGAGGTCCTGGGTTCGATTCCAGGTCGGGCAAAGTGATATTGGGCTTTTCCATCAGTAATTTCTCATTAACGGCTAGTAGTTTTTGTGCATATTTGAGCATTTGTGACCGGTTGATGGCAAAAGCCTCGCCTCTGTTGAAATATGTCTGTAGGTACTGTAAGGTACGCTTCTGCCTTACCTTTCGGGGGTTGCAGGCGTGATGTTATCGATAACGTATAGCCTATGACACTCACAAATAAAGTAGCTTTCTATCGGTAAAAGAATTTTCAAAATCGGTTCAGTAGTTAAAGAAATTACCCCCTACAACCTCACAAACTTTACTTAATTAAAATATTACTAAAGATTTATTTATTTATTAACACTTTATGCACAAAGTACCGGCGAACTTAATGCCATTTTATACCCGTCAACCTTTGGTTCATGCTGAGACAAGCATTTCTGAAAATCAGACGGCGTTTCGTTCAATCTTGTAACAGCTACATGAGTTTTGATTTACCAATCATTTTCCATTCGAGATCAGAGGACCTCGTAGATTTAGTCATCGCAAGCTGAGCATAAGGTCCTGGATTCAATTCCCAAATCGAGTAAAGTTGAATGGGTTTATTCATACGAAATTTCTCAGTATTAGCCATGGAGTCTGAATTTGTGCCCGGTTGTTGGCAATAGGTGTGTCCCCTATAACATGGGACTCCAAATATAACTTGCAGAACGCCAGTCGTATTATTAGATACACTTCTGTGTAATCCTTTTTTGATTACAGGCGTGTTGGTATGTTATGTTGATAACTGTCATAAGAATTACTTGAGTAATTTTAAGTTATGAATCAATAAACTTTTAACATTTTTAGAAAGTTGTTTGGCTTAACCATCATTATACTGAGTCCCAGTTTCATTTTAAATGAAAAACATTTACAGGTAAAAATATTTAATCAAATTATTTGCACTGATACATGATGCAATAATAAATAGTCTTTAAAATATGCTTTTGATTTACATGTCGGGTCATGGACTGGCTTGCAAATATTTAACTTAAATTTAAGTAACTTAAATCATTTGGAATTGAAAATAAGAGCACAACAATATTTTCTGTTATTATTCTAACATATTGACATAAAACACCATTAACTATACATTAACCTTCAGTCATCTTTAAACAATTGACATATTTTTACGGAGTACAGATTTAAATTAATTTATCCATAAAACACTAAATACATTGTAGCAAAAAATATATTAAAAAAAAAAACAAACAAAATATCAAGGACCTACTACATGATGTATTGTGTAAACGTTAAATAACCCTTAACGTGTAGCGGCACTACAAAAACAACGTAGCACAAAAAGCACTACAGCGCCATCTATGACACGAACGACGAACTAAACAGCGAAACACTTATGAATTCCGACATCGCGCCAGCAGAGTTATCAGTGACTTGACTATATACGAGAACCCGACAACAACTGTCGGGCAGTGGCCCACCAGACATAACACCCGTCTGGTCGGAGGATCCTCCCTTTTCTATGGGGGATGAAGAGCTTCACACCCTGTTCTTCATACCCCCAGAAACGAAGCCGCCAACCAAGCATTCTGTACATCAAACTAAGTAAAAATACGTTAGTATGTACACATTATTGCTGTGTAACGACTTTGATTTTAACCCGCGATCATGGCGCTTGCAACAGCGTCGAAGTATCGGGAGCTCAAAAATAATCAATAATTACGGAAGATATCCCGTAAGTGACACTTTAAGTATTGACTCTGATTTTGAGTGAAAAATCAGGGGCTACAGGGCTAATACAGAGGGTACAGGGGTAGGGCTCAATATAATGCACTCAAAACATAATACTGATGGAAGCATTGTATAAAACAGAGGTCACGGAGATATTTAAAGTAAAGTTCAAATATTAAAAACTAGTGAAGATTTTGGAACTTAGACTCCCAATATCTCCGTAACTAGAGAGTTCCCACGTATGGTACAGAACAAAAAAAATATCAAAATGATAGGGAGAACAAGTTCCTTTCGGCTTCGTGAAAGATATTTTTACACCCATTAGGATTACATTTTATACAAACATAAATAACAATGCAATATTTTATACATCAATCGACCGATAGACCGCAGGTTGGACGTCACCAGAGTCACGAGTAACTCTTTCTTGCATATTTATATCGTGATCCGTGGCTCTTACTGGTAACGGCCGACGATTAAATTTTTTGACATAAAATTTGTACCACAACTCTCGATTACTCTTTACGATAACCAGATAAACGTTCAACAGGAATGGGTTTAAGTTATATGTTATTACCTGTAGAGCGTGTATGACTTTGTTTCTTAATTTACCTAATTCAGGTATGTCATCTGAAAAATCATAGTCTGTAAAAAAACTAATTCTTTCGTAGCCAATTTTCAGTTTGTTTTCGTCATCCAATAACGAAATAACATGAAAAGACAACAATAAGACGTCACTCAATATAAATATCAAACTGGCAATGTACAAGCGACGCCATTTGTTCGTAGCCGTAGGTGCGCTCGCGTTCGAACTACGACAGAGTGAGTATACAATTCGTAAGAAAAGCAAGCAATTTAATGTCACAGTTAAAATGAAAATAAAAAATCCTACATTGCCAGGGTTTACACCAGATTCCATAAAATAACCAGAAGTAAAAAAAAAAAAAGTTAGCATTATTATTACTGACGCACCCCAACCAAAGAGGCTACTTTTTACATATTTCCATCGGATATGAACATTGAAAACTTTAACAATGTCTAAGTAAAACATGTGACATATGACTATTAACCAAAGGTGTTTGGCCGTTGCCAAGTACATTAATAGATATATAGTAATAATGGAAACCCAACATTTATTAAGTATGAAAACAGTTTCCGCAAATGGCTTCATGAAATTATTGACTTGATCACTAAATGTAAAACGATTATCTGGACCTTCCGGGTAATACATACAATAATAAGTAATCTGCACCATAGAAGAGATGAAGAAGTTACTCAAAACTGCGTTGAGGCACACGAAATTTCTGTAATTTCGAAAATCTTTTAGCACGTACCATGATATGAGTCCATAGATCAGCGTAGCTAGGGTAAGTCCAAACATGATGTAGTGTGTTGAAAACTCTAGATCTTCGTATAATCTTGTAGCGTAAGACATCATGAATATCCATGAAATAGTTTTGGATAACGCACCAGGAGTTCCAGCACAAGTTAATTGATTATGGTATCTTGGTCCTGTTTGTGAACTATTGGACGCTGCCATATTTTTTAATTATGATATTTTCTGAAACTGGACGATGTTACAATTGTTGAATCCAAATGCAACTAAACTAATGAAAGACAATTTTGTTGTATCTTTGTTAGTCAACCGGATTTGCGTCGAACCCGTCGCACGGTGGGCTGGAATCGTCAAGTTTTATGTACTAATACAAATATTTTTTGTTATTTGTAAATTTTTTATACCTAGTATCTTTCGAGTTATAGACCCCTAAACTTTGTATGAAATATTAATCGGTTTTTGGTTTAATCTGACATGTTTTAATATTGTATTACAGAAATATAGAAAAAAAACAAATTATTGGTAAACATTCTACACCACCCTTATGACGTCATTTATTTTTCACGATACTCACTCACACCACCCTTATGACGTCATTTGTTTTTAACAATACTCAATAGCGCGGTGACCCTCATTAGTGCGTCGTCCATTGAGCGCAGCAAAATGATGACGTGTCATTATGTGATTGGATGATGAATAGCAAGTAAAAAAATGACACGGTTACATTTGAAAAACAACCATCCTCAGTACGTTGTTACACATCGTAATAAACGCCTATCTCACATTTTCGGAATACTACTACTACTATTTATTACGTAAAATGTTCGATTTGGTGTCAAATATTGATATTGTTGTGCTATTATAGGAAAGTGGAAGTTTTAAAAATAATATTGTTTTATATAGTGCTATTAAATCTAGATTAGTCCCCAGTGTTATGTGATGAAAACGATAAAGCGCTAAAAGCGTTTTGTGCAAAATATTGCTATAATCTGCAAAGGAGATGGCAAAATGCTCATAGCAAAGAGGAATTGTTTAGCAACAATAATAGCGAATGGTTATCATCGGAAATAAACTGGCCTGATTTCATTGTAAGTGCATTTGAAAGAATCCAAGACTCTGTTCCTAGTACATCAAGTGAACATGAATCTCCAGCAAAAGTGTCTACTGCCACGTCAACAAATGTAAGTCCAAGAAAACCATTTTGTGAAAAAAAAGAAGCAAAAAAAGAGACCTACAGAACATATTCATACAACTATGACTACAAAGGAAATATCTCATGCATATATTATAAAATTACGAGAGGATGGTAATCAAGGAATAGCTGAAATCCTAGAACACCTACTTAAAAACCCACAGGATGTGCAAAAAGCCAAAGATAGTCTTTGAGATAAAAATGAAAAACCTAAATTTACTCCAGATGAAGCTTTGGGACTTGTTTTGTCCCTTAAATTAACAAAGTGGCAATACAATACTTTAAGAAAAAAGTATCAAAGAGAAAAATATCGACATTTTCCCTTCCTACTACAAGGTGCAAAATGCAAAACAAGAATGCTATCCGCCAAAGGATAATATTACCTAAACAGATACAAGTGCTAGAATAAAATTGCAGCCTCTATTAGATATAACCGCCAAAAGGCTATTCAAAGCAATCAATATTGATAGCACAGACTGTAAGGAGTTGACAATGATAAGCAAATGGGGAATGGATGGTGCCTCGAATCAAGCAAACTATTAGCAAAAAATGACAACGGATGACAAAGAGGACAGTGCTTCGACAGATAATTCAAGTATTTTTATGGGTAGTTTAGTACCAATAAAAATTGTTTCCGAGAAACAAATAATCTGGGAAAACGACTCACCAAATTCAGCATATTGGTGTCGTGCAATATTTTTCAAGTTTGAAAAAGAGAATAAATCAACGATTTTAAGAGAGAAAACCGAATTTGAAACGGAGATAAATGCATTGAAGGAAACAGAAATTGGAGAAATAAAAGTCTCACATTCATTATTGCATCATCAACATCAATCCTCTGTGAAACTTCAGCTCAACGATGTGACATTATGTAAAGCTGTTCCTACAGAAATGGATAACAAGTCTTTGTTATTGATTAAAAACATTGATACTGACTTGTACGTTTTATGGAATGCATTCTTCACATAGCCTAAAGACTGGATTTCAAAACATGGGTTGCAAAGGTGAAAACAAAGTTTTGATGGAAAATAGAAAAAAAAGCATTCAGGAAGCTTTTAAAAATCAAACAGGCCTTTTAATAGATGTTGTAAAGCAAGGACATTGAACTACTAATGACGGGAATACCTCTCGAAGATTTTTCTCAAATACAGAGATTGCTACTGCTATCATTAAAAACTTGGGAATAATTCCGATTGGAAAGTTATCGGAAGAAGCGGCTGAATCTAGAAATAAAGACGCTTAAGGCGATATCGCCAACACCATTCAAGAAAATTCTGCAGAAGAGCTAATAATGAGGATATTTTGAATAATTTAATAATTAGTTCAGATCCTCATATATCATCAAAACGTCATAAAATGATACGAAAACACAAACCATTTTCAGAAGAAGCGAAAGCCATGCTTCTGTTATCTCCAACATTTGAAGATGATGAGCGGGAAAATATAGAATTTGTAAATGTGGAACCTTTAGAGAACGAATCTGAATCAGAATCTGATGAAATTGTATAAGTGATAATTTTGTGTGTTTTGTGTTTTGTGGGTGAGTAAGAGTGTGCGTATGAGTAGATTAGGCCTCCTGGGGACACCTCTGGTAAAAAAAACGCGCTTAGTTATCTACCTCAAGGGTGGTGTGGAAAAGGGAATAAAAAACAATTTTCTCCAAAATCGAAGAAAATCGAAGCAAGTGATATAATTATATCGGATAATTTGCCTAAAAAATAGCACAATCGAATACCGAAAGCCGTTTTTTGAGAACTCTTGAGAATTAAAAGTTATTCATATAAAATCAAATTTCTCCATACAAAAATAAATTCAAATCGTTATAACTTTAAAAATATTAGGTATATACAAAAATAGCAGAAGAAAAATGTCTTGTATATAGTGGTAGATCGCAAAGCCGTTATTATTTTTTTAAAAATTGCTCATCAATTTTCGTGAATCCCTGAGTCTATGAAAGCTTGATTTCGGCCCACCGTGCGTCGTACCTGTTGCCAATACGGGTGATGACTAATAAAAAGTTAGATAAAATTAATAATTCATATTTTATTATATTCCTCGTTAGTCTACTGGTTGCAAGCGCGCCTGCTAAGAATGAGGTCCTGGGTTCGATTCCAGGTCGGGCAAAATGATATTGGGCTTTTCCATCAGTAATTTCTCATTAACGGCCACGTAGTCTTAATTTGTGACCGGTTGATGGCAAAAGCCTCTCCTCTTGTTACATGGGACTTAAACATAATTGGTGAAATATGTCTGTAGGTACTGTAAGGTACGCTTCCGCCTTACCTTTCGGGAGTTGCAGGCGTGATGTTATGTTTAGTAATTTATAAATAACGATTGAGCTGTGGTGGCCCAGTGGTGGCGGCCCCGACTTACGAACAGTAAGTCGTGGGTTCGAACCCAGACAGGCGCATTACTTTGTGTTATTTATTTCATCACCACTGCTCTCAAAAAACGGTGAAGGAAAACATCGTGAGGAAACCGGCATGTCCTAGAAGCAAAAAATTCGACGACATGTGACATCTACCAACCCGCACTGGGCCCGCGTGGTGGATTATAGCCCATTCCCTCTCATAGAGAGGAGGCCTGTGTCCCAGCAGTGGGAACATTAATAGGCTGATGATGATTGAGCTGTGGTGGCACAGTGATGGTGGCCCCGACTAACGCGTTGTATACCGGGTAGTGAAAATAGTGACGTCATAAAAGAATCAGATTTATCACGCCCAGCGAGGGGTATCCGAAAATACTCCATATAAGTTCCGCGATTCCTTATAGTTTTTGAGTTACAGCTTCTTGAAAATTGTATGGGAACCGCTTTAAGTCCCGCAAATATTTTTTTGGTTTCCCGCATATTCATTGGCGACCCTAATCACTACCTATTCATCATCATCTGCCGAGCCTTTTCCTAACTATATTGGGGTCGGCTTCCAGTCTATCCGGATGCAGCTGAACATCAGCAATCACCCATACAACGGTTGTTTTACCAACAATCTAGTTGATGGGTAAAAGGATAATAAATGTACGGAAAGGAACAGTTCTTTACTCATAGATTAGAGATATAAGTTTTAAGAAGTCTGAATGACGAAGTCACGCGCCGAGCGCTGCATTACTTTAAGATTTACCAACCATTTTCTATTCAAGATCAGAGGGTGACCTCGTAGGTCTAGTCGTCGCAAGCTGAGCATAGGGTCCTGGATACGATTACTGTTATTGGGTTTTTCCATCCAGAACTTCTCAGTAGCAGCCATGGAGACTTAATTTGTGCCCGGTTGTTGGCAATAAGCGAGTCCCCAATAACATGGGACTCCAAATATAACTGGCAAAACGCCGGTTGTAATATTAGGTCCACTTCTGCCTAACCCTTCGAAGATTACAGGCGTGATGTTATGTTATGTTAATAACTATCATCAGAACTATTATTCAAGCTATTAAAAGTTTTAAATAGTTAACTTTCATTAAAAAAAAAAGGTTGAAGCTAACCATCATTATACTGAGGCCTGGTTTCATTTTAAATTAAAAACATTTACAGGTAAACATATTTTATTTATAAAATTATTTGCATTGACACATGGTACAATAATAGTCTTTAAAATATTTATTGATTTACATGTCCGGCCATAGACTGGCTTGCAAATATTTAAAAAAATCAAGATTCATAAATAATTTGCAATTGAAAATAAGAGCACAACAATATTCTTATTATTTTCTATACTTATTCTAACATCTTAACATAAAACAGCACTAATTTTATTTACCTCAGTCATCTACAAACAAATTGACATAAAAATAAAAAACAATGTAGCAAAAAACATATTTAAAAAAATCTAACAAAATATCAAGTACCAGCCTACTACAATGATGTTTTGTGTAAATGTTAAATAACCCTTCACGAAGTCGTCGACGTATTTTTACTTAGTTTGATGTACAGAATGCCAAGCATTCTGTACATCAAACTAAGTAAAAATACGTATAATATAGTCATCATCATCACCATCATCATCATTTCAGCCGAAAGACGTCCACTGCTGAACATAGGCCTCCCCCAAGTGTCGCCACATTGACCGGTCTCGTGCGACTCGCATCCATCGGATTTCCGCAACCTTCACCAGGTCATCGGTCCACCTAGTGGGAGGCCTTCCAACGCAACGTCTTCCGGTTCGCAGTCGCCAATCCAGAACTTTTCGGCCCCACCGGCCATCCGTTCTGCGAGCAATGTGCCCTGCCCACTGCCACTTAAGTTTGGCAATTCTTCGGGCTACGTCGGTAACCTTGGTTCTCTTGCGGATGTCTTTATTTCTGATTCGATAATATAGGACGTACACATTATTGCTGAGTGACTTTCATTTGCATTGAAAACTCAGAGCTAACAGGCTTGAGAGTGGCGGTACGCAGGCTCAGTGCCAAAAATACCGCCCCGGGACCCGACGGCTTGCCTGGCAAAGCCTGGGTCCTGGCCTCGGAGGCTCTCGGGCACCGACTGGAGGGGCTCCTAAGCGCATGCTTGGAGAGGGGCCAGTTCCCGCTTCGTTGGAAGACGGGGAAGCTGGTCCTCATTCGGAAGCCGGGGCGCCCTGCGGACTCTCCGTCCGCATACTGGCCCGTAGTGTTGCTCGACGAGGTGGGCAAGCTCTTTGAAAGAGTAATTGCAAACCGCCTCGCCGAGCACCTTGCGCTGACGGGGCCGGATCTTGCGGAACAATTGGTTTTCGCAAGGGGCGCTCTACGGTGGACGCCATCATGCGCGTGAGAGCCCTCACGGCGGGGGATGCGGTGTCCCGGGGTGGGGTTGTCTTGGCGGTGTCTTTTGACATCGCCAACGCCTTCAACTCCATGCCCTGGAGCTGCATTAGGGAGGCACTCCGGTATCACCGGGTGCCGACCTACCTCCGCCGTGTGGTCGGGGATTACTTGACGAACAGAGCCGTGATCTACCCCGGTCGCAGCGGAGAATGGAAACGGCGAGAGATGTCGTGCGGTGTTCCACAGGGATCGGTTCTAGGGCCATCCTTGTGGAACATCGGGTACGACTGGGTGCTGCGCGCCGACCTCCCTAGCGGCGTCAACGTGGTCTGCTATGTCTGGGTCTCGAGGTGGCATTGCACAAGTCCGAGGCCATGTGCTTTCATGGGCCTCGGAATGCGCCACTTTCGGGATCCTCACTGACGGTAGGAAGGGTATCCATCGGCGTCGAGTCGACGCTGAAGTACCTGGGACTCGTCCTCGACAGCCGATGGAACTTCGTGGAGCATTTCCGATGTTTGGCCCCCAAACTGGAATGGACTGGGGCTGCCTTCAGGCGGCTCCTGCCCAACCTGGGGGGGCCAAACGCCTCCTGCCGGAAGCTCTGAGCGGAAGTCGTGCGGTCCATGGCCCTTTACGGGGCCCCGGTGTGGGTGCGTTCATTGAGGCGGCGAGCCGCCCACTACCTGAACGCGCCCCAAAAGGTGGTAGCCGTAAGGCTGGCCCGTGGGTCCCGCACGATCTCCCGTGAGGCGGCGTGCCTCCTTGCCGGATTGCCGCCTTGGGATCTGGAGGCAATAGTCCTCGCGCGCCTGCACGAATGGCGCGCGGAGGTGATACGCCGGGGGGAAACCCCGCTTCCGCGGCAAAAGGTCGCGCAGTGGACAAACTTCCGGCATGATCTCATGGCGACATGGAGAGAGCGACTGTCGCAACCCCGTGCAGGGCACGCCACAATAGTGGCGGTAAGTCTCCTCTTTGAGGAGTGGCTTGAGAGACGCCACGGCGTCCTCACCTTCCGCCTGATGCAGGTCCTCACCGGACACGGTTGTTTCGGGAGGTTCCTGCACCGAATCGGGCGGGAGGAAACGCCCGGGTGTTTCCATTGCGAGGATCGACCGGAGGACACGGTGGAGCACACGGTGGAGGTGTGCCCCGCGTGAGCGGAGCACCGCCGTGTCCTCTAAGCGGTGATTGGCGGCGGTGACCTCTCGCGTCTGGCCCTGGTGCAAGCCATGGTCCGGAGCGAGACGGAATGGGACACCGTCACCTCCTTCTGCGAAGCAGTAATGCTAGAACCTCACAGCGTCCCGCCCGCCGTGGGAGACGCCCCGGGCGTCGGGGGCCACCAGGTGGCCCCCGGCCACCGTAGCCGCGGGCCTGTGGACGGTGGGCTATGGGCTAGCTCGCCGTCCGTCCGTCTCATGACGACAGGCCGTGTCGACGGCGCGTTCGTGTTCCACGCGCGCCTCAAAGAGAGTCAGCAAAAGGAAGGGGTCCGCAAGGACCGATGCCTGCCGGGGTCGCGGGACTGTTCGAAAGAGATACCGTGGCCCCGGAACACAAAGGGCGATGAAGGAACATGGATGGGTTTTAGTCAGTAAAAGTCTGACACTCCCTCCTGCTTCGCCCAGAGCGGGAGAAGTCATTTGATGATTTCCCACCTTCCGTGCTCCGGACCATGGCTTGCACCAGGGCCGGACGCGAGAGGTCGCCGCGGCCAATCGCCGCTTCGAGGACACGGCGTTGCTCCGCCCACGCGGGGCACACCTCCACCGTTTGCTCCACCGTGTCCTCCGGTCGATCCTCGCAATGGAAACACCCGGGCGTTTCCTCCCACCCGATTCGGTACAGGAACCTCCCGAAACAACTGTGTCCGGTGAGGACCTGCGTCAGGCAGAAGGTGAGGACGCCGTGGCGTCTCTCAAGCCACTTCTCAAAGAGGGGACTTACCGCCACCATTGTGGAGTGCCCTGCACGGGGTTGCGACAGTCGCTCTCTCCATGTCGCCATGAGATCACGCCGGAAGTCTGTCCGCTGCGCGACAATTTGCCGCGGCAGCGGAGTTTCCCCCCGGCGTAGCACCTCCGCGCGCCATTCGTGCAGGCGCGCGAGGACAATTGCCTCCAGATCCCATGGCGGCAACCCGACAAGGAGGCACGCCGCCTCACGGGAGATCGTGCGGTACCCACGGGCCAGCCTTACGGCTACCACCTTTTGGGGCGCGTTCAGGTAGTGGGCGGCTCGCCGCCTCAATGAACGCGCCCACACCGGGGCCCCGTAAAGGGCCATGGACCGCACGACTCCCGCGTAGAGCTTCCGGCAGGAGGCGTTTGGCCCCTCCAGGTTGGGCAGAAGCCGCCTGAAGGCAGCCCCGGTCCGTTCCAGTGCTGGTAACGGCCTACGATTAAATTTATTGATATAAAATTCGTACCACAACTCTCGATTTCTCTTTACTACGACTAGATAAACGTTCAATATTAATGGGTTTATGTTATATGTTAACACCTGTAGCGGATGTGTAACTTTCCTTTTTTTTCTAATTGAATTGCAAAAAGGATAGAATAAAGTTTTTCCCAGCCAACAGTTTGTTTGGTTTCGTCATCTATTAACTAAATAACATGAAAAGACAACATTATAACACGCCACTTAATATTAATATCAAACTGGCGAAGTACAAGCGACGACGCCATTTGTTCATAGCCGTATGTGCGCTTGAGTTCGAACTACGACAGAGTGGGTATACAATTCGTAAGAAAAGCAAGCAATTTAATGTCACAGTTAAAATAAAAATAATAAATGCTATATCGGCCGCGTCAGCATTTACATCAGATTCCAAAAAATAACCAGTAGTAACAAAAAATTAATAAGTGTTATTATTACAGACGCACTCCAACCAAATAGGCCGCTTTTCACATATTTCCATCGGATATGCACATTGAAAACTTTAACAATGTTTAGGTAAAACATGTAACACATGACAATTAACCAGTGTTTGGCCGATGCTAAGTATATTAATAGATATATAGTAGTGATCGAAAACCAACAACCATTTTGTCTTATGACTCTGCTTCCATTTTCAGGTTCATTGTCAACTACATATGGACGGTCTATTATCGAGTTTTTTTTTTTTTCGATTTTTTCAGATGTAATCTGCACCATTGAAGAGACAAAGAAGTTTGCTAAAATTGCGTTTAGGCACACGAAATTTCTGTAATTTCGAAAGTTTTTTAGCACGTACCATGATATCAGTTCATATATCAGCGTAGCTAGGGTTAGCACAAACATGATGTTGTGCGTTGAAAACTCTATATCTTTGTATAATTGTGGAGCGTAAGACATCTTGCTTATCCATATAAAAGTTTTGACTAGCATTTCAACGTCAGTTCCAGAGCACCATAGTTGATTATTTATTCATATTTTAATATATTCCTCGTTGGTTGTGGTTGTGGTATGTCACCTCACCTATATTGTTCGTCAACCAAATTGGCACCTGGCCTGTTTGTAATACGGATGATGACTACGAAATGGTTTGGAATCCTACAAATATTATAAAATAATACGAAAGTTTGTGAGAATGGATGTATGGATGTTACTCTTTCACGCAAAAACTTCTGAAAGGATTTGGATTTTGCAAACAGATAGTTTATAACCTGGATTACTACTTCATCATCGTATGAGCCCGGGATCACCCACTGCTGGGTATAGGCCTCCCCTTTTTTCTGCCACAGTTCCCGGTTCTGTGCGTCCCTTATCCAGGTGTTTCCCGTGACTTTGACGAAGTTGTCGACCCAACGAGCTTTAGGGTGGCCCTGGTTTCTGTGGCCTAACCTGGGACACCACTCGGTCAAAGCCTTGCACCATCTGCCATCTCCGCGTCTTGCTAGATGTAATGCCCAGGTCCATTTGAGGCGCACCGCTCGTTCCCCGACGTCGTAGACTTTCGTCCGACGGCGGATTTCGGTGTTACGCACTCGATCTAAGAGGGTTATGCCGAGCATGGCTCGGTCCATGGCCCTTTATGCCACTGGTAATCGTGTGATTCCTTTGTGAGCGTCCATGTCTCGGCACCGTAAGTCATTATTGGCAGAACACATGGTTGAAAAGGCGTGTTTTTAGGCATTGCGGGATCTTTGTGGACCGAAAAATATGCTCCAGTTTACCAAACGCCGCCCATCCGAGTTTTACTCTTCTAGAAATCTCCTTGTAGGAATGCTCCTTGTCAAAAGAAAGAACATGTCCCAGATAAACATTCCAGACGCTCGTTTCCAACCATAACAGCTGGAACAGAGTCGTCCGGAATGCCCGACATCACCTTCGTCTTGGACATGTTCATTCTTAAGCCAACTTGTAGGGAAGCATCGAAAAGTTGTTTCAGATTGAATTGAAGGTCTTCCAAGGATTTGGCGAACAACACAAGGTCGTCCGCAAACCGAGGGTGCGACAAGTAGACACCATTAATGTTTACACCACTTTGGTCCCATTTCAGTGTTGTGATTACTACTTAGGATACTTTTTATCCCGGTAGTAAGATCCCATGAAAAAATGATCAAACTTCACGCGGGTGAAGCCGCTGGCAGAAGCTAGTTATAGATAAGTAAAAAGAATAATAATACAATACTATAGACCCAAGCGCTGACGTTTACCTTGGCCAAAGGTTGAGCGTTGCCATACAACGTGGCAATGCCGCCAGTCTCCTGGGGACATTACTAGTTGACAGCGATGCGGTCGAATTTTGACGCCCTTTAATTCTTTTCAGCTTTTGATCCATGTCATCATTTTAGCCGCAAGACTGCTGGACATAGGCCTCCCCCAAGTGAAAAAGACTTATACACATATTAGTAACTAGCTGACGTCACGTGGTTTCACCTGCGTAGTTCCCGTTCCCGTGGGAGTACGGGGATAAAATATAGCCTATGTTGCTCAGGGTGAATGTAGCTTTCTCATGGTGAAAGTTTTTTTTGAAATCGGCGCTGTAGTTTTTGAGTTTATTCATTACACACATGCACACAAAAATACAAATCTTTCCTCTCTACAATATTAGTGTAGATGTTGATAGGTATTTGGTACTTAAATCTTTTTTATCTACTTGAAGATTGTGAGTCAGCTATTGGTCTTACAGACTTCTTTCTATGCTTAAACGATAGAAAATTAAATGTACTACGACTTTATTATGATGACTTTTGTCATAGGACGAGCGATTGGCCAATATTTTGCTTCGGACGGATGCAGCGGTGGTCCAGAGGTGGCGGCCCCGACTTACGAACAGTCGTGGATTCGAACCCAGACGGGCGCTTTACTTAGTGTAATTTATTTCATTACCACTGCTCTCATAACGGTGAAGGAAAACATCGTGAGGAAGCCGGCGACATATCCAAGAACAAAAAAATTGACATACACATGTGACATCTACCAACCCGCAATGGGCCCGTGTGGTGGATTATAGCCCATTCCCTCTCATAGAGAGGAGGCCGGGTCCCAGCAGTGGGAACATTAATGGGATGATGATGGCATAGTTTTTGAGTTTTTGAGCAAATACACACATCAAAAGTATCTAGGGATCAACATATATTTTTGCAATAACTTTTCTCCTGATTGATATTAATTAAAATTTTCTTTAAGGATTCATCAAATAAAGTGTTTTCGTTTGTCACAGTAACGATAAACCAAGTCACCTTTGCATTAATAAAGAAATTTGCCATTTTCCTAATAAAGGGATTTTTGACATTTGAACCACTAACATTAAAGTTCGAAAAAAAGACTGAAATAACAGTTTTCTTTAAAATTTTATTGGGTAACTTAAACAATTAATAATCCGTGTTTCTACCGCGAACACTAACAACACAAGAACATCGGTTTGGCATACTCAAAATGAGTTCATCCAAATCACGCTGTGGAATGGCCGCCCATGTTCGTTGCAACAACAAAAAAAGGTCTTCTTGCGACTGGATACCCTCCATATTCGGCAGAGCTCTTCTCTGTAGCATATCCCATGCATGCTCAATCGGGTTCAAGTCTGGCGACTGAGCAGGCCAGGGCAGGACATTGATGTTAGCTGCGGCGAGAGTCTGTCTTACAACTCTTGCGGTGTGCGGTCGTGCATTATCATGCATTAACTGAAATAAGGGACCGATTTGCACTTGTAGAGGAACGATGACGTCTGATACAATCGTCTCAGCATAAATTTGAGCGTTGAGGTTGCCTCTGATCCAAATCAACTCAGTTCTTCCGCCGATCCAAATACCCGCCCATACCATGATGGTTCCACCACTATAAGGATGGACTTCCTGGCAGGATTTTAATCGCTGTTGGCGTCCAGGGGTTCTCCAGTGTCGTATACGTCTTGTATCCGGTCTCATACCAAAACGAGACTCATCAGAAAAGCACACGAAACGCCATTGTTCTTCTGCCCAATTTCTGTGTTCAAGAGCCCATTGATATCGAATCCTACGATTGTGCATTGCTATAGGTGGTACCCGTAGCGGTCTTCGGGAATGAAGGTTCACTTCATGCAAGCGGTTTCTGACTGTTTGGTCGCTAATAAGTTCCCTGAAGAGTGATGAAGCCTCACGGCTAACATCATGGCGGTTATTGTTGGAGCTCTTCGAGTTAAGATTTGAATGTATCGGTCTTGTCTCCGTGTGGTGCAGCGATACCGTCCTCCATGGCGCTCAGCCACGGTACCAGTGCTTCGGTAACGTGTCCAAAGTCGACTGATAACACTCTGACTTGTATTCAGAGCTAAAGCTACAGTACGTTGCCGGGAACCAGCTTCTATCATTCCCACGGCTCTGAGCATTTCTTCCCTGCTTAAATGACGTCGCCGCTCCATAATAACGTTGGTTTTAATCAGTAGTAGGGAAACAGTAGCACTAATAATGTCTTCAATGCGTTGTATGTTTTTATAGGGAAAATATTGACAGCTTATTTTCATCTTTTACTCGAATTTGATTGAGAGTTCCTGATTCAAATTATGAAATGCACCAAAAAGGATCCATATAAATTTATAAAATCATAAATTTATTACAAAGCCACATCTCAATCTCAAGAAATCCGCATAAAAATGCTTGATCCCTAGACATTTTTGATGTGTGTAGTTTCAAAAAGCTGAAAATTATATTTATAACTTAGAAACGAAACTTTAAATAAATAAAACATAAAATAAATAAATAAAAAATAAAATCAAAAAGACACAAAAAGAAACAAATTAAGTTTATTTGAAATTCCCTCTCATTGAGAGGAGGCCGTGTCCCAGCAGTGGGAACATTATAGGCTGATCATGATGATGATGATGATGAAAGTCACTGATGCTATTAGAGAAAAGTTTATTAATCATTATCATCATCATTACAGCCAAAAGACGTCCACTGGTGGACATAGGCCTCTCCCAAGTATCGCCACATTGACCGGTCTCGTGTAACTTGCATCCAGCGGATTCCAGTAACCTTCACCAGGTCGTTGTTCCACCTAGTGGGAGGCCTTCCAACGTAACGTCTTCCAGTTCGCGGTCGCCACTCCAGAACTTTTTGGCCCCATCGGCCATCTGTTCTGCGAGCAATGTGCCCTGCCCACTGCCACTTAAGTTTGGCAATTCGGGCTACATCAGCAACCTTGGTTCTCTTGCGTCTTCCTCGATCACGCAAGGAAACTTCGAGCATAGCCCTCTACATTGCCCTTTGGGTGACTTTAAGCCTTTTGATAAGGCCCATTGTGAGCGACCACGTTTCGGTCCCGTATGTAATCACTGCCTGGCAACACACGCTGTTCATAGACTTTTGTCTTGAAATACTGCGGTAATAGTTGTACGAGAAGATACCGTGCAACTTCCCGAACGCTGCCAGGTACACATAATCGTCTACGACTTTGAGTGTAGACTCTCCGATCTTAATAGGAGTGGGTGTGACATGGGCATTCAACATGACCTTGGTTTTATCTATGTTCATTTTAAGACGCTTGATCCATGATCCATTTACATAATTATTTTGTATGATTATTTCAGGCCTGTTAATGTTTATAACAAAAAAATGTCCCAGCGACGGGGACAACAAGTTCCTTTCGACTTTGTTAAGGGTATTTTTACACCCACTATATTCTAGAAATTGGTGTCGATTCTGTTGTGTACAAACCAAATTTAATTTAGGCTATTGCTGTCTTTTTCTCTCTAATAAAACGAGAAAGAGACGGACGTAATTTAGAGCTGTCAAATTTAGTTCGAACTAATATTTCTATACAAATGAAGGGTGCACGTTAAAACATGTCGACTAAAAACACGGTGAAGCGCAAGGCATAAACTAGTTTTACATCTCAACTTAGTTCATAGCTATAGCCGTCCTTTTCTCGCACTGCCTTATAATAAAAGATAGCAATAGCCTAAATTAAGTTTAGTTTGTGTACAACCGAATCGACACCATTATCACACTAATATTATAAATGCGAAAATTTATGTGTGTGTATGTTTGTTACTCTTTCACGCAAAAACTCCTGAACGGATTTTGATAAAATTTACACAGCAGCACACAGGTAGTTTATACCTAGATTAAATAATACGATACTTTTTATCCCAGCAGTATGATCTCGTAGGACAATAGGCGAGACGACAAAAAAAAAACTAATTAGTAGTTTTCTTTTGTAACGTAAATCAAAATTGACGAAGAAATGACGCTTTTAATATTTTCAATACGTCACGCCTAGGTATGATTTTTAGCTAGTTCTGACGTTACGAGCCCCCCACTCCTGAGTTTTGATGCGTTTTATCTTTGTCAATAATCATTGATTTACAAAAACAAAAAATACGTGTCCATTAATTTCCAATACTCTAACTGACGGACTAAATAGATTTGCAATTTTTTTATACTGTCGTCATGCCTATTATCGAGCCCGACGCGGGCGAAACTTCGGGCATAGGTTAGTTATAACTAATTGTGATTATTTTTAATGTATGGGTCATGTCTGTAATAAATAAATGAATAACAGAAACAGGCTGTAACTTGAGGTTTTCCTCTTAGCGATACCGGGACGAGGAAAAAAAACGTGTTAATACACGACGTACATACAGTTTCGGTATACCGAAATGTTTTAATTCTTTATTTATTGTCTTAATATTAAAGACAGGGCAATATGGTGTAATAATATACCAAAATATATGAATTCGGCTATCATTTCTCTACAGCTATTGATTGAGTCTCGACATAGATACATAACAACAAAATCGCAAACTTTCGATCGCTAATTACTTACGAAAAAATTCAGTTGCAATAACTATGCTTGCGGGAAACGGGGTTTCTCACAGAATGTGTACGTCTGTTGCCGCTATAACAAAAAAAAAATACGGGGATTCCCCTACTACAATAGTGCGGACTCGCACTTGACCAGTTTTATTCAAACCTTCAATGATGCAGTTTTAGTTTTCAGCATAATCGGGCTTGGGGCTCTTTTGACTATTTTTCACTATATTTTTGTAATTTTTATTGTTATAAGAGTTATCCTTTTTTTTTCGGACGGGAAATCATCAAATGACTTCTCCCGCTCTCGGCGGAGCAGGAGGGAGTGTCAGACTTTTACTGCGTAAAACCCATCCATGTTCCTTTATCGCCCTTTGTGTTCCGGGGCCACGGTATCTCTTTCGAACAGTCCCGCAACCCCGGCAGGCATCGGGCCTTGCTTTGGACCCCTTCCTTTTTGCTGACTCTCTTTGATGCGCGCGTGGAACAAGAACGCGCCGTCGACACGGCCTGTCGTCATGAGACGGACGGAAGGCGAACTAGCCCTTAGCCCACCGTCCACAGGCCCGCGCCTACGGTGGCCGCTGACGCTGTGAGGTTCTCCCCCTCTCACGTTCCACCACCTCCTTTTCTAGCATTACTGCTTCGCAGAATGAGGTGACGGCGTCCCATTCCGTCTCGCTCCGGACCATGGCTTGCACCAGGGCCGGACGCAGGAGGTCGCCGCTGCCAATCGCCGCTTCGAGGACACGGCGGCACACCTCCACCGTGTACTCCGGTTGATCCTCGCAGTGGAAACACCCGGGCGTTTCCTCCCACCCGATTTGGTGCAGGAACCTCCCGAAACAACCGTGTCCGGTGAGGTCCTGCGTCAGGCGGAAGGTGAGGACGCCATGGCGTCTCTCAAGCCACTCCTCAAAGAGGGGACTTATCGCCACTATTGTGGCGTGCCCTGCACGGGGTTCTGACAGTCGCTCTCTCCATGTCGCCATGAGATCCCGCCGGAAGCCTGTCCGCTGAGCGACAATTTGTCGCGGCAGTGGAGTTTCCCCCCGGCGTAGCGCCTCCGCGTGCCATTCATCTAGGCGCGCGAGGACTATCGCTTCCAGATCCAATGGTGGCAATCCGGCTAGGAGGCTCGCCACCTCGCGGGAGATCGTACGGTACCCCCCCCCCGTTCAATATTTTAACAGCTACATTAGTTTTGTTTGTTTGTTCGATTGCAATAATATTCTATTAAACAGATATGTTGTGAGCGCGCAATCGTGAAGACTCGAAAACGGGCCAATTGGGTCGTTTTTCCTTTATTCTGCGCCACTGCGTGTATGTGAGCTGGCTCTGCCCCGCGGAACACTTTTTTCGGTGGTTTTGTAGGTGTATAACATATCTGTTTATTAGAAAATCATTGTTCGATTGACGTTGTTTTGTTCAATCTTTTAAACAGCAACATGATTTTTGACGGTAGATTTACCAATCATTTTCCATTCGAGATGTGGGTTGCCTCGTTGGTCCATCAGTCGCATGCGTGACTGTTGAGCGTTAAGCACCTGGCTTCGATTCCCACGTCAGCCAAAGTGATATTGGGTTTTTCCATCAGGAATTTCTCAGTAGCAGCCACGGAGTTTTAATTTGTGCCCGGTTGTTGGCAATAGACGTGCCTCTTAATACATGGGACTCCAAATATAACTGGCAAAATGCCGGTTGTATTATTAGGTACACTTCTGTCTAATCCTTCGAAGATCACAAGCGTGATGTTATGTTATGTTAATAACTATCATCAGAACTGTAACTCAAGCTATTAAAAGTTATAAATCGTTAACTTTCATTAAAAAAAGTTGTTTGACTAACCATCATTATACTGAGACCCGGTTTCATTTTAAATGAAAAACATTTACAAGTAAACATATTTAATAAAATTATTAACACAGACACATGATACAATACAAAGTCTTTAAAATGCTTTTGATTTATATGTCTGGCCATAGACTGACTTGCAAATATTAAACAAAAATTGAGTTATATAATTATAAATAATTTGTAATTGACAATAAGAGCACAACAATATTTCTAATATTTTCTATACTTATTCACATATAACACCACTAATTATATTTACCTCAGTCATCTTCATACAATTGACATAAAAATAAAAAACAATGTAACAAAAAACATATTAAAAAAAATCAAACAAAATATCAAGTACCTACCTACTACAATGATGTTTTGTGTAAATGTTAAATAACCCTTAACGAAGTTCCCAAGCATTCTGTACATCAAACTAAGTAAAAATACATATAATATAATAGTGTACACATTATTGCTGAGTAACGACTTTCATTTGAATTGAAAACTCAGGGGGCTAACAGGCCGGGCTTGCGGGACTGTTCGAAAGAGATACCGTGGCCCCGGAACACAAAGGGCGATGAAGGAACATGGATGGCTTTTATTCAGTAAAAGTCTGACACTCCCTCCAGCTCCGCCCAGAGCGGGAGAAGTCAATTGATGATTTCCCAACCGAAAAAAAAAAGGGATAAAAGGCTACAGAGCTAATACAGAGGACTCAATATCATCATCATATGCCTAGCCTTTTCCTATCTACGAGTATCTTGGGGTCGGCAAAACAAAACTTTAAAAACTAGCGAAGATTTTGGAACTTGGACCACTAATATCTCCGTAACTAGAGGGTTCTTAGATTATGGTACAAAACATAAAAAAAAATCAAAATGACATGGAGATCAAGTTCCTTTCGGCTTCGTTAAGGACAATAGAACATTCGTTACATTTTATACAAACTTAATTATTATATTATATCTAGCCCTTATTGGAATAAGGGCTAGATACTCGTATAATATAATAATTAAGCTCGAACAGAATCGTGACCGTTTGAAGGATCAAACGGTCACGATTCTGTTCTATTTCTTTCCAATTCTCAAGGAAGACATCCAGTTCATCCCGCCATCTCCTTCGCGATCTGCCGCGACCCCGTGTCACTGTTTCAGGGCACATATTCCCGAGCCTTACGGGCCCACAGTTCGTTCGGCATGCGTCAGACATGTCCTGCCCAGTCCCATTTAAGTCGGGCAGCCTTTTGAGCCACGTCAACGATTTGCAATTTGGAGCACAGTGTAGTGTTACGAATACGATCTGTTAATTTGACACTTAAGATGCTGCACTCCGTAGCACGTTGGCAAACATTTTTTTTTTTTTTTTTTGTTCCGTTGGGAAATCATCAAATGATTTCTCCCGCTCTGGACGGAGCAGGAGGGAGTGTCAGACTTTTACTGGCTAAAACCCATCCATGTTCCTTCATCGCCCTTTGTGTTCCGGGGCCACGGTATCTCTTTCGAACAGTCCCGCATCGGCATCGGTCCTTGCGGACCCCTTCCTTTTTGCTGACTCTCTTTGAGGCGCGCGTGGAACACGAACGCGCCGTCGACACGGCCTGTCGTCATGAGACGGACGGACGGCGAGCTAGCCCGTAGCCCACCGTCCACAGGCCCGCGACTTTGGCAAACCTTGAGTTTGGACTTTTGAATGTTAGTCAAAGACCAAGTTTGTGCACCGTAGATCAAGATGGGGAGAATACACACGGGTCCATTAGCTTTCGCTTCAAAGACTTGGGCAGAGTGCCTTTAAAATATTCCTTCATGGACCAGTAACTCTTCCAGACACAAAAAACAAACAAACATAATTACAATGCAATATTTTATACATCAATGGACCGATATACCGCAGGTTGGACATCACCAGAGTCACGAGTAACGCTTTCTTGCATATTGATATCGTGAACCGTGTCTCTTACTGGTAACGGACGACGATTAAATTTATTGACGTAAAATTTGTACCATAACTCTCGATTTCTCTTCACTACAACTAGATAAACGTTCAATAGAAATGGGTTTAAGGTATATGTTAATATCTGTAGATAATGTGTGACTTTTCTTTCACATATTGGATTTATAAACTCATATGAAAAATCAGAGTTTTCCCAACAAGTCTGACCTACTTCGTAGGTAAGTTTCATTTTGTTTCCGTCATCCATCAACGAAATCACATGAAAAGACAACAATAATACGTCACTTAATATAAATATTAAACTGGCGATGAACAAGCGACGCCATTTGTTCATAGCCGTATGTGCGCTCACGTTCGAACTACGACAGAGTGAGTATACAATTCGTAAGAAAAGCAAGCAATTTAATGTCACAGTTGAAATAAAAATAATAAATCCTACATCGGCCGCGTCAGGATTTATATCAGATTCAAAAAAATAACCAGTAGTAACAAAAAAATAAATAAGCGTTATTATTACAGACGCACCCCAACCAAAGAGGCTACTTTTTACGTATTTCCATCGGATATGAACATTGAAAACTTTAACAATGTCTAAGTAAAACATGTGACATATGACTATTAACCAAAGGTGTTTGGCCGTTGCTAAGTACATTATCAAATATATAGTTATTATATAAAACCAACATCCATCTATTCTTATTTCATCTTCAATTTCTAATAGCTGAGGATTATATTTTTCTTCCGAGGTATAATAATGTGTAATCTGCACCATTGAAGAGACAAAGAAGTTACTCAAAATTGCGTTGAGACACACGAAATTCCTATAATTTTGAAAGTTTTTTAGCACGTACCACGATGTCAGTCCATAGATCAGCGTAGCTAGGGTCAGCGCAAACATGACGTAGTGTGTTGAAAACTCTAATTCTTCGTATAATTGTTGAGTGTAAGACATCCAGGTTATCCAAAAACTAGTTTCTAGTAGCAAATGATAGTCAGTTCCAACACACGTTAAATTATTATACATAATTAACTTGGTTCTATTTGTGAACTATCGAACGTTGAACGTCTTAATTATGATATTTTCCGAAACGAAGATGTTACAATAGTTGAAACCAAACGCGACTATACTAATGAAAGAATTTTGTTGTATTAAAAACTTTATTTTTCCGGTTTGTCACAATATTATCTTTGCTAGTCAACCGGATTTGCATCGTACCTATTTCTAATACGGAGGATGACTAATAAACCGGCCAAGTGCGAGTAAAACTTGCGTGGAGAGGGTTACGTTTCCGTACAATGCCAAAGTTATATATTGAGTTTACCACTTTATTTTCAATTGATAGAATTCTTATAGGTTTTACAGGAATCTGCAAGTAATGAACACTATACTTGTTTTTTTTTTTAATTTAAGTCTCAGTAGTTTCGGATATCAGGGGTGTGAATGCTAAGAGAGCCAGCAAAAGGAAGGGGTCCGCAAGGACCGATGCCTGCCGGGGTTGCGGGACTGTTCGAAAGAGATACCGTGGCTCCGGAACAAAAAGGGCGATGAAGGAACATGGATGGGTTTTAGTCAGTAAAAGTCTGACACTCCCTCCTAATCCGCCCAGAGCGGGAGAAGTCATTTGATGATTTCCCATCCGAAAAAAAAGGGTGTGAATGCTCAATTTTCGTCTACTTTCATGAATAAAATCAAAACTATTTATTTAACCATCCTACCAAATTTCACCTGATTTGGTCCCTCCAAATTAGGAGCAAATTGGCTGTGACAGACGGACGTACAGACAGACGCACCAGTGATCCTATAAGGGTACCGTTTTTTCATGTTTTGTACGGAACCCTAATAAGGTTGGAAAACAGGATAATAGAATATTTAACAAATTAAGTTTTCCCAGATTAAATTAGTAATTCATAATTTATTATACTCCTCGTTGGTGTAGTGGTTGTAAGCGCGACTATTGAGTATGAGGTCAATATTTTTTTTTTTTTTTCGGATGGGAAATCATTAAATGACTTCTCCCGCTCTGGGCGGAGCAGGAGGGAGTGTCAGACTTTTACTGACTAAAACCCATCCATGTTCCTTCATCGCCCTTTGTGTTCCGGGGCCACGGTATCTCTTTCGAACAGTCCCGCAACCCCGGCAGGCATCGGTCCTTGCGGACCCGGGTTCGATTCCAGGTCGGGCAAAGTGATTTTAGGTTTTTCCATCAGGAATTTCTCATTAGCGGCTATGGAGTCTTTGTGCATATTTACGGATTTGTGCTCGGTTGATGGCAATAGCCTCGCCCCTCTTACACGGGACTTAAACATAAGTAACTGGTGAAATGTGGCTGCAGGTAGTTAGGCCTCTGCCTTACCCTTCGGGAGTTGCAGGCGTGATGTTATGTTTAGTAATTTATAAATGACTATTGAGCTGTAGTAGCACAGTGATAGTGGCCCCGACTAACGTGTTGTATACTGGGTAGTCCAAATAGTGACGTCATAAAAAAAAATAGATTCCTCACGCCTAAGGGGTATCCAAAAATACCCCATGTATGTTCCGCGATTCCTTATACATACAGGGTGTAAAAGACCTCATCACGAAGCCGTCAACCAAGCATTCTGTACATCAAACTAAGTAACTTTACGCAAAAATTATTGCTGGGAAACGACATTTTTTTTTGGGGTGAAAAATCATGTTTTGTGGTAGAACTCAATGTAACGCACTCAAAACATTATGCTGATGGATGGATTGAATAGAATGGGGGTCGTGGAGGTGTTTAAAGTAAAAACCTTACATTAAAAATTGTATTTAAAAAAAAACTTGTCACAAAGTTGGATGTTTGACCCCAATATCTCCGTAACTAGAAGGTTCCCAGGTATGGTGTAGAACAAAAAAATGATCGCAATGACGAGGAGAACAAGTGCCTTTATAGTTTTCGAGTTACAGCTTCTTAAAAATTGTATGAAAACCGCTTTAAGTCCCGCAAATAACATTTGGTTTCCCGCATATTCGTTGGCGACCCTAATCACAGACCATTCCCTCTCATTGAAAGTGGACCTGTGTCCCAGCAGTGGGAACATTATAGGCTAACTATGCTATGCTAACTACCTATGCATCATCATCGGTCAAGCCTTTTCCCAACTTTATTGGGGTCGGCTTCCAGTCTAACCGGATGACGCTGAACATCAGCAATTATACATGCAAAGGCGGTTGTTTTACCAACAATCTAGTACCTGAGTAAAAATATGATAATTATACGGAAACAATAGGAACAGTTCCTTACTCATAGATTAGAGAAGAAGTCGTCTAAATGACGAAGTAACGCGCCAAGCGTTGCATTACTTTAAAGTTCAAGGAAATAATATTTTAAAACTAGTTTATTATGTATGCATCCGAATCTATTTACATAAAATTACAAACATCTTTATACATTCATTCATCTTGTTAGTCAAGCTTTAAGCGGAAGATTTTGCGCATTAAACATGGTGTTTGGTGCATCGTTTGCCAAATTAAACGAACTGAAGGAAGGGTTCAATTCATCATTCAATTCCCAAACATTCTGTTTAATAACCTTTACAGATATGACACAGAAGTCTTGTAGTTATGACCAATTTTTTGTGACATTGGTATATTGCACCCCTACAAAGCAATCAGGAACTTGAAGTAATAAATAGTGTGCTGTGAAAAGCGACGAAAAATTAATCATAGTGCGAAAGTTGACATTGTGCTACGAAATCGTATTGGTTTGTGTCCGGTTAATGGCAATAGACTTACCTCCTATTACAAAGGACTCCAACATAACTGGCAAAAAGCAGGTGTACACATCTGCCTAACCCTCCAGTAAAATATAGGCGTGATGTTGGTTATCGTTAAAATGCATGCGTAGCATTCTTACATTTTAGGTTATGGCCTATTCGTGTGCCAAATTCAATCGTAACCTGTACAGCTGTTAAGATGAGAAAGGGAACAGACAGATAATTATAATCGAGTTGTTTTTAATAACCGACAAGGAGGAGGTTCTCAATTCGATTGGTATTTTTTTTTATGTACACCGATGACGCTGAGATTTGTGATCCGATTTACGTGATTCTTCTTTAGTCTGATGTGGTATAGTGCTATTTGGTTCCAGAAAAATTTAACATAGTTTGTTTGGCCCAGTAGTTTTCATTTTATTAACATTTTTTGACTTCAGTTATATACCCAGAAAGGGACTTCAAAAAGACATCAACGCGTTATCTTTTTTATGCCATTTTTTAACTTCAGTCGTGTGGTCTGATTTTATTTATGTTCACCGATTTCTCCCCCATTTATGGAGCGATTCTCAAAATTATTATTTTTTAATTTGAAAGAGTATACTCCTGAGGTGGTCCCATTTAAACTTGGTGAAGATCTGATGCTGATCTTCGGAGATATACAATGAAACTCTTCAAAAATAGACGGTAAATCGGTCGTGATTGCAGCAATCGCTGGGATGTTTATTGTTTATACAACATCATGACGTAACATCACGCCTGTATGCCCTGAGGGGTACGCAGATGTATTCAATACACCCAGATTTCGACAGTTTAGGTATGTTAAGTTCCATTTATTGGGGATAAGCCTATTACCATGACATGTATTGTTAACAATGTAAAATAAATGCATAGCAAATATTTGTAAGTATAGGATATTACAACTAAAACTGGAACAAAATGAAAAATAACTTTGGCTTCAAATGCCCAAAAACAAAAAAAATGAAAAATATTTTTCGCTTTAGAAGGTTCGGTTAGAATTTCGGTAGAAGGTTCGGGTTAGGTTAGAAGGTCCTGACTTTTGATTGATTTAGTGTTTTTGTCACCGACTTCTGAAGCTTGACCTTTGTTTGGTATATATTACAATAACTTCTCTCTTTAATAAAAAACCAGCCAAGTGAGAGTTTGACTCGCGCATTGAAGATACCACATAAACTAGTAGGTATTTTGTTATTATGCTACATTTATTATTTACGGTTTTCAGACTTATTAGTTTACATGTGCTGCAAGACATTGCTTCTTGCTAAGTTTCATGATGTTTTTTTTTTTTTTACGTTAACTTAGAAGTTTGATTTTTTTCACTGCTTCAAGAGACTGTAGACTTGAGTATATGGCTTTAATTTCAACTAGATACCTTTATGCGTTCCCGAGATAAAGGGTCTTGACAGACAGACGGACTTACAAACAACAAAGTGATCCCATCAGGGTTCCTTTTTTTCATTTTGATGTATGGAACCCTAATTCCGTTGACGATCTTTATCACATATTAACAGATTGTGTCCGCAACGAAGAATTTAGATACAGATTAGATTGTAGGCTTAGATAAATAGGTTACTGCAACAGTGTTCTGGCTGCGCCACTTTCTGACGCAGCTAGGGCACTGTACAGACTATCTATGTTTAAGATTTTAGATTTAGTTCATGTACATTCGATTTTTGTTAAAAATTGTAAAAACAACTGCAACAATAATCACATGCGCCACAAAGCCTTATTTGTATAATAAAAAAATAAAAAATAAAGTGCGGAATAATACTGATTTTATTACTTACCTAACAAGTTGAGCCTCTCTTAGTGACAAATATCTGACTAAAAGCCTACATATTATTTCAGTAATTGTATTCTGTTTCCTGATTCGTAAAAGAAAAACAATTTCGTTTTTCCATTTATCTGCCTTATCTTTCTATTTTGCGAGTTCCAATATAGTAGATTAATAAGAATTTCTGTATCAGACAATATGTTATTGAGCTTGACCTCTGCCTTCGAAGTCTCGTTTAGTTATTCGGTCAGTTGACTCAACCAGTTGTGGAAAATTCTTATTCCTTATATCTTTCCTACATGGAGTAAACAGACTCATCATGAAGCCGTCAACCATGTATTATGTATATCAAAATAAATAACTTTACGTAAAAATAATTGCTGGGAAACAATTTTTTTTTTGGGGTGAAATAACATCTTTTGTGGTAGAACTCAATGTAACGCACTCAACACATTGTTCTGATGGATGGATTCAATAGTACGAGGGTCGTGGAGCTGATTAAAGTAAAATCTTCCATTAAAAACTTGTATTTCAAAAAATACTTGTCAATAAGTTGGATTTTTGACCCCCAATATCTCCGTAACTAGAAGGTTCCCAGGTATGGTATACAACAAAAAAAATTGCAATGACGGGGAGAACAAGTGTCTTTCGGCTTCTTTAAGAGTCTTTTTACTCCCTTTATAATGATGTGGCCTGTAATCAGGTTGGGAGAGGTTTACCTAATAGTAAACCCACAGTAATGTTCAGGTCCCATGTTATACGGGGGTCCCATATTATATATCCATGTTATATTAACCGGTTAAAAAATTATAACCTAAAACTACTGGAGTTACAGTTCTGATGACAGTAATTAACATAACAAAACAACACGCCTGTAATCTCCGAAGGACTAGACATAGGTGTACCTAATAATACAACCGGCGTTTTGGCAGTTATATTTGGAGTCCCATGTATTAAGCCGTGTGGTATCCGGCAGAGTAGAATAGAACCAACCCATTACACTCATAAGGCGACTTATGTCTGAGGCAGAACACCTTTCACCTCCGTAGACCAGAGAATGGGCAGCAGCGTTATCTGTTAGTCTTTCATCACTGCGATCTCCAATCCGCCTGCCAAGCGTGGAGATTACGGCAAATTCCTCCCATCATGGGAGAGGCTTATGTCCAGCAGTGGACGTTATGGGCTGTTGTTGTTGTTGTTGTATTAAGGGGCTCCCTCATGGCACACTAGCGCCACTTTAGTAAAAAAATCAGAACTCGTTAAATACACAATTAATATAAAATCTGATTGACAAAATCAATACTTTAGAGTTCTAGATTATTGACGTCTATTTAATTCATTAAAATATACTTCACTGTTGTTACAGTTAGAAAAATTGCTAAAAACGGCCGTTTTTTTCCATTTTGTATCTGTAACGACAGCGAGCTATGTTTCAATGAGTTAAGCAGACGTAAATAATTTAGAAGACCAAATGATTGATTTTGTCAATCAGATTTTATATTAATTGTGTATTTAACGAGTTCAGATTTTTTTACTAAAGTGGCGCTAGTGTGCATGGGGGAGCCCCTTAGGGCATATTGCCAACACTACCGGGCACAAATTTAGACTGCATGGCTGATAGTGAAAAATTCTGGGTGGTAAAACCAATTATCACTTTGCCCGACCCGGGAATCGAAGCGAGGATCTCTTGTTCAGCAATCGTGCTTCTAACCACTAGACCAACAAGGCAAATAAGTGACCAATGCCAAATCAAATCAAGTCAATTGGGTGATTCTAATGTTTGTTAGTTTGTTAACACAAACACCGCCGATTTCACTAATTCAAGCCGTTTTTAACCGACTTCCAAAAAGAGGAGGTTATCAATTCGTCCGTTTTTTTTTTGCCTTTATGTTAAGCCTTTTTTTTACCAATTGTGAACCGATTTCGATGTTTTTTTTTTGTTTGGAAGAAAATTACTTCGCGGTGGTCCCGTTTAAATTTGGTGAAGATCTGATGGTGATCTTCGGAGGTATGCAATGGAACTCTTCAATTATGCTGCAATCGCTTGGATGTTTGTTGTTTTCACAAATTCATAACATAACATCGCGCCTGGATGCTCTGAGGGGGGTATGCAGATGTTTACAGTACACCCACATTTCGACAGTTCGGTCTGTTAGGTTCCATTTTATTGGGGATAAGCCTATTAACATGACATGTATTGTTAACAATATGAAAAAAAAGACTGCCTCGTTGGTCTATTGGTGGCGACTACACAGCATGAGGTCCTCGGTTCGATTCCCAGGTCGGGCAAAGTGTTATTGGGTTTTTCCATCAGGAATTGCTCAGTAGCAGTTACGGAGTCTGGATTTGCGCCAGCGCTCGCCCCCTATCACATGGGACTTAAACATAACTGGCGAAATGTGGGTGTAGGTCCTACTGGGTACACCTCAGCCCAACTCTTCGGAATTACAGGCGTGATGTTATGTTAAAATAAATGTATGGCTAATATAAGAAGCTATTTATATAAGATATTACAACTAAAAATGGTAAAATAAAAAACTTTTTTGCAAAAAAATAAAACCGACTTCAAAAACACAACAAAGTGAAAAATAACTATAGCTTCAGAAGTCGGTGGCAAAGAAACTGAATCAAACACACAGAGGTCACCGACTCTGAAGCTAAAGTTATTTTTCACTTTGTTGTGGTTTTGAAGTCGGTTTTATTTTTTGCTAAAAAGTTTTTTGGTATCGAATAATTCTGTTTTACATAATCGATTGTCGTATTTTGATTTGATAGTACTGTTTAGTTATGTGCAGTTTGGCTGAACAGTTAGACTGTATTTAGTGTGTATCGATTATAGGGACAGCAAAGAAAATATTACGATACGGTTGATAATAACAAGAGGGCTGTCTGTGGTGTTACGCGAGTCTATTAACAGAAGTCTGAAAGCGGTACCGGTGACAGAAAAGTTGTGGGGTAATCGGTTATCGTGTAAAGGAATGAGGAATTTGTTGAATATGAATGTAGATGGTTATAAGAGTAGAGGAAGAAACGATGGATGAACTGTGGGAAGGATGATATGGCTAGAAAGAAGGTGACTGCTGAGATGACGAGTAATAGAGAAGTATGGAAGAAGAAGACATGCTTCGCCAACCAAAAATAAATTGGGATAAGGGCAAAAGAATTACGATGATACAATATATCTTTGTGAGCCTCACGGTTGCTCATACGATTTTATCATGAAACTTCTTATTAAATAAAGGGAATTTCCAGTACTTCTTCAGTTAAGTATTTATTTGCTTTAAGAATTTAAGTTTCCTGCTATGACGTGCATCTAATTCTGAGCTCTTTTCTTATTCTTGCTACTTTTACGTAATTTCTTAATAGTGCAATGTCTCTTATTCCATAAAGAAGAAGGTTGGGATTGCTAATGAGCGGCTTAACCAGAAGATTGACCCGAGTGGCTGTAATTATGTAGCCATAAGCTCCTCAGTGATATTCCACAACATTAAGCCAAAAATACACTCCGTGTTTACCATAACACCACTTACTTCAACTGATTGCATTGTAATGTCATTATTAACCCCGTCGCAAACAAACAATGTCGTCAAAGCAAGTTGATTGAATCTGTTGGTAAACACGCTTCATAATCGATCTCGTTAATTGGTCTAATTTATGATCTGATTATTGGATGTCTGGGAGATAATAGGCATGACGACAGTATCAAAAAATTGCAAATCTATTTAGTCCGTCAGTTAGAGTATTGAAAATTAATGGACACGTATTTTTTGTTTTTGTAAATCAATGAATATTGACAAAGATAAAACGCATCAAAAGTCGGGAGGCTCGTGCCGTCAGAACTGTTGTGGCGTGACGTACTCGTATTGAGAATTTTAAAAGCGTCATATCTTCGTCAATTTTGGTTTAAGTAACAAAAAAAAAACGGGTCAAATATTTTTTATAATCTAACTGACGGACTAATTAGTTTTTTTTTGTCGTCTCGCCTATTGTGATGGTTAAAGACAAGACTAGCTGTTGCTCGCAAATTATTGTAAAAAACATTACTTCCCTTTTTACATCGGATTCATGTTTTTTTTTTTGCACGAAACCTTAGTTTAGGAAAATATATTATCAAATAAAAGTAGCTTAAGTAAGACGTTGTAACATAAGCGTTCTGCCAGTTAAAGTCCCGTCAAAATCGAACCAGTTGTTTTGGAGATTAGTCGAAACAAACAGATAGACAGACAGACCGGACGACAAAAATTGAAAAAAATGTACTTTTGTTCTAAGTGGCGTATTTTTTTTTCATATGCATTATGTAAAAAGCTGTTATATTTGTATGAGGATTTACTATGGAATCCAAATTAAAAACGAATGTTGTTGTAAGAGCACTTGTTGCAGGTTTATTGAACATAAATAGAAGGGGCAGTGTTACCAATTTTTTAACAATATAAAATTTTCTTATTAATACGTTTCGTTTCACGAACATTATTGAAGATTTAAAAAGACACTTCAGTTTTATTTATTTGTATAGATGTATAGATTACAAAGAGACACTTTAGTTTTATTTATTTGTATAGACAAGGTGTGATCATTTCTAAAGTAACTTTAAACCCAAGTTATAGGACAAAACTTTTAAATTTGTCTTTTATATTTTTTTCTTCGCCTATATTGTCCCACTGCTGTGCAAAGGCCTCCCCAACAGCCTTTCACTCTTCTCTCCTATTAAGGCCATAAATATTTATAACAATAATTACATCACTAACCTCACGGCTGAAAAACATTTCCCAACATTAATCAAATCTCAACATCCCACTCCTGCGGCCCCGAAAAGGAAATAAAATCCAAGATCGAAAATACACGCATTCCCAGCGCCTTCCCTAATGTTCATTCGGAGCCCGTTACATCCCACATGTACTAAAAATACTTAAAAATCCGAAAACCTTTGTCTAATTTCCATTCTAGAGATAATACCTTTGCAAGTTGTGCGATAGCGTTAAACTAGGGGCTTATGTCCGTGGACTTTTGGTCTTAGTAGGTAGCAGTGGTAGCGGCTGGCTTTATAGGACTTTATTAATAGTTTCTGTTAAGATTGTTTCATAAATATTTCGCTCGTATAAATACCCAAAATTTTTCACGTCTTTTTAAATCTCATGCAGGATCATCAACTGTTCTGATCAAACCATTAATAATGGCTAAAGATTCGTGAATGAAAATCTTCGCTGTAACTATAACCACACCTAAACCCACAGATTAAGACCGAACCAAACTTAACGGTGTTACGCAGTCAGCCGATTAGAGCTTTAGATGGAAAAACTCTGAATTAAAAACTTTGTGCCGATCATTGTGGTGATCATACCGGACGGGGTTGTCGGAGAAAATTGTTACGAAAACTTTTCTAGAAGAATGACTGGTGAAAACTTTTGGACGAAGTATGGAGGTTAAGAAGATAATTGTTAATACTCGTAGCTTCGAAGTAGGTACGGTGACACTACTGGAAGATACTGATGATATTTTTTTTTTTTTTTTAAGTAAGACATTAATCATCAAAATCATCTGGCTAGCCTTTTCCCAACGTTGGGGTCGGCTTCCAGTCTAACCGGATTCAGCTGAATACCAGTATTTTACATGGAGCGTCTGCCTAACTAACCTCCACAACAAAGTTAGTACTGGGTACTAAGATACCCTTTGGTAAGACTGGTTGCCAGACTTTTTCGCCACTGTAACGACTGTCAAAGACTACGATTTAACGACATCCTCCTAATCTTTTGGTTCATCATTAGAACTTTCGCGCACGTAGGTCGGTTAACTAGTGTCGACGGTATGGGAATCGCAAAATAAGTACTTGATTTACTTAGTGATGGAGTAAGTTTATTAAAATAAATTACAAGGAGCAAGAATGCCGACCGACCGAACCCGGAGACGAAAAGTTACTGACTCAATTCCACATTTGAACAATTATCTAAAACTTGGGATACGGTCGGAGCGGCACATTACAAACTAAAAACTGTAGAAATGTTTCTGTAGCTAGCTAAAACAATAAAAATAATTAAACAATAAACACATTACAAACAGAACCGTCGGCATCTCAACAAAAATATCAAACTCTAAATTCTTAAAGCTAATATGAACAATAAGCAAAATGGGCAAGGCCCTAATATAAACTATTGTTATCCTTACATAGCCAAAGAACAAAACCACCCGCAATAAAACATCTGCGGGCTTGCCGTGAGAACCTAAAGCTAATGGTACGTAACAGCTAACTAAGTAATACCTATAATATTAATACATAATTAATGAAGACGCTACAGAACTTTTCAGCCTCCAGGCCTTATAAAAGTGAGCAGTGGTTTATCCGGTCGGTCCTGGTCGGCCAAATTCTACAAAAGACAGAACTGAAGCTACCCAGCTTGTGTCAAATATTGCAGAAGTAGCACGACTGGCTAACAAACATGCATCATTATTTTTGCATCACTATCGAAATGGCTTAGATTGCTACTCCAAACACTGTTTTTTTTTCATATTTACTAATATTATGAGGAACGGAGATTAAAGTTCCTCAATAGGTACTCCATAGAAAAGAGAGGATCCTCCGACCAGACGGGTCTTTTGTCTGGTGGGCTACCTGCCCAACACAGTTTATTGGGGTTTTCTTATAGTATCTTAAGTAGCGGATAACTGTAATAGATTCAGAATGTCGATGAATTTTTCATTTGTGTCATAGATTGCGCTGTAGTATTTGTTTTACTATGTTGTTGTAGTAATTATTGTAGTGGCGCTACATTACGAAGTGCTTAAATTTAGATCAAGGGGGTACTCTTTCCGCCGCGGAAGACGCCCCGGGCGTCGGGACCACCACGTGGCCCCCGGCCACCGTAGGAGCGGGCCTGTGGACGGTGAGCTATGGGCTAGCTCGCCGTCCGTTCGTCTTATGACGACAGGCCGTGTCGGCGGCGCGTTCGTGATCCACGTGTGCCTCAAAGAGAGTCAGCAAAAGGAAGGGGTCCGCAAGGGCCGATGCCTGCCGGGGCTGCGGGACTCTTTGAAAGAGATACCGTGGCCCCGGAACATAAAGGGCGATGAAGGAACATGGATGGGTTTTTAGTCAGTAAAAGTCTGACACTCCCTCCTGCTCCGCCCAGGGCGGGAGAATTCATTTGATGATTTCCCATTCAAAAAAAAAAAAAAAGGGGATACTCTTTGGAACCGATTCCAAAAAATGTCGCCCTCATGGGAAGCTAAATTATCCCCGCGTGTTTAAAACGAGCAAAACGCGAGTACAGCCGCGAGCAAAATCTAGTCATGCGTAAGATGGGTACCCAGGGTATCCACTACTATCCTACTCTGTTTGTGCTGGATATGGTAGGCTATTATAAACTGGAAGTAAAAAATGAAATAGCTCACGCCACTTACTTATTTAAGATTATGGGTGGTAAAATACACAACCCAGGCGTTATTAGTACGGTTGTGTTGTGTGTACCTGATGGGTACGTGGGGCGACGGAGGCGGCCGCCGCTGCTGTGGGTGCTGCCCGCTTGTACCAACCTGTTGCAGCGCGTACACTCAATATGGAGTCACAATAGATAGACTGCAGGCTTCAATTGTACACTCAGTGAATTCACACGGACCGCATTTTGCAAAATTACTCTCGGTTTTCAAAATAATTAATTCTTATCTTGGTAATATATTGCAACTTTAAATATATTCTAACTACTCTATTGTATTAGGTTCCTAAGCCTGTGATAATAGCTGTATGTGTTGTTTAAAATATAAATAAAAGATTAAAAAAACCGGCTAACATCTATTAAAAGCTGAAAAAGTAGCTACTATGGAAAATAAGCCTAGGGAGTTCCACCAACCATCACAATCTTCAAAGATAAAGCTAAAAACTCTCAGCAATTTGCTATTACTTGAACGGATGTACAATCTTTCGCCCAAGCGGGCCACAAATGATAAGAACTTTAGCTTAAAAACTTCAAACTAAAACTGTTTGGAAGAAAAACTCTTTCGCTACGGGGATTTTCGTGCCTGATAAAGGTGTGATAATGAAGTTTAGGGTTCTGTATCCAAAGGATGTTAAAGAGGCCCTATTTGTAAGGTTTCGCTGTGTCCGTCAGTCATTTTGGTGAGCCATACTTATTTTGTTTTCTATGTAAACAAGGTGATTTTTTTGATATCCTATTGTTATTATCAATTGACAATTCCTAAATAGATGTTCTTCTCTCCTATTATAGATCTATCGTCCTCTCTCCCATGGCAGTTTTTACAACTTATTCCTCGCTCTCGCACACTTCAACATACATTTTTACACTGCAACATACATTCACACACTCCAGCATACTTTCATACGCGACACTACTCTCGTGTGAACCATTAGTTCTCCATTTTAGATTTTATATTTTGCCTTTCTTTGTTTTTTTTTTTTTTACTGTTTGTACTATTGGTAACCTTAAACTGATTAACTGATTCTTTGTGATTTAACTGATTCTTTGTGATCTTTTTGGTATCATGAATGATGTTTACACAAGATCGTTTTTTTAACCTTTAACGATATTATTGTTTTGCTGTGGGGGGGGGGGGGGGGCTGGTGACCTGTAACACAGGCTTCTTCGAAAACCTACTTCAGGCACCAGTCTCTTCCAATGGTATATTATTTATTATCACAACACTTCCGCCTAACATTCTAGATTCTAAAACTTTATTTCTCTTCAAAAAGCAAGTCAAAGAGAGAGTACTTATATATGTATATATATTATAGGTAAATATTTACTATTGTACTAATATTAATTTTTATATGTGTATGTATTTGTATAGTAGTGAGTAGCTCGTGGCTAAATAATAACAGCCGCTCGGGTCGATCGTTAGGTTAAGTCAAGATTTTTTAACAATATTTTCATTTTAAAAGAGTGTCCATGGAGTTTCTTGCCCGTTCTTCTCCATAGAGATCTACGCTAGGGAATGGGCAACTACAGTACTTTCTCAAGTTATTATGCCTTGTGACTGGGACTGTAGCTTTGATTTTCTTTTTTGTAATTTTGACATTCAAAAGTGCCGTAATGGTCTAATTGAAATATTTGAAATAAATGCTTTGAGTTTGAGTTTGACTACCAGTCTTACCAAGGGGTATCGTATTACCCGGTACTAACTGGGTTGTGGAGGTCAGATAGGCAGTCGCTCCATGTAAAATACTGGTATTCAGCTGCATCCGGTAAAACTGAAAGCCGACCCCAACATAGTTGGGAAAAGGCTAGGCAGATAATGATGTATGTATGTTTATTTCATATAAGTACCTAGATATATTTTTATTTTAAGTTTTAATTTAAATTTTCTGTTTTGTCTTTTCTGCACTCTGTGTCTACATTTCTAATCCAACTTTCCTATCTTAATGTAATGTCCTGTTAAGTATTTTGTGTGTACGTAAATAAATAAATAAATATTATTACTCTAGGACCACAAAACCATAATCAAAAAATTAACTGGCATAATAATATGAATTATTTTTCACATACCTTTTATTTTGTTTACATTTTTTATACAAAATACTTCGTCAAAGTCTCGATTATTAATATAAACTCATCTACCGAGGGTTACCTATATTTTTGTATGATTTCTTACAGATTTTGAAGATTTTGTTTTTTTTTTATTTGATTTCAGATTTTTCCCCGTATTTCTATTTTATGACTATATTACTTGCCAAAATTCATAGTTCTAGCCGAACGGGCCCTATGAATTTTGATTCCGAAAGTGTTTCGAAATGTACGTTTTTTTGCGACATAAACGCCCATATCTTTTTTAAGATTATCTTAGAAGATTGTTTTTTTTATTTTTTCACAGCTCTAAGGGACCGTAGATTTGAGTTTATGGTTTTAATTTCAACTAGATACCTTTACGCATTCCTGAGATAAAGGGTCTTGACAGACAGACGGGACGGACGGACAGTCGGACAGCTGGACGGACGGACGGACAACAAAGAAAAAAACGGAACCCTGATAACATCCTATCAGGGTTCCGTTTTTTTCTTTTTAAGATACGGAACCCTAAAAACACGTTGTATTCAATAATTTTCATTACATCATGAACAGGTGTTTTATTTGACTCTATTTTTTACTATAACAGATCACCTCAAGGCATTCTATATAGTGGCTAGGCATTTTATACTTTGCCTAGAGAAGCTCGATATTGTATAGAATAACTGAATAGGCATGACGACGGTATCAAAAAATTGCAAATCTATTTAGTCCGTCAGTTAGAGTATTGGAAATTAATGGACACGTATTTTTTTGTTTTAGTAAATCAATGAATATTGACAAAGATAAAACGCATCAAAACTCGGGAGTCGGGGCTCGTGACGTCAGAACTAGCTAAAAATTATACCTAGGCGTGACGTATTGAGAATTTTAAAAGCGTCATATCTTCGTCAATTGTGGTTTACCTAACAAAATAAAAAACACGTGTCAATTTTTTTTTGATAATCTAAGTGACGGACTAATTCGTTTTTTTTTGTCGTCTCGCCTATTACATATTACGCATTGGTGACATAAACAATGCATAGGTATTGTATGGAATGCTAAGTTAATCTAAATAAAGTACAGACTTCCTCAACTAATTAGTTTTATAATTTTATTGTATTTTTCCTTGAACTCATAAATAAAGTATCATTGGCCTGGCTCAAAATTAATACTGTCGTTGAAAACTACTGTTGTTGGTTTGTGTAACAATAGTACACTGTATTGAAATCACAAATAAGTTACGCTATACGGTACCAAGAACTGTTGTTGAACCCCGGTTGTTCCACATGGATTCATGCAGGTCCAACGCCGGGGCACGAGTGCCTCTTCGTCAACTAGTGGAAACCTATAACACACACTTCATGGACATAGATATCTTCTCTCTTTCTAGTTACAAATTTAAAACACTGGCTATCAATATTCTTCCACCACAATCTTAATCTAAAATTAATTAATTAATTCAACAAAATTATCTTTCCGTTCTATATTTTTTCATTTATTAATCCGTGGAAAATGGTGTGGGTTATATGTTTACCAATTTATGTAACTACTCATAATTTTTAACCTGAACATGTAACTGTTTTTTGTCCCTAATAAATAAATAAATCAAACTCGCGATGAACAGGAAAATGAACAAGTGCAAGTAGGACTCGTACTTTGTGAGCAAAGTTGTACAAATTAAATCTACACTAATATTATTAAGCGGAAAGATTTGTATTTTTGTGTGTATGTTTGTAATAAATAAACTCAAAAACTACTGCGCCGATTTCAAAAATTCTTTCACCATTAGAAAGCTATATTCATCCTGAGTAACATAAGCTATATTTTATCTCCTTACTTTTAAGGGAACGGGAACTACTCGGGTGAAACCGCTTGACGTCCGCTAGTGTAAAATAATTACAATACATCACGCCTGTAATCCTCAAAGGGTAACACTGAGGCATACCTAATAGTGCAGCCACATTCGCTACTTATGTTTTAACTCCCGAATAATAGGGAGCAAGCCTATTACCATCAACCGGGCCGGGGTCCGTGAAACTAGAATTTCAATTTTATTGTCATACTCTTATGTCATATTATTCTTATTCATCACCCAAAAATCGTTTGCTATGCCGTGCCTTCCGTGTGTGCCGGGCCCAAGTGATTCTATAAGCGTCAGTATTTTTTTTACTTCTAGGGCACTTAACTCTACAAATAGACAGGTTTTCAAGGCATTCTTGTGTGACTCGGACGATGGTTGTGGAATGTTTGCTCATACAATTATTTTTATTGGTCCACCGACAGTCTTGGAAGCAACACCTATACAAGCGTCAACTTATAAGATTAGATTGATTATAATTATCATAAATTGTTGTGAGATTCCCGGGGCGCAATGCGCATCAACGGACATCGTAGTGAAGGTGTACACAAATACTTTTTTGCCAACTTAAAGTGAATTAATGGAAGTGTGCAAGTGACGTCCGTCATGCCTATCGACGACCTTCCAGTGCATGGTTCTGCAAAGAGGGATAACACTGAGGCGCTATTACGCATCGTCGCGAACACTGCGTTCTACTTTCCGTGTGCAATGACTTCAGCTACGCTGAAATACGGAGTGACACCATGGTGCATCATTAAGAAGTTTCGTAATTACAGAAACTACCTATGTGTTTATTAACGCATTTTTTGTAAATTTTTTTGTTTTTATAATATTATATACCTACTGAGTTCGTTAGGCCTGGCAACCTGTCCAACGAATACGAATGCCAAACGTGGTCACTGAGAAATGAAAACGAAGAAAGAATTGCTATCTGCCAAAGTAAAAATTAAAAGAAGCATGCTTGATTTAAGACTACCAGTAAGGTTCAAAATATCGACATCAGGAAAAATAATATTTGTGAGAAAAAGAGCTCGGCTACTTAGTGACACATTTGTGGGATAAATAATAAAGTCCCCCTGCCTGACCGATTTTCGGTCACGGCGGAAAATCATAGGGGAGATTAGCCATCGGCGCAGGAGATATTATAGTGCACAAGTATGTGCGCAAGAACAGGTGCACTCTCTGTTCCTTTACTCTCATAGTCCGATGGGACGGCAATCCAACACCACGACCGGAAAAAAATCAGGCATAGGACCAACGGCTTAACATGCTTTCCGAGGCATGGAAACTCCAGGCTACTGCTTGGAAATTTCTAATGGAAATCCCCAAAATCACTTTTTGCCGGACCCGGGGGAATCGAACCCAGGACTCCGCTACGCAGTAGCACTTGCGACTACGAGATAAACAGGGCAGTCGAGGTGGGAATGAATAATAACAAGAGGACAAAACGTTTAATAGAATGGGTACCAAGAGACAGGAACAAGAAAAAAAGGGAGACCAAGAAAAAGGTGTAGAGACATCTCCAACCAGAGACGTGGACCTTTAGGCCTACACAGCTTTTTCCCGCACCTCACGCATCCATAAGGCCTGAATTCTGGTCACGCTGACGGTAGGTCACGTACGTCAGCGAAGAAACAAAAGCAAATGTGCCACTGACTTCAGCGTCGTAGTATGGTGCTTTAAAGAACACAATGTATACTCGTACGCGACCGACCGTCAGCGCGACAAGAATTCAGGCCTTATGGATGCGTGAGGTGCGGGAAAAAGCTGTGTTGAATGGTTTAGGAGAGGCCTACCCCGCAGAGGTGACTACTATGTACTTATATAAATTAGCTTAGTAATACAATACATTGTAACAGCGGAGCTCTTTTAGTTGATTGATTTTTTTATTATTTTAGTTGATTTATATGCCGCATGTTTTACGTGGATATTTTATTAGTTTTCAATGGATATGTCGCAGGAAGATATATGACAAGTGGCCTCTTTGATGACCTCTTCCGTTCGTTCAATTTGGCAAACGATGCATTAAACACCATATATAATGCGCAAATCGTACGCTTACAGCTTAAATAACAAGATGAATGTATTTATGTATTCATTAAAACTACGCACATAATGTACAAAGGCGGACATAATACCTTGGGCATTTTCTATTTTAACTGATAGAAAATGCCCAAAACAGTAGGTGAAATAGTACAGAAAAATAGAAAATGCCCAAAACAGTAGGTGATATAGTACAGAAGATTTTGAAGAATAAAATATAATAATAAATATTTATTTAATATACAACAATATATACAAAGTGAGGAAAGATAAAAATAAAAAAAAACATTGATGAAGAAAAACAACAAATAAAATGAGAATGAATAATTGTGGAACAAGTCTGCTAACTTGTTATGTAAGTGTTCGCGAGCTACGAGTATGTATGTATGTATAAAGATGTATATTATACATATAATGTAAATAAATTCGAATGCATAATTAATAAACTGGTTTTATTATATTCTTTTTCTTGAACTTTAAAGCAATGAAGCTCTCGGTGCTCGACTTCGTCATTTATGGCCATTTTCAATAACTTACAATCAGGTATCGGTAGGTTGCTATTTCTGTCTGTTTGACATTTAGCTTTCATTGATTTTTCTATGAATCAAGTGACAGGCAAGTGACGCGGATAGAAGATTCCAAGCCAACTTTGTTTATAAAAACACCGATACCTACGACACGTAGGCATATTCACTGACAGTTATACGTAAGTTATGGAAAACAGCCATTTTTTTTTTTTCGGATGGGAAATCATCAAATGACTCCTCCCGCTCTAGGCGGAGCAGGAGGGAGTGTCAGACTTTTACTGACTAAAACCCATCCATGTTCCTTCATCGCCCTTTGTGTTCCGGGGTCACGGTATCTCTTTCGAACAGTCCCGCAACCCCGGCAGGCATCGGTCCTTGCGGACCCCTTCCTATTGCTGACTCTCTTTGAGGCGCGCGTGGAAGACGAACGCGCCGTCGACACGGCCTGTCGTCATGAGACGGACGGACGGCGAGCTAGCCCATATCCCACCGTCCACAGGCCCGCGCCTACGGTGGCCGGGGGCCACGTGGTGGCCCCCGACGCCCGGGGCGTCTCCGGCGGCGGCCGGGACGTGAGGTTCTCTACCTCTCGCGTTTCGCCACCTCCTTCTCTAGCATTACTGCTTCGCAGAAGGAGGTGACGGCGTCCCATTCCGTCTCGGTCCGGACTACAAGTAGTTGTTATCCTCGTCATTTTGATATTTTTTTTGTTCTGTACCATACGTGAGAACCCTCTAGTTGCGGATATATTGGGGGTCCAAGTTCCAATATCTTCGCTAGTTTTTAAAGTTTTAATTTTACATCAGTTTTTGTTTTTTGTTTTTAAATACCGCTAAAATGCTTGTTTTGAAAGTCGTTACTCAGCAATACTGTGTACGTACTAAACAAGGTGTAAACAGACTCATCACGAAGCCGTAAACCAAGCATTCTTTCAATCAATTTATGTAACTTTACGCAATAAATATTTGTGGGAAACGCCTTTTTTATTAGGTGAAAAAATCATGTTTTGTGGTAGAACTCAATGTGTGGCACTCGAAACATTATGGTGATGGATGAATTGAATAGTACGGGAGCGGTGGAAGTGTTTCAAGTAAAAATATTACATTAAAAACTTATCAAAAAGGTGGAACTTTGACCCCCTATTTCTCCATAACTAGCAGGTTCCCAGGTAAGGTGTAGCAAACAAAAAAATCGCAACGACGGGGAGAACAAGTGCCTTTCGGCTTCATTAAGGGGTTTTTTACATCCCTTATATACGTACCTTTACGTTTTTTACTTTCCAGGTACTTGATATTTTGTTTGTTTTTTTAAATATATTTTAAGCTGATGCATTTTCGGTTTTAAGGCTAAATTAATTTAAAACTGCGTATCTTATTAGTTTTTTTTTTTTTTTGAATAATTGTCAATTGTTTGAAAATTACTGAGGTGTTTTATTTCAAAATGTTAGAGAATACCAATAGAAAATAATAAAAATTCAATTCCAAATAATTTAAGTAACTTGATTTCGTTTAAATATTTGCAAGCCAGTCAATGGCCAGTCATTTATATCTCACATGTTTTACCTAGATATTGTTAAAGTTTACAATGTGCATATCCGATGGAAATATGTAAAAAGTTGCCTCTTTGGTTGGGGTACGTCTGTAATAATAACGCTTATTGATTTTTTTGTTACTTCTGGTTATCTTTTTAAATCTGATGTAAATCCCGGCGATGTAGGGTTTTTTATTTTTATAACAACTGTGACATTAAATTGCTTGCTTTTCTTACGAATTGTATACTCACTCTGTCGTAGTTCGAACGCGAGCGCACATACGGCTATAAACACATGGCGTTACTTGTACTTCGCTACTTTGATATTTATATTAAGTGACGTCCTATTGTTGTCTTTTCATGTTACTTCGTTAATGGATGACGAAAACAAAGAAGAAAAGACGCCTACTTAATATTCTTTTCTCCTCCAAGATTGTATTCAAGTAACAAAGTCATATATGCTCTACAGGTATTAACATATAATTTAAACCCATTTCTGTTGAACGTTTATCTAGTTGTCGTAAAGAGTAATCGACAGTTGTGGTATAAATTTTATGTCAATAAATTTAATCGTCGGCCGTTACCAGCAAGAGACATGGATTACGATATCAATATGCAAGAAAGAGTTACTCGTGACTCTGGTGATGTCCAACCTGCGGCCATTGATGTATAAAATATTATGTCATTGTGTGTTTTTATAAAATGTACTAAAATGGGTGTAAAAATATCCTTAACGAAGCCGAAAGGAACTAAAATTCTCCCCATCACTTTGTTTTTGTTCTGTTAGTCGAGTGCAATTAGACAATGAGGTGGAACGAAGTTTATAGTGGTCGGATTTTCATGGGACTTTTTTTATTGAGTTTCTAGAGGAGTGGAGGAGAAAGTTAAAAAAAAATTACACCGCTCGCGAATTTTTTTTTTTTTTTTTAATTTCCATTGAAGTTTTTTTTTCGTTCTTGAATAACTTCAAAGTCAACGAATTCATATTGTAGCGTAATAGTGTGACCAACCTGAGTGTACTTGCATCCATTAAACGCTAATTTAGTATGTTTATTTGTTCATTGTTGACGATGTAGTGCATATTTCAAGTATTTTTTTAAATTTTCCTATTTTCTGCAATTATTTCCGAAATATTGAATTTGAAGACTAAAATTTCTTTTAAATTTGGTAACTGATGCTTTTTCACAGGTAACTGGACCAGAAATTATTAATGAAGTCCAATTTCATGAGCGTAGTGACTTAAAATTCATTCGGAAATGTCAGAAAATCATCCAAGTTAATGAAAGCAATTTTTTTTCGAAATACTGCGTTGAAACTGACTTCACAAATTATTGTCTAAATTCTCATTTTATAAGCTATCTAACGAGGTATAATACCTAGAAAAATATTTAAGGATACTTGTTTATTATTGGTTACTGCTGAAAAAGTAAAATATGAAAAAAGGCCTCTATCGCTAAGAAGTGGGAATGGTATCGGTATCGGTATTGATATTAAATTGCACGCTGAGACCCAAGCTTGCAACTTATCTTAGATAGAAATCGTGAGAAATGGGTACGTTATAATTACGATATATTTTTTTTAATTTACCACGGGCCCCATTCCACCTTCGTCAGCAATAATCAACATTTATCGAGTACCATCAAATTGTTTTTTAGGTTTTGTTATCTGTGGATAGGAGAAATAATAAGGATATTTTCAGGAGAATATTTATCTTGACCGTCATAGAAATATTTTGAGGAAAATGGCCTTCTCTAACTTTTATATAGACGATTTCCTGATAAATGTGAATAAATTTTTAGTCACTTCACTCGTAAACATGGTTTTCTTGAATATTTTTACATCCAATTATCTGTGAAAATATATCAGTTACCAATTTCAAAAGAAATCTTGGTATTAAAATTCGAAGTTTTAAAAATATTTGCAGGAAATAGGAAATATTCAAAAAATACTTGAAATATTGCATTACATTGACAACAATGAACAAAGAAACAGACCGAATTAGCTTTTAATGGATGAACGCAGGTCACACTATTACGCTACAATATGAACTCGTCGAATTTAAAGTTATTCATAAACGAAGAAAAACTAACCAAAGAAAATTAAAAAAAAAATTTTTTTTTCTTTTACTTTTTTCTCCTCTCCTCTAGGAACTCAATAAAAAAAGTCCCATGAAGATCCGACCACTATAAACTTCGTTCCACCTCTTGTACCATACGTAGGAATCCTATAGTTACGGCGATATTGGGGGTTCAAGTTCCAAAATCTTCGGTAGTACTTAATGTTTTAATTTTACTTTTACTTTAGGTAGGTACCAATAACCAATTTTCTCCTCTGTTCTCTCTCTTCTCTGTTCTCATCAGTACAATGTTTGGAGTACGTTATATTGAGCCCTACCCCTAACCTGGAGGAGCTCGTGGCTAAATAACAACACTCGTTCGGGTCGATCTTTAGGTCACCTAGCCGTGCTTGCCTAGGTTGGTCTGTGGATGGGTGACTACCCATTACATACAAAGTTTCCTCCGCATGCCTCGGAAAGGACGTTAAGCAGTTGGTCCCGGCTGTCATTTGTAGATCTTTGACAAATGTTACAGGCAGTCAGTGGCCCAAAAAGTCTGACAACCTGACTGGTTGTCAGACCTACCAAAGGGTATCGTTTTACCAGGTCATACAGGCAGTCGGACTATGTTAAATACTGGTATTTAGCCTAATTGGGAAAAGGCTTGGCAAATGATGATGATATTGCACCCTACCATCTGTATTAGCACTGTAACCTGTTAGCTCCTGTATATTCACTCCAAATCTAAGTCGTTACCTAGCAATAATGTGTAAGTACTACTTAAGTATTTTTATTAAGTTAGATGTACAGAATGCGTGGTTGGCGGTTTCGTGAAGGGTTATTTAACGTTTACACAAAACATCATGTTGTAGGTACTTGATATTATGTTTGTTTTTAAAATTGATTTTTTTCTACAATGTATTTAGTGTTGTAAGTATAAGTTTATTTAGATCTGCGCTCCTTATTAATATGTCAATTGTTTGAAGATGACTGAGGTAAATATATATAACTAATAGTATTTTATGTCAATATAAACAGAAAATATTGTTGTGCTCTTATTTTCAATTCCAAATTATTTAAGTTACTTCATTTTTTTTTAATATTTGCAAGCCAGTCCATGGCCAGACATGTAGTGCAAATCTTTTTATTAAATATGTTTACCTGTATTTGTTTTTAATTTAAAATGAAACCGGGCCTCAGTATAATGATTGTTAAGCCAAATAACTTATATGAAAACAAAAATTATATGAAAGTTAACGATTTATAACTTTAAATTACTTAAGTTACATTTCTGATGACAGTTATTAACATAGCTTAGAGGAGAGCTGTACCTGATAACACAACCGGCATTTTGCTAGTTATATTTGGAGTTCCACGTAATGGGGTATACTTCTATTGCCACTAACCGGGCAAAAATTAAGACTCCGTGTCTATTTGTTATTGGGTTTTTACCCATAACACTTTGCCTGACTTGGAAATCGAATCCAGAACCCTATGCTCAGCTTGCGACGACTAGACCTACGAGGTGACCCTCTGATCTCGAATGAAAAATGATTGGTAAATCTGCTGTCTAAACTCATGTAGCTGTTAAAAGATTAAACAAAACAACGTCAGCCGAACAAATTACTACACATTTTTTTTCGTACCTACTTCGCGGTAAAATGCACGTAATTCAGTAATTACATCATTTTGAAGAAAAAAACAGGTGTTCCTTACATTTTGACTCTGTAGGAATTGCACTTTTCTACGAAACAGTTGTTTTTAGGGTTACCTCAATAGGTAAAAAGGGAGGGTTCCTTTTTACCTTAAATTTCGATTTGCTACACGGACAGAAGGACAAGAAAGGGGTGCGTCTTATAACATATAAAGTTATTTGGTATATTTTCATTTCAATAACGTTCACAAGATATAATAAACGTGAGTTATACCAACTGTTGATATAATTTCTTCAGATATAACATTTATAAACTCTAAAACTTATTTCGTATAACGTTATTGGATATAACGTTTATTTAATCGAAAATCATTAGGCCTATCGTTTAAAACATATAAAATTGATATTACGTTTATTTAATCGAAAATCATTCGTTCACAGAAACCATGCCTGCTGCTTAATTGCATGTTGCATGCTTGCTTGTATGCTGCATGTATGGAATATGCTTGTTTGCATGACTGCTGCATGCATGATGTTTGCTTGTTTGCATGTTTTTTACAGGGAAATAAAAACCCACGCGTTTTATCATAATAAGTTTTATGTCTTCTGAGTGGTATATCAAACGATTTTAAATTTAATGTAGGTTATGCTTATAAAAACTAATAACTTTAAAATTATATAAATCGTTTATTATATTAACTGATTGTTATATCGAATAAAATTATAAATTCAGTTGTTATGTCTTGTAAATATTAGAGATTTTGTAATTAAGTATATAAAATATTACTTACCCAAAACAAAGTGATCTTATAAACCCTTATAAGATCACTTTCTTGTCCGTCTGTCCGTCTGTCACCACCGATTTTCTCAGGAACGAGTGGACCTAGCAAATTGAAATGTATACCAGATGCTGAGGTCTATATAATAGTGTATAAAAGGTCAAGGTCTTGAGTCAACACGATCAAAAGATATGGGCAAATTTAGAGTTTCGCGAAAACTTGTAAGTACCATAATGTACCTTAATTATATTTATTTTTTGGAATTTTCCTTTCACTTGTGCTGTAAGACCTTGTTTTTAACCAACATTGATAATTCCAGGTCAAACCGGAAGTATCCTAAAGGTTTTGGGTCGAAAACCTGTATGGCAGTACCCGTTGACCTAGAATCACGAAATTTGGCAAAAAGCAGTCTTATTTTTAATTACCGTTGAAAAATTACTATGCGGCCGGTTCAGAAAGATGTACTTGAATACGTGGTGTGATTCACCATAAAAAGATATGATATACGCTACCAGTACATAAACCAAAGAGTCTGTATGTAAATATAATAATGTCCGATTCCCACCCGATGCAAAGTGTGTGTTGAATTTTGTGCCTGAGTATCCAGACTTTTTACTAAATAGATATTCTGCTATACATACCATCTGTTGCTGGCTGCTCATCCGACGATTCGCGCTGTTGGACATTAAGCTACTCAGACCTTCTGATCAGGAGGGTGCGAAATTGCTGTTAAAATAACTAAATAACTCTTTGCCTGACCTGAGAATTGAATCTAAACGAGGCAGTACACAATAGGCTTGTGTCCTGAAAAAATCTAATTATTCCATCAGTTAGATTATCAAAAAATATTTGACACGTGGTTTTTTTCTTTTGTTACGTAAACCAAAATTGACGAAGATACGACGCTTTTAAAATTCTCAATACGTCACGCCGTGCTTTAATTTTTAGTGCGTTGTGACGTCACGAGCCCCCACTCCCGAGTTTTGATGCGTTTTACCTTTGTCAATATTCATTGATTTACAAAAACAAAAAATACGTGTCCATTAGTTTCCAATACTCTAACTGACGGACTAAATAGATTTGCAATTTATTGATGGTGGAAACTAGCCTATTGTAATTAAACAAAATCCTCGAAAATTGGCTATTGTAGATTTCAAGATTAGAGTTAACAAATAAGTACATTTATGGCCAGACATATAAGGTTAATGTTTCCTTATAGCAATTTATATGAGGATACACCTTTTAATCAAATTAAATATATATTTATTTTGGGACAACTGGATCCAAGGGTTAGATGAACAAAACTTAGAAACTATTGTTAGTACTTAAATACAATTACAAAGGACAACACTCATCATCATAATAACATCTAAAACACATACATAAAAAATACCCCTGTGCTGAGACACCCCGCCCCCTCAAGATAACCAATAGGGAGATACCTCCCTAGAAATCACCAGACGAACGAAATGCCTCAACACAGGTGCACGAACATCTTCAGCTACAGTTTTCAGGATGCTGTTGTGACTCCCCCGCACCCTCCTCATAAGTGACACGACTTTTTTCCGAATGACGGCATGGAAATTGTAAGTATGAGCCTGCGCGAACATCTCGGAGGCACTGCAGAAACGAGGGAGTCCCAACATCATCCTGAAAATGTTATTGTATTGGACGCGCAGAGTGTCTAGGGATTTTTTAGTAAAACTAACCCATAGACCACCCGTGTACAGACCCTGACAATACGCTTTAAATAGCGTGATTTTTACTTGGTCCGTACAGCGGGCGAATCGAGAAGGCGAGGCCTTAAAGACCATGTACTGACTTTTCTTTATGTTATAAATAAGTCCGTGTGACTCGCCTTTCGACTTAAAGTTTGCCCAGTTATTTTTAAACGACGGTTTTGTAACCTCTCGAACTACAGTATAGGTAGTAATTGTGACTCATCATTTTATGCTCTCTTGTCCCATGTTGTATTGTATTATTGAATTGAATAACGGGCTGGTGTCCACAATTCTACCTTCAAATCGTATATTTTGAGTGCCGGTAGGAAATCTATTCGATCCCCCCCAACTCTCCGAGAAAGGCTAGCAGCGCCTTGATGTTGCTGACAAACTCACGGAGTTAACCTGGGTTACCGAAGTACTTTGCCCTGTATGGTGCAACAAAGACATGGTAAAGGTATGACAAAGAGGTGTTTATTAAAAGAGCCGTGTCCAGTAATGGTGGCTGTAACTGTGCGCAGTAGTGGTTTGGTCATCCGAAGCGCGCGTTTGGTGAAGCGGCCGTCGATAGTAGGAAGTGCTTCCTTGGCTGCCTGCACTCGCCATGGTCTAGCCACAGTTTGTGGTGTTGTACACTGGTTCGTTTCCTTACCAGTGTGTGTACCCGAAGGCGAGTGGCACGATGGGTTCGGGTCCCACTGCTGTCATGCTCGATCGCCTTCTAACGAGTTCATCCGCTGCATCGTTGCCCCGGCTTGTACCATGTTACTTGGGGTTGGTCTAACACGTGTTTTTTTCTTCCATTTTGCTCTGTCTGTCGTCACTCTTTACTTATTTTTCCTTCATATCATTCCTCGCTGACAGCCTCGTTGGTCTAGTGGTTGCAATCGCGATTGCTAAGCTTGAGGTCCTGGGTTCGATTCCCGGGTCGGGCAAAGTGTTATTGGGTTTTTCTTTAAGGAATTTCTCAGTAGCAGCCACGGAGTCTGGATTTGTGCCCGGTAGGTGGCAATAGTCTCACCTCTCATTACATGGAACTTAAACAAACATAACTGGCGAAATGTAGGTGTACTATTAGGTGCACCTCTGCCTCACCCTTAGGGGATTGCAGGCGTGATGTTATGTTATTGGTCTTGCTCTGCCTCTCGATCCATCAACATGTATATTCATTACTCTTTAAGTCAGAGCAGCGGTGGCCCAGTGCTGGCGGCTCCGACTTACGAACAGTAAGTCGTGGGTTCGAACCCTCACAGGAGCATTACTTTGTGTAATTTATTTCATCACCACTGCTCTCAAAACGGTGAAGGAACATCGTGAGAAGCCGGCATGTCCTAGAACTAAAATTCGAAGACATGTGACATCTACCAATCCGCACTGGGCCCGCGTGGTGGATTATAGCCCGTACGCAAAATACGCGCTTTGACGTGGAGTTGCGGACACCAGCCCGTTATACAATACAATACAATAGTCACGTCATGCGATTTATCCTTCCTCATCGCAATGTGTCTATACCAAGACAAGTCAATTCCCTTTCAACTTTTCTGTAACTGACGCAAATACAGTAGTAATTGCGACTACTGGACTATAAAACAGTGATGAATTTGAATAAGAAAGAAAATTAAATAACACCATTTTTCCTGTTGGGATGAAAGAAAATTGGGTTAATAAAATTAAAAGTTCAAAGAACAATAAAAGTGTTTCCCTAACCAGCCATTAGGAAATTGTATAAAGATATAACGCTTTGTTGGATTATCTTCGTATTTAACCTTTCCCATAGGAGCGTAATTACACCACACACCACACACACACACACCACACACACACATACACACCACACACACAAAATGTAACAGAACAGCTTTTTTTTTGTTTTTTCTATGAATCACAGTTCTCATATTGTGAATATAGAAACACCGATAGCTACGAGACGTTACGCCTAACTAACAGTTATACGTAAGTTATAGAAAACGGTTAACCAACTGCGGGCTCAAGTCGGCAGCTGTAGGTTTAATCCGGCTGGATGCGAAGTCCCAACACAGGATATGCCACATCGTCGTGCACAACTAACTGTAACCTCCCGGACGGGAATGAAGTAAACGATAGAGTAGTTCAGGTCGCTACGTACTGGTTCTGGTCCACGGACCAATTGGTCCGTGGATGGGTCGGAAAGCACAATAAGCCGTTGATCCCGGCTATTAATTGTAAATGTTTGATAGTCGTTACATATAGTCAGTGGCCCGAAAATCTGACAACCAGTCTTCAAACCCAGCTGTGGAAGTCAGATTACCGGAACGACTACCTAGTCGTTCCATGTAAAATTCTGATATTCAGTCGCATCTGGTTAGACTGGAAGCTGTAACCAAAATTGTTGGGAGAAGGCTAGGCAGATGATCATTATAGTCTCCGCCACATAAGTAAGAATTTAAGGTCATTAACCCGCATTCATTTACTCAAATACATAACTCCGAAAACAGAAATAATGTCATAAAGTTGTCCCGAAACGACCTTTATCGTGATCCTTGACTTTTTCTAGTAATCAAAAACGATTCATAATATATTGTCGGGGTACCTACGCAGAGAAATTAAGGAAAGAGCAATGACCTTTAATTCTTACTTATCTGGCGGATACTATAGTGTCTTAACTTAAAGTAATAATTTAAGAGCTCAAAGAAATATATAAATATGTAGCTGTCTTATTGCTCTAAGTAATTTCTTCTAGACAACCACTACTTAGAAAGAAAAAGAAATTCAGAAAATTATTGAAGACTACATAGTTTTTCGGGATGTGATATTTAAATAAAAATATTGTAAAGTTGCACACCACCACTCTATAAACTGCTTGCTGCTTGCTTGCTGCCGTAAGTACTTTAAGTGTCGTAAAAAACCGTGAAAGTCTAAAACAGTGCTTAAATTTAAATTACGATAAATATATAAAAAACAAAAATTCGGTGGCATGGTATTATACATAAAATACCATGAACGCCGTCGATTTGGCAAACTGAAATAGAAAGCGCCAGCGTAGCCCGCAAAATAAAAATCTAACGGTTTTTTGCAATTCGCAGGTCAGTGTTTGGTTGTACATTGATTAAAATATGATTCACATGCGATGAAGTCCAAACAGCTATCCGAAAATCTCTCACGTTACTCTTTTGCTAGCACATGGTTAGAACCTACTCCAAACATTATTAGATAGCCTGTAACCGTTTTGCGGAAACCAAGTCATCATCTGCCTAGCCTTTTCCCAAACTACGTTAGGGTCGGTTTCCAGTCTAACTGGATGCAGCTGAGTAACAGTATTTTACATGGAGCGACTGCCTATCTGACCTCCACAACCCAGTAACTGGGTTATACGACCACTTGGTAAGACTGGATGTCAGACTTTCGGCTTCTGACTACTTGTAATGACTGTCAAAACACAAGGCACGACGGAAACTCGGTATTTAATGGGTGGTCACCCATCCACAGACTAACCTAGGCAAGCACGGCTTAACCTAAAGATCGACCCGAGCGGCTGTTATTATTTAGTCACGCGGAAACCAAACCAAGTACTGTGTGAAAAAGCACTTAGATTTTGACGAAAGTAACAGGAAAAGGCGAATGAGGCGATTAAGTGAAGGAAAAAAGATAGCGAGTGTGTAATAGGAAGTGCCACAGCCTCGACTGCCATGCGGCTCCATCACGCCTGTAATCCCCGAAAGGATAGACGGAGGTGTACCTAATAGGACACCGACATTACGCCAGTTATGTTTAAGTCCCATCTGGGGGTGGGCCTGTTGCCATCAACAGGGCCCCAATCCGTGGTTACTACTAAAAAAGATCGTAATGTAAAAACCAAACAACACTGCCTGACCCGGGAATCTAACCCAGGACCTCATGCTCAGCAGTCGCGCTTGCGACCACTCGACCAACAAAGCAGTCATAAAATAGTGTTACGTTGTACTCGTACCTACAGTTACGGTAGTAGGTACCTACAAGTAGGTAGGTAGGTAGTAGTAGGTAGGAGGTAGGACGAGTCTCGAATGATGTACGTACCTACAAGTAGGTAGGTAGTAGTAGGTGGGTGCCTACTCTAAAGAAGGTTCGAGGAAGTCGTGGATCTTTCTCGAACATTCGGTCACCATATAAATAGTCGACGTGTTTGCGGGAGCAGGCAGTCTGATTTTGGCTACACATCGAAGCGAATCGAAGTGTACTAGAAGTGCGATATCTAAGCGAATAGTGATCAGTAGTGTATTTGTGATTGAGTTTTAAGTTTTTGGTAATTTAATAAAGTTGTATTATTGTTTATTCGGTAGTAATAAATTTATCCCATACCCAGCCCGTAACAATAGTAATAGTGCTAGTGGCTTATCAACTGAAAAAATCTGATTAGTCGGTCAGCTAGATTATCAAAAACTTTTTGACCCGTATTTTTAACCCGTATTTTTAACCCGTATTTTTAAGTTTGACGTGTCTGTGTGTGTGTGTGTGTCTGTCTGTGGCATCGTAGCTCTCGAACGGATGAACCGATTTTGATTTTGTTTTTTTTTGTTTGAAAGGTGAATTAGTCGAGAGTGTTAGCTAAGTTTGATGAAAATCCGTCCAAAATGCCCGCCGCCACAATTTTTTTTCACAAATCCCTCAATATGGGTATCAAATGAAAGAGCTTGACTAGTAGAATAATGTACATTATATTTAAGGGAATATTATCTAACGAAATGAGATGAGGGAAGTGAAATGATGACTGCAACCTAGGACCTAACGAATTATTTTTTATTTAACTTAAAGTACATTATGTGTCGGGGGTTTTTAAATTTTATTTTATTTGTATCTTTGTTATGTAAACCAAAATTGACGAAGATATGACACTTTTAAATACGACAATACGTGTCGTGGTAAAATTTTGAGTGCGTTCTGAAGTCACGAGCCCCCACTCCCGAGTTCTGATGCGTTTTATCTTTGTCAATATTCATTGATTTACATAAACAAAAAATACGTGTCCATTATTTTCCAATACTAACTGACGGACTAAATAGATTTGCAATTTATTGATGGTGGAAACTAGCTTACTCAAAAATCCAAGAATACCACAATAAATTCTTCATTCAACTTTCGGACTACTAAAAAACCTCGATCCTGAAGGTGCAATTAGAAATTTAACACAAAACGTTTGACCCAACTTCCAGTTCGGCCAATATAATGTTGCCTGGGGGAAATCAATCTTTGCTTTATTGGTTCCAGAACTCGAGTTTTTAGGAGCAGGAAGCGAGGAGATAAAGATTTCAATACTCAATCGAGATTAAAATGTAGTGTTTTTATGTTGGAATCGCTTTTTATAGTTCCATAGCCGTTAAATGTGGGTTTGTAGAACGTAAAAAGAATTTTCAACGCATATGGCTTCGCCTGCGTGGAGTTCGATAATTGCAACGGGGTCATACTGCCGGGATAAAAAGTATCCGATTTGTAAATCCAACTCATAAACTATCATCATTCATGCGAATTCATCCTGTAGTTTTTGCGTAAAAGAGTAACAAACATACACACAATACTCACATACACAAATACAAACTTTCGCCTTTATAATATTAGTGTAATTCATTAATGTATTCAAGTATTATGGACTCATTACGCCACAACCTGAGTTGTGGAGGAACCCTTAGACCCGTTGGTAAAACTGGTTGGCAGAATTTCGAGCCACTGACTACCTTTAACGACTGTCAAAGATCTACGAATGACAGTCGGAACCAACGCGGCTTAACGTGCTTTCCGAGGCACGGAGGAAACTCGGTATGTAATGGGTATACATAAGTTTAGTTTTAAGGGACCAACGCGGCTTAACGTGCTTTCCGAGGCACGGAGGAAACTCGGTATGTAATGGGTATACATAAGTTTAGTTTTAAGGGACCAACGCGGCTTAACGTGCTTTCCGAGGCACGGAGGAAACTCGGTATGTAATGGGTATACATAAGTTTAGTTTCAAGGGACCAACGCGGCTTAACGTGCTTTCTGAGGCACGGAGGAAACTCGGTATGTAATGGGTATACATAAGTTTAGTTTTAAGGCACCAACGCGGCTTAACGTGCTTTCCGACGCCCGGAGGAAACTCGGTATGTAATGGGTATACATAAGTTTAGTTTTAAGGGACCAACGCGGCTTAACGTGCTTTCCGAGGCACGGAGGAAACTCGGTATGTAATGGGTAAACATAAGTTTAGTTTTAAGCCATGAAAGGTTAAAACAGGGACCACTCGTTTTTACGGAAAAGAGGCTTGTGTTCCAAAAATGGATTATGCGGTTCAGGAACAAAGCGCCTGCTGCAATCTTCATTTGTCTATTCCCAAATAATCAACACACCAACAAACAAATTAATGTAATCTTCAACACTCCCTTGAATTATTAAGAGTGCGAGTTAGACTCGCGCATGAAAGGCTATCGCGTGTGTATTATTCCCTCTCTTTGAAGGAACGCCTATGTCTCAGCAGTGGGAACATTATAGGCAAATACATACATCCCGTAGATACATCTCGTGAAAATTTCAACTGTCTACCTATTACGGATCATAAGATACAGCCCGCTGACAGACAGACAGACGGACCAATAGCGTAGGCTTAGTAGTAGGGTCCCAATGGTTACTCTTCGGGTACGGAACCCTAAAAATTACCCTCCCACATTTACCTGTCTTTCCAAACACATTATAACCCTGCCAAAGTAGCTGGAAAGAATAAATTAGCATATAAATCGAAAGACCCTGGTCTGTCGAAAGTTTTATTAAAAAGTCGATAAAAAAAAAACTTATTCAAACTCTGTGCCAAATGAGAATGAGTTGAAAATCCTTTGACGGTGATGTTAGGAAAGTTTTCAATACTTCGTGAGTCTGATTAGGATCTAGACGTTTTCGCTTGGTGACTTTTATATTTTTCGCTAGCAAAGACTCTAGTTAGGGATCCGATCTAAGATCATGGAGTAATCTTGGAGATATAGATTTGCGATTGCAGTTTTTAGAATAGGTTAAAACTTATATTAGCTGTTTCCCGCGACTTTGTTCGCGTGAACATTTTGGTTTGTCAGACTAAAAAATAAGCCTACTAGCTGTTCTTAGACCTCCAAATATACACAAAAAAAAATATCATAAAAATCGGTCAAGGCGTTTCGGAGGAGTTCGATAGAAAACACTGACACGAGATTTTATATATTATAGAAGATTAGAAAGCTGAAGAGTTTGTTTGGTTGAACGCGCTAATCACACTAACTACTGGTTCGAATTAAAAAAAAATGTTTAGTGTTGAATAGACCATTTATCTAGAACGGCGTTAAAGATAAAGAAAAAGATAATTTTATTTATTAACACAAACATGCGTATACATGCAACTTAAGCACGCAGGATGACACAATATTAATATTTTGTACGTACATGTTTCACCAGTAAGTCGTACAAATTTATAAAATTTACAAAGTAAAAAAAATACAAAATAAAAACCAAATTACTAAAATCCAAATACTTAATAGTCAGTTAAAAACATTGATCAGTCAGTAAAATAAATTAATCATATAATGTCATAAAAATTAAGAAACACTAAGTCCTACGTAATAAGGAGTGAGCTTATTGCCATCAACTGGGCACAATTCCAGACTCCGTGTCTGCTACTTAGAAATTTCTGATGGAAAAACCCAATACTCACCTACTTTGCCCAACAACGTTTTTAACGTTTAACGAAAAAAAGTATCACGTAAATCGGTCCATAATTGGTGGAACTAAGGATGAAAAACATAAAAGAAAATACAGCCAAACATAGAACCTCCTCCTTTTTTGAAGTCAGTTAAAAAACAAAATCAGAAGGTTACTTGAATTGGTTAAAAGCAGATCATTCGAAATAAAAAGGAAAAAAATATTAAAAGAGTTCCAATATTGTCGTTTTTTTTTCCTTTTCCAACCTATTACTCGGCTGAACAGGCAAATTAACCAATTGCCGATATTGACAAACGAAAAAACTTTGTATACAATAAAAGACATTTTCTCCAACTTTGCTTCCGTTTTACTCATCTTTTATGATAATGGATTCTCGCCCTTATTGAGAATGCCTTAGGGAATCGTTTCCTGTAAATAATGAAGTCCGAAAGGGAATCTTGATGGATTTCCCTTGAGTCAAGTATTTGTTTTATAGGGATTCTTTGGTGTTTTCTATGAGGAATTAAGGTTTAAATACTAGAAATGTTCAAGTATGTTTGCCTATTGAAGAGTTAAGAAAAAAATAAAAACCGGCCAGGTGCGCGTCGGACTCGCGCACGAAGGGTTCCGTACCATTATCTATACAACATTAGACAAAACGGCAAAAAATCTCGTTTGTTGTATGGGAGCTCCCCTTAAATATTTTTTTTATTTAATTAATTTTTAAAGTGAATATACAACTTAATATTCTGTAAATATTCTATGCACCTATCTTTTGCCGTTATTAATATTGGTCAAAAAAAGGCAAAAAAATCACGCTAGTTGTATGGGACCACTTAAATATTAATTTAATTCTGTTGTTAGTATTTGTTGTTATAGCAGCAACAGAAATACATCATCTATGAAAATTTCAATTGTCTAGTCTAGCTATCACGGTTCATGAGATACAGCTTGGTGACAGACAGACGGACGGACGGACGGTGGATTCTTAGTAATAGGATCCCGTTTTTACCCATTGGGTGCGGAACCAAATAAAAATAAAGATTAATTAAAAAATTAAAGGGGCTCCCCTACTACGATGGTCCCTTCATGCGCGAGTCCGGCTCGCACTTAGCTGGTTTTTTATTAGTAAATATTTTTATTAAATTATTGTTTGTAGTTTTAAAATTTAAGAAAGTTATTTTAAAGTAAATTCTTAAATGAGCATTTAAATCCACCTTCATAACACTCAAAATAATAAGAGCTCTTAGAAGCTGTTTTAAACTTTTAAGCGCTTCTCCCAAAGCTACTTGTGAGTTAATAATTATGTCAGAAAGTCGTTAGCACAGTACAAACGAACATGTGTCTTGTAATACGAGTGTGGTATAAGTCAAAGACTCCACCTCAATTTCAGTACTGATACACGGGACTGAAGGGAGACCGACTCGAAAACGGTGAGGTGCCACGTAATAAAACATATGGAAACGGGTATTTATCCCGAATTTTACCTTTAATATAAGCCCGACGTTTCGACCGGATTGCACCAGCCATGGTCGCGGGAAAACTGAAGAATTGGAGGTACCGCCGCATCAAAGCGAAGGCGTTTATTCAACTACCCTCACTTGATTTTCTTTTGTTTTTTTGAGCTCCCGATATTTCGACGCTCGCCTCGCTCGACCTCTTCAGTAATCCCGCGACCATGATGCTTGCAACAGCGTCGAAATATAGGGAGCTCATAGAAACAAAAGAAAACCAAGGATATTATCCCGTAAGTACTTTAAGTGTTGTGAAATATCTTCACTTGATCTTCATAAACGTTTATACGGGCCGGTTCACACTAGGACAGCACACTACACTTACAGTGTCCGCATACTGAGATGATTTCACTTGACGAGTACACCTAGTGATCACTGGATTCCAAGCGGAAGAGAGTCTGAAGCCTACGTCTGTTTATGAAGATCAAGTGAGGGTAGTTGAATAAACACCTTCGCTTTGCTGTGACGGTACCTCCAATACTTCAGTCTTCTCGCGACCACGGCTGGTGCAATCCGGTCGAAACGTCGGGCTTATATTAAAGTTAAAATTCGCGATAAATACCCGTTTCCATATGTTTTATAATGTGTTCTGATAGTGAAAGTTTAAAAAATACGGTTACCAATTATTCAGTACATGATTTGGAGGAAAAAATCTGCTGTTTCATGCATTTTGCACTCTTTTCAAAAACAGCAATTTTTTTCAATAACCGATGAATGATTTCTTTGCGCATTTCCGCACAGCTCTAGTGGATACACATTAACTTTTACGCATTTCCTCTCCTCTCCGCTCGCACATCACCCTGCTCGTCTCCGCTTTGGTGGAGTCCAGGCCTTATACGTACTCGTAAAAATTTATTGTTATTATGGAAACTGACCACTCCGACTTTACTGGGAAACTAACGCACGGCTTAACCTTACAAACAACTTAGAAAACAAATCCACTAATTACTAACTTATCTCGCTCCCACTCACAGTTTACACCACTCCCTGAGCGAGACAAGAGATAAGCCAGCTTCCGTTTCCCGTTGCCGTCTCTGGAGCCCTACGCGTTGATATGTTGCTTGTAGAAAATGACACCAATGCTGCAGTCTGTTATCTTGTTTGACAATGATGATGTGTGTCCTTTTTTTTTGCCGAGTTCGTCGTAAATGAGTCTTTGTAAAGGCTGTGTTTTTTATTTGTTTGTGTGTTCATGTTGTATTTGAGGAGCTCGTGTCTAAATAATAACAGCCGCTCTGGTCGATCTACAGGTTAAACCGCCCTGCCTAGGTTTTTCCGTGGATGGGTGACCATCCATTTCATGCCAAGTTTCCTCCGTGCCTTGGAAAGCCCTTAATAAAGCCATTAGTCCCGGCTGTCATTCGTACCAGTTGCTAAGGGCATTACCTTTAGAATTTGGTAAATTGAGACTAAACAGTGTTTTTTGTTTGCCTATTGAGGGTCCCACTGCTGGGCAAAAGCCTCCCCTTTCTCCTTCCAAACCTCTCTATCTTGTGCAATATCTGGCCATGTTCGCCCCGCAATTAATCAGATCGCAACACCACCTTCGCCGGGGTAACCTAGCCGGCGATGTTCTAATAAGCATAATTAGATGCAACAAAAAAAATATTCCTTATGATAACAGAAACATTTACTAACATCAGCTAACATAATATAGGAACCCAATACCCTTAAAATATTCAAATCCTAAATCTAAGTTTCTAAGAATAACGCTGTTGAATACTAAAACATCTAGATAAAACTCTTTGCTTCCGGTCGGGATCAAGATGGTGTCTGCACGTTACGTAACATTTCCGGTACGATGGGGTGGGAGCACCGGTTGTCGGTATGAATTGTAGGAAAGAATTTTCAAGTTTTGTTTTCGTTAAATAGTTCTTGCTACTTGTGTTTTCGATTTTACTTGACAATTGCAGTGTTTTCTACCGGTTTGTTTTCTTCGAAAATAAATACTTGCAAATAATAAGATGATATTAATTAAGATCAGGACTATCTTAGGCAAACTTTTATTTAAAAACACTGCCACCCAAAATAAATAAACGTACGAACAGCAACTGACCTTGTGGTTTAATGAGTAACTTAACTACACAAATAAATAAAATTGATGTGTCAGTTTGTAATTTCAAAATATTTTTTTTTTTTTATATTCGCCAGAAACATCTAGATTAGAAGATCTACTGGTCCATGAAAGAGCTCATGAAAGCAATGTTTCTGTATGAGTCAAGCGGTAAATGTTGTGCTTTCTTCCCAATTTGACCTATGAATCCCAGACCTGGGCTTTGACCAAAAATCAAAAGTCCAAGTTCCACGTCCGACGTGCAATGGAGCGCATTATTGTACGCGTCAAACTAACCGACCTTAAACGCAACACCACACTGCGCTCAAAAACACAGTAATTTACTGACGTTGCTCAAAAAGCCGCTAAGCTGAAGTGGGTCTGGGCTAGCCATGCCTGCCAAACGAATTGTAAGCCAAAATAACTACGATGTGGAGCCCTGAAAACGCTAGAAGCCAACGTGTTAGACCTCGCAGGTCAGGACGACGGGACGAACTGGACTGAAACAAAGGTACACATTACCCCCAGATTGAAAGATTTAGAAGTCATGAAGCGGAGGCTTTCGCCCAGCAGTGGCATGACACAGGCTTACAGTCGAGTCTGACTCGCGCACGAAGGGTACCGTACCATTATCGTTACGTTCCATTATCTTTACAACATTAAACAAAACGACAAAAAACCACATTTGTTGTATGGGAGCCCCCCTTAAATATTTATTTTATTTTAATTTAATTATTTATTTTCAAAGTGATAATACAACTTAATATTCTGTGAATATTTCAAGCGGCTACCTGTAGCCGTTATTAATATCGAGCTAAAAACGGCAAAAAAGTCACGTTCGTTGTATGGGAGCACCCCTTAAAGATTTATTTTATTTTGTTTTTAGTATTTGTTGTTATAGCGACAACTAAAATATATCATCTGTGAAAATTTCAACTGATAGATACAGCCTGGTGACGGACAGACGGACAGACGGACAGATGGACAGACGGACAGTGCAGTCTTAGTAATAGGGTCCCGTTTTTACCTTTTGGGTACGGAACCCTAAAAAAACAATAATACCTACAAACTTGGAGTTTAGGTATTATTGTTTTTTTAGTCATACAATTTACTGTTCGAACAGGAAAACGATTCAAAGATATCAATTACAGCCAAGCAAAGATTAAATAAATGATTGATCCCGTAATCGAATTGAAACAACCCAAGATTTAATTATTGGGATTCGGAATTTTTGAAGCAAACGTCTGGGCTGACTAATTAAAAATGTTTTAATTGCATTATTTTGACGCAGCCTTTGGCAGAGTAAATGTTTAGTCTGGTTTTTTAATTAACGAACAGTTTTAGGGTGTTTTAGGATGAATTATGTTTATTTTCAAAATAGGTTTTATAAACACATTTAGATCCAGACTTCGTGGCTGCTTCTGAAAAATTATTGATGGAAAAAACTAAACAAAGATTTTGCCCGACTCCGAACCCAGGAACTACGAAGTAGTCCTTTTCTTCATTTTATTATTAGTACTACAACAGTTTACCATCGAATTCGAAAAATGTTCCAGTCTTAACTTTTTATAAATCTTTCAAAATACTGACCAACTTGAAATTCAGGTAATATCGAATCACCTCCTGTTACCAACAATTTAAATTTCACCTTTATTTCTCGGCAGTAGAAAATTTTAGTTTGAAAGGCCAATAACAGGTGGCTTTACCTCACATAAGATATGTTTTAGTTTTTCTGCATTTCTCTCGAGTCTAGGAATATACTTTCAACAGTTTTGTAACCAAGACAAAACGTTGAATAATTTTCTAGTTCTATTTAAATAACGATTTTTGTTTTTACGGATGGACCTTTTCTATTGTTTTAGGGAGGTAAATTTTGTGCGTTTGGATGTTGGAGGTAATCTTCGGAAATACTGATGATTTTTTAATTTATTTTGTTTACAATCTAGCCTATTATGGCTAGTAAATAATTGAACAAAAAGTGTAATATAATACACACATCAAAAGTATCTAGGGATCAACATATATTTTTGCAATAACTTTTCTCCTGATTGATATTAATTAAAATTTTCTTTAAGGATTCATCAAATAAAGTGTTTTCGTTTGTCACAGTAACGATAAACCAAGTCACCTTTGCATTAATAAAGAAATTTGCCATTTTCCTAATAAAGGGATTTTTGACATTTGAACCACTAACATTAAAGTTCGAAAAAAAGACTGAAATAACAGTTTTCTTTAAAATTTTATTGGGTAACTTAAACAATTAATAATCCGTGTTTCTACCGCGAACACTAACAACACAAGAACATCGGTTTGGCATACTCAAAATGAGTTCATCCAAATCACGCTGTGGAATGGCCGCCCATGTTCGTTGCAACAACAAAAAAAGGTCTTCTTGCGACTGGATACCCTCCATATTCGGCAGAGCTCTTCTCTGTAGCATATCCCATGCATGCTCAATCGGGTTCAAGTCTGGCGACTGAGCAGGCCAGGGCAGGACATTGATGTTAGCTGCGGCGAGAGTCTGTCTTACAACTCTTGCGGTGTGCGGTCGTGCATTATCATGCATTAACTGAAATAAGGGACCGATTTGCACTTGTAGAGGAACGATGACGTCTGATACAATCGTCTCAGCATAAATTTGAGCGTTGAGGTTGCCTCTGATCCAAATCAACTCAGTTCTTCCGCCGATCCAAATACCCGCCCATACCATGATGGTTCCACCACTATAAGGATGGACTTCCTGGCAGGATTTTAATCGCTGTTGGCGTCCAGGGGTTCTCCAGTGTCGTATACGTCTTGTATCCGGTCTCATACCAAAACGAGACTCATCAGAAAAGCACACGAAACGCCATTGTTCTTCTGCCCAATTTCTGTGTTCAAGAGCCCATTGATATCGAATCCTACGATTGTGCATTGCTATAGGTGGTACCCGTAGCGGTCTTCGGGAATGAAGGTTCACTTCATGCAAGCGGTTTCTGACTGTTTGGTCGCTAATTAAGTTCCCTGAAGAGTGATGAAGCCTCACGGCTAACATCATGGCGGTTATTGTTGGAGCTCTTCGAGTTAAGATTTGAATGTATCGGTCTTGTCTCCGTGTGGTGCAGCGATACCGTCCTCCATGGCGCTCAGCCACGGTACCAGTGCTTCGGTAACGTGTCCAAAGTCGACTGATAACACTCTGACTTGTATTCAGAGCTAAAGCTACAGTACGTTGCCGGGAACCAGCTTCTATCATTCCCACGGCTCTGAGCATTTCTTCCCTGCTTAAATGACGTCGCCGCTCCATAATAACGTTGGTTTTAATCAGTAGTAGGGAAACAGTAGCACTAATAATGTCTTCAATGCGTTGTATGTTTTTATAGGGAAAATATTGACAGCTTATTTTCATCTTTTACTCGAATTTGATTGAGAGTTCCTGATTCAAATTATGAAATGCACCAAAAAGGATCCATATAAATTTATAAAATCATAAATTTATTACAAAGCCACATCTCAATCTCAAGAAATCCGCATAAAAATGCTTGATCCCTAGACATTTTTGATGTGTGTATATCTAGACAGGAAATTTAGTTAGACAGGGAAAAAAATCTCTAGGCCTCTCTGGAGTGTAAATGTGGAGCAGTTTCGCAAACAATGGGGAAAAAGTCTTGTCGCATCAAAAGAACCGATGGGAACTACTAAAGACATCAACAGATTTCATACAAGCCAATGCGTCCCTTTGTGCCTATTGGCCTTGTTTCGTTCTGTCTCCTGCTGAAATGGAGGGAAGTGGAAATTACGGTTTTTCCCACTATAATTTTCTGATTAATTTCGTTGCGGGATCCAAGACAGTTAAATTCATTCTCTGGGACTTCGTCGAGCTTCATTGTCTCGGCGCTTTTCTGGTGGTCGCCCCTGTTGATTCTGGCTTTCAGGAGTAACAGTGGTTTGGGAACAGTGTGGCGGGCTTGTCCCATAAAAAAAAAAGCCAATGCGTCCGCGCGGTCCAGCGGTGAAGCAGATCCCACAGGTCTGCTTCACCGCTGGACCGCGCGGACGAGCGGTGTCGTGTCATAACCGCCTGGACTCGTAGCCAAGTTCTAGACCGACGATATTTAGATGGCCATCGACACGCTATGAAGTAAACTATTTATGTATACTTTATAGGGTTCCGTGCCCGAAGGGTTACCAACGAGACCTTATTACTAAGCCTCCGCTGTCCGTCAAGTAAATGTGTCTTTTCCCAACTATGTTGGAGTCGGCTTCCAGTCTTACGGGATGAAGCTGAATACCAGTATTTTACATGGAGCGACTGCTTATCTGACCTCCACAACCCAGGAAGTACCGGGTAATACGATACCCCTTGGTATAACTATTTACTGGTTGTCAGATTTTTTGGGCCTCTGACCACCTAACGCTCTAACAACTAATACAAAAATAATTTTATTTACCGGTTACGGGCCGGTTTTATTATTATAGTAATAATAAAATAAAAATATTGAAAATATCCCCTGCACTGTTTTAAACATGAAACAGTGCATGATTCAAATTACTTACTATTCCTATCGCTCACGGATTTCTGGAATTCAACGTATGAAACTGAAATGTTGCTCTGAATTTTATATACAACAAGCATTCGCCTTTGGAGTAGGATGTTTGTTTTTATGTTTTTTGAATAAGATAATGATACCGTCAACTGGGTATTTATTCCACCATCACAATTTCTACCCACTGCCACTTAAGTTTGTGATCGCGACGATAGGTCGTGGTGGAGCAAAATGAAACGTAGTGGAATGTATAACAAGATATATTGAGGAATGGAATAAAAATACAACGTTCGGTTGGGACTAACAAATAAGAATTTAGACGCTAAGAAAACGTGTAAGCGCAGCCGTGCGTGGAGGCGTGCAACAGCTGACTGGTGTGGTGCGGGGCCCGCGCTCGGCCGTCGGCCGGCTGGCTCCCCGCTGTCCCCGCTCCCCTCGTTCACTGCCGCTGGCGCGCGGCGATGTTGAGAGTAGAGCGGTCTCAACAGTTTGGCTATTCTTAATTCCTTGTAAAATACTAATACTCAGCTGCATCCGGAAAGACTGAAAACCAATACCAACTTAGTTAAAAAAGGTTAGTCACATTGATAGTAAACTGAAAATAAACCTGTTACATGAAACATGCTTATCTCAAGTTCACTTTTCCATACAGAAAATAAACGAACAATAGGACCATTTCTATAACAGAACATTAAGCTTTAGTTTAATTCCGTGGTTATAAACTTTTCCACTGACCACAAAGACTTCCAATTAGGAACTAGTTGTAAAAGCAAGAACTCTCAAAAGTAACACAACGTCACGCCTATATTTTCCCGAAGGGTTAAATAAATAAAAAAAATTGTTTCATAAAAAGTGTTACAATAAGATGTGACACTGGATCCTGCACTAAGCCATATTTTGCCAGCTACATTTAAGTCACATGCAATAGCAGGGGAGCCTATTGCCATCAACCGGGTATATATCCAGCTTCCGGGCTGCTACTGAGAAATTGGTGGTGGAAAAATACAATAACAGTTTGCCCGACCTGGGAATCGAACCCAGGACCTCTTGACCAGGGCAAAGGTAGTTTGGCTCCCAAACGTAACGAGTAAATAACTTTTTGTAACAAGTAACGCAAGCAAAGTCACATGATACAACTAGCTCTTCTACAAAGTAACAAATAAACTCGACGAACGAGCATTGATTTCTGAAACGCGAACACATTTTTTCGCAGAATTGTTCAATATCATTATATTGCATTCTTGCTAGCAGACATTGGCAGCATTCTTGTTATCAGACACTGGCAGCATTCTCTAATTATTCTGTGAAATGTAATTTGAATAAAGAAAATAGTTACCATACATTTCTGCAATGTCAATAGGCGAGACGACAAAAAAAAACTAATTAGTCCGTCAGTTAGATTATCAGAAAATATTTGACCCGTGTTTTTTCTTTTGTTACGTAAATCAAAATTGACGAAGATATGACGCTTTTAAAATTTTCAATACGTCACACCTAGGTATAATTTTTAGCTAGTTCTGACGTCACGAGCCCCCACTCCCGAGTTTTGATGCGTTTTATCTTTGTCAATATTCATTGATTAACAAAAACAAAAAATACGTGTCCATTAATTTCCAATACTCTAACTGACGGACTAAATAGATTTGCAACTTTTTGATACTGTCGTCATGCCTATTATACTAAAAGTATATACAGTAGAAGGGTGAATGTCATCATCATCAACCTAACAACAGTACACAGCTGGAGGTATAGGCTTCTTCAATCGCACGCCATTCAACTCTCTTCTTTAGAAATTCTCATCCAGTTGCTACCAGCTACCCTGTGAAGATCGTCGCTCCATCGAGCCTGAGGGCATCCCAACTTACGCTTGCCGAGACGCCTGCTTCACTCAAGAACACGTCTACCCCAACATTCATCGGCTAATATGGCCGGCCCATTGCCACATAGGCTTATTTATTCTGTAATGAATAAAATTCAAGTGTGAATGTAAGTGTGATTATTTATCTGTATGAGTGATCTTTTTGACAAATGATTTTATATTAACATGATGAAATATAAGAACATGATTACATTTTATAAAAATAAAAAAATAATAAAACCCGACTGCGTAAAAAATAACTAATATTTTTTTATTTAAAGTTATTAGTTATTTTTTACGCAGTCGCGATTTTTAAATATATTAGTATATATTTTTATTTTATTTTAAACTTTTTGTTACTTAGATATACCATTTAAAAATCCTCATGATAAGCCCTTTATCGAGCCGTTCAGGCTGCAGAGCGTGCCAAACATTTGAATTTGGCGCCAAAAATCCGCCATTTTGTTTTTTTTTTTTTTTAATTTTGATTTACCATTCTCACAGTAAATACAAATCTAACGACACCTCTCAAGCTAAAATCACACACAGAGCGTGCCAAACAATTATACACACATACATACATACATACATACTCCCGAAAAACATAACCCTCCTTCTGGCGCAGTCGGGTAAAAACATACATCTAGAAGACAAAAAAAAAAAATTGCCGTCCGCAGATTTACCTACCGCCAAAAGCATTAAAAAAAAACACTCAACCTTATTGATATTTATATTTTTATGCAAAATCATTGAAAAAATCATACACATTCCCGCAACAGACTGAACCCTTTATTAAGCTCGTCCTATTGACCCAATTAAGCGATATTTACTTAGGTTTTGTATAATAAATTATGGACAGCCTAAATAAATATTAAATTATTGGATTATGACAGGGAAATCAATTGGTCATGAATTTATTAATCAACCGCTTGGGGGTTCGTTTCTGAGAATTAACTTAAACAATATAAACAGTCCATTTCAGTCTTCCGAGTGGTTTCGCTTAAATAGGCAGTCGCTTCTGTAAATATTGGGATTCAGCTGCATCCGGACCAGAAACCGACCGACGATGCAAACATAGCTGTTGGGAAACATTATTTTTATAAACGACTTTTCTTTGGTTATATTATATCTTTCGGCTTTTCGGTCAAATTGTATGGACTGAGCGTCACGGCAGAAAAGAAAAGTAGAGGAAGATAAAAGAAATGATGGACCGACTGTGCGAAGGATGATATTATGGCTAGAAAGAAGGTGACTGCTGAGATGACGAGTAATAGAGAAGTATGGAAGAAGAAGACATGCTGCGCCGACCAGAAATAAATTGGGATAAGACGTGGTGAAGATTTTTAGAGATCTTGGCTTTGGAATGGGCAACTACAGTACTTTCATAAGTTTTGTCTTGTGACCGTAGCTTCGTTTTTTTGTTTTTCTGAATTCAAAAGTGTCTGTAATGGTCTAATTGAAATAAATGCTTTCAGTTTGATGATGAAACCCAATTCTGGGTTAAGCTCGCCGTTGTACATAAGCTATATGCTGTAATTTTGAGTGTATTTTCATTTAATTTTGTGTGCAATAAAAAATAATAATGAAGCAAACAAGGAACAATAGGTGTGTAAAAATCTAATTAGTCCTGACGGACTAATTAGATTTTTTCAGGACACAAACCTATTGTCAAATTATTTGACAATAATTTGAAAAAAAAAATATTTGACACGTGTTTTTGCTTTTGTAACGTAAACCAAAATTGACGAAGATACGACGCTTTTAAAATTCTTAATACGTCACGCCCTGCTATTATTTTTAGTGCGTTGTGACGTCACGAGTCACTCTAGAGTTTTGATGCGTTTTAACTTTGTCAATATTCATTGATTTACAAAAACAAAAAATACGTGTCCGTTATTTTCCAAAAATCTAACTGACGGACTAAATAGATTTGCAATTTATTGATGGTGGAAGCTAACCTATTGTTCTTAATGGGACCTTAACATAATTGGCGAAATGTTGGTGAACTAAGTGAGTTCACCAACATTTCGCCAATTATGTTAAGGTCCCATGTAACAGGGGGCCAGCCTATTGCCATCAACTGGGCACAGATCCAGACTCCGTGGCTGCTACTGAGAAATTCCTAATGGCAAAATTCAAAAACAGTTTGTCCGACCCGGGAATTGAACCCAGGACCTCTCGCTCAGCATTCTTTCCAGCTTTTCTTTTTAATGCTTTCAAAAAACAAAACTGGCAAATGGTATAACTTAACAATCTGTCTTACCAGGGGATACCAATTTGCCCAGTAACTGGGATGCAGTGGTCAGATCGCTCCACGTAAAATACTGGTATTCAACTGCATCACATTTAGACTAGAAGCCGACTTCAACGTAGTTTGGGAAAAGGCTAGACAGATTCATCTCATTTTAAGCATGCAAACAGATCTCATAAGAAAAATGCCTGAACTCATAGTCATATTGGTTCTAGCAGAAACACGTGGCGATCGCCTAGTAAATAAACCATGAAATCAATATGAAAACTAAATATTGGTGTCCGCGCCGATATTTTTTAAACCGTCGTCTCTGTATTTGAACGAGAAATAATCAATCATTTTTATTTACTGAAAGCTGAAAGCTTCAATTTTTATTTCGAACCCAATATTTGTTTGGATAGAGTCTATCTGTTTGAAAGGTTTATAAACAATATTCTTTAAATTAATTTTAAATTAATTATATTTAACAGTTTTTTATTTGTTTTATTTCCTCATAAGCAATGTGTCGTTACCGTGGCAAAACGCACGTAGTGAACGGCAAGCGCGACGACGAGTTAGATGAACTTTGTTGCTAGAACAAATTGAACAGCTGATTTCACGCGTCGTTCGTTATAGTATTTCAACATCCATTGTTGGTATCTTGATTTTAGCAATATTATTAACTTATATGGAATGCAGCTGTGTACAAAGAATTTTATAAAAAATAAAAATAAAATGGAAACATTTCAGTGAAATATGATTTAAAATAAGGAGCTAAAGGCACCCTGTCAGTTTGCTGAGGGCTGTCCCTCCCTGTATTTAGTTACTTTGTCAAGTTTTCTTAGTAGAGTAAAATTAATATTTGTTAATTGCCTGAAGAACACGTTCATGATTTTGATTACGCCTGAGGATGAAAGTGTTAAGTAAGGTTTTCGATGACACGAGCGTGCGAAGAAGTTATTTGTTTGCTATTTGCTTTCTACATACAAATTCCTGATGGGAAAAACCCTAATAACACTTTGCCGCGTCTGGGAATTGAACCAAAGACCTCGTGCTCAGTAGTCGCTCTGGCGACCACTAGATATTGGTCTAGACGTAGTGAGGACAACTGCGATAAAAATATTAAAATGATCCTAGCGATAGACATGATAATAAATATACCCATAGAAGAGGATTTTAGACGTCATACTGCCTGAAATTCAACAATATTAATATGAACAGGAAACAAACTAAAATAACACATTAGGTATGGCCTAAAAGTACGCCGTCACCTTCTTCTGCGAAGCAGCCACCACGTGGCCCCCGGCCACCGTAGGCGCGGGTCTGTGGACGGTGGGCTATGGGCTAGCTCGCCGTCCGTCCGTCTCATGACGACAGGCCGTGTCGACGGCGCGTTCGTGTTCCACGGGTGCCTCAAAGAGAGTCAGCAAAAAGGAAGGGGTCCAAGGACCGATGCCTGCCGGGTTTGCAGGACTGTTCGAAAGAGATACCGTGGCCCCGGAACACAAAGGGCGATGAAGGAACATGGATGGGTTTTAGTCAGAAAAGTCTGACACTCCCTCCTACTCCGCCCAGAACGGGAGAAGTCATTTGATGACTTCGCATCAGAAAAAAAAAAAAGGTATGGCGTAAAAGTACAAATTAAACAATTTCACCCCTGAAGTACCTGCCTCTACCTACCCACATTATTCACCATTTTACCAAAATAAAATTATTACACGAACAGAACCACCCCCGCGTTGTGCGTTAAACAAGAACGCAGCGCCAATTTACACTCAATTATGTTACCCTAACACTCAAATTAATGAATTCAAAACAATAATATTGGGTAAGTTCGGAAAAGGGGAAAGAGAGGTGTGGTATCTTCCGTCTCTTTTTGGCGTAGAACATACTAAAGGGATGTTTTAATTATTGCTGACGTAGCAGAGATCATCATCATCACCTGCCGAGGCTTTTCTTATGTTGGGGACAGCTTCCAGTCTGAAGTGGAGTTACACGTTACATGGAGTGACTGCCTATCTGACCTCCACAACAAGTTAGTACTGGTTAATACGATACCCCTTGGTAAGACTGGCTGTCAGACTTGTTTGCCACTGACTACCTGTAACGACTGTCAAAGATCTGTATAACAATACAGCGCTACAGTGCTATATCAATATAATTAAGTCTTAGGCCTGAATTCTTGTTGCGCTGACGGTCGGTTGCGTACGGTCGGTCGTGACGTCAGCGTGAACAAAATACTGCCGTCGGTCGCCGCTGACGTCAGCGTCGCAGTATGGTGCTATAGAACACAATCTATACTCGTATGCGACCGACGATCAGCGCGACAAGAATCAAGGCCTTAGTTCTTGAAACTCGTTTGTTTCATCGGTCATTGATCGACAAAGATGGCCGACACTTCAAATTAATCTGGAAGATATGTCGGGAACTACCGTTCTTTTTCCGGATAATTTTACCTACCACATTTTATTACACCCACATTTCATCAGTTATGTTTTGAGGCCGATGTGATAGGGGTGATCCTATTGCCATCAACCGGGCTCAATATCAAACTCCCTGGCTATTACTAAGAAATCCCTGATGGAAGAAACCAGTAACATTTTACCCGACCCGGAAATCGAACCCAGGACCATAAGGTAATAATTAGCGCTTACCATTACTAGACAATCTATATTATTATGTGTAGTCTCATATCATTATTAGTTCTTAATCTTCAAAGAAACCTCAATACTTCAAAGATAAATTCCCTTACCTAATCTTCCCTAAAGACGAAACACGTGAAAGATATTACATCAGTATCTCAGATTAAGTAAGTATCTTGATTTCATGTAAAATTAGGAAAACTCCCTAATCCACCGCAAAAGCAAGCTTTGGCAAAAGGTTTAACGTCCTCGTCGAAATAATTGGTTTAAAAATAACTTTAAGGAATCCAGAAGGTACTTGTTCTCCTCGTCATTGCGATCATTTTTAGGTGTTTCTGTAGTCCTGACAAGGAACCCTTATAGTTTCCTCAAGTCTGTCTGTCTGTCTGTCCGAGGTTTCGCTAAGAGACCGTTAGTACTAGAAAGCTGTAATTTTTTAGGGGTCAATTACGCCGACAAAGTGATAAAATAACATTTTGGAAAATATTTTTTTTAGGGTAGCTCCCCTACAAGTGAAGTGGGGGTGTTTTTTTTTGTCATCTGCTCCATTATGTGGGGTATCGTTGAATAGGCAGTTTAAAATGACTTAGGGTTCCTATTTAGACTTAGGGTTCGATTTAATGCTCCATTTACGAAATATTAAACTTTAAAGTGCAAATTTTTGTTCCAGTAGGGCCAAAGGTAAAGCTAAACTGCCGGATTGAAAAATTTGGAAAAATTCATAATGATAGTGCATTTCATGAACTTGAAAGTGAAACTATAGCGGTTAAGATAACTTTATTTGTTTAGCAGTAACAGTCGTTGAACTTGGGTGTTGGATAAATATAATTTATATAAAATACAATTAAATAAAAAAAAATATTTCAATAAAAAAAAAACCAAATACAATTTGTTTAGAATAAATCCTTTAAAGTTACTAAGATGGAGTAGTTGCTGGTATAAACAGGTGAAGCATTGCATTGAAAAACAAAATCTAAAATATAACGTGCTACTACGGAACCCTACACTGCGCGTGGCCCGACACGCACTTGGCCGGTATTTTTGTTGTAGACCATACCTGGGAATCTTGCAGTTATGGCCGGTTAGTACCTGTTAATACGATACCCTATGGTCACATTTTCTGGCCACTGACTACCTCTTACGACTGTCAAACATCTATAAATCGCAGACGGACCAACGACTCAACATGCAGTTTTTCGAGGTACCGAGGAAACTCGATATGTAAAGAATGGTCACCTATCCACGAACAAACCTTGCCAATGCGGCGAAACCTTGAAGATGGACGCGTTAGGCCTTTTTTATTTAGCCACGAGCTCCTCACGACTAAACCAAGATTATCCTAGGACCTTCACTTCATTTCGTGCAATAAACAATTATCCCAAAATCCACTTGATCCCTCAAACAACTAAACAGACCCTTAATCTTTTGTAGTATTAGACAAATCCTAAGATTAATGCCTAAGATCCAAATAATTGCTTATAATGTCTTTGTGACAAGCATTTCGGATTGTGCGGTCACAGATCAAATAGAACAGAAGGTTGGATTCAAACAACGAAAACAGGTGCACGCACACATAGATGCATACGTACGGCGATCTTAAACAGATGCCGGTCGCGAGTACGCTTGCACTCGTTGTACGTAAAGCGTGTCTATGTCATCATCATCTAATAATTATACTGTTAGCCTGCATTATCCCACTGCTGGGCAAAGGCTTTCTACGACATGTCATACAGAAAGTAGCTATTTTGGCCCTCAGCTCATTGGGTGGGTATGCGGCAGACGTAGCCAGTCCCACTTCAGCTTAGCGGCTTTATAAGCAACGTCAATAAGTTGTGTTTCCGAGCGCTGTGTGGTGCTGCGTACACGGTCGGTTAGTTTGACGCCTAATATGCTGTGCTCCATATTGCACGTTGGCAGACCTTGAGTTTGGATTTTTGAATGTTGGTCAAAGACCTTGGTCTGGGATACGTAAGTCAAAAAAGAAAGAATGCACATATCCATGGTTATCATCTGCTTAGGCTTTTTCCAATTTTGTTCGGATTGGCTCCCAGTATAACCAGATGAAGCTGAATACCCGTTTTTTACATGGAGCAACTACCTATCTGACTTTCAATAGTAGTGTAATGCCTGTGTTCGACTTGCTCGTTGGGGTAAATAAAATGATAGTGGACTGTATAAAAAGGCTCGGTATATTGCCGATTAAATTTACAATTATAACTGCCCGGACAAACATATATATCTGAATCGTTTGGAGAGTATCGTCCGTCGCGGTGGGCTCCGAGGAAGCGAGTGCCGCCGGCCGGGCGGGCTCCCCGCGCCACACCTTCGCTCGCACGCTGCGCAGGTCGGTCACGTCGCCTGCGCGTGCCGTCTGCGTGTCTGTTGGGTGCGATTCCCAACATGCTATCCGGCTCGAAGGACCAATGTTCGACTTGCTCGTTGGGGTAAATAAAATGATAGTGGACTGTATAAAAAGGCTCGGTATATTGCCGATTAAATTTACAATTATAACTGCCCGGACAAACATATATATCTGAATCGTTTGGAGAGTATCGTCCGTCGCGGTGGGCTCCGAGGAAGCGAGTGCCGCCGGCCGGGCGGGCTCCCCGCGCCACACCTTCGCTCGCACGCTGCGCAGGTCGGTCACGTCGCCTGCGCGTGCCGTCTGCGTGTCTGTTGGGTGCGATTCCCAACAGCCTGAAAGTCTGCCTGCCAAACTTTCAAACTTTAGAGCACCCGTTATGACTGTCTAAAATCTACAATGCATGCGGTTTTGTTCGTTGTATGGAACATTAGTGGTAGTACAGTAGAAACACTCATTACTTAAGAATTCTAGACGTGAGTTCAAAACCAGATAGTCACTCTTTTTTTTCTAAACTGCGCTCAAAACAGTGAAGTAAACCTTCGAGTCAGACAGACTAGACCACAAGAGGAGGCCTATATCCCAGCAGTTCCCAACATTTGAGTAAGATTTTGCAAAGATGACCTTCTGTATCTGCCTATGTTGTGGTCAGGTCGCTATCTTCCTAATCGTTAGTCCAATGACATTTGTAAGGGCGTAATGTGAGGATTAGTATAATTAGGATAGTCTTTTGTGTTTGTTGTGCGATTTAATGTTATGAGAGCGATAATAATCGTGACAAAAATGATTTTGTCTTTATCTCCCGTATTCATTGAACATGTGGCGGCTTAGTAATCGTAAATTGCTGAGTTGCATTATTGACGAAGTACGTGGGAGCGGGCATCGGCTCGCCAGTCGCCTACATACCACCGCCCTGCCTCGACGCATACATAGTACGTAGTTAGCTATAACGAAGTATTGTGGAACCTGAATTAAAGACATTTGTTTCTTTGGAGTCCGATTCTTTATTTATCTCACCAACGACATAACACGCACAACATTGGTGACCTTTCGACGATTTTAAGATTCCGCGTTGCTATTCACAGAGCAACAGGGTAGGCGACTCAAAAAGCTTACGAGGCAGAGGCGGGAACTGCTGGCGGTCTATTTAGCCATAACACATTTTAGAAACATGATCGAAGGTCGAGAGATTACTATTTTTACAGACCACAAACCGTTAACGTATGCTTTTTCTAAAATAGGTACCGACCGAGAGACGCCACGGCGCACAAGGCGGTTATTGTATATCAGCGAATTTACGAGCGACATACAATACGTCAACGGAAACGAGAACCAAGTTGCTGACGCGCTGTCACGGGTAGAGTCCGTGTTTTGCCCGACGCAAGTCGATTTCGACGAAGTCGCCCGGGCACAGGAAACAGACGAAGAAATGGCGCGTATGTTAGCAGAATCGCAAGGTAACACTGTATTAAAACTGATTCATTCACCATTGTGCAACAAAGCAATTCATTGTAACATTTCAGAGAACCAGGTAAGACCATACCTCCCACACAAATTTCGTAAAATAGCTTTCGATGCAGTACATAACATAAGCCACCCCGGAATTAGGGCCACACGGAAAATGATAACGAAACGTTACTTTTGGCCAGACATGAACAAAGACGTCACCAGGTGGGCCAGGGCATGCACTCACTGCCAGAAAGTAAAAGTACAGCGACATACGGTATCCAAATTAAGTAGTTTTCCGGTAGTAGATAGATTTGAGCATGTACATGTAGACATAGTCGGACCACTGCCAACGTCACAAGAAGGTTATAGGTACTGCGTCACTATGATAGATAGGTTGACGAGATGGCCAGAAGCAATCCCAGTTACCAATATCACCGCGGACACAGTAGCTAAAGCCGTTTACGAAGGCTGGGTATGCAGATTTGGGTGCCCACTCACAATAACTAGCGATCAGGGTAGACAGTTTGAGAGCGAACTATACAAGAGCCTGTTAAACCTGTTAGGCATTATAAAGACCCGTACAACAGCGTATCATCCGCAGGCGAACGGTATGGTTAAAAGGATGCATCGCTCACTTAAGGTCGCGATTAAGGCTAGGCTACAAGACAATAGGTCATGGGTCGAGGAACTACCGACAGCGTTGTTGGGACTTCGTGCGGCCTGTAAGAATGACGAAAATGTAAGCTCAGCAGAATTAGTATTAGGACAAACACTACGGTTACCAGGCGATTTTTATTGCGAAAACAACTCGACACAAGTAGAACATTTACCTACGTACGTAAGCAAACTCCGAAGCGTAATAAACAGTATGCGGCCACAAGCAAGGGAGAGCAGCGATTCGCGGAAAATATTTATTCATAAAGACTTAAATACGTGCTCTCATATTTTTATAAGGAACGATATGGTAAAGAGTCCACTAACCCCATCATATAACGGCCCACACAAAGTAATCAGTAGGGATAAGAAAACCTTTAAGATACAAATAGGCGACCGTCAAGCAACCATTTCCAGACAGATTAAAACCAGCGTATACGTACGATGAGGAAAAACCGCCAGAAAACAAACGTACCGAAAATGAATGTAAACCAAATGTAGAACCAAGCGAGCAGAAATCGCTACCGCCCATGGTTAAAACCACGCGCTGTGGTCGAGTAATTAAGCAACCGGTGCGATTTTTGCTCACATGACAATAATGTAGGTACACCGAATGTTGACAAGAATATTATGTACATTTCACTTCGGCTATTTGACCAAATATACTTACTTGCAGTACAAATTAAAAACAGTTAGAAATCTAAAATGGGAAAATACCAAAATAAAGAAAACATAGCCATAGCGCAAGCCCAAGTAGTAGCAGGACAGCAGTTAGAAAACAAACTAAACTATTTCAGGAAAATGTTAGACATTATTGCCGCAATAATGGGCATATTACTATGTTACGCTATCAAGAGAGGTAGCGCGGGCCATGCGAGGGAATGGTTAAGAAAAGAAGTGCCGGGAATACTGGCAAGACAACCCGGTACAGGGGGAAACCCGGCACCGATGGCCACCGCCACGGGATACGTATAACCAATCAACGTTGTGAAATGTGCAAGAAACAATAGTGAGTAAGAATAAGTTGATTGTCATACTTATATTGTAGTTTATTTTGTGAACGGCGTTACCATGACCAAAGCTGCCGACCCGCGAGGTGTTATTTAATTATTGCAGAGCGGAGGTCATGGCAACTACCCTTAATAATTATTGTATATTAACATGTATAATGTCAAGTCGGCTCAGAGCCCAGGCGAGGACGAGACCGCAAAAATTTTAGAAAATAAGGTGTATATAAGCTGCGGCGTGCCTCCTTGCCGAATTGCCGCCATGGGATCTGGAAGCGATAGTCCTCGCGCGCCTGCATGAATGGCGCGCGGAGGCGCTTCGCCGGGGGGAAACTCCGCTGCCGCGACAAATTGTCACTCAGCGGACAGACTTCCGGCGGGATCTCATGGCGACATGGAGAGAGCGACTGTCGCAACCCCGTGCAGGGCACGCCACGATAGTGGCGATAAGTCCCCTCTTTGAGGAGTGGCTGGAGAGACGCCACGGCGTCCTCACCTTCCGCCTGACGCAGGTCCTCACCGGACACGGCGTTTTCGGGAGGTTCCTGCACCGAATCAGGCGGAAGGAAACGCCCGGGTGTTTCCACTGCGAGGATCGACCGGAGGACACGGTGGAGCACACGGTGGAGGTGTGCCCCGCGTGGGCGGAGCACCGCCGTGTCCTCGAAGCGGCGATTGGCGGCGGCGACCTCTCGCGTACGGCCCTGGTGCAAGCCATGGTCCGGAGCGAGACGGAATGGGACGCCGTCACCTCCTTCTGCGAAGCAGTAATGCTAGAGAAGGAGGTGGCGGAACGTGAGAGGGAGAGAACCTCACAGCGTCCCAGCCGCCGCGGGAGACGCCCCGGGCGTCGGGGACCACCACGTGGCCCCCGGCCACCGTAGGCGCGGGCCTGTGGACGGTGGGCTATGGGCTAGCTCGCCGTCCGTCCGTCTCATGTCGACAGGCCGTGTCGACGGCGCATTCGTGTTCCACGCGCGCCTCAAAGAGAGTCAGCAAAAGGAAGGGGTCCGAAAGGACCGATGCCTGCCGGGGTTGCGGCACTATTCGAAAGAGATACCGTGGCCCCGGAACACAAAGGGCGATGAAGGAACATGGATGGGTTTTAGTCAGTAAAAGTCTGACACTCCCTCCTGCTCCGCCCAGAGCGGGAGAAGTCATTTGATGATTTCCCATCCGAAAAAAAAAAAAATAAAAAAAAAAAAAAGGGGGCGAGTCTTACTATCAACCGGGCACAAATCCAGCCTCCGTGCTTGCTACTGAGAAAAACGTGATGGAAAAACCCAAAAACAATTTGTCCGACCCGGGAATTGAACCCAAGACCTCAGAAACCGTGATTGCGACCAATAGACCAACAAGGCAGTCTGCCCAGTGCAGATAGTTGTAATTTTAGATTCTAGAACATATCGGTTTCCTCTCGATGTTATCTTTTGCCATTTTGGGAGCAGTGGTTAGGTTAGGTTAGGTTAGCGCCTGCCTCGGTTTTAAGCCCGCGTACATGGACACCTGAGGAGGAGCTCGTGGCTAAATAATAACAGCCACTCGGGTCGATCTTTAGGTTAAGCCGTGCTTGCCTAGGTTGGTCTGTGCATGGGTGACCACCCATTACATACCGAGTTTCCTCCGTGCCTCGGAAAGCACGTTAGGCAGTTGGTCCCGGCTGTCATTTGTGATCTTTGACAATCGTTACAGGTAGTCAGTGGCCCAAAAAGTCTGACAACCAGTCTTACCAAGGGGTATCGTATTAAACTTGGGAAAAGGCTAGGCAGATGATAATGTACATGGACTCGTAAGATGTTAACTCTGGCCACGTCTTCTGACTTATTTTCTTATCCGTACTTAATTAATTAATAAATAATAGTTAGTTAATTATAAAGGCAAAAGTAAGTTTGTTTGTTACCTTTTCACGCTTAGACCACTAAATAGATCATTCTGAAATTTGCATAGACGTTTTCAGGTGTACAGATAAACGGATATAGGGTACCTTTTATTCCGAAAAAAAGTACTGTTCCCGAGTAAAACTACAATAACGTTCTTCTGATAATAAATAGCGCCACGTGTCGACTCATGATTGAATTATATTATTACAAGCAAAGTACAACCCGAATTAATTGTCAAATTTTTAAATTAATGGGAGTGAAGCCGTGCAAAAGCTAGTATTCAATAAAAACAACCTAGAAAATAGACGGACCCAGTTTCTTTTCTCAAGTTCAAGGTCAAGGTCAGACACTTTAAAACCATTTAATTACGTTTTCATTAGGAACCACCCTTAAACTCATCAACAAAAAACGATTTCAAGTCCAATGAACCACCGACAGAATTGCACCCCCAAAATTCACGGCTACGCATTTTTCAGACCTCTAAAATCCTTTACTTGCCTCTGTAAGTATTTTAACTGGCAGAGTAATCTCATTTAATGGTAGAAGTTCGCTCGTTAATGTCAAATAGCTACGATTGTTATGTGGGGCCCCCGTTCTACGCGGCCCCCACCTCGGGTGTTGGGGTAAGTGTATGGGCGAAGCGGGAATGAAAATAATCAATTTCTACTATAAGGTCCATTTTATTTCAAATTGGGTGTCTGGACCGCTACGGTTGGACATCACGATCGCTTTTGGTAGAACACTGTATAGAATGGTTGACAAGAATCAATCAGAAGCTGTATAACAAAAAAAACCTAAGGAAATTAGAGGGTCGGACACATTTTTTACTACTTTAATAAGCCTCTCATCAACCAGACATAAGGCGATTACATGAGCTAAATAAGCAACTGTATTTGTGTTGGTTCAAACTTCGTTTGAAATACTGTTAGAATAAAGTTCTAATCAGCTTGCACGTCAGTCACTGCGGCCGAATAGTGCGAAATGAGTGGTTTTTTGCGATTTACAAAAAATCTATTGATTGGACTAAAAAGTAAAACACTACGATACTAGTATTTTGCTTGTAGAATTATTTGCCAAAAATCAGAATGATCGCATATATTTTAGTATGGTTTTTACTCGTTAAAAGAATTTTTTAGACATAAGTTCGTGATTTTTTTCTATCGAATAAAATTTGTTGTATTATGTTTTCAAAACACTATCGTAATAGCAAATATCCTGAAAAATATCATATAGTTTTCTGGTTTTGTTTATTGCAGTGAATCATATGCTTTTTTGCATTATAAAACTCGCGTTTAGCTCATGTAATCGCCTTAAGCAGGAAAGTATTTGACTATCCTCATTTTTTAAAAGGAGTCGACAAGATTTACATTGTATTCAAAGTAAATTCTCAATAACAAAATAAAGAACATAATCGCCACCATTCACATCTTGTACCACACAAACACACAACAAACTGAAACCAACGAATTTGTGAGATTAAAACTCGAAGTGTTAGAAATAGTTTCTGAATCGGTTCTTTAAGGTTTACTCGTGTAGTAATAATATGTCTTTGTTATAAACTTGGCTCTATAAATGGCGACGGATTGTGAAGCTTGCCACCACCCCTGATGTGACGATCACGACCACTATGACAAGAGCGTGACGACGAAGAAGAAGAATGTTTCCAGACGATAATTATAGTTTCGTATTGAGTGCGTTTTGACTAATTTCTTTCTTAGCCTGAACGGTGGCCCCACTCCTGTGCAAAAGCCTTCCCCATACCTCTTCTCGATAATAATTAACGAGAAAGGCATCCTGCCATCTTCTCCTCGGTCTGCCGCGACCCTGCCTAACCGTCTCAGGGCTCCAGTTTTGCGACGTGCTGGCTTCGCACGCATTCGCCAGATATGGCTTTTTGGTTTTGACTTTTATTTTTCTTTTCAGATATTTCTCAGATATTTTATTTGATAGTTTTTTAAAGTCTTTAATAAGCTTGATTTATTGTAAGGTGTAGTAATTAGTTACACAATAGAAACCTTCTGAAAAACCTCGTAGGTCCCTGGTCTTGCTTGAAGTCTTATCTAGGGCTGCAGGACTGTTCGAAAGAGATACCGCGGCCCCAAAGGGCTAAAAAGTAACATGGATGGGTTTTAGTCAGTACAAGTCTGACACTCCCTTCCGCTCCGCCCAGAGTGGGAGGTCGTTTGATGATTTCCCATCTGAAAAAAAATAGTCTTTTTTGCCATAATGAAGATAGGACCTGACCTGAAAATAGTGATATTGCTACAGATTTTTACGATTAACGCAATGTATAACTGTTAAACACAATAATCCAAGTTATGTGACCCACACAAAGTATCAGGCACTTATCTATCTATCATAGTAAAGATAGAATTTCACATGAAAAACGGAGATATTGCTGCAGACTATTACAATTAATGCAATATTAAACAGTTGATCACAATAGTCCAGGCCATATGTGACCCACACAAAGTATCTGGCATTTTAGTCGACTACACAATAATTTTGGCCAAGATATCTGGCATTTTGGGTGACTACACAATTTGGTACAGCGAAAAATAAGCAGACACATCTGATACTCTTTGCCTTTTTCTACTTCAATAAGTCTATATCATTTCAAATGGTACACGCCTCAAATAAAATGTTTACTTTATGTAATCAATTTCCAATGGTACAGAGAAACTTAAACGTTCTGCAATCAGAAGAAAAATAGTTGGAATGACAACAAAGTAAATAAAATATTTGTTCGGCTTAAGAAAAGCAGTGAGACGTGCCTCTAAGTCGTATGGTATTAAACACGAAAATGTGCAAAGCCTAGCTTTTTTTTTTCAACTTGAGATAACATCAAATACAGGGAGTATTTTCCAAAAACAAAAGTCAAGTGCTAGTCGGACTAGCGCATGAAAAGTACCGTACCATCGTAGTAGGGGGAGCCCTCTTTAATTTTTAATTTGTTTGTATTATTTGTTGTTATAGCGGCAACAGAAATACACATTCTGTGTAAATTTCAACTGTCTACATATTACGGATCATGAAATACAGCCCGCTGATAGACAGACTAACGGACAGACGGGCGGATAGCGGAGCCTTAGTAATATGGTCCCGTTGAGTACCGTTCGTGTACAGAATCCTAAAAAAGCATTATCATTTACCCAAGGTATTCACAACTGAGTTGAGGTCGGCTACCAATCTAAAAGGAGGTAGATTAAAAAAAAAAACAAGGAGGAGATTGAAAGGCCTCTTGCCTAGTGGGACACAAGTGAGAACAAGCTAAACATTAAACGATAAAGACAAACGACTTTTTTATACGATCCCTACATACTCCTTTGACTTTGTCGACATTCATACACGCACGCCGGACATTCATACATGCACGCCAGACATTCATACACGCACGCCGGTTGCGAGTACTACGCACCTGACCTTTTTGAAGAAAATCACTAATTTGGTCAGCGTTCTGTTTGTCTTGCTATTACGTCCCCTCTCAGCTTTTCAACTACATGTGCCTTGTTAAATATTGTTACTCGCCTATCACGTATCAAGTAGCCATCTGATACCTACTATTATCCCTCAATTACAGAGTTCCAGACGACGATAAAGACTAATGAGGCAACAATTCACTATCTGTTAACAATGGTATCTCTCAGCTGATTCTAAAGTTACTCTATGCACTTGACGATATATAGACGATCACATGCCTTACACTCCACATAGGGGTGTACCACCACATACCACACCACCACACACCACCACAAAAATGGTGCTTACTTAATTGTCTGTATTAATAATGCACGCATTTAAGTATTTTCTTTTCATTATTTCGCGGATATTGGTGTGGGTTACACGTTTATATAATTTTATACTACACTTGCTTAGCAAGTGTACCAATACTACTACCAACCCACTAAAAGGCTTGAAAGCTGCTCATTAAAACTTCTCAAAAATTACGACTAAGAGGTCCTTAAATTGTTATTAACAGGTTTGCACTTAAACACTATTGTTAGTAACTTAACTAAAGACGAGTTAGTGAGAGGACCCACCCATTGTAAATAGCCTTACCTAGGACAACGGAATACTAGGGTATAAGACTTTTCACTAATCGCCTTATTTTGATGGAGGATTGCATTGGATTGCAGAGCAGCGGTGACCCAGTGGTGGCGGCCCCGACTTACGATCAGTAAGTCATGGGTCCGAACCCAGGCAGGCGCATTACTTTGTGTAAATTATTTCATCACCACTGTTCTTAATACGGTGAAGAAAAACATCGTGAGGAAACCGGCATGTCTTAAAACCAAAAAAATCGAAGACATGTGACATCTATCAATCCGCACTGGGCCCGAGTTGTGGATTATAGCCCATTCCCTCTCATAGATAGGAGGCCTGTGTCCCAGCAGTGGGAACATTAATAGGGTTGATGATGATGGTGGAGGAATAGCCTGGTGGTGGTGGAGGTGCCATAGCCTTCAAAATGCTATTGTGACTGCCCCTTAATGCTGCTCAGGAGCGAGGTTTTGTTTAAATCCAGACTCCGTGGCTGCTACTGAGAAATTCCTGATCGAAAAACCCAATTACAATTTTCCCGACCTGGGAATCGAACCCGGGCCTCATGCTCAGCAGTCGCCTTTCACTTACTCCTCAATATGGCCAAATCATTTAAACAGACTCTGTTAAATTTTATCATATAAAATTTCTTCAACAATATGTTGCAAAAGATTGGTATCTTACTAGAGATCTCTATAACGCTCAATTCATTCACTCAATAAAATTAAATCGTTTCCTCGAAAAATATAAAATTGTGGAGTAAATTAAGTAGAAGTAATCTGAAAGTTCGACAGTGGCAGTTAAATCTGGCCATATTTTTCCCCCATTTCTGTTGAAATGATCCATAATTCTTCAGTCTTTAGAATTAAGGCCGACTCACACGTTTCTGTCTGATATTTATTTTTATTACATTAAATATTGCGTTGTTTTACTTATAACTTTTGTACACAAATAGACACAAAACATATTAACTAACGCCTTTTTCCCATGAGTACCTCCAGTAGTAAGTACCTACACAACGCCACCAGTTACGATCCTTACATAGGCCAACAGGACCACAGTCACATTGTTCTTCATCATTTGACGAAGCGAATGGTGCAGCGGTAGTGAGGCTGCCTTGCGTGGTCGCGGGACTGTTCGAAAGAGATACCGTGGCCCCGGAACACAAAGGGCGATGAAGGAACATGGATGGGTTTTAGTCAGTAAAAGTCTGACACCTCCCTCCTGCTCCGCCCAGAGCGGGAGAAGACATTTGATGAATTCCCATCTGAAAAAAAAAAAAAAAAGGATCGTATCAGGTGACGTTCTGCGGTTTCCGCTAACCCCCATTAAAAAACGGCGTGAGCTTATGTATGTATGTTTCCTAGCTAGGGTTTTAATCAGTAAAAGTCTGACACTTCCTCCAGCTCCGCCCAGAGCGGGAGAAGTCATTTGATGATTTCCCATACGAAAAAATAAAAAAGGCTGCCTTGCGTTCTTAGGGTCCCGGGTTCGAATCCCGGTAGGAGCAAATGTTTGTGTGATGAGCATGGACACTTTGTTTCCGAGTCATGGATGTTTATATGTGTAATAAGTATGTATTTACAAACAAAAAGTATCTATGTAGTATATCAACTATCTGGTGTCCACGACACAAGCCTGGTTTCTTAGTGTGTGATGTATTGCAAGCACTAGATGGCGCTGTGTGGAATATCCAGCGATATTTACATTTATTTATATTTAAATCACAATAAATAGGTTCTCACCTCAGCCTAGCCTTGGAGAATATACGAAAAGTTCCTTTTAAAAAAATGCAAAACTTTTGAATTGACTTTTTTATGAAGAACAAGTTTTCAATGAATAGTCTATGCCAGTAATTGAAGGAAGTGTAAAAAAAGGCGTAATGAAAGTCAAATGGATACACAGAATACTATACGTAAATAAATGAATGTAAATGATTGAATATAAGAAATTCTAAAATAATAATTGTATTTAATAAATTCGTATGTAACGTTTAATTGTAAAATTTAAAAATCATGCAGACATGTCGTGAGCCACTTCTATTTAAGATCTTGCATGCTTGTATTATTTTAATTCTGTATAAATTAGTAAAACAGAGTTAGTAGATACATGTTTGAGTTAATAAAATTTCTTATTCTCATAGTAAATTTCGCTGTATTGTTTCTTCAAAAAATATTGTCGGTAGTACCCAAGTATAAAATATAAAACCGCCTCGTCTGAGTCGGTTCAAATCATCGCGAGCAAAATTGCCAAAGTTTGAATGAAGGTCTCTAGGTACTCTTCAAGATTGTTGCGTAGAGCGGTCAGGGTACAGTCGGGGATATTGTACAGAATGGTTGCAGAAGGTTAAGTGTTAAAGTAAGTTTTAGAATCAGGCACTACCTACTTTGCGGAAATTCATGACATTAAATGTTGTGAAAAATACTTCGTTTTAATTCAGCGAAAAATATCCAAGACTTTTTTTTTGGATTAGAAATCATCAAATGACTTCTCCCGCTCTGGGCGGAGCGGGAGGGAGTGTCAGATTTTTACTAACTAAAACCCATCCATACTCCTTCTCTCTCTTCCTTCCGGCCACGGTAACTCACACAGCAACAGTCTCGCAGCCCCGGCAGGCATCGGCCCTTGCGGACCCCTTCCTTTCTGCTAACATCTCTTTGAAGCGCGCGTGGAACCTGAACGCGCCGTCGACACGGCCTGTCATCGTAAGACGGACGGACGGCGAGCTAGCATAGTTCACCGTCCACAGGCCCGTAAATATCCAAGCCTGGATACAGGATTCAGCACCGACCTCTCACCTGCGAAAATCGACTGGTTGTGAAGTCATCACCTCCTGAGGACGCCCCGTGTAAGGCCGAAACACGTGTCAAGTGTAGGTTTGGATGCATGGAATGATGACTATTATTGCTTGCCTAAGTGCAATGAAAATAACAAGTCCGCCATATTTGTGAGTCCGCCATATTGGATTTAGAATGATGTCACTAACCATGCATTGTCATCCAACTAAACGTGTTTACATGCAAAACTTCAGCTCAATCGGTTGGGAATAATGGTTTTAAAATTCAGTTGCAAGTTTTGACCTATACAAACATACAGACACTGTAAGTAAAAAGCTTGTTTTGTCGTACTTGTTTGTTTTTTTCAATTTCAATTTTCGATTTTAAGGTCGTTTTGGGTTCAGCATATCAATGCAATATCTACAACGCAATCCTCCCTGCTTTTTTTTTCAAGTTTTTAGATTTGCGTTTCCGTATTGTTACGTTGTTTTTTTTTGTACCTAACATTTACCTGTGAGCATACGTTGTAAACGTGCTCCTATAAGTTTTACCTGAGACTGGGGGGGATTTTCTAGGTGCTCCGCCTAATTCCGGTTTGGAGGCATGACAGGACAATGAAAGGTCACGGGCGTGAATTTGCAAATTGATCACGCTTGAGACAAGCTAAAAACTTTATCCCATGTTTTAAAAGGACTCCATGTGTTGAGAGGCTTCGCAACTAAAATAGGCGGACCCATTCTCCAGCCGGTCGAATCTTGCAGTCAAGTGTTTTCATCATCACAACAACCGTGAGGCAACTCGAGAGATTCGTCTCGCCGCCATGATCTAGAGGAGCCTCTGGGACCTGGACGCGAGACCCGTTCCTCGAGGCCCCTCAAAGCCTCCTGTGGAGATGACCGAGCGGTGGCAGAGTCCGCCTAGCGATTTAGCGCAGGCGGGACGGTTGTTTTTTATATAAACTAACACCTTTAAACTTATTTTCTACCGGTTCATATACGAACCCGCGTATCACCTGCCCGGTTTTCAAAATTTGAAGCCGGTCTTCAACTTAATTTAATTAGTGGACCCCGGGTTCGACACCTACGCTTAACTAGAAGAATATTGGACATCTTCGTCGGCTCTGGGATCCGGGACTCTTCAAGTCCCTGGCGCCCATTAAATAACATAACCGACTGAATTTAACGCTGGCTGGCATTATCCTTTTACGAGTAAGTTTATATAGTTTATATAAATAAACGTGTGTTGTTTGAGATAGTTTGTTTCTTTGCCTTTTAATACCAACCCACCTTGCATCTGGGCTTTTGTCCCATTACCACTAGAGGGACAAAATATCGAATGTAACAGTATCGAACCGCTCAGCGTGGACCTTCTCCACTTCATTTTTGTTTATTGGTTCATCGTAGGCTTTTAGCTCCGCAAACAGATTTCAAGCAAGTTATATTGGTTAATAGTTTTTGTGTATCGAATTACTGTTTCAATTTTATTAAGTTTCATTATGATATTGTAATGGTAAAGCGAGCCGAGTTTTGTTATTCTTAGAATAAATTAATGTTAAACCATTGTGTGTTGTTTAATGGCGTGTCTTCATATAAACCGATAACATTAAGACGTCGTGCACATTGACATGTTGGAGATTTTGACCTTTTCTCGCCATATTTTTTTTTTATTTAGTTAATTTGACTCTTTAACAATGAGCACACTATCCTTATGGCTAGCTGTTCTAACTCTAACGATATCATTAGAGTCCTATGGCATTAGGGCAACACAGTCGGATGGGGTTGGGTTACTAATAGGATCCAATTGATACCCTTCATACACAGATCCCTAAAAAGAGAAAAATAAAACAATTCCATATTCAAATCACGGTCGCGCATTTACATAATACCGTACATATTAACGGCGTTTTAAACAAACAACTTTTCAGTTTTTATTGTTAGCCTAAATGTCGAAATATGACGCGGAATTTGAATTGTGGGTAGGATTTACAGCTCAATTTCAGAGCGACTGTTTAGATTGTATAATTTGGTAATGCGCTGCCCGTGATTCTCTTGACAAATAAAAGAAGTCGTGTAAATGATGGTTTTTGCTTTTTTATTATTTATTTTTGTTTTAGCTTGGGAATGTCTATTTGTCGTATTTCCGTAAGCTGTAGTGGCCCAGTGGTATAATCTTTCTAAATTTAAGTGGTTTCGAACCTAGGCAGGAACTTGTATGTTATCATTCTCTTGCATCATCATGCCTAGCCTTTTCCCGACCATGTTGGGGTTGGCTTCCAGTCTTACCAGATGCAGCTGAATACCAGTATTTTACATGGAGCGACTGCCTATCTGACCTCCACAACCCAGTTAGTTCCGGGTAATACGATACCCCTTGGTAAGACTGGTTGTCAGACTTTTTGGGCCTCTGTCTACCTAACGACTGTCAAAGATCCACAAATGACAGCCGGGACCAACGGCTTAACGTGCTTTCCGAGGCAAGAAGGAAACTCGGTATGTAATAGGTGGTCACCCATCCACAGAGCAACCTAGGCAAGCACGGCTGAACCTAACGATCGACCCGAGCGGCTGTTATTATATAGGCACGAGCTCCTCCACTTCTCCTGCACTTAACCCAATTGATTTGGGGTTAGCGCAGCATGTTTTCTTCTTTCATACTTCTCTATCAGACACCTCCTTTTTAGACAAATCATCCTTTGTACAGTCTATCCACCGTTTCGTTGGTCTTCCTCTACTTTTATACCCATCCACATTAATAGATCTATTTCCGAAAAATACTGGGCACAAATCATTCAAAAAGTTTAGTGAGTTATCGGAATAAAAACCAAAGAAAAATAGTTCATTTTTCAGCAGATTTAAAACCGTAAAAGTTCGGTAACGATCCCCAGGACTTTCGTCACATTTCGGTGCCAACCGCTGCGTTTCTTCGCAAAAAAATGATGCCAAGCATAAAATCTGAAAATCAAATAACGGTCTTTCTAAGTTAGGAGTATCGAAAAGTGATAGAGCGCACATACGGCGACGGCCTTCGTGGGATTTGTTAAGCTTTTGTCTGCGGTGATAATAAAGGATGTAAACTGACCCTCAACAAAGTCGTCAACCAAGCATTCTACACAAAAACTTTTTATTTTGTTGTGAAAAATCACGATTTTCGGTAGTACTCAATGTAATGCACTCAAATCATTGTGCTGATCGATCCATCTGTGCCAAACAAAGCTTTAACGTGATTTCTGAGGCAATTTCGGTATGTAATGGGTAGGTAAACGCGGCTAAGCAGGTTTGCTGCTTGGGTTTTGGCCTTAGGGATAAATTTCGATCCTGTGGGTGGCAGCGAACCTGTTAACCTGAAGATCAACCCGAGCCGCTGTTATTATAAAACACACAACCATTGTTATTATTTGTTTTTAATAATACGAAAATTTTGTGCCCCTCAGCAAGGCTTTTTGCTATATCACGGGTTCCTGTTGTTTAGCCACTGAACCAATACTCACTATTTCCTCACCTTGTCTCATTCTTTCTCCAACGCGATACCCTCGAACCGTCACCTGACAACGGATCTTGCACCTCCTGTCCCCATCCGGAGTTCGCTTCCAAAATTGGAAAATCGCTTCGAAAATACTCGTCGCATCTGTCCGTTTGATACGATCGTCATCGATACCTTAATATTATTATGAAGAGATACCGTTTGTATGATAATAAACTATTCTTTTGATAAAAAAAAACACTTCTTTTTCTTCTAACTCTTCCATTTATCGTGTCAACTAGTAGAATGTTTCTAAATAGATGACCAAAACAATTTTATTAGTCCGTCAGATAGATTTCCAAAAAATATTGGACACATATTTTTCTTAAACAGAAAATGAATACGATACAGTGCTTCAAGAACTCGTGTGAAATGGCCTGTTTCATCACTTAGTGTTAAGTTTTCGCTAACTTACTTGGCACATAATTTCATACAAATTCCATTGTTCCATTTTTGAATTTATTCAGTAAGTAGTGACTATTCGGACATCGTGAAACAGGCCCCTAAATTAACAAAAATCAACAACAAAACAAAACTCTTTCATAAATCTTAATTCCACACACACACACATTTTGTATTATTGTTAATTCAGCCTGTTAGTTTTTTGTTTTGTCCTGTGTGAGTAAATACTTTTTCTATCTTTTTTTCTTTAAACAGACGTCAAGTTTCTCCTGACAGTTCTTTTTCCTTACAAAAAAAAAAACTTCAGCTTATTTAAACTTTCCCTTTGTCCGTCTTGAAGGTCGCCGAAGCACTTCGCTATACAAATGCAAGCTACTGGAGGTAATTAAGTCGTTCCCTTTCTTTTAATTTGGGTTAAAAGAAATAGTGAGTTGTTATTATACTGAACGAGTTTTTTAAAGGAGTTTCTAGGAGTTTTTTCAGACTTTGTAAGGTTTTTGGAGATTAAAAGGTTATGAAGGGTATCTGTGGAAGTACGTCTTAATAGGGATGACTATTAACTAAACAAAATCTGATTCTGTTAAGTCCGTCAGTTAGATTGTCGAAAATTATTGAATAAATGTTTTTTGTTTTATCATATGAATAAAAAATGACGAAGACAAAATGCGTCAAAGATCATGAGCTTGTGACGTCACTTTATGGTAAAAAATGTACCGAAATGTGATGTCACACGAGTTTTCGACGCACTGTATCGTCTTCAATTTTTGTTTACGTGAAAAAAAAAAAAAATATGTGTCCATTATAGACTAATTCAGCCGTGTGGAATCCGACAGAGTAGAATAGAACCAACCCCTTACACTCACGGGTGTCGTATAAGGCGACTAATGTCTGAGGCAGAACACCTTGCGCCTCCGTAGACCAGAGAACAGAGGGCAGCAGCGTTGTCTGTTAGTCTTTCATCACTGCGATCTCCAATCCGCCTGCCAAGCGTGGAGATTACGGCAAATTCCTCCCATCATGGGAGAGGCTTATGTCCAGCAGTGGACGTTATGGGCTGTTGTTGTTATAGACTAATTAATTCGTTTTTTTTTGTGGTCTCGCCTATTCGCTATTACACCTCGTCTGTATAGATAGTAATGAAGTCACTAAACTTCCTACAAAAGTGCAATACACGGTCAAAATGTGTGACATGTCTGATATTCTACGTGCAGGGTTCATAATGATGTAGATACTGAATACGTGGTAAGCGTTTGTGCGTAGTTGCAAGTTTTATTGGGGTCGGCTTCCAGTCTAACCGGATGTAGCTGTGACTAATGATGATATTATAATTAACTAGCTGATGCCCGCGGTTTCGCCCGCGTGGATGTCAGTTATCGCGAACAAAAGTAAAGGTCCCAGACAGCTTATTTTCTTCCCACACTTCCAACAAATATCAATATTTTAGCCAATGTATAAAAACCTTCTCTAGAGAGCAGGGCGTGGTGGTTTTCTTAGAGAGTAGTGGTGGCCCAGTGGTGGCGGCCCCTTTTTTTTTTTTTTTTTTTCGTATGGGAAATCATCAAATGACTTCTCCCGCTCTGGGCGGAGCACGAGGGAGTGTCAGACTTTTACTGACTAAAACCCATCCATGTTCCTTCATCGCCCTTTGTGTTCCGGGGTCACGGTATCTCTTTCGAATAGTCCCGCAACCCCGGGTAAAGTGGTGGCGGCCCCGACTTTCGAACAGTAAGTCGTGGGTTCGAACCCAGGCAGGCGCATTACTTTGTGTAATTTATTTCATCACCACTGCTCTCAAAACGGTGAAGGAAAACATCGTGAGGAAACCGGCATGTCCTAGAACCAAAAATTCGAAGACTTGTGACATCTACCAATCCGCACTGGGGCGCGTGGTGAATTATAGTCCATTCCCTCTCATAGAGAGGAGGCCTGCGTCCCAGCAGTGGGAACATTAATAGGCTGATGATTATGATGATGATGATAAAAAACTTGACAAATTATTAATACTAAAACCTTTCTCGATAACCACTCTATCTATTGGTGAAACCAGCATGAAAATCGGTGCAGTAGTTTTTGAGTTTATCGTGAACAGACATACAGACTTTGTTTTATAATATGTAGTGATTTCATTCAGTTAGTCACCGATTTCCGAAGTGAACAAGTCCGAAGAACGTTAACCCAAATGATAATTGTATCGATGACGCACCCATCATAATTGTCTTTCTATGTTATTTGGGGATTAAGAAATGAAAGGTAATTTTACTAATTTCATTTTTCAATCATTCCTTAAAAATTCAAAGTTGCCAAGGGCCAAAATCCAACGCTTACTAAAGACTCTTTTGATTACTTTTGAGTTCAGAAGTTTAACTTCGAGTCAAAGATGTCTAGAAATGAACTAAAATTGAATTTTCTGATAATTTTATTTTCTATTCAACACGAAAACGGTCACTGATCATTTCATTTCTACTGTCACGTTAGCAAAATAACTTTTTATCTTTTACAAAGTTAAACCAAGTCATGTTTGCAATTACAGTAAGCACATAACCTTCTAATGTTAGAAACGTTTTGGTAATAAAGATCTTTTCAAAAGTCATTGAGAGTTAATAAAACAACGTGAAAAGTCAAATTCAGCTTGTTTGTGGATACTTAGTGATACAATTTTTGGGATATGGCAATTTTTTATTTATGTTGTGTTCATTGAAACAACATAACATCACATATCAAGCCTTTTCCAAAGCTTCCAGTCTAACCGGACACAGCTGAATACCAGTATTTTACACAGAGCGACTGCCTATCTGACCTCCATAATCCAGTTACTAATAGGTAATAAGTTACCTTTTGGTAAGACTTGTCGACAGACCTCCGGGCCCCTGACTACCAAAACCCCATAGCTATTTTTTTTATACAAATTTTTGTTATTTTTTTATAAATATCGCTGGACATTACACACATCGTCATCTAGTGCCACACTAAGCAATGAGGCTTGTGTCGTGGACATCAAATAGTTGATATACTACATAGATACTTTTTTATTAATTTAACATAACATCACGCTTGTATTCCCGAAGGTTAGGCAGGGATATACCTAACGGTAGACCCACAATTTGCCAGTTAAGTTTAAGTTCCAGTTACCATCGCCATGACCAAAATGTACACACCGGGACTTACAGCTTAGTACGGCCGTTATTCCAAGTGCGTACGATGTGACTACGGTTGAGACAATTGAGCCTGGATCAGTACCTCCCCCCCCAGATCTGCTCCACAACTATAGGGGCAAACTAAATTGATTGTACTGGTTGGGCATTATTTGAGTCTATCGACACTATTATCGACTATAGTAAAAGTTACTCTAACGCCCTAGCCTACCATACAAACCACACCAAACGTAGGTTACGTTGGTTATATGAGAGGGAAGTCTGTCACAAGGAGACCTACGGTAACAGACGGAATTTGGGTAGGAAGAGGGTTTTGTGTACGTCGTGCAACGTACACAAGAAATGGTTTTCTTACTGCCGATCCAACAGACTCATAAGACCGATGATGGTTAAAGGTGTCTTGGCCACAGTAAGAGAAGGTATAGGAGATAAATCACACTCGACTCCAGCTTGATGAATGGGTCCCCATGGACCCATTACTGGAACTTCCGCAATTCCAGACTCCATGACTGCTACTGAGAAATTCCTGATGCAAAAACCCAATAACACTTTGCCCGACCTGGGAATCGAACCTAGAACTCATGCTCAGCAGTTGCGCTTGCAACCACTCAACCGTTTTTTGTTATTTTTAAATTACCGATGATCAACTTCAATTTAGGCGGCGAGGTATTCATTTAGCATTAACAAAATGATTAAGAAACCTTTTGTAATCTACTTCAAAGATTACAATTTCAAATTTTTCCCACTGTCACTAAAAAATTCTTATCACATAAAAAGTACTTATTTTAACTAAAAGCACATTTATTATCTCAATGAGTTCTCAACGATCGCGTTGTTATTTCAAAGTTTTTTATTACACATGACTTTTAAAGGTTTAATTATTTCGTAAAAAATAAACTTCGAAGATAATTTGGAAGATTAATATCTTTTTATCACGATGTACGGTCGAACAAGCTATTTGATTTATGGTTTAACCCACAAATTACATTGTAAAATGTAAACCAAAAAGCTTATTCGACTGTACTTGTTTAGGTTAATTACCTACTAAAAGATATTAAGCTACTAGCATTTCACCCGCGACTTCGTCCGCGAAAATTGTGATAGCATGGCTAATTTGCATGATATAAATATAATTTATAGCCTATTTTACTCGCTGATAATGTAGCTTTCTAACGGCATTTTTTTTTTAAATCGGTCCAGTAGTTGTTAAGTTTATTTGTTACATAAAACATACAAAACTTTCTTCTTTATAATATTAGTGTAGACTAGCGGACATCACGCGGTTTCACCCGCGTAGTTCATGTTCCCGTGAGAGTGCCGGGATAAAATATAGTTTATGTTACTCGCTGATAATGTAGCTATCCATTGCTGAAAGAATTTTTCAAATCGGTCCAGAAGTTTTTAAGTTTATTCGTCACATAAAAAAAAAATACACAAATCTTTCCTCTTTATAATATTAAGTAGTGTAGATTTAGATTGAGCTTTCTCTTGGTACTTAATTTTGAAATGGTTTAAATCTTGGTCACAAGTAGCTGTTGCCCGCAACGTCACGTAAATTATTGTAAAAATTATTACTAATAAGTAATTGAATCGGATTTTGTTTACTTTAATGGGTTTTAATTTTATTGCAAAGAACCCTAATTCTTTTTATTACGTTACGTTGTGGTCACCGGCGTGGCCGTGTGGTATCCGGCAGAGTAGAATAGAACCAACCCATTACACTCACGGGTGTCGTATAAGGCGACTAATGTCTGAGGCAGAACACCTTGCACCTCCGTAGACCAGAGAATGGGCAGCAGCGTTTTCTGTTAGTCTTTCATCACTGCGATCTCCAATCCGCCTGCCAAGCGTGGAGATTACGGCAAATTCCTCCCATCATGGGAGAGGCTTATGTCCAGCAGTGGACGTTATGGGCTGTTGTTGTTGTTTGTTGTTGTTGTTGTTGTGGTCACGTTAAGGCATCCACGTTGATGGTAGATGCGGATACAGCTCTCCGCACGACTCCCCACCATCTCGCCCTGTTGGTGGACTGTCCATCGCATTCAGATATGCGGACGGAAATAGGTGACCTGCCGCGCGATCTGATTCCCTACACTATTCCCTGTACGACCAGCTGTTCTATGAAGTTGTTATCTCTCTGCCTAGGCCGACAAACGCTGCGTGATGCTGAGTCACTAGAGTATGGACAAAATAAAAAGTTACTAGTAGCCTAAGTTACTCCTCATAATATCAGTCGTCTGCCAATAAAAGTCCCGTCAAAATCAGTCTAGCCATTTCGGAGATTAGCCGGAACAAACAGACAGACAGAAGTACCGGGTAAACCTTAAAAAGGTGTTATTTTGAAATTCCAAACAGATACTTCAAATTTATTTAATTGTATGTATAAGTTTTCGATGCTAGATCATATAGCTACTGGTACTTCTACCATGACACCATATTCCCAGCAACACCTCTAAATTCAAACCGAGTGTAACTTTTTATGTATTTTCCACTTCGTCACGAGTTAGTATCGCAGTGTTTGTTTTGCTCCCGTTTCGTCTCCGTAACATGTTTGTATGGTTGTTGAGAATTTTGTATGTAAAATAGGTATACGATGAGCGTGTTTTTGTCTGTGTACTCAGTCTTTTATTTAAGGAAATGCAGGTTACTTAGCGAGATTAGACGCGTCGGCAATCATCGTCTGTCTTCGGAAATGCGGACGTGTGATAATGAGATTCTTATCTGCCCTCGTAAAGGTTTATAAATTCAGATTTTTAGAATCCCGTACCTCAGTCGGCAAAAACAGAACACTGTTGTCCGTCTGTCTGTCAGCCCGTCTGTCAAGACCCTTTTTCTCAGGAACGCGTAGAGGTTTCAAGCTGAAATAAATATGCTACTCCATATGGAAAAAATAAAACTTGTAAGTCAACGTAATCAAAAGAAATGACCGTTTATGTCGCATAATTTTGCGATTTCACAATGGAATCAAAACCTAAAGGATATTTCAAGTTGATCTAGAATCATAAAATTTGGCAGGGAGCAATGTCTCAAAGGAAAAAATATGAAAACTGTAAATCAGGGGAAATATGTAGTGTAATCACAAAATAACTACAAGTTTATACGCAACCCTCGATGCGCGAGTCCAAGTCGCACTTGGTTGTTTTTATTTATGAAGTTGCAGTGTTAATAGGATCAAACTCACACTCAAACTCAAAACTTAAAGCATTTATTTCAATTAGACCATTACGGCACTAAAAAACAAAGCTACAGTCTCAGACACAAGACATAATAACTTGATAAAGTACTGTAGTTACCCATTCCCTAGCGTAGATCTCTATGGAGAAGAACGGGCAAGAAACTCCATGGACACTCTTTTAAATCAAAATATTGTTACAAAATCTTGGTTACATTATTCATGTTGAGATTATAGATAATTATGTGAGAACGATGTAGAAAGACGTGCACATTATGAGCGTCCAGAGTAAAAGATTAAATCAACAAATTAAAAATAAAGTAATTAAAATGAACCGTGGCAGCTAAGAGATGACCAGTCCCAACTGACAGCGCCCGATCACGAACATGACGCGTGTATCGGTGCCTTTCAACTCAACCATATTGATCAGTTAATATGGCAGTAATAAAGAGCTGAAGATATAGATATAGTGGCAATTTACAGGGATTATTATGACGAACATCTTCATGCAACCTTGAGATGAGTTACCTGCTTGTTTACCAACCAATTACATTAAAAAAAAACATAAATGCCATCCCAAAACCTATCTCTCCCACAATATTATTACTTCGAAAGTAATAAATCTTTACCCCTTAGTTTATTTCCCTCTGTCGTGACATATGGTCTTACTTCCTTGGCCTGATGTATGGCAATCGAATTATCTGCTTACGAAAAAGGTGTTATTTTGGGCCCGACTTTTTACAAGAAGGAATGATATTGTATCTTATCTTGTAAGATTGTTTGTGATCTCGTAAATAAAACACCACATAAAAATATGCTGAATTTATAAAAAAAAAATATTTGTAAGATATTGAGGTAAAACCAACACAGGCGAGCGATGGTTGTCTACGTTATTGTTTAAGACATCACCTTCGTTGTAACATGAAAGAAGAAAGAAGCTCGTACTTGATTGACTGAATATACAAGGTGTAAATGGACCCTTCACGAAGTCTTGAAGTCAAGAATTTGCAAAAAATTCGCAGGGAAACGATTTTATTTAAACACTGTTTTAGGCTTTCACGGTCTAAAACTAAACTTATATTGTCACTTACGGGATATCTTCCGTGATTGGTAATTGTTTTGAGCTCCCGATATTTCGACGCTGTTGCAAGCGCCATGATCGCGGGTTGACTGGAGAATGCGGGTGGATGGAAAATAAATTGTTAGGAGCAGACAAATCTGTCTACCCTCTTTCTTTGTCTTTTGCTACGCGCACTAATGGGACTCGACACTAAGTCACGGCAAAACACACTCACAGTATCACCAGGTTTTGTTTAGTCCTTATTATGATGCCGGCTGTTACTTTTCAGCATACTCAAAACTGGATTCCACGTACTAGACAATTTAAAGCCATCCTCTTGATTGAAATTTTTATGTTGTTTTTGTATTGTTTTTAAATTTCAATCGAGAATTCATTTCAATCAGTTTTGAGTATGCTCAAAAGTAGCAGCCACGTTTTACAGGAAAACTCAATGTAACGCACACAAAACATTGTGCTGATGGATGCACTAAATAGAAATTGGGTCATGAAGGTATTTAAAGTATAGTATTTCAAAAACTTTGACCTCTTATATCTCCGTAACTAGAAGGTCCCAGGTATGGTCCAGAACAAAAAAATATCCCAATGACGGGGATAACAAGTGCCAAATTACCAAATCAAGTATTAGAGTATCTATTAACATTTAAGCTTCAATTAGGTATTGACTGTAATTATCTGGGTCAGAAGGAGCAAAGTTAATAAAAAGCCTTTAGTGTAGGTAACATTCAAATCACACATTTTATTATCGTTTATCATGATTTCACATAACCATCTCACATAAACCACAATATACTTTAGAAAATAATGCATTGTACATTAAGTACATACTTTCTACATAAATTACAAGACTAGCAATAGTTAAACCATAGAATTCAACACATTCGAACAAAATAACGGTCACAGTTTTATAACATAGTATGATATTTTAAAGAATAGGTACTTATTAAATCAGACTAACTTACAGTAGCTCCTTTCACTTGATACTATACAACTTGTTCTCTTGGTGGTCCGGGCTCTAATGATCTCCAGCCCCAATGTCCTCAACCTCTTTTTTGAGCGTTGAATCCATAGACAAATTACAAACGATCGTTGTCACATGACAGGCAAAGGAAATGTATTCAGTCAGCCATGTTCACAGACAAAAAAATAAAAACTAAATGTACTTCTTGTGGAAATGTGTTTTAATACAACCTTAATTCCCTAACAGACGGCCGTCCTGAAGAAGGAATGACCCCATTGCTTTCCGGCCATTCGAGTATTTTGTGTGACTCTATACAAAACAAATATAACACTAGGTTCTTGACCAAAATAACACCTTATTGACACAACACAAAAAAAAATACATTAATAAGTGTGTAGAAATGTTTGAAAACAGAACTAATACGCTTAGTAACTAATACAATAACTTGTAATTATGTACCAAAGATCAAGAAAATATAATAACGTCGTTAAAACATTGTATAATCAATTCTAATAGGTATATAATTATTTAGGTAATATGTACATAAATCAAGATAATCCTGTTAACGTTCATAACAAATAATAACAAACAAAGACAACGAAAACAATTTTTTTTAAATATGTTAAAAAAACATGAAAATATAACGTAATTAACACATTGTAAAATCGTAGTAATTGATTGAATAGGTACATGAATAAGGTCATCCCGTTATAAGTCATCGCACACCCGTCAGCCTAGCATCGGGTCATTATTGGCTCGCATCCTCTGCTCCTTGTCAACCAGGCTTCAATCAAACTTGGAACCGGAACGGTCCTCGCGCCTCTCGGTGTCGTCGCGGCGACGACGCGACGGAAAGTTGAGCGCGCTCAAACGCTTGTGCAATGAGCTGAGCGTACGTTTGTGCAATGAGCCCATTACGTGATTATTGGGGTACTGTAGAAACCTGAAAACAAATATATTAGTAGAGTTCAATTGGGACTAGTACAAAACACAATGATTCATAGTTCAATTATGACATGATGATGGAAATAAATTAAATAAAGAAAAGATTAACAAAAATTTAAAGATGAAAGAGAAAGTTTAGAGGGAGTGAACACCGCTTGTACTTCGGCATACGTCATTGTTACTGACTACCGCTTGTACTTCGGCCTCGGTCCACTTTTTAGGGGGGCGTGAACACCGCTTGTACTTCGGCATACGTCATTGTTACTGACTACCGCTTGTACTTCGGCCTCGGTCCACTTTTTAGGGGGGCGTGAACACCGCTTGTACTTCGGCATACGTCATTGTTACTGACTACCGCTTGTACTTCGGCCTCGGTCCACTTTTTAGGGGGGCGTGAACACCGCTTGTACTTCGGCATACGTCATTGTTACTGACTACCGCTTGTACTTCGGCCTCGGTCCACCATTAATACTTACAAGCAGCTCCAGAGTAGCTAGCAGCCCGTCATGTAAGATTTATTCTGTAATCATGTAACTGGGAAGGATTTGAGGAGGAAAGACCGTATTTGTTATGAGTCTAGCAGATAGTCTAAGTATGCAAGTCGGTATTAGTCATAACATAAAAATTGAATCTTAATTTGAATCGGAACGGTAACTAACTCTTTCATCAGCCTCGTTACTCGTAAAGTCATTGTCTTCGCAGTCAGTGTCATTACTAGGTGCAAAAGTTATCCAACGTTTTAACTGGTCTGCTGGATAAATACTTTTATATTTACGTTTTGAATGTCCTTCAATACTAGAGACTTCATACCGATCGTTTTCTAGAACCGCAGTTATTTTTAAGGGACCCCGAAACTTTGGACATAACTTTTTACTTTTTCCGTCTGCTGGATTGTGATGATTGGGAATCATGACTAAATCATCTATTTGAAAGAATTTCGTTGGAGCCCTACCGCTATCAAATTTCTTTTTCATATATTGCTGACTCTTTTCGGTGTTTTCAAGAGCAGCCGATCGTATTGCATCTCTAGATGGGCCTGATTCAGAAGTATCTATTAAATCGGCTAGCTCGTTTAAAATGGGACCCTCCCCAGGACAGATTGTGCGACGTCCGAATACTATTTCGGAAGGAGATTTTCCTGTGGTTTTATTGGTCATATTATTTAAACTCCATTGCAATCTACCTACTCTGACATCCCAGTCGCGCTCCGCCTGATCATGATTAGTTGCGGCTAAAGAATCGAGAATTGTACGATTATATCTCTCAATCTGCCCATTGGCTCGTGGTGTTGCTACAGCGTTCAGTACATGCCTAGCACCTATTAATTTTACAAAACTTTGGAATGCCGCTGATGTAAAACTAGTACCGCGATCGGTGATTATTATGCTCGGACTACCTATTACGTCAAATATTTCCTGCAGAGTCTTGATAGTTGTTTTAGTTTTTACATCTTTTACTGGTCTTATAAAAATAAATTTACTGAAACCGTCAATTACACCCAGTATGTAAGAATTCCCCTTTTTGCTCCTAACAAATGGTCCTAGATGGTCCATGTGAAGAGTGTGAAATGGGACGTTACCTTTGGGGATTGGATGTAAGTAACCAGTAGGTTTACTAGTAGATGCTTTATTGTATGCACAATTAAGACATGCTTCCACATATTTGCGAACGAAACGTTTCATTTTTGGAAACCAATAGTTCTGTTTTATTTTATCTAAAGTCTTTTCGACCGCAAAGTGCCCCATCTCATCATGACATAACTGACAAATACGCCATCGTGCCCCATTAGGTACAACCCATTTTTTTTTATCCCCTACTATTCTATAGATCTTGTCATCCTGGAGGAGGAAATTTGTGTGAATATCTTTAACCTCCTTTTTGTTACTTTTTAAGATCAGTTTGATGTGTTGTAATTTAGGATCAGACATTTGAACAGTTTGAAGCCAATCGGTGGCACTGATATTCATGACATCATACTCCCTAACATCTAATAGTTCACGCGAGTCTCGATAAGCTATAGGATTTCGGCTTAATGCGTCAACATGTTTCATGTTGTCGCCTGGCCTGTATTCAATACTGAAATCGTATTCTTGTAATAATAACCACCATCGTGCTATTCGCGGCATCAGGTCACGCTTTGTCAGTGTAGTCCTCAATGCGTTGCAGTCCGTGAACACTTTAAACGGTATACCAATTAAATATATTCGAAACTTCTTTAGTGACAGGACAACCGCAAGAGTCTCCAATTCATAAGAATGAAGGTATTCTTCGTCTTTAGTTGTTTGTTTACTAAAGTATGCCACTGGCCTAGGGGGAGATTTTTCATCAGGTTTTTGAAGCAGAATTCCACCTACCCCTAATTTGCTAGCATCGCAATGGACCTCCGTTATGTATGTTGTATCATACAGGGCCAAAATGGGGCGTTCCATTAACTTAGTTTTAATTGTATTAAATGCTTCCTCTTGGAGACTACTCCAAACCCAAGGGACATTTGCTTTTGTTAGAGAAGTCAAAGGTTTAGCAATACTCGCAAAGTTTGGAACAAATCGTCTAAAAAAACTTGCGAGACCAACGAATTGACGGACCTGATGAACGCTGCTTGGTGTCGGGAATAAAGCTACTGCCTCGGTTTTTCTACTACCGGGCCTCAGGCCCTCTTTGGAGATTTCATATCCTAAGTAGTCTAACTTCGTTTCAAAGAAGAAACATTTCTCGATATTTAAGGTCAATCCAGCTTTCCGGAGACAACCAAAGATTTTCCTTAATTTTTCCATACCTTCGTTTACGTCAGTAGCGGGTGTCAAGATGTCATCCATATAGGGTAGAGCTAGGTCGAATCTATCTTTCCCTAGGGCTTTATTTATCATGTGTTGAAATACGGCTGGTGCATTGACTAAACCAAATGGCATCCGCGTATATTCGAAATGTCCGTCAGGAGTTACGAACGCTGTTATATGAGTCGAATCTTTTGCCATCGGAATCTGGTAGTAGCCTGATTTTAGGTCTAAACTCGTAAAGAATCTTTTGCCGTTAAGTCGGTCTAGTTGGTCATCTATGACTGGCATAGGATACGAATCCTTGACGGTTTTTTTGTTAAGTGCCCTATAATCTACACATAAACGATAGTCATTATTTTTCTTTTTGACTAGAACTATTGGGCTTGCGTAAGAAGAATTGGATTCTTTAACGATATTGTTATCAAGAAGCTCATTTACAAGTTTTTGAACTACTATGCGTTCGGTATATGGTAATCTGTATGGTTTGTAGGAGACTGGAGAGCTGTCAGTAAGTGTAATATGCATTTCTGAAATAGTCGATGTTCCCAGCTCGCTCACGTTTAAAGCAAAACAATCACGATACTCATTAACCAACTTTAAAAGTAGTTGTTTCTGTTTGTCAGTAGTCTCGGAACCTATTTTTAGCATGTCCATTGTCAGGGGATCATGTTTGTTATTGCTAGGTTTGTCAACCGTCAGTTTGTAGATCCCTAATTTGTCAGCCCTTTGGAAATTACTATAAATGTCAAGAGAGATCGGTAATAAATTAGCCCTCGCAATAAGCTTTCCCTTATGCAACGCATGTTTATCCCCAGATAAGTTTATAACTAATATCTTTCCTAAGCCGTTTTTAACTGCATATAGACCTTGCGGAATCACAATTTCTTCCCCCGTCTTAAAAGAAGTGTTTCCTAGTAAATATATTAACCCCGTGTGTCTACTTCCTAAATGTATATCTACGCCGACTAGTCCATTAATCTCTACATCTGATTCAACGTAAACTTCCGATTTTTCTGCTTCGGCCACCGCTGAGTATAACACCAAATTTCTATTTGTTTTGTAAACTCTAACATCAGATAACTCAGTTACAGTCTGACCAATCAGTACATCTGTGTTAAGGAACTCATTATGTACAACAAAAACTTCTACTACGGCAGTAACAAAGTCCACGCCTATCTCGACGGATGCCTTACCTAACGGTAAAACTACACCAGCTGCAAAGCCTTTTAATACAGGGAGTCAGACTGTCGAGGTGTCCAACTTTAATTCGTCTGCCGTGCTCCGTTTGATAAGCGTGCACTCGCTACCGAAATCGACAAATGCGGTTTTAGGTATGCCGTTTACTGTTATATTTTTTGTATAAATATTGTGACTAGTTTTACTAGCTTCGATCAACTGTACCTTATTGACGGGATTTGATGGATGTTTATCTTTATCTGCATCACGCTTGCAATGTTCAGCTAAATGGCCCATTCTGTTGCATTTTGGACACTTTTGGAGAGGCTTTGGACACTTCGGAACAGTGTGTCCAGACTCCGAACAGTTGTAACAACGGACTTTAAACGGTGGCTGTTTATTGTTTCGCATGGTTTCTTTAGTTTGCATGGGAGTTTTCTTTATTTCCTTTATACTTTTGCAAGAAATATTCCGTAAATACTTGAGCAGCCTACTCGGTCGCCTAAAGTCTGAGCCTAACGCATTCAGACGGATATTATTATCATATATGCCCTGTATTATACAGTCTACTGCGTTTTTTTTTCTAATTCCACAATGATTTACAAGTTTTGCTTTATCATAGAAGTATTCTTCTAGAGTTTCGTCCCTCTTACTCTTCCTGTCTAACATCTCGATGAGTTTATCCGCGTAATTTTGGTCGTCAGGAAAACTTTTCAGTAATTTCGCCTGCCATTCCTTCCAGTTAAGCTTAACCGACGGTAAGCCTTCATACCATCTGCGTGAAAGACCAGCGAGCTTAGGTAATGCATTATAAATAATTTCTTTATCATTCCAGTAATATATGCGAGCAGTTTCGTTAACTTTCTTTAACCAGGATGTCATCGTTTGATTTTTTTGACTCGGATCAAAGTTTGGTATGACGTCTTTGGCGCCTATGAAGCTACTTTCATTACGTTTATTTAGCGCATCTATTAACTTTTCCATAACACTACTTTCTTTTGATTTAGAAGTAACGCTTTGCTTTCGGCCTTTCGTACGGTTTGATTTCGCTGGGCTACGTCTATGCCTGCTGCTATTCGATTCGGAAGAACTTGATATTGTTGTAGTACTCGTTACTGAACTTATGCTAACATGTCGTCTCTTTTCTACATGTGTGCGATCATGGCGCGAGCGTTTTTTATTTTTATGGTGACGAGAGCGCGAACGTCCCCTGTATGTTTTGGAACACTGTGAATCCATGCTACGTGACCGCCCAATAGAACGAGAAATTCTGCGCTTTCGCATTCGCTTTGGCGATCTCTTTCTATATCGTGAGTGTTTAGCATTTGATGTTGAGCTTCCAGAGGTGTCCCTACGTGTAGATGATCGCGAGCGTGTCAGAAGACGTTTGGGTTCGCGATATCGAACCCGCGTGTTTCTCTCCTTAGATCTACTCCTACGCTCTACTACACGTGGAGGTGTATAGGCCTCTCTAGCAGACGTCCTATCCGACATTGTCACTATCTTTTATTATTATTGTCAAGTCACGGTCAAATCGGTATTTGGAATAGTAGGAAAATATTGATATGATTAGAATAGTATTCATAAAACCTTAGTAGGTACATGTGAAGGAGAGAAAAAAAATATGACAAGTTATCTAAGGACTAAAACAACAGAGATTCAGCGAAATAAATTTTTCAGTAAAGAAATAAACATAGTTGTTCTATTAAATATCATTTGAGTAATCATAGGGTAATCATTACCATTGTTTTGAATTCTTTTCATTTGTATATAATATATTTCACGTTTCACTGTTTGCTGTGCAAAGGAGCATTTGTTAATAAAAAAAAACTAACAGCAAGATACATGTCGGATGACACCAAAACCAATACACATCTAACCAAAGGAAATATCCACACCCATCCCGGAGTGTAGCCCCGGCAAGGTGAGAGTGGACATCTCGCGGTGTTCCTTCAATACCTCCATAGAGTAGCCATGGCAAAGTATTTACAGGAATACCTCACAATGGAGAATATGTATCGGCTTAATGATCAAAATCTGCGTCTCCGTAAAGTGAACATAGAAAGATGCATGCATGTGGGAACACTATAATACTATCCCGTGTACAGTGCGGTGTGCATCCCGGAGTGTAGCCCCGGCAAGATACACAAAGCCCTCGCAATCCATGCCTACGTCTCCATAGAGTAGCCATGGCAAGACGCATGCATGTTGGAACTTCGTTATACCGCTCCGGAAAACATGTGTATCCCGGAGTGTAACACGGAAAGGTACACAATGCCTTCACAACCCATGCCTGCATCCCCATAATAATTTAAACATGAATAAAGCACACAGTGAAACATCTATTTCTTTCTTAATTTCTTTTGTCCAACTTGTGACCGTTATTTTATTCAAGTAGCAGGTAGAAAATTATGTAACTAAAATTATATTTGTATTAAATATGGGCGCTGAATTATCCCACTTCTGACTTATTAGAGTATCTATTAACATTTAAGCTTCAATTAGGTATTGACTGTAATTATCTGGGTCAGAAGGAGCAAAGTTAATAAAAAGCCTTTAGTGTAGGTAACATTCAAATCACACATTTTATTATCGTTTATCATGATTTCACATAACCATCTCACATAAACCACAATATACTTTAGAAAATAATGCATTGTACATTAAGTACATACTTTCTACATAAATTACAAGACTAGCAATAGTTAAACCATAGAATTCAACACATTCGAACAAAATAACGGTCACAGTTTTATAACATAGTATGATATTTTAAAGAATAGGTACTTATTAAATCAGACTAACTTACAGTAGCTCCTTTCACTTGATACTATACAACTTGTTCTCTTGGTGGTCCGGGCTCTAATGATCTCCAGCCCCAATGTCCTCAACCTCTTTTTTGAGCGTTGAATCCATAGACAAATTACAAACGATCGTTGTCACATGACAGGCAAAGGAAATGTATTCAGTCAGCCATGTTCACAGACAAAAAAATAAAAACTAAATGTACTTCTTGTGGAAATGTGTTTTAATACAACCTTAATTCCCTAACACAAGGAAGTTAAATTGTCATTAACCAGGCTTTAAATTTAAACTCTAAAACAGAATTTATTCCGTGCCATAAAAATACAATGTGAACAGGAAATCTTCCATTTCCACGTGTTCAAACTCCAATATATCTTCGCGAAGCCCATAAGTCAGGGGATCAGCTCGAGCGAAGGTGCGAAACGTTTGTACGAGCAGTGGCAAGATGTTCTGAACTTGGTTAGACCAGGATTTATGTTATTACTGGCTCATGCCCGCGGCTTCGCCCGCGTGCCTTTCGATAATTGTCCCACGGGATCATACTACCGACCTAAAAGTATTTTATGTGTTAACCCTGATTATAAACTGTTATCTATGTGCTTAATGTCATCTAAATCCGTTCAGTAGTTTTTGCGTGAAAGAGTAACAATAGTACATTGTTACCCTAGGGGTGAAAGTAACTTATTTAGTCCCGAGACGGGGTTCGAGGGACTAAATAAGTCTTTAACCCGAGGTAAACACTGTGCTTTTCATTACAAATACAAGGAAAAAAAAAATAAAAAAAAAAAAACAATTCGAAGAAACAAATGAAGATCGGATTGCCGCTTTCCCGCCTATTTTGTTTTTTTTTTCTGAGGCCGGCCAGCTAATCAGCCATTATTTTTCGTTTTTATTACTGAAAAAACGGTAAATATTTTGTTCCAAATCTATGTTATTAAGAAATAGCTGAAACGAAAGTTGTTTAAAAAATAACATATTCTTTATGTATAAGCTGTGATTGAGTGGCTGTTTAAATAGTTGGAACATGGTTCAATAGAAATGTGAATTTAGAACTAGTATTTTTTTTTAATAATTTGACAGCTGGCAGTTGAAAACGATTCTCCCTAGGGCTGAAAAGTATTACTTTCAACCCGCTCCTCAGGCAACTTCCGACCTACTTTCCGAGTATGAGAAATGAAAACATATTTCCATCCTCATAAACTTACGCATTTATAACATTACTAGGATGAGAAATTTACTGTTACAGGAAGTACCAACGGTCACTACACTTTATTAGTAGAACGTCACTAGGAAACTTGAACTGCCTCGTTGGTTTAGAGGGCGCAAGCGCGACTGCTCAGAAAGAAATCCGGATTCGATTTGATTCGATTCCCGGGTCGACCAAAGTGTAATTGGGTCATCAAGAATTTGTCAGAAGCAGCCACGGAGTCTAGGTCTGTGCCCGGTTGATGGCAATAAGCTCGCCCCTAGTTACATAGCTTATGGACGCTTCTGAAAATACCAAACTTGTTGTGAAATTTTGGTCTGACTCAATTTAAATTGTCATCGACACGTTAAGTCATGGGGAGCGGCCTTTTTCCAGCAGTGGGATTACACAAGCTCACATTTTTTAAAATTTTGCAATGTTTTTATTTATTTTTTTTATATTTTTCGCCAAATTTTGGTCTGACCCAATTTAAATTGTCTTCGACACGTCAAGTCATGGGGAGCGGCCTTTTTCCAGCAGTGGGATTACACAAGCTAACATTTCTAAAAATTTTGCAATGTTTTTATTTATTTTTTATATTTTTCGCCAAATTTTGGTCTGACCCAATTTAAATGGTCTTCGACACGTCAAGTCATGGGGAGTGGCCTTTTTCCAGCAGTGGGATTACACAAGCTAACATTTTTTTTAAATTTTGCAATGTTTTTATTAAATTTTTATATTTTTTTAATTGATATTAAAAAATACTGGTATTCAGCTGCATCCGGTTAGACTGGAAGCCGACCCCAACATAGTTGGGAAAAGGCTAGGCAGATGAATTAATATTAAAAAAAGTAATTTGTGTAGGAAGCAATAATGAAAATTTATTAACAGTAACTTTAAGAAGATGAAGGATACTTTTACACCCACTAAGTATCCCAGTAATATCTACCACATTGAGTCTCCGACCTCATAAACTAGAATGTTGAACTATCAAAAGAATTATAAAGCTGAGCAGTTTGAGTTACGAGCGGATGACATATTGCTCGTTCCTTGTTTGACGTTCTTTAGATTTGGTGCTGAAGACTTTTCGACAGATTTATATTTGATTTTGGAGAAGAAATTAGTGAATATTAATTTGTGTGACTGCCTCGTTGGTCTAGTGGTCGAAAGTGCGACTGCTGAGCATAAGGTCCTGGGTTCAATTCCCGGGTCGGGCAAAGTGTTATTGGGTTTTTCCATCAGGAATTTCTCAGTAGCAGCCACGGAGCATGGTATGGCAGTTGATGGCAATAGGCTCGCCCCCTATTATATGTGACTTAAACATAACTGGCGAAATGTGAGTGAACGGTCGAACAAGCTATTTGGTTTACATTTTACTATGTAATTTGTGGGTTAAACTGTATACCAAATAGCTTGTTCGACCGTACTATTTAAATCAAAGATCACAATGACAGCCGACAAAGCCGGCTTAACGTGTTTTCCGAGTCACGGAGGAAACTCGGTATGTAATGGGTGGTCAGCCATCCACGAACAAACCTAGACGAGCACTGCTTAACCTGTAGAATGACCCGAGTGGCTATATTATTTAACCGTGATAACCATTATCATTATCGAAAAATTAACATAATATCTCACAAAAACCCACACATATTAAGTTATTCACCGAAATCTCCATCTAATGATCCATTCACCTGTACTCACGGGAGAGTGTAATTTGTCACTAGAAGCCATCAATGGCCTGTCGGGAACAGCCACATCTTTTACTGAAATCACCACTTGGCCTTTTTAAAAGATTTATTGAAAGCCATTCTGAATGGAATGCGCTTTTGAACTACCACGGATTTATAGAGTTTTGGAGTTTTAAGAAATGGTTGGAAAGGTGTGTTGTGGTGATGTAAGAGTAGTGACGGTTAAGTAGTAACAGCTAAGGATTGCCTGTTGCGCTGCATGTCGCGGGTTCAATTCACGCACTGAACAAATATTTGTATGGCCTACAGGTAGTTATTCTGGGTCTGGCTGTTTGGGTATGTGTGTTTAATTATTAGTAAGCGCTCCCACGATACAGGAGAAATTCATAGTGTGAGGCACCGTTGTTTTTTTTTTAGTGCGTACGGACCAGGAGCATTAACATTTGCTACCAGTTTATCTTCGATTTTGATAACGTTCATTGGCTGATTATACTTTGTTTTGCCACTGGTGGGATACTGTCAGAGCAACGTTCCACATGGTGGATATACAGAATCCACCACACGGATATTTATTTCATCACAACTGCTCTCAAAACGGTGAAAGAAAAACATCGTGAGGAAACCGGCATGTCCTAGAACCAAAAATTGGAAGACATACTCGTATGACATCTTCTAACCCGCACTGGGCCCGCGTGGTGGATTTTTCATTCCCTTTCATAGAGAAGAGGCCTATATCCCAGCAGTGGGAACAATGTAGGCTGATTACGCAACGCTCCCGGTACTCCTTAATATTCTAAACCGAGGTAAACTCCTATAGCACACGTTCCACGCAACTTTTATTCGCGTACATATTTAAATGGAGCGTGACTCACAAGTTACCGCAGAAGCTATTAAAGTCCCCGTCATGAGGGATGGCTTGAGTGACGGCGATTAGAAATTGCGCGATGAACTAAGAACATGTTGCTATGTTAGTCGAGGAAGACTAAAGAAACGATGGATGGTCTATGTAAAGGATGATATGGCAAGAAAGGAGGTGTCTGATAAGATGACGAGAAGTATGGACGAAGAACACATGCTGCGCCGACTCCTAATGAATTGAAATAAGGGCAAGAGAATAATGATGCTACATTTTTCTTGACGAAGATTTTAAAATCATCACATCATCAGTGTTGGGCCGCATCCACGTGAGATGAGATCCCAGAGAGAAGATAGAACAAGAAGCAATGATATATTATCAGAGAAAGGCTGAAATCGGCACCGGTGACTTAAAAGTTGTGTAGAAATCAGTTGTCATGGTATGGGCGTTGATGCTGAGCAATAAGGAAAATGTTGTGAAGAAGAATTTGAGAATGAAGCCAAAACGGTTATTAGAGTTGGAGAAATCAAAAGAAATAATGGTCGCACTGTATTAAAGGTTTTGCAAGAAAGAAGCTAATAACTGAGATTACTAATAATAGAGAAGTAAGGAAGAAGAAGACAATGCTTCAATGACAATTTATTTGGGGATCGACCCCAAAAAAACACAATTATCGTTCATCATTGGATTATTATTCCGGGGGAAACTGACCTTAATACTATTATTGGCATGAATTAGGAAAAACGAAAATTTTATCAGCCTAGGGTAATTTAGGAGCAGTCACATGTGCCTGCCGGGGTTGCGGGACTGTTCGAAGGAGATACCGTGACCCCGGAACACAAAGGGCGATAAAGGAACATGGATGGGTTTTAGTCAGTAAAAGTCTGACTATCCCTCCTGCTCCGCCCAGAGCGGGAGTGGTCATTTGATGATTTCCAATCCAAAAGAAAAAAAAAGCGTGTAAAGAACATAGAGTAATGTTCTTCACCTAGGATTCCAATTTCTATGGGGATAGAAATTGGAGGATCCTCTAACCAGACGGGTGTCATAGATGACGCTGTAGTATTTTTTGTACTGTTGTTGTACTTTTTGTATTGCCACTACAACTAATGGCAAGAGAATGATGCGGAACTACAAACAGTGCTTTATTTTGTGGCATCGTTTCACACAAAATACTTACTTTGGAAAGCATAGATCTAAAAATAACGCTATTAGTCAGACCACTCCCTAATCTACGTTGAAATTAGAGTGATGACAATGACAAATTAACAGTTCAAGTAGTTTGCGAAAACTTACAAGTTGCGTGATATTGTGAACTGTGAGGCAATTTCATTTTCTTCGAGGTATGACATTTTATTTGCCCTTAGATTTTTGCTGACCAGCGATTTTTATGAGTAGATTATCTGCAGTATTTTTATAGTAGAAAACTTTGAAAGAAGTCTTGTAAGGTTAATGTAAGTTTATTAAGTTTTTCTTTTGCGTAAATTATCTCTATTAGAGCAGATCATTCGATTTGCAAGATACTACACTACTACTACAACAGCCCATAACGTCCACTGCTGGACATAAGCCTCTCTCATGATGGGAGGAATTTGCTGTAATCTGCACGCTTGGCAGGCGGATTGGAGATCGCAGTGATGAAAGACTAACAGAAAACGCTGCTGCCCATTGTCTGGTCTACGGAGGCGCAAGGTGTTCTGCCTCAGACATTAGTCGCCATATACGATACCCGTGAGTGTAATGGGTTGGTTCTATTCTACTCTGCCGGATACCACACGGCTAAGATAAGTACGAGTTTTTGTAACGTGTTCTTCTCTTCGGTTTATAGAAGTAACTTTTTGAAGTAGTAGTTTTATTAAGAGGGACTACGACAAGACTTGTACTTGATAGGACTAGAGTGTTATTATAAATAGCGGAAGCAATAGGCTAGTTTCCACCATCAATAATTTGCAAATCTATTTAGTCCGTCAGTTAGATTATCAAAAAATATTGGATACGTGTTTTTTGTTTTATCAAATTAATAAAATTTGACGAAAATAAAACGTGTCAAAGATCATGAGTGGGGGCTTGTGACGTAACTGTTGAGTAAAAAAAAAGTTTTCAAATGTGACATTGTCACACGAGTTTTCGACGCACCGTATCGTCTTATTTTTTTGTTTTCGTGAAAAAAGAAATAAACATGTGTCCAATATTTTTTGGAAATCTATCTGACGGACTAATTCGTTTTTTTTTTGTCTACACTATTGTTGTCAGGTTTTTTTATAAAGTCTTTAAGTTAGTATAATTTTAACTGAAGTTTTTAAAATTTTAGTTCTTCATTTGTCATGTGACAATGGTGCTGTAGTATATTTTGTACTATGTTGTATGAAGTATTTTTGTAGTAAAAAAATAAATAGTGCAGTAGTGATAAAGCCAGACAAAAATTATTGTCCTTTCAGCTATAATATAACGAAGGCCTAATCACCAGTCATGACCAACATCTATAACAAGAACGTAAAGGCTCTTTCAAGAATCAGGGTATGGTCGCTAAACCCACCCCGCTACCACTCACTACCCACCCGAATCTACGTCGAAATTAAAGCGATGACAAAGACAAATTAACAGTTCAAGATGTAAATACCAACAGTTCGTGAAGTGTTCATGTTTGTTTGCCACTGTGTGACGGGGTGGACGAAATATGTGGGAGTGGGGTGGATGCATAGTCTTGTGGTATGTCTGCGGATGGATGCGTGGGTGTAAGTAACTAAATTCTACAGAAATTATCACTACATATTATAAAACAAAGTCCTCCGCCGCGTCTGTCTGTCTGTTTGTCATTCGCGATAAACTCAAAGACTGTTGCACCGATATTCATGCTGTTTTCACCAATGGATAATGTGGTTCTCGAGGAAGGTTTTAATTATAATTTGTATAGTTTTTGTATAAATTGGCTAAAATATATTGATATTTGTTGGAGGTGTCGGAAAAAAATGAGTCTGGGAGCTTTCAACGAAAACGCTGCCAGATATAACAAAATGATGAATGGTGGAATTTTGGTCACAATAACTGATATCCACGCGGGTTAAGCCGTGGGCATCAGTTACTTAAAAACAAACTAAAATTAGGTAAGTAAACACGAAGAAGGAGTTAAGAAATTTCATTTTATTGTCATATCCACTAATAGACCTATGTATAATCATAGGTCTTCAATGTCTAGATAGATGACCGCAGCTAGATAAATATTGCTCTAACAAAAACTACAACAACAATTGGATTAGTATTGCACTCGGTGATGATTATAATGATAATACGAAAGCCATCGTTTCAATATACTCTCGTTTGTCATTATTCACATTCATACACTGTATTACTGAGTGGTTCTAATTCCACTCAGTAATAATATTTTAATTTAAATTCAAATACTATTGGGCGGATGATATTGTTGCCATTGCGGGAATATCCTGGATGAGGCTGATGTCATGTCATGGGTGAAGTCGGGCTGTAATGTTGATATTTTCAAAATGTTATTTTTCTATGATTTTAATTCAACGGTTGCGGTTGCATGTACGCATCTATCTTTTTTAAGGTCGTAAGTCAGTGTAGGCCTTTTTTTAACTTCTTGGCATTTTTACTAAACAGTATACACCAAAAAATATACTATTCTACTGTTGTAGTATGGTATAATTTTTGGTGTTTAATGGTCGTTTACTTATAGTATTTTCCATCTCTTTGTAGTATTTTTTTCAAAAAAATTGCTCGCTATCGCTTTGAACAAGGCCAACAGACCACCAAAGTTTGTTCCGACTACAATGCCTCGCGGATGTACCGAGTAGTCGGGAAGTGGAGGACTTCCGCTGAGTGCTCGTTACTGTATATAATTTTTTAGGGTTCTACTTTAGTTTAAGCGGCTAAAATCATTTATTGGTATGCTTAGACTCTGTCTCACGGTTGTATAAAGTGAAGATAAGAATGTTGAGATGGAGTGACAAGAATGGATAAAGTACGGAATCAGTATGTTATTTGAGGAAGTTTGAAAGTGGCGCCTATTATAGAACTGTGTGTGTATGGACATAATATAATGAGGAGGGATGAAACGCATATGACTAAAAGAGTGATAGACATGAATGTTGATGGATGGAGAGGGAGAGGGAAGCCAAAAAAAAGTTGGATAGATTGTGGGAGGAATTATATGAAAGAGAAAGAAGTAAAATGATGCCGTGACGTCTGACTGGGGAGAATGGAAGAAGATAACGTGTTGCGCCGACCACAAGTAGAATGGAACAAGGGCATGGAGATGTTGTTAACTCTCTTTTACAGTTGTATTAGTTTTTATTCATTCCAGATCGTGATTCACGAGTCCTAATCTATAATGCCTTGGAAGTTTCTCCTGGTCTGGCCATGTCGTCTTTATTTTATTTTTAGACCCCTACATGGCAGGAAGGGTTGTTCTGTTTTCAAGCAGTTACAGTGGATATCCATATAACAGAAACTTTGATGTTTTGTCGATCCATTTGATGAGCCTTCTGAAATGTTTACAGACAGTTGTCAGAATCAGGTGGCCATAATAGGCATGACGACAGTATCTAAAAATTGCAAATCTATTTAGTCCGTCAGTTAGGGTATTGGAAATTAATGGACACTTATTTTTTGTTTTTGTAAATCAATGAATATTGACAAAGATAAAACGCATCAAAACTCGGGAGTGGAGGCTCGTGACGTCAGAACTAAGTCAGAAGGTAAAAATTATACCTAGGCGTGACGTATTGAGAATTTTAAAAGCGTCATATCTTCGTCAATTTTGGTTTACGTAACAAAAGAAAAACACGGCTCAAATATTTTTTGATAATCTATCTGACGGACTAATTAGTTTTATTTTTTGTCGTCCCGCCTATTATGGAGACAGCTGGTTACGGCCATCAAAGGTGCTTATGACAAAGTAAAACGTCACGTATTATTATCGTAATGTGTCAAGTAGCTCTGCTGCGGTAATCAAAAACGGCACAACTACGGAACAGGTGGCCTACCATGACGTCTTAAAGCAGGATCGTTTTAATCTTGTTCCAGTGTGGGTAAGAGACGGAGCTATAGGGGACGTCTAGCGCCATCTCTTTCCCACATTGGAACAAGATTAAAACGATCCTGCTTTAAGATGTCATGGTAGGCCACCTGATAGTTTACTGGTAGCTTTCATCTATCAAGCCTTTTCCCAGCTATCTTGGGGTCGTAGTATTATTTATTTTTTGTTGTATTGTTTTGTCCTGTGGGAGTCAATTAGATACTTTTTTCTTATTCAATAGTTCTACTCTTACAACATTAATAATTACAACGAATATTTTATAAAATTACCAGCGAACAGCAAAAGAATTTACGGAACCCGTACATTTGAAATTAAAAGACGACCCACTCAGATTTTTTGTTGAAAACTTTGATGACACTCCGGGAGCCTTTGTAGAATTTTCAGACAGTCTTAAGATGAATGTGCTTAATGTAAAAAGAGATTATTGTAGCTTCGCGAAATCTTAATGGAGTTGCTTTAATGTGATGTTAATTTGTGAGAGAATGAATGAAGACTAATTGCTATTTATTTTGTTGGATGTTATGTTGAATTCTGTAGGATTTACTTGTGTGTTGTGATGACGGAAGAATGCGGATGCTATAATTGATGAATATTATGGATGAATATTGTAAACATGGTATCGTGCAGAAACCTGATTTTACGAAGACCCTTGAATAATGCTGAGAGATATCTTAGTAAGGAGAACTAGATAACATTGTCATGGTCTTATGACAATATAATATATGGAGGTCTGTAAAGATCAGTGCCAGGACGTCATTTTTCTCGTTTTATACGCCTGTGTGTGTATGTTCAAAACAGCTCTCCGAAGAATTACATAGAAGTGTACAATTAGGTACACCTACATTTCGCCGTTTACATTAAAATGTCAGATTATTTATGCGGCCCATGGGTCTCTGACTTGGCTTTACATTACATCATCATCATCATCTGCCTAGCCTTTTTCCAACTATGTTGGGGTCGGCTTCCAGTCTAACCGGTTGCAGCTGAATACCAGTATTTTACATGGAGCGACTGCCTATCTGACCCCCACAACCCAGTTAGTACCGGGTAATACGATTCCCCTTGGTAAGACTGGTTGTCAGTCTTTTGGGCCACTGACTACCTGTAACGACTATCAAAGATCACAAATGACAGCCGGGACCAACGGCTTAACGTGCTTTCCGAGGCACGGAGGAAACTCTGTATAGAATTGGTGGTCACCCATCCACAGACCAACCTAAGCAAGCACGGCTTAACCTAACGATCGACCCGAGTGGCTGTTATTATTTAGCTACGAGCTCCTCTGACTTGGCTTTACATGCCTTCAAAAAATTAGCTCTCAGGCATTCTGGTTTCCTTACGATATTTTCCTTCACCGAAGCAAGTGCTAATAATACAATACGCACATGAATCCGAAAAATCAGAGGTACGTGACTTGGGTTCAAATTTGAGACCTATGACTTGACAATCCGACGATCACATCACTGCTTCAAAATATCAAGATATTAGATCAGAACGGTTGTTTTTTAGATTCAGATTTCAGGCTGCTATTGTGAAATTCCTAATAGGAAAACCCAGTTTTCCCAACCTGGTAATCAAAACAGGAAATCATGCTCAGTAGTAGTACTTGCTACCACTAGATCAAAGAGCAGTCAGTTCCCATTTTAAAAGATACTAAAACTTCTTACAAAAGATTTACCAAAATAGACCAACATAAAGTAATGACAAACAGAATCCTTGATCACTACACTTAAAGTACTTACGGGATAATATCCGTGATTTTCTTTTTCTATGAGCTCCCGATATTTCGATGCTGTTGCAAGCATCATGATCGCGGTAATACTGAAGAGGTATGCGGGTGGGGCGAAAATTATTTATTATGAGCAGACAAATCTGTCTGCCCTCTTTCTTAGTCTTTTCATAATGCTTGCAACAGCATCGAAATATCGGGAGCTCATAGAAAAAGAAAATCACGGATATTATACCGTAAGTACTTTAAGTGTAGTGAAAAACCGTGTAAGTCTGAAACAGTGCAGTATCCTTGATATTCCTATAACCATCATTATTCTTTTGCCCTTTTCCCAGTTCATTTGAGGACGATGAAAGCATGTCTTTTTCTTCCATACTTCTCTATTACTCGTCATCTCAGCAGTCACCTCCTTTCTAGCCATATCATCCTTTACACAGTCCTTTCATCGTTTCTTTGGTCTTCCTCTACTATTCTCCCCATTCACATTCATACTCAGAACTTTCCTCACAACAAGTTCTTCATTCCTCTGCAACACATGCCATACCTATTCAATAACCATATTACCCATAATAATATTGCTAAACAAAATACGTCTGCGTGAATAGCTAGCAATGTATCGCGATGCGCCGAAGTGCAAACCACAGTTCCGTATAGTTTCAAATTTACGAACTTGAACCTAGGTCTTGGAAGTACGTGGGTGAAGATGTAAAGTTTGGCTAGAAGTGTTGGCTGTTTCCCCGAAAAATAAGGCAGATGTGTACCTAATAGTACACCCGCATTGCGTCATCATTTCAGCCGAAAGACGTCCACTGCTGGACATAGGCCTCCCCCAAGTGTCGCCACATTGACCGGTCCCGTGCGACTCGCATCCAACGGATTCCCGCAACCTTCACCAGGACATCGGTCCACCTAGTGGGAGGTCTTCCAACGTAACGTCTTTCGGTTCGCCGTCGCCACTCCAGAACTTTTCGGCCCCATCGGCCATCCGTTCTGTAAGCAATGTGCCCTGCCCACTGCCACTTAAGTTTGGCAATTCTTCGGGCTGCGTCGGTGACCCTGCTTCTCTTGCGGATGTCTTCATTTCTGATTCGATCACGCAAACAAACTCCGAGCATAGCCCTTTCCATTGCCCTTTGGGTGACTTTAAGCCTTCTGATAAGGCTCAATGTGAGCGAGCATTGCGTCAGTTATGTTTAAATCCCATGCAATAAACGGTGAGCCTATTAGCATCAACCTTGCACCAATCCAGACTCCATGACTGATACAAAAAAAATCCTGATAGAAACTCGCAATAACACTATGAAACTTAGGAATCGGACCAAAAAAATCATGTCAACCTATGAGACTGAAGTCTGCTTAACCGAACTATCCTGTGGATGCCTCCGCGCTTAGGGCAACCCCTGTGAGGTACGAGCCTCGGCTTAGGTCGTCGCTGGGGAGGGCAGCAAAGGGACAGGCAGAATCCCAGTGCGATTATTGAGGGGCCAAAAGAAGCCTTTTAATTTGTGACTTAAATAGATTGGGGTCATATTCTGAACTTAGGAGCACCGACACAGCTGAAATAATGACACGCGGGGTTGCGATAGTCGTCGAGAGGATCCGGCAACTGGGTCTCGAGGTGGCATTCATTGCACAAGTCCGAGGCCATGTGCTTTCATGGGCCTCGGAATGCGCCACCTCCGGGATCCTCACTGACGGTAGGAGGGGTATCCGTCGGCGTCGAGTCGACGCTAAAGTACCTGGGACTCGTCCTCGACAGCCGATGGAACTTCGTGGAGCATTTCCGACGTTTGGCCCCCAAACTGGAACGGACTGGGGCTGCCTTCAGGCGGCTTCTACCCAACCTGGGGGGGCCAAACGCCTCCTGCCGGAAGCTCTACGCGGGAGTCGTGCGGTCCATGGCCCTTTACGGGGCCCCGGTGTGGGCGCGTTCATTGAGGCGGCGAGCCGCCGACTACCTGAACGCGCCTCAAAAGGTGGTAGCCGTAAGGCTGGCCCGTGGGTACCGCACGATCTCCCGTGAGGCGGCGTGCCTCCTTGCCGGATTGCCGCCATGGGATCTGGAGGCAATTGTCCTCGCGCGCCTGCACGAATGGCGCGCGGAGGTGCTACGCCAGGGGGAAACTCCGCTGCCGCGGCAAATTGTCGCGCAGCGGACAGACTTCCGGCATGATCTCATGGCGACATGGAGAGAGCGACTGTCGCAACCCCGTGCAGGGCACGCCACAATAGTGGCGGTAAGTCCCCTCTTTGAGGAGTGGCTTGAGAGACGCCACGGCGTCCTCACCTTCCACCTGACACAGGTCCTCACCGGACACGGTTGTTTCGGGAGGTTCCTGCACCGAATCGGGCGGGAGGAAACGCCCGGGTGTTTCCATTGCGAGAATCGACCGGAGGACACGGTGGAGCACACGGTGGAGGTGTGCCCCGCGTGGGCGGAGCACCGCCGTGTCCTCGAAGCGGCGATTGGCGGCGGCGACCTCTCGCGTCCGGCCCTGGTGCAAGCCATGGTCCGGAGCGAGACGGAATGGGACGCCGTCACCTCCTTCTGCGAAGCAGTAATGCTAGAGAAGGAAGTGGCGGAACGTAAGAGGGAGAGAACCTCACAGCGTCCCGGCCGCCGCGGGAGACGCCCCGGGCATCAGGGACCACCACGTGGCCCCCGGCCACTGTAGGCGCGGGCCTGTGGACGGTGGGCTATGGGCTAGCTCGCCGTCCGTCCGTCTCATGACGACAGGCCGTGTCGACGGCGCGTTCGTGTTCCACGCGCGCCTCAAAGAGAGTCAGCAAAAAGGAAGGGATCCGCAAGGACCGATGCCTGCCGGGGTCGCGGGACTGTTCGAAAGAGATACCGTGGCCCCGGAACACAAAGGGCGATGAAGGAACATGGATGGGTATTAGTCAGTAAAAGTGTGACACGGCCTCCTGCTCCGCCCAGGGAGCGGGAGAAGTCATTTGATGAATTCCCATCCGAAAAAAAAAAAAAAAAAAACGAGCACCGACGCAGGCATTCCACTCCTTGGCTATGCGCATGATATAATATGATAATAATAGATTTCGCACTTCACTTCCAGCGTATATAATTCCCGGTACGGCATCCACAGTTGCCACAACTTCGTCGGTTGTATTTTAATGCCTCGCTAAATAACACCACGACTTTGTATCCTTGAGGTTTCTCACTAATAAATCAATTATTGCGCGTCACTTTAGTTTGGTTCCAAAGTTGTGCAGTTTGCAGACGCTCTATTTAAGTTTGACGATAGTTTAGTTTTGTGGGATGATGTCGTGAGAGAATATTTTAGACTCTATGAAAAGAGTCAGTAGTAGTTAGTATCTTTACTATAACTGCTGCTTAGTAACAACTCGAAATAGGCGTGCGTGTATGAACGTTTAACAAAATTCGGCACACAAAACACCCATACCATAAATTATGGTATGTTTTGGATTTACCGTATGCACTGATAAATTCTAAGTCGAATAAACAACGTATCCATGTTGTGCGGGCTCCGGCCCATCTCGTAACTTTCCCATTTCGACAACTAAACAAAAGACGTGCAAAACAAGTGAAAAAGTGTGCCAACTTGTGGGCACTTAGGGTAGGTACCCACAATATGGATGAGTCCGCGTAACACTGGTCAGTTTCCCTCACTCATCATTTTATTTAATTCGTCAGTTTCGTTGATTCGTCACTTTCGCTGATTGGACAGTTGTGTGAATTCGACACTTGCGTCAATTCGACAGTTTGTATAATTTGCCAATTTCTTTGACTCGTCACTTAGGTACACTCGAGGAAAAAATATAATAAACAATGAATGTCCACATTCATTAATTTAACCTGCTGTTGTAAGGAACCCCTTACAACTTACAACAGCAGGTTAAATTATCCACATTCATTGTTTATTATATTTTTTCCTCGAGTGTACCTAAGTGACGAGTCAAAGAAATTGGCAAATTATACAAACTGTCGAATTGACGCAAGTGTCGAATTCACACAACTGTCCAATCAGCGAAAGTGACGAATCAACGAAACTGACGAATTAAATAAAATGATGAGTGAGGGAAACTGACCAGTGTTACGCGGACTCATCCATGTTGTGGGTACCTACCCTAAGTGCCCACAAGTTGGCACACTTTTTCACTTGTTTTGCACGTCTTTTGTTTAGTTGTCGAAATGGGAAAGTTACGAGATGGGCCGGAGCCCGCACAACATGGATACGTTGTTTATTCGACTTAGAATTTATCAGTGCATACGGTAAATCCAAAACATACCATAATTTATGGTATGGGTGTAAAAATACCCTTTTTCTTGGCCTTCTGGTTACGGAGATATTGGGGGTCATAGTTCCAACTTTTTCACAAGTTTTTATTAATATATTTTATTTTTAAATTTCTACACGACCTCCGTACTATTTAATGCATTCATCAGCACAACGTTTTAAGTGCGTTACATTAAATGAGTCTTATCGTAAAACGTGATTTTTCACACCAAGAAAAAAGTTGTTATATATACGGAATGCTTGGTTGACGGTTTCGTGAAGGATCCGTTTACACCTTATATAATATTTATGAAACAACAAACTGCTCCATAATGTAAACAGTTGAAACAAAATAGAAACCCTCAAATCAAGGAGAGCAGATAACCCGCTTTACATCAGCCGGAAAGCGTCCATTACTGAAACAAGAACGCCCATTTAGACGGGACACGAACCACGATGCGGGATGGAACTTTCTAGGTCCAAAATCAATTACAACAAAACCTAGATTTAAAATTTTGTTCTAGTCTAGTTGATTATTGTTCCTGAAGATTCTTTTTTTAAAGAGATATTTTATTCTAAAAAGGGATCGTACGTGCGTTTTTAAATTATCTATACATCTAAACAAATAAATAAAATTGAAGTGGCTGTTTGCAATGTCGAAATATTTTTTTTACTGATTGCATTTATGAGAGTATGCAGGGTAGAAACTTTCTACGGGGCAGTAAGAGGACTGACTACCTTATGCGTTGCAGCTACACAAAAACGAATTTAGGAGATTATGCATATTTTTTGTGAAATGTTGATCCCCATTCACAGATTTAAAAAAAATGTACAGTTAGCAAGAAAATGCTCATTTACACATCGACACACACACAAACACACCCACATTTTATTGATGCCAATCGATCCTAATACTGATCAAAAACTTCTACCACCACGGAGCAGCCACGGAGTACGAATTTGTGCCCGGTTGATGGCAATAGGCTCACCCCTATTACATGGGACTTAAACATAACTAACAGGACGTTAGGTTTTGCTATCCGATAAGACTAGAAGTCTTCTTAAACACACTTGGGAAAGCTAGGTACATGGATGAAATCTAATTTACTAGAACATTTCAATGTTTTATCAAACCCAACCCAATCCAACGTTACTATCATAGATCTACTAATTGGCACAGCCATTGATTCAGCAAGCAGCGATAACCCAAATACCCATTCAAACATCAAAACGACAGCTTGAATAACAGAATCATTCTCCGTAATTAATGAATAATCTTTTCGTTCTCAAATGCTCATATTATACGACGTCAATCATCTTCCTTATCAATTTTACATTTAAGGCGAAAGCACTAAGGTAAGTAATTTAAATTTTCTTACGTTTTTTTTTTTGCAATTAGTAGATCTGTTTCACTTTGTACGAAACACTCGGGTCATGTGGTCCGAGTGCGCGTCTCATTTTTAAGGAAATCTCTCACCGACTGGTCGACACTTCGCGTGACCAGAGGGGCTGGCTCTTTCTTTGGGCAAATAATTAGCATTGCCATTCAACGTGGCAATGCTGCAAGTCTTCTGGGCACGTTTGCGAAATGACAGCGATGCGAAGGAGTACTTTGACGCCTATTGACGTCGTTGTATATATGTAGGTACTTACTTTTAGTTTTAATTTTTGTAATTATACCTATATGTATATAGTTCTAGTTGTAGTATGTATATAATGTAAATAATTTGTACAAAATACATAAAGAAATATAAAAAAATAAATTAAATTAAAGTCTGTTCTCAACATCAGGTATCTACCAGTAAAAAGTACCTTCCAAATCAGTCTAGTCGTTTTGAAGATTAGCCGGAACAAACAGAAGGTCAGACAAAAATTTTAAAATATTTTTCTTTGGTATTACCGACCGTATTTACTTTCACGAAATCAAAATCTGTTATTCTCAAATAACGAACAGACACTTTTATTTGCACATCAAAAATGTCTAGGGATCAAGCATTTTTATGCGGATTTCTTGAGATTGAGATGTGGCTTTGTAATAAATTTATGATTTTATAAATTTATATGGATCCTTTTTGGTGCATTTCATAATTTGAATCAGGAACTCTCAATCAAATTCGAGTAAAAGATGAAAATAAGCTGTCAATATTTTCCCTATAAAAACATACAACGCATTGAAGACATTATTAGTGCTACTGTTTCCCTACTACTGATTAAAACCAACGTTATTATGGAGCGGCGACGTCATTTAAGCAGGGAAGAAATGCTCAGAGCCGTGGGAATGATAGAAGCTGGTTCCCGGCAACGTACTGTAGCTTTAGCTCTGAATACAAGTCAGAGTGTTATCAGTCGACTTTGGACACGTTACCGAAGCACTGGTACCGTGGCTGAGCGCCATGGAGGACGGTATCGCTGCACCACACGGAGACAAGACCGATACATTCAAATCTTAACTCGAAGAGCTCCAACAATAACCGCCATGATGTTAGCCGTGAGGCTTCATCACTCTTCAGGGAACTTAATTAGCGACCAAACAGTCAGAAACCGCTTGCATGAAGTGAACCTTCATTCCCGAAGACCGCTACGGGTACCACCTATAGCAATGCACAATCGTAGTATTCGATATCAATGGGCTCTTGAACACAGAAATTGGGCAGAAGAACAATGGCGTTTCGTGTGCTTTTCTGATGAGTCTCGTTTTGGTATGAGACCGGATACAAGACGTATACGACACTGGAGAACCCCTGGACGCCAACAGTGATTAAAATCCTGCCAGGAAGTCCATCCTTATAGTGGTGGAACCATCATGGTATGGGCGGGTATTTGGATCGGAGGAAGAACTGAGTTGATTTGGATCAGAGGCAACCTCAACGCTCAAATTTATGCTGAGACGATTGTATCAGACGTCATCGTTCCTCTACAAGTGCAAATCGGTCCCTTATTTCAGTTAATGCATGATAATGCACGACCGCACACCGCAAGAGTTGTAAGACAGACTCTCGCCGCAGCTAACATCAATCTCCTGCCCTGGCCTGCTCAGTCGCCAGACTTGAACCCGATTGAGCATGCATGGGATATGCTACAGAGAAGAGCTCTGCCGAATATGGAGGGTATCCAGTCGCAAGAAGACCTTTTTTTGTTGTTGCAACGAACATGGGCGGCCATTCCACAGCGTGATTTGGATGAACTCATTTTGAGTATGCCAAACCGATGTTCTTGTGTTGTTAGTGTTCGCGGTAGAAACACGGATTATTAATTGTTTAAGTTACCCAATAAAATTTTAAAGAAAACTGTTATTTCAGTCTTTTTTTCGAACTTTAATGTTAGTGGTTCAAATGTCAAAAATCCCTTTATTAGGAAAATGGCAAATTTCTTTATTAATGCAAAGGTGACTTGGTTTATCGTTACTGTGACAAACGAAAACACTTTATTTGATGAATCCTTAAAGAAAATTTTAATTAATATCAATCAGGAGAAAAGTTATTGCAAAAATATATGTTGATCCCTAGATACTTTTGATGTGTGTATTTGTATAGATAACACCAATAAATCTCTCTTGTTAAAATTATCATATCGAATTATTTCATGAAATTTGAAGTGAGAGTTCTATTGATAATTCGACCGATTTATATTTCTGTTCACACAATATAAATATTGTGTAAAGGGCGAGAATTGCGTAACATATCTACCTGCAAATTGCAAAGAAACGGACGAAAATTGTTAAATTCGCGGCTTCGCGTTTTCCCCTTAAATATTTTGATAGACAGCTCTAAAATTTGCTTATCTTTCATTTACAGAAATGTTCGCACAACATTCTTCAATATTTTCGTAACTACAAATTGAAATGAAACATCAGAAGCTATGGTTAGCTGACCCAAATAAGATACGAGATTGGATTGAATTCTATCGTTTCTATTAATCAATTTACTAAAAACATTCCATCTAACCGTATTGATCTGATCTTTTGGTTTTCTGTTTGTTTGTTCAACGTTATCATTAAACTTTTTAGTTTTTATAATTTAGTTTGATATGTTTGTTTTTAGTTTAGTTTCATTTTGAGTAGAGCTTTCGAAAGAGTGGGTCTTAAAATGAACATGGACAAAACTAAGGTCATGTTGAATGCCCATGTAACATCTACTTCTATCAAGATCGGAGACACTACGCTCGAAGTTGTAGACGATTATTTGTACCTTGGACAAACGGTCCAATTAGATAGGTCTAACTTCGAGAAAAAGGTCAATCGTCGAATCCGACTCGACCCGACAGCGTTCGGGAAATTTTGCATTATCTTCTCATCCAACTTACGCAGTGTCTCGACACAAAAGTCTATGACCAGTGTCTGTTGCCAGTGTTTACCTTAAAGTCATCGAAACGGCAATGGAGAGGGCTATGCTCGCAGTTTCTTTGCGTGATCGAATCAAAAATAAAGACATCCGTAAGAGAACCAAGGTTACCGACGTAGCCCAAAGAATTGCCAAACTTAAGTGGCAGTGGGCAGGGCACATTGCTTGCTGAACGAATGGCTGATGAGAGCGAAAAGTTCTGGAGTGCGACCGCGAAACGGAAAACGTTACGTTGGAAGGTCTCCCACTAGGTGGACCCGATGACCTGGTGAAGGTTGCAGGGGTCCGCTGGGTATGAAACGCACGGGACCGGTCAATGTGGTGACACTCGGGAAGGACTATGTCCAGCAGTGGACGTCTTTCGGCTGAAATTATTAAAGATCGACCCGTGCTACTGTTATTATTAAGTCACGAGTATTTCTGGTGCTTGTTCTGAACTAATTCATTTATTTTTATTTGACCCATACCGTGATATTGTCTTCATTATGTTTGACCATTGAATAGGGTTGTGTCCTAAAAAAATCCGATGATTATCAAAAAATATTTGACACTTATTTTTTCTTTTGTTACGTAAACCAAAATTGACGAAGATACGACGCTTTTAAAATTCTCAATACGTCACGCCGTGGTATAATTTTTAGTGCGTCGTGACGTCACGAGTCCCCACTCTCGAGTTTTGATGTGTTTTATCTTTGTCAATATTCATTGATTTACAAAAACAAAAAAATGTGTCTATTATTTTCCAATACTCTAACTGATGGACTAAATAGATTTGCAATTTATTGATGGTGGAAACTAGCCTATATAGACTGCAGCAAAATAGTCTTTAAAATCAAATCACAAAAACAGACCACAACTGAACAAACCCGGGAGCTACATAAAGCAATCAATACTGATGTTTTTTCCCAATCAAAATTTCATTCGGTAATAGTGACCGGGACCGTAGGTTGTCCGGGCCACTCTCCAAATTGGATTCTGGATGAATTCTGGGTAGGCTCTGGTAGGCTGAATCAATTACGATTTGCCCTTACTGGATAAGTTGAAATCGCAATGATATATTTTCGAAATGAGATAGGGGCCTGCAAAACAAAATGTCAAAAAATAAGTTGTTTTTTTTTTTTGCAATATTATGTTTGAAAGGTTCTATTTGACTTAAGGTCCTCCTTCACCGCGAGCATTCGCTTGTAATGTGACAGTCCAAAATTCAATTTTGTACGGAAACAAGTATTACTAAACTGTTACATTACAGGCGAATGCTCGCGGTGAAGGAGCACCCTTTGTACTGAAACTGTGATTTAATATGGATTCTGTTTTCTTGAAAAATACCTGTTTGAAAACATATACTATCACTTACGGGATATTTTCCGCGATTGTTTTTTTTTATTTTAAGCTCCCGATATTTCGACGCTGTGGCATGCGCCATGATCGTGGGTTGACTGGAGAATGCGGGTGGATGGAAAAAATTGTTAGGAGCAGACAAATCTGTCTACCCTCCTTCTTTTACTACTGCTACGCGCACTACTGGAACTCAACACTAAGTCACCGCAAAACCCTCACAGTATCACCCAGTTTTGTGCAGTCTTTATTACGATGCCGGCTGCTACCTTTGAGCATACTCAAAACTGGATTCCACGTACTTGACAAGAAAAACAATCACGAAAGATATCCCGTAAGTGACAGTTTAAGTTTAGTTATAAACCGTGACATTTTAAAACAGAATCTGAGATAATCATGCCTCCAACATTTTCTAGGAAAATGCAATTGGGGTGTTTGACTTTATAGTTCTCTTTATCTAACTACAACGGAACCAGAGTAATGAGTTTAGTTGGTATTTACGCCTTTTTGGCCAAACTTTAAAGCCCAAAATCGTTTATTGTTAAATCTTAAGTTACCAACCACCTATTAAAGGCTTAAAACTTTCGCTCACTTCTCAAACTAATAAAGATTAACTGAGGACAAAAGTAGAGTTCCTTGTTATTCAGATTGAATGTTTGATTGTAGGATTTATACTAAAGAATAATTGACAATACAACACAACAGTTTTATAACGGTTCTACTGCTGGGACAAAGGTCTCCCCCTTGTGAGAGAATTTGCGCTTTACAGCCGTTTTCTATAACTTACTTACGTATAACTGTTGGTTAATATGCCTACTTCCGTAGCTATCGGTGTTTCTATAAACAAAGAATATCCTATCCGCGTCACCTACTTGTCACTTGATTCATAGAAAAATAAACAAAAAACCCTATCTTTGACGTTTTGTTTCTAACCGGTCAGTAAGCAAAATGTCAAACAGACAGAGATAGTAACCTAGGTACCGAAACCGGCTGGTAAGTTATTAAAAATGGCTGTTAATCGATAACACGGGCCCAGTGCGGGTTGGTGACCAGCACAAATCTTTGATTTTTTGGTTCTAGAACAACTCGGCCTTGGTGACAGGACACTCTTTTAAATCAGAATATATATTTATAATCAGAATAATTATTGTTACAAAATCTTGGTTATGAAATGAAATGATGTTTATTTTGCAAGTAGGTTCTTACAAACACTTTTACACGTCATTTTTTTTTAAACTAGATGGGACCGGTGTTTCGTACCTGACTACTCTGAAAATAAACAGCCAAAACAAACTCAGAGGTCTTAGTCGCTTTTGAAGTCCAGACATAATCTTGTACAATTCAGTTACATCATACATGTTGAAATTTTAAATTATGTAAGAACGATGTAGCAAGACGTGCACGTACAAGGTCCCTAAAAACAATTTACAATTTATATCTCCCACTAAATAGTACAACAACTATCATGAATTTGCTTATGTAGGATTCAGTTTGGCTACAAACAAAACTTTTGCAATAAATTCTATATGTTAATCCGCTAGGAAAACTAAAGCTAACTATAGTTGCCGTAAATTAAGTAGATATTTGTTGACTCTTGCTAAGTATTTAGATAGTATACTAGTAGAAGTTATTGATGCACAACTTTGTTCTTAGATTTGCTAGTTTGGGCTATTTGACTATTTAAAATTGCCTACTAATCCCGATCTCTTTTTGCAATGGTGGCCTCCCTGATGCGTAGGGTGTAGGCCTCACCAACAGTATCTTAAGCATGATTGCCAGTCGCCTGGACTGTGTTTATGTGGGTCGCTGCTGTGCAATTAATCATGGTTTGTCGCAGCAGTAATCCACCATTATTCGTTGTGTTGTTTGTTTTGTCAGTGCTTACTAACATAGTCGTAAGTTTTACTAACAGCTTTTGAGACGTGGATTCTTGAATAAAGAGGCATTCATTCATTCATAATCTTCTTGCCTTTGTCTTATTATTACTTAGGGTCGGCGCAACGCAAAGATATTCGATTTTTTTCTAATTCTCCCCTGTCCACCGTCACGCCATCATTAATTCCATTTTCAGCCTCGATTTTCATTTCTCACACCATCCGTTGATCTTCTCTTTGGCCTTCCTTATTTTTTTTTTATTTGGGACAAGCCCGCCACACTATTCCCATATCACTGTAACTCCTGAAAGCCAGAATCAACAGTGGCAACCACCCGAAAAGCGCCGAGACAATGAAGCTCGACGAAGTCCCAGAGAATGAATTTAACTGTCTGGGATCCCGCAACGAAATTAATCAGAAAAGTAAAGTGGAGGAGTAGGAAAAAACCGTAATTTCAAATTCCCTCCATATCAGCAGGAGACAGAACGAAACAAGGCCAATAGGCACAAAGGAACACACGTTTACAACTGGGATAGGCCCAGTTGCCTAGCACCACGGATAAATATTAACATTAATAAGTCCTAAGTTGTGAGCTGTTATATTTGATTCCAATAATAGGTCACTACACACTTTTAATACACTTTTAAGGGTTCCGTAACCAAAAGGTAACCAACGGGACCCTATTACTAAGCCTCCGCTGTCCGCCCTTCTGTCTGTCAGCGGGCTGTATCTCAAGATCCATAATAGGTAGAATGTTAAAATTTTCACAGAATGTGTATTTCTGTTGCGGCTTTATCATCAAATAATAAAAATAAATAAAAAATTAAAGGGGGCTCCCCTACTACGGTGGTACGAAATCCTTCATAAGCGAATCCGGCTTGCACTTGGCTTTTTCTTTTTTTTTCTTTCTTGTCTACTGTCATGCCATCATTAATTCTCTTTTCTACCTTAATTATAATTTCTCACATCATACATTGATCTTCTCTTTGGCCTTTCTTATTTAAACAGTTTATTCAGAACGCTTTTTTGTCACTGACGCTTTTTTTAAATGCTCATTTTTTACTTTATACAGGGTTACAGGGTGATCTCGCAACGTGAGTGTCCCGTGAAGTACCTCCTAAGACTAAGTGGCTATATGGAAGGTCAGTTGTGGTGGCTTTGGCAGGTATCAACTACCAAAGGTGTGCTGAATAGCTGCTAAGTTACGTATTACAAGGTGTAGTTTTGCATCCTAGTCAAAATTCAGGAGTTTGTCACAAAAGACATAAATAATCAATTTAAATTACTATACCTGGTTAAGTCGGGCTCCACAGAAGCCTTGCCGGAGCGGTTCTTACAGCTTCGCTGACGGCGTTTCCTCCTTTGCACCGTCACGAAACTGTCATCATCATCGTCGGCCCCGGTCCGTGGCCTTTGCAGGCACGGGCTTTGCGGGGAGAGCAGCCGGGATGCTCGAAATTACCACTGGCCCAGGTGGTCGCGTCGGCGCCTCTGGCGCGGTCGTCGGCGTCGTCTGTGAGGCGCGCTTACTGCATGCAACGCAGACTCAGCAATCGGCGCCGGCGACAAAACTGCTTACGCGAAACTCGTACCCGATGCATTGAGGCAGCCGGCTCCTCGGCATGTGTGTCATTACATAGATACTTCCTTGAATTTGACCAAAATGCAAGGCCAGACCATGTATAAAGCGTGTTTTTTTGTGTTACCTTAGGGATAGTGTGGTGATGTGAATCACCACACTATCCCTAAGGTCTCCTCCACTGCCAGATAATTTTGTGTGATAACAACCCGCGCCAGACCTCTTTTAAGTATGTTTTTGTTTTTTTTAGTTGTTTGTAGCAAAAACTCAAGAGTTTTGCTCCATGATTCTTTACCAAATAGAACACGAAGTGAAGAGCACACTACTAAATCAACATTTTAGCTGACGTTTCAAAGATGTGAAAATTAATGATCACCGACCATTATGCCTGTAATCAGCTACACCTAGGTATTTTTTTGGGTTTCTTGTTAGCCTGTTAAGTGTCCCAGTGCTGGGCAAAGGCTTCCCCCTTTTACTTTCAAACCTTTCTATCTTGTGCGATTTCTTTCCATCATCACCCCGAAAACAAGATCGAACGACGTGGTGACTTAAATTATGAGATTATAAAATCATTTTATTTTATTTTATTTTATGGCTGATAGATACTGTTTATGACATAGATCACGTCTACGAAGTCCCAACCGTTCATTTAACTTAACCGTGTATCGTTACAAGAAATACCAATAACTATAATTATTGTTCATAATGTGGGACACACTTCATCGCTCGTTGTTGGTACACTTAGTGCTTCGACTTCAAACATAGTGGTTGCTTTAATAGTACTTCGGGGATCGAGCGGTTTAGATACCCTGCCAAATATTGTGGCGTAGGATGGCAATTTTGTGGGCATAACTTTGAATCTTGCCAAGCTAGTAACTGCTGATAAAGGGCTTATACATTACTGTAAGCACAAAGTTTAGTCATACATAATTGTAATGTAAACTAGTATTCCACTGCAAAGCAAATGTATTTTTAGATCTAGAGAAAGAACAAAATTTACAAACATACATAACATCACGCCTGTAATCCCCGTAGGGTTAGGCAGAAGTGTACCTAATAGTACACCCACAATTCGCCAGTTATGTTTTAACTCCCAAGTAACAGGGGGCGATCCTATTGCCATCAGCCGGGCACAAATCTAGATTCCGTGACTGCTACTAAGAAGTTCCGGGTGAAAAAACTCAATAACACATTGCCCAACCCGGGAATCTAACCCGGTACCTCATGCTCAGCAGTCGCAAAATTTTTATTTAGATGATGTTGATTGAGTTAAATGCCCAATTCGTCACAGTTCCAATTGGCCACCAAAAACTTTTTCCATTCTAGAAGTGACGACTCGTCACCATAAGAAAACAAATATTATTTTTGACTTTGAATTAAGACAATTTCACAGTTCCAACTTAAAACCCTTTTGAAAATATAATCTCCTCAAAACGATATATATTCACATCCATCTTACTCAAAATCTAGACCAGTTACAAATTCCTTAATCCATCTAGACATGGACTCAAACTTCCACCAGATCTCGATGCTCAAACTTCTTGTAGAGATATCTAGCAGTTTAAAACCAATTGAAACTTTAATTGGAGCATCTACGACAAGGTTTACCTGAACGACAAACTTGAGCAAACACATCAATCACGGAAGTTCTACGGACTGTACGGAGGGTGGTATGAACGTATGTATACCTCGATTATATGATAGTTTGTGACTAAGTACTCTAATTTGACAATTAGGGGATAGATCTGTTACCTAGAACCAGGTGAGGTAAGGAAACAGTTTCGAGTGTGTTGGTTGTGTAGAATATTATTATGGATAAATTAAGAGAACCTATGCTCGTTATTAACTTTTTCGATTATAGATTACTAGCGTATGGGACCCGGGTGGAGTACGGTATATGTCCCATGGGTTCGTACTACCAAGATAAAAAGTATTCTGTGTTAATCCAGACATCCCCTCCATCCTGAAACACTTTCGCATGTATTATGAGAAGGATAATATTTTAAAATTATATGAAAATAAATAGAAAAAAGATGACAAAGACACTAGCATCACTAGAAAAGGTTTTCTCAATGCATATACATATTTTAAAAACGTTTTTTGGATGTTTTGACGAATGATGAAAATCTGGCTTTTAAAATACTCCCAATAAAATTTAAACGTTATTTTTCATTCGAAATTTTACTCTTAAAGTGAGAGTATGTTTTAAAAATTATCCTGAGACTTACAACACACAACACAATGAAAACAGCGCAAAGCCGAATAAAAGTCTTTGATCAACGAGGAAGAATTTCAATGATTCCTAGTACCAGGAGCACATAGGTGCTGCATACTTCAATTGTAACCCACTTCCAACCAAAACTCACGCCAACATGGTATCAAGTAGAACGCAGCACTAATTGTGACTCAGTTCCTCGTTAGCCATCAATAATATGATGTTACTAATGTACTCGGTTTCTAAATCAGTATAAGTTTATTATGGCACTGGTTCTATTGGTAAATTTTATATAAACTCGTCTCCTGATGTTGCTGTAAAACTTAACAGCATCACTGAAATAGTTTTCAAGAAAATATCAGAAGTTGTTTACATCAAAAAAATTATGAGCGACGAAGTTACACATTTTGTGACAAAGAACCATGTTATAAGTGGGCGTGTGTAACCTTTGACTGATCACTGATCATTGAAGTGATTCAAAAGATTGGTTCAGTAACAACGTTTCAAACGCATCATTTGGATCTGAAACATTACTTTGCTTTTTCTCATACCGCGCGCGACGCGTCGCTCGCGAGGCGACTGTGCAGTGAGCAAGCGAGAGAGGGAGACTGAGACACACTAAGTTTATGAGTTACTTAACTATTATTATAAAAAGTTTTAAGTCAGAAAGAGATACCAAATGAGATGTATATCACTCATACTCTCACTGATTTCATTGTCGTTATCCATGCTCGTAAAAATAACCACTATGGCGCTTACGTATCAAATACTATACGGTAGTTTTTTGCATAAAATGTTTGCACTAACAAGTTATCGTTTTACGTTGGTATTTTATATCCTTTGGGCCAATGATCCAAATGAGCCAAATGAAACATATCAGTGATTCGGATCATTTCAGTGATCGAGATGCAAATGTTCCAATCTCAAAAATGATACACTTTGCCCACCTCTAGTTATAAGGACCGTTCGGTTGTCGCTTATGTACACTAGGAGGCACCTACAATAATTAAAAGTGCACTGTTAGAGTTTCAACGTTTATCTTTAGCTTTAAGAATTCATATTCCTACTGAACAATACTAGTTAATCATTTATCAAAGTTTTGCTCAGTATTAGTAAAAATGGGCATAAGATAGTAATTTATTGATTGTACCTATATTTTGATCATATTTTTTTTACGAAGACGCTTCCACCACTTTTAGCAATCATCACGATTATGGCAACACCCTTTGAGGCTTACCATTACACAAATCTACCAATTGAAGACGTAATTATCTTATACTATTAAATGAGGAACATTTGTGTAATTTTGTAATCACGTTCTCGAAAACGTCTTTACGGTTTTGATGAAAGTTGCAGTATTAGCGTTTACGATGGCGAAAATCCGATCTAGCTAGGTTTCATATCTGGGAAAATACGTTTTCTCTATTTTTACCCCAGCAGAGCTCAGTCACCCAGGTACAGAAGAATTAAGCGATAATATGACAAACGAAGAAAATCCATTCCTGCATAAAATAAAACTAAACTAAGTTCTAGACTTTTGTAATCAACACGAAAAGCGAACTGCCAAAAGACGTCTAGAAAATGTTAAATTCTAATTGCGACTTTCTCATCTTCAACAGTAATCACACTAAAACCTAGATTTAACCGCACAATTCCGCCGGAATTTTCTATTTCTGTTTCTGTCTTAGTAGACAAAACAAATGAAAAAGTTATAGCTGCCAAAGAAAACTTAAAATATGAGGGTCGAAAGTTATGACGGGCTGGGTCGGAGGTTTGCGGCAAAGAACAGAATAGTACGGAAGGTTTACTGCATACTACGAGTAAAAACATCTTTGGGTCTATTACGCCTTTAGTATTAGATTCGAAGAGGATGCGCGAGCTCCCAATTTAATACATAAAAACAATACAGATACAGTTTTTTATTCAGTGACATCAAAGAAGTGCGCGAGAATTTTTCGGCATAGTGAAAACTGACCCTTATAGTGCAAATTTACTCCTCCATGAAATTCCTGATGTTATTAGTTTGTGAGAATGCTCATGAAGCCTGTTAATTCCAATAGTTTGTCAGTTCGACAACCATTCCAAAATCTGTAACCCCGAAGGATTAGGCATAGGTGTGCCTAACAGTACACCCACATTTCGTCAGTAATGTTTAAGTCCCATGTAATACGGGACGACCCTATTGCCATCAATCGAGCACGAATCCAGACTCCATGGCTGGAAAAAACCCTATAACAATTTGCCCGACCCGGGAATCGAATCCAGAGCGCTTTAGTAAATTGATCCCGCTCATTTGGATCCCGCAGGATCAATTTACTAAATTATTATTTTTATGTCATTTTATTTATTAGATTGGTCCCGCTCTTAAAATTAAAAAAAAATGCCGTCGAATTTAAAATTTGAGTAACATCATGTGCTCAACTGTCGTGACTGCGACCACTAGACCAACGAGGCAGTATGCATGCGGTTTGGCTCGTTGTATTGAGCCAAACTTCTGTGTATTTTTTTCTGTGCACTCGCGGTAAGGTGAAAAGATTTTATACTGATGTTGAGCCAACTCTTATTATTTTTAGCGGTGAGAGTAAAGTATTGCAATTTGTTGGCTGTTTAGAAAAGTTGAGCAAAGAAATTATGTTAATAGCTTCAGGTTGAGTAACGAGTGCTGAGGGGAGAGATAATTTACATGGATATTACGTCGTTCATATTGCAATTTGTTCAATGTCAAAAATTTCAATATTTTTTTTATTTCTGAGGTATGCTTTAATTTTAATTTTGAACGCGACCGTAAAAGGTTCAATGTCATCTACCAATAGAAAAGCGGCGTTTGAAACTTGCAATATGTCACGTGATCGACTCGGCAGTAAATCGTATACGGCAAAATGTTCTATGTCAAAGTTTGCGCGGCAACGGATTTTTGCTCTTAGAAAAAACAAGTGAAACATTAAATTGTGCTTTTTTTCTGAGGTAAGTTGATAATAATCATAAATTAAGTATCATTGTGTGCTGGTTTTAGTTGGTTTTAGTTAATATCCTGGTTTTAATTACACTTACGAGAAATCTTAACCCAACTTTTAACAGAAAGCGCCGTGAGTCCGCTTCTTGACTCCTTTTTTTTGCTTTTAAGCGCTTAAGACCTATGGTGACGCGAATCTATTAACAGATAACGTTTATTCATAAAAAAAAATTGTTTGTTTTGACCTTTTTTGTAAATAATGCCAATAAAACAAAAAGACCTATGTTGCAATACGTAGATACAAACGCGACATAGAACCTTTTGAATTTTGCTTTGGTTTTGTATGCATGGCTTGGTGTTGGTTGATTGTTGCAGATGAATAACACAAGAGCAAGGCGGTTAATACAGTTAGCTACAAGTTTCTCTCAACATCCTCGCCAGCAGCGACTGAATGAAGCTACTGGCCAGTTGTATGAAGATGAAACTCTGCAGCATTGTGACGCGTCTAGTGAAGAGGTCTTGTTCGAAGAAGGGGCGTCTTCTGACTCAGACTACGTGCCAGAAGAAAGCAGTGATGGCTTTCTTTCTAATGCATTAGAAGAAAGTACGAGCTCCAACGAAGAGGTCCTTGATGAGGAGACAGGACTGCTTACTCGTAAGGATACTCACAAAAGGAAACGCAGTCGTAAGGGTCAAGCAGATCAAACAAAATGGAAGAGATTAAGAAACTCTAAGGCTAGGTTACAAGGTAAACAGTATGAAGGTTTTGAGAAGGATAGGAATGGAAAATACAAACAAACACTGTTAAGACCAGCTAAAGCCTTACAGGAAAGATGTGGTGGGCATACCGAAGTGAAACATGGGGGACCGAAACAAAGGTTTGAATGTGAAATGTTAACCGAAGAAGACCGACAACTGATTTTTGATTCTTATTGGGCACTGAGTTCTTGGGAAGCACGTAAAGTATACGTCCGTAGTTTAGTAAGTGTATATGCACCACAGCATCGACGTTCTTTAAGCGTAGATTCTAGGAAAGACAAAGCATTTAAGTATTTCCTATCTTTGAAAGATAATGCTAAGAGAGTTCATGTTTGTAAGCAAATGTTTATGAAAACTTTGTGCATTGGCCAAAGACAACTGAGGGATTGGGTTGTTCCTAATAAAGATGCGACAGAAAGTTCTATTATCTCTCAAAATGGTAATGAGTGTAATGCAAGGACTCAAAATAATGCATCCGATTCAATTCGAGTATTTTTCGACAGTCTGCCGAAAGTAGAGTCCCATTATTGCAGATCATCTTCTTCAAAATTATATTTAGAACCAATCTGGAATAGTGTTCATGGTGATCTGTATGCTGAATATAAAAAGTTTTGTTCAAATAACAATAAGAGACGATATTGTGTTGCGACGTTCGAGAGGAAGTACCGCGAACTTAATTTGTCTATTTTTAAACCCAGGAAAGACCAGTGCAACAAGTGCTTAGCCTACAAGAATGGTAATATTAATGAAGATGACTACAGGAGTCACTTGAAGAAAAAAGAAACAGCAAGACAAAGTAAGGATAATGACAAAAACAATACTGAAGATGATGTATTAGTATACACTATGGATGTCCAAGCGGTACTTCTATGCCCAAGAATCCAGGCATCAGCTGTTTACTATAAAACAAAACTTAAAGTTCACAATTACACACACTATAATTTAAAAACAAAAGAAGTTATTTGCTATCTATGGCACGAGGGAAGCGGTGGCTTAGACAGTGATGTCTTTACGTCTATTATGATGAAACACCTAAAGGCAGAACTAGAAAAGGCACCAAATACCAAAAACATTATTCTGTGGAGTGATGGGTGTGGTTACCAAAACCGATCCTTGAATTTGTCTAATGCTCTAATTGAATTATCAGTCGAAAAGAACATAATCATCGAACAAAAATACCTCGAAGTTGGGCACACCCAGATGGAGGTCGACTCGATACATAGCAGCATCGAAAGAAAGTTGCCACCTCATCGAGATATTTTCATACCTGGAGACTACATTAATATAATAAAGAGCGCAAGAACCAAGCCTGAACCGTATAAAGTAGTTTGTCTAAGCTACAGTGATTTCAGCAGGTGTGAAGGTGGTAGATACTCCAGCATTCGACCTGGAAACAAAAAGGGCGATCCACTTGTAGTCGACATTGTAAGCCTGCAATATAATCCAGATGGCATCATACGGTACAAGTTGAACTTTAATGACGACTTCAAAGAATTACCGCGACGCTCAAACAAAAACTACACACGAACTGATAATACTGCTCTTTATCAATCATCTCTCCCTATTGACACCACAAAATTTATACATTTACAAGAATTAAAACCACTGATTCCTAAAGATTATCACCCTTTTTATGACTCCTTGGAACATAATTGTTCAGATCCTGATGCCTGTCCTCATAAACGAAATAGTTAGTGTGTAATGGTCCCATTTAAGTTTTGTTTTACATTTAAGTTTGTCAAGAAATTTACTTCAATTTTGTTGTTTATTTTTCTTAACTATATATTTTTGATTATTCCTACTTAAATTATAAATAACTTGAATAAATACTATACCTGTTATTTAATATTATCTGTGTATTATTTTTCATACAAATAAACTATCAATGTGTTCCATGTCACAAATTTTACGTCAATTGTAGTTACAATAGGTTCTATGTCAAATTTCTAACAAAATATAATTATTTATGGAAATTTCAAAATGCACATTTAATAGAATACAATAGTTAGGAAACATTAGTTAAAAAACATTTTGGTGTCATAAAATATTTTTTTCCAGTATGCTGTTTTTTTACTCTCCTGTAAACTTGTCATTTTTGATATAGAACTAATTGCAATATGAACGACGATTAGTTGATTGTCCTGAGTGATGGTTTACAACAAACTTCGCTAAAAGATTGGAACAAACAGATTGAAAAAATATTGTATGTAGCGGAGATGAGAATGTTGAGGTGGATGTGTGGGGTGACAAGAATGGATAAAGTAAGGAACGAGTATATTAGAGATTAGAGGAAGTTTGAAAGTTGCGCCAGTTACAGAAAAGTTGAAAGGGAATCGACTGTCTTGGTATGGGCATGTGATGAGGAGGGAAGAATCGCATTTGACTAAAAGAGTGATGAATATAAATGTTGATGGATGGAGAGGGAGAGGAAGACCAAAGAAACGATATATAGATTGTGTAAAGAACGATATGAGGGAAAAAACCGGCCAAGTGCGAGTTGAACTCGCGTGGAAAGGGTTCCGTACAATGCCAAAGTCAAATTTTCGGCAAGTGAACGTATTATATTGAGTTTACCACTTTATTTTCAATTGATAGAATTATGCACTATATTTTGTTTTTTTTTTTAATTTTAGTCTCAGTAGTTTAGGACATCAATGGTCAATTTTTGTCTTCTTTCATGAATAACATCAAAACTATTTATTTTAAAATAATAACAAAATCAATATTTGAGATCCTTCCTCATAACGAGCCCTTTCATTTGATATATGTATATATGACAGTAAAGTTCGCAAAACTTTTTTATTAAATTTCCTAATTTGACTTTGACTCTTATTTAAAAAAAATATTCTTTACTTTGCACATCTGTGTTTGGGTCATAGGATTACACCATCGTACCAAATTTCACCTGATATGGTCGAGTAGATTCGGATGCGTTAAGCAGTTGGTCCCGGCTGTCATTTGTGATCTTTGACAGTCGTTACAGGTATTCAGTGGCCCAAAAAGTCTGACAACCAGTCTTACCAAGGGGTATCGTATTACCCAGTTCTAACTGGGTTGTGGAGGTCAGATAGGCAGTCGCTCCATGTAAAATACAGGTATTCAGCTGCATCCGGTTAGACTGGGAGCCAACCCCAACATAGTTGGGAAAAGGCTAGGTAGATGATGGTGATGGTCTAGTAGATTCGGAGCAAATTGACTGTGACAGACAGACGCACGAGTGATCCTATATGGGTTTCTATTTTTTTTTTGTACGGAACCCTAAAAAGGTGTAAATGATTGCGTAGCGGTCGGGAGAATGGAACAAAAAAAATTGTTGCGCCGACCCCAAGTAATATGGGACAAGGGGAGGAGGATGATAATGCTTAATTTAGGCTATTGCTATCTTTTTCTCTCTAATAAAAAGAGAAAGAGACGGACGTAATTTAGAGCTGTTAAATTTAGTTGGAACTAATATTTACATACAAATGAAGGGTGCACGTAAAAACATGTCGACTAAAAACACGGTGAAGCGCAAGGCATAAACTAGTTTGACATCTCTAACTTAGTTCATAGCTATAGCCGTTCTTTTCTCGCACTGCCTTTTAGTAAAAGATGGCAATAGCCTAAATTAAGTTTAGTTTGTGCACAACAGAATCGACACCAATGTATCGTTAAAATAGTCCAAAGATTATGTTTATAGGCAAATAGTTATTTGTAAGGGACAGCTTTATAAATAACCATTTGATTACCCTTACCAAACCTGAGTAATGTTTAAAATAATTAAAAACATTTGTTTCAAATTGCTTAGCCGTGTGGTATCCGGCAGAGTAGAATAGAACCAACCCATTACACCATTACACTCACGGGTTTCGTATAAGGCGACTAATGTCTGAGGCAGAATACCTTGCGCCTCCGTAGACCAGAGAATGGGCAGCAGCGTTTTCTGTTAGTCTTTCATCACTGCGATCTCCAATCCGCCTGCCAAGCGTGGAGATTACGGCAAATTCCTCCCATCATGGGAGAGGCTTATGTCCAGCAGTGGACGTTATGGGCTGTTGTAGTAGTTGTAGTATTTCAAATTGTGAACTACCACTAACTTGTCCACTTAAAAACTCCGCAACAATAAAATCAAAAAAAGAACAACATAGAACTCAAACTAAAGTTCCAAACTCGACCCCTAAACCCGATAACACATGAGCATCATCTGTTTTACTTAACGTATCGTCGATACAAAGTTATCTGCTACCCATGACACATGCTTCCATTCTTTATTATATTATCTACCTACCCCTACACCTACCTACCCTTTTGTTTTTGTGAGCCGGCTCCAGATTGCGATCCTGTTTGTTTTACAAGTAAGGTTTCATTTAGAACTGGATTTGGTCGAGTGGGTATAAAGGCAGTGTCCCGATTGCGTAACACAGTTTTGATCAATATTTTTTTTTTTGTTTTTTTAGTGTCTAACCTGGTGTCAGAGTTTTTATGCCGCCCATGGGCCTTCAACTTGGTTTAAAATGCCGTCTATAAATCACTGAGGCCTGCTGGTTTCCTCACTATGTTTTCCTTCACCGAAATAAATGACAATACACTAAGCAATCCGAAAAATCAGAAGTGTGTGTCTTGGGTTCGATCTCGAAACCTATAACTTGGCAGTCTGACGTTCACACCACTAAGCTATTACAGTTAAGGAAATGGTTAATCCATCATTTTATATGTTTGAACAGTTTGTTTGCTTAAAAAAACGTGAATTAAGCAATTCCTATTGTTAAACTGTCAATACGAAAAGAAATGCAATTATGAGAGCAATTACTTGCAGAGATACGCAATCTAGAAAGTTATACAAAATTATACCAGTAGCTTGAAAGTTATTGAGCAAAAACTATTGTATTGTGTTGTTATCAGCAATTTATAAAATTGTTGTTAGAATTTTACTAGTCTAGTAGCTTTTCAAATATGTTAAAAGTAAAAAAAAAAAACTTCTGATTGTCACTATCACACACATTATAAAATAAAGTCACCGGCCGCGTCTGCTTAGATCTTTAAAACTGCGCAATGGATTTTGATGCGGGTTTTTTTAATAGATAGAGTGATTCAAGAGGAAGGCATATAATTTGGGGGCGGGCGAGCCGCGGGCATCAGCTGGTGGAAGTATAAAATAAATAAATATAACCTAACTTATCTAACTTAACAATAAATTAAAAAAATGACGTCAATAAACTCTCCAAGAGACTGATGGCGTTGCCACATTTTATGGCAACACTTTTAATCTCTGACCAGAATAAATTTAGATATGAGGAAGAGAATGATAAAGAACGTCTGATTGGTGATAACATGATTGCGGAACGAATGATACATTGGTTAGCAGGCTTTTGTTTAAGTTATTGGCAAGTGTGTGTATTCTTGGCTTAGTATCAATAATAGAGTTACGCTATCTTTTTACTCCTCTTCACGCCTGAACAGCAGAACGCATTCGATTAAAATTGTACACAGCCTGGGTAGAATATAATTATGACATTTTTGTTCCTGTAGAACGTTCCCGTGAGATAATTTTAGATCTCCACGTAGGCGAAGCCTTGGGCAAAATTTAGTTCGGTTACAAAAGAAAAACAAGGAGTTCCAAAGTTGGTACGGGATGAAAGAAAAACAAATTTAATTGTGTGGTGCTCTCCCTACCATATTTGATTAATTTCGTTGTTTCCAACAAATTATTTTGTACCAAAATTTAAATTTCTAAATCCTCTGCTAGCACTTTTTGTCTTTTATTTGTAGTCAGCGCTTCAATTTTGTCGTGAAATATTTCGTCGTTCAAATTCTGGGTAAAACGAATAAAAGCTAAGTGACCTTAAACGTTGTCTAGACTGAATTCATGTCTAGATCCATAAGTCTTCTCTATTTTAACGAAATAGACCGAAAAAGTTTTGTCATCTTCTAAATCTTTTTCGCCCTTTCACAGCATTTATTACTATTAGCTTATATATATTCCGTCTAGATCATTGCCTTTTGATTCATATTTTACAGCACCAATTTCAATAAAAGTTATAGTTATTATCCTATCATGAAAAATCGACCGTATACTGAATAAACTATATATAGCAGTATTCTGTGCATCAATCTTAAGAGCACTTCGCAGAAATAATTGCTGGAAAACGACTTTTTTTGGTGTGAAAAATCACAGTTTATTGTAGTGCTCAATGTAACGCACTCAAAACATTCTGCTGTTGGATGCATTGAATAGAACAGAGGTCGTGGAGATATTCAATGAAAATTTATTGCATTTTTATAAAACACTAACACCTCACCTGCAACTTCGTTCGAGCTCGGCTAATATGCATGATATTAATATAATTTATAGCCTATAGTACCCGCGAATTATTGGTCTTTCTAGTAGTGAATTTGTTTTTAGAATTGAAACATTATGTCCGGATATTAAACGTGTGAATAAGTTGGAACTTTGAATTCCAAAAACTCCCAGTAACAGTGCAGTACAAAAAAAAACGCAATGACGGGATGCACTCGTACCTCTCAGCTTCAATGAGGTTGTTTTTACACCCGTTATAAGTTGTAAACTTTGCCTGAGCAACTCTGGTCATGGCATAAAAATAAAATTTCCAACATGCAACGTCTCTCGGCAAAGTTTATGTAATTTATCTGGTTATTTTTAATTAGTTAGTAAATAAACAGGCATTTCTTGTTGCTATTAAAAATTACAATGCACGTTGTAAGTATTTCTGCATTTCACTTTGTTGTTTTATGCAATTATTATTTTACAGTTAGCTTAGTTTAGAGAGAGATTGTTGTTTATAAGAACTTTGTTGAGTTTTAAATTTATTGTAAGATGAGTAAGTACATAGTTCGTACATTATTGAATTTCGTATGCCTGTTTTACTTTTTGAGATTCTAAAAATAGTAAATATATCGTGGATAAGAGTAAATAGGTAGGTGGGGTAACCACCCACTGATTAATAGACAGACAAACGGTTTGTCAGCCTTTCGGGACACTGACTACCCGTAACGACTGTCAAAAATTTATAAATGACAGCCGCTGCCAACGGTTTAAAGTACTTTCCGAGGCACTTAGGAAACTCGATAGGTTTGTAATGGGTGGTCACTCGTCCAAGGACTAAACTAGACAAGCACAGCTTCACCAGAGGATCGACCCGAACGGAAGTTATTATTGAGCCATGAGCTCCTCTTTGAAAGTACTGTAACTCATATTTTCACAGTACATACAAAGAGAGATACAAATGACACAATTGTATGCGTTGTATCTACCTCTTTGGTCTCGCCATTAGAATTTACATTTAGATGGAACTCGACAATTCTCTCTCTGTACCGTCAAATGCAAAAACTAGACGCTTATAGCGTGGTTTGCAGGTAATTATAAAAATATTCAAAGTGCTTGCCAACGTTGGGTTAGGGATGGCACAATGTAGTTCAAGAATAATTTGTTGTTTTAATTCTGGTTTTGAAGTAAAAGAAATTGCTTTGTCTAGGTTGATCTGTGAATGGGTGACCAATTATTTTTTATTACATACCGAGTTTTTTCCTCAGAAAGCACGTTAAACCGTTGGTCCCGGCTGTCATTTGTAGATCTATAACAGTCGGTAGAGTGTCCATGGAGTTTCTTGCCCGTTCTTCTCCATAGAGATCTACGCTAGGAAATGGGCAACTACAGTACTTAATGTCTGAGCAGTCACAAGACATAAAATCTGTGTGTGTGTGTCAAGTAGACCAGTTACAGGCACATTTGAATTGTCGAAACAAAGATGAAAATTAATTGTAGCCACAGTCCCCTTGCTTTGATTTTGATTTTTGATTATGGTACAAGTCCTGGCCCGAAAGTCTGACAACCAGTCTTATGGGTGTCGTGTTACTAGTTTAAACTGGGTTGTGCAAGTCAGATAGGCAGTCACTCCATGTAAAAATTGTAGTACCTATTTAGCTGCATCCGGTTAGACTGGAAGCTGACCCCAACATAGTTGGGAAAACGCTTGGTAGATGATGAAGTAAAAGACATGAATCACTACCGTTGCTAACATATTATATTATTTGATAATTGCCTACTGCGCCTACCTAGTATACCTACGGTTACGCTTGATTGACTGCGTCATTGTCGCAAACGCATCCCCTTAACATGAGGTTCTGGGTTAGTTTCCTAGTTAAAGCAGATTTTTTTTATTGATCATTTCTCAGTAGCAGTCACGGTGCCATAGCGGTGAGGCTAAAGGCTCGGTGACCGCTCAGTTCACCAAAAATTATTTCAAAAACTTTTACTACACAAGCAACGATTGGCAAAAACATTATTTGTCATTTCATCATTATACAACAACAAGTTTACCAAATAATCACTTAGCAAAATAATTATCCGATAAACTTTTATTTAAGATCGTATTATTTGACGAACAGTTCATTATTTTTTCATTTTATCTCATAAAACAACGCTTGGAATAAAGACGTTACACATAATTAATTGTGACATTTCTAAAAAAAAGAGGAAATAAATAAATTTTGTTTTCTATGAGCACAAATTTAGTGACAGAAATGAATCGCCAGCAGCTCCGGAGCTGTGACAGAAACCATGCTTGCTGCATGTTGCATGCTTGCTGCATGCTTGCTGAATGCTTGCTGCTTGCTTGCTGCATGCTTAATTACACAACGTGCTAATCTTTGCTTTAGTGAGGGCATCTTCCTGACTTCTTTGAAGCTAGCCATTATTACGCCAGTGACGACGATGTCTCCAACTTCAGGCCCATATCTGTATTACCCTCTATATCAAAAATTTTAGAAAATCTCAAGAATATAAGGCTCTTAAGGATTTCCACTGAGGATGCAGTTACTGCACTAAGTAATCATTTAACTGAACAGCTTGATAAAGGTAAAAAATGTATAACTGCATTCTTAGATCTAAAAAAAGCCTTTGACAACGTCTCTGTCCCAATCTTTGTTAGAAAGCTGGAATGTATCGGAATTCATGGTACGCCTCTTAGCCTCTTCGAGTGGGTCTTCTTAGAGTGGGTCAGTACACTAGTGAAGACGCATACACGTCATATGGCGTCCCTCAGGGAAGCGTATTACGCGGATGATACTGCTGTAGTCTTCACCGGGGATACTTGGCAGAATGTTAGGCTTAGTGCTGAGACAGGTTTGGCAAGAATCGCCAAGTGGTTAACAATTAATTTGCTTACATTCACACAAGCCAAAATGGATATCGCGTGGTATCAAATTATGTAGCTTAAAGAAAAGGCAACTATTATGGGCCTCTAGACTCCAACCGACACAAATAAACAAAATAAAATATTCAAACTACACCAAATTATTTAAAAAAAATATTAAACTGACTAAGCGATCTCAAAATGACTACAATATTAAAAACTCTGACAATAGAAGCAAAATGACATGGAAACTAATAAAGAAATGACATGGAAACTAATAAAGAACTCTAAATTTAATGTACCAAATGACATAATAAATACAATTCAAGCTGACGATAGAACAATTAAAAATCCTCAATTAATTGCAGACAAGTTTAACGCCCACTTCATTGATAAAATTGTGCCAACACCAGGAAAACGCAAACAATCAACTGCGCACATTTTTAACAGTCAAAAATCCATGTTCATGGCACCATGTCAACCAATGCAAATATTTAATATTATAAAAAGTTTAATTTCAACAAAGATCATAAAACATGTTGCTGATCTAATTTCTGTCCATCTAAGCCATATACTTAATTTATGTATCAGTCACGGTGTTTTTCCTGACCGACTAAAGGTCTCTATTGTAAAACCCGTTTTCAAAAAAGGGGATAAACAGCAAATGGAAAACTATAGACCTATTGCACTTTTGTCAATTTTCTCAAAAATATATGAGAGATACATTTATAATGAGCTTTATGCATATTTAGAAAAACAAATGATTCTCTGCAACGAGCAAAAAGGGTTCCGGAAAAATAAGACGATAAATATAGCAATCTATGACTTCTTGAATACAATTATGACTAATATTGATAAAAAGACACCTGTTTGTGCTATGTACTGTGACATGACACAAGCTTTTGACTATGTTGACCACAATATCTTAAGAAACAAACTGTACTCCTATGGTATAAGAGGTAATATTCTGGATTTATTAATGACTTATCTCTCAAATAGAAAGCAAAAAACTGCTATGACAGACTTAAATTTAAAGACGAAAGAAAAAGTTACATACCTATCCAGAGAACGTGCTGTATACTTTGGCGTACCACAGACAAGGACAAGGACCCAGAACACTGCCCGTGTTCTGGGTCCTTTACTTTTCCTAATCTACATTAATGACCTGCCCAAAGCCATAAATTACCCTATAACTCTATTTGCTGATGATAGCACGGTAACAGTAGCTAGTAATAAACCTGACCAATACGAAGCTGATGTGAATGAAGTATTAATCGCAATAATCGCTTGGCTTAACAATAAAAACTTAAAAATTAATCTAGGAAAAACTCAAATTATGCATTTTGGTCATAGAAAACCTAACACAAAAATGAATGTAAAATTTCAAAACAACGTAATTAATAACGTAGACAGTACGAAATTCCTAGGACTTATAATAGATAGACAGCTTAACTGGAAGAATCATACCGAAACATTTTGCAAGAAAATAAGTTGCTCATCCTATGCCCTATATAAACTTGCTCCAACTGTTAACACGGATGCACTACTTACAGCCTATCATGGTCTTGTTGCATCTGTGTTAAGATACGGCATTATATTTTTTGGTAACTCAACAAATAGGGAAGCCGCGTTTAAAGCGCAAAAGCGCTGCATAAGATCTATGTTTGGGCTTCAGGTGACGGACAGTTGTGTACCATATTTCAAAAAGCACAAAATTCTGACACTACCAGCTTTGTATATATATGAAACTGCCTTATTTGTGAGATACAATCCAAATTTGTTTTCCTATTTATCTGATACTGTACAACGTAACAGGCGAAATGATATGCTACGCGGACGCAGAGCCAAGACTGCTCTTATGCGGAAAAGCATATTCTGCAGAGCCCCACAAATTTATAATAAAATTAATAAATCCATTAGAGAGTTAGATTTAGCTAGATTTAAGAAGCAATTTAAAGAATTTTTATGTAATAAATGTTATTATAATTTGAATGACTACTTAAATGACACTGACATATTAGTTTAAATCAATTATTTTTTTATTTGTAACTGACATTCCTTTTTGATTTTTAAATATTATTATTTATATAATTGATCACTAATGTAACCTAATAACATTTGTACGCCCATGTGGTAGAATGTGATGACACAATATATATAAACTCAAGACCATGTAATATACATACCGACCATGTTCTCACAAATAAATGATTTGATTTGATTTGATTTACATTGAACATAACAAAAACAAATTACATTTGCTTCAGTGTCGGCCAACGTACACAACCAGGGAAAGATTTTAATGTAAGAATTCATAATTGTAATAACGGCAATCGTAAAAGTTGTGACTGCTCAACAATCAATAAAGTACCTCATATTAAGTACCTAGGCGTTATTTTGGATCAGAGACTATCATGGTACCCGCACATTGCGCAGGTTGCCAATAGAATCAGGAAATTAAGCTGGATATTCAGGACTCTTAGATACGTCATTCCAAGGACTGTCGGTAATCATTCATGCCATTAAAAAGATTTCCTTAAAATTATTTATGTTGCGCTAGTCCAGTCAGTACTGTCCTATTGCATCCTTGTCTGGGGTGGTGCAGCCAAAGCAAAATTTCTAACGCTAGAAAGGGCACAACGCGCTCTTATCAAATGCATGTATTTAAAAAAAAAGAGATATCCTACTGAAGACCTATTTCGACTAAGTAATTTGCTCTCAGTCAGGAAACTTTATATAACACAAATTACATTAAAAAAAACATAAATCTCTTTCCTATGATGCTGGCATACTCTCAAAAAGAAGGAAAGACATGATATTAAATGTCCCTAGAACAAGGACTTTTTTTGCCAGTATGCAATTTAGCAAACGATCTGCAGCGCTATATAATAAAATCAATAAACACATTTAAATTTATCCCAAAAACTACTATGAAAGTAAAAAAATAATAATGGAATGGATACAAACGCTAACCTACAATGATACCGAAACACTTCTGAAACCTTGACACATACACATAGGTACACACACTCACGCTCACTCTCTCTCTCACTCACATATACTCACCTACAAACTTACACCCACTCATACACACATTTAATTCAATGTCAGTTAACCTTAATCCTAATTTAAGTAGTCTTAGTATAATAATAATACGCTGTGCTTTTTGTATAATACGACCTGCTATGGAAGAGCGGTCTCTCCTAACACAGGCACTATCTGCCTTAAAGGAGGATCCAATCAGAAATTTTTGTTAAAACCTAAACTTGTTCTACCAATAAACTATTTTATTATTATTATTATTATTATGCTTGCTGCTTGCTTGCTCCTTGTTTGCTGCATGCTTGCTGCTTGCTTGCTTGAACCATAAAGGCTCACCTCCTTTTACATGAGACTTAAACATAACAGTCGAAATATGAACTGTACTACTGGTAGTACAGTTCATATTTCGGTTAATGGTTCCCCCATGGAATCCCCGAATGGTTAGGCAGAAATGTGCCCAGGCACATTTCTGCCTAACCATTCGGGGATTGAAGGCGTGATGTTATTTGTGTTAATTCTAGCTATGACGTACAACAAATAAATCACTGTGTTTTCAATAACGATAATTACTATCTTAAATAGATTAAAGAAAAACTTGATTAATGACTGTTGGATAAAAGAAAAAAATCCCAAATGATTTGAAAGATGGGTCTCGATAAATCTTTTTATCTAACCGTTTCTCAAATATATTCCAGTCTCACCAGATGTGGCTGAAATCAATAATACATAATTATTGTGACTGCCATCCGACCTCTATGACCTAATTACTGTGACATTGTTTACATGACATAATATAATTTGACCGGACCGCTGTCATCATCATCAAAATCTTCTTGCCTTTTTTTTGTTTGGCAAATCATCAAATGAGTCCCGCTCTGGGCGAAGCGGAAGGGAGTGTCAGACTTGTACTGACTAAAACTCATCCATGTTTCTTTTTAGCCTTTTCCTCTAGCCTTTGTATTCCAGGGCCGCAGAATCTCTTTCGAGCAGTCCCGCAGCCCATTCTTCCTGCTCTTGTACCATGTTACTTTAGATCGGCCCAACAAGGTTTTTTCTTCCAATAATTCTCCTCTGTCAACCGTCACGCTATCATTTACTCCTTTTTCTTTCATATCATCTCACAAAATCTATATGTTGTTTCTTTGGTCTTCCTCTACCTCTCCATCCGTCAACATTTATGTTCATCACTCTTTTAGTCACTTAGGCGATTCGTACTCCCCTTTCAAGAAGGAGACATCAATAATCCAACTCAGGAACCCAGTGTGGTTTTATACCTTTATGGTTATATTATATTCAGCCTTGATTCACCAACGACGGGCCTTCTCTCTTCCCATTTGACTGCCAGCGACTGAAAGACTTCTTCTAGAGTACTGGTGAACAGAGCAATTTTGGAGACAGCGGGTCGCCCTGTTTGACTCCCTACTTTTATGGGTTAGCAAAATTCCCGTCTCTCTAAATCTTACTGCCATCCCTAGCCTAGATAATATTATACTTTTTTCCTGCCAACAATATCATGACATGAAACAGCTTCTTCGGTAGCACCATTCACCCCGCTACTCATAACTTGGTACAACTTAAACTTTCCAACTTTTATAACAGCCCACGGCCTTTACATTATTCATATATTTGTTTTCCACTATCTTTCACACAAAGTAGAGGAACAAAAGTTCACTTCAATACAACGAGTAAAAACGCACGCACACATAGACACGCTTCACCCACATCGAGTGCAAGCGTACTCGCGGCTATCATTTGTTTGAGATCGCCGCTGTCGTACGTACGAGTCTATGTGTGCGTGCGCCTTTCGAGTTACCCTTCTATAAATCTTTTTTGTGTCTTCTATCTCTGGAGTAGTTCGTGAAAAACCTGTGCTTTCGAAACACACTTTCAAAACAGTTATTTGTATCCGTTGAAAATATTTTCCATTAAACAACTTGGTCTTTGTGTCCAAGAACATTTTTTGCTTTATTTCGGTGCTGTATGAAAACTATTTAACAGGTTCTGTAGGGATGTTTGGAAGCGAAGATTTTTTCCGAATATTTTCGTTTTTGGTTTAGGTCGTCGCCATATTGTTTTTTTTTATCCGAATCGACGACACTCTCTGTGCGTGTTTCTGCAAATATTTCGTGAACGGTAGCCGGTTATTAAAATAGATATCTGACGGGCTTTATAGAACTTTGTTGAACTATGTGTTTTCTTGAAAGGAGGTGACTGTTGAGATACTTAACGAGTACTATAGAATTATGGAAGAAGAAGACATCCTGCGCCGACCCAAAATAAATTAGATTAAGGACATGGAAATGATGATTAAGCTAATATAATACGTTACTATAGTTGGAAAAAATGTAAGGTATGTTGATTATACTTCAGCACACAATGAGCTACCTTGCTCTTCGGGGAATTTTATGTAATCCTGGTAACTGGATCCCTTGTCAGCTAAATTGGGTCATTAAAAACTTGCAAACAACTGATGTCCTAGCACGAGCTTTGACGTTTTTCTTAATGTAAATACATCGATTTGTTTTTTATCGAAAATACAATTATCCTACAGCATATTAGTTTAATTATTTGCAACAAGTACAATCAGTATTGTATCGTCACCGTTATTAGTCATTCAAATGGTACCTAATGTTTCGTACTTTCATTTTTATGCGTTTGTAATTTGTACATATTCACTGATTAAGATATAGGAAAGCGCGATGGTAAGCGCAAGCAGCCTTCCAGGGGTGGTATTAGGACCACAAGAAACCTCAAGACATCAAATCGATACCCAATAAACGATTTCACGCCCAACATTCGAGTGCTTGTATGGTCGAACGCAACGCAAGCGTCTCTCTACGAACCTTTTGATGATGGCTACGCTTTCTAGCTAATTGGAAATAAATACATTGTGTCTTAAGTGTTGTGTTCCCTTTAAAAAGAACCTGAACCCTTGTATCTGACTGTGGGAATCAAGGTAAGGCTGCTTTATATTGTCCAAACGCTTGGAAGTTCATTTTGAATTTCCAGCCCGTATGTTATCCGCGAACTAATCCTTCTCGTAACAAGTATCATGCAGATATGAATAAATTCTTTAAATTATGAAAATAGAATTTGTGAAACGAGTATTTTAAATTTTAAAATCGACTTATTTATGTTACGAAAAACGTTAAATCTCGTTCTGGGTCCTCTGAAAAGGATTTACAGTAAAACGGTTGTAAACAGTAAGGCAAATTTTAATTTATATTTTAAAACCTTCTTGCTATAGGCATTTTTACCATTTCATCTACCTGTCTACTTTGGCTTGACTGTACACTATCTTGAATATTGACAAGGGGTCAATAAACCTTCACCCCACAACGTAATATAAAATACAATACTACTTTGAAAGGTCATCTATACCATACAAAAAATAAAATTAAAGTGTGTTTGTAATTTCAAAATAATAATAATAATAATAATAATTACTTTATTGATCCAAATCCTTACAATATGCTTAATATCTAGCTAAAGTTCACAATAGTTAAGGCGTACAAAAGCTGAAACCCTGACTCCTAAACTAGGAAAACCTGTGACTTAGGAATCAGTGTTCTACTGCCACTTGGACACTATAATAAACCTTATGGAAATTGAGAGCTGGTAAGCTGATATTATTGGAAGAGTATATTATTATGCAGTGTTATACTAAGTTAAAATGATAAGAGTTGTATAAAATGACTGTGTGGTGGATTCTGTATGTGTGTCTGGAAATCGTATGATTTATTTGCATTGTGTGAGTGTGCGTATGTGAGTGTGTGTTTGTGACTGTGTGTGTATGTGAGAGTGTGAGCGTGCGTGTGACTGGGAGATGGGTGTATTATGTGAGTATGATATGAAGAGCTTAAGTATGTGAATATGGTGGTGTCGGGTGTGAGACGGAACAATCAATTGTTTGCTTGGTTTACGAACTGTGTTAGGTATGGAAAGTTGTGAGTTATGTGTGAGTAGTTAATAGTTCCTCAGTTTGAGCGTAGTCTAAGAGGTACAGCATGTCTTTCAGCTTAGTCTTTGCTTCGTGTTTGGTTAACCTTGCTATTTGGATTGTCTTACTAATATTTCTGAAGACAAGAGAGCTCAAATAACAGCTTTTTACAATGTATATAAAACTTAACGGTACTTACAACACTTTATCTGTCTGTCTGTTTGTTCTAGCTAATCGGCAAAACGTCTGGACCGATTTTGACGAGATTGGCAGATACAAACATTTTTCACTCCCCCCTGTTACGTTGGATCAGCACGTCAAGTCGGCTACTTTAAATAAACTTTCGCGTTTGCCTTTGCCGCAATGTTCTTCCTTTGAATATAAGCCAGTGAGTGAGATAGAGGTCAAAAAATCTATTTCTACTATCTCCTCCTCTGCTGTTGGTAATGACGACCTTTGCTTAAGAATGATTTCTCCTTCCTTCCCACATTACTTCTAAACCTACTACTACTCTACTCTACTTGCCTAAAATCTCTAATCCAATTGGACCAGCCGATTTCAGACCCATTTCCATCCTCCCTTATCTCTCTAAAGTTTTTGAGCACATTGTCCATCAGCAACTCACGGCCTTCATTTCTAGGTATGACCTTCTTAGTACTTTCCAATCTGGTTTTCGTCCTGGCCATAGCACTGTAACGGCTCTTTTAAAGGTTACTGACGATATTCGCTGGGCTATGGACCACAAGTCGCTTACCTTACTTGTACTTCTAGACTTTAGTAGCGCCTTTAACTCTGTTGATTTCGACGTCCTTCTGGGGATCCTTAAATCTCTTAATTTCTCCTCTTCCTCTATTGGTTGGTTTGACTTTGGTTTGGCTTTATCTTAAAGGGCGCTCGCAGCGTGTTCGCCTTGATGAGTCCTTCTCTGATTGGTGCCCTCTTAGCGTGGGTGTGCCTCAGGGTGGCGTTCTCTCTCCTCTTCTCTTCTCTATTTTCATTAACTCTGTCACCAGAGTCATTTCTTCCTTCTTCCATCTCTATGCAGACGACCTGCAGCTTTACCAACATTTCTTAAGGGAAGATGCGGAAGCCGCCGTGTCTGCCATGAACAAGGATCTGGATTTGATTAGTGAGTGGTCGCGGTCCTTTGGACTGCAGATCAATCCTAGGAAATCTCAGGCCTTGATCTTAGAGACAGGTATATGCGGAATAGGCTCGATGTTGCGTCGTCTCCACTCAGGCTGAATGGAGTTCAGATTGATTACGCAATTAAGGTTAAAAACCTGGGGGTGACAATGGATTCCTATTTATCTTGGTCTGCCCATGTTGCTGAAGTTAGTCGCAAAGTGCACTACTCGTTCCACTCATTAAAATGCCTCCAGAGCTTCTTGCCACTGAACACCAAAATCTCCCTTGCGCAAACTCTCATTCAACCCATCATAGACTACGCCGGCGCCTATTATTTGGATGCTACCGAGGAGCTTATAAATAAACTTGAGCGCTTGCAAAACATCTGTATTCGTTTCGTTTTTAATCTTAAAAAATATGATCATGTTTCTAATTTTCGCAAAATGCTCAAGTGGCTCCCATTTCGACTTCGCAGGAACTCTCGGATATTGTGTCTGCTATTTAACATCCTTCACAACCCTAAAACGCCATCCTATCTGCGGGAACGGTTTTCCTACTCTCGTCCCTCTGATGCACCTTGCAGGACGCATCTTAGGAACCTCCTCAAATCTCCTCCACACTCTACCGACTTCTACTCCTACTCCTTCACTGTCCACGCCGTGCAGTTGTGGAATTCACTTCCGCCTGACGTTAGGGACTGCCAAACTGTTGCAGTTTTCAAGAAAAGAGTAAAAGAATCCATTTCGTCATAATTGCATAAGTATTTATTATTAGTTATTGTATTGTATTTATAGTATTGTTGTATGTTTTTCTTTGTATTTATGAGTAGGTATGTATGTGTTGTATATTATACATAATATAGATATCTGTTATGTATTCCATTTTCTTTTCTTTTTATTAACACACTATGTCTACATCTCTTTTTTAGTATCTCCTTTCGCAGGTATGCTGGAAGAGATTTCTTTAGAAATAAGCATCACCTTTGTACTATTTTCTGTTCCTTTCTACTTTTCTTTATATTTCGTGTGTACATAAATTATTAAATAAAAAAAATAAAAAATAGATGTTATAAGATATTAATATTTTAATTATTTGATAATATATTTTGACATTTATTTATTTGTTCGGGATCGTTTGTGTATTTTTATTTTGACTTGTTAATTTAATCTCATCATCATCATCAGCCTATAATGTTCCCACTGCTGGGACACGGCCTCCTCTCAATGATAGGGAAATGGTAATTTAATCTAGTTTAATTCAATAATGTTTTAATGTAATTGTAATGCACTTAATTCTGATATTTCAATAATGTATGTGTTTGTATTTGGTTTCTATTTTTGTTTGTAAATGTTTTTTTTTTTATATTTTTTTTTTTTATAAGGAGTAATTTAAGCTAATTTTATTTAAAAAAAAAGATAGTGTTCCGTGCAAAAAAAAATAACATCTTTGAAATTTGATTTTTATAGGGAAGTAATATTTTTAGAGTAAATTTCACGCGGACGAAGATCGCCGGCAACAGCTAGTATACAATAAAACTAAGCATCATCATAAAACGCACTATTACAATCCAAAAACCTTCTCAACGTGACCCAATTCACAGAGAAATCCGGACATTCAAGAAAGTAATAAAAAAATAATGATGTCTTAAAGAGGTTGCCATTTTAAATTAAACGAATACCTACGTAAAATCGGCGCCATTTTATTTTTTGTTAAAAAAGAAGTTACGACGCAAAGTTGGTGCCTGTGTAAGTTCACAAGTAGGAAATGGCGGTGTCTGATATAAGGTGGGTATGAGTTAAGAAGATTTTGGGATATTTAAAATTAATTATAAAGTTTTGAGTTTGAATGTGGATGGGTATAACAGTAGAGGAAGACCAAAGAAACGATGGACTGACTGTGTAAAGAATGTACTGGCAAAAAAGGAGCTGTCTGTTGAGATGAAGAGTAATAGAGAAGTATGGGAGAATAAGACATGCTGCGCCAACCAAAAATGAATTGGGATTTAAGGGCAAGAGAATGATTATTTATAATTTTTATTATTTCTTATTTTGACTGCCGTTCTCCCTTTTTCATGTGTCCGTATTAAGATCTACTAAGGCCAAATCATTGTTCATTATTACGGGAACCCAGCTCACGCCGAAACAAAAATCTGTTTTCTATAAAATGTTTTTGTATCGGTTTAAGGTGCACTTCTTCTGCTTTACTTTTCGGGTTTTTTTTTATTATAAAAAAAAGTTAAAAAAAATTATACCACACTGGTTAATCGTATTCTTAAATCTATAAATTTTATCTTTTTCATTTATAAATGTACGTAAACCAATATTTAGGAAGATAATCTCCCTAGTTTTTTCACGCAACTGTCTGGTAGTCTATTAATAAAATATCTGAATAAGTTTTATTATTTCACAACGTTGAACGCCCAGACCGTTTGATACGCTTTGCACTCTTGACTTAACAAGTTTAAATTTCTACCACTATACACAAAAATACATTTAAATATCACGCGTAGTCCCTGAAGGACGAGGCAGAGGCAAACCCGAAATAGTACACCTACATTGCGCCAGTAATTTTTAAGTCCTATTTAATTATAAATGACTTAAAATTTACAGTTAAATCTTATGCACATTGTGACTAATACATAAGTGTATAATTTAGTCGACTGTGATTATAAATAAGATTTAACTGTGCAAAAACTTAGATTTGTCTGTAAAGTTGTTGTTTGTCTGATTTTCTCAAGTCAATAACAACTCATGCATTTCGGTCCTTGGGTTTTTTTCCAAAAGCATATCCATCCTACCTCTGCGCAACATGTCTATGGGCAACTTTTGGAGGGAACGATCGAGGAAGACTTTAGCTCACGCCGAGCAGTGAGCACCCCACATCGTAATTATAGGAAAACATTGGGGCGTCAGTGCATTACGTTAATAGGTCTTGTTTGTAAAAGGCCCATGGTTTGGTTAATGGTAAGTAAACATATAGATACATTAAGACAGCCTACTCGCATGGCAAGTATGACATGTATAGACAATTTTGCGCATAATTTTAGTAAACCATGCAAAACTGATGTGCTAGAATTTGCGTTGTCCGATCACACGGCGCAGCTCCTTCACTGTCCTGTTCAAACAAAATGTATCATAAACTGCTGGTATGCGGCTAAAAGGGATTATAGTATGGAAAACATAGCCAAGTTCAAAGGTCACATCAAAAATATAACCTTCTCTGAGATTTACGACACGGATGACCCAAATATTGCATATAGTAATTTTATCGACTCTTTCAAGCTTTTGTACGATTTGTGTTTTCCGATTAAACTGATCAAAATTGATGTTATTAAAAAACCTAAGTGGCTGTCAAATGGAATTAAATTGTGTAGCCAAAGAAAAAGAAAGCTTCTGTGGCAGATGAGATTAAACCTAAGTAGGGATAGTAAAACTAAATTCACTAATTATTCAAAATTGCACAAAAAAATTATTCATTTGACACAGAAGGCACAAAACAATCACAAAATTAAATTATCTAAAAATAAATCTAAAACTACGTGGCAAATTATTAATGGTGCGAAGCATAATTTACCCAAACAAAACATTTATAAAATTAAGGTTAACGACCGTATTCTATCAAACCCCAAGACCATTGCTGAAGCGTTTAATAACTACTTTATCGATAAAATTCAGCCGAAACATAACGACACCAAGAAACCCGAACGCTGTAAAATAAACGCGAGCACTAAATCGATGTTCATGTCGCCTAGTGTACCTTTAGAAATACATAAAATAATAATGGCTTTAAACAATACAAGAAGCGTAGGATATGACGGTATTAGTACAAAAATACTCAAACACGTATCAATGGAAATATGTGGACACTTAAGTCATATAATTAACCTTAGTATCAGCGCAGGCATCTTCCCCGATGCCTTAAAAACTTCTATAATAAAACCAATGTTTAAGAAAGAAAATAGAGAATTAATGAAATATTACCGGCCAATAGCACTAATACCTGTTATCTCCAAAATCTTTGAGAAATACATATATAACGAATTATATAAATTCATTGATAAAAATAATGTTTTGTGTGACGAACAGAAAGGATTTAGACAACATAGGACTATCAATATGGCCGTATATGACTTTATTAATAATGTTATTCAGAATGTAGACAAACGAATACCTGTATGTGGCATATTTTGTGACATGACACAGGCCTTTGATCACGTGGATTATGCTATTCTCTTAAGAAAACTTGAAGCATATGGCATTAGAGGCAATTTACTTAGTCTTCTTGAGTCTTACCTTAAAGATCGAAAACAAATAACTGAAATTTGTCAAATTAATCCAGTTAGCAAGCGCGAAGAGATATTTCGATCCTCAGAGCGTGAAGTTATGTTTGGAGTACCGCAGGGGAGCGTGTTGGGTCCTTTTGTATTCATACTGTACATAAACGATTTACCTGAATGCATTGAAAAACCAATAACATTGTTTGCGGACGATAGTACTGTGACAATACCATGTGAAAGTGAGGAGACATATGAAAGGGACATTAATAATTGTTTAAAAAATGTTGTTAATTGGTTAGAGGCAAATAATTTAAAAATAAACTTGGAAAAAACAAAAGTTGTACATTTTAGTCAGCGGATTCCTAGAATCAGCCCTAATATACACTACAACAATGACGAAGTAGAAGAAGTAGAAAGTACAAAATTTCTGGGTCTCGTAATAGATAAAAACCTAAATTGGAAAGCACATACTGATACTCTATGTAAGAGAATTAGTAAGTCCGCATACGCTCTACATTCACTATCCCCAATAATATATATGGATGCACTTCTTACTGTTTATTATGGCATAGTAGAATCGCACTTACGTTACGGTATTATATTCTGGGGAAATTCAACCGAAAGAGAAACAGTTTTTAAAGCCCAGAAAAGATGTCTACGGGCGATGTTTAAGCTTAAATCCACTGATAGTTGCATGCCGTACTTTAAACAGCATAAAATATTAACACTACCTTGTCTGTACATAATGGAAGTAGCTGTGTTTGTGAAGTCGAACCCAAATCGTTTTAAACGCCTGGCTGACGTAGTTCCACGCAACAGACGCGACAATAATCTAGTATGTTCCCACCCCGCCAAAACGGCACTAATGCGCAAGAGTGTCTACTGCATGGCTTCGGTCATTTATAATAAGTTACCTAAGCAGTGGAGAGAATTGCCGCTATCTTTATTTAAAAGCAGACTCCGAAACTTTTTAACTCTTAAAGCGTACTATACTGTCAGTGAATTCCTTACTGAGAGGGAATTTGGGTAACTTAATTGACATTGATATTAAATTGACATTATAGTTTTTTTTTTGTTTTTATTGATATATTGACATTGTAAATTTTATTCTATTACATTCTATTATTGACACTGTATTTCTATCTTTATTTCCATTAAATATTTCTAATTATGTATACTCAATTTTTAATGTTTTGCTTGTTTTTTTCTGTCCTAAGTTATTTTGTGTTTTATTGTAATTAATATTTTAATTTGTTGATTATCTTTTTTTTATAATAATGACTGAATAAGTATGTGAAAGAGTGTACACCTATAAGGTAGATTTTTGAGGAACGAAGTATTTATTATTAAGATCTCATGTAACATGTACCAAAAATCACACCAATAAATAAATTTGAATTTGAATTTGAAAATTTGATACGATAAGTAATTTTGCTTTAATTGTACAACAACATTTTAACAAACCTCATTTGGAAATACATAATTAATATTTAAACATTCTGAGGACCTAGAATAGTAACCATCGCTTCTAAAACAAATAAAATAGCACTCGTAATTTTGTATTTTGTAATCTACTCAATAAAGTGGAGACAATGATATTGGAGAAATTAAAAATTCATTTGATTGACATACGCGTAAGCCACCAAAAAGCTTGCATCAATCTTATTATAAATTATAACTGTTGGTTTATTGGTACACAAAAACCAAATAAAAATACAATCTTCTTATTGATTTTCATTAAGTCGTAAAATAGAGACAAATATTGGTAGGTTAGTCGATAGCTCGTTTTCAGAGATGAGCTGTGTTTTTAATTAACAAGTTCATTTAACAAATCTGATTCCTCCTGCTATAAAAAACTTGCTTGTTTGTGATCGACACTTACTAGTTCATATAAAAGTTCATATTATCCCAAAACAAGCATGTAAAATATAACACAGAAATAATTTCAGAGAAACGACGATTTTATTTCGATTAAAAAAATCACTGTTCACGGTAGCGTGCAATATAACAAACATTTTAGCTTACAAGTGACTTTAAGCTTCGCTAAGTGTCTGTTTACACCCGTTATAAGTCTAAGCTCCTTGTGAAAGTGTCTCATCTGAGAAATGTCTACTTCTTATTTCTAACTTGGAGTAGCGTTGCTGTTTGAGATAATTCAGTTTGCTAGAAGGTACGGTAAACTTTTCTGTTTTGTCTGACTAAGGCTAACCGTCTGCATTTTGGTGGTGAGGGTGTAAAAACCCTTTTAACGAAGGCAAAAGGCACTTGTCCGATATATGCGACGTGGCGATGCCCCGAGTCCGGCCAGGAAGCGCCTGATGTCAGGTGTACTGGTGGTCGCGAGAGCTGACGTCTCTGCGCGAGGCGTGTGTGGCTGCGCGACACCTGTACGCCAGGCATCGCAGGCTCCGCGTTCGCCCACCGAATGCGGCAGCCATCGAGGCGGAGCTTTATGAGGGGTACAGAGCGGCGAAGACCGCCCTCTGCGAGGCTGTCCTGTGGGCCAGGGATCTGGCCTGCGAGGAGATGCTGGGGACTCTCGACAGACATCCGTGGGAGCGCCCTTACAAGATGGTGCGGGATAAACTCCGCACCTGGGCCCTCCCACTGACGCAGAGTCTCCGGCCTGAGCTCGTGGAGGACGTGGTGAGCACTCTGTTCCCTACGCGGGGAGAACATCCCCCCCCCCCCGCCTATGGCTCCGCCACCTGCGGTGCTGGAAGCGGACCACCAGGATGACGACGACGACACTCCGGAAGTGACTGGGGTAGACCTGAGAGTGGCGGTACGCAGGCTCAGTGCCAAAAATACCGCCCCGGGACTCAACGGCTTGCCTGGCGAAGCCTGGGTCCTGGCCTCGGAGGCTTTTGGGCCCCGACTGGAGGCGCTCCTAAGCGCATGCTTGGAGAGGGGCCAGTTCCCGCTTCGTTGGAAGACGAGGAAGCTGGTTCTCATTCGGAAGCCGGGGCGCCCTGCGTACTCTCCGTCCGCATACCGGCTCATAGTGTTGCTCGACGAGGTGGGCAAGCTCTTTGAAAGAGTAATTGCAAACCGCCTCGCCGAGCACCTTGCGGGGACGGGGCCGGATCTTGCGGAACACCAATTTGGTTTCCGCAAGGGGCGCTCTACGGTGGACGTCATCATGCGCGTGAGAGCCCTCACGACGGGGGATGCAGTGTCCCGGGGTGGGGTTGTCTTGGCGGTGTCTCTCGACATCGCCAACGCCTTCAACTCCATGCCCTGGAGCTGCATAAAGGAGGCACTCCGGTATCACCGGGTGCCGACCTACATCCGTCGAGTGGTCGGGGACTACCTGACGGACAGGGCAGTAATTTACCCCGGTCGCAGTGGAGAATGGAACCGGCGAGAGATGTCGTGCGGTGTTCCGCAGGGATCGGTTCTAGGGCCATCCTTGTGGAACATCGGGTACGACTGGGTGCTGCGCGCCGACCTCAGTATCGGTGTCAGCGTAGTTTGCTACGCTGACACGCTGACACGGTGGAGCATACGGTGGAGGTGTGCCCCGCGTGGGCGGAGCACCGCCGTGTCCTCGAAGTGGCGATTGGCGGCGGCGACCTCTCGCGTCCGGCCCTGGTGCAAGCCCGCCTGGGCCTGGTCCGGAGCGAGACGGAATGGGACGCCGTCACCTCTTTCTGCGAAGCAGTAATGCTAGAAAAGGAGGTGGCGGAACGTGAGAGGGAGAGAACCTCACAGCGTTCCGGCCGCCGCGGGAGACGCCCCCGGCGTCGGGGGCCACAACGTGGCCCCCGTCCACCGTAGGCGCGGGCCTGTGGACGGTGGGCTATGGGCTAGCTCGCCGTTCGTCCGTCTCATGACGAAAGGCCGTGTCGACGGCGCGTTCGTGTTCCACGCGCGCCTCAAAGAGAGTCTGCAAAAGGAAGGGGTCCGCAAGGACCGATGCCTGCCGGGGTTGCGGGACTGTTCGAAAGAGATACCGTGGCCCCGGAACAAAAAGGGCGATGAAGGAACATGGATGGGTTTTAGTCAGTAAAAGTCTGACACTCCCTTCTGCTCCGCCCAGAGCGGGAGAAGTCATTTGATGATTTCCCATCCAAAAAAAAAAAAAAAAACACAAGGCAAAAGGCACTTGTTTTCGTCGTCATTGCGATATTTTTTTTGTTCTACTCCATACCTGAACACTTCTAGTTACGAAGATATTGGGGGTCAAAGTTCCAACTTTTGGATAATTTAATTTTAAATACAATTTTTTTAATGTAATATTTTTACATTAAACACCTCCACGACCCCCGTACTATTCAATCCATCCATCAGCACAATGTTTTAAGTGCGTTACAGTGAGTTTTACCACAAAACATTATTTTTCACCCCAAAAAAAAGTCGTTTCCAAGCAATAATTTTTGCGTAAAGATATTTAGTTTCATGTACTTACAGAATGCTTGGTTGACGGCTTCGTAATGAGGTTGTGTACACCCTGCATCCTGACAAAATTGGAGCTTATTTTGGTGATATTACAGAGATTGTAATAAGCCTAGATTTTCAATAAATATTTTTTAACATGTTGTGTATACAAGTATATCGTGATGGCCGTAAGCGGAAAATAGAACTTAAAAACGTGTTTCGCCGACCCCAAAGGCCGTAAATGAGGAAAAGTTGGTAGATGTCACATGTTTTGAACCGACTTCAAAAAAAGGACGAGGTTATCAAGTCGACCTTTTTTTTGTGTGTATGTTCAGTCTTTTTTTCGCCAATTGTGAACCGATTTCGATGATTCTTTTTTTGTTTGGAAGAAAATTACTTCGCGGTGGTCCCGTTTAAATTTGGTGAAGATCTGATGGTGATCTTCGGAGATATGCAATGGAACTCTTCAATTATAGACAGCAAATCGGTCGTGATTACTGCAATCGCTTGGATGTTTGTTGTTTTCACAAAATCATAACATAACATCACGCCTGTATGCTCTGAGGGGGTATGCAGATGTGTACAGTACACCCACATTTCGACAGTTCGGTCTGTTAGGTTCCATTTTATTGAGGATAAGCCTACCATGACATGGTATTGTTAACAATTTGAAATAAATGACTGCCTCGTTGGTCTAGTGGTGGCGACTACTCAGCATGAGATCCTGGGTTCGATTCCCAGGTCGGGCAAAGTGTTATTGGGTTTTTCCATCAGGAATTTCTCAGTAGCAACCACGGAGTCTAGATTTGCGCCAGCGGTTGCCCCCTATAACATGGGACATAAACATAACTGGCGAAATGTGGGTGTAGGTCCTATTGGGTACACCTCAGCCCAACTCTTCAGAATTACAGGCGTGAGGTTATATTATGTTAAAATAAATGTATAGCTAATATTAGTGTAATATTACAACTAAAAATGGTAAAATAAAAACTTTTTTGCAAAAAATAAAACCGACTTCAAATACACAACAAAGTGAAAAATAACTTTAGCTTCAGAAGTCGGTGGCAAAGAAACTGAATCAAACACACAGAAGTCACACAGTTTTTCACTTTGTTGTGTTTTTGAAGTCGGTTTTATTTTTTGCAAAAATGTTTTTTTCTTTAAACGAGTTCTTTTGGTTCTAAGACCCGCTGATTCCTCACTGAACGAACCTACAGAATTCAAAAGTCGAGACCATTACTATCTGGTATTCTGTCTCTGTTATTTGTTTTATAATACATCCCATCATTTTTACTTTTTATTATTGTTTTTTTATGTGTACATATTGTAACATTTTATTTTTAGTTGGTATTTGTACAAACATTTTTAGACTTTAATAGGTATGTGTTAGTTTATGTTGTCAAGCGTATGGCACTCGTGGGCTGCAATTGAAAATTACCGTCAGGTACACATTGTGTTACCATCTGGAACTATGCTGAGCTGAGGCTCTTTTCTACCAATCCGCACTGGGCCCGCGTGGTGGATTATAGCCCATTCCCTCTCATAGAGAGAAGGCCTGTGTCCCAGCAGTGGGAACATTAATAGGCTGATGATGAGGCTCTTTTGGCTTTATTAGTTTTGTTTGTTTGTTTATTTATTTTGTAAAATTTTCTAGGTGTTTTAATACAAAATAAAAACAATTTTTTTTTGATCTATCTGAAGAATAGTCTTCAAATTCACTCACTGAAAAATCACTAAATACGCACGAAGTCCTGTAATAACGCCTACAGTTAGACCTGTAGCCCAAGAGCCGACCGGCATACTTAGGAAACAATTGCGGCATAAATGCACATTACTTTGATAGTTATTATAACGACGAAGATTGTAAGCCATCGTTTATGGTAGGTTGAAATGTAAGCGGGTTTATTACCCGGCATTATAGTGAGGCCTTCCCGGACGAATAGACTTTGATGTGGTTCAGTGATGTTAATATTTGTGGTGGAAATGGAGGGGTATTATGGCGGTCTCTTTACACTATCGTCTTTGTCTTAGATGAGAGACCGTATTTTCTTCTTCTTAGAGTGTCGATGACAATTTAAATTGGACAATTTAAATTGAGTCAGCCCAAAATTTAGCGACGAGTTTGGCACTTACGGTAGCATCCATCAGCTCCTGTGATGTGCAAGCAATAGGACAGGCAAGACACGATGTCAAGTGTCCCTTCGTTTGTGGAGCAACACCACATTTACACTCTAGGTGGCGGTGGCGTGTCCATCGAACACAGCAACCGTGTTTTGATAGTATAGTATTTGTACGTCAACAAAAGAGTTTGGTATGCAGGCCAGCAATCTTCTTACTATTATTATAGATGCGAAAAAGTCATAAACAATCTGTTTGCAATTTCATCCAAACCCGTTCAGTGGTTTCTGCGTGAAAGAATAACAAAAATCGATCCTCACAAATTTTCGCGTTTATAATAATAGTAAGAAGATTGCTAGCCTGGATACTTAACTCTTTTGTTGACTATACTTCAGGCTAGATGGCGTCACACTGTTCCCAAACCACTGTAACTCCTGAAAGCCAGAATCAACAGTGGCGACCACCAGAAAAGCGCCGAGACAATGAAGCTCGACGAAGTCCCAGAGAATGAATTTAACTGTCTTGGATCCCGCAACGAAATTAATCAGAAAAGTATAGTGGAGGAGGAAAAAAAAAAAAAAAAGGTCATGATGGACTGTCTAGCATTCACCGAACTAAGTTGGGATCAGGTCGACGAGCTAACAGTCCCGTTCGTTCAGTAACAGCAACGTGAATTCGATTCCCCGATAAGGTGTACTGCTTTTGGTTTCTTCTGTAAAGAATGGCTCAGCAACAACCTGGAGTCAGTCAGTTGGTAAAAAACGAAGTTCGTTATGCAATCATCTGCCAGCCTTTTCCCAACTATGTTGGTGTCGGCTTCCAGTCTAACCGGATGCAGCTGAATACCAGTATTTTACATAAAGCGACAACCTATCTGACCCCCACAACCCAGTGGCAACTAATACGATACCCTTTGGTAAAACTGGTTGTCAGACTTTCGGGTTCCTGACATCCTGTAACAACTGTACAACTGCACGTCTTTCTACATCGTTCTCACATATGTGTATAATCTCAAAACGCATCGCAACGCATTAATGATGTAACCAAAATATTTTTGTAACAACATTTTGATTTAAAAGAGTGTCTATGGAGTTTCTTGCCCATTCTTCTCCATAGAGATTTACGCTAGGGAATGGGCAACTACAGTACTTTCTCAAGTTATTATGCCTTGTGACTGGGACTGTGGCTTTGTTTTTTTTGTATTTTTGACGTCAAAAGTAATGGTCTAAATGAAATAAATGCTTTGAGTTTGAGTTTGACAAGATCTACAAATGACAGCCGGGACCAACGGCTTAACAAAGATTATTATTACGTCGTATGAAAAACATAACCCTGTCTTTTCTGTCGTGTAGCTAAGCTTTCCACGAACTGAAATAATAATCACGTAATTACGTAAAGTGAAGAGAATATAATTAGACGAAGATTAATATAATTATTCAATTACTATGTATCTTAGCGTATGTATTATTAGATGGATCAGTTGAAATGTACACACGCTATTCAGTTTATTTGGAATAATCGTAGCTCGTGGCTTAATAATAACAGCTGCTCGCTGGGTTTGATTTCAGGCTAAGCCGCGCTTGCCCAGGTTGGTTCGTGGACCACTCATTACATACCGAGTTTCCTCCGTGTCTCGGAAAGCAAGTTAAGCCGTTGGTCCCGGCTGTCACTTGTAGAACTTTGACTGTCGTTACAGGTTGTCAGTGGTCCGATAGTCTGTCAACCAGTCTAATGATATTGGATTTATCTGGATAATGATACCAAGGGGTATCGTGTTACTCAGCACTAACTAGGTTGTGGAGGTCAGAAACGCCCTCGTAGGACTGCTGGAAGAAATTTCTTATGAAATAAGCAGTATCTTTGTGTTCTTCTATGTCACTCTAATGTTCTTTTAAGTTCTTTGTGTGTGCGGGAAATAACAGCACCCGAACATGCGAAATAAAACTCTTGTGATCCATATAGGTAATGCAATTTTTAATCCGTCCGTTAAGTGTCAATCAAACATCTGTCACCGACCCTAGGGATGTATCATCTCTGTAGTGATGTTATGCGTTGAACACGAAGGAGGGCGATGTGAGCATCGCCACACCACCCCCCTACGGAGACCAAAAAAAAAGGCTAAAATAACTAACAATAAAGCACAATAACACAATTATAACACAAAAATACAATTAGGTATAATACAATTAGAGCACAACAATACAATGAAACAAGAAACTAATCAAAATTCTTAAATCTAACGCGCCTACCCGAGCTTGTGGTATAGGACTGCTTTACTGGCAAATGAACCTGTCCTGACTGTTTCGAGATTGAGGGCTCGGGCGACTTATTTCTTACGGCTTGCCGTGGAGGAAAATCAGCCGGGGCGGGCAATCGCATAGTGAGAGTTGTTTGCAGATCGGAATGATCAATGAACGCCGGTTTGAGTCTGTCGACGCTTACGACAGCCTTGTTGCCCATTATCATTAGGGTGAATGTTTTCCCATCACACGAGCGCTACAAGACTTAGTATGGACCCGAATAGGGTGGCTGCAACGCTCTTCGAATTGTATCGTCTCTTAGGTATACATGAGTCGCTGTCGACAAATCCTTGAATATAAATGAAGCTGGTTTACCATGTCGACTAGCTGGCAATGGTCGTACCAATGACATTTTGTGTCGCAGCTGTACCACGAAATCGACTGGGTTTTCTTATCTTTCTGATGCTAGAGGTGGAACCAAAAGTTCTCGTGGGAGCCTGAGAGGCTCTCCGTAAAGTAATTCTGCTACCGTGGCTTCGAGATCTTCTTTATACACCGAACGCATTCCTAGCAAAACCATCGGAAGGGACCTCACCCACGAATCATTATGGCACATTAACGCCCCTTTAAGTTGCCGATGAACTCGCTCTATCATCCCATTTGCGCAGGGGTGATATGAGGTGGTTCTAATGCGCTTGGTACCGAATTGCTGTAGTAATCGATGAAACAAATCAGACTCAAATTGAGATCCCCGATCTGTAGTAATAACCGCCGGCACGCCAAAACGAGATACCCATTCTTTAGTAAAAGTCTCGGCTACCTCCTCTGCGGTAATGGATCGCATGGGCCAAACCTTGGGCCATCTGGACACTCTGTCTATTGCGGTCAAACAATAACGGTATTCGTCACAGACGGGCAATGGACCAACGATGTCAATGTGGACATGCATGAAACGACCGGATGGTAGCTCAAAATTACCGACAGGGGTAGAATTGTGCCTTGAAATCTTGCTGCGCTGACAAGCTACACAAGATCGGGACCAGGCTCGGCAGTCTTTTCTAACCGAAGGCCAGACAAAACGCTCTACTACCAAACGAGTCGTAGCTTGGGCACCGGGGTGACTCAAATTGTGTAACTTGTTGAAAGCGGCACGGCGAAAGGAAGGGGTCAGATAGAGACGTGGCTTACCAGTAGAGGTGTCACAGTATACCGGAGTGTTGGTCATTGATGTACTGATTTGGGTGAGTGTTAGGCTGGAACCACGTAGCAATAAATTTGCAAGTTCTTGGTCTGATGCCTGTGACTTAGCCAAAGCTTCAAAATCTAGGTCTAAAGTGATGGCATCTATGTCAATACGTGACATAGCGTCGGCCACAATGTTGTCTTCACCCTTAATGTACTGGATATCAGTCGTGAATTGGCTAATGAATGATAGCTGGTTAAGTTGTGGAGGTGGCAGTTTCTCACGTCGCTGTAAAAAGGCGTACAAAAGGGGCTTATGATCTGTGAATATTGTTCCATGCTGAACTTCTAAAATGTACCGAAAATGTTGGACACTTTTATATATCGCTAACAATTCACGGTAATAAGCTGGCCACTGTGCCTGCAGTGGGGTCAACTTTTTTCTGAAAAAAGAAAGTGGACTCCACAGGCCGTTTTGATTTTGCTGAAGGCAGGACCCAATGTGAACACTAGATGCGTCAGTAAATAAACCTAATCTGGCATTGCTGATTGGATGTTGCAGCAGTGTTGCGTTGGAAAGGCTCTTTTTACAAGCTTCAAATTGTTGCAAGAGTTCAGGAGACCATGGAAATGGCTTTGCACCTTTACTGTTAGTTGCGACCAGGGCATCAAGAGCCTGGAATTGCGCTGCTCGTGGCACGAATCGACGATAATAGTTAAGCATACCCAGAATCCTGCGCATACCTTGTACTGTCTCAGGCGGTGGAAAATCCAGCAACGTTTGAATTCGATTCTGAGGGGGGCGAGTACCATCACCACTGACGTGGTAGCCGAGAAATACGGTTTCGCTGACACCTAGGACACACTTAGACGGGTTTAATACCACTCCGTAGTCTTGCAGGCGTTTGAAAAGGACGCGCAGGTGCTGAAAGTGGGTAGACTCGTCCTTGGAAAATATGAGGATATCATCTACATAAGGAAAACAGAAGTCGAGACCCCGTGTGACCTCATCGATGAAACGCTGAAAGGTTTGGTCAGCGTTCCTTAAGCCAAAAGTCATATGGGAATTTGAAGAGGCCAAACGGGGTTACGGTGGAAGTTTTGTCAATATCCTTTTCAAAAACTGGAATTTGGTGGTAAGCTTTGACAAGATCCAGTGTGCTAAATACCTTGGCACCAGCGAGGTTATGGGCGAAATCATTAATGTGCCGAACCGGGTATCGATCTGGTATGGTCCTGGTGTTCAGAGCACGGTAGTCACCGCAAGGGCGCCAGGTGTTGTCTTTTTTAACGGTCATATGTAATAGTGAAGACCAGGCACTTTTTGACGGTCGAGCTATCCCGCATCTTACCATTTCCTCGAATTTTTTTTTAGCTGCAACTAGTTTCTGCGACGCCAAACGACGAGGTCGACAGGAAACAGGGGGTCCGTCTGTGGTCTTGATATAGTGAACTGTGTTATGCTTGATGACTCTAGGGAGGCCAGGAGGTCGTGTGATATCTGGAAAATCCGCTAAGAGCTGAGTAAATATTAATTTGCCAGACGCTACTGCTCGTACGCTGGGCTGGTCAATACTAGCGGTGGAAGCAGCGGATTTTAGTCCAGTAGTACCGTCGACCAATTTCTTATTTCGGCAATCAGGTAAAAGGTGATAGAATGCCAAAAAATCAGAACCAATAGTGGCTGTGCTGACGTCGGCTATCACGAACTGCCAAATGAAATCGCGGCGCAAACCAAAATTTAATTTAAGGTTTACTGTAGCAAAAGTTTGTATACTGCTTCCATTAGCTGCACTTAGTTCATAATCAGTAGGCTGCCTGCGTGACGGTAACCAGCGATGCGGAAAACAACACAGGTCTGACCCAGTGTCAATTAGAAACTGGCGGCTGGTCACATGGTCCGTGACGAAAAGGCGGCGGCCGATATTTTCGCAATCAGTTGCCGCCGCTACTGACCGCTGATTGGGTTTTCCGACTTCCAGTCACATGGCCTAGTACATCTAGTTGCTTTAACGCCCCATCCCCTGTGGTACCAGCAGCGCTTGGAATTTTTTGCTGACCTACTGGAAGATGCTGACATGCTGGATGATGCGGACCGGTAGCCTATGGGACGGTGTTGCTGCCTCGAAAGTGCAGCTACTTGTTTACTCACATCTTCTAATTGCTGAGCCAATGTAGCTAGAGTTAAAGTTGAAGTTGCCGATGTGCAACGAACAACAGGTGGTGGGGCTTACTCCACTATTTTGTCAGCTAACTCCGACACTTTATCCAAATTGAGGTCAGCCTTTTTTTTTTTTTTTCGGATGGGAAATCATCAAATGACTACTCCCGCTCTGGGCGGAGCAGGAGGGAGTGTCAGACTTTTACTGACTAAAACCCATCCATGTTCCTTCATCATGGATGCATGTTCCTTCATCGCCCTTTGTGTTCCGGGGCCACGGTATCTCTTTCGAACAGTCCCGCAACCCCGGCAGGCATCGGTCCTTGCGGACCCCTTCCTTTTTGCTGACTCTCTTTGAGGCGCGCGTGGAACACGAACGCGCCGTCGACACGGCCTGTCGTCATGAGACGGACGGACGGCGAGCTAGCCCATAGCCCATCGTCCACAGGCCCGCGCCTACGGTGGCCGGTGGCCACGTGGTGGCCCCCGACGCCCGGGACGTCTCCCGCGGCGGCCGGGACGCTGTGAGGTTCTCTCCCTCTCACGTTCCGCCACCTCCTTCTCTAGCATTACTGCTTCGCAGAAGGAGGTGACGGCGTCCCATTCCGTCTCGCTCCAGACCATGGCTTGCACCAGGGCCGGACGCGAGAGGTCGCCGCCGCCAATCGCCGCTTCGAGGACACGGCGGTGCTCCGCCCACGCGGGGCACACCTCCACCGTGTGCTCCACCGTGTCCTCCGAAATTGAGGTTAGCCTGTGCTGCTAGTATTGCTTGAGCTTGTTGTGGCAGACGGCGCAACCAAAGTTGGCGTATGATATTTTCATCTGAAAGAACCGACCCTGCAAGTGAGCGAAGGTGTTGAAGAAATTGAGACGGTTTTCGGTCACCAAGCTCTTCATCACTTAGAAGCTGTCTAACTCGTTTCTCTTAGGAAGTTGAAAGTCGTTGAATAAGGACTTCTTTCAATTTTTCATATTTTCCTTCGGCTGGTGGATTTGTTATTGAATCCTCAACCTCACCTGCCAGCCTCTGATCCAGATGACCTACTACATAATTGTATTTGGTAGTGTCGCCAACAATATTAGCAATTTGGAATTGGGCCTCCACTTGTGCAAACCAAATTGCAGGCTTGTCAACCCAAAATGTAGGTAATTTTACTGCTACCCTACATACCTTTGCCTCCACTTCATTCTGGCCTAGTCGCTTTTGTAATGCTGCATTTTCTACTATCAGTTGCTCGAGTTGTGCCTGAAGCTGTTCGTTCGCCATGATACAAAATCTATACAAAACAAGTAGCAATAATACCACACACCCGAGCACTGCAGAAAAAACAAATAATAAATAAATTTTGGTAACTACAGTACCAAACCCAAAAGCAATTAATGATGTGGGTTAGTTACATATACACTTTTTTCAATGACGTAGGTATCTTAAGTAGGTATGCAGTGCACCTTAAAATTAACATTCTTAAAGATAAAAAAGGATCTAATAGAATTAAAAAAAAAAAAAAAACTTAACTAAGCAGTTCATAAAGGTAAAATAAAAAAAAACTTGAATCATTTGCTCAGATCTTTGGGTAAGTGCAATGCAGCTCCACAAAATAGTATTTAATAAGCACAGCCAAATGTTTTTATTATTTTGTGCCTATGTAGATATTAAATGCGAGCAGGCGTGAGTGGTTAGGAATGACCAGTGCTGCTTATCGTGTGTTCAGATTTCACTTTACACTTGCATTTAAAGCACACACAACATGCAAACTTACACAGTTGTTGTTCCGGCGATTGAAGTCGTTAGGTACCAACTGCCAGTTGTAGTCTGTGTTTTCGTGGCAGACCGTAGACAGAGCGGCGTTGCGCCGGTACTGTGGTTGGCGTCGGTAGCGTCGTAATTAACATCAAAATATGGTATCTGCTCTTGTTTGAAACGCGACGATAGAAGCAGGGAGTTGACACTCCGTCGCCCACGTCGGCAATTCTTTGTCTGCCTAATGATTACAGCTCACCTCCTGATGTTGCTTGGTCAGCCGAAGGCGTGACAGATCACGTCGGGGTCACCAATGCGGGAAATAACAGCTCCCGAACATGCGAAATAAAACTCTTGTGATCCATATAGGTAATGCAATTTTTAATCCGTCCGTTAAGTGTCAATCAAACATCTGTCACCGACCCTAGGGATGTATCATCTCTGTAGTGATGTTATGCGTTGAACACGAAGGAGGGCGATGTGAGCATCGCCGCATGTGTACATAAATAAATAGACTCCTTATTTAATACTGGTACTTGTTAGTTCTGGCTTCTAGTAGACGACTTCAACATTTGGACCAGGCTATGCGGATTATAATGATGCCTCGCTCCGTAAAAGCCACCAAGACTGAAATAAACAATTAAAAATCATCATATGTCAATTCTTTACCCAAATATGATGGAGTTAACTTCCAGTCTAACTTTTGAATGTTAACCAGTTCCTACTTCTACAGTTCAGAAATAACACGTAGTTTAACACAGAACTTGCCAGTTCTTAAGCTCACATCCAATTCATGTTCCTTGAGGCAAAACAGACTTTTAACAGCTAAGAAACTTATAGTTTTAAATAAAACTTGCCTAAGTCAGTATTACCGTAGTTCTTTGTCGCACATAGTAAAGGGGGTCATGAATAAAGGCGTGCACGAAGCAAGCTTATTTGACTTAAGGCGAATGCATTAAGGTAGCGTGCAAAATTAAAATTTATGTAATTTTTTTGCACGGTACGGTTCAATTCCCAGGTCGGGAAAAGTGTTATTGGATTTTTCATTAGGGATTTCTCAGTAGCAGCCACGGAGTATGGATTGTGTGCGGTTGATGGCAATAGGCTCGCCCCCTGATACATTGGACTTAAACATAACTAACTGGCGAAATGTGGGTGTACTGTTACGTACATCTCTGCTTAGCTCTTCGGGGATAACAGGCGTGTCGTTATGATTCTTGCAATTTTCAGGTTTGGATCAGGTTGTCATGTTGTCGATTGATTGATAAGCGACCGCTAGAAAATTTATTTAAATTTACGGCTTGGACATAATAAACATGATACGACGTCGCATCGTGCTATCGTAGGAATTTATATCAAAACAAGTAGAAATAAATCTCTTAACGCTACGAAAAAATAGGTCGTATATCCCTGTTCTAAAGCACAGTAAAAATATATGCAGTAGGTTGACTTCAAACGTAGATTCGATGCTACGTCGTATCGTGGGAATCTACGACATCGCAACGTCGTTGAAACTATCTCTAGTGCGGTCCATTTTTCGAAATTTACTGCGACCGACCACACGACGAAATCGTGACACGTTGCGATGTCGTGACACGTTGCGTTGTCGTAGATTCCCACGAAACGACGTCGCATCGTGAGACGTCGCCACGTCGCAGCACGATGTGACGTCGTATCGTGTTTATGTGTATACGCCGTTAGTTCTTACAAATATTAGCTTTGCTTTGAATGTGTTTTCCTTTTATATTTTATCAGCACGTCATGTCTCTCCGACAAAAATAACTTTTTTGGTTTTATTTATTAACCGCTGACCGGCGAGCGGAACATGAGTCATAAAAAGGCGGGCCGGCGCACGCTTCGCTTATCAATAGCGGCGCGCGCGCATGCCTAGCATAGTTTTTTTTAATATTGATTCTCTTGATTATACCTACGTTAAATCATATTGACTAAGGTAAATAAAGGTAAGGTTTGGTAAGGTAATCATAGGGCACGCCACAATAGTGGCGGTAAGTCCCCTCTTTGAGGAATGGCTTGAGAGACGCCACGGCGTCCTCACTTTCCGCCTGACGCAGGTCCTCACCGGACACGGTGTTTTCGGGAGGTTCCTGCACCGAATTGGGCGGGAGGAAACGCCCGGGTGTTTCCACTTCGAGGATCGACCGGAGGACACGGTGGAGCACACGGTGGAGGTGTGCCCCGCGTGGGCGGAGCACCGCCGTGTCCTCGAAGCGGTGATTGGCGTCGGCGACCTCTCGCGTCCCGCCCTGGTGCAAGCCATGGTCCGGAGCGAGACGGAATGGGACGCCGTCACCTCCTTCTGCAAATCAGTAATGCTAAAGAAGGAGGTGGCAGAACGTGAGAGGGAGAGAACCTCACAGCGTCCCGGCCGCCGCGGGAGACGCCCCGGGCGTCGGGGGCCACCACGTGGCCCCCGGCCACCGTAGGCGCGGGCCTGTGGACGGTGGGCTAAGGGCTAGCTCGCCGTCCGTCTGTCTCATGACGACAGGCCGTGTCGACGACGCGTTCGTGTTCCACGCGCGCCTCAAAGAGAGTCAGCAAAAAGGAAGGGGTCCGCAAGGATCGATGCCTGCCGGGGTTGCGGGACTGTTCGAAAGAGATACCGTGTCCCTGGAACACAAAAGGCGATGAAGGAACATGGATGGGATTTAGTCAGTAAAAGTCTGACACTCCCTCCTGCTCCGCCCAGAGCGGGAGAAGACATTTGATGATTTCCCATCCGAAAAAAAAAAAAAGGTCGCAAATCATCATAAAAACTGATGCTAACCGACAAAATAATAGCAAAAAAACGTAAGAAAATTTATATTTCGTCGTCTACCGTTAGGTGCTTTCGCCTTAATCGGTACGAAGTTTCCAACATACTGTGATCCGGCCAAAAGCCGTTGTAATTACCCCGCAGTCAAACTTTCTAACAATCTTTCATGAACAAATTTAATTAATGCACAGCTATTGGTGGTCCACTTAGAGTATAGATAAGACAGGCTTGGCTTCGTTTTTACTTGCCTGATCTTGTTAACTTCTACGCACCATCTGCCTAGCCTTTTCCCAACTATGTTTTGGTCGGCTTCCAGTTCAACCGAATGCAGCTGAATACCAGTATTTTCATGTAGCGACTGCCTATCTAACCTCCACACGACCCAGTTAGTACTAAATAATAAGATACATGACGAGTTGGACTCCCTTTTCGTTCCCAACTATGTTTTGGTCGGCTTCCAGTTCAACCGGATGCAGCTAAATACCAGTATTTTCATGTAGCGACTGCCTATCTAACCTCCACGACACAGTTAGTACTGAATAATAAGATACATGACGAGTTGGACTCGTTCTCGACTGATTGGCCCTGAGGAGGCAAAACACCGGGAGAGTTGGAATGGAATGGTGGAGGTCTTTGCAATGGGACAGAATCGGCTAATAACAAAAACACGATACTCCTTGGTAAGACTGTTTGTCAAACTCTCGGACCACTGACTATGTGTAACGACTGTCAAAGTTCTACAAATGACAGCCGGGAACTGATGTTCCCGGCTGTCATTTGTAGAACTTTGAACTTTGCTTATCGTGCTTTCCGAGGCATAGAAGGAAATCGGTAGGTATTTATGTAATGGGTGGTCACTTGTCCACGGATCAACCTAAGCAAGCCCGGTTTAACCTAAAGATCGATCAGAGCGGCTGTTTTTATTTAGCCACTAGCATGACTGACTACGAGCAATTTTTTTATTTTAATTAGTTATCTTTGTACTGTTTATTTTTCTTTTTCGTGTGGTTAATGCCTAACCTGATGACAGAATCTTTATGGCGCCCATGGGCCTCTGACTTGGCTTTGCTTGGCAGTGTTGAACTATGTCAAAGGCTATACTAAAGTTTAGTGCAGAAAACATCTTTTAAACTGCACGAAATTTGGTTCGATCAGAGGGTGTCAATCTAAAACTAAAATAGCTCGTAACATTCATACTCTGTGTGAGTATCTTTGCATCGTGTACCAGTAAAAGATCCGCCTTTGTGTTAAGTCTATGTTTGACTTCGAACGATCAAGTTCACAGTTCGATGTAATCTGAATAAATGGTGTAAAGAACGAACTTTTTTTTGCCGTTTGAAAGGAATTTGAAGTTTATTTTTTTCATAAGTTCGTTTTCCGGACTTATCAAGAGCTATGTAGAATTAAGCACTCGAAATAATGACTGGAAATCGATATTTTAACTGTATTCGTCTTATTTCCAAAAAAGAACCGGATCTATAATTAATGGTGATTAAAGAGAGTACCTTAGTAATTATGTTTTCATAATTGCAGAAACATCTTGATTTCGAAACGTTTTGATCAATCAAATCAAACAAACGTGAACAAAATTGATTCCCTTTAAACCCCTTCCACAACCTACGATATGCGACGCGATTTGCGTCAAGCATCAAGTGCGTGTGTTACTTGTTTAAACCCCGTGAGCCCCGTGACGTAGCAATGACTCGTGATATGCTCCGAACAATAAAATTTCAATTGTTTTCTTCGCAGTCGCGGTCCTAGCAAGCATGTCAGCTAAACGTGTACCTCTGTGTCATGGCCATGATCACTCTAGCTTAAAACCTTTGGCAAAATATTGCTGAGTGTCTCTTCCAAAACTCTCCAGTTTTTTCGATTTTGTGTCATGGCTATTCAGTTTCTTCTGGCCACTTTATTGAGATCGTCTGTCCACCTAGTCGGTTGTCTTTCCACATTCCTCCATCCCGTCAGTGGCCTGTTTCTTTATTCTTTAAACTCCTTACTCAAACTTTATTTAATGCGTCTCAATGAAGCAATTTATTTATCACTTTGTACCACTCTCCGGAGACACATGTCTATAATTAAGGGGAAATTAATATCCGCATAAACCGTCTGTCTAACGATGTACAGCCCGAGGCTTAAGATGTGATCGAATTATCTTGTCACTACTTATTAGCGAAACACTTACAGTGTTACGATAGAAACATTAATTTGATAAATGATGCTTATTTTGCAAATAGGTTTTTATAAAGAGCTGTTTTACACGTCATTTTTAGGGTTCCGTACCCAAAGGGTAAAAACGGGACCAAGACTCCATGGTCTGTCTGTCCGTCTGTCTGTCACCAGGCTGTATCTCAAACCGTGATAGCTAGACAGTTGAAATTTTAACAGATGATGTATTGTGTATAATATATTCCTGTGGCCGCTATAACAACAAATACTAAAAACAGAATAAAATAATATTTAAGGTAATAATATTTAAATTATTTAATCAGCAAAAAAATCACGTTTGTGGTATGGGCTCCCATTCCACAAACGTGAATTTTTAGCTGATTTTTGCTCGATATTAATAACGGTAACAGGTAAACGCTTGAAATATTTACAGAATATTGAGTTGTATTTTCACTTTAAAAGTAAATAATTAAATTAAAATAAAAAATAAAAAATTAAGGGGGCTCACATACATCAAATGTATTTTTTTTGCCGGCTTGTCTAATGTTGTATAGATAATGGTACGGAATCCTTCGTGCGCGACTCCGACTCGCACTTGGCCGTTTTTTTTAAACTAGCCAGCTTCTGAAATTTGCTTGATGTCATAGCTTCTTTTACTTTGTCGGAACATAGTGTTGGTGACCGGCCTCGTACTTTTTTGCCTTCAGTATTGCTAACAATTACCAGCTTTTCAAAGCTGCTATCTCCCCTCCGCATTATGTGGCCAAAATAGGTAAAAAAATGTCATTAGGTAATTTATTATACAACTCTGCTCCTTCGTATAATATTTTTTTTTGTAGTTTGGAAAGGATAGACTCATTTGTGCGTTTGGCTGTCCATTGAATCATTCAGCCTCACATTTCGGTAGCGTCTATCCCCTGTCTTTTTCTTACTCGGATTGCCCACGTCTAAACTCTATAAAGAAAAATAGGGAAAAGAACTAATCGCATAAACTACACATAGTCACTTTAAATAATCTTTCTAGCCACATTAATTTGCACACAAACTCTTGACTAGCACCGCTCAGTGAAACAAGAGTAAACTGCTTTGCAACTTGGACCTCGTCCAGATCACGTACCGCGGTCGTATTGTAAAGTATTCACGATATTTATTACTGCTTGGCTGTCTTTTCTGTCAGCTGAGTAGGGAGAAATTATAATAAGTGACATTTTAAGTTTATGGAAGAATATGTTAGCAAGAGTGGTCTTGACTTGCTTTATTTCTCATCAATTATGAATAATAGATGGATACAAAATAGCTGATGACCTGGTGAAGGTTGCGGGGATCCGCTGGATGCGAGTCGCACGGGACCGGTCAATGTCCTGTGGCCTGTGTCTAGCAGTGGACGTCTTTCGGCTGAAATGATGATGATGTTGACATACTAGCCTGTAATATACGAAGGTTTGGACAACCATGTTTGTCTATAGTACAATAACTCTCGTATGGCGCGCGTCGTCAGTGCGCTCCGGCCTATTCGGTATCTTTTCATTCATTATTTCTATACAAAGTCAACGGGGCGGGGCTAGAGAGCGTTTCTATGTTGCGAGTGCAAGCAAAAATTATCTTAGTGGTTATCAGGCGGGAGTGTCCTCGATAGTACATCCATATTCTTCTTCCTTTCCATCCATCATTTATTTGTTTATCTAAGTACACACAAAATACTTCATCATCATCATCATTTCAGCCGAAAGATGTCCACTGTTGGACATAGGCCTCCTCCAAGTGTCGCCACATTGACCGGTCCCGTGCGACTCGCATCCAACGGAATCCCGCAACCTTCACCAGGTCAACGGTCCACCTAGTGGGAGGTCTTCCAACGCATCGTCTTCCGGTTCGCGGTCACCACTCCAGAACTTTTCGGCCCCGTCGGCCATCCGTTCTGTCAGCAATATGCCCTGCCCACTGCCACTGAAGTTGGGCAATTCTTCGGGCTACGTCGGTGGCACTGGTTCTCTTGCGGATGTCTTAATTTCTGATCCGATCACACAAGGAAACTCCGACCATAGCCCTCTCCATTGCTTTTGGGGTGACTTTAAGCATTCTGATAAGGCCCATTGGGAGCGACCACGTTTGGGTCCCGTATGTAATCATTGGCGACACACACTGGTCATTTTCGTCTTAAGACACTGCGGTAAGTTGGACGATACCGCGCAGCTTCCTGAATGCTGCCCAGCCGAGTCGGATTCGACGATTGACCTCTTTCTCGAAGTTAGGCCTACCTAACTGGACCGTTTGTCCCAGGTACACATAATCGTCCACAGCTTCGACTGTAGTGTCTCCGATTTTGACAGGAGTGGGTGTTACATGGGCATTCAACATGACCTTGATTTTGTCCATGTAAATACCTAAACAGGACAAAATCGTCATCATTCATATCCATCACTCTTTTATTCACATACGCATTATTCCTCCTCATTACGTGTTCATACCAAGTGATACGACTTCCTTTAAATTTTTCAGGTGCTACTTTCAAACTTCTTGGACTACACTTAGATTCGGACATGTCATGGAGGACACATATCGAACATTTATGTAATAAACTAAGTCGGTATTCATATGCCATCTATATGCTTCGTAAAGTGGTAAATCAAAGTGCACTTCTATCTGCTTACCACGCTTACGTTGGTTCGACACTAAGATATGGTATAATGTTCTGGGGGAATGCTACTGAGAGAGAGACTGTCTTCAAAGCCCAAAAGAAATGTATCCGGACAATATGTGGATTAAAACCAACTGATACTTGTAAACCACATTTTATAAATTAAAAAATATTGACATTCCCTTCACTGTATATCTATGAACTAGCATTAGACATTAGAAAAAAATTAAACAAATATGAGACGCTAAAAAGTACCAGGCTTGCCAATACACTTCGTGCAATACGCCATAGAACGGTTATGTTTGACAAGAGTGCATTTTGTATGGGCCCTAAAATCTATAATAAATTACCTAATAAAATAAAGGAAGAAAATAATTTTATATCATTTAAGAATAGATTAAAGACTTACTTGATCAATAAAGCCTATTATAATGTTAATGATTATTTAAATGATAAATGTAATTAATTTTTTTAAGTTAATTATGTATGTATGTAATAGTAATAAAATAATATAATTAATGAATGTCATAAGTACCCTAATAATAATATTTGCTATGGTTAAATAATATGGAACGTTTATTAATGTAGGTTTTATTATTTTTATTGTAAAGATATTTGCACACCTGTTATGGTAGGATATGGCTTAAGAGCTTCTGTTGTATGTTTCACCTCATGTACCTACCCATATTGACGCAAATAAATGATTTGATTTGATTTGATTTCTTTTAATTTACTCATTTCTTACTATATCCATTACTGCCACATATAATTATAACAGTGATAGTCTAGTGGTCCGACCGTCGGACTACCAAGTCATAGATCTCCAGTTCGAACCCATGACACGCATCTCCGATTTTTTGGATTCAGTTACGTATTGTATAATAATTATCACTTGTTTCGGTGAAAGAAAACATCGTGGGGAAACCAGCATGCCTAAGAGATATTTCTTGACGGCATGTAAAGCCAATGGGTATAAAAACTCTGACACCATCTCAACATCTGAAATAAAAACACTTATAATAAAAAAAAAACTGCAAGTACATGAAAGAACACCCCTACGCAAAAATGCAAAAACAATAGAAAGCGAAGTTCTCACAATTTTCTTAAAGTATTTTCATTTCTCACAGCGTGTCGTAGAATGCAATATTGGACATTTCCAAGTTGTCCGCTATTGAAACTTATTGCGACATGACTCGACATGTCTTGCAAAATTATACTTTTCTCTGCAATTGTCTGCGACAGTCTGCCTAAGAGCCAGTTCATGACCTAAGGTGATGTGATTCAATGCGTCAGTGCCAACGTTGAGTTGTCACACCACATTCACCGGTCGCACCATTTCTCAAGTCATGGTTGCCGCACTGTTGGCATAGTACATTAGATTCACTCACGCGAGAAACCCTCGTCATCTGTTTCCGTCGCATGAGTAATGCACGCGAAACCGACGCTTCGCAAGGCGCGTCGCAGGACTCAAGGCATGCTCTTCTATCGTTAGTTTTCTCCAGACTCGGTGTCTTTCTGAAATTCATGTAGTGTGTAGTATCTCCTGAAAAACGCCAAATAACTCGATACAACTTCCTTATTTCCTTCACCTTCCGCTCGTTCAGAAACATTTTTGTTTCAGAGTTTTTGTAAACTGAGTTTTTTCTTTCCAATAAATTATTATTTATGTTCACGGTTTAGAACAATTCTAAGCTCTATACACCCTATTACAGTATTCAAAGTTTAAAATTATTCCTACATACATGTAGTTTATTTCATCACCACTGCTATAGAACAATAAAAGAAGCCATCGTGAGACCATGTCCTGTCCTATAACAAAAAAAACCCGCACAGGACCCGCGTGGTAGACAGGTAGGAAGCTTGTGTCTCAGTAATTAAAAGCTAGTGTTGTTTTCCCAAGACGCGTGTCGCTTGAACGTGAAACTCGTGGCCGAGGGGTTAGGGTCAGAAGACAATGCAGCGTAAAAGCTTAAGGTGGTCCTTGTCTCAGTCTAGGAGATCTGCGAGGACTTGATCTCGAAGATCTAGACTAAGTTTAATTAATGTAATTGAGGTTTTGTGGATGAATGGTCCTTGGGTATTTTGTTAGGTAACTATTTTATGTTTGTATCGTGTTTTGTTTGAATTATCAACCCGAACATGATGCTCTTGAACTGAGTTTAAATCATTTTAATATTATATTTGAAGAAAAACATCGTGAGGAAACCAATCCTGAGCATGCCTGAGAGATATATCTCGACGGCATATATAAAGACAAGTCAGACGTCCATCATCATCAGCCTATTAATGTTCCCACTGCTGGGACACAGGCCTCCTCTCTATGGGCTAAAATCCACCACGCGGACCCAGTGCGGATTGGTAGATGTCACAGTCTTCGATTTTTTTGGTTCTAGAACATGCCGGTTTCGTCACGATGTTTTCCTACACCGTCAGAGGTCCAATGGGCGTCATTAAAACCATTTTGTCTATCAGTTTTGTTAGCAGTTTGTAGTCAGTTTTAATAATATTTTTATTTCAACTCCGTTATGAAGGTATCTTTAGTTTTAATGTGTGAGAAGTTTTGGTAAATCTTATTGTTTTATCAGCTGGCGCAAAAGCTTTTAGAGATATTAAATTATCCTAAAACAGCTGGGTATCATTTTAATCAGATGAAACTTTATGAATCTTGAAACAACATAAGGTACGAGACGTACTTGCTTAAATCTAAAGTCTACGTATTTGTTGAGGTATTAAATCCTAATTTTGGTTACTTATTAGAGAAAACATGAGGAGCTCGTGGCTAAATAATAACAGCCGCTCGGGTCGATCTTTAGGTTAAGCCGTGCTTGCCTAGGTTGGTCTGTGGATGGGTGACCGCCCTTACATAGGTACCGAGTTTCCTCCGTGCCTCGGAAAGCACGTTAAGCTGTTGGTCTCGGCTGTCATTTAAAGATCTTTGACAGTCGTTACAGGTAGTCCCGTAGTCAGTCGTCTGTAGTCAGTAGTGGCCCAAAGAGTTTGACAACCAGTCTTACCAAGGGGTATCGTATTACCCAGTACTTACTGGGTTGTGGAGGTCATATAGGCAGTCGCTCCATGTAAAATACTGGTATTCAGCTGCATCCGGTTAGACTTGAAGCCGACCCCAATATACACACATCAAAAATGTCTAGGGATCAAGCATTTTTATGCGGATTTCTTGAGATTGAGATGTGGCTTTGTAATAAATTTATGATTTTATAAATTTATATGGATCCTTTTTGGTGCATTTCATAATTTGAATCAGGAACTCTCAATCAAATTCGAGTAAAAGATGAAAATAAGCTGTCAATATTTTCCCTATAAAAACATACAACGCATTGAAGACATTATTAGTGCTACTGTTTCCCTACTACTGATTAAAACCAACGTTATTATGGAGCGGCGACGTCATTTAAGCAGGGAAGAAATGCTCAGAGCCGTGGGAATGATAGAAGCTGGTTCCCGGCAACGTACTGTAGCTTTAGCTCTGAATACAAGTCAGAGTGTTATCAGTCGACTTTGGACACGTTACCGAAGCACTGGTACCGTGGCTGAGCGCCATGGAGGACGGTATCGCTGCACCACACGGAGACAAGACCGATACATTCAAATCTTAACTCGAAGAGCTCCAACAATAACCGCCATGATGTTAGCCGTGAGGCTTCATCACTCTTCAGGGAACTTAATTAGCGACCAAACAGTCAGAAACCGCTTGCATGAAGTGAACCTTCATTCCCGAAGACCGCTACGGGTACCACCTATAGCAATGCACAATCGTAGGATTCGATATCAATGGGCTCTTGAACACAGAAATTGGGCAGAAGAACAATGGCGTTTCGTGTGCTTTTCTGATGAGTCTCGTTTTGGTATGAGACCGGATACAAGACGTATACGACACTGGAGAACCCCTGGACGCCAACAGCGATTAAAATCCTGCCAGGAAGTCCATCCTTATAGTGGTGGAACCATCATGGTATGGGCGGGTATTTGGATCGGCGGAAGAACTGAGTTGATTTGGATCAGAGGCAACCTCAACGCTCAAATTTATGCTGAGACGATTGTATCAGACGTCATCGTTCCTCTACAAGTGCAAATCGGTCCCTTATTTCAGTTAATGCACGACCGCACACCGCAAGAGTTGTAAGACAGACTCTCGCCGCAGCTAACATCAATGTCCTGCCCTGGCCTGCTCAGTCGCCAGACTTGAACCCGATTGAGCATGCATGGGATATGCTACAGAGAAGAGCTCTGCCGAATATGGAGGGTATCCAGTCGCAAGAAGACCTTTTTTTGTTGTTGCAACGAACATGGGCGGCCATTCCACAGCGTGATTTGGATGAACTCATTTTGAGTATGCCAAACCGATGTTCTTGTGTTGTTAGTGTTCGCGGTAGAAACACGGATTATTAATTGTTTAAGTTACCCAATAAAATTTTAAAGAAAACTGTTATTTCAGTCTTTTTTTCGAACTTTAATGTTAGTGGTTCAAATGTCAAAAATCCCTTTATTAGGAAAATGGCAAATTTCTTTATTAATGCAAAGGTGACTTGGTTTATCGTTACTGTGACAAACGAAAACACTTTATTTGATGAATCCTTAAAGAAAATTTTAATTAATATCAATCAGGAGAAAAGTTATTGCAAAAATATATGTTGATCCCTAGATACTTTTGATGTGTGTAGTTTGGAAAAGGCTAGGCAGATGATATTAGAGAAAACATATACAACATGACATTTAAAATAATAGTGTTTTGTATTTCTTTGTGGTATATCGTTCATCATCTGCCTAGCGTTTTCCCAACTGTGTTGGGGTCGGCTTCCAGTCTAACCGGATGCAGCTGAATATCCGTATTTTTTCTTGTAGTATATCGTTGTCTTTATTAAATTACACACATCAAAAATGTCTAGGGATCAAGCATTTTTATGCGGATTTCTTGAGATTGAGATGTGGCTTTGTAATAAATTTATGATTTTATAAATTTATATGGATCCTTTTTGGTGCATTTCATAATTTGAATCAGGAACTCTCAATCAAATTCGAGTAAAAGATGAAAATAAGCTGTCAATATTTTCCCTATAAAAACATACAACGCATTGAAGACATTATTAGTGCTACTGTTTCCCTACTACTGATTAAAACCAACGTTATTATGGAGCGGCGACGTCATTTAAGCAGGGAAAAAATGCTCAGAGCCGTGGGAATGATAGAAGCTGGTTCCCGGCAACGTACTGTAGCTTTAGCTCTGAATACAAGTCAGAGTGTTATCAGTCGACTTTGGACACGTTACCGAAGCACTGGTACCGTGGCTGAGCGCCATGGAGGACGGTATCGCTGCACCACACGGAGACAAGACCGATACATTCAAATCTTAACTCGAAGAGCTCCAACAATAACCGCCATGATGTTAGCCGTGAGGCTTCATCACTCTTCAGGGAACTTAATTAGCGACCAAACAGTCAGAAACCGCTTGCATGAAGTGAACCTTCATTCCCGAAGACCGCTACGGGTACCACCTATAGCAATGCACAATCGTAGGATTCGATATCAATGGGCTCTTGAACACAGAAATTGGGCAGAAGAACAATGGCGTTTCGTGTGCTTTTCTGATGAGTCTCGTTTTGGTATGAGACCGGATACAAGACGTATACGACACTGGAGAACCCCTGGACGCCAACAGCGATTAAAATCCTGCCAGGAAGTCCATCCTTATAGTGGTGGAACCATCATGGTATGGGCGGGTATTTGGATCGGCGGAAGAACTGAGTTGATTTGGATCAGAGGCAACCTCAACGCTCAAATTTATGCTGAGACGATTGTATCAGACGTCATCGTTCCTCTACAAGTGCAAATCGGTCCCTTATTTCAGTTAATGCATGATAATGCACGACCGCACACCGCAAGAGTTGTAAGACAGACTCTCGCCGCAGCTAACATCAATGTCCTGCCCTGGCCTGCTCAGTCGCCAGACTTGAACCCGATTGAGCATGCATGGGATATGCTACAGAGAAGAGCTCTGCCGAATATGGAGGGTATCCAGTCGCAAGAAGACCTTTTTTTGTTGTTGCAACGAACATGGGCGGCCATTCCACAGCGTGATTTGGATGAACTCATTTTGAGTATGCCAAACCGATGTTCTTGTGTTGTTAGTGTTCGCGGTAGAAACACGGATTATTAATTGTTTAAGTTACCCAATAAAATTTTAAAGAAAACTGTTATTTCAGTCTTTTTTTCGAACTTTAATGTTAGTGGTTCAAATGTCAAAAATCCCTTTATTAGGAAAATGGCAAATTTCTTTATTAATGCAAAGGTGACTTGGTTTATCGTTACTGTGACAAACGAAAACACTTTATTTGATGAATCCTTAAAGAAAATTTTAATTAATATCAATCAGGAGAAAAGTTATTGCAAAAATATATGTTGATCCCTAGATACTTTTGATGTGTGTATTTTCAGATGTACACCTACCATTGGTTGTCTCTGCATCACCCAAAGGTTGGCATTAAGTCCGCCTCTGTACTTTGTGCATGAAGTGGTATATGATATATTATTTATAAAAGAGTGTCCATGTAGTTTCTTGCCCGTTCTTCTCCATAGTGATCTACGCTAGAGAATGGGCAACTACAGTACTTTCACAGTTTTTATGTCTTGTGACTGGGACTGTAGCCATTTAATTTTCATCTTTGTTTCGACAGTTCAAAAGTGCCTGTAACTGGCTTATTTGAAATAAATGCTTTGATTTTGATTTTATATTATGTTATATTTTTTACTCTAAGGAATGATAAAAGTACTAATAAAAATTACAAGAAAAAGCCATTTTTCAGGCATTCTCTCACAGAAACTCAATGAATTATAATCACTAGTTTGTTGTATGTGATTACAACATAGATTGTTGTTTTACCAACACTAAAAAGATGAAAAACTATTTTTTCAAGATCACAAAAGTATGATCAGCATGTTTCCACTGCCAGGAACACAGCAGGCCTCTTCTTAATGAGAGCGATTGGGTTGTAATCCACTACGCTGGACTAATGCGGTCCGTGGCTCCAACTGAGAAATGCCTGATGGAAAAAACTCAATAACACTTTCCTCTACTTGGGAATCGAGCCCAGGAGTCAACCTTATTCTCAGCAGACCACTAGACTAACGAGGCAACCGAACCCTCACAAAGAAGATTCAGGACTGAATTACACACATAACTCAATTCTATATACAGTCTCAACTTACTCCCGACTGACAAGTTTACTCGTAAACAGTTTACAACTACTGCAACCCGACGTGTACACTACAACAGTACAACAGTATGAGAATCGCTTAACTTTACACCTGCTTAAAGTTTACGTAAAAGCTTGAAAATGGGTGTTAAAGTTCCTTGAAATGACAGAGTTTTATCCTTATTGTCGTGTAGAAGAATGCTATACATGTGGGTCATACTAAAACATAACGAACATAGATATATAAACTCCGTCGATTATGAGGGCACCTAGTGCGTCATACTCCAAGCCAGGCCGTTCCGTTGATCTTTCGCTGTCTAAGCAAATTGTCGCCCACAACAAAAATACCTTGACGGTGTTATTCGCAATGTTTACTTGTTTAATACTGCTGACAATCATATTAGTATTAGCAAATAAGTGCTACAAACTGTTTTCCTTAGATTTATTTACATGTGTGACCCTAATTATTATTTGTTGTTCGTATCTTATAATAGCGTTCAAGTACATTAGGTATATCATAATATATTAACCCACACTAACTTATTTCACTATTATGTTTTATATTGTTAAGAAATCCATTGTCCAAATAGTATTTATTAGAAACATGCCGCCTGTGATACAGGTTTAACCTAGTACAGGCATCGAACTCTGATATACCAACATTATTTTTAAGATTTAACTTGTATTTTTCGTGCCAATTTTAAATTTGAATAAATATATTATTATTATATTATTATTATTTATTATTATACTCGTAATGAAATTTTTACAAAGTTTTGCGTAGCTTAAAGGTCATTTTATTTGCCTCTCATTGGCCTAATTAGGTCCTAACTTCTTATATTGTCATCATCATCTGCCTAGCCTTTTCCCAAGTTTTATTGGGGTCGGCTTCCAGTCTAACCGGATGCAGCTGAATACCAGTACTTTACATGGAGCGACTGCCTATCTGACCTGCACAACCCAGTTAGTACTGGGTAATACGATACCCCTTCGTAGGACTGGTTGTCAGACTTTTTGGGCCACTGACTACCTGTATCGACTGTCAAAGATCACAAATGACAGCGGGAACCAACTGCTTAACGTGCTTTCCGAGGCACGGAGGAAACTCGGTATGTAATGGTTGGTCACCCATCCACAGACCAACCTAGGCAAGCACGGCTTAACCTAATGATCGACCCGAACGGCTGTTATTATTTAGCCACGAGCTCCACACCAACTCCAACTTCTTATATTGTCTTCACTAAAATTGTTTATACAAATAATTGATTGATATAAATAGTTAGTTTTGGTTTATACCTACTAAAAGTAAATAACAATTGAATTCTGGCTTGTCGGTCCGGAGGTCTTGCTTTCGATACCCGCGTCGGGCAATGTATTATTAGGTTTTTCCATCAGGCATGTCTCACGAGCAACCACGGAGTCTGTATAAAATTTGTGGTTGATAACAATAGGATTGCCCCTTATTACAAGGGACATAAAAGTAACTGGCGAAAGTTGGGTATACTAATGGGTACCCCTCTGCCTATCCCTTCGAGGATTACAGGCGCGATGTCATGTTCAAGTAACTGAAATCTATCTGAACTGCGAATACACCTGGAATCTCAGGCATGTCATGCATGTGCTCATACATAATGATCCATTATTTTGAAATTAACGAGACAAACAAATATTCTTAACAACGAGAATTTTTTTTTTTTTCGATTAGTCAGCAACTTTCTTGCAATTTCAAAAGAAGAAAAAAAAAAAGACAATTTGGAACCATAGTCTATGATGATTTTCACAATAAATGAATGAAAGTAATCACAATCATCACTTACTCTTTTTGCCTATATTCAGATAAATAATCTTCCATTTCGAAATCTAATTATGTACCGGATGAGACCTTGAGGCGAAATGTCAAACCAAATCCCATCTCCCCGTACTAAGTAACTAAGTTACGTACACATTACACACGTCTTACCTTTGACATTTATACAATTACTAAGATATCACTACACACACCGTTATATTACAAACTAGGGATGTATCGGAGGTTTTTGACTTGAATATGCCTTGGTGGCTGAGAGAATGTCATGCTCACTTAAATGTCTCGCTGATGGTGGCGGGAGTGTCGGGTCCTTTTGTTCCCTTCAATATGGTTGAGTTGAATGGCACCGGTACATGCGTCATGTTTGTGAACGGGCGCTGTCAGTTGGGACTGGTCATCTCTTAGCTGCCAAGGTTCATTTTAATTACTTTATTCGTAAATTGTTGATCTAATCTTTTACTCTGGACGCTCTTAGTGTGCACGTCTTTCTACATCGTTCTCACATATATGTATAATCTCAAAATTAATGATGTAACCATGATTTTGTAACAATATTTTGATTTTATAAGAGTGTCCATCGAGTTTCTTGCCCGTTCTTCTCCATAGAGATCTACGCTAGGGAATGGGCAACTACAGTACTTTCTCAAGTTATTATGCCTTGTGACTGGGACTGTAGCTTTGATTTTCTTTTTGTATTTTTGACATTCAAAAGTGCCGTAATAGTCTTCATGAAATAAATGCTTTGAGTTTGAGTTTGAGTTTGAGGTATTTTAACAGAGACGGAGATGGAAAGAAAAATTAAAACATTCCTAATATCATGTTGAGCATGAGTTTCTGGGTTTGATTCTCAGGTTAGGCAAAGTGTTATTAAGTTTTTCCTTCAAGAATTTCTTAGTAGCGGCCACGGAGTCTAGATTTGAACCCTGTTGAGAGCAATTAGGCTCGCCCCCTATTATATGGGACTTAAACATAACTGGCGAAATGTGGCTGTTCTAATGGATACACCTCTGCCTAGGTGTGATATTATCTAATACCATGCCTGTAATCTCTAAAAGGTTAGGCACAGAAGTAATATAATACATATGTCATCGGTAATGTATGAAATCCATCATTGTTTACAATTCCTAGGAAATGTATACAATTCCTAAAATAGATAGAAAATTTATGATGTATTTTATAATATGTATTTTTCCTAGGATACATACATTTCCTAAAGAGCGATCGAAAATGTGTTACATTCTTGATTCAAAATTTAAAATGGTTAGCTTTAAAAAAAAATTAAACCGACTTGGAGCACCTCGACATTTTTTTTAAACTATTCAGAAAACCTATCAATCAACCTCAAACAAACAAAAAACCAACCCAAATTTAAATTTCGAAGCAGTTATAGTGCAAACCATCTTGTTAAAACACACAACAAATTATTTATTTTATTCACAGAGAGCATTCGTTTTTATACGTTTCCTAGTATCATTTCGGAATTACATACAATTCCCAGGAAATTTGTATATTAAAGAATCTTTGAAACATTATTTTACACATTTCCTAAGTAGGCTCGGAATTGTATACATTTCCTAGGAATTGTGTACAGTTCCTAGATTTCAAACATTTCTGGTAACACATACACAATTCGCTAGTTGTTGCTAACCGAGATTCGTTTAAAAAGCCCAAACACTGTTTGATCAACAGGACCAATCTGCCCAGGATATCATGCTCTGAAGGAGTGCTTGCGTCCACTAGACAAACGGGACAGTCAAAAAGATGGCTTACACATAGACAAATAAAATGGATAACCATTTTGAACAATACAATGATATCACTACATATTATAAAACTAAGTCCTCTACCGCGTCTGTCTGTCTGTTTGTCTGTTCGCGATAAACTCAAAAACTCCTGCAGCGATTTTCATACTGTTTACACCAATGGATAGAGTGGTTTTTGAGAAAGGTTTTAGTATATAATTTGTCAAGTATTTGTATACATTGGCTAAAATATAATAAGAATAAGAATAATTTATTTAAAAATAAGTATTACAAAAATGTACATTTAGGTGCAGTAGTGTTATTTCTGAAACATATAATTAGTGCATAAAAGTAAACTATAACTAAAATATATTTAACAATTCCAAGAAATGATAATGTGGAATTCAAATGTTTGTTAGCGACGATAATGATATTTGAAGGAGGTGTCAGAAAAAAATAAGCCCTCTGGGAGCTTTACTTTTGTTCGCGATAACCGACATCCACGCGGGCAAAGCCGCGGTCATCAACTAGTGAAAGATAGAAGATAGAAGGAGTAAATGATAGCGTGACGATTTACAGAGGAGAATGGAAGAAAAACACGTGTTGCGACGTCCCCAACTAACATAAAGGGTGTAAAAAACCTCTTAACGAAGCCGAAAGGTACCTGTTTTTCTCGTCATTGTGGTTATTTTTTTGTACTACACCATACCTGGGAACCTTCTAGTTACGGAGATATTACGGGTCAAAATTCCAACTTTTTGACATTTTTTTTTGTTAATACAAGTTTTTAATGTAAGATTTTTACTTTAAACACCTTCACGACCCCCGTACTATTCAATCCATCCATCAGCACACTATTTTGAGTGCGTTACATTGAGTTCTACCACAAAACATGATTTTTCACCCCAAAAAAAAGTCGTTTCCCAGCAATAATTTTTGCGTAAAGTTACTTAGTTCTATGTACAGAATGCTTGGTTGACGGCTTCGTGATGAGGTTGTTTATACCCTGTATATGGAACAAGGGCAGGAAGATATAATATTTTCAACAATACGGTAGACATTTCGAACGAGATTTTAATAGCAAGATTTTCATCAACGACATCTGGAGGTTCCGTCACAGCCCTATTTTAAACAATACATTACTTATGCAGAAGCAGGCGCCACGTACGTGACGACTTTTAATTATTAGTTAGGGGTGAGAACTACCCTCTTACGTTCCAACGTAAAGGAGTGCGGGTGTTTTAAACTTGCTAGGAAGGAACCTAGCGTCGCATATTTAAGGACAAAAAAATGAGCTTTGGGTAGGGCCAGTGTTTATTTAATTTTGTATTTAAAAATGCTGTTGTTTGTTTATACGGTGTACAGAATGTTTTAAAGTCTAGTGTTTGAAATTCTTAAAAAAACATTACAGGTTTGTGTAGGTTTGTGTATGTCCATTGCAAACCAGCACTGTGCTGTGGACCCTCATAGCACAGCATCATGCTGAGTGGAACCTACTAGTCGCAGTCACGAAGTGCAAGCTGTCAATTTTTTTTTGTTCGTCCTTTTATTTTTATAAATTTTTGTTAGGTGTTGTGTTTATTGTTTTTTTGTCATTTTGTATGCACGTCATGTCCCTGCGACAAATATTTATTATGCAGGCTGTACAGACGCCAGCACACCAAGCTACAATGATCTGTCAAATTATTTTGATAGATTTTCAACTTTATCGCTAACGCATGATTAGGTTCAAGATTGATTGGGAAAATTTGTCAATTTCCCAGTTTCCAAGAAGTTGGATAGCTTGATGCTTGATCAGTACCAAACCCGTAACGATAATCGACACGCGTTTTGTCTCTCTTGATCGATGGATGATTGTCCGCAGAATAACTCCTGATTTCAAAACTTATCCTAATAAATCTTGGTCTCAGTTTCACACAGCATGCTAAAAAGACACCTAAGACAAAATCATGCCTAAAATTCCGTGCGGCTTGGTACATTATTACATAAAGTATACCCACCTTTCGCCAATTATAATTATTTAAACTAAAGAGTTTCCTTAAAAAGTCACCACACAGTAAACGAGCAATAAAATGAAAGGTAATTTCTTCCGCTCCATATGAAAGAAAAACAAAACGCAAAATCTCAAAGGACAACGAAAATAAACTTCAAACTCCAAGGACCAAAAATTTCTTCACATAAAAATAAAGAGCGAACATATTCAAAACTCCAATTTGTATGAATATCCTGTACTCCGTGAGTCAGAACAACTGAATATGTGAATAATAAACGGGAAGATTATTCGTATGCGTGACACGAAACGAAATTAATTAGACATGTACCGACTAGTAGCCGACTATCCAGCCATATCTGTAGTCGGCGATTTGTCGGCAAAAAGCGCCAACTAATCGGTTCAAGTAATTAAAATAAAATTGTAACGTTTTTGTTGATAGTTTTCATTTTACTAGTAGGCTTACAATCGAATCATAACTCTTCCTTTGTTAGTCAATTACAGAATTTAAATTAAGAAAAATATAATTGCAAGTTTTAACAGAAAAAATAAATTAGATTTGTATGACCACACGGCGGGTGCAAGCGAGTTTATTGTATGATATTGTATTCTCAATGCGAGCGACTCAGCTGTACAGGAAACGCCATGAACATTACCGATAGCACCTGGTCTCCAAAACAATGATCGGCTTGACCGACTAGTCGGCGTAGTCGGCAAGTCGGTTGGTCGGCTCATCTCTAATATTAATCTATTCGTCTGGGGTTCGTGCTTATAGACTGAGTTTACCCTTCATATGGAGGTAGTTATGAGGGGGTGAACTAATCATGATTTTTAATCTAGTTTGGAAATGAAATGAATTACCTTTGCTTGGTATACTTGGTAGGCGGGTATTTGCCGTACCTGTGAATGGTGTTACATACAGGTCGACAGGATTTCTGCACAGGCGGCCACAACATCAGCCAATAACGTCCACTGCTGGACATAAGCCTCTCCCATGATGGGAGGAATTTGCCGTAATCTCCACGCTTGGCAGGCGGATTGGAGATCGCAGTGATGAAAGACTAACAGAAAACGCTGCTGCCCATTCTCTGGTCTACGGAAGCGCAAGGTGTTCTGCCTCAGACATTAGTCGCCTTATACGACACCCGTGAGTGTAATGGGTTGGTTCTATTCTACTCTGCCGGATACCACACGGCTAAATCAAATGTATTTCGATAATTATGCGTTTGGGAACCAGAGACTCGGACATAAATTCATAATAAAAAAATATATGTTTTCGTAACTGTGTTCATACTGGATATAAGAGGATTGAGAAATCAAACACTGGTGTAACATAATGTCGTATAATCACGGTAAACAGTAGATAAGGTTACACTAAAATTATGTCACAGGAACTGTTGTTAAAACAAACCGATTAAAAGGAAAAACACGCGTGCCGGTATGAGCTCGGGCGAGTGTCGGCGCGCGGCGGTTCGTTAAGTTCCGTGTGCCTTCAGGCGTGGCTATGCGTCGACTAAACTCCCGCGTCGGAGGCGCGTGAACGACGGGGTTGCGTTATTGCTATCTCTCTCCTATGCCTCTAGTGCATAGTCGTTAAGGCGAGAGGGAAGACATGCGCGGCGGCGTCCGGAAGTACGGGGGATTGAATTTGTTGCGACAATGTACATTTATAAAAATTGCTGTTCCTTTAATCCCATAGGATGACTATTGTAGGGTTGTATTGATGATTTTAATAATTATATTTTGTAAATACATACGCATTACGGCGGCAAATCATATTTTAATCAACATACAACTTGACACTGACCTGCAAATTGCAAAAAACATCAAAATTTTAATTTCGAGGTCTGACGCTTCCACCTTGTACATATACCACTTAAATCCAAGTAAATATACCACTTTGTCCCACTGGCCATACACGTTGCTGGGGCAGAGTGGATCCAACAAAATATATTGGTAAACTGCACTTTAATACAATTTATTACCTAGCAGGATACAATCCAAAGCCTTGACAAAATCCCTGACAAAGGCGACCAACGAAAATATACACGAAAAATATTTCTGCATCCAAATTCATATCCTTCTCAACAAACGAGTTCAACGTGCAACAATAACATGCAGATACGACGTCCTTCTATAAAGTACGGTATGTAAACAAATTTCCTCTCATCCCTATTGCACAATAAAGATGGATACAGAAGGTAGGTTCGATACATCATCACATAGCCTTTTTTTTTTTCAGATGGGAAATCATTAAATGACTTCTCCCGCTCTGGGCGGAGCAGGAGGGAGTGTCAGACTTTTACTGACTAAAACCCATACATGTTCCTTCATCGCCCTTTGTGTTCCGGGGTCACGGTATTTCTTTCGAACAGTCCCGCAACCCCGGCATTATCTACATAGCCTTATCCCAACTATTTTGGGATCGGCTTCCAGTCTTACCGCATGCAGCTGAATAAACCCAGTGCTACATGAAGCGACTGCCTATTTGATCTCTCAAACCCAGGTAATAGGATACCACTTGATAAAACGGGTCAGATTTTGTGACTTTTGACTACCCGTAACTACTGTTAAAATTGTACAAATCACAGACGAAAAGCTGTTTTGCGTCTGTATGTTATAGGTGGTCACTCATCCATAGACCAACCGTGGCAAGTAATAGAAACAAGATAGCTGTTGCTACAAGACTAACTTTCATCATCATCATCATCATCAGCCCATTATTGTTCCCACTGCTGGGACACAGGCCTCCTCTCTATAAGCGGGAATGGGCTATAATCCACCACGCGGGCCCCATATGTGACATCTACCAATCCACACTGGGGTCTTTGAATTTTTTGATTCTAGGACATGTCGGTTTCCTCAGGACGTTTCCTTCACCGTTTTTAGAACAGCGGTGGTTTTCGCTAGGGAGTTGTATGGAGTTGACCTTCTACATCTCTCTCTTTCATGCCCCTATTGTATGAAAGGGAGACCATTTTATCTTAATACGAGTTGGAGAACTCCACACGGGCGGTGTTTATCTAAGATCGCAGATAGAAAGTTCTGGAAGTAATGTGAGATTACATTAATGTAATAAAAGCTTATACTTGTCTGTTGACCTCGAGGTTGTTGGTTATTGGATAGGTAGTGACGTAATTATGTTTTTGGGGTAAACAAAAAGTAACATTGGCTATAGTGACCTAGTGTTATGTCGATATGTTTGGTCAAAATGCATCTCATTCGAGTACCTTTACTTGTTTGGTAAATACACAGTTAAACACAGTTAAACACGTATGGTTTTCAACGAATCTTGATACTTGCGTTAACTAGGTATTTCTATAGAAATACCTAGTTCACGCAAGTTTCAAGATCCGTATGAAAACCAAACGTGTATGTAAATTACGATAAACATCAGAGAACACATCAACATCGTTTTCAAAGTTTTATTTTAATCATATTAAAGGATCTCCAACAAAAGATATGCACAATGGACAATATAAGGTATTAGGTAGCTGTAATCCTTCACTTTAGGAGACCACAGAATGCACAATAAACTTAACAACCAAGTTTTTATCATAATTATTACCGAAAAGTAAATTGTTTAGCAAGCTTACACTACTACAACAGACTATTACGTCCACTGCTGGATATGTCCAGCAGTGGACGTAATAGTCTAGCCTCTCCCATGATGGGAGGATTTTGCCGTAATCTCCACGCTTGGCACGCGGATTGGAAATCGCAGTGATGAAAGACTAACAGAAAACGCTGCTGCCCATTCTCTGGTCTACGGAGGCGCAAGGTGTTCTGCCTCAGACATTAGTCGCCTTATACGACACCCGTGAGTGTATTGTATTGTATTGTATAACGGGCTGGTGTCCGCAACTCCACGTCAAAGCGCGTATTTTGCGTATGGGCTATAATCTACCACGCGGGCCCAGTGCGGATTGGTAGATGTCACATGTCTTCGAATTTTTGGTTCTAGGACATGCCGGTTTCCTCACGATGTTTTCCTTCACCGTTTTGAGAGCAGTGGTGATGAAATAAATTACACAAAGTAATGCCCCTGTCTGGGTTCGAACCCATGACTTACTGTTCGTAAGTCGGGGCCGCCACCACTGGGCCACCGCTGCTCCCGTGAGTGTAATGGGTTGGTTCTATTCTACTCTGCCGGATACCACACGGCTAAGCAGGCTTAGTTCCACTATTATATTCCTTTCGTAGAAATGCTCCGAATATACAACATTAGTTTTAGTATACTGCAAAACCCGTAACACGTGTCTAGTAGTTTTATGTATAAGTAGAATCTATTTACAAAAATTCAAAACTGTATCATGAAAAATCACAAAGTTATAAGGGTTGTCCTTACTAAAACATGCAGGGGTTTTGTTGCCCCCGCCCAGCTGTGCGCCCGCGCCTGGTGCCGCTATGGCCTACCATTACCTGTTAGTTTTGCGTGTATGATTGCGGATAAGTACTTATCTTATGTCGCTCGGTGTCCAAAAAATAATGTTGTGTAGGTATGCATAAATATTATTCATATAAGCTCAAGAGAGGAGGCCTGTGTCCCAGCAGTGGGCAGCATATGCTGTATAAGTTTTAAATCTCAGTAATTAGGTAATCAAAATTATATGAAAAATATGTATTTATGATTCCTTGTAAATATACACCTGTATCGGAGTGGTAAGTAACAATTGATAGTATTCCAAAACTGCCATGTAATAGGAGCGAGCTTATTGCCATAAACCAGGCACAAATCCAGGCTATAAACTATAACATTATCGAGGCAGTCTGCCTTGTAAACATACTCCAAAATCCTATTTAAGAAAAAGACAGCAATAACTTTATTTAACTTCGTTAGTGCCAAAAATTCAACACGAGTTTCTTGTACATTTTATTTCTACGTGTCTGTAAGCATATAAAAGACGTTGTACTAGAAATAACTCGTGTCAATAGAACACGGAGGGCAGTAACGTGTCGGATTTAGCACATATTCTGTGTTTTGTGTTAGATACAGAATGTTACTTTTGCCACAGTTCGGGAGTGGTGTCTGTATGTAGTTTGAAGTGGCAAAACAAACACTTTTTTTTTATATAAACCTTCATCTGTTAGCGAAGTAGACATAATAGTCAAACAATGTCGTCAGACCGATTCGGTCGGGCTTCACAGACGAATGGTTAAACGTTTCTCGACTCTATGAATTTCTCCTGTATCGTGGGTGCGTTTACAAACATTTAAACTCACACACACAAACAGCCACACCCAGGACCTATAGGCCATACAAATATTTTTTCCGTGCGGGAATCAAACTCGTGACACGCAACGCAGCAACCAATCGCTTAGCAACTGCGCCAACCGTGCCGCCAAAACACGGTTTTAAGCTTTCACGGGATGTCTTCTGTGATTATCCGTTTTTCTGAGCTGCCGATATTTCGATGACGCTGTTGCAAGCGCCATGATCCAACATGGCAAAATAATTTCAAATTGCCAAAGACAGAGATAAATGGAAAGAGGGAAGGAAGACCTTAGCCCTGCAGTGGAATAGATACATGAGGCTCATAATGAACAGGAAAAAAAAATATAAAAGCAGCTTTCGTTAGGTGAGGAGTGCACAAAAGTGCATGTAGGTGCGTGTGTACGTGTGTGAAAACTGGAATTATTTAGTAGCTTTTGCGCAGCTCTCAAACATTCAGTAACTAAAAACAAAACAAGCAAAACCGCAACCCTGAATAGTGTATCCCACCCAAAAGGAGCGAGAATATCCACTATAACTTAATATTCCACAGGCGCTGCCGTCAAATTCGCCCGAGTTCACAACATGCTGCGCGTCGCGAACTCACGCATTGGTTCGCGATCAACCATTTTGTTTTGTGTGTATTGCCGTTGTATGTGAAGTTGGGCGATGTAGGTTACGTTGTGCTGGAGGATTTTGGCATGGTTTAAAGTTGTATTTTTTGGCTATTTTTAAATGAAATGTTTAAGTAACGCGTTACTGAACACTAGGATTTCTATTTTACACAAAACTAACTGGGTTGTGAAGGTCAGATAGGTAGTTGCTCCATGTAAAATACAATTACAAATACAATTCAGCTGCATCCGATAAGAGACTTATACTTTGGAGACCAGCCCTGGATTGGACTTGTTTGCTGATGAATAGAAGACGATTATGTTGGAATGTGTGTGGTTCTGCGAGAAGACCGAGTAAAAGGATTAGGTATTTAATTTCACTAAATAAATAATAATAAATAAAAATACCAAAAGACTGGAAGCCGACTCCAATTGGGAAAAGGCTAGGCAGACAAAGATATGAATCATCCATTCAACATTACTTTGAAACAAAAAGAGTAAACGAAAAAAGTGACGTAATTTTTGACAAACTCTACAAAGTTTTATAAAAGTGCCGAGAAATAAACGACCGTTGCTGTACTAGCTCTTTTAAGAGAAACGATTAACGTTTAACCTAGTAGAGTAACTGTGGCTATTTTATAAGGGTAACTTAAAGTGGACGCCAATTTGCTCCCTCAGCTCCCAATTTTAAACATCACGACTGCTGTGCATGAGCGTCCTGGGTTCGATTCCCGATTTGGCAAAATTGTTATTGGGTTTTTCCATCAGGTATTTCTGAGTAGCAGCCATAGAGTCCAGATTTGTGCCCGGTTGATGGCAATAGGGTCACCCCCTGTAATGTAGGTGTGCTATTTATTGGGTACACCTGTGCCTAATTCTCCGGGGATTACAGGCGTGATGAACTAAGTTTCTTCCCGTTTTTTAATTCAGTGTGAATAGAAATAAATAACCCAAAAATACTCACTGAACCCTACAAAGTTCTTAATAACCCTTATTACCAAAGGTGTCTTCTTTACCCCCGAAGGCCGTGTTAAATATGAATTCCTCTGTAAAATGTTCAACCCCGACTTTGTAACCTTTTTAACGCTAACAATTAATTATTTTCTTCTCAAAGCTTCCTACTTATCGTTAGCGAAAGAGCTTGGTGTAAAGCTATGTTTATATCGGCGATTTTTTGTTGTGCTACTTCGGTAAAGTTTTTTATCGATACATGTGGCAATCTAAGATTTTGGTCAACCCCTATGGGAACAGTTGTGGATTTATGTATGACAATAGTCATTACATACTGTGGAATAGAGGAATGGACTGTATGAATTAACGTTGCTGTAGTGGTAAAAGAGGTCGTTCTGTATGAACTGAGTTCTTCCCGTTCGCTCAGTCAAGGAACAATCAACTAAGAAAAATTCGAGTACGACTCACCTTTTCTCAGCTACGGCCGCTTCTTGATATTTTCTTAATTGGAAAGACGATCACCGAGTCTGGCACGTTGTACAAAACATGGTACTGTAAAAATTGTCCTTAAATCACAATTTTCACTCACGGGGCTAAAATATTAGATGCTGTTCGAACGAGTCAAAAAACCAACGGGTTCTCTAGTTCCTTTTCACTATGCGTTCTACGCAGATGGCGCGCAGATCGCGTTGTTGCAGTGACATGCAGCACGGTGCAGCCAATAGCGTGCCGGTATGGCGAGCGCACAAGAATATTCAATATTAAATTGTCCAATCATGGGCTATATACAGAACACATACCTATATACAGAATGTTTAGTTGAATTGAACGGGCCTAAGGGAGGGCGGGGGGGTCAGTTTCTAATAACTCATCGTCGTCCGGTGTGTTGACATTTCTACATTGCCTTTCGAAACAGGGGGGAAGAAGAGATACCCATCTCTTAAAATCCACCTTCATAGTAACAGTTGGTCTAAGATAAAAGTTATTTTTTTAAATAAGTTGTTGACAACTGGCCAAGTGCGAGTTGGACTCGCGCATCGATGGTTCTGTATAAACTTGTAGGAATTTTGTTATTAAACTACATATTTATGGTTTTCAGATTTTTCCTTCACATCTTGCCAAATTTCATGATTCTTGGTCAACGGGAAGTGCCCATATAGATTTTGATTTATTTGTGAAATCGCAAAATATGCGATATAAACAGTCATAATTATCTTTTGACCGCCTTCTTTGGTCCAGGGGTTAAATTAATTTCAGCTTGATAACTCGTTTCTAAGAAAAAGGGACAGACAGACACCAAAGTTATCCTAAGGGTTCCGTTTTTATCTACAGGGGTACGGAACCCTAAAATTCTCGGTGTTTTGACATTTCAACACTGCCTTTATTAGCAAGTTCAAGTTTCTTAAAATCCATCTTCATAGTTGATCGACGATAAAAGTCATTCTTTTTAATAATTATGTTGAAAAAGCTTTTTTACCCAAATCCAGTCTGATAGCTCCAATGAATAGTAGTGTCATTAATTCAAGTTAAATGTAAAAAACTAGGTGATTTATTTAAAAGATAATAGACACTTAGTAGACATTAGTTTTCTTAAAGTAAGTCACCCGAGTAATTTTTAATTTAATATTTTTTTATGGTTTAAACGTGGGGTTCAAATCTTTGGTCTTGTCCTAATATAAGTGACTAGCTTTTTCCCACGGCGTTGCTCCCGTTATGCACAGAAATTAATCCATGGGATCGTTTTAAATGTAGTCTATGACAGGACTATTTCGGGAATACTGTAGCTTCGCTGTCAAATTTTTTTTGTAATCGAATCAGTAGTTCTTAAGATTAGAGGATTATAGGGATCCTGTCTGTCAGCGGGCTGTATCTCATGATCCGTAATAGGTAGACAGATGAAATTTTCACAGAATGTGTATTTTTGTAGCCGCTTTAACAAACAAATAATAAAAAAATAATTTAAAATTAAAGGGGGCTCCCTACTACGATGGTACGGAATCTTTCATGCGCGAGTCTGACTCGCACTTGGTCGGATTTTATTTGTGTAGATCAGCACGTTATTTCATTTTGAAAAACCGAATATTATTCGCAAGACGATTACTAATCTACGTATAAAATCGCAAAACAAAACTCATAAAACGTAATTCTATAAGGTATCCTACATCTAATTTACCTCAAATCCGTTGTTGAGCCATGTTTATAACGAGACTTATAAAGTATTAACCGGAGAGAGATAAGAGACAAAAATAAAAACATGACCATCCTTTAGGGTTTCGCCGCAGTAGGGTAAATATGCCTGACCGGTTCGAGATATTTGATTCGATATTATTTAGAGTTGATAGGGCTATTCAAAAGGATGAAACTGATAGACTGAGTATTACTGTAGTTAGTAGACATAAAGGGACATAAAGGACTGTTCACATGCATGTAGTAACAAATAAAGAAGAAAGAAAGAAAGTTGTGTTTATTCGGCATTATTAAAAACAAAACAACCTTAAAAATAACACAAACACTAACACTTATTAGCCTAGCGTAGTGCGCAGTTACAACGGAATGAGAGACCAGCTTGAACTGGTTTTGTTACAAGTGACCTGTGGTCTACTGAATCAGGTCTAACTTTATAGTGTTTGTCGTGTTGTTATGTTGCGTAATATTTGTAAGTTGCAGCCCATGAAAAAGTTATTAACGGAGGTACTGCATTTGTACAATAGTTTGAAGCGATACAAGGCGTCGGTTACAACTGGTTGTCTATAAAATTGTCATAAGGTTTCCAGTAGAAAACAAAATACTTTCAAAATACCAAACAAAATACCTTCAAATCACCATAGAAAACCTATGATAATACCATAAAACTTTATCAAACAAAACTAAAATAGAAATCAGTTTAAAACGGTTATCTCTATGCAAAATTATGACGAATACGTAATTCTTTTGCATTACACGTCTATTTCATTTACATGTAACTAAAATTTACGGAAAAATGTATGCATTTGAAGAACGACTACCTACATTATTATTTGCAAATAGTAGAAACGACGGCAAAGGTAAAGTAGTTCGAATTCATACGACGAGTGTTTACGCACGCACACATAGACAGGGTTCACGTACAGTAAGTTCAAGCGCACTCAGAAGCGGCATTTATTTATTTATAACACCTTTAATGGATCTGGGACTTTTGCGCGAAAGACACTTGTGCGAAACCACTTGCGCGAAAAGACATATGCGCGCATGGACACTTGCGCGTCTACACTTTTGCGCGACTTTTTCATCATGGGTGTCGTTTTCATAGTTTTCGGGGTCGCTGACAACGAAAATGAGTTCAAACGACCGTACGTACGCGTCTATGTGTGCGTGCGCCTGTTTTCGTTAGTTCTATAGGTCTGGTCTTCTTTAATTTATATTCTATTCAGAAACTTACGTGCCTCGGAGGGCACAATTTAGTTCACAAGTCAAGATCTGCGACACAGTCAGAATCTTGGAAATTCTGGCAACTGTCTTTTGTTTTGTATTTTGTTAAAAAAATATTAAGTTATTTTGAAATTAGAAACCGACACTTAAATTTTACTTATCAACCGAACAAACGCAATTATAACCAAATACGCCAAACCAAAAGATTTGGCATCAAAACATCCCAATAAAACCTCTCCAACAATAATCCTTTCTTGTCCCCACAATTTACCCAACCACCCAAACCCCGGAATCCGACACTTGAGCCATTTGTCCACTAAATGATGGATGATGACGTATAGTTGACGTAAAAGGACCAGCCTATGTGGACCGAAACTCCTTTCATGAAGCCTTGTAAATAGATGTTCGAAGCTTTTAGGGAGTAGGTCAATAAAAGTATCAATTTTACTTACTTAGATTAGTTTTTACGATTTATTTTTTACGTGGGCGAGGTAAAACGAGTAAGGATCGTGCAGGTGACGTTCTGTGATTTCTGCCTACCGCATAGTAAATATTTTTTTGGTATACGGGCTAGTAGCTAAAGAATCTGGTCGATCTTCATGATAAGGCAGCATTTTCCTGGGTTCGTCCGTGGATGGGTGGCCATCCATTATGTACCGAGTTCCCTCCATGCCTCGGAAAACACGTTAAGCCATCGGTACCGGCTGTCATTTGTAGATCTTTGACGGTCATTACGAGTAGTCAGAAGCCCGAAAGTCTGACAACCAGTTTTACCAAGGGGTTTCGTATTACCCAGTTACTGGGTTGTGGAAGCCAGATAGGCAGTCGCTCCATGTAAAATACTGGTATTCTGCTGCACCCGGTTAGACTGGAAGCTGAGCCCAACAAAGTTTGGAAAGGCTTTGGCAAATGATGATTGGGTTAATTTTTAGGTTCTTTGAGTCATTTCGCCTTGCAATACGACACATGACGAAAAACATGATCATGATTTTTTTATGAAATATAACTGCGAAATGTAATCTAACCCTTCGAGGATTACAGGCGTGATGTTATAATATCCTCACGAAGAAAGTTACATAGAAAGTCTTTCAAAATTTCAGTTGTTAAGAAAAAGTGCCAAAACAAATTCCCCAGCAACTCGCCTGTATGATTTTGTCGTAATAAAGAAAGTCTTTCAAAATTTCAGCCCTTCATCACTTCTTAATGCTAGAGTTATTAAGAAAAAGTGGCAAAACGAATTCCCCAGCAACTCGCCTGTATGATTTTGTCGTAATAAAGAAAGTCTTTCAAAATTTCAGCCCTTCATCGCTTCTTAATGCTAGAGTTGTTAAGAAAAAGTCCCAAAACAAATTCCCCAGCAACTCGCCTGTATGATTTTGACGTAATAAAGAAAGTCTTTCAAAATTTCACCCATTCATCACTTCTTAATGCTAGAGTCGTTAAGAAAAAGTGCCAAAACAAATTCCCCAGCAACTCGCCTGTATGATTTTGTCGTAATGTAGAAAGTCTTTCAAAATTTCAGCCCTTCATCACGTCTTAATGCTAGAGTTGTTAAGAAAAAGTGCCAAAACCAATTCCCCAGCTGTTATGTTTGTTGAAATGAAAGATACAGTTGAGTAGACTAGGTTTATTCACGACGGACTTAATATAATATCAACAAGCAGTAGTATCACAGACGGGCTTGGATCAAGTGAGGAATGACAGATACCAACCGGAAGCATAGACAATGTATAGTGATGTACATACTAATTACTTACTAACTAGTGATGTTACAACATCCCCCTTGTTGAGTTCTAATTAGACCCCTGACAAACAATATAAAAGATTTACTATGTGATACAACTGCACTTATGACAACATCCTTATTGATACTTATTGTTACATTAAAACTAGACAACATTCTTAATAATTTTAAGTTATATTTAATCTATTTCATCTATTAACCTTCTTGTAGGTTTTACAATACGACCTGACCTAGTTGTGACGCTTGAGGATTTTTGAGATGAGGATTCTTGAAGTCCAGACTCCTGTCTGTCACCTTCCTCTTCCCCTTGTGACGAATTGGATCGCATAGGAGGGTTTGCAAAGTTATGAGAATACTTGTGCCTTAAGTGAATTCTATTCCTCCTATACCTAACACCATTGACATCCTCAACAACATATGACCTATTGTTCAACATTCTTTGTTTGACAATAGCTTGTTCCCAGTTACTTTTAGGATTTCTTTTAAAGTATACATGATCATTATCATGTAACGTTGACAATGACTTTGTATTTCTATCATAATACTTAGTTTTATTTTCATCATTTTTCATAACTGACTTTTTATAATCCTGAAATGTTACTACTTTTGGCCTTAATTTCTTATATGACACTGGAATGTTATCTCTTAAGTTTCTAGACATTAGCAATTGTGCTGGTGATGACAAATTATTTTTAGGTGTGTTTCTGTACTGTAATAAAGCTATATATGGATCTGTTTTATTTTCTTTACATTTCCTTAACATGTTTTTTATAATTTTAACTGAACTTTCAGCTTGACCATTTGACTGTGAATGATATGGGCTAGTGACTACATGTTCTATGTCCCATTCCTGTAAAAAGTTTTTGAATTCAATTGACTGAAAAGGAGGTCCACCATCTGACACCAATGACAATGGTATTCCATGACGGGCAAAAATGGATTTTAAATGAGTAATTACATTTTGAGAAGTACTGTTCTTATTTAATAACGCTATTTCTATGTATTTAGAGTAATAATCTGTGACAATTAAATAAACTAAACTATCAAAATGCATTAAATCAATACCGACTTGTTGCCATGGATATTTGCATATTTCATAATTTTGTAGTGGTTCCTTTTGATTACATGGTTTGAATTTTGCACATATAAGACATTGTTCTACTAAGTTCTTTATATCACTTGACATATTTGGCCAATACAATGATTCTTTTGCTAATTTTAGACATTTGTTTATACCTTGGTGACCTTTGTGAATTTTTTCCAACATTTCCTTGTACATAGACTGTGGTACTATTAATTTTGAACCTTTGAACACTAAGTCTTTAATGACATGGATTTCTCCTTGAATATTCCAAAATGGTTTTACCAATGGAATGACCTTGTTTTTACTTTTTGGCCAACCTTCATAATAGTATTTTTTTAATAATTGCAAGGATTCATCAATTTTGGTTTCCTGTGCTAATTTTGTGCTATATTCATTTGTGATTGCTAAATTAGCATGCATTAGATTGACATGACAAGACATTTCTGATTCATTTTCTGGTGTGTAATGGTCTTTTAAAGCTGCTCTTGACAATGTGTCTGATATAAACATTTCTTTACCTGGGACATATATGACTTCTAAATCATATTTTTGTATGGTTAACATCATACGCTGTAATCTAGCTAGGACATCGTGTAATGGTTTTTTAAATACATATACTAATGGTTTGTGATCAGTATGAACTGTGACTCTATTGCCATACACATATTGGTGAAACTTTTCACAACCAAATTGAATAGCTAGTAGCTCCTTTTCTATTTGGGCATAACGTTCCTGGGTGACTGTTAATGTTTTTGAACTATATGCAATTGGTTTGTCTTTTTGTAAGATGACTGCTCCTAAAGCTGATTTCGACGAATCGACTGACAAGACTAATGGAATCTTAGGATTGTAATGTGCTAAAACTGGTGAGTTTGTGATCTCATCCTTCAATTTTTTGAGACATTCATTATGATTCTCATCCCAAGTCCAGACTGAATATTTTTTCAAAAGATTTCTTAATATTTGTGTTTTTTCTGACAAGTTACTTATAAAAGGTCCTAAGTAATTGATCATACCTAGTATTCTCTGTAACTCTTTGACATTTTTTGGTGTGGGCATTTTGACAATAGCTTTGACTTTCTCTTGGTCTGCCCTGGCACCGTTTTTACTGAAGACATAACCCAAGAAACATACCTCTGAGACTAAGAATTTACATTTTGCTTTGTTAAATTTTAGGTTGACTTGACGAGCTCTTTGCATGACTTTATGTAATCTTTCATTGTGAACCGACTCATTTGGTCCATGAACTAAAATATCGTCAATTAATATTAAAACACCTTCTAAATCACCAAATAAATTCATCATAACTCTTTGAAAGATTTCTGACGACGCATTTATGCCGTATGGTAGTCTTAAATACTTATATCTACCAAATGGTGTTTGAAAAGTACATAATTATGAACTGTATTCATCCAGACGTAGCATCCAAAATCCTGAGAATGCATCTAGATGTGAAAAACATACAGCTCCTTCTAACTGTGACCTAATCTCATCAATTGACTTGAGTGGATAGAATTCCCTCATGATGTTTTTATTTAAATTTCCAGGATCTAGACAAATTCTTAACTGACCTGAACTTTTTACGGTTATGACGACTGAGTTAACCCACTCTGTAGGTTTTGTAACCTTTTCAATAACTTTCATATCCAACATGCGATTCAATTCTTCACGCAATTTCCCTTGTAACGCAAATGGTACTTTCCTTGGTGGATCGACGCATGGTACTGCTTCAGGTTTGAGTTGAAGATGACAGACTGGAGGTAGACACCCAAGACCCTGAAAAACATCATTATATTGTGTAAGAATTTGTTTACAAAAATCTTGTTTTGACACTGAAAAAACACGTTTTATTATACCTAACTTTTCACAAGTTGGTAGACCAAGAACATTTGGACAATCTAAATTTACTACTATAAACATTATAGATTCGACGACGTTATTGTTATTTATGCACAAATTGCAATTTATATTTACTTTGCCTAAAATCGGAATGGATTTTCCACCAAATCCTTTGACATTTATTTGACATTTGTCAAGTGACAGTTTTGACAGATTGACGTTTTGACGTTTGACGTTATGAAATGTTTGCTTTGACATTATGTTGACATCTGCACCTGAATCTATGATGCATCTAAATTGTTTATTTCCTATTGACAAGTTAATTTCCCATGACTGTTTTGAATAACTACTTTCCAAAGTATTGACATTATTTACTTTATGACTGTTATCTGAGTAATTGACTATTGATCCATTGTGTGAGACTGAATACTGACTGCTGTTTTTATGCTGACATTGTATGTTGTTGTGATATCCCTCAGACTTGTGACAAATTTCATCATTGAGATGTAAATATGGACTATGACTTTTTTTATTTTGACTATTTGACTGGATAGTATATCTCTCAGATATGTGACTGTTCTCATCATTGGGATACGGTGACCGCCCCGTCTGTGATACTACTGTGCCCTTGTGTCTGTGTGATTTTATGTTTTGACTGAGTGAATGTGACTGACTGCTGTGTACACTTTGATCTACATAACCATTTAAATGACTTTTTTGACTTTGACTCGACTTAAATTGACTGCTCAACATTCCAACAAAATGTTCTTGACTAGTATTATCTGAATTAAACGATTGCAACTGACTGACTTTTTTATTCTTAAGACAATATTTAGCAAAATGACCAAAAGATTTACATGACCTGCATTGGACGCCTTTAGCTGGACACTTGTAACGATGAGACTGCCCACAGCGATTGCATATCCTCGAGTCGCCGGTGTGGTTGTTGTTTGACTTGCGACTGCTCGTTGCTGACTGGCGACTGCTCGAAGCTGACCTGCGACTGGAAGCTCGCTGCCTGCCTTGACTACGGCTCTTCCGAGTAAGATGCATGACATTTTCATCAGCAACACCGCTACCTTTGACAATTTTCTCTGCATCTTGCTGTGCGACTATGAGCGTTCTCGCTAGCTCTTGCATTCTCTGATATGTTAAATCAGGTTCTTGCAGTAACCTCTGACGTACATGTGACAAGTCTATATTGAGGTTTGCAATAAAAATATCTTTGATTAGCGACTCCCTGAGTGTGCCAAACTCACATTCTCTGCTTTTATTTTCCAAATCCGTGAGGAAATCGTCGATGCTTTCGGATTTTTCCTGCCTGCGTGTGAAGAATCGATATCTACACATCGTCACATTTTTCCTGGGCTCGAAGAATTTGTCGAATTTGGACTTGACCTCGTCGAGTGTGCTCCCATCAATTTTCAGGTTAAATGTATTGAATATATTTAGACCACGCTCTCCGATTGAATGTAGTAGAATTGCAATTTTCCGCTTCTTGCTTGATTTTTCTAGGCCTGTGGCTAACAAATTTAGTTCCATCTGCTGCCACCATCTTTTCCACGCCTCAGCATTGTTATTCGCTGGATTTTACGAGATGTGGAGTTGTTTTATGTTGGTTCGTAAGCCTTGTTCGTGATCGCCATCTTGGTTAGCGACCGGGCTGACGCCACTCGTATTCGGCATTTTCACGACGGATTTCGTTTATTTCTTCTCGATGACTTCTGACACCATGTTATGTTTGTTGAAATGAAAGATACAGTTGAGTAGACTAGGTTTATTCACGACGGACTTAATATAATATCAACAAGCAGTAGTATCACAGACGGGCTTGGATCAAGTGAGGAATGACAGATACCAACCGGAAGCATAGACAATGTATAGTGATGTACATACTAATTACTTACTAACTAGTGATGTTACAACACCAGCAACTCGCCTGTATGATTTTGTCGTAATAAAGAAAGTCTTTCAAAATTTCAACCCTTCATCACTTCTTAATGCTAGAGTTGTTAAGAAAAAGTGCCAAAACAAATTCCCCAGCAACTCGCCTGTATGATTTTGTCGTAATAAAGAAAGTTTTTAAAAATTTCAGCCCTTCATCACGTCTTAATGCTAGAGTTGTTAAGAAAAAGTGCCAAAACAAATTCCCCAGCAACTCGCCTGTATGATTTTGTCGTAATAAAGAAAGTCTTTCAACACTTTTTAATGCTAGAGTTGTTAAGAAAAAGTGCCAAAACAAATTCCCCAGCAACTCGCCTGTATGATTTTGTCGTAATAAAATTTAATATTTTTTGCTCTATTCCCTTTTTAGGAAGTAAATGAAGTTATTTATTTATTTATTGGTCTATCTACAATTGTTACACTTTTTAATCTAATAATACAAGCTAAAATACACACCAGGTGTACAATATGACGCGATAGACACAGCATGCATGAATAACTAAAAACTAAAAATTTATTACAGTAGTTGTACAGTTATATACGAGTACATACCTAGTATCTAGACTGGTAACCAATTTAAATATATAGGTTGAGAGTAACATAGTTAGGTGTTGTGTTGATTATTTTTGGTGGACTTAGCGCTTGAACTTTTGTACCGATGTGCAACAAATATCTACAAAATCATCACAGTTATTGAGAAGTCTGCAAAGTCTTGGGATTGGGGAAGTTATCGAGAAAAGTCGATGTGAAAGTAATTACCTACCACGTAGTTTTGTATGCACGTCATATCCCTGCGATGAATAATATTTTTTCTTTCTTTCTTTCTTTGGTTACCAAGAACTTTGTGCTGTTGAATCGGTTTCGTGTGTACGTAATTTACATCAATTTATCTCTGAATATTTTTTTTCTAAATTTTTTTTCGTAGAATCATCTTGTTTTATTTTATTTAATTATGGAAGGATATTTTCTTCTCTGGTTTCCTAGATAATTCAATGGAAGAATTTTATGTGAGTGTGTTTATTTCTTAGAATTTTATGTTATTTTTATATCGCAGAGGTTAATTGGAACCAACTCAAAGTTGGTTCCAATTAACCTATATATTATATATTAGGTATTTTGTGGTATTTATTTAATATCAACATTTAGTATGTTTTATTATGGTAATTGGTATTGATCAGTATAAATATTTGAGGCAATAATATTTTCAACGCGTTGATTTGGCTTTTTTCCACAAGCAATTTGTTAATAGCGCACAGAAGTTCAGATATTCGCTCGGTTGATGACAATTGGCTCGCCCTTTAAGCATGGAACTTAAAAATAACAGGCGAAATGTGGGTGTACTATTAGGGACAACTCTGAATAACCCTTTGAGGATACTAGGCGTGATGTTATGTTATTGTTATTGTTTCTCATGTCATAAAATGAAGCTACAAAACTTAAAATAGTACAAATAACCATTTAAGTTTTACCCAAGATCTGAAACACGTTTAACAACCACTCTAAAACAATAAACCCGTTTACACTACCGAAAATGACGCCAAAGCCATCAAAGTTGTATACAGGGTGATTTTTGAGAGAAGATGATAATCTAAGGTAAAGGAACACTGACGCTAAAACAGCTCTAACGTCTTATTCAGTAACATTCTGGTCCACATAGAAATTTACCGTCGGTAATTAACAAAATAGAAAACGGCCAAGTGCGAGTTGGACTCGCGCACCGAGGGTTCCGTATAATCTTGTAGGTATTTTGTTATTATCCTAAATATTTACGGTTATCAGATTTTTGCATTTACATGTGCTATATGAAATTGCTTCTCGCCAAATTTTATGATTCCAGGTCAACGGGAACTACCTTATAGGTTTTCGACCCAAAACCTATAGGGTACTTGTGGTTGACCTAGAATTGTCAATTTTGGTCAAAAGCAAGTTCTTACACCACAAGTAAAGGGAAAATTCCGAAAAATAAAATTAAAATTTTGGTACGGAACTTTTGAGGTACGGAACCCTAAAAACGAACTATTTCCTACAAAACTACAATACCTAACAGCTGTTTTTTTTAATTACCTATGAAAAATTTTCCATGAAAATATACAGTAAATAAAATAATAAAATCCACCCTGTATGCGCTGTCAAACTATTTTAGAAAGTAAACGAACTACGCATAGTGGCATAGTTTGAACAGTAACAATCGTCGGACATCGACCACTTAAAATTCACCAAGAGTTTCCACATCATAAAGTTTATGACCAGAATTATTTTAGGCTAGAATAATTTAGATTAAAACCGTAGCTTGGTCACAGATTTTAGTCCCTGGCAAAGTTCCAGAAGACCACTGCGGTTAAAAGGACCAGTCTCCAAAACTGAACAGATAATTTTCAACCTTATGTTAAAAAAATTAAGGTGGAATTTTGAGTGTGGTCGATTGACGGTTTGTGATTCAGCAATTAAAAGTCCTTAGGCTCCAACCCATTCATATATTTTCAAGGTGCGTGTATTAAAAATGTAGGAATATTCAAGTGTAGCTCACAAAATGACTGGTTTGAGTGCTCTCGGTTAAAATGATTTGCACATTTCTTGCTCGGTGTTTATTTTTCGCTTATGTGTGTTTTAATAATTTAGTGGGCATGATTACCGAGGTGCGTTAGGCCTAAATAATTTAGAAGGTACTTATGCCGCGATGAATCGTTTAGCTACTCTGAAAATATGTTCTTTTAATTGCTTTGGCAGACTTTAGGTATTTCTAACACCCGTATCTATAAACACGACAAAGTGATTACTTGAGTAAAAGTAATAACATAAATATTTTTTTTAAATATTATTACCAATGTGAAACTTTATGATAATTATTTTAAAAGTTAAATTGTTGTTATAGGTAAAGACAATGTAATTAAATATATTTGTGCGCCTCTGGGCAAAACATAGAGGACCTACCTATCTGTAACACCACTTTGTAATCTGACCAATGTTTACAAATAAAGCATTCTGATTCTGAATACGATTTTTATTCTGTACTTTAGTAATTGCTTGAAGTTAGAACTGTCAAAAAAATGAGTTCTTAGCTTTGCTTTCTTTGGTGGTTCTTACTTCGTTTAAATTATTGTCTATTCCATAAAAATGGTGGGGAAGAAAACTGTGGAACTAATGGTGCTAGCATAGCTGGTTCCCAACATCGTCATTGGTTGAAAATGTGGTAAGTGTGAGTCGAACTTGCGCATGAAGGGTTCCGTACTACCGTATTAAAAAAAAATGTTTTGTTATAATGGCAAAAGAAATACACATTCTGTGAAAATTTCTACTGTCTAGCTATCACGGTTCATGAGCTACAGCCTGGTGACAAACAGACAGACGGCCAGTGGAATTTTAGTAATCGGGTTTCGTTTTTACCCTTTGTGTACGGAACCCTAAAACTATCTATAATATATCTATCTATCATTTATTTTCAGAATCATTTAACGGTAGTGTCTGTTGAGAGCAGCGGTGGCCCAGTGGTGGCGGCCCCGACTTACGAACAGTAAGTCGTGGGTTCGAACCCAGACAGGCGCATTACTTTGTGTAATTTATTTCATCACCACTGCTCTCAAAACGGTGAAGGAAAACATCGTGAGGAAACCTTCATGTCCTAGAACCAAAAATTCAAAGACATGTGACATCTACCAATCCGCACTGGGGCCGCGTAGTGAATTATAGGCCATTCCCTCTCATTGAGAGGAGGCCCTGTCCCAGCAGTGGGAACATTATAGGCTGATGATGAGTGTCTGTTATTTCAATTTCACCTTTTTTTTTTTTTTTTTTTTTTTTTTTTTTTCGGATGGGAAATCATCAAATGACTTCTCCCGCTCTGGGCGGAGCAGGAGGGAGTGTCAGACTTTTACTGACTAAAACCCATCCATGTTCCTTCATCGCCCTTTGTGTTCCGGGGCCACGGTATCTCTTTCGAACAGTCCCGCAACCCCGGCAGGCATCGGTCCTTTCGGACCCCTTCCTTTTTGCTGACTCTCTTTGAGGCGCGCGTGGAACACGAACGCGCCCTCGACACGGCCTGTCGTCATGAGACGGACGGACGGCGAGCTAGCCCATAGCCCACCGTCCACAGGCCCGCGCCTACGGTGGCCGGGGGCCACGTGGTGGCCCCCGACGCCCGGGGCGTCTCCCGCGGCGGCCGGGACGCTGTGAGGTTCTCTCCCTCTCACGTTCCGCCACCTCCTTCTCTAGCATTACTGCTTCGCAGAAGGAGGTGACGGCGTCCCATTCCGTCTCGCTCCGGACCATGGCTTGCACCAGGGCCAGACGCGAGAGGTCGCCGCCGCCAATCGCCGCTTCGAGGACACGGCGGTGCTCCGCCCACGCGGGGCACACCTCCACCGTGTGCTCCACCGTGTCCTCCGGTCGATCCTCGCAGTGGAAACACCCGGGCGTTTCCTCCCGCCCGATTCGGTGCAGGAACCTCCCGAAAACACCGTTCAATTTCACCTTATTTAACAAAATCTAGAAACACCAAAAACCAATTTTCATTTATTATTTTATTCCGAGAAAATAGCGATCACTGAAATCATTACAATACATACGTTTCCTAGAATCCTTTTGATGCACTACTCGTATTCAAAACCAATAGAAACTACCTGGCCTCTAACATTCTGATTCCTAGTACACACATCAAAAATGTCTAGGGATCAAGCATTTTTATGCGGATTTCTTGAGATTGAGATGTGGCTTTGTAATAAATTTATGATTTTATAAATTTATATGGATCCTTTTTGGTGCATTTCATAATTTGAATCAGGAACTCTCAATCAAATTCGAGTAAAAGATGAAAATAAGCTGTCAATATTTTCCCTATAAAAACATACAACGCATTGAAGACATTATTAGTGCTACTGTTTCCCTACTACTGATTAAAACCAACGTTATTATGGAGCGGCGACGTCATTTAAGCAGGGAAGAAATGCTCAGAGCCGTGGGAATGATAGAAGCTGGTTCCCGGCAACGTACTGTTGCTTTAGCTCTGAATACAAGTCAGAGTGTTATCAGTCGACTTTGGACACGTTACCGAAGCACTGGTACCGTGGCTGAGCGCCATGGAGGACGGTATCGCTGCACCACACGGAGACAAGACCGATACATTCAAATCTTAACTCGAAGAGCTCCAACAATAACCGCCATGATGTTAGCCGTGAGGCTTCATCACTCTTCAGGGAACTTAATTAGCGACCAAACAGTCAGAAACCGCTTGCATGAAGTGAACCTTCATTCCCGAAGACCGCTACGGGTACCACCTATAGCAATGCACAATCGTAGGATTCGATATCAATGGGCTCTTGAACACAGAAATTGGGCAGAAGAACAATGGCGTTTCGTGTGCTTTTCTGATGAGTCTCGTTTTGGTATGAGACCGGATACAAGACGTATACGACACTGGAGAACCCCTGGACGCCAACAGCGATTAAAATCCTGCCAGGAAGTCCATCCTTATAGTGGTGGAACCATCATGGTATGGGCGGGTATTTGGATCGGCGGAAGAACTGAGTTGATTTGGATCAGAGGCAACCTCAACGCTCAAATTTATGCTGAGACGATTGTATCAGACGTCATCGTTCCTCTACAAGTGCAAATCGGTCCCTTATTTCAGTTAATGCATGATAATGCACGACCGCACACCGCAAGAGTTGTAAGACAGACTCTCGCCGCAGCTAACATCAATGTCCTGCCCTGGCCTGCTCAGTCGCCAGACTTGAACCCGATTGAGCATGCATGGGATATGCTACAGAGAAGAGCTCTGCCGAATATGGAGGGTATCCAGTCGCAAGAAGACCTTTTTTTGTTGTTGCAACGAACATGGGCGGCCATTCCACAGCGTGATTTGGATGAACTCATTTTGAGTATGCCAAACCGATGTTCTTGTGTTGTTAGTGTTCGCGGTAGAAACACGGATTATTAATTGTTTAAGTTACCCAATAAAATTTTAAAGAAAACTGTTATTTCAGTCTTTTTTTCGAACTTTAATGTTAGTGGTTCAAATGTCAAAAATCCCTTTATTAGGAAAATGGCAAATTTCTTTATTAATGCAAAGGTGACTTGGTTTATCGTTACTGTGACAAACGAAAACACTTTATTTGATGAATCCTTAAAGAAAATTTTAATTAATATCAATCAGGAGAAAAGTTATTGCAAAAATATATGTTGATCCCTAGATACTTTTGATGTGTGTAGTTCAAAGTTCATTTTATGTTACAAATTCCCGTCTTCATAAACCCGACGCGACACCTAAATGCAATGCCTATTAAAAGCGCAAAACTCTAACCGCTGAGCTGAAAGTGAAAAATTCACAGTGTGCTTCTATTAGGCAATACATTTAGGTGTCACCAAGTTTTAGTGGACACGGACTTGAAATAATAAGCCTGTAATCCCCAAAGGGCTATGGTAAAGTCCCATGTAATAGTAAGCGAGCCTATTACCATCAATCGGGCACTGATCCAGACTCCGTGGCTGCTACAAAATTCCTGATGGAAAAACCCAATAACACCTTGCCCGACCCGGGAATCGAATCCAGGACCTCATGAGACCTCAGACCTCATGAGAGTTATAAGTCGAGCTACACGATAACTGACAAATGCTTGCACTGACTGGACAGGTCCACTCAAATCTGTGTGATTCTTTCTTCAAAAGACCATCTCAGACACTAATCTGCATAATCCTCATGTGAATTGAGCAAGATTATGTCTGGACTTCAAAAGAGACTATGCCCTCTGAGTTTGTTTCGGCTGCTTCTTCTCAGAGTAGTCAGGTACGAAACACCGGCCGGTGTTTCGTACCTGACTACTCTGAGAATCTATCATCACCATCTAGTTTAAAAAAAATTGACGTGTAAAAGTGTTTGTAAAAACCTACATGCAAAATAAACATCACTTATCATTTATCATTATCATGCTCAGCAGTCGCTCTCTAGACAAAGGTGGCAGATATAAATAATCCTTGGTTTAAATTAATTTAATAATTAAGTACTGTTAAGTGTTTTTGGGCGCTATTGCGTCTTATTTACGAACTCATTCTGAGTATTCTGGGAATGGAGTAATAATGCTTTGGATAAATTGTAATAATTAGGGTTCAGTTTTAAATTATGTGGTTAATTATTGCTTTGGTGTTTTAATCTGTGTATAGGTCGTTTTTCGTAGAAATTATTAGTCGAGAATTACGGAATTGTTGATTCTAAAAGTAAAGGGCAACCAAAACGATGGATGGACTTTTTTTTTATTTGGGACATGCACACCACACTACTTTCAAACCATTGCAACTCCTGAATGTCAAAATCAACAGTGGCAACCAACAGAAAAGCTCCGCGACAATGAAGCTGGATGGATGATCCAGTGTCTCTCTCGTTATCTATTACTCGTCATCTCATCAGACACCTCCATTCTTACCATATCATCCTTCACACAGTCCATCGTTTCTTTGGTCTTCCTCTACTCTTATACCCATCCACATTCATACTCAAAACTTTCCTCACGACATTTTCCTCATTCCTCCGCATCACATGCCCATACCACGACAACCGATTACTACAACTTTTCAGTAACCGGCACCACTTTCAGACAATAGTAATTGATAAACAAACACTACGCTACACTATTCTGTTTATATTTTGTTCCGTAAATAGAATAAAAGTAACAATTTTAATATTTTATACTCTGCACAAGCAAACACGATTGTATTTATTCAAAACTAATTTAATTTCAGTTTTTTGCAATAGGTACTAATAAATGCAATGTATTGAAATTCAGAAGCTTTAACAAATACTGAAATATCAACAGTCGACTGTTTTATTTTTATTATTACTAGGTTTCACCCGCGGTTATGCTTGCGTGGAGTTTGGAAATTGTTCCACAGGAACCTAGTAACAGACAAATAAACACTTTAGAATTTATAATATTAAGTAAGCATCGCTTTTTGTTCGTAATCGTGACTGGTGTGCATGAGATTCGATTCCCGGGTCGGGTAAATTGTTATTGGGTTTTTTCATTAGGAATTTCTCAGTAGCAGCCACGGAGTCTGGATTTGTGCATGGTTGATGGCAATAGTCTCACCCCCTATTACATGGGACTTAAACATAACTGGCGAAATGTAGGTGTACTATTAGTTACACCTCTGCCTAGCCCTTCACGGATTAAAGGCGTTATGTTATGTTATTATGTTTTGGGTACCATACTTTTATGAAATAGGTCTTAAGATGCAATCGATATTCTACTAGATAATCGCTTTTTTATTTTGATAAGTGTAGGAATACAGTGTTCCTGTCCATACCCAGAAATACACTATTCTTTTTGACTGATACCCCTTTGTTATAAAATATCCCTGTATATTTCAAAGTGATGTGTTATCAATTTAGTGCCGCTGTTGCGGTATGTTTCGCAAAGAAAATAGTCCTTTGATCAATTGCGTTAAGAAAGAAATACGTCTCACAGTTTATATTGCGTATGAAAACTACCAGTGAATTGAAAGTAGTATTTTTAATCAAGGAAGGACCTTGCATGATTGAAAATATTCCAATGGATAGGTTTAATAGGAGCTCGTGGCTAAATAATATCTACCATATCGAGTTTCCTCCGTGCCTTGCCTCGGAAAGCACGTTAAGCTGAGTCCCGGCTGTCATTTGTGATCTTTGACAGTCGTTGCAGGTCAGTGGCCCCAAAGTCTGACCGTCAGCCTTACAAAGGGGTATCGTATTACCCAGTACTAACTGGGTTGTGGAGGTCAGATAGGCAGTCGCTCCATGTAAAATACTGGTATTCAACTGCATCCGGTTAGACTGGAAGCCGACCCCAACATAGTTGGGAAAAGGCTATGCAGGTGATGATGGATAAGTTTAATATAAAAAAAAACTCATTTATTAGGTTATTAACAAAGACATTCAAATATTACGGTTATTAATAAGTACGACCGACGAAGCAGTTACAGTTCCGCGAGTAGGTCACGGAACTGTAACTGCTTCGTTGGTCATGGTGGGGAGTGTATTATAGTTAGTACGATACCCCTTGTGGCCCGAAAGTCTGACAACCGGTCTGGTAAGACTGGTTGTCATACTTTCGGGCCACTGACTTCCTGTAACGACTTTAGTCACATAGGACTACAGGACAAAAAATAGTTGCTTTTAGCTTACTGATTAAATGATAAATGATGTTCATTTTGCAAGTAGGTTTTTACAAACAGTTTTACACGTCATTTTTTTTTAAACTAGATGGGTCCGGTGTTTCGTACCTGACTACTCTGAGAAGAAACAGCCGAAACAAACTCAGAGGTCACAGTCTCTTTTGAAGTCCAGACATAATTCTGCTCAATTCACATGAGGACTATGCAGATTAGTGTCTGAGATGGTCTTTTGAAGAAAGAACCACACAGATTTGAGTGGACCTGTCCAGTTAGTGCAAGCATTTGTCAGTTATTGTGTAGCTCGACTTCTAACTCAAGGAGCTCAACGAAACGACGAACAATACCAAAGAAAGGACATTTGGGTAGGTCGCTTATGGTACTCAAACTGCCAGACAGTTGTGGGAAAAAAAAAAGAAAATGAAACAAAAAATATATAAAAATGAAACCCGATAATTATGTTAACGTATGTAGTTAAAACTGAATATTTACTTTATTATATTGATCTTACTTCACCCGGGCAGATTCTAAAATCACATACTTATTTGAATTTGCAATCTCGGTACATAAACTCACGCCGTTTTTCCCATGGGGGGTAGGCAGAAACCACAGAACGCCGCCTGCTACGATTCTAACATACGCGTTTTGCCTCGTCCACGTTGATACATCTGGTCATACACGCACGCCGATTGCGAGTACTACGCACCTGACCTTTCTGAAGAACCTCACCAATAAGGTCAGTGTATGTCCTTCTAGCTCGTCCCCTCCCGGCGTTGTCACTCACATCTACCTTGTAAATACCTTTTGTTAGTCGTCTTTCACTCATCCTCTCCACATGACCAAACCATCTAAGCATACTCGATACATAAATTAAATAAAAATGCTCTCAACATCTATTGTCACGCTACCATAGCATGTAGTCGTACAATCCAGTCGTATTTTATGTCAGCCTGTCTGATATCGTAAAAATTCATGCCCGCTGTGAGCAATAAATAGGATAGAACATTTGTATTGGTAATTTGAGAACGGTATTGAAACGTTATGTAAACGATAATATTATTTATTAAATAGTTTTTTTTTTTGAAGGAAGCTTTGTAAGAATGTTTTGGTGATCTCACATTTAAAAGAGAAAGTGAAGTTAAAAGGAGAGAATGACCAATAAATCTACGCTTAAATGAAGTCGGTTAAAAAAATAGGAATAAGCTCCCAGAAGATGATTGTAGTCTCTGCCGAATATTAGTCATTATAAAAATCGAAAAAAAAAACATAATAAATATATCATACTGCAAGAATATAATCTTTTTGGGAACAACAAGATACAGGCAGCTTTCAGGTCCCTCAACTGCCTGACTGTTATTAAATAAATACAAAAAACACAAGTACGGTTGAACATCATCTGCCTAGCCTTTTCCCAACTATTTTAGGGTCGGCTTCCAGAATAACCGGATGCAGCTGAACACCAGTAATTTACATGGAGCAATTATCTATCTGACGTCCACAATACTACTAGAAATAAGGACCAACTAGTTCCGCCAGGTTTCAGGCTTGCTAAAGTAGGTTCATCTTTCATGGGGTACTGTTTAAAATGTTACAATAAAATACCTCCCCACATTCTACAACTGAATAAGACGAAATTTAAATCTTGTATAAAACGCACACTATGTAGGCAGGCATATTATAAGTTGGTGGATTACATTGATGATAAAAAAGGTTGGCTTAATGCTGGTCCTGCTCCACAACCATAGGGGAAAACTAATTGGGCAAATTATTGTGCTAGCTGCAGAAGATTGTAAAAGTATCTTTGCTTTGTATTGATTCCATCTCCTAGTATTTTATAATTGCATAGCACATGTGAGGACCATGTATTGTAAAGCTACCATTTGCATTTAGTTATACCATGTATTGTAAAGCTACCATTTGCATTTAGTTATCTTTCATTGACTTATAATATGCCTTGGTGGCTGAGAGAAAGTCATGCTCACTCAAATGTCTCGCTAATGGTGGCGGGTGTGTCGGGTCATTTAGTTCCCTTCAATATGGTTAAGTTGAATGGCGCCGATACACGCGTCATGTTCTTGATCGGGCGCTGTCAGTTGGGACTGGTCATCTCTTAGCTGCCACGGTTCATTTTAATTACTTTATTTTTAATTTGTTGATTTAATCTTTTACTCTGGACGCTCATAATGTGCACGTCTTTCTACATCGTTCTCACATATATCTATAATCTCAACATGAATGATGTAACCAAGATTTTGTAAAAATATTTTGATTTAAAAGAGTGTCCATGGAGTTTCTTGCCCGTTATTCTCCTTAAAGATCTACGCTAGGGAATGTACTTTCTCAAGTTATTATGTCTTGTGTCTGGGACTGTAGCTTTGTTTTTTTTTTGTATTTTTGACATTCAGAAGTGTCGGGTCTAATTGAAAATAAATGCTTTTAGGTTTTTGAGTTTTTTTTTTGACAACCCAGTTAGTAATGGGTAATACGAGTATGACACCATTTCGTAAGACTGGTTGTCAGATTTTCGGGCCACAGACTACTTAACGACTGTCAAAAATCTACTATTGACAGCCGGGACCAACAAAGTTAACGAGCTGTAATTAACAATCAAAAATACTATCAATAACTGAAATAAATCTTCATAATTTTGAATTCACTTGACTCGTCTTAGTTATTTCTATATAAATATACCTGCCACAACTTCGACACAGTAATTTTGTAATAATAAACAAAATAATTTCAAACTTGAAAATATCGCCAGTCCGAATACCACACAACTCTTTTACAGCTATTTAATAGACGTACACACAGCACTGGAGCAGGTAAAAGAAAACATTCAAGTCTTCACATCGATTTTATTTGTTTTCAAAGTTCTGTTTGTGTTTCACGTGATTTTGTCAAGAATATTTATGTGCTTTTCTTTATTTTCATGCAGGAGGTTTACATCGTGAGGAAACCGGCATGTCCTAGAACCAAAAAATTGGAAGACATGTGACATCTACCAATCGGCACAGGGCCTGCGTGGTGAATTATACAGAACGCCCAGTGGCTTAGGTTCAGTTTTGTCAGTGAGTATCAGTTATGTCTTTGAGTGAATGGATGAATTAAGATTTTTATTAAATACCAACCTAGATCACCATCTGCACTGAAAGATTTGGAGGTCATAGTTTGCCCACTGCTGGGCAAAGACCCCCTCCCTTGACCTCCAAATAGAGAAAATTCTGTATTAAAGACGTCCCTATTTACGTCTTCCTTAACTAAATTTCCAGTGCAAATAAAATTCAAGTAATAAATGTATCCACATCGACACGTAGACGGTGAAAGGGAAACATCGGAGCTTCGTCAAGTGTCTGATTTGTGTCAGAGTTAACCGGGTTTCGTTCCCTTTTTTGTAACATATTGAATCTTTGGGAGTCCGTTGATAAATGCGTTTATGTTTCTTAGTAAGCAAAAGGAATATGTAAGGATTGTGAGTTTATGTATGCACATACAAATATACAAAAACATCATAAATTATAGTCATGCATAGCTGTGCCCCACGACCTTCGTCCGCGTGTTTTTTTAAATAAAAATATGTATTACTTCCCTGTTTAAATCGGATTGGAAGGGTTTAAATTTTTTTGCACGATACCCTAATCCTTTTTCTAAAATAAAAAAAACTTATGTTATTCCTTATAACATCAGCTATCTGTCAGTATAAGTTCCATCAAAATCGGTCCAGCCATTTCGGACGGACAGACAGACAGACAAAATGAAAAAAAAACAGTGTTCAGTAAAAAGCTGTTATTTTCAAATTACAAACACTTCAATTTTATTTTATTTGTTATGAATCAATCTTAGATTTGGATGTTTCGGCATCATCATCATCTGCCCGTTGGGACCAGCTTCCAGTTTTACCGGATGCAGGTGAATACCAGTATTTTACATGGAGCGACTGCTCATCTGACCTCCACAACCCAGTTAGTACCGGGTGTTTCGACATCAGCACCTTCTAAATATTGGAGTAAGAATGATACACAAATAAATAAAAGAACATGTTGTAAAAAAACTTTTGGCGTTGAAACGCAGTAAGCACGGCGACCAATCGAGCTATAGAAAACCAGTTTATGTGGATCCCTCATTGTATTTAAAATCTATACAAAGCGAGGCCATGTTATACTCGAAATGAATAGCTTGATGTGTCGTCATGTAGTATCCACCCATGCGCTGTAACGCATGGGTGGATACTTAATAAAAGCGCACAATAATACCGCAAAAAGCAGTGAAATTTCGTACATCAACATGCTAGAATCGCTTGTACCGAAGTAAGTAAAAGACAACAATATCTAAGTAGCACATAATACTGTAATACCCGATGTTATCCGAAGTTGCATTAAGCACCCACCGTACCTACCCCCTCAAGATACATTGGAAGACCAGCGTCAGACAGCAACACCTGTCTGGCATGAATGCTGAAATGGACCTTTTTGGTGCAGCCGTGAGGCACACAGTACATAGTATGTACTGTGTATTTTTTTTATGTGTGTGCTTTTCTAACTGACGTCAAATAAATATTTTTCTTTCTTCCTTTCACAGTATTTAGTTTAAGGTCCGCCTAACTGTCGAGCCTATTGACAGCAACCGGGCACAAATCCATGTTAAAGCTGCTAACTAGTTAGTACCTTTCAATTGCATTCAAATTCCCGAAGAAAAAAATATCGGTTCTCGAAAACCTCTTAATATCGTCATAAACAAAGCTAGCTTGAAAAAGTGAGGTAAATTTCTAATTTACAATTTTCAACGAAACAATTTCTCGCTTTTATCGTTAAAGTAATAACTGATGACAGTTTTCAGGGAGCTTTGGAAACCAATTTTCTTAAACAGGTATTTAGTAATTTGCGCCTGAAATTGCTCTTAGAAACTGAAGAGGTTAAATGTTTTCAGAAGATCTTGAGTGAAAATTAATGACTGAATTAGATGAACAATAGGAAGTGTTTTTTTATTCTAGTACTTATTCTTCACTACTATTAATTAAATATTTATTATTTCATGAGCTATCAAAAACTATCAGTTTAACATCATGAAAGGCGTAGATTTCTCACAATCAGCAGTTTAAGTTGGTGAGATGTAAAAATTCTCAGAAACTTAAAATGTTCGATTTTTTCAAAACAACCCTGTTTGGACCCTAAGTTATCTGAGTCAAAATTGTTACAAATTAGGTCAAGTATCACTCAAAAGAAATGCTCCTAATTACCAATTACCTAGTATACTACGATAGAATTAATTTTATACGGTAAGTAAAAGTCTAACCACACACAGCTACGCCGTACCACAACAGTCTACTACGGCGTAGCAAATACATTTGCTACGCCGTAGCAAAGCTATTTTCTACACCGTAGCAGTGTAACCGTTGCGTAGCCAATCCGTAAACATTTGCTACGTTATTGTACTACAGTATGAGCTTGACGTATTATTACACTCAAAGTACGCATAACGAATGCTCGTTTTCACTAACATTAGACGACACCTAAACAGATGAATACATTTTATTGCCCAGTTATATTCTGAACGCTCGACTCAGCGTCAAGAATTCAAGTCCCAACAGTACTCTACAGTACACTACTACAGATTTGTTGGTGTTCGTGAAAACGTGCAAAATTAACGTAAGGAAAGGTAAAACACCACAATGCCAATGCAATTACATGATGCTTATACCAAGGAAGCGTTGGATGCATGAAAAATATATTTTATGGCTCCGTACCTCGGTCGGCAAAAACGGAATCCTTATAGGGTCACTTTGTTGTCCGACTGTCAAGACCATTTATTTTCAGAAACGCGTAGAGTTGTCAAGCTAAAGCCAAATTAATATCGAATACTTAAATCCGCTAATCCTTGGAGCAGTGAAAAAATCAAACTGTAAGTCAACGCAATAAAAAAATATGACCATTTATGTCGCATATTTTGCGATTTCACAAGGGAATCAAAACCTATTAACCTATTGTTACATCCCGTTGACCTATAATCATGCAAGAAGCAACGTTTTACAGCACATGTAAAAGAAAAATCAGTAAACCGTACAAAATACCTACAAGTAACATAATACGGAACCCTCGGTGCGCGAGTCCAACTCGCTTTTGCGTTTTTTTTATTTACAAAACACTTTAAAATCAAAACGTTTCATATAAACAAATGAAAACACGAAACAACTAATCCCTTAAAACCCTCAAAGGGCGATAAAAATAAGGCTCAATTGATAACTCAGACAGCCCTAATTCCAACTTGAAAATTTTGAAGAAATAATTTCAAAGATTTACGTGACAAAATCTGTTTCTCACACTTTTTCCTGCCGCGACAAATCCTACCTTTTTTCTTGGGATTGTCACGGATTAAGTATGACTTTTATCAAAGTCCCTTCCAAGAAGCCTGTTGAGAGAAAATAAATTTTATTCAGATTTTTTGGAAATTATTTTGATGGAGGTAAAGTTATTGTTGGATGATTCTCTTCAAAAGGTTTTGATAACCGACTTACAACATTCAGTCGATTGCAATTGAATTGAAAACAGCTATTTTAGATGTCATCTTCAAATTATTCCGCCTCATGTTTTTCGGATCTTATTGTTGTTGCTGTTTTGTTATCTAAGCAGATAATTATTTGCAATTGGACTTTGGTAATTAGTGTGTAGGCATAGAGCACCACACACAGTTTTAGGATTTTGTTATGGTCTATTAATGTGCCCTAATGAAATTGAACAGACAAAGTCTTTATCAAAGAATGTACACAGTTCTTTATTCCATAATGAGGGCTACTCTTGACCAGGATATCACTTGATGAAAAGTGATCGATGATTCATTCTTCTCTTACATTGAAAGCTGACGGGTTCTATCCTAAACTCACGCTTTTTTCTCATGAAGAAAAGAAAAGCTCAATGGTGTAGTGGTTGCAAGTGCAACTGCTGAGCATGGGGTCCTGGGTTCTATTACCGGGTCGGGCTTAGGCAAAAGCAAAGGCTCGCCCCTTATTACATGAGATTTAAACATAACTGCGAAATGTGGTTCTATTAGTTATATCTCTGCCTAACCCTTTTAATTAGAAGTGTGATGTTATGTGAAAGGTGCGTGGTTAATTTATTTTTCTGTAATTGTGTTTGTGTTATAAGTGTGCAAATTAATTTTAATTTAATGTATTCTAAGGATTTGAATGATCTGAAATAAATGGATTAATAATAATAAAGGAAAAACTACTGGACGCCACTTTACTACGTATCCTTAGTATAAATAAGCCTTTTGCTTCGTCAACGTACATACATCTATATGGTCACGTACGTACTCTCATCTTGGAAACTTTAATATGAAACGATCACTTCCCATAAATAGAATCACAACCTACTTCATGTTTGCGACCGAAGGTCGAACTTGTAAACAACATAAATTAACTCTGTCAAACGTTCCATTCACAGAATCAATTACCCTACTACTGACAAGAATGGCATATCTGCCAGAACTACTTACCCTTCTAGCAATTAAGGCCTAGCACACACTGACGGCACGTCATGGTAACGGATTTCAGGTGAATGAAAAAGAATATAACTTGAGAGTATGACAGTAAAGTTGAAGTTTCAATGATAATGGTAGTGGTAGTGGTAAAGGTACAAAACAAATGCTACGTTATACTTAGGCAGCTTTCGAAATAATAATAATAAACCATTTATTTCAGGTAACAAAGACCCATAGATAAATACCTTAGCCTAAAAATACATACTAATAACAATTTTTGTTAGTTATGCAACTTAAATAACTATATTAGTTGCACTACACAATTATGACACACGAAGTGGCGGCGTCGTGTTAGGCTGCGCGGTGTCAGGTACCCTGCCGCGAAACCATCGGTAGACTACACCCTTCGGCCAAAACTCTTCCTTGAGAAACTTGTCGAGAGGTTGTGTCGGAACTCGCACCACAAACGACTTGAAGTTGGTGTTGTGACGCGGCTCCAACTTCTCGACCCTCAAGGTCCAGCTGGTCTTCACCTTCATGTACTCTACGATCTCCTCAACCTTCGTAGAGTGAAATACCTTGGTATGCCTTGGGATGCTTCGGCAGTCTTCGGGATGTCGGGTAGCAAGACCACCGAGCGCTTGCGTCTTCATTCGCTTGAAAAGAAGCTAGGTGCGAGCACGATGTCATCGATAACCCCGTTAACATTAACATGTAGGGGTGCCGAAGGACCCATTGCCGTGCCGAACCGCCAGTGTGCGCTGTACCTACCTTCCAGGGAGACAAGGTGTGACATATGGTAGCCCGCAATCTATCGGTTCATGTCACAAACTTATATATCAAGACTAATTGATTTCAAACTTCGGCAGGAAGGATCTTTGATGTCAAATATTTCATATGACCCCAACATAATTGAGTGGCTAAGTTATTTAGGATGTGAATTAATTTTCTATTTGTGTGTGACATAGTTGTAATAGTTTCATGGCTTTACTTCTACATAGGTTAATATGAAATCAATGGAGAATAGATCTGGATGAAGATAGCAGTGAGTAGTGGTGAGACCGTCGGATTGCTAAGTCATAGGTCTCAAGTTTGAGCCTAAGACCTGAACCTCTGAATCGACCTCTGATTCGACCTCTGATTTTACGGATCTATGTGTGTATTTTATTATCACTTGCTTTTGTGGAGGAAAACATCGTGAGGAAACCAAGTAAAGCCAAGTCAGAGGCACTAACCACACGAAAGCAGAAGAATAAAGAATATAAATATTTCTTCTAAAGAATATGCAGCAATTACGTTCTTACCTCTTGGCTACGAACTAAGAGCTCAAGTGACACCCGAATTGCTACAAAGACTCCTGAAAATACAAATGAAAGACGTAGAGCACGCCACAAGTCACCGCTACACGACAGTAGCAACGCGAAGGAAATAAATGAGGTTCACGCGTGTCGCAAACCGCATAGCCCAAGGCCACGAACAGGGGATTTATTAATAACTTACTCCCAATACTCGTATGCTTAACCTGTTGCTAACGAAATGCGATCACTAACGCCAAAAACTGAACAAAGTAAACACACTTCAAACAACCAAATCAAGGCATCAGAACAGCTACTTGACGTAAATCACATCACCTGATGTCACATCATAGACATACCCGAAATAAATAGATTAAGATGTACGTCTCAAGAGCGATTCTTACAAGTTTTAGTCGCGTTTAGCTCAAAATAAACTACGTAATGAGTCTGTTTTAAGATTAACAAATTATTCATGAAGCATTTCATCTCTATTTAAAAGGTTCCTGAATAATGAAACGCTAAGTCTCGACAAATTCTGGAAGGGTCTGAAACAATTCGCAAGAACTTTTGGAGTTCAGTCACTCGTAGAAGTGTGTTTTCAGTATTTTCAGATTAGATAAAGAGTTATTTAGTAACTCTCAGTAAAGTTAACAGTCACAAGCGCGACTACTGAGCATGAGGTCCTGGGTTCGATTCCCGAGTCGTGTAAATTGTTATTGAGTTATTCCATCAGGAATTTCTTAGTAGCAGCCTCGGAGTCTGGATCTGTGCCTGGTTGATGGCAATAGGTTTGCCCCCTAGTACATGGAACTTGAAAAATAAGTGGCAAAATCTGAGTGTACACGTCTTCTACCTAAGCCTTCCGGGATAACAGGTGTGATGTCATATTAAGTTATGTTATAAAGAGTTACCATTTTAGACGATTGAAGGTTTTACTCACAATCTAAGCACGATTTCGGAAAACAAGATAAAATCTGTACAAGAAACACAATGATTTATTCAGTAACGACATATTGACGCTTTCTGTAAAAGCAGACGACATTTGTTGCAAATTACAAGAATAAGTAATAATATCAGAAACAAATAAAATAAACGAGATTAATTTAATTTAATTAAGTTTTGATGGCCGAGAGGTTAGGGCCACGTCTCTCATGCATGAGGTCGTGGGTTCAAATCCGGACAAGTACCAATGTGACTTTTTCAGTTCATATGTACTTTTTAAGTTTATCTTGGCCATCACAGACATCGGCGAAGGAATCCTGGACTTATAGTGAATATAGGTCTGAAATCGCCAACCCGTCTTGAGTTGCCTTCTTTGTTGAGAAGAGGCATTTGTCCAGCATCATCATCATCAGCCTATTAATGTTCCCACTGCTGGGACACAGGCCTCCTCTCTATGAGAAGGAATGGGCTATAATCCACCACGCGGGCCCAGTGCGGATTGGTAGATGTCACAGGTCTTAGAATTTTTTGGTTCTAGGACATGCCGGTTTCCTCACGATGTTTTCCTTCACCGTTTTGAGAGTAGCAGTGATGAAATAAATTACTCAAAGTAATGCGCCTGTCTGGGTTCGAACGCACGACTTACTGTTCGTAAGTCGGCCACCGCTGCTCCAGCAGTGGGACAGTAATAGGCTGGTGATATTATTATTGTTGGTTGGTTGTCCTACAAAACAAAATTTTTGTCTGCTACAGATAAATAATGTACATTTTCCTATTCTTATTAAGTTGACAATCGAACCTACATTGTTGTTGTTGTCATGATAAAGCCAATTTTGTCGACAAAACATTTTGTTTCAAAACGCGCCCACCCGTGAACCGATATTACACATCCAAACTTTTTCCTCAAAGTCCAAACCGAAATAAACGGAACCAATAAAACCGCAACTCCAATAAAACCGGACAGCAGCCGGTTAAAAAATAACCGCCAAAAAACCAACGTACACAAAATACAACCGGCTCGTTTTGCCCGGTCCAAAAGGTATCTTAACCGGTTCAACGCTTGTCGATATCCGGATTATCCGAATTTAAGGGTTGACACTAACAAGGGTTAGATTTTCTACGCCGTCAAGGGTGGAAATGGCTAAGGGTTAATTGGACACATTCACTCAATATTCCAGACGCAGGCGAACGGTTAATGGAGTTTCAGGTCTCGATAACCGGACGATATATCCGGGTTTTTGGACCGTGTTAAGGTTGTTTTTAGGGGAAGAATTTCGCGGATAAAGAGCACTATTAGTAAGGAGCTAAGTGTCTCATTAGTCTAAAGCCGGCTGCGGGCTTCGTTTTATTCTGAAGCCCTGATTTATACACTTTAGCACTTTGACCAAGCGTTATTTTTTGCTGTTTGCTTATTTCTTGTCAGTATCGCACAGCTGCCAAGTTAAAAGTATAAGACAGCAGTGCAGCAGAGCAGTGATAGCGTAGCGATGTGACCGTCGGGCTACCAAGTTAAAGGTGTCAAGTTCGAACCCAAGTCACGTATCTCTGTTTTTTCGGATTAATTTACACATTGTATGAAAATTATCACTTGTTTCTTGCTTCACTGAAGTGAAGAAAAATATTGTGAGGAAAGGTCCACAAAGATCCATGGGTGGCATAAAAACTCTAACACCAGGTTAGGCACTAACCACACGATAAAGACGAAGAAGTGTAAGATGGTTCGGGAACAGAAGTTTTGTTTACAAAGGAAGAGATCCTATTTGACTGCCTTGTAGTCTAATGTGCAAACCGTTGAATGTGTCTTCCTGGATACAAACTCCGGGTGCTGTAAGGTGTCATTGGTGTCGATTCTGTTGTGCACAAACTAAACTTAATTTAGGCTATTGCTATCTTTTTCTCTATAATAAAACGAGAAAGAGACCGACGTAATTTAGAGCTGTCAAATTTAGTTGGAACTAATATTTCCATACAAATGAAGGGTGCACGTAAAACATGTCGACTAAAAACACAGTGAAGCGCAAGGCGCCAGGCGTAACTAGTTTGACATCTCTAACTTAGTTCATAGCTATAGCCGTCCTTTTCTCGCACTGCCTTTTAGTAAAAGATAGCAATAGCCTAAATTAAGTTTAGTTTGTGCACAACAGAATCTACACCATTGAAGGATGCCAGCACGAATAATTATTTCTGCCAAGTCAGTTCGCGTCTTTTCTATACTTCTATAAGAGTACTAATATTATTAAGAGGTAAAATTGATTTGTATTTAGGGGGCAATCTTCGGAACAACTGATCCAATTTCAAAAATTCTTTCAATAATGAGAAGCTAATTTATTTCCAAGTGCTTATAGGCTATGTTTCTAACGTTTACGTGGGATAATTAACGACCGTAGGACGAGCAAAGCCGTAGACAAACGCTAGTCCTACTAATATTAGAAATGGGAAAGTTTGTGAGGATGGATGGATGGATGGATGGATGGATGTTTGTTACTCTTTCACGCAAAAACTACAGATTTGGATGAAATTTTGCACACAGGTGATTTATAACCTGGATTAACACATAATTATTCCAGTCGTTTGATTCCGTGGGTCAATTATTGAACTTCACGCGGGTGAAGCCACGGGCATAAGCTAGTGCCTAAATAAAGGCGGTTAAAAGACTCTTAATCTTCATTAAGAGTCTTTTTACAGCCTTTATTTGGGCACTTCTTTTGCTCATCATTGTGATATTTTTTGTTCAACATCTTATCTGGAAACCTTCTAGTTACGGAGATAGTGGGGCTCAAAGTTCCAACTTTTTCACACGTTTTTTTTTAATACATGTTTTTAATGTAAGAACTTTAAACACCTCCACGGCCCCCATACTATTCAATGCATCCACACAATGTTTTGATTGCGTTACATTGAGTTTTACCGTAAAACGTGATTTTTTACCCCAAAAAAAGTAAATTCCCAGTAATATTTTTTGCGTAGGGTTACTTATACTTAGTTTGATGTACTGTACTGCTTAGTTAACGGTTGCCTATAGAGTCTGTTTACAGCCTGTAGAACTGCAAGACTGTGAGTATAATAATGCACCTAATTACTTCTGTCTGAGCTGATACACGATAAGTGACACATGCTGTCTGGACAGGTCTATTAAAACTGGTATCGTGTCTATATTAAAAGATACTTTGACCTCTGAGTTTATTTTGGTGTCTTTGTAAAGTGATTGGCTAGGAAACATACATACATAAGCTCACGCCTTTTTTATGTGGGTTAGCAGAAACCACAGAACACCACCTGATACGATCCTTAAATACTCTTTTTGCCTCGTCCACGTTCATACATCTGCACCCCTAGCCAAGTTGACAATCTACAATCGTTAACGCTAGTAGAAAACTATTCAAATGAATGGGAATGACATCATCTCAACGTTAAATCACGTGATCAACACAAACGAATAGAAAATTCGTAGACAAGTTTACATCGTTCAAAATGATAGAATAGAATGTTATCGTTTCTACAATGTTGATCGCTAAACTCTTTGGTAGGAACGCTCACCATAGACAAAGTGTAGGTTTTTTTATACAGACATTAGAGAACGAGCGATCGACTCAGTCGTGTCAACTTGGCTACCAATTTAGCGCTTTCTACAATCGCTTACGCCGAGGCGTTTACGATTGTAGAAAGAGAATCGATACAAAACGTTTGTAACTTGGCTAAGCCTGCTGGTCATACACGCATTAGGAAACATCGACATCATTTATGATCATCATCCACAGCCCAATTTCAGTCACTGCTGGCCTATCTTTGCTTGTGCCAAATTCCATATTTTATCAAAATACCTCGTTAATTTATACTAGATCTTACTTATCCATACTTAATCTACACTATTATAAAGAGGAAGATTTGTATTTTTGTATGTAACAAATAAAATTAATAACTACTGGCCCGATTTCAAAATATCTTTCACCATTAGAAAGTTACATTTTCACCGAGTAACTTAAGCTATTAATTATATTGATATCATGCAAATTAATCTAGCTATCACAATTTTTGCGGACGAAGTCGCGGGCGAAATGCTTAATACTGATCTGCCGCTTGAATTTTAGCGACTTCAGTTTCCTCTGAATGTTTTCTTTGCCATGACAATAAATAAGTCACAAGCATTGTTGGCTACCACGCGGGCAGCTAGTAATAAGTGCTGGTAACAGCTAGTAATATTATAAATGCGGAAAATACACTGTAAGTTGGTTAGTTTTTCACGACTGAACGGCTGATCAGATCGTAATGAAAAGCAAGGGCACACCTGAAAAACACATCATAATTTTCACGCGACGACGAAGTCGCTTACTTGAAACAAACCGGCCTTACACAAATTTTGGCCACGAGATTTGCCTAAACCATTCTAGTGGTTCGGGGGAGGACTAAGAACAGAACATGTGTCAGTACTAATGTACAATTGACAGCTTAGTGGACGAGGACAGAATACTGTAGTAGCTGATAAAGTGCTTACGTCAGCTTTCTTAGTTCTGTTGTAATGTAACTAAAAAGAGTATTGTAGTGTTGTAAGGTTAAAATAACATAACATCACACCTGTAATCCCCAAATGGTTGGGCAGAGGTGTACCTAATATTATACCCATTATACACCATTTAATGTAATAATTTAGTATTTCTTTCTTTCTTCTCAGTCTTACCAAGGGGTATCGTATTACCCAGTACTAACTGGGTTGTGGAGGTCAGATAGGCAGTCGCTCCATCTAAAATACTGGTATTCAGCTGCATCCGGTTAGACTGGAAGCCGACCCCAATAAAACTTGGGAAAAGGCTAGGCAGATGATGATTACCTAGTTTACCTACTCAAAAATATTGTATGGGATCAAGTAGTGTTATTACAGCTATGCCAGTTACGGGCAGCAACCTTACGAAATGTACTAGGCGCCTGAATCCAAGATATACCATCTTATAGTTTTAATACCATCTTAATCTTAGGAAGCCACTACTAGCATTATTACTGTACTAACACCACTCGATCTCATATAATGTTAAAAATACGGTGGGGCCAACGGGATTTTATTTTTATTCTTCCTAACATTTTTCTACATGATGTTACTCAAATTTGAAATTCGACGGCATTTTTTTTATTTTAAGAGAGGGACCAATCTAGTAAAGATAATGACATAAAAATAATAATTTAGTAAACTGATCCCGCGGGATCCAAATGAGCGGGATCAATTTACTAAAGAGCCATTTTCTCAACTACCCACAACAAGAAACAAAACACGACCACCCAAACAAATTCAAAGCAAATAAAAGTTGTTACGACAAAATTTTACTACACTCGGTATAACCGGTTTTATCTGACGCAAACTAGTTCCAAATGGTGTGTTTGCGTAATATTCGTAACAGGGTTAGTGAAAACTATTCCGGTTACCCGGTTACCCGTTTACCCAGTTACAGGGATATTGGTATTGATTAAAGGTCGGTTGTGTGTTTGATATCCGATTCAAGTGATTGGTCGTATGATGCGCCATTGTTCTTTTTTGGTTTAGAGGTATGTATGTTTGTCGTGATGTTAATTTGATTTTTTGTTAATGGCTGTGAGCATTTTTTGGCAATAGATTAATGAGCTCTTCTTTATTGATGTAATGTCTTGTTACGTATTTTGTCTGATTTCTGAGTTTTAATTATCTCATTTCAGGTATTAATGAACATAACTATGAACTTTTCAGAAGTTGTCATTTAAACCGACTTTGTTGTGCATGCCAGTGGCATTTTATTACGAGAATTCATTCGGAATATTACGGTCAAAAAGTTATTCTTCGAATTCAATACGTTGTTAATTATGTGTTTAACCAAATTTATTTAATGATTCAAGTACACACTATTTTAGTGAAAGCGGTTATTTAAAGTATTACAACATGTGACGTGTGAATAAAAAAAATATTTAAACATCCAATAAACTTGTTAGATATTTCACTTGAGTTGATTTCACTGTTTTTATACGTTAAATATTCATGTAACACCATGCCTATAATCCTCAGCCTCAAAGGGTTAGGCAGAAGTATATACTGTTCAAGAAATTGCGTGCCATAGCTTAGGGGTAGGTTCAATATCGAAAAAGGGACCCAGGAAAAATACCACTCATTTCAAATGCATTCTCTCCTCGAAAAGAGAATACATAATATGTTATGGGTGCACTATTAAATATGTCCCAAAATTGGGAAAGATAAGTTAGCAGGATAAGTTTTTGAATAAACCTAATTACATGTTAGAACTTAATCAACCAAGTACTCATTTTTTTGGGAAATCATCAAATGACTTCTCCCGCAGGAGGGAGTGTCAGACTTTTACTGACTAAAACCCATCCATGTTCCTTCATCGCCCTTTGTGTTTGTGTCCCGCAACCCCGGCAGGCATCGGTCCTTGCGGACCCCTTCCTTTTGCTGACTCTCTTTGAGGCGCGCGTGGAACACGAACGCGCCGTCGACACGGCCTGTCGTCATGAGACGGACGGACGGCAAGCTAGCCCATAGCCCACCGTCCACAGGCCCGCGCCTACGGTGGCCGGGGGCCACGTGGTGGCCCCCGACGCCCGGGGCGTCTCCCGCGGTTCTCTCCCTCTCACGTTCCGCCACCTCCTTCTCTAGCATTACTGCTTCGCAGAAGGAGGTGACGGCGTCCCATTCCGTCTCGCTCCGGACCATGGCTTGCACCAGGGCCGGACGCGAGAGGTCGCCGCCGCCAATCGCCGCTTCGAGGACACGGCGGTGCTCCGCCCACGCGGGGCACACCTCCACCGTGTGCTCCACCGTGTCCTCCAACCAAGTACCCCTAGAATCGTGTTAGTACTTGAACCCCTTAGCAGCTTGTCAAGTTACAACATCGGGATTAAATCATAGCTCGCACAAACACAGCGTCCTAATGACATGAAAGCTGCCAATCAGCGCGTGATCATCAATCGAGGTGTCAACTATAGTGACTATCGCATTATCTCTGAGCCACTGTATTGGTCCCACAGATATGGAAATAACTAGATAACGCAAGTATTACGATCCGTATGAAAACAAAGCGTGGCATTTTTTGACTACCTACTATGACGCCATAAGCACTATTTATTTACTATACAAAATTGACTTCTTTTTGTTCTTTAAATATCTGGAATTAAGAATAGAATAAAAATGCACTAATTTGTCAAAATATTGTACATTGTTGTTTCGTGAATTATGTATAACGATCATAATATTCTGCCGTTTCCGGCATACATTATGGATTGTTAAACGATGGGTAATCATTACATTAAAATTAACTTATTAATCATTAGAATTACAAACAATGTAAATGAATTGAAGAATAGTTGTGAAAAAAGAACTATTTGAAAGTGAAAATGCAGTGAAGGTGATAAATTTTGATTTATTGGTTAAGTATACTATTGTATTGTATTGTATAACGGGCTGGTGTCCGCAACTCCACGTCAAAGCGCGTATTTTGCGTATATATCCACCACGCGGGCCCAGTGCGGATTGGTAGATGTCACATGTCTTCGAATTTTTGGTTCTAGGACATGCCGGTTTCCTCACGATGTTTTCCTTCACCGTTTTGAGAGCAGTGGTGATGAAATAAATTACACAAAGTAATGCGCCTGCATGGGTTCGAACTCACGACTTACTGCTCGTAAGTCGGGGCCGCCACCACTGGGCCACCGCTGCTCTAAGTATACTATGTTCTTGAGTTGTAACGTTGTTGTTTTAAGCAAATTAGATTCAATTCTCAATTCTATATTGCGTACCATAATGTATAAAGGTGAAAGGAAAATAAATATAGTAACAATTATGGAAACTGTCAGGCGCAGCATAGATTAAATAAGAGAGAGGAGGAAGACAACTGGCTGTTTATTTCAGTAATTATGCAATACTGTTTTATTAATGTAGAATTTAATTTAAGAGTAAAAATTATGTTTTATCTTCCTGCGACAGTAGCCATGTTAAGCATAAAATACTTAATCCGGGCACACGAAGTAGGTGCTTTTGCGCTATCTAGGTAAATCTATATCTGTGATTGATCCCGGAACCCACCAGCTTGTGAAATTGTACAGTCATTGTTATCTCGCGTGTTGTGATACTTGTTTTTGGACAGTATTGTATAAGGCGGAACATCGAAGATGTCTTTTAGAGGCTGTAAAAATGCCCTGAACGAAGCCGAAAGGCGTTTGTTCTTCCCGTCATTGCAAACATTTTTTTTTCCTGGGAACCTTCTAGTTACGGAGATATTTGGGGTCAAATCTCCAAGATTTTTTTATGTTTTTAATTTTATAGCATAAATTTAAATACCTCCATGACTCCTGTACTATTCAATGCATCCATCAGCACAATGTTTTGACTGCATTACATTGGGTGCTACAGTTATCCACGATTTTTCATTACAAAAAAAAAGTCGTTTCCCAGCAATAATTTTTACGTAGGTTGTACTTAGTTTGATGCATTACACACGCTTGGGTGACGGCTTCGTGAAGCGTCTGTTTACACTTTTTATGTGTTCAAGAGACAGATAGCCTGTAGTGTAACATTAAAATTATGAAACGATCCATACAATGAAACTCATTATTATTATTTTGCCCTTGTTCGAATTCATTTGGGGTCGGCGCAGCATGTCTTCTTCTTCCATACTTCTCTGCTTGTCATCTCATCAGTCACCTCCTTTCTTGCCATTCTATCCTGCACACAGTCTATCCATCTCTCGTCTTCCTCTACTCTTATACCCATCCACATCCATACTCAAAACTTTCCTCACGACATTTTCCTCATCCCTCCGCATCACATGCCCATACCACGACAACCGATTACCGCACAACTTTTCAGTCACCGGCGCCACTTTTAGATTTCCTTTAATGTACTCATTTCTAATTTTATCCATTCGTGTAACACCACACAGCCCTCTTAGCATTCTCATCTCAGCCACATGCAAATACCTTTTAATCATTCCTTTTGTGGCTCAATATTCTGATCCATACAAGACAGCAGGTCCAACCACTGTTTTATAAATCTTCCACTTAATTTTATCGGGAATGCGGGAGTCGTAGATTGTTCCCGTGACCTGCAGCCAATTCATCCATCCCGTGTTCATTCTGTGCTTTACACTACGATCTATTCCGCCATCGCTTTGCACGAGTGAACCGAGATACAAAATAAATATACATAACACACATAATGTCCGACAAATCAATTTTCCCCAACTATTTTGGGGTCGACTCCCAGTCTAGCTAAGCGACTGAATGTCAATAGTTTTCATGAAACGAGTGCCTTCTGACCTCTACAAGCCAATTATAATGATACTCTTATAGACCATAGACCTTTCTAAATGTAGAAGTTATCGGAATTTATTCAACTCTAGATACTGAGCAGTGTTCTGGGTATTTTGTCTATGTTTAGTTTAGTTGGTTAGTGTTAAATACTTGAAAAGTCAATGTTAGAGAGAAAATAATTGATTAAATTATAATTGATTTAACGAACTTACCTTTAAAATTCGATCGTTAAAATTATTATTACACTTTTTATTAAAAAAATATCTACGTAAAAATACCAGACTCTGTAACTGCTACTAAGAAATTCCTGACGGAAAAACCCATAACACTTTGCCCGACCCAGGAATCAACCCCAGGACATCATGCTCAGGCGCTTGGGACCACTATACCAACGAGGCAGAGGTGATGAGTTCATGCTAACAAATACATTCGTGGTTTACAAGATAAAATGGACTTCCCCTATTGTTGAAGTCGGTTAAACAGTTTACCCTGGCCATAATAACGAATCGATTAACACTTGTTTCATCAAAATCGGATGAATAGTTAAGGCGCTACGGAGGACCATACGTAAGTACATACGTACATACATACACATACTGCTAAAATCATAACCCTTCTGGGCATTGCTGCAGTCGGGTAAAAATGTGTTTAGTTAACGTATTGTAGTCAAGAATAAAGCTAATAAACCTATATTGATACAAAACTTGTAAATTATGTACTAAAAGTATTTAATAACGAAAATGATCTGTTAATTAATTGAAATAACTTTAATATTTAAGTAAACAGGCTTGAAAGACAAATAAGCAGTTGTGGTTTTGGTACAATTGAGAAGAGGTAAGAGATTTTGAATGTGGTTTTTATAGAAGCGTATTTATCAACTGATAATGCATTCGAAAATCAAAGTATCATATATTTTTTGTCAATCATTCAATTTATCCTTATTTTTAGGGTTCCGTAGCCAAATGGCAAAAAACGGAACCCTTTTGGATTCGTCATGTCTGTCTGTCTGTCCGTCCATATGTCACAGCCACTTTTTTCCGAAACTATAAGAACTATGCTGTTGAAACTTGGTAAGTATTCTGTGAACCGCATTAAGATTTTCACACAAAAATAGAAAAAAAAAACAATAAATTTTGGGGGTTCCCCATACTTAGAACTGAAACTCAACAAATTTCTATGGATTTATCTATGGATAGGTCTTCAAAAATGATATTGAGGTTTCTAATATTTTTTTTTTCTAAAATGAATAGTTTGCGAGTGATCGTAGAAAACCAAAACTCTTTTAAAGCGATTGTTACTTGTCTAGGCTTTCAGGTTGCATCCAACCTGGCAAGGTATAACTAAGAACTCCATGAGAATTTCCAGTCGTAAAAATTATCCAAGGCTTTTATCGAAGGTAGCAAGCAGGCAACTGCCTAGCCTTTCCCCAAATATGTTTGGGGTCAACTTCCAGTCTAACCGGATGCAGCTGAGTACCAGTATTTTACAAGGGACAACTGCCTTTCTGACCCTCCACAACCCAGTTAGTACTGGGTAATACGATACCTTGGTAAGACTGGTTATCATCAGCCACTGACCACTTAACGACTGTCAAACATCTACAAAATCAGCTTTACGACAAGGACCAACCGCTTTACATGTTTTCCGAAACAAAGAGGAAACTCGGTATGTAATGGGCACCCATCCACGCACCAACCTAGGCAAGTGCGGCTTAACGTGAAGATCGACCTGAGCGGCTGTTATTATTTAGCCACGAGTTCCTCCTACAAGTATTAAACCTGGCAAGGTTTAAGAACTCCATGAGAATTACCAGTATTAAAAAAAATATCCAAGCCTTTCATCAAAGGTTGCAGGGTTGACGTCGAATCAACAAAAATAAAAGTAGCAATTAAAGTTCTAAATCAATAAAACCGCTCCCTTCTACCTCTTAATCCTTTCCGTTGAAACTTTTAATTGCGTTTACAGAATCACTGTTGACAATAAGGATTATAACAGTTGCCGACCGCTGAGAGGCTTCAGTTCTCATGAATTTTGTATTGAACGGGTATATTCTAGCGATGATTGGTTTATTTATGCTTGGTTCCTGAAAGGCTTGTATTTATTCTGCTGTCAATTTAACAGCTTCGGCTCGATCACTATTTCTTTATTAGAATTGAGACCTGGTGACTGTATTCAAAAAGTTGTGCTGATGGATGCAATAGATAGAACAAGGGTCATGATGGTTTTTCAAGTAAAGTTACAACATTAAAAAACTTGTGTTCTTTTTCAGTGGTTGCCTCCAATATCTCCGTTAACTATGATGTTTCCAAGTATGGTTCAGAACAAAAGACAAAAAAATGCAATGACTGGAAAAACAAGTGCCGTTTGGCTTAGTCAAGGGTCTTTTTACAACAAAAACAACAACAACAACAGCGCATAACGTCCACTGCTGGACATAAGCGGACTATGCGATTACGGCAAATTCCTCTCATCATGGGAGAGCCCATGATGAGAGGAATTTGCCGTAATCTCCACGCTTGGCAGGCGGATTGGAGATCGCAGTGATGAAAGACTAACAGAAAACGCTGCTGCCCATTCTCTGGTCTACGGAGGCGCAAGGTGTTCTGCCTCAGACATTAGTCGCCTTATACGACACCCGTGAGTGTAATGGGTTGGTTCTATTCTACTCTGCCGGATACCACACGGCTAGACGGACGGCTCTTTTTACAACCATTATAATAATTTACTTTGGTATGAGCAAAATGAGTTTGTCATTATACGAATTTATTAGGGGTCGGCGCAGCATGTCTTCTTCTTCCATACTTCTCTATTAATCGTCATCTCAGCAGTCATCTCCTTTCTAGCCATATCATCCTTCACACAGTTCATCTATTGTTTTTTTGGTCATTTACTCTTATAGCTATCTACATTTATAAGCAGCAGCAAAATGAGTGTGTAAGCTTGTAAAAGGTGGATTTCAATAGATATTTTCTACACACCTTCAAAAAGAAAAAGCGTGAGTCTATATGTAAAACATTCCATAGCAACAAAGCAATCGATTCAAAACATTAATGTTAGGTTTGAAATATTTAAATTTAAATCCACTTTAAGTTTAATCATTTCTTATCAGGAAAGCAATTTAAACTTCGAAGCAGTCTTTGGGTAACGATCGGCGCCTCCTGATAAAGCCGTATATGCTTTACGCTTATAAATTGGTTGGGATAGGCAGATAGGTATGTTGTATTTTACTCTATCTACGTTACGCTTAGGTAGCTGCTCTTATTTATAAATCTGGCACTTCAGTATGGATTTAGAAAGAATAATGAAACTCTTCTTATCGCTAAATCTTTTCCTATTTCAGAGTAAACTAAATAATCATATTCTGTAATACCTGACAATAACATACAATTGCATTAGAGTATAATGCTGAGTATTTTTTTTTCAATTTAGATTTTTATCTGAAATAGGAATTGCATTCATTTCTCTATAATTATGTTCATCATCATGTTTCATAATGTTTTGTTGGAAAATAATATGAAAGTTGCAATAAAAAAAAAGATGTTCTAAAACATGACATGATTTTACTGTCTCGTTGGTCTAGCTAGAGTCGAAACTGCTACAGTTACTGCTGAGCCCCTACAAAGTGTTTAATGACATTTTCTCTGTATCAGATTTCTCAGCAGGAATCGGGTGCCTGCATTCGTGCCATATTTTAATTACCGTGTTTTCTGTAGAAACTCGGTATGTAATAAGTGGTCACCCTTCCCGATTCATATCATGTTATCACATGTTTGTTCGTTCTTCTTTTTTCTCCTTTTTCATTTTTTTCAGTCGTTCAACATAAAATCAAACAATTCCTTTCTAAACGCAAAACATGAAACAGCAAACTCCGCACGTTGTAAGAGCACCTCATTATTGTTGGCAAGACTCCTCAACAAATACCTACATCGACTTAAGACTTCGTAAGCCACGATACTGCATTCAAAACTTAGTTTATCGGAGATAATCCTCTGGTATTGGAAAACTCAATGGTATGAACGATGGATCGCGAAAGTATTTTATTACAAAGGCTCCTTTTTTGTTTGTGAGTAAGAATCTGGATGGCTGAATTGTGGTTTGGATCGGGCGAATTCTTTTTTATTTTATGTGTGGGTTATTTGAACAGTTTAATTTTAAATACTAACCAGCTCTCTAATTAGAGACTTGTGGTTAAAGTAGGTAATAATAGCCTCATAATGGCGGAATGGAAGGAGAGGCTTGATGTCTCTATCGGCCGACCCGACGGCTGACACCATCGAAACGATCCGGCCAGTACTCGACGACTGGCTCGGGAGGAAGCAAGGCCCTTTTATCCAATTCTTTCCAGGTCTGATCGAGTCTCAAACAGGTCTTAACTACGGCCTTCTGGATATAATTGGAGTTGGTACTGAAAAACTCCAACACACATGGCAATGTAATGTTTCATGATATCACGACTGTAATCCCCGTAGTTAGGCATAGGTGAACCAAATAGTACATCCATACTTCGTCAGTTATGTTTAAGTCCCATGCAATAGGGGGTGAGCAGCCATCAATCGGGCACAATGAGGTAGATGACAGACCAATCAATTGATATACTTTTTAAGAGCTGTCAAAACGCGGTTTTCTCATAGATTTTGTACGTCAATAGCAAACTGTGACGTCACTGTTTAGTCAACTCAATGACTCAACTATTTATTGATTTCAAAGAAACTAAAAATTGAATTTGGCAATTAATTGAAAATAATCGGGTTTTCAGGCCCAAAACAAAGTGTTTTTTTTGGAGATTGGTGGCTTGGAATTATTGTTTTATGGTGTCAGCTACCATATTGTAGACTCCGTGACTACTACTAAAAAATTCCAGATGGAAAACCCCAATAACATTTTGTGCGGCCTGGGAATCGAACCCAGGATCTCATGCTCAGCAGTCACGCTTTGCTACCATCGAGGCATTAAGATATGGTATACACAGTAAACACACTTAATATTGTGAGTAACAACAATAAACACACTTAATATTGTGAGTAACAACAATAAACACACTTAATATTGTGAGTAACAACAATAATTTCGAACTAATAACAATATAATCCTGAGTCCCTTTACAAGTTTGTTGTTCAAGCCGTATTAACGGGGCTAAGCCTAATCAGAGTTGGAACGGGACTTACTTGTGTGAGGAAAAAAACGTTTATTCCTTGTGTATTCGTAAAGTCTCGAGTGCAGTTATGTTGAAAACGTTTAATATCAACCTTTGAAAGAAAATTCTTGTGGATCATATCGAGAGGAGAAAAACCGCCTGCTACCATCATTTATTTTACTTGAGATTTACTACTAGCTTTTAACCGCGGCTTCACTCGCGTTAATTTAGAATTTGACAATCAATTCGGGTTGTACTCTGCTTGTTATAATATAATTCAAACATGATTCGAAAGACAACAACGTTATTTTTGTTTTCCTCGGGTTCCTTCGGTATTTTTTCGGGATGAAAGGTTCCCTATGTCCGTTTCTGTACACCTGACAACGTATATGCAAAATTTCAGGATGATCGGTTCAGTGATTGAGGCGTGAAAAGGTGACAAACAAACTTATTTTCGCATTTATAATATTACTAAGGATAAGGACAATATTATATACATGGTCCGCTCAGTTGGTGGAAAGGTGACTTATATTTTTATTTTATTTATTTATTTATCAAACATGGTAAGTAGATTTATAAACTAATCCCCACAAAACCGTTGTAACGGTTTGACTGTGGGGTCGGTGAGTCTCTAGACACTCATACTTATACACAACACTAATAAGATAAATTAAAGTACATTTCCGACTACATATTTTTGTTAGTAATTAGTATTAGTAACAATGGTGCTTACGTACTAAGTTAGTATTGTTAGTATAATCATCACTTTTGTACGTGGGCGAAGCCGTGGGCACCAGCTAGTTATAAACATTTTTAACTTAGATATAGGTATGTTTTGTTAGTAACAAAGAAAACTTTTAAACATAGTGTTAGTAAAATTTACTCGAAGCTGGGTGAGGCACGCCGATTCTGGGGAATGTCTCCTTGACTGCGTGCAGTTGTATCTACCACCCCAAGATCGGAGAGTCACCCCCATCATCCAACCATATATATAACTTACACTTAACACATTTCTAAATCATTTTTTTTTATTTTGCTACTAAATCTATTTTTATTTGTTTCACTCCTTAAGCCTGCCAGCAGACTGTTCAATAGATATGTTATTCGTTTTTTTTAGGGTTCTGTCACCAAAGTAATTTGGTGACTCTGGGTACATTGAATCTGCCAGCCGCCATAGATCGCGTGTTATGGTTGTTGAATACGTGAGTTAGGCTATGCTCTTGGGTACCTTGGTGATAACTGCTAAAAGATATTTATGTTTGTAAGTGATAGGTAGAATTTTACATTTACAACTGTTTTCTTTTTTAGTAACATTTAGTTTTAAGAATCGAATTTGAAGAGCTTCTAATTTATCCAAGTTGGTTTTGAATGTTAATCCATAGCTGTCAAGAGCATAACTCATAATATAATCTACTAATGACATATAAATACACCTTAATACACTAATAGGAACTTTAAAGCTGAGGTGGTACATTTTACTTAATAATATTCTTAGTTTACTTGAAGTATAGAAAAGAAAAGTTCTCATCTATTTTCATGCCAAGGTAGGTTACACAGTCAACTCTTTCAATAGGTTTATATTTACCGTCCAGTAAGTTAATAGGGTGGCATATATAATCGTAAAGGTGGAGTCGGACTATGAGTTCGTAAGTATGACGAATGAATTAACAATAATTTAGTTTTACTAGCACTTAATTTAATGCCATTGTCGTGCGACCATTTAACAACCGCGTCTATATCTTGTTGAACTAGCTGGTAGGTATCGTCTAAGTTAGTTCCGGAGCGAAGTATGCACAAGTCAGCTGCAAACATATACGCTGAACAATGTTGTAGCACACGGTACAAGCTGTTGCCATGCATAAGGTAACAAATTGCATAGTCTGGGACGATCCTAACAATACTTAATACTATCATTAACATGGTTTAGTAAAATTAAAAATTGTGTCACCCTAGGCTAGGGTAATGTAGGAACAGTCATAATATCAGTGGTATAGCACTTTTTTTAGCACTGCTTTGTTCCGATCCCAAAGTGTGAATGATCATGCTTGCTTTTTTGTTATTAGAGAACGTTTTAATACTGGGAATGCATCCATATGTATAGACATTTATTATCTTTAAACCGCCTTTTTTGTCGTCATTACTGAATTCTACAAACTCATCTCGTAATAGTTCACTTAACTATAGTTATTTCTAACGTAAACAAACCAAAGTTTAAGCCCCAACAAACTTCATTTAAGTCAACGATAAATCGTGCACGCAACGTCAGTTCAAACACAAAACAAATATCTAGATACAGAAGGTCAGGTACCATACAACCAGCGACAACAGGCGCACGCACACATAGAGGCGTACGTATGGCGATCTTAAACAATTAATGACAGTCGCAAGTACGCTGGCACTCGCTGTACGTGAAGCGTGTCTATGTGTGCGTGCGTTTGCGCCCGTCATATTTTCTTCGTCGTATCGATGATTAATTTGAGTAACCCATTACTAAATAACATAACAGTACGACTGTAATCCCCAAAGAGTTAGGCAGAGGTATACCCACATTTCGCTATGTTATGTTTAAGTCCCATAGAATAAGGAACGAGTCTATTACCAGCAACCAGGTACAAATCCAGACTCCGTGGCTGCTACCGAGAAATGTCTGAAGTAAAAACCCAGTAACTCAACCCTCAAAGTGTTAATATTCAGGTCACAGAAGAGATGTATTAGAACCATGTTCAGCCTAAAAACAACTGACTCATGCAAGCCAAAATATAACATTTTTATCCTCCCATCACTCTTTGAAATTGCGATGTTCGTAAAAACAAACCCGCATCTGTTTAAGAAACAATCAGATATGGATAACCGTAACCGGTGCGATAAATATCAGCACAGATTGTATATCACACCATCCAATACAGCACTAATGCTTAATAGTGTTTTCTGTATGGCACCACGTATATTTAACCACCTTCCACAGGCACTCAAAAAACTGTTACTAATTTATTTAAAAAAAAACTACAAGATTATTTAGCAGCCAAATGTTTTTATAGTATTGCTGAGTTTCTAATGGAGAAAACATACTAATTCTAATGTAAATTCTAGTGTGGGGGCGAAGTTTGATTCTGTTGTCTGTTATTAGTATTTTATCTTATTTTGAATTACATTGACATTTGAATTAATTTTGACGATAATATTTTGTTCTTCTACTAATCCAATTTAATTAATGTTTGAATTGCAACTGTATGCTGTACCTATATTATGTAATTTATTGTATAATTGATTGATAATTTATTGGTCAAATGTAATTTATTGTAATATAACCAATGAAATTGAAATAATTGTATTTTTATATGTTTAATAATTAATAGTTATAATTAATTAAATAATTGCTCAAATTTTATTACATAATAGGCTTTTTTATTACATAATATTTGTACGCCGTAAAGGTAAAATATGACTGTGATCCTTTCTGCATTGTACTCAACATCTTGCATTCTTTGTGTGTGCATACTCAGGTTTCTGACAAATAAATGAACTCTGAACTCAGAATTCTGAACACTTTGCCCGACCTGGGAATGGAACCCAGCATGCTCACTAGATCAACACAACCACATTTATTTTATTTAGTTTCAACCAGAACTCTGCCACATCGACAGCGTTGGTAATGGCTTCGGACATGTGGTGTGCTGGAGTTTTATAATGAGATGAGGCTCCACAGTCGTACTTACTCCGTCAGAATACCCCAACGGACCGAGCGGCTGATTTGGTTTCGTGGTCCGTTTAGAGTCTTCTAGCTGGGCTATGGAAGTTGGTGGGCTGCTGGATGGAGCCAACCTTCTGTAGTTACCTGTGCATTTTGTGTTTCAACTTCGTTAAACAGTCTCTTAGCAGTTTCTATAATTCAATTTAAACAACACTCTGGAAGCTGTATTTCATTTAGAAATACATTCTCAGCAATAAAATAATTATTTTAAGCAATAACATTTAATAAACTTATAATAATACAGGTCTGCTTGTTTTCATTTGCTGTGGTTTTAAAAGTCTTGTCGAATAAAATTTTAATTTGAAATGTTTTTAACTGAAATGAAAAGATTTTCAGTTAACTATTTTAAAATTAATTTATTCTAACCTGCAATTGAGGGGTCAAATCAGATACAGTGTTTTTCGCGGCGCTTTTAATAAGTTGCCGAAATTTAATTGCGTTTGGGTTCATTAAAACTTACGTTAAGGGTTCATCTCAAAAACCGTTAAACGCAAAATCAGCCTTCGCAAGTGATAAAATTTCTGCAAAAAAAACGACTTGTAAACTTTTATTTGACTTTTTTTTTGTAGTTTTTTGGAAGTCGGTTTTTTTGAGCAAAGTTTTTTTATTTTACCCCCAAAATCTTATCATGAGTTAATATTTACATTGTAAGGAGAAGTTATTAAAGAATCAGCATGTCATCAACATAACCCAAGATAAAAAAATACGAATTAAAGACAAAAAAGCAAATTACTGAAAAGATTTTGATGAAATTTATAAGGGACCAATCTGAATCGCAAAAAAGATGCATTAGAGCTATTACCGGTATAAAAATAACTGATAGCTGCAAAACTTATTTTGTATTGTTAAAAATAATGACTTTACCTTGCTTAAAAAACGCTCACACAGTAAAGGTCTCTTCTTATAATTAGTCGTCAACAACAGGGTTAGGGACCAACCTAACTCTTCAACTTGAGCGGATCTTACTATATAGCCACGAACTCCTAGCCTACAATGTCCTACCACCCCTTAATTTAAATTTAATCGGCCCAATCCATCAAAGTGATTGGTGATTTTTTGTTTAATTTAATCAAAATTAAAGATGAAAGCTGACGGAGCTTATAAAATTACTTCGTTGTTATAAATTCTAATAATTCAGCAGAAATTCGGAATTTCATTTTAATGGTTCAGTATAAGAATTGTTGGCAAATTGTTACTGATTTAAATATTATGGGTGCTTCCATTTAATAGCTTAGCAATTTGGTTAATATAGACGTTTCGTCGCAAATAAAAATAGTCTGTCATCATCTTCTTAGCGAGTCGATGGCTATCTAAATTGTGCCAGCCTAGAACTGAGCTACTAGTTTGGCGCTTTTGGTAGCTTCCCTCAGTTCCTGCAGTGAATAAACAACAGGACACGCAAGACACGATATTAGGTGCCCCATCGTTTGTGCAACAGCACCACATTTACACTCCAGGGCAAATTCATTAATTAATCTCCACCTGAGCTGGTTTTCCTTGCTGCCACCAATCTGGATCCGGAGTCTATTTTGTAGTTTGTCATTAGAACTAACTTAAAGTGGTTGGCATTACCAGACTGGGAGTCCTACGCAGACTGCCGATAGTTTGCAGCCCTTCTCAGAAGAGACCGGACAGAACCATCTGTAGGTCTCTCCAGAGAAGGCCGGGTCTGACAATTTATGTACACTGTACAGTCAACGACACTACAACAACAATTTCAATCTGGGGGTTGTTTATTAGTTCAAGTGTTACGATCAATGTGATGTACTTGCATGTACGTGTCGTAAGATTTGTGTTGGTAAACACATCAACAGTAAAGAGGAAAATCTTTGTATTTGCTTAAGTTTTTAGGGTTCCGTACCTCAAAAGAAAAAAACGGAACCCTTATAAGATCACTTTCTTGTCCGTCTGTCTGTCCGTCTGTCACCACCGATTTTCTCAAGAACGGGTGGACCTAGCAAGTTGAAATTTATACCAGATACTGAGGTTATTAAACTATATATTTACGGTTTTCAGATTTTTCCCTTTATATGTGCTGTAAAACATTGCTTCTCGCCAAATTTCGTGATTACGGCAACTACCATATAGGTTTTCGACCCAAAACCTATAGGGTACTTCCGGTTGACCTAGAACCGCAAATTTTGGATAAAAGCAAAGTCTTACAGCACATATAAAGGGAAAAATCTGAAAACCGTAAATATGTGACAATGTGAAAATGAAGGTAAATTTTGGTACTTGCAAGTTCTTCCGAAATCTAAATTAGCCCATATCTTTTTATCACGTTGACTCAGGACCTTGATTTTTATACAGCTAATAGGGACTATAGACTTCAAGTATCTGGTATAAATTTCAAATTGCTAGGTCCACCCGTTCCTAAGAAAATCGGTAGTGAAAGACGGACGGACAGACGGACAGACGGACAGACGGGCAAGAAAGTGATCTTATAAGGGTTTCTTTTTACCTTTTGAGGAACCGAACCCTAAAAAGCGACAATGAACAAAACAAACTTATTATTCTGGTGGCCCCGACCAAACTAACTACAGCCTCCATCAAGCTGCAACGCTTGCAAAGGCTAGCCTGCATGGCGATCACAGGCTGCATGAGGACTACCCCGACCGCAGCTCTCGAAGCCATGCTGGGGCTCCCACCGCTTCATCTGTTCATACAGCAGGAAGCGACGATGACGGCTGTACGCCTTAATACACTTCAACTCTGGGGTAAGAAAGAAACACAGCACACCGCGGTACTGGAGGGATTCCACAACGAGTTCCCCCTGGCGAAAGCAATAAACGATCGGATACCAAAACTATTCGTATTCGATAAGAAGTACAAAATCCAGCTCCACGAGGATCACCGCTGCGAGGGATTAAACCCCGCGGAACTACGGATCTTCACGGATGGATCTAAAACAGGTACTGGCACAGGTGCTGGAGTCTTCTCGGAGGATCTCAACATCCACATAGCCAAACCTCTGGGGGCCCACAACACGGTATTTCAGGCAGAATGCATGGGCATTTCCCTGGCGGCATCTGCTATCTTGGCCAGGAAAGTTGTGGACCACTCAATTCGTATACTCTCAGACAGCATGGCTGTACTGCTAGCACTAAACAACCACACAGTCAACTCTGGGTTAATACACGAGTGTCATCAACGCCTGAACCAGGTTGGTAATCTCAATAATATAACCATTCAGTGGATTAAGGGACACAGCGATTCCCGTGGCAATGATGCGGCGGACGAACTCGCTAGAAGGGGATCGAGCATGGCAGCGGTGGGACCCGAACCTATCGTACCACTCCCTTTCGGATACCTACGCACACTGGTAAGGAACCGAACTAGTGTACAACACCACAAGCTATGGCTAGACCATGGCGAGTGCAGGCAGGCCAAGGAAGCACTTCCTACTATCGACGGCCGCCTCACCAAACGCGTGCTTCGGTTGACCAAATCGCAGCTGCGCACAGTTACGGCCACCATTACTGGACACGGCTCTTTTAATAAACACCTCTTTGTCATAGGAGTCACGGACAGCCCCCTGTGCCGTGCCTGCATGGAGGAAGACGAGACAGCAGCCCACGTGCTTTTGCACTGCCCAGTGGTTGCAACATAAAGGGCAAAGTACTTCGGTAACCCAGGTACTCTCCGCGAGATTGTCAGCAACACCAAGGCGCTGCTGGCCTTTCTCGGGGAGTTAGGGTGGATCGAATAAAGTTCCCACCCGTACGCAAAATACGCGCTTTGACTTGGAGTTGCGGACACCAGCCCGCTATACAATACAATACAATACAAAAGCGACAATGAACAAAACAAACTTATTATTTGCGGTTGGTACAATAGCCGTTTCATGGGATCGAACAGCAAACTTAAGTTTGTCTTTTAAAAAGATTTTACGGAACCCTCGGTGCGCGAGTCCGACACGCTCTTGGCCGCTTTTTTCATAAGAAAAGGGCTGAGCGGAAAATATATCTCCTTATAAATATATGTCAGGTAATGTTAAATTCAACATGAGTTCTTAAACATTTGTATTTTTGGTGAATGCTTTGTTGGTTGTCCTTAAATAAATAAATAAATATCAGCCAAGCTCTATACTTATGGGACATCGAGTCACATAAAAAATCTGCCGTTTCATTTTTACGTTCCATACCTACACGGTCAAAATGTATGGAAAACAGCTGGTTTTTATAAATAACCGACGAAAGATTTCAATGCTGGAGTAGGTCATAGGTCCTGAGTGCCTCCCCCATGACTTCCAAAGCAAACGATCCAGGGCCAATGTGGACCACTAGTAGTTGGTTCTATCCGTTCTATCGTGCCGCCATCTCCTGCGAGGTCTACCGCGTCGCCTTCTGGCTGTGTCAGGGCTCCACAAGGTGGTTATTTTGGCCCACAGCTCGTCAGGCATACGGCAGACATGGCCAGCCCAGTCCATCTTCAGCTTACCGACTTTTTGAGCAACGTCAATAATTTGTGTTTTGCGCAGAATGGTGTTGCGGTAGTCGGTTAGTTTGTTGGTGTTCTTTTTATATAATTAATGAGAATTTTCAACGCTGGTTGATCATGTGCAAAATCCTTGATAAACATAAGTGCATGATTTTACATACTTTAAGGGATATATCCCTTAAAGTATGTACTGCTGACCAGAATCCTCCCTATCTCCCAATCATCCGCATGGTCCGCATTACATAACAGAAAATCAATGGTCCGACATGTGAACAGCCCGCCCTTGACCCCCAAACCCTGGCAAGGCTCCAGAAGAACTAGGAACAGGAAAAATAATAGTAATTGTTATCTATTCTTATCTTGTTAACTGGACGAATTAGGAGGGCAGTTTGTCCCGTATGTTGATCGGAGCTGATACATTTTTGGGAGAATTTTTGTCGGTAGGAAAGTAGAGGGACGAGTGTTTGTTTGTTTCAACGGTTTAATTATCATTAGCCAAAGAGATTTAAAAGACTTTTAGAGCGGACATTGGGAGTATATTTGTACAAAAATTTTGATCGTGAAAATGTTCCATTTTGACACACAAATGCTACCTAACAAGCGATTGTGTGACACCTTTATACAACGAATAAAGCCACCAAATATTGCATTTTAACCCTATTATGACGTGACCTGCAAGGAAAACGTCGAGTTACCAGTAACCCTGTATAACATTTATGTAGGTACACGTTTGCGACGTGTACGGTCGACCAAGCTATTTAGTTTACATATTACAATATAATTTGCATGTTAAAATGTAAACCAAATAGCTTGGTCTACCGTACATACTAAAAGCCTCATTGACCAATCTTATCAATAAACTTTCGTTGATTGCACGCAACACAGTATACGTAAATTCTCAATATTTCAGCAAGCAAATCCGCTCTCCAAACGAAGTATAATATAAACGGCAGCTGAGACCCCATTTGCTAGTCGGCCATCACATTTCTGCTGTATCATCGTCCCATACAAGTTACAGAACGGATAGTGGGATCTAACATAGAATAAGAAAACTGCAGAAGCGAAACTCATATTAAGTACTTTTAATATTGACATTCATCATCTGTCAAGCCTTTTCACAAATTTTATTAGGGTCGGCTTCCAGTCTTACCGAATGTAGCTGAATATCAATATTTTACATGGAGCGATTGCCAATCTCACTGGGTCTGTACTGTGCAATCCGACACCCCTTGGTAAGACTGGTTGTCACTTTCGACCACTGACTACCTGTAACGACTGTCAAAGATATACAAATATGAGCCGGGACCAATGGCTTAATGTACTCTACGAGACACGGCGGAAACTTGGTATGTAATGATGGTCACCCAACTACAGACCGACCATGGCAAGCACGGTTTAACCTTGAAGATCGACTCATGTGGCTGTTATTATTTAGTCAAAAGCTCCTCTCCTACTTTCTCCTACTATTGACATTATTGTCAATAAATGAGGGCAGAACGCGTAACGCGTGGCGAAACTATGTGCATCGGAAAGGCCGTCGGTTCCAGCTGTCATTGACAGAGTTCTTGACATTAAGACTGGTAGTCAGAAGCTTGAAGCTCATGATGGACGGAGAGGTAGAGGAAGACCAAGGAAACGATGAATGGATTTTGTGAGGAATTATTTTGAAAGAAAAAGGAGTAAAAGTAACATGGAACAAGGGCAGAAACGAGATTATCGAATCTGCCAAAATCTGTAATTACGGTATCAATGACAAGTCATCTATAGAGAAGTCGTTCGAAGCAAGGTTGTCGCTTCTAAACATTTTTTAATCTATGATACTACCCAAATATGTTATCCTACATGAGTTACGGATGGGTTCTATAAGGTCATCTTGCATTAGATTTGGGTAAGTGGGATTGGGTTTAGCTCTTGGCATTTTCGATTTTGAAATATTTGTTTACATTGTTACATGTACCGTCTACGATAAATAATTATTACCCATGTTAGGTGCCTATGTAGCCTTCATTGATAAATGGGCTGTCTAATACTTAAAGAATTTTCCAATTCGAATCAGTACTTCCTGATATTAGCGTGTTCAACTAAACAAACTCTTCAGCTTTTTAGTATTAGTATTAATGTAACCCATGTACTTCACAAATGGGTCTCCAGATACCCCAAATTCTTGTTACGGTATACATATATCCATTATTAGATACACATTCTTTTTATCCTTCATACAATTTCCTTTGGGATAGGATGCGACAAGGGCAATTACGTAACACCTGCTTTCTCAAGGTAAAGTGGTATGGTACCCATAAAATGCTTGAAGGTGTTTTTGCAAAAATAATCTAAACTAAAATTTGTTTGTTAGTTTGTATATATAGGGGTTAATTTCTGTAATTTATAATCCGATTTTAAAAATTCTTTCAGTGGCAGAAAGCTACATTATTAGTGGGTGCTATTGGCTATAAATTATTATTGCATATGTTAGCCGAACTATCACAAGTTTTGCGGACAAATTCGCGGGCGAAGTGCTAGTTTTATTATAAGACCTGGACTGTTGTTTTTTGGGTTTTTCCAGTTCTTAGAAGCAGCCACCGAGTCTAGATTTGTTCCCAGTTGATGGCAAAAGGCTCGCCTCCTATTACATAAGACTTTAAACATAACTTGCAAAATGTGGGTGTACACACCTCTGTCTTATAATTCGGGGATTACTGGCGAAATGCTATGAAGTTATTGCCTGGGACTTGAGTTGTAGATTAAAATAATTTATAGTAAATGCTACAACATTCACATTCTTAACTTATAAGTAACTAGCTGCTGCCGACGACTTCGTTCTTCGTTTATTTATTTATTTTTCAACACCCTTGCTCGTAAAGTCAGCTTTATTACATCGTTCTTAGCCACTCATCAGTAGCCGGGTCACGTGACTTCGCATTTATAATATTATTAGAGAATCCAAATTCATCAAAATCTTTAAAACGACTGAACTAACAGCGACATAAGTTCCTCAACAAGGCTCACTTAACACCTCACTCACGCATATAAAAATAGAGACATTACCTCCCCACCTCTCCCCTCACCGGCCCTACAATAATAGACTCATACACCGTAACGGCATCCATTTCACAGAAGGATCGCACTCCATTACATAAACGACTTGATTACAGCACTCATCTTACGTGTTAGCATGGGAATACTAAATATGTAGAATAGGACAAGTAAATTATAGGAGCTCGTGGCTAAATAATAACAGCCGCTCGGGCCAATCTTTAGTTTAAGCCACGCTTGCAGTTGGTTAATGGATGATTGATCATCCATAAAATACCGAGTTTGAGCTTGTGACTAAATAATAACAGCCGCTCGGGCCAATCTTTAGTTTAAGCCACGCTTGCAGTTGGTTAATGGATGATTGATCATCCATAAAATACCGAGTTTGAGCTTGTGACTAAATAATAACAGCCGCTCGGGCCAATCTTTAGTTTAAGCCACGCTTGCAGTTGGTTAATGGATGATTGATCATCCATAAAATACCGAGTTTGAGCTTGTGACTAAATAATAACAGCCGTTCGGGCCAATCTTTAGTTTAAGCTACGCTTGCAGTTGGTTAATGGATGAGTGATCACCCATAACATACCGAGTTTGACCTCGTGACTAAATAATAACAGCCGCTCGGGCCAATCTTTAGTTTAAGCCACGCTTGCAGTTGGTTAATGGATGATTGATCATCCATAAAATACCGAGTTTGAGCTTGTGACTAAATAATAACAGCCGTTCGGGCCAATCTTTAGTTTAAGCCACGCTTGCAGTTGGTTAATGGATGATTGATCATCCATAAAATACCGAGTTTGAGCTTGTGACTAAATAATAACAGCCGTTCGGGCCAATCTTTAGTTTAAGCTACGCTTGCAGTTGGTTAATGGATGAGTGATCACCCATAACATACCGAGTTTGACCTCGTGACTAAATAATAACAGCCGCTCGGGCCAATCTTTAGTTTAAGCCACGCTTGCAGTTGGTTAATGGATGATTGATCATCCATAAAATACCGAGTTTGAGCTTGTGACTAAATAATAACAGCCGTTCGGGCCAATCTTTAGTTTAAGCCACGCTTGCAGTTGGTTAATGGATGATTGATCATCCATAAAATACCGAGTTTGAGCTTGTGACTAAATAATAACAGCCGTTCGGGCCAATCTTTAGTTTAAGCCACGCTTGCAGTTGGTTAATGGATGATTGATCATCCATAAAATACCGAGTTTGAGCTTGTGACTAAATAATAACAGCCGCTCGGGCCAATCTTTAGTTTAAGCCACGCTTGCAGTTGGTTAATGGATGATTGATCATCCATAAAATGCCGAGTTTGAGCTTGTGACTAAATAATAACAGCCGTTCGGGCCAATCTTTAGTTTAAGCCACGCTTGCAGTTGGTTAATGGATGAGTGATCACCCATAACATACCGAGTTTGAGCTCATGACTAAATAATAACAGCCGCTCGGACCAATCTTTAGTTTAAGCCACGCTTGCAGTTGGTTAATGGATGAGTGATCATCAATAACATACCGAGTTTGAGCTTGTGACTAAATAATAACAGTCACTCGGCCCGATCTTTAGGTTAAGCCACGCGTGCCTAGGTTAGTCAGTGGATGAGTGACCACCCATAACATACTAAAGCACACTAAGCCGTTGATCCTGTCAGCTATTATTTGTAAATCTTTGATAGTTGTTACAGTTAGTTAAACGAAAGTCTGACAATCAATCTTATCAAGCGGCATAGTATTCTCCATTTTCTGGATTGCGGAGGTCAGATAGGCAGTCGCTCCATGTAAAATATTAGTAATCAGCTGCATCCGGTAATACAGCAAAGCCCGGAAAGCCGGCAAAAAAAAAAAAAAAAAACAGAAGACAAGGACTTCTTATCAGAAAGTCCTTTTTGATTGCCATTCTAGTCCTATCGCCATCAACATCCTCCTGCCCTTGTCCCATGTTATATGTTATTTGTCACGCTATCATTTACTCCTTTCTCTTTTATATCACTCCTCACACAGTCCATCCATCGATTCCTTGGTCTTCCTCTCCATCCAACTTCCTTTTGAAACAGATCATACCTACATTTTAATTACCTATTAAGAATTAAAGAATTCGCACCAGACGTAAACAAGACGACGAAAATAAGAAATGATTAAGCCCTGACTTAAACAAGTAAGTAAGTCACTAATAACGTGACCTAATTACTTTCCCAAGTACTTTTGCCTTTAGTAAAAGATCCATCAACATTATTACTCACAAGTAAAGTCAATTACAATCAGAAGAATAAGTTGCTTCAGTGTTCAATTTAGAGTATTTGAAACACAAGTTGAATCTAAAAAGTCAGGCTGTCCAATAACATAAATAAAATAGCCATGAAACAGCTATAAATGACGTTTCTTGTATCTCTTACCGAATGTCATGTGACAGAAAAATTCCAGAAGATGAATTAGTTAAAGGTTTAAATAAATGCACTTGTCGAGCTGCCAAGTCATACACACATCAAAAAAAGTTTGTGTTCACTAACATAAGTTGTAATTTATTATTTATTTATATATTTTTTTAAATTGAACTATATAAAGAAAAACAAAATGTTGCGTGTTTTCTATAAATAGAACCCTGTTTGATTCTAAATCTATATTTTTAAATAAATAATTTAAAAAGAAGAAGAAAATCATAATATAACCTACCGTAACAATTTCGATTTTTCAAAGTAATCGCAAACTTTTTTTGATGTGTGTATAGGTCTCGAGTTCGAACCCAAATGAAATGAAATTATTTATTTTGCAAATAGGATATTAAATCACTTTTACACGACAATATTTTGTTTTAAGAGAACGTTCGCGCCGGCATTTCCTAGCTGACTACTCAAGTCTATTTTCGGTTTTATGCGCGTATTATAATAATTTGCAGTTGCTTCCGTGAAGGAAAAATCGTGAGGAACCAGAGCGTGCCTGAGAGATATTTCTCGACGGCAAAACAACTCTAACACCAGTTTAGGCTCTACCCATAAAAAAAAAAAATATTATGTGCACTTTAAACTTTAAAAGGTATGGTGGATAAAAACTCTCAAAACGTTGAAAAGAAACTTGACTGCCTCGTTGGTCTAGTGGTTGGAAGCGCCACTGCTGAGCATGAGGTCATGGGATCGATTCCCGCGTCGGGTGAATTGTGTTTGGGTTTTTCCATCGGGAATTTATCAGTCTCAGCGACGGAGCCTGGATTTGTCCTCTATTGATCACAATAGGCTCGCCCGCTATTAAGTGGGAGTTTAACATAACTGGCGAAATGTAGGTGTTCTAATGGGTACACTTCTGTCCTAACCTTAACCTAACCTTATGTTTTTATGAAATTTACTGCCAACTTTACCTTGCAGAGAAGATCAGATGGAGTGAGAATATTATTATGCTGATTCAAGCTTTTATTATGTATAATTATAATACATAAGAAAAGCTTTCTCTTAGCCGTGAAGTTAATAGTTAGTACAGTACTAGTTTTGTTCCAACGTCGATATATTGTACAGGATATGATGTGATCATATATCAGGATATGTATTGTATATTTAAAAGAGTGTCCATGGAGTTTCTTGCCCGTTCTTCTCCATAGAGATCTACGCTAGGGAATGGGCAACTACAGTACTTTCACAGTTTTTATGTCTTGTGATTGGGACTGTAGCTACAATTTTCATCTTTGTTTCGACAATTCAAAAGTGCCTGTAACTGGCCTACTTGAAATAAATGCTTAGATTTTGATTTTGATTTTGATAATTAATTGATAAATTGGTTGAATTCCTTAAAATGGGTGATACTTAGATACATAGACTTAATTTTAACCCCGATAACTTGGGGACAATCTCGGTTGTTTTGGAGAAATCAAACTTTAAAGAAGAAAATTACTGCTTACTGCTTTGATAGGCTATTATGATAGGTTAAAATACAACAGATAGATAACATAGATATAGATAACCAGCACCCCTAGCCAAGTTGACAATCTACAATCGTTAACGCAAGTAGAAAACTATTCAAATGAATGGGAATGACATCATCTCAACGTTAAATCACGTGATCAACACAAACGAATAGAAAACTCGTAGACATGTTTACATCGTTCAAAATGATAGAATAGAATGTTATCGTTTCTACAATGTTGATCGCTAAACTCTTTGGTAGGAACGCTCACCATAGACTAAAGTGTAGGTTTTTTCTACAGACATTAGAGAACGAGCGATCGACACAGTCGTGTCAACTTGGCTACCAATTTAGCGCTTTCTACAATCGCTTACGCCGAGGCGTTTACGATTGTAGAAAGAGAATCGATACGAAACGTTTGTAACTTGGCTTGGCCTGCTGACCTGGTTGACTGGTAGAGAATGCCTTGTGGCATTAAGTCCGCCTATGTGCCACTATTGTACATGAAGTTTAAATAAATAAATAAATAATAACCTAATGCTTCACAACACTCGCTGTATCGTATTAAAAAATCCCCTTCAAAACACCGGTCAATAGGGAAACGGTAGACCCGTTTCGCACCGGTTTGAAAACCACAATTCGGATTCCCAATAACGTGCGGTCTGCGGCGGGAATTCTTCGTTCGCCATGCTCAAGTGTAAAGCCGAAATTGAGGCAATGCCTGCTGCTTGCGAGGTTTAAGTACTATTTGGCTTATAACGAACGGAACGGAACGTTGTAATACCATGTTTTTGGCTTTTATTGAGATTCAACTACTGTTTTATTAAGCCACGTACTCGGATGTTTATTATTCCCTTTTAATTGTAACGCATGAGGTGTCTTGGTTCGATTCCCGGGTCGTGCAATATTGTTATTGGGTTTCTCAGTAGCAGCCACTGAATCTGGATCAGTGTCCGGTTGATGGCAATAGACTCGTTCCCTATGACATGGGACTTAAATAAAACGGGCGAAATGGGGGTACTATTAGGTACACCTCTCCCTAATCCATCGGGGATTCAAACTCAAAAACTCAAACTCAAAGCATTTATTTTAATTAGACCATTACGGCACTTTTGAATGTCAAAAATACAAAAAAAAAACAAAGCTACAGTCCCAGACACAAGACATAATAACTTGAGAAAGTACTGTAGTAGTTTTTTTTTTTTTTTTAATTTATTATATCTCTTACACAAAAACAAGTTATTTTTTTACAGTTTTTTTTACTCGCCAAACTTTACAGTTTGATGGCGAGAAGCGCTCGTTTATCATACATTATTCAAAATTATAAACTTAACCTAAAATCGAATATATAAAACTTACTGCTACATCTGTCTCGTGAATTTTATTTTTCGACAACGACAGACCGACACCAACATACAACACAATGAATTCCAAACCGGGGTGACCACTGCTGGCCACTCCGGTCTAGAAACCACCGCCCATCAGTCCGACGACGTGTCCGCGTTCTCCAGAAATAAATTCTTTAGTTTTGCCTTTAACACACCTTTGCTAAGGTTAGAGTTATTCCTTAATAATTCTATTTTATTAAATACTTTTGGCACCAAATATTTTGACGTTCTTTTACCATAATAGTTTGTTATTGTTGGTTGTACTAGTCTTTTCTCTCTCACACTCCTTGTGTTAAACTTATTTTTAACATTTACTTTGAATGTATCACTATAATAGTGTTCTAACCCTATCAAATACTCATTATAGGTGTGAGGTTATAATGTTTATGAAGTAAGACTTCTGCTATTGTCTGTTTATTCCCACCCAGTCACAATAGAAAACGGGTCACGCGCTACCGTAATGACTTTCTCATTAAACGGTCTTAAGGACACAATTATTTGTCCGTACCTGCCACTAATATATAGTAATTGTGCCCCGAGAGGATGGCTTTTGGGACAACGAAGATTTTTGATAGATCAAGTAGTTTATGATGATTTTTTCTTACTTGCTCATTATCACATGTCTAGGCTAGGCAGATGATGAGCCGACCCCAACATAGTTGAGAAAAAACTAGGCACTTAGGCTCCGGCTTCCAGTCTTACCAGACGCAGATGAATACCAGTATTTTACATGGAGCGACTGCCTATCTGACCTCCACAACCCAGTTAGTACTGTGTAATACGACACCCCTTGGTAAGACTGGTTGTCTGACTTTCGGGACACTGACTGTTACGACTGCTAAGATGTGACGTAATTTCAATCTAAATATTTATACATTCGACAAGTTCTCATTATTACAGGTATACTTAACAACACTCCTAATCATTTTACAAAATCACTATTAAACATGTCAGGAAACTATACAAGGTCATTGCCTATTTCTTTAATATCATTTCTCAAGCAAAGCGAACCTGACAGTTCTAATTTTCCACTTGAAGTAAAACTTCTAAGCAGATTTAAACGACGCCGGCGATTTATATTACGATGAAAATCTTAAAAGTATGTTTATGATTTAGAAATAAACTAGTTAGATAACAGTTAGGAAACAGTGTTTAACAATACACTCTCTATATATGCAGCAGGAAGGCTGATAATTCGGTTTCCAAAAGAATAAAAACAATTGACGGTTTTGCATTCCAAACACGAAAAAAAAGAACAGACAAACTCGAGTGAAATGACAAGTGCAGTAATAAATCAAAATGAAAATAAACTTAATAATATTGCACGCCATAAAATTAAGTTATTACAAAGAGAAATAATTTCATAAAATGTTCCACATAATGACAACGGCTAATATGTAATTAGGGACTGAAAAATCTATGGAAGGTGTCACAATTAACAGAAAGGTAGAAAGTGATAATACGATAGTATTATTTAATTGTTATTAATAGGGATGGGGATACTGTTGATCGGTTTATCGATAAAAAACGATAAAGATTTAATACTGTCTGGAATTAAGGAATGTTTTTTTTTTAATTGTAAGGAAATAAATTACTTACCTATAGTTTTGAAGACTCCAAGTGTCGGTTAGTTTATTCCAAAGTGTAGGTAGGCCACAAATACGATGAATTTAATTTTTAAAGGTTACTGAAAAATACTTTAAAGTACCGCTGTGAAAAAGGCGCGAGTTTATACACCTATTTGTACGTAGCCATCAAAGGGTCAATAACATGCAGAATGTAATTAATGAAACAAAAGACTTTATCCTTCTCAAAAAGATTGAAAGCCTTGCGTTAAAAATATTTTTACTGCAAAAATCCTTGTAATATTTTAATTAGGACGAAAAAGTACGGATTTATTGCTCAAGTAATAAATTATACTCGAATATAACTGGAAACTTTTGGATTTTAAGTATTTTTTTAGTGTAATAAGAAAAATAACGTTGTTGAAGACTGCATCCATCAACTGGGTTTGCCTGGATTATTATTGTTAGCAGATCTTTGACGAATGAGCAAAGTTAAGTCAGAAACATGAACTTACTGAAATAAATCCACGTATAAAGTAAATAGGATTCAATTTAGAGAAACCTAATGGGAGAAATAATTTCGTACGTTTTCACTAAGACCATACCTACATAAAAAAATAAATGAGTACCTAAATAAATGCGTACTGATGCATTTTGAACTCACTGTTAAGCAATTAGAGTTGAAATTCCGACTGTGCAATTCAATCTTGGCATTAATTTAAGTGTTTCAAATTCCCATTCAGTCATTGAAAACGGATGTTACTCACATATACACACACTATTACTGTTGTGGCTAGGAGGCATGTCTTCTTTCATGGCCTAAAAATACCAGCTAAGTTCCTTCTGTAAAAGTTTCAGTTTAACCTCGGCTATTTTTTATTCATAACTATGAACATTATTTAGGAGGAGCTCGTGGCTAAATAATAACAGCCACTCGGGTCGATCTTTAGGATAAGCCGTGCTTGCCTAGGTTGGTCTGTGGATGGATGACCACCCATTACATACCGGTAGTCAGTAACCAGACAGTCTGACAACCAGTCTTACCAAGGGGTACCGTATTACCCAGTACTAACTGGGTTGTGGAGGTCAGATAGGTAGTCGCTCCATGTAAAATACAGATATTAGCTGCATCCGGTTAGTCTGGAAGCCGACCCCAACATAGTTGGGAAAAGGCTAGGCAGATGATAATGAACATTATTTATAAGTTATGGACAAGTTTAAAAATGAGAAAATAATATAATTACAGGACGTCAAAAAATTCGTTTACATCGCATTAACAGTCCAAGGGCCAACCCAGGTCACGTGAAGACCGAACATTTGGTGATATCCCAATATACTAAGTAGGCATGTTTCTAGGACCCCATGTTCATTGTGTTTCAATCCCAAACGGGTTGTATTTGCACCGTTTCAGGTTTCGTAAAAGTGTTCTAATTTCGATAATATTTTCGCGTGAATATTTCAAGCATACCTACAAAAACATCTTCCATTTTACGCCAACGAGAATGGATTAAAAAAACTTGAAAACTTCTCCTAAGTTCTAAACTTTCCAAAGATCTCGGTAAAATATTAATCTCAAGAAAGTTTTATCAAGATTTCTGTGAAACAGTATTGTAAAACTGTCATGTCGAGAACTTTTGACACAATTTTTCAGCAGATACGATTTTTTTATTTCGCGTGGAAATAACATTTGTTTACAAAATAATTACAGCTGAACCGGTTGATCTTCAAGCAGTATTTGTTATGTAATCAAAAATATACATTACAGTTTAGTTGCTCGCGGCTGCCATATACAACAACAACGTTGCACAACTGAGGAAGTGGTGCAGTATTTGAAAGTGAAGACCAACTGGACTCTGAGGGTCGAAAGGTTAGGGCACGCCACAATAGTGGCGGTAAGTCCCCTCTTTGAGGAGTGGCTTGAGAGACGCCACGGCGTCCTCACCTTCCGCCTGACGCAGGTCCTCACCGGACACGGTGTTTTCGGGAGGTTCCTGCACCGAATCGGGCGGGAGGAAACGCCCGGGTGTTTCCACTGCGAGGATCGACCGGAGGACACGGTGGAGCACACGGTGGAGGTGTGCCCCGCGTGGGCGGAGCACCGCCGTGTCCTCGAAGCGGCGATTGGCGGCGGCGACCTCTCGCGTCCGGCCCTGGTGCAAGCCATGGTCCGGAGCGAGACGGAATGGGACGCCGTCACCTCCTTCTGCGAAGCAGTAATGCTAGAGAAGGAGGTGGCGGAACGTGAGAGGGAGAGAACCTCACAGCGTCCCGGCCGCCGTGGGAGACGCCCCGGGCGTCGGGGGCCACCACGTGGCCCCCGGCCACCGTAGGCGCGGGCCTGTGGACGGTGGGCTATGGGCTAGCTCGCCGTCCGTCCGTCTCATGACGACAGGCCGTGTCGACGGCGCGTTCGTGTTCCAGGCGCGCCTCAAAGAGAGTCAGCAAAAAGGAAGGGGTCCGAAAGGACCGATGCCTGCCGGGGTTGCGGGACTATTCGAAAGAGATACCGTGGCCCCGGAACACAAAGGGCGATGAAGGAACATGGATGGGTTTTAGTCAGTAAAAGTCTGACACTCCCTCCTGCTCCGCCCAGAGCGGGAGAAGTCATTTGATGATTTCCCATCCGAAAAAAAAAAAAAAAAAAAAAAAAAAAAAAAAGGGTCGAAAGGTTGGAATCGCGCCACAACATAAACTTTAAGTCATTCGTGGTACGAGTTCCAACCCACCATCTACAGACCTGCATGAAGGAGGACTTTTGGCCGAAGGGTGTCGTATATCGACGTTTCCGAGGGCGGTTACGCGACACCACGCAGCGAAATACGACGCCGACAACGTTGCGTTTATAGTTTTAATCTCGTATGGTTTAAAATATGTATTTAGTATATTATTGTTGTTAATTATTATTTTGTGTATTTTACCTATGGGCCTTAGTTGCCTGATAATAAAATGGTTATTATTATTTATTAATCTTTCACAGTTGCTAAAGGTATCAGTGACCCGAAAGTCTGATCACCAGTCTTACCAAGGGGTCTTACCGTACTACCCAGTACTTACTGGGTTGTGGTAGTGAGATAGGCAGTCTCTCCATGTAAAACACTGGTATTCAGCTGCATCCGGGTAGACTTGTGGCCGACTCCAACATAGTTGGGAAAACGTTAAGCATAATATTATGCAAAGGAATATCGTTTGTTTACAAAAATGATTTATACTGACGGATTGTCGGCAATTCGTCGTGTTACTTAATTAAAAATTCGAAATTTTCATGCAACTGCGATATTCTGAGTCGATTTATTAAATACTCGAACAACGAAATATTTACAATGTTATATTTACAATTTTTAACGTTACATTTTATTTTATGATAACTTTGATAAGTTAAAACCGATTTTAAATTGGTATTGAGCATCTGGCAGGCTATTTTAGACGGCGCGCGCGGTATTGACTTTAAAACAGACTCGTTAAAAGTTTAATTTAAGCAATGTACTTATTATTTAAATTCAAAAATTATACAAGCATTTTACCATTATCAGATTAAAGTATTCAAATAAGTTGTAAAAAACTAGTTCGACAGAAAACTCGACATTCACAGCCATACCTTGCCCCACCCCTATTCCTTGAAATCACGTAATTATCTTCGTCTTTGGAATTGTGTAATAAGGGATCGCATCATTATTCCAATCTACTCCATCAAGTCGATCAGATAAGATGTTAAAAAATATTCTCCAGAAATTGGAAAACCCAAAGAGGCCTTTATTAGGGCCAAATGTCAAAGCCTTACAATTCTGGGGACTGTTACTCCCAAAAAATGTATTCATGAAGTATTTTTACTTACTAATGCATCTTTTGGTGAGCATTTTTACTTTAACTGAGCAAATAGACGTCTGGTTCGTGAAATCAGACCTGAATTTACTCCTAAACAATCTAAAGATTACAATGCTGGCCACTATAAGTGTAATAAAAGTGACAACATTTTTGTCCTGGCAAAAATATTGGGTCAGCATCATCGAATACGTCACGAAGGCGGACTTAAACCAACGAAACACAACAGACAAGAAAAAGCTAGAGTTACTGGACGCGTTTACGAAATATTGCAGAAAGATAACTTATTTATACTGGTCGTTGATGTATACCACGGTTATCATAGTGATGGTCCAGCCACTCTTCAAGTATATGTCCTCGGAGACATATAGAGCGAACGTAAAAAATGGAACAGATACTTACTTGCAAGTTGTCAGTTCTTGGGTACCGTGGGATAAAAACACTATGGTTGGATACTTAGCAGCGTCTATCTATCAAAGCTATGCGGCTATATACGGTGGAGGTTGGATAACTTCCTTTGATACTAACTCCATGGTGATAATGGTTTTCTTTAGAGCTGAATTGGAGTTATTGAGGATTGATTCTAAAGATATTTTTGGAACGGAATCGAGGAATGTAGATCATGGTGTCGCTATGGAGAGATTAAAGGATTGCCACCGAAGGCATGTTGAGTTGGTCAAGTAAGTATTTTCAGGTTTTGATAGGTATGGAGTGTTTGATTGCTTAAATTAATTATTCATGTGGTGTTCTAATCCCTTTTACTACTTCTTTTCCGTTGGTGTATTATGAATTCAAAGATTACTTAAGTTATTCTGCTAAAACACGTATTTCTGTTGATAATATTTTTATTATAGAAACAAAAATAAAGGCCCGAAGTCGACGAAAAATGGCATTGGAGGCAGATTTTTCGTTTGTTTTTGAACATTTCAAATTCATCACGAAAAATTTGCTGATTAAGCCGCCAATGAGTGACGATAGATGTTATGAGAAAGCGGCGCGGGTCCCACCTCACATTCATAAATATACCCGTAAATAAAGCTATATTTCACACATCACAAGGTGTCATCATCATCTAGGCTTTTCTCAAATAAGATAGGGTCAGCTTTTAGCCAAATAGGCATGACGACAGTATCAAAAAATTGCAAATCTATTTAGTCCGTCAGTTAGAGTATTGGAAATTAATGGACACGTATTTTTTGTTTTTGTAAATCAATGAATATTGACAAAGATAAAACGCATCAAAACTCGGGAGTGGGGGCTCGTGACGTCAGAACTAGGTAAAAAGAATACATAGGCGTGACGTATTGAAAATTTTAAAAGCGTCATAACTCCGTCAATTTTGGTTTACGTAACAAAAGAAAAAACACGGGTCAAATATTTTCTGATAATCTAACTGACGGACTAATTAGTTTTTTTTTGTCGTCTCGCCTATTACTGTTACTACTTTATATACTAATTACATAGAGTCTATTTGGTATATCTGGCCACCAAAACCCAGTACTGAGTAACACGATACCCCTCTAATAAGACTGGCTATTTGAAACAAGTAAACAGGAAACGAAAACTCTCCTAAGATAAAATAACTCGTCCAAATTGTTAAATGCGAGTTGAAAATCCAAATTAACCTTTGCCAAGTCAATCTAACTTGAACAGTTAAATGTGAACGATAAATTCTTGTAACTTTGTTTACGTACCGGTTTACATATTAACATGGGGAGTTAAGATTACTTCGAATATGTAAGGATGCGAAGTTAAGAGCAGATTTGTAATCTGTTTTTGATTTTGTTATGATAAAACGTTGTACGTAACGTATGTACTGTAAATAGTCAAATCATTGTTGCCAATAGCTGAATCATCATCATCATCATCAGCCCATAATGATCCCACTGCTGGTACACGGCCTCCTCTCAATGAGAGGGGATGGGCTATAATCCGCCACGCGGGCCGAGTGCGGATTGGTAGATGTCACATGTCTTCGAATTTTTGGAGGACATGCCGGTTTCCTCACGATGTTTTCCTTCACCATTTTAAGAGCAGTGGTGATGAAATAAATTACACAAAGTAATGCGCCTGTCTGGGTTTGAACCCACGACTTAATGTTCGTAAGTCGGGGCTGCCACCACTGGGCCACCGCTGCTCTCAATAAAATCTCTGAATAGCTGAATATGACGGCAATATTCATTTACAAAGGAAACCTATAAAAATCAGCAATCAGGTTTTAAGAAAAGTTACTATTATTTTTACGCAACTGTAGCAACTGATATTGAAAAACAAGCCGTCGGCACAAGTGACTAGGTATGAATACGATCACAGTATTATACTAACACTACTCGTAGCCACACATTTTGTTAATGAGAAAATAAGTAAAGTCTGGCGGCCCAGGGATCTAGCTCTATGATGAAAAACCCAATAACACAGCTCGACCTGTATCTCGCACCCAGAACCAGGAGATGTTTCTCCGGTCGTGTCAGGTTGCTGTTCCATCGGACAATGAGACCGAGAGAAGAGAGAATGCACCTGTATTTATTATCTGTGCACACGCTTGGTATGCTAGATTTGCAGCAAGATAAAACAGAGTAACATTGATTAAAATCAATAAAACTTTGTTCAAATCCAAATCCATGCAAGAATTTCATATCAGAATAGGCTTCAATAAATTGCAAATCTATTTAGTCAGTTAGATTATTGGAAAATAATGGGTACTTTTTTTGTTTTTGTAAATCAATGAATGAACAAAGATAAAACGCATCAAAACTCGAAATTGAGGGCTCGTGACGTCATAACGCACTAAAAATTATAGCACGGCGTGACGTATTGAGAATATTTAAAGCGTCGTACCTTCGTAAATTTTGGTTTACGTAACAAAACAAACCATATATGTCAAATATTTTTTGATAATCTAACTGACGGACTAATTAGATTTTTTCAGGACACAAGCCTATTGTTCTAGAAGTGACTTCAATCCAACCTCGTCAATCCGGTCACGGAACCAAGTTAGAGCGATTGATGGACTTTCAGTCTCCGAATATCCTAGTTGCTATTTTCATCGGAATTTTAGGATCTCAGAAGTTTGACTGTGTTAAAACTGATATAATATAATTAAATACGTCACGTATACGTATACGTCACTTATAGTCACGTCATTAATGGGGGAATACGAAATGGCGATGTTGCATTGCAAAAAACCTGGCGGCGCTAGAAAAAAAACAATTTTTTTTTTGTTATCTAGTATGATCGATCTCCTAAAAAAACCAACGCTCATCTGAAAAATCAAAAAAAATGTTTGGCTAAGTAATAACTTAGCCAAACATCATTCCTCTAAAAATTCTGTCAAAATTCGCTTTTTTTTCTAGGTTCGCCCGTCTGTTCGACTCCTGCCTGTCGCCGATAATGTTACTATACATGTTCGTATGTTCAGTCATGCTGTGCGTCACCGCTTATCAAATCACAGTGAGTATCTTAACAGCGGTCAGATTATGTTAAGCTGGGCTTATTTAGCGTTCTGCCTCATAGTGGTCGCAGCCACGCAGTCTGAATTTGTGCCCAGTTGATGGCAATAGGTTCGCCCCTTATTACATGGGACTTAAACATAACTGGCGAAATGGGGATGTGCCTCTGCCTAACCCTTAGTGGATTACAGGCGTGATGTTATATTACATTGTTTCTTTAGCAATAAGACATATTGTATTTCTTTATTTCTAAATCTAGATAGAAAAATATGGTCATGAAATATAACACTGGCCGTCGTTCATGACTGTTTCATGACTTCAGCTAATGCAAATGTACATACATCACGGTAAGTCATTATGGTCGACTATGTAGGCCTCGGAGATTTTATGGAATCGCGCCCCCGCGTCTAGATAATCCTCAAAAATGTCATCGGATTATCGTTTGCCGCGCATGTTCTTTGTTCAACACGTAGCCGTTACTTATACGCAAGACGGATTAGTCATTCTTTGGCGCGAATTCGAACTACGAGGACGTGCGTTCAAGTGGCATAATGAGTTTTTGACCTTAAGTTCGAGTGTTGACTAGTAGTGCGAGTTTGAGTTTCAAAATAAACATTTTAGAAGCCCAGTTATATTTTCCATTTTCAAAGATGAAGTAATTTTTTATTAAATTATTTTTGGAATACTACATTTTATACACAATATATTTTTATGAATTTCCGCAAAATCGGGAAAAATTGGTCACACTTTTATAATTTATTTACTTTGAGTAAATATGCATCCGAATATCCGATCCCTAGTTATGACTAATAAGAAACAACTAAGCCTTTAAAGAGTGTATAAAAATGAACGTATTCTGTTACAGATTGAAACCAACCCAATGCAAAGATTCTTGACAACAGAATATTTGGTATTTGGAGTCGCACAGCTGTTCATTTACTGCTGGCATAGCAATGATGTTTTGTTTGCAGTAAGTATGAATCATCTTCTTTACTTATTTACAAGAATATAAGAAGAATAATATGAATGAGCTCAATCAGGACTTTTGAAAGAGGTGTAAGACGGTTTTTAGACAACATCACTCGTCCGGTCCTTCTTTTTTTTTTCTATTGTTATCAACCGGGTACAAATCTAGACTCCGTGGCTGCTACTTAGAAATCCCTGCTAGGTAAACCCAATAATACTTTTCTTGACCATGAAATCGTACCCAGGACTTCATGCGACCACTTGACCAATAAGTTCGACATAAGATTAATGAAAACTCACGCAAATGAGAATGACTGTTTCTCGAGTTATAACTCCACTGACAGACAGCAAGTCTATCTCTTTTATGATTATTTTACTTTCTATCTTTCCTACTTCCAGAGTGAAGACCTAATGCGTGGTCCATACGAGAGCATTTGGTGGTCAAAGAGCGTCAAGTATCGCAAAGACTTGTACTTATTGGCGGCGCAGTTCAATAAGATTGTCGTGTTCTCAGCGGGGCCTTTTACCAAGCTCACTGTGGCTACTTTCATAAGCGTAGGTATTTTTTTTATCTAAGTCTTAGATTGTATTACTTTTATTTAGAGGTATCATCTGCCTAGCCTTTTTCCAACTATGCTGGGGTCGGTTTCCAGTCTAACCGTATGCAGCTGAGTACCAGCATTTTACATGGAGCGACAGGTCATCTGACCTCCACAACCCACTTAGTACTGAGTAATATGATGCTCTTGGTAAGACTTGTAACGACTGTCAAAGATCAATAAATGACTGCCGGGTCCAACGATTTAGCGTGCTTTCCGAAGCACCGGAAGCACGAAGGAAAGTCAGTAAGTCATAGATGGTCACTGATCCACGGATCGACCTAGGCAAACGCTGCTTTACCCGTGCAGCTGTTTTTATTTAGGCACGAGCTAATCCTCCTCCTCTGTGTTTTAAGTCTGGTTTAGAAGTATAATTACTATCAATTTTGCTTTTAAATTGTAACAAAAATTGTTCCAATAGGTTATTACAATAGCGAGGTAAAACAATAGTTAGAAAGATAGAATTTATCCAATAAGATTTAGGGTAGACCCAGTAGTTTAGACTGTAAATGATTGACTTATTAATGGATGAATTCAAGATTTTCAAACACACCGACTTTGTTTCTTATTTTGAGTGCATTCTTACAGCCTTGCACATGGAGACCCAGCGCCCACATTCGCTTCACCACGCAATACTATTTTGTGCTCCAACCGAAATTAGACATCACGTCATCAGCAATAATCCCTAACCTTTGCGAAAATAATAATCTACTACAAAACATAATTTGATTATTAAAACGTTACATTATAATGTTTTAATATATTACTAAGCAAATGCTTCAGAAATAGAACAGTAAAGATAATTTATTGTAACCAAATATTACTTTAGCAGCAATCAAAGAAATTGCCAGAACTTCTCAAAATAACATTCAATAAATAACACACATGTAGTATGTACACCTTGATTATTATGTTCTCATTATTATTTTTCTCTCTCTTAATAATATTTATCTTTTCAGATCCTGAAAGGTGCCTACAGTTATTATACTCTTCTCAGTCAGTCTCAGATGAAATGAGGAACAAATATAATCATGGCCATTTTTTTTTTAATCATTGTAATACTTTTATCTAGAACCTTACATTAGAGTGTTTCGACTTAATAATTTATAGCTAATGTTAACTGTTTTTTTATTCTTTCGAACTCTAAGTAAGTAAAACGTTGAAGTACTAGACTTAGTTTACTAGACGTACTTACTTACTTAGTTTGGACTGCCTCTGGGTAACTGTGATCGATTCCCAGTTCGGGCCAAGCGTTATTGGGTCTTTCCATTAGGAATTTCTCAGTAGCAGCCACAGAGTTTGGATTTGTGCCCAGTTGATGGCAAAAGGCTTGCTCCCTATTACATGAGACTTAAACATAACTGGCGAAATTTGGGGGTACTGTTAGGTACAGCCAAATTCTCTGCCGAACCCTTCGAGGATAACAGGCGTGATCTTATGCAGTAGACTAATTTACAGTCTTTTATAATCCACCGCTGGACGTAGGCCTCTGCGAAGGTGCGCCACATCACTGTCCTCAACCTTCCATCTAGTCTGGCCCAGCCACCTTCCTAAGTTCGTCGGGCGGTCTACCTAGAAGGCGTGAAACCGTCCAACTCTGCAAATTCTGATACCAGCTCCCCAACTCATTTTATCCATCGGCTATTGGTCTGGCTATTGATCTTCATCAAACATCTTCATCTTAATGTGTCGATGACAATTCCAATTGAGTCAGTATAAAAAAAAATTAAGGTAAAAATAAAAAAAAATTGGCAACGAGTTTAGCACACTCCTGTGATGTGCAAACAACAGGACAGGCAACAAACATGAAAACATGCTGGCTGCCAGTTCAGCTTCAGCCATATTTTGGGCCCAACTCATTTAGCATTGCCATCGACTATCTATGAAAAAGTTCAGTGATTATTCTAAATTCATATTAGACTGTTCAGCATAGTTGTAATAAGAAACTTAAGGAACTTTGATTAATTATTTTCTTGATGAATTTGTAAGAACAGAATTTACACAATTTCTGAACCACGCTCTATATTGTAATTATTTTCTGTCTCGCTTTATGTATTGATTCTTATGTCAATAAATTGTGATCGAGATTATTTTCAGCGCTTGTGAAAAATAAAAGTTGTATTCAAAAGTAATGTCTGGTTTTTCGATAGCATTAAGGTTTCCTCAATTTATAGTTGTCATTTCGCTACAAAAAATGCCATGGGTGAACGACCTAAAACATTTTTTTCGAAACGTACTCCTAGATAAAAGCGTGGGTTTATTTACTTTCACAAGTAAATTCATTTCAGCAAAGTAATTTACTTTTCAATATTAAATACCTACAAATAGCTCATACATAAAGTTAGAAATGGTAAAATATTTCTGTAGCTATTATCCGTGTTCTCTTGTTTCGTTTTCCGGAAATACTGCAAACATAAACAATTCATTGTTTTATGTTTAAAAGTTAACAGTTTTCCAAGAATAATTTTTAGTAACCGCTTTTCATAACTTTTCAACGTTTCGAAAAGATCTTGTTATTGTTTTTCTCTTGAAAACCCGTTTCATATAGTATTTACTATAATTATCTTGTGGGAAAGATGGGACTTTTTAGAATTATTTAAGTAAATAGGTATTTTAAAAATTGCATTCCGTGGAATAAATAGGTACGTTATCTTGAATACGATACGAAATATTGATCTGAGTAACTTTAATAAATCTTTTTTGTGCCTACTGGCCTTGTTGTTTCCTTGTTTTGTTGTTTCCTGCTGATATGGAGGAAATAGAAAATAAGTTGTTCCTACTCCTAAACTATTCTTTTCCGATCAATTTCGTTGCGGGATCCTAGCGGGTTCCGGGTCTAACCGGATTCAACTGAATACATATATTTTACATGGAGAGACTGCCTATCTGACCTTCACAACCCAATTAGTTCTGGATGGGTACGAGAATCCTTCTTGGTAAGACTGGTTGTCAGACTTTCGGGCCAATGACTACCTGTAACGACTGTCAAAAATCTACAATTAACAGCCGCGACGAATACGAGTACAATATTGTTGAAATAAAATAATTGCAACACTGCACTCAATACGCCATCTATTTTCTTATCTGTGTACTTGCACTTGTCACCATGATTGATGTTTTAGATATGTTGTCTGTATTTCGTTTTGTTTAAAAATTAATTATAAGATTATAGCTCAGTTTGCGTATTTTATTTAATAGTTCTGGAATTACTTAAATTCTCAAATAACACAAATATCAGGTTATGGGCTATATAATGTCTGAAAGTATTTAGAAAAGTAATTCGATACTAAAGTGCTGCGATTCAATTAGATTCAAATTAGAAAATCTCGCAACGGCCATTACCGGCGTGGTCGTCATTCTTTTTCAGCATAACGTTGAAGAAAAATAAATAAAAAATGGCATCACAAATATCAATGGGCACGATTGAGAAGCTAATTGGAAGAGAAAATTACCAAAGTTGGAAATTTGCCGTAAAAAACTATCTGGAACATGAAGAATTGTGGCAGGAGATTGAACCTGACTCAGGTTATGTATCCGACAGCAAGAAAAATATTAGATATACAAACTTTCTGTATATGTGTCTATGGTGTAAATTTGAATTTAAGAAAAGTATGTTCGGTAGTACTTTGGTCAGCTGTGATTCCTTGTCACTTCTGTGTGTGCTTTTCTTATATAAAATGATCTCCTGAATATATTTACAACAAGTTATTATCTCCTCGTTTCTTTTATCCTACATTGGTTATGGGCCCAGACACCCAGTCATCCAGACACCCAATCGCCGAAATCGAAAGAGGGATAAGAATAACGAAGATCCAGTGAAAAGTCTGGAGAGGTACGTCAGGAGAGAAAATTTTATCCAGTAAAGTAATTATTTGTGAAAAAGGAGCGACGATGAGCAGTTTATTTAGGATCGAGCCCCTGAACAAGGAAAATTATGACAGCTGGAGAATCCAGGTCCAAGCGATCCTAATTAAAAATGATGGATGGAAATTTACTAGTGGTAAACTACCGAAACCGTCAGAAATAGGAGAAGCTAAGAATTGGGAAGCAGAGGATGAAAAAGCCAAAGCGGATTTAATTTTGTCGATGTGTGGTTTTGAACTTCGACATATTAGGGGCTGTATCACTTCTAGAGAAGTTTGGCTAAAATTGGAGTCTATTTATGCTTCGAAAGGACCTGCTAAGAAGGCCACACTTCTAAAGCGGCTTATGTTACACAAAATGTCGGAAACAGGTGATGTACGAGATCATTTAAATAGTTTTTTCGACGCTGTTGATAAACTGGCAGAAATGAGTATACATATTAACGACGACTTGCTGTCTATAATGTTATTATATAGTTTACCTAAAAAATTTGAAAGCTTTAGATGTGCCATTGAGTCGAGAGACGAGTTGCCGAAGCCAGAGGCATTGAAGATTAAAATATTAGAAGAGCACGAATCCAGAGAGATAAATAGATCTCAAAATGAAGGCGTCATGCATACATATGTGAAAAATGGTTTTAAGAAATTAAATAAAAGCGCAAAAGTTGGAAACAAAACTAACCCAACTACCAGTAGAGAAGGATTTAAATATAAATGTTTTAAATGTCACGAACATGGACATAAAGCATCAGAATGTCCGAACAAAAAGAAGGTACAAAAGGATGTGGCAGTAGCACATCATGTGGACGTGGACGAAGCACTAATTACTTTTAATGTTTCAGATTTAGAAGTATGTAATGCTGTAAATGCACAAAAAGATGACTGGATTTTTGACAGTGGGTGCACGTCTCACCTTTGTAATGATGCGAGTATGTTCAGGGACACTTTAACTATTATGGCCGGAGAACTTAATTTAGCTACGCATGTAAGTACTGAAGTAAAAGGTAAGGGTACTGTAAGGTTGTCGGCATGTAACAAAAACTCGAAGACCGCAATTGAATTACGCGAAACACTTTATGTTCCGAACCTAAGAACAAATTTAATATCTGTAGCCAAGTTAACCAACGATGGTTGTGATGTCACATTTAAACACAGTGTAGCAAATGTGATTGACAAAAACGGCAACATTAAATTGAGTGCCCATCGCAAAGGGAACTTGTATTGTTTAAATAGGTCTGAATATTCATTTAGTTTAAGTAATGCAAATGTCGACATACGTAGTTGGCATGAACGCTTAGGACATTTAAATGGTAAGGATGTCGATAAACTTTTAACTAAATTGGGTTTCAAAAATGACACAACCAAAGTACAGAGCTTACTTGATTGCGATATATGTGCTAAAGGAAAAATGACCGCGTTACCTTTTTCTAATTCCGGGAGTCCTTGCGCTGAAAAACTTAAAATAATTCATTCTGACATTGTAGGTCCGATGAGATGTGAGTCTGTAAGAGGTGCGAAATATTTTATTACTTTTATTGATGATTGTACACGTTGGTGTGAGGTATATTTTCTAAGTACGAAAAGTAAAGCTTTAGAAGCTTTCAAGGTGTACAAAAGTCAAGTTGAGAATCTTACCGGATTAAAAATCAAATATCTTCAAAGCGACAATGGAGGTGAATATTGTAACGCTGAGTTCGACGAATATTTGAAACAAGCTGGAATAATGCGAAGACTGACAGTTGCTCGGACACCGCAACAAAATGGAATATCTGAGAGAATGAATCGGACTCTAGTAGAAATGGCTAGGTGTATGTTGCTAAGTTCAGATCTTTCCGCAGGTTTTTGGGCAGATGCAGTGGATACCGCGTGTTATATCAGGAATCGTTGTCCTACAAGCAGTCTACATGGTGATATTCCTTATGAAAGATGGCTAGAGAAACCAGTGAAGATTTATTACCTTCGAAAATTTGGAACCAAGGTACATATTTTAAATAAAGACCCAAATAAGGATAAGTTCACAGCAAGAGGAATTTCTGGTATTTTTGTTGGATATCCAAAGAATGCGAGAGGATATAGAGTATGGATTCCAGAGCGAAGAAAATTTATGGTTGCAAGAGACGTGAGATTTCACGAAAATGATTATTCATGTCACGAGATCTCGACACAAGAGCCAGGATCGTCGAATGTTAAAGAAGATACGGATAAAGAGTTCATTGAAATCGAATTTTCAAAGTGTACTCCACCGGAAGAACATGATAATCAAATAGAACAAGTAGACGATGAGATTTGGAGCGAATGTCAAGAATACTCTGTAGAATCGAGAGGATGCGAACAGAATGCTGAGACAAATCCTTCAAATATTGATCATCATCTAGTAGAATCAAGAACGCTTGGAACGCGTGGACAAATTGATCAACAAAGGATGATGAAAAGAGCTCCTGGTAGACCCAAATTATTACGCACAGGTAGTGCAGGCCGTCCAAGGAAAATCTATCGAATGACCGAAGTTGAACAACCAATAAATTTTACTGATTCAAATGATGCTGCAGATTTTGTTGGTTCAGCTGAAATGAGTTTGAAAAATGCTCTGAAATGTGATGATAAACCAGAGTGGGAGGAAGCTATACTATCTGAAATTAGGAGTCTAGTTCAAAAAGGGACATGGGATATCGTTAGAAGACCGAAAAACAGAAACATCATTGGTTGTCGTTACGTTTTAACGACAAAACAGAATGTCGACAAGACTTTTAAGAAGAAAGCTAGGCTTGTGGCTCAAGGTTTTAGCCAGCGATATGGGGTTGATTACGAGAAAACGTTTGCGCCTGTAGCTAGACTGGACACCGTCAGATTATTAATGGCTCTCGCTGTTGAATTGGACTTGGAAATTCACCAATTAGATATTAATACTGCTTACTTAAATGGTTCATTAGATGAAGAGATTTACATGGAAATTCCAGAACTATTAAGAGAGAGTTTAATTAAGCTTATGAATCGTGAGGGAGAAGATCCTATCGTTAGAAAGCATGCGCAGGACATGCTTAGTAAATTGGATAATGGTTGCGATTCATGCTTATTGCGGAAATCATTGTATGGTTTGAAGCAAGCTGGACGTCAATGGAATCTCAGGCTGAACAAGAAACTCACTGAAATGGGATTGAAGCAGAGTCTGAACGAACCATGCCTTTATTTTAAGCAAAATGGGAATACTTTCTTATTTGTATTAATATATGTCGACGATATTTTAATTGGGAGCCAAGAAAGAGGTTTAATCATCGATTTTAAAAATGAGCTGTCAAAGGAGTTCGACTTGAAAGATTATGGTCAGGCGAAATATATTTTAGGAATAGACATTATAAGAAATGACAATGTCATTATATTGTCACAAGAAAATTGCATTAAAAAATTATTAAAACAATTTAATATGGAAAAATGTAATAAATGTGCAACACCTATGGAAATTAATTCGAAAGTAAAAACCGAAGAAAATTGTGATTCAGAAAATGACGAAATATGGCCTTATCGAGAACTAATAGGTTGCCTAAATTATCTGAGCAACGCAACTAGGCCCGATATTGCAAATGCGGTGAGTAAACTAAGCCAAAAATTAACGAAACCGGAAATATGCGACTGGAAATCCGCGAAACGTTTATTACGTTACCTTAAAGGGACAATGCGACACAGTCTTGTATACAAGAGAACTGGTTATTGTGTTCAAGGGTTTTCGGATGCTGATTGGGCTAATTGTGTGTTAGATAGGCGATCATATTCTGGATATGCTTTCATTTTAGGTGGTGCGAGTATATCGTGGCAATCAAGGAAACAACGTAGCGTAGCTACATCGACTTGTGAGGCTGAATACGTAAGTCTATCTGAATGTATGAAAGAAGCAGTTTATTTGAATAGTCTTCTGAGGGAGCTAGGAATTGTGAGGTACACTCGAGTAGTTGTTCATGCCGATAATCAAGGAGCAATATGTTTGGCTCAAGACCCAATGTTTCACGCACGCAGTAAACATATTGATATAAAGCATCATTATATTAGGGAAGTGCTACGAGATAACAAAGACATTAAACTGAGACATGTACCCACTGAATCCATGATAGCTGACGTTCTCACTAAACCATTGTGTAGTGTCAAGCACTACAAGTGCATTACTGGTTTAGGTGTTAAAGATTGATTTGGATATATTTTAGTGTTTTAAAATTAAAATTTATGAGGGTGTATTAGATATACAAACTTTCTGTATATGTGTCTATGGTGTAAATTTGAATTTAAGAAAAGTATGTTCGGTAGTACTTTGGTCAGCTGTGATTCCTTGTCACTTCTGTGTGTGCTTTTCTTATATAAAATGATCTCCTGAATATATTTACAACAAGTTATTATCTCCTCGTTTCTTTTATCCTACAAAAAATACGAAAGCCAAATCTAAAATAATATTGCTGGTAGATCCAGTTAACTATGTCCATGTTCAGGAGGCTACAACAGCGAAACAGGTTTGGACAAAACTCGAAAAAGTATTTGATGACTCAGGGCTCAGTAGAAAAGTAGGTTTATTAAAAGATCTGATTAACACCAGTATGGAAAATTGCTCGAGTGTCGAGGAATATGTTAATAAGGTAATGTCAACAGCTCATAAGTTACGTAATATCAATTTTGTGGTAGGAGACGAGTGGCTTGGTACGTTGCTGCTCGCTGGCCTCCCTGATTACTACAAACCCATGATAATGGCTTTAGAGAGCTCAGGTGTGAATATTACTGCTGATTATGTAAAAACCAAGTTGTTACAAGAGGTCAAGGTATCAGATTCTGTTGCTTACTATGCCAAGTCAAATAAAAAACAAAATAATATGGCAAAATCAACACCGAAAAATCCACATAACAAATCAGAAGAAAAAAAAAGAACCCAAAGGCCCACGGTGCTTTGTATGTTACAAGTATGGGCACATGAGTAAAGATTGTTATTTTAAAGATAAAAAGAAGGGTTCTTCAAACAATAATAATAATAATTCAAAAAATAATAGTTATTATGCTGCTTTTCCAGTTGCTGCCGAGTTGGATGGAGACTGCTGGTATGTTGACTCAGGAGCTTCATTACATATGTGCAATAATAGGAATTGGATGTATGACGTTTCTCCATCCACAATCAGCAACATCAAGGTTGCAGACAATAAAACAGTAGCAGTAAAAGGCAGTGGTAAGGTGGATTTTCAGATAAGAGATTCAGATGGCATATTACGGACAATACAGGTCAGAGATATTTTATTTGTACCCACAGTAACAGTAAACTTACTTTCTGTAAGTCAAATGGTAAATAATGGCTGTGAAGTAAAATTCGAAAGAAATGGTTGTCAGATATATCAAAATAATAAATTAATATTGACAGCTTTGCATCGCAATTACATGTATATTATAAATAATGTTTCTGAAGCACCGGCATTACTATCAACAATAGATGAGCGAGACATAAATTTATGGCATCAAAGGATGGGCCATCTCAATTTCACAGACTTACAGAAAATAACAGAAAGTGCAGAAGGGGTAGAATTATTAAAAAAAGGTAATCAAGTTTGTACAACTTGCTTAGAAGGAAAAATGAGTAGGCAACCATTTAAAAATACTGGTACTAGAGCTTCTGAATTGCTCCAATTAATTCACTCTGATGTATGTGTTCCGATGGAGACAAGCTCTATTGGAGGGGCCAGATATTATGTTACTTTCATAGATGATTACAGTAGGAAGGTATCTGTCTATTTTATGAAGAACAAGTCTGAAACTTTAGAAAAGTTTAAAGAATTCAAGAATTTAGTTGAAAATGAAACTAATAAAAAAATAAAGTTATTGCGCTCAGATAATGGAAAAGAGTATATAAATAATGAGTTTAAATTGCTTCTAAGTAAATCTGGTATCCAGCATCAAACAAGTAACCCATATACTCCTCAACAAAATGGCATGGCCGAGCGAATGAATCGCACATTAGTGGAGAGAGCTAAATGTTTAATTTTGAATTCCAGACTACAAAAAAAGTTTTGGGCTGAAGCGGTTTCAACAGCGGCTTACATTACAAATCGTTCACCAACTAAAGCTTTGGATTACAAAACACCATATGAAATGTGGACAGGTAAAAAACCAAATTTAAATAACATGAAAATTTTTGGTTGTCATGCAATGGTTCATGTGCCAAAGGAAAACAGAAAAAAATGGGATTCAAAAGCTATTAAAATGATATTTGTGGGTTATTGTGACTACACTAAAGGCTACAGATTGTATGATGAGAATAAAAAACAAATATACAAGAGTAGAGATGTTGTTTTTTTGGAAAACTCAGTTAAAAATAATTGTGTAATTATGCCACTTACTATTTTGTAACAACAGGAAACTACAGCTAAACAAGAATCTGATACCGATACTTTAGTAAATGAAAGTTCAGAAGAGGAACAATTGTTTGATGCCACCAGTGAATCATTAAATTCAGAACAAAATGATCCAGATTACACCCCGGAGAGCTTTGAAGAGGATTCTATGCCAATTAGAAATATAACTCTGAGGCCGAGGAATATCAAACCTAATACATATTTTTGTCATGAAGAGGAACCAACTGATTCAGCAGTATTATTAAAGGAACCAGAGACCGTCGATGAAGCTCTTACAGGCCCAAAAGCAAAAGAGTGGAAAGAGGCCATGGACAGTGAATATAAATCGCTCCTTCAGAATAATACATGGACATTAGTAACTCTACCTGAAGACAAAAGAATAATCCCTTGCAAATGGGTTTATAAAATGAAAACCGATGCAAACGGTAAAGTTGTACGATACAAAGCAAGATTAGTCATAAAAGGTTTCATACAAAGGAAAGGGACTGATTATAATGAGATTTTTGCTCCGGTAGTACGGCATACTTCAATAAGATATTTATTTGCAATGGCTGTAAAAGAAAACTTATATATAGATCAAATGGATGCAGTTACAGCATTTTTGCAGGGAGACATAGATGCTGAAGTATATATGAATCAACCACCCGGCTATGAACATGGACATGAAGTCTGCAGATTAAATAAGTCCATTTATGGCCTGAAACAGGCAAGCCGCCAATGGAATTTAAAACACACCTCTGTGTTAAAAAAGTTGGGATTGAAAAGTACATCTGTGGATCCATGTGTGTACTACAAAAATGACAATGGAAGCATTCTTTTTATATTAATATATGTTGATGATTTACAATTTTTTTATAACAATAAAGAGAAAGGTAAAGAAATAAAGCAACAACTTAAAAGTGAATTTGATATGAAAATGCTTGGACCTGTGAATCATTTTATTGGATGGAGAATAAGTCAAAATGTGGCCAGAGACCAAATTCATATTGATCAGACTGCTTATATAGAAAAAAATCTACAAAGATTCAATATGACAGATTGTAATCCAGTTAATTCTCCCTGTGACCTTAGCTCCAAATTGATCAGCACAGGAGAGCAAAATAATGTTGTAAGAAATGTTCCTTATCAAGAAGCAATTGGGAGTTTACTTTACCTATCACAGGGTACAAGACCAGATATATGCTTCATAGTAAATAAATTGAGTAGCTTCAATAACAAACCAGAAATACAACACTGGCTAGCAGTAAAAAGAGTGCTGCGCTACATAAAGGGAACAAAGGATTGTAAATTATCATTTATTCAAAACAAAGAAGAAAGAAGAATATTTGGCTACTGTGATTCAGATTGGGCTTCTGATATTAACAGCCGGAGATCATGCTCTGGCTACACTTTTCTGTTTCAGGATGCTTCGATCTCATGGTGTTCGAAACGTCAGAACACAGTTGCACTATCAACCATGGAGGCAGAATATATGGCACTGGCTACTGCCACACAAGAGGCTATGTGGCTAAGGCATTTAGAGTCAGAACTACATTGGAAGGCTACAGTTGCACCTACCATAATTTATTGTGATAATCAAAGTGCAATCAAATTTGCAGGTATTGATTCTTACTGTGCTCGCAGCAAACATATCGATATAAGATATCATTTTCTTCGAGAGAGAGTTGCCGAAAGGGAAATTGAACTCAGCTATGTTGGGACTCAAGATATGGTTGCCGACATACTTACAAAACCAATTTCTCAAAAGAAGACTGAGGACTGTTCTGTGGCTATGGGTTTGCAATTAAGAAGAGGATGTTGAAATAAATTAATTGCAACACTGCACTCAATACCCCATCTATTTTCTTATCTGTGTACTTGCACTTGTCACCATGAATGATGTTTTAGATATGTTGTCTGTATTTCGTTTTCTTTAAAAATTAATTATAAGATTATAGCTCAGTTTGCGTATTTTATTTAATAGTTCTGGAATTACTTAAATTCTTTCCTAAAATATCAAATATAGTAATTCAATTCAATGGATTGATTGATTGATAGAATACACGAAATCAATTCTTCGAAATCATTTTATCAATCCGAAATTTATTTTAAAACAACACAAATACATACTATTAACCTCCAGCGGGTAGCGGGTTCAATTCCGAGCCTCGAATTATGTAAATACGAGGTTCGGTCGTAAAGTTTTCCGATATTGTTTTTTGTATTGTCATTTTTCAGGTGTGAAAGTATTTTCAGGACTGAGGACATGGAAAAAAGAGGGTTTGTTTGTTTTATTGATTGACTGGTAATATTGTTGAGATTGGGTAAGGTCTAAGAAAAATCTTATAGCGGAAATATTCAGACACCTTTATTTCTTGAATGTGGTAAGCAGATAACAGATTTCACTTTTTACTACGATAAATAAATTATGTTTGAAATCTACATAAATATAATCAGTAAAATTATGACCATCTTCGATAGATAAGTTTATTGAACGCGTGGCAGTTATTTGCTACGAAGCTGTAGCTGGCGTAGCGTTGACGCCTACACGTCCGCTACGCCGTAGCAATCTCGTAGCCCATAATAACATCACACATTTTCTCTGCTTTTTCTATTAAAATCACATCTGAATATTTGTATTATTACTCTGGACCAATAAAATAACATCCCCATCAAATTATAGTGCATTTCCACGCGAAAATTAATTCCAATTAGTACTTTATCTTCCCCATTTAGAACCATAATCGCATATTTACGTCCTCGTGTACGGACACCGAATATAAAAACATATTAATGACTCTGAAATCCTTCATTTTTATTATAATTACTGTTTGTTGGTCATAAAAATTCATATAGGGAGGCGATGGGGGAGGGTGAGAGGGATTAATCCGTTTTGAGTATTCAGATCAGGGAGAATATGATACGATTACATGAATATGGTATTTTTTTGGACTAAATTCGGTTTTTATTACAGTGATCAACAATATTTTTTTAGATTGTAATAACGCTATGACCTAGTTGCTAACTGTGACGGCTGGTTTGAGACGGCGCTGAAAAAGAGTACTTAGAAAAACTTAGGTGAGACTTTTGCCCAGCAGTGGGGCAGGAACGACTAATTAAAAATAAGTTAATCTTCTAGTGCAAAAAGTAAATAAAGATATAACTAATGTCACTTACGTTCGTTTTATTTTACCTAAGATAAAACCTAAAATAACAATAGTTTCAAAGCAACAAAAAATCGAATTTGGGAATTAATTGAAAATAAATTGGGTTTTCAGGCCCAAAATAAAGTGTTTTTTTTTAGAGATAGATGTCTGGGAATTATTGTTTAATGGTGTCATCTACCCTATTAATATGTTTTTGAAAATCATCCCCTCATCATTATAATCATCATCCTGCCCTTGGCTATTTGGGGCCGGCGTTACACATTTTATTCTTTTATTCTCCCTTGTATGCACTAGTATTTTACATGGAGCGACTGTCTATCTGACCTTCATAACCCAATTACTGGGTAATGCGATAGCCCTTGGTAAGACTAGTTGTCAGACTTTCGGTTTTCTCATTCCGACTACTTGTGACTACTCTAAACATGCCCTCAAACTGAAACTCAAACTCAAAGCATTTATTTCAATTAGACCATTACGGCACTTTTGAATGTCAAAAATACAAAAAGAAAATCAAAGCTACAGTCCCAGTCACAAGGCATAATAACTTGAGAAAGTACTGTACCTTCCGGGAGGGAACTCGGTATGTAATAAATACACAACAATCCACACACCGATCTATGCAACTGCTGCTTAGCCTTGAAAAACAACCCGTGCGTTTGGTATCTTTTAGCCACAAACCCCACAAAACAATTCAATAAAACAGTAAATCAATGTAGCAACTGCTTCAAATAAAACCTTCAACCATAGACACACCCACACGCTTCCATAAGAATATTTACGGCCCCATAAAGTTTTATGCTTTATTTTTTACAAGGCCCAAAATGTTATGGCTTGTGATTTTAATGTTTTAATTTGAACGGATTTTTCTTGCAAATCGATATTTTGTAAAAGGGGATAAGAGTATCGTAAAAAAAAAAAACAAAAATGTAAATTTTCTTTACCGTTGTGTTTACTCAGGTGAATAAATAATTTGCGATTGCATGTACGTATATTTCAGTTGAAAGCCTGTTGAGATATTGCTGAATAATTTATTATGAATTTTATATGCTTTGTTTAAGATCGATAAATGTTTGGAGGTCTGAGGAAACAGAGTTATGAATAAAATTGAAAGCTACATTAATCATTTAAGTTCTTTGTGTAAAAAGTATAAGACTATCACCAGACCGTTCCGTCACCGCCGCGTGCCATGCACGGAGCAACAATTGTCAGCAAGAATATTTTGCCGAAGCCGAATCGCTACGCTCGTTGCACGCCGCACGCGACGGTGTTGGTCGGTGCCAGGACGGTCTAGTAGGCTTTCTCATACTTTTCAAAACAAAGAATCTTTATATGCCTGATGCGTTTATAGCATAGTTTTGGTATGGTATAGTGTAGTGGGCAGTATCCCTAAACTCTTAGTAGGTTTAACTAGGTTTAAAGCTCAGCCTATCACAGTGTTTTGCTGGGCATAATACCTCTCCCAAGTTACGCTACAGCACCCTGTCTTACGACTCCATCTACAGTCTGTTCCCTTCTTCGGTATGTATTATAAGAAACCATTAAAGCAATATTCCTTCAAATTAAACATCTTTTTTTTCATCGATATTGAAATGTTTATTTTCATTCAGCAAAATAAATAATAAACCCAGGTATTTTGTTTTTCCTCCGCTTCAAAGATCGTCGTTGCTATGACAACTTTATTGGAATGTAAGTATAGAACGTTTATTTTTCTAAAGGTAAAGTTTTTTCGATGTCTTTTATCTGCCGGTAGAGTTTGTGTACAGAAATAATAACATGTAAAAGACTTTTTGTTGTTTTAACCCTTTGGTGTCACGAAAGGTAAAGTTCAATGAACTTTTTAGCTACAAAAATAGTTATCTAAAATACCTACTATGACAGTTTGTTTTTACATAATTTCTGAGTTTCCTTCGTGCCTCCGAATGCACATTAAGCCGTTGGTCCCGGCTGTCATTTGTAGATCTTTGACAGTCGTTACAAGTAATCAGTGACCCGATAGTGTGACAGTCAGTGTTACCGAGGGGTATCGTCTTACCCACCCAGTACTAATTGGGTCGTGGAGGTCAGATAAGCCATCGCTCTATGTAAAATACTAGTATTCAGCCATATTCGGTTAGACTGGAAGCCAACCCCAACATAGCTTAAAAAAGGCTAGGCAGATAAATTGTAAATCTTGGATATTTAATCTGAAATCCTCTCCTATTTAAGGCTGATGCTCCAGGGTAGCCCGCGAAATTCAAATTTTCTTACGTTTTTTGCAATTTGCAGGCCAGTGCTAGGTTGTGTGTTGATTAAAATATTGTTCGTGATTGTAAGACGTATGTAGTTACAGAATTTTATTCATCAAAATCATCAATACAACCCTCAAAGTTCATAAAGGTGGAAAAATGACATTTTCAAGGTCAAAATCATTCCTGGCCCTTTATGAATTTGGAGGGTTGTATTGATGATTTTGATGAATATAATTATGTAACTACATACGTCTTACAACCGTGAATAATATTTTAATCAACATACAACCTAGCACTGGCCTGCAAATTGCAAAAAACGTGAGAAAATTTGAATTTCGCGGTCTACCCTGGAGCATTCACCTCAATGTTCACAGCTTTAGCATGAACTACTTACTGACGTTTATGAGTATAGCTCTGACCGCAGTGAAAAAAAAATCCAGTCGGTATAGTGCATGTCCGAGAACTAATACTGCGCGTAATAACAATGAACTCTTGCGTTGGAATACGCCGCACTCCTTTTCACAGGGAAGAGACCTGTGTCCCAGCAGTGGGTATGCGTGTTATATAATATTTATGCAACTGGGTGGGTACGGCATTAAGTATTCGGATGACAAGTTTATTGATTTGATCTGTTTTAAGCTTCACTTTCAGCATCGCTGGTCTAATGGTTGCATGCGCGACTGCTGAGAAGGGGGTTCTGGTTTCGATTCCTTGGTGGCGCAAAGTTTTATTGGGTTTTTTTCTTTTGGAATTTCTCGGTAGCAGCCACAGAGTCCAGATTTGTGCCTGTTTGACAACGGGCTCATCCCTTATAACATAGGACCTAAACGTATGTGGTGAAATGTGGGTTTCTGATTAAGTACATCTTTGCCTAACGCTTAGGTGATTACAGGCGTGATGTTAAGTTTCAGTTAAAAAAAATAACGGCTTTTTCTTCGTGAGTTGAGTTCCTACATCTTTGAATCTTAACAAAAGATAATGAGTTTATGACAAAATTTTACATAAATTATGGAGAACAGCTTTATGTTAATAATGTTGTAACTGCTTTAGATTTCGATGAATAAACATTTTGTTGCGAGTTTCATACTGTGTAGGTTTTATGATGGTGTGTTTATTGTATTGGCGATGATTCTACTGAACTTTGTCTGAAATAAAATAAAGGCAGTAGAAAGACTCTTAACGAAACCCAAAGGCACTTGTTTTCCCTATCACTGCGATTATTTTTTTGTTCTAGACCATACCTGGGAACCTTCTAGTTACGGAGATATTGGGGGTCAAAGTTACAACTTTTTACACAAGTTTATTTTTAAATATCCACGATCCCCAGACTATTCAATCCATCCACCAGCACATTGTTTTGAGTGCGCAACATTGAGTTTTGCCGTAAAACGTGATTTTTCACCCCAAAAAAAAAAAACAATTACCAGCAATATTTTTTGCATAGGGTTACTTAGACTGATGTACTGACTGACTGATGTACAGACTGTTGTAAACAAGTCCCCACACACCCCCACATCGGTCTCCACCGGCGGCGGTTTACAACAGCACGCACGTGGAGACCGATATGGAGGCGTGTGGAAGGCTTGTTTACAACAGTCTGGCACGGGCATTAAGCAACTGTAATGCCTGTATTGGGAGACTCCGCTCTTTCACACAAATATTCTTAGATAAACATGCAATATTTGTGTGACTGTGTGAGTATATGTGTGTGTAATTGTGTATGTTTGTGAATGTGTGAGCAGGTTTGTGTGAGTGTTTAGAGGTTAATAAGTGTGCCAACATGTGATGTGAGGTGAGTACGTGCCACCGCACTTCCACTGTTCCTACAACACTCAAACTGTTGCACTCCATTGCATGAAACCGTTCATGTGGACAGAACCAAGCTTCATAATACAAGTATTAGCAGTGCGGTGTTTCATCATAGTTTCAAACTGACGAAATGTGGGTGTAGTATTAGATACATCTCTGCCTTACCTTCGAGGATTACAGGCGTGATACCCAGTCTTTCATTAATATCGTCATTAAAGACGTAGGTGTAGGTATCTAAATATTCACCTAGTTAACATTATAATTTGTTTTAGAGCTTTGGAATGACTAACAAATAAGCAGAGATAAATAAAACAAACCTTGCCTTTTTATCTTCAACGCCTTTACTAGGATTATTTGGTAAACAAATCTTGAAAGGATTCTTGGAAGATTCTTGGAAGGACACTGAACTAGTTGAAATACACGTGTCACTAGCAGACCTATTAGATTTAGATTTAGCCCTATTACATTTCTACCGTGATTTTTGCGAAAATGTCTAAATTTGGCGTTCTTATTCTGAGAGACTGAAAGACTTCGACAACTTTTACTTATTTAGTGATGGAAAATAGTTAGTATAGTCTTAAGTCTGGTTTTGTTTATAGTTTAAATACATTATGGAAAAGATAGATAAGAGATAGATATTATTATTTTTTTAGTACAAAATGTGCCTGCTCTTGACCTGATCACGCTTGATGGAAAGCGATGGATGAGGCCTATGTTGGAACGAGATAAGAACGTGAGAGATAAGAGTAAGAAAATACCAAAGAGACGATGGATAAACTGTGTGGAAAATATTATGACAAGAAAAGATCTGAAAGCAGAGAACGTGCATACTGCCGACCACAAATAAATCGAGATAATGGCAATTATGTTGCTGATACACAGCAATGCTGTTTACTTACCTAAACCTAGTTCGTCTGTCACCTTAACTAGTGTGAAACAATAATTTAGTCGTTAAAACTTTTTGCAACTTCGTGACGTTTCGTTGGAAGCCGAACGTTGGCAGTCAGCCGAGTAACTGTAAAAAAAGAAGATGTCGACGCCTGTTAGTCAAGTTAATTAGTACTCTCACCTAGTTTAAATTAAGTTTGTTTTTCATTCGGTATACATAACGTCACGCCTGTAGATCCCCAAGGGTTAGTCAGTGGTGTACCTTATAATACACCCATATTCATCATCAACATCATTTCAGCCGAAAGACGTCCACTGCTGGACATAGGCCTCCCCCAAAGGGGGGGTTTTGCCATAATCGCCACGCTTGGCAGGCGGGTTGGCGATCGCAGTGAGTGCGGTTCTTACATAAGACACAAAGAACGCTGCTGCCCATTCTCTGGTAAGTCCCTTAGCCGCCTCTTACGACACCCACGGGAAGATATGGGATGGTGCTGTTCTTTATGTCCGACACCATACAGACACCCATATTATTCGCCTGTTATGTTAACAAGGTATATATCACCATCATCATCATTTCAGCCGAAAGACGTCCACTGCTGGACATAGGCCTCCCCCAAGTGTCGCCACATTGACCGGTCCCGTGCGACTCGTATCCAGCGGATTCCCGCAACCTTCACCAGGTCATCGGTCCACCTAGTGGGAGGCCTACCAACGCAACGTCTTCCGGTACGCGGTCGCCACTCCAGAACTTTTCGGCCCCATCGGCCATCCGTTCTGCGAGCAACGTGCCCTGCCCACTGCCACTTAAGTTTGGCAATTCTTCGGGCTACGTCGGTGACCCTGGTTCTCTTGCGGATGTCTTCATTTCTGATTCGATCACGCAAGGAAACTCCGAGCATAGCCCTCTCCATTGCCCTTTGGGTGACTTTAAGCCTTCTGATGAGGCCCATTGTGAGCGACCACGTTTCGGTCCCGTATGTAATCACTGGCAACACACACTGGTCATAGACTTTCGTCTTGAGACACTGTGGTAAGTTGGACGAGAAGATACCGCGCAACTTACAACAAGGTATATATATATAGGCCTATTGTCATTAACCGAACCTTGACTACGCAGCATGTCTTTTTCTTCCATACTTCTCTAATACTCGTCATCTCAGCAGTCACCTCCGATGTACATATTTTGTCAAATCTCATTTTACTAGTTTTATTCAATGGAATTCGACACAGGCCTCTTTTCTCCCTGGCAGAGAGGTATTCTAATTTCTAAAGAATTAGTGGACTTGTGAAATATGTACTTCTTTCCATAGTTGTTAATCCTCTAGGAAGCAGTTTTATATTTGGTTGGCAATGCTAATGTTGGTTTAAAGGTCGCAAGCGTGATTGCTGAGCCTGAGGTCCAGGGTTCGATTCCCAGGTCGGGCAAAGTGTTATTCGATTTTTCTAGCAAGAATTTTCTAAGTAGCAGCCACGGAGTATATATATTTGTGCCCGGTTGATGGCAATGGACTCGTTCCATCGGATTAAAAAAAACATAACTGACGAAATGTGGGTGTACTTAGATACACCACTAACTAACGCTTTCGGGGATTATAGGCGTGATGTTGTATTCGTAGTTTCAAGTCAACGGAACATATTCTCTTTGTCTACCGTGAAGAAATAAGTCTAGTCTCTAATACAGAAGAATTATGGACTACTTAATTAACAGTGCCACATGAATGAACACTTAAAATGAATACTACAATATTTTAAAATTAAGTATCGTAATTAGTCATTTTGCTAATTAAAGGCGAACGAATTGCCACGTGAATGGCTAGACTAATAAATTATAAGATACGATCCATCCACCTTGATTAATATTATTATCTAGAATATAGTCCTTAATTTAAATTTCGTATTATGGTCCAAAACAGAATGTTCATTTTGCAACAGTATTTTAGGAGTAAAATTCTTTAAACACTGTTTTAGGCTTTCACGGTTTAAGGGGCTCCCCCCCATGCACACAAGCGCCACTTTAGTAAAAAAATCAGAACTCGTTAAATACACTATTAATATAAAATCTGATTGACCAAATCAATGCTTTAGAGTTCTAGATTATTGACGTCTATTTAATTCATTAAAATATACTTCACTGTAGTTCCCCATGCACTTTAAAACTAAACTTATATTGTCACTTACTGGATATCTTCCGTGATTTTTAATTGTTGTTGTTGTTTTATTTTCCATCCACCCGCATTCTCCAGTCAACCCGCGATCGTGGCGCTGGCAACAACGTCGAAATATCGGGAGCTCAAAACAATTAACAATCACGGAAGATAATATCCCGTAAGTGACAATATAAGTAAATTTCTTTGTTAAGGCGATTACATGAGCTAAACGCGAGTTTTATAGTGCAAAAAAGCATATGATTCACTGCAATAAACAAAACCAGAAAAATATATGATATTCTTCAGGATATATGCTAGTACGATAGTGTTTTGAAAACATAATACAACAAATTTTATTCGATAGAAAAAAATCACGAACTTATCTCTAAAAATTTATTTAAACGAGTAAAAACCATTCTAAAATACATGCGATCATTCTGATTTTTTGGCAAATAATTCTACAAGCAAAATAAGTATCATAGTGTTTTACTTTTTTAGTCCAATCAATAGATTTTTGTAAATCACAAAAAAACACTCATTTCGCACTATTCGGCCGCAGTGACTGACGTAACAACCACTTTGTCGTGCAAGCTGATTAGAACTTTATTCTAACAGTATTTTAAATGAAGTTTGAACCAACACAAATACAGTTGCTTATTTAGCTCATGTAATCGCCTTAAGGAGCGATCTCCTTTCGGGAAGATACTTGTTTATTACGTGTCGATGGAAGTCTATCAGGAGTCAACCCAGAATTTAGTTCATCATCATATCCATGCCATTTGTTACTTAGGGTCGGAATAACACATTTTTTTCGTCCATTCTCCTCTGTCAACCATAACTCTATCACTTACTCATTTTCCTTTCATATCATTCTTCTCCCTCTCCATCCATTAACATGAACTTAGCTGTGATATAATATCAGGTCCTTTCTTTGTGGAACATTATCGCATTTGCATTCCTTGTTGCGATTATCGACGAGTATAAATCACCATCTATATTTGTCCTTGAAGTCCGTTTAGGGGCTTGCAGGTTAGCCAAGACATTTAATGTTCAAGCGTCTGTCTGGATGTCAGGCCCGAAGGCACCTAGCAAGCCGATTCCTGCAGGTTTCCCTTTGGGAACAAGGCACTCTACGTACGGATGGGATGGGTAGGGTAGCACTGCCTCAACATAGTTTTAGTCTTACTTCTACATGTTGAACAAAAAAACAAAAAAAAAGAAGAAAAAAGTGGAAGCAGGAAGAAGGAGGAGGGGGTGGTGCTTTGAGGGGAGGGGGGTGGTGGAGGTGGAAGTTTGTTCTTCCATCAATGTAGCTTTGCCTCTGGGATGGCAATAACCAATGCATTGGGCCTGGTGTAATGCTGATATTCCGGCAGTAACTCACGTATTGTTTTCTTTGTGACCTAGAATAACCATCTCCCTTATAGGTTTTTTAAAAAAAGTAAAAAGGGATAATCTTGCATTATTCCTGGTGTACTGCTGATATTCCTGGCAGTAACTAACGTATTGCTTTCTTTGTGACCTAGAATTAACCTTCTACCTATAGTATTAGTTTATTTAAATAAAGTCAAGAAGGGGTAACATAAATGAGTGAGAATATTTTATCTAAATAAGGCTTTAAAATTTCAGATGATTACATAAACTTTATTACTTTTAGATTATTAGTAATTTATATTAATGTGGAGGTTTTTTATCATTCTCATGAATTTTGTCTTTTCATTTTATACAACATCACCGCTCTAATCCTAAAAGAAGTATGTTTGTTTATGTAGAACACACAATATTTTTCTAAATTAGTAAGTAAGTCTTAATAAAGCCTGTTATCATTTACTGCAAGCAAAGTCAAACTCCAGGCTTCTTCTGAAAATTATTTTACGAAAAAAAAACATTTAAAAAAGTCCGACCCTGGTATTGAACTTAGGAAATCACGTCGGTGGACAGTCACTTTAGTGTTTGAATAGTCGTTAGAGCCACGAATCAGTTAAGCAGTAATCTTATCTTAAGAATAAAGTGACTAAACTCTTCGATTCACTACAAACTGACAACCCTCCAATTGCAAACGCTTTAACCAAGAATATTTCAAAAAAAATCTCGTCACAACAAACCTAAAACCATGTAAAGATAAACACACGGAAAATTGAGAAGAAAAAATCCCAGTTTTCTCCTAAAAAATACTTCACGTAACAGATATTTATATAAAGCAACAGTTTACTCTTCATTTCTTTGTTTGTTTACCCGAACGGTGCGCAAAGAAGGCTTTCATAATAATTGTTGTTTTCCCCTTTAGGTAGGCAGTTTCAGTGGGCATATGTATGTATCACATAATAATATGTACGTACATTTGCCTATGAAGTTTTTTTTATGGGGATATAGTAGGTACTGTTGGCGAAATATATTTCTGGTTGGGATCAATAGTATTGGAAAAAATAATGGACACGTATTTTTTGTTTTTTTAAATCAATTAGTATTGGCAAAAAAAGTCTGACAACCAGTCTTACCAAGGGGTATCGTATTACCCGGTACTAACTGGTTTGTGGAGGTCAGATAGGCAGTCGCTCCATGTATAATACTGGTATTCAGCTGCATCCGGTAAAACTGGAAGCCGACCATAACATAGTTGGGAAAAGGCTAGGCAGATGATGAATGAATATTGACAAAGATAAAACGCATCAAAACTCTATAGTGGGGGCTCGTTAGTGCAGTCACAACGCACTAAAAATGTACACGGCACGGTGTGTTGCACGGCGTGATGTATTGAGAATTTTAAAAGCGTCGTATCTTCGTCAATTTTGGTTTACGTAACAAAAGAAAAAATACGTGTCAAATATTTATTGATAATCTAACTGACGGTATAATTAGATTTTTCAGGACACAAGCCTATTAAATGTCCAAAATACACCAATACATCGGCTGATTTTCGAGGACATTCTAGATGATGTACGAGTCTATAATGTACCACTATGGAACTGTGGAATCAAACCCAGGACCCCAAGCTCAGCAGTCGCAATTGCGTCGTCGCCCAACGAGGCAGTTAAGAACCGATGCTATTATTTTCCATTGTTCAAAAAAAAATAATTTGTTTAGTCCAATGCCAAAATATTAGCTAGCCTTATTACTATTACATTTTATGTTTAGTACTATGCGGTTACATTTTTGAGATTGCGGGTAAAATTAAAATATTATATTTACAGATGTACTTAAAAATCGTTACGTGACAAAGCACTGACATTAATTTCTAGCCTGCGTAGCAAACTTTTTTATTGTGTGTACACGTTACTGTTACAAGGCCTCTTCTCGTCAACAAGGGAATAATTTCTAGACTTTCAGACAGTTACTTTTTTTGTTACAGGTGAAAATTGATTACCTACTTGTTTGTAAATGTAATCGTCCTTGAATAGAATTTAGTTTAGGAAAATACTATAGGTATTGTGGTACCTATTCTTTCGGTAAGAGATTTGATAGAATGCAAAGAACGATGCGTTGAGAGTTATTATGACCAAAGTGAAGACAACAACGTCACGATAAGGGCGTAGAATCAAGTCAACCCAGAGACAATTTTTTTGTTAAACTTTTATAAAAATTAAAAAAAAATAAAGTAAATATATTATTAGTTATTAAAATGATTTTGTACAAGAAAAAAATTAAATGTTACTGGCAATTTTATATGTTTAATACTCGGGGGGTTTGGCGCTGATAGTCGAAATACAGGCTCTGCCTAGTTCGGCTACAGATGACTACACCACTTATACTGACTATGTCTAAGATTTCCTTAAATAAACTTATTATTATTATTAAAATAACATCACGCCTTTAATCCCTGAAGGGTTAGGCAGAGGTGTACTTAATAGTACACCCACATTTCGCCAGCTATGTTAAAATTCCATGTAATAGGGGCGAGCCTATTGCAATCAACCGATGACTAATCAAGACTCCGTGGCTGCAGCTGAGCAATTCCTGATAGAAAATCCAATAACACTTTGCCCGGCCCGGGAATCAAACCTCATATCTTACAGTCCATTGACATTTCTCTCCGATTCCAACCTCCCTCCACATTTAAGATAAATACGAAAAGTTTGTAATCAAGTGTTGTACCGTTTCTCAATTCGATATAAAAAATATAATTTATGTTCTGCAGTCGCAGCTGTTTCAGAAACGGCACAAAAACTAGATACAAAGTGAATTTTAAGTAGCTTTTCATTGTATATGTGTGTTTGTTTGTGTGTGTGTGAGTGTATGCTCAGTTAGATTTACGGTGTAAACGTGTGGCTAAGTTGGTGCAATCTGGTGATTGGTTTACAAGTTAAGTGTCGTTTCTGCGAGGCTTGGTTATTTGTTAACGTTTTTAGGGTGGCGGGTTTGAAGCCCATTTTTAGGGTTCTGTACCCAAAGGGTAAACTCGGGGCCCTAATACTAAGACTCCACTGTCCGTCTGTCCGTCTGTCTGTCACCAGGCTGTATCTCATGAACCGTGACAGCTAGACAGTTGCAATTTTCACAAATGATGTATTTCTATTGCCGCTATATTTATTTATTATTTATTTATTTAAACTTCATGTACAATAGTGGTACATAGGCGGAGGCTATAGCAACAAATACAAAAAAAAAAACAGAATAAAATAAATATTTCAGGGACACTTCCATACAACAAACGTGATTTTTTAGATAGATAGATAGATTTTCCCATTCTACTTGTGATCGGCGCAACACGCATTTACTCCTTTCTCTTTAATTTCTTTCATGGCATCCATGTTGTATTTAACGGGTCCACAACTTATTCACTATGTGGTTGAGATGTCCTGCCCCGTTCCGTTAAAACTCAGCAACCATAACGATTTGCGTTTTGGAGCTTTCAAATCATTTATGGGTACTTATGTCATAATCAATAACTAGTAACAAAATTCAGAAAAAAATAGTTTAAATTGGAAATCGTTTCAATTGAATATCATCTAATCATATACCTAGCCTGGTCTCTACAATGTTGGGGTCGGGTTCCAATCTAAGCGGATGCAGCTGAATGAAATTGAAACCAGTATTTTACATGGAGCCTATCTGACCTCTACAATCTAGTCAGCACTTACTAGGGAGTAGCATCCAATGTAATTGTAAAAGATCAAAACAATCCCTTATCACAATAATGGCATTAAACCCACTTCCACTTCAACTCCTAAAAACCTCTTTATTCCTATACAAATCTCGGCTGTTCAAATTCATAACCTAGTATCTCAGATTTTTGGGAAATTCGTTTTATTCAATTTTCTGACTCATTAGGTATAGGTCCTTGTGACCAGGTGCTTAAAACAGCCATTTTCATAAGATAAATTTAAAAAAATATTGAGCAAGTCAAGCTAATTTGTAATCCATGTCTAGTTTCCCTAAAATAACAAATTCATTACGTAGTAACTCAGAAAACAATTTCAAAAACCTAGTAAGGTCAGTCAGTTACTAGGTTTTAATTTTGATACTCACTGTTACTTTGTTTTGAAATTGTGCCATTCATTCGTTCTTCGGTCATTCGTTCCAGTAAGTCAGTTTACGCGGGCGCAAAAACTTTTTACACAGTGTTCAATATTGTTTAAAATGAGACGTCAACAGTTTTACCGGTCCGAACTCATTTTTAATGCTATGAAAAATGCAGAAGAAACTAGGTAAGTACAAACCTTCACATAGTTTTATTAAATTTTATATAGATTTGGTCGTAGCATGAAATTAACCTCAAAATATTTCAATGTTTTTAATTGTTGGTTCTTTTATGGGATTCTGTTTATAAGTAAAGCTTTATAATGCCCAGTTATTACTGAAATCCACTTACATACGCATCTTCTTTCTTTTTATTAGCATTTCATTAGCTTGAAACCCTGGTTTTAAAAGTACTAAGTACCTATAATTCTGTGAATGTTATAAAGTACGATAGCCAGTTCTTTTTACTTATTGGCGGTAGTATTAAAACGAATTATACTATACATTGTTAAGGGTTTAAATTATTATTGAACTATTACAAAATATTAGCAATAATATCGTCAGCAATTAATAAATATTAGCAATAATATCGTCATTCTCCCGCCAACATGAACTGTCAAAGTAAAAGCTAGTGCGGGGACAAACATCTCGCTGCTTGAAGTAGTGATGTGTAGTGATTTTCTACTGCAGGTCCAGTTCTAGGTCTAGTATTAGTATTCGGTCTAGTAACTCATCACTACATAGTATAAAACAATGTCGCTGTCCGGCTCTGCCTGTATGCCTATATCTTTAAAACTATATATCACACAATAACTATGTGTTGTGCATATTGATATTAAATTGCTCAACTTCACAGATTCTGTGAAGTTGAGCGCTATGAAACGCAATCAAATTGGTTACCATTTTTCTTTGTGCCGCCATATCGTGGTGTAGAAAATTTATTAATTGACAAACAGTTGGCGCCTCTTTTATTAAATTTATTATTCTCTCAATTTCTGGTTTATTTTTTAAATGAAAATTTTAAGTAAGATGTTGATTATTGGTTTCTGAAAGAACAGGCTAAGTGCGAGTTGATAAAGCGTAGTAATGGTTGAGTACTATAGTTATTCAGTAGTATTACTATAGTTCCTTCACCTTCGATGTATAGACGTTTAAAGCCATGATAGAGCTCATGGTAATTAAAACGTAGTTAAAAAAAAAAAAAAAAAGAATTTATTACCTTCAATAATTGTACAAGAAACACTTATTTTAAGTACTAGTTAGAGCTTTAAGTAGAATAAGCCATTATTAATTATAATTTTGGGATCGGCTTCCAGTCTAACTGATAGCCATATCGGTTAGACTGGAAGCCGATCCCAAAATTGTTGGAAAAAGGCTATGCCGATGATGATGTTATTATGGTCCAATTTTTACCTTTTCAGTACGGAACTCTAAACACCATCTACAAACCCACTCCTGCTCGTAACACTCCGTCAAGCACATGCATCTAAACTATAGGTGCAGACAAAATCTCTGGAATTGGATTCGTTCCAGAGCTTTAATTAATTCCACACTAGGTTTATGACGCAGTGTAAAGAAAATCAGTAAAACAACTAGGCCCTTTTCGTGACAAATTTAAAATATTCTCCGACCACATTAAATTTAATTTTCGTCCACGGCGGCCAATCTCAACGATGATTAGTCCAGGAGAGGAGAGTTACCATTTATGTCGATGCAGCTCATATTTGTTGGGTTAGCTTCCATTCTTACCGGATGCAGCTGAATACTTGTATTTTACATGGAGCGACTGCCTATCGGACCTCCACAATACAGTTAGTACTGGGTAGTTACGATAACCCTTGGTAAGACTGGTTGCTCCACTTTCGGAAGACTGACTGCCTGTAACGACTGATTGTAATGACTGCATAACCTGTTTTCCATCCCTCATGGAGGAAACTTTATATGTACTAGATGGTTACCCATCCACAAACCAACCATGACAACCGCGGCTTAACTGACCCTACTTATTTACGAGTAACCTGAATCGTGCTGAGAATTTCGCGTAGACGATTTGCATGTGTGTGTATGTGCTGATTCCGACCATTCACTGTTGTTCTTAGTTGAAATACTGTATGTGAACACTAATATGTCTAACTGTGCTTACGTGAGTTATGAACGTAAATTTTAATTGGAAGAGTTTCTGTAATTTTGCGAATGAACTAGGGAAAAATGTTGAGGAAAAATTTGGAGGTGTTGGGTTCATAACCAACACCTCCAAATTTTTTCTTAACATTTTTGGTGGTATTGGAAGTTTTTGAAGAACTTAATTGAGTGTAAAAAAAAATATGAATTTACTTTTATTTCGTCAAATTAAATTAAAAAAGGGACTACTTTAAAACTGAAAAAAAAACTAACTGTTAACACACTTTTAAATACAGTTTAATAAGAAAACCTGTTTTATCAGTTTTTTAAGCAGCGAAACTCCAAAGACCACGTCATCACAGACATCCTTCACGTCTGTAGAATTTCTTCAGATTATTTAATTTTTATGTCGCAGCAATTGCAAATTAAACATATATAGAGAACTAGCTTCTGCCAGCGGCTTCGCCCGCGTGAAGTTTGATGATTGTCACATGGGATCTCACTTCCGGGATAAAATATATAAATGTATCCTATGTGTACGTATATATGGATCTGTGATTTTTAAACTATCTGTGCGCAAAATTTCATCCAAATCCGTTGAGTAGTTTTTGCGTGAAAGAGTAACAAACATCCATACATCCATACTCACAAAATTTCGCATTTATAATATTAATAGCATCAAAGTACTAGCTTATGCCTCCGGATTCAGCTGGCGCAATTGTCTCACGGGATCGTTCTACTGCTGTCCCTTGATTTACATCCAGGTTATAACTATCTGTGTGCCAATTTCATCCAAATCAGTTCAGTAGCTATTGCTTGAACGAAAGAGTAACAATCATACATCCATCTCACAAAATTTTGCATTTATAATAGTGGTTAAAAGAATTATTAAGTTATTTCATTGACGACCCGAATGGCGTAGCGGTAGTGAGGCTGCCTTACGCTCTAAGGGTCCCGGGTTCGAATCCCGGTTGGAGCAAATGTTTGTGTGATGAGCATGGACATTTGTTTCCAAGTCATGGATGTTTATATGTATAATAAGTATGTATTTACAAACAAAAAAGTATCTATGTAGTATATCAACTATCTGGTGTCCACGACACAAGCTTCGTTGCTTAGTGTGGCACTAGATGGCGCTGTGTGTTAATGTCCAGCGATATTTATTTATTTATTTCATTTCCTCAGTGATAATCGTCACCTTGAAAAAATAAGCAGGTTTTATTAAACGCAAAATAATAAAATCAAAACCTAACTACTAACATAGTAAAAACTACTAACTAACAGTTACCCACCATAAATCTTACTAAAATCAACCTACACTTCGCACAGACGATCATTACTCCCTCCGTAGCTTACTACAAACGTTTCTACGTCTTAATTTGCTAATTCCTGGTCTCAAGTTACTAATTCTTGGAGCTTCCTCGACGACTTAAATGGCCAAGCGGATTTACTTGTTGAAGATTTTATCGTGTCAGAAGTGAAGGTTTTTGCTCAGATTTGTGGTGATATTTTCTTTGTAAATAGAGGAGGAGATGTCGTTATGTTTGACCAATAGGGTAGACGACAAAAAATACTGGACACATATGTTTTCTGTTTTCACACTAACAAAAAAATAAGAAAATACAGTGCGTCAAAAACCCGTGTGACGTCGCATTTGAGCCCTTTTATTTACTCAAATGTGACGTCACAAGCCACCACTCATGATCTTTGAAACGTTTTATCTTCGTCAAGTTTTATTAATTTGATAAAACAAAAAACACGTATCCAATATTTTTCGATAATCTAACTGACGGACTAAACAGAATCATATTTGTCAGTCATCATCCCTATTAATGAAAATAAGTGTGCAGTAAAATAGCACACGTCGCGTTGCTCGTTTGCTTGTAGTTCAATCTAAATTAACAAGTACTGTTTTTTTTCTTCGGAATGCGTATGCGTCAAATGTACCACTATAATAACGACTGCAATGCTCCTTCTCATGTATTGCATGAACAATTGAACATCATCTTATGCTTATCTGCTATCTTGGCTTACTAACTTAAATCCGTAGCTTCGGCCGCGCCAAAGGTGGTACCGGCCAACGGCATCGTATTACCGAGATAAAAAGTATCCATATAGGATACTTTTTATCCACGTCATAAAGTATCTGTGTGGCAAATTTCACTCAAATACGTTCAACCATTTTTGCATGAAAGATGAATAAACATTCATACGTCCTAACAAACTTTCGCATTAATAATAGCAATAAAATCTTCACTTACATTTACTCCCAACATGTAATAGACGGCGAGTTTCTTCCTATCTGGCCCCATCGCTATCCTCACTCATTTCTTTCAATTCCCACTTCCCCGAATTAATAAATAGGGAATTTGAATAAATTTTCTTTTTTTTATTTCGATACGGAATGTTAAAGTACTATAAAGGTAATGACAAAAAGCGAAAACAAGACATAAATCTGACGACCCGAATGGCGAATGGTCCCGGGTTTGAATCCCGGTCGGAACAAATGTTTGTGTGATGAGCATGGGCATTTGTTTCGGAGTCATGGATGTTTATATGTATATATTAACTATGTATTTACAAACAAAAAAGTATCTATGTAGTATATCAACTATCTGGTATCCACGACACAAGCCTCGTTGCTTAGTGTGGCACTGGATGGCGCTGTGTGTAATGTCCAGTGATATTTATTATTTATTATTATTTATAAATCGGCCAAACAACGCAAATGTTAAAACCATTTAAACTTTTGTTTCTATCTCTTTCTAGATAAACGGAATTTAGTATAGATTTTGTACGTTGATGCAGCGGATGACGCAGCGGATGATGCAGCAGATGACGTCATTCGCTGTATCGGATCTCTCTGTCTAATCAGCAGTTTCAAATGCTTATAACTTAGTATTTTTTATGGATATCAAAAAAATAATTTCACTTTGCTATTTCCGATGTTAATACGCTTTCTTTAGAGTGTTAAAAAACAAACATGCATATACCCTATTAAAACGTCCCAAAGCACCCAGAGATCTCGATACAACAGTTATAGAGCACCAACAAAATATTTCAACCACGATAGCAATTTATTCTAAAATACGCTTTAATCCAATTATAAGTTTGGTTCCAGCTCTCGACTTGGTCGTTAAACTGATTTGTCGGACTTGAGGTTTTGCTTGGTTAAATTGTGCAATAACAAGCAATAGTGGTTGCTGTAAGTTTTCTGGAGTTGCATATGTCATTTGTAAGTACGGCTGCCTCGACGACTACATCGTCGGTCAAGTGGTTGCAAACGCGACTGCTGAGGTTAAGGTCCTAGGTTCGTTTCAAAAGCAGAGAAAAGTGTTATTCGGTTTTTCCGTCAGAAATTTCTCAGTAGCAGCCACGGAGTCTGCATTTGTCCCGGGTATTACATGTATTTTTCCATGAGGGTAGGCAGAAACCGAACTAACGCCACCTGCTACGCTAACTTTAAGCACGCCTGTTTTGAGTACCACTCGCCTGAATTTTCTAAAGAACCTCTCCAATAAGATCAGTGTTATTATTATTTATTTATTAATCAAACATGGCAAGTAAACTTATAAACTAAGCCCCACAAAACTGTTGTGTGTGTATATGCTTCTATTGCGTCCCCTCCCGGCGTTGCCCCTTACATCTGCCTTGTACCTTTTGATAGATACCTTTCATTATTTTCCTACCTATCTCCCATTCTACTTGTGGTCGGCGCAACACGTCTTATTCTTCCAGTCTCCCCTGTCAGACGTCATGGTATCATTTACTCCTTTATTTATTAGTATTCACTCAACCAATAAATTAAAGGCAGATAGCACCATTATTTTTAAACACTGGAATTATTATTTTCATTTCGAAATCAAAAACAATCCAGACCAATTGTTTTATAAAATATCAGCACAAAACAAAAAAATCTTTTCAATTCCAAAAACAAATATTTTATCAAAAATACGCCAGCGAATCCGCGGCATAACGTTGTAGTTTCCCATGAATGGTCTAGTTTTTATCTCCGGGGCGCAGCGGCCATTCATTGTATTGTGACCAGTCGTTGGTATCATAATAAGCCATTGAACGTAATTGACTTTTACGATTCATGGTGTATTGAAGTGGAGATTTGGATTAATTGGTTTTTACGTTATGGGTTGGTTTATTATTATGGTTTGAGGAGCTCATGGCTAAATAATAACAGCTAATCGGGTCGATCTTCGCCACGCTTGCCTAGGTTGGTCTGTGGATGGGTAACATACTGAGTTACCTCCGTGCCTCGGAAAGCACGTTAAGCCGTTTATCCCGGCTGTTAATTTGTAGATCCGGTTTCATCAACTGATCGATTTTTGTTGAACAAATATCACGCCAGGAAATATAAATTATTTATTCCGAAAATCAAGATATCAGAATCACTTTCAAGATATCAAAATTACATTCAAAGGGCACGCTTGAAAAAAAAAAGTTTATGGTGTCGAAATTTTTAATCTGACCCCTGAGAAAGGACGAGAAAACGAAGATTGTACTGTTTGTAAATAACAAAGCGCCACACAGATCCATAATTGTAATTGATTGGCTCAATTTATGTTCAACCACAGTCTTTTTATTTCGCCCAAAACTAAGGCTCTTCGTCACTGCCCACTAAGACGAACGATTATACCTTTAACATTATTTTCTGACCCAACTTTCAAACTTCCACCACAGAGGGTCTATTATTAGGTGGAAACTATACGGATCACTCCCAAGCGACCTCCCCTTGAACCCTGCTCTGTGGGAGATTCATTCTTACCAGAAATTACTGACCAAACTTATTTGTCGAGAACTTTGTTTTGAAACAATGTAATATGATCGAACTGTCAGATTAACGAATAATGCGAATAATATAACTAATAATATTTTTGGCTGTTCTATGCTATTTCGACTTCGACCGGAAACGGCCGATTGAACCAAACAAAATTTATAATGAAAGTTAATGCGTACAACTAGCTATCCTTTATGGGACCCCTGTATGGGAAACCGAACTGACGACCCGCTCTATGGCAGTTCGCAGATCTCAAATTACGATGATCGTCAAAGTCACAAGGGGATATCCCCGCCGTGTGACCTGAAAGCCAAGACCCTAGTGACGCTACATTAGTGGCGCGAGGAGGGCAAAGATCTTGGTGACAGACTGGTATACCTAGTGTGGCACGAGTAGGGCTGACTACGTACGAGCAAAGCGGTTATGATATAGCTTCAGGTTTTAAAACCTATGTTGGAGTCGCCTTCTATTGTAACTAGAGGGAGCAAGCATCTGATTACCAGTATTTTACATGGAACGACCGCTTGGGTCGTAAAACCGACATGTCTGAGAACCGAAAATACGAACACATTTTTGACACCAGCTCTGGGAACTCGTAGTCAAGTTAAGGACCACAGCCCACACCATTTGACTATGATGAAGCGTCTTCAATAACATGTAATATGCTTTTTGACTACAGTAGACACCTAGGCACTAAATAGAGTGCCTTGTTCCCGAAGGGAAGCCGGCAGGAATCGCCTTCTTATGTGCCTTCGGGCCTGCTACATAAAAGAGTGTAAATTGACTCTTAACGAAGCCAAAAGGCATGTGTTCTGTCCGTCATTGCGATATTTTTTTTGTTCTAGACCATACAGTTTGTATTATATAATTGCATAGCACATGTGTGAGTACTTTGTATTGTTCAGCCACCATTTACATTTAGTTATCTTTCATTGACTTGAATATGCCTTGGTGGCTGAGAGAATGTCATGCTCACTCAAATGTCTCGCTGATGGTAGCGGGTGTGTCGGGTCATTTAATTCCCTTCAATATGGTTGAGTTGAATGGCGCCGATGCGCGCGTCATGTTCGTGAGCGGGCGCTGTCAGTTGGGACTGGTCATCTCTTGGCTGCCAGGGTTCATTTTAATTCGTTTGTTGTTAAATTGTTGTCTTTTTCTACTCTGGACGCTCTTAATGTGCACGTCTTTCTACATCGTTCTCACATATATGTATAATTTCAAAATTAATGATGTAACCAAGATTTTGTAACAATATTTTGATACAAAAGAGTGTCCATGGAGTTTCTTGCCCGTTATTCTCCATAGAGATCTACGCTAGGGAATGGGCAACTACAGTACTTTCTCAAGTTATTATGCCTTGTGACTGGGACTGTAGCTTTGTTTTTTATTTGTAATTTTGACATTCAAAAGTGCCGTAATGGTCTAATTGAAATAAATGCTTTGAGTTTGAGTTTGAGGTTGATAACTGGGAACCTTCTGGTTACGGAGATATTGGGGGTCAAAGTTCCAACATTTTCACTAGGTTTGTTTTTCAAAGACTAGTCATAACTCTAGGTCATAACATTACTTAACTCCGTAACCCGTTTACTAATAAAATGCGTCCTTATGTACATGTTTTGAGTGCGTTACATTGAGTTTTACATTAAAACGTGAAATTTCACCCCAAAAAAAAAGTAATTTCCCAGCAATAATTTTTACGTAGAGTTACTTAGTTTGATGTACAGAATGCTTGGTTGACGGCTTCGTGAAGGGTCTGTTTACACCCCGTATATACAAATAGTAATAGTATAGTAATAGGCTCAAATCAACACTTCCTGATAGAAAACTGTTTTGTATGCATATCCCACTCACAATTCATTCACTGCACTGTAAACTGTATACCTACAACCACCCGCTTCATTGTCGAGTACAAACAAACACTAGTGTTTTATTTCGGCCGTGACGTTTTTAAACAGTCACGAAACCGGTACATTGAATGTTTTGTTTGTGTATGTGTTTGTTACCTGGCAATAAATTTTGTTGGCGTTCTAGTGAAATAGTAACTGGTTTATTTTGTCGGTTTGTTTTTATTAACACACTTTTATTACCTTCACCTAGCAAGTTTAACAAATACATCCTCCAATTTGCAGTAAAATCAGAACCAATTCCTGTTTCGACTATTGACAAAATGCTCCAGTCAAGGATGCTAACTGTGTAAATAAAACTTAGAAGTTAAATTTGACCTACTTCCCGGTTTCCGATTGAGCTGAAATTTCAAAATCCGTGATATTAGATTACCAAGAGGCTGTTTTTACAACTAGCGAGGCTTCTTTTAAAAATCATAGTCACTGAGAATGACAGACGGAGGTCAGATAGGCAGTCGGTTGATATAAAGTACTGGTATTCAGCTGCATCCATGGTTAGACTGGACTGGACTGGAGCCGACCCCAACATAATTGGGAAAAGGCTAGGCAGATGATGACTTACAGAATATGTAAAGAATGTTCACCATGGTAGAATTGTCTGCAAAAATCGCAGTTCAACCTCACAATCTATGCATGCAGTCGCAATTTTTTCCACAAAATCCTCTAACACAAACAATCACCCTTCCTCTATAAAAATCCACAAAACCATCTCCCCTGTCTATCTCTAACAAAAGCAAAAACTGTGCACAATCTCTCTCATACATAATAACTGCCTTCATAATAAGTAATTACATAACTAATGCTCCACTAACTATTATAAGATATATATGGAAACTAATTTTCTCTCGGTAAACGAGATATCTTATTACTGACTAGTGAAGTTAATTTCTTCGGAAGGCTTCGGGCATAGAGTAAATATAGTGTAGAAGGGTAACTTGAACAATAACACTTTCAATTTTCTGGGATGTATGAATTGCAATTACGTGTAACTGAGAGGAGAATGAGAATGAGAGCAGCGGTGGCCCAGTGGTGGCGGCCCCGACTGACGAACAGTAAGTCGTGGGTTCGAACCTAGACAGGCGCATTACTTTTTGTAATTTATTTCATCACCACTGCTCTCAAAACGGTGAAGGAAAACATCGTGAGGAAACCGGCATGTCCTAGAACCAAAAATTCGAAGACATCTACCAATCCGCACTGGGTCATAGCCCATTTCCTCTTTTTGAGAGAAGGCCGTGTCCCAGAAGTGGGAACATTATAGGCTGATGATGATGATGATGATGATGAGATGAGAATGCTAAGAGGGATATGTGCTGTAACGTGAATGGAAAAAATAAGGTATGAGTACAAAAGATGAAGTCAGAAAGTGGCGTCGGTGACTGAAAAGTTGTGCGGTAATCGGTTGTCGTAGTATGGACCTGCGATGTGGAGGCATGAGGAAAATGTAGTGGGGAATATGTTGAGTGTAAGTAAGTAAAGCATAATTTTTATTCATTCATTCTTTTGGGCCGATTCAATTTGGTTAGTCAATGACACCCTAAGAAGAAAATATTAAAATTTCGCTTCTACACAGAATCAGAATCAGAATCATTTATTCGTAAACATAAGTAACAATTACTACAAGATCTTAAAAAATTAGGTAGTGCGCTATGTTACACGATTCTATTACTCTTTGCATCGGGGCAGGGCTCATGTTAAAGGGAGCCATTTACTTTTATGCGATAGTTTTATTGTATGAGTGTTTTTGTGAAAGGAAATTGGAGGTAGTAATCCTCTTTATCTACCTTGCCTTTTCTTGGCTATGGCGTAGTTGGCCTTCGGGTGGCAGATGGGACTGAATTTCCGCATTTTAGGTAGGTACGAGTATACTGAACTGAGTTAATATGGGCTTAAGTTTTAAATTCAGTTCAAAAGAATGAAGTTACGAAGAAATCAGTCTTCTGTAAACAAAACGAGAACTGATATTTTATTATTACACTTATTTTTGGACTTTACCTGACCCATATCTAAGACCTTATAAATGACAGTTGTTATTATTTTTTTTTTTTTCAGTGAGTAAACGTAGAGGACGTCTATGTATGTATCTTTGTATGTATTTGAGGAGGAATATTTGCATGCTGTGCTGGCTTCTTCTACTAAAATCCTGAATAAATGTCAATTGAATACTCAAAAAATGTTCAATTAGTTCTGGACAGTTTGGAAAAATACTAGCTAACCGAAGACTCACGGGAAAAAAATGAGCGAAAAAACACAAATGTGGACAATAATAATTAATGCTTAGATAACAAACACATGGTTCAACATTTAAACTTTTCTGTGTACTATTTCCCTGCTCCCATCCAGTTAGTAACCTAATATAGATCAATCAACCGCACCAAACACTCGATCTTGTCCAATCTGAACATTCGCCAACCAGGCTTCCTAATCTGTTAGTAATAGTAGTTAATTGCTTCCAATCAAATCAAACAGAAATTGAACGTAATTTGGTAAAGGCTAAATAATTTGTGAGATTCGAGAAGCCTGTTAGCCTGGGAGCAGCGGTGGCCCAGTGGTGGGGGCCCGACTTACGTACAGTAAGTCGTGGGTTCGAACCTAGACAGGCGCATTACTTTGTGTAATTTATTTCATCACCACTGCTCTCAAAACGGTGAAGGAAAACATCGTCAGGAAACCGGCATGTCCTAGAACCAAAAATTCGAAGACATGTGACATCTATCAATCCGCACTGGGCCCGCGTGGTGGATTATAGCCCATTCCCTCACATTGAGAGGAGGCCGTGTCCCAGCAGTGGGAACATTATAGGCTGATGATGATGATGATGATTGTTCAATGTTACCTTTGGACATTGACTCAGCACTCGGCCTGGCTGACGCGCGGCCCAGTTAAAAGAATGATTTGGTTGCATCTTACACGCATAGGACACATAGACTTTGTATAATAGTGTGTGTTAAGAAATAAGTAGTATATAAGCAGAACATTTTGTAAATAAATCAGATTTGAATTTTATATTCTTGTCTCATTACCCCTCACTGTGGCCAAGACACCTTTAGCCATCTCTGATCAGTCTCGTGAGTCTGCGGGACTGGCAGTGAGTGTACCCTTCCCGAACCTGGTATTCCTGTCTACTATCCGTCTGTAACCTTAGGTCGCATGGTGCAGGCATCCTGAACTTATTTATATATTTATTTATCACACTAGGTATATGGTAGGTTAGGGCTGTAGGGCTTATAGGGCTTAGGGTCGTAGGGACTGTTAGGCTTGTAGGTCTTCGCAGGTTCCTTTAACTTATCATATATTTTCATGTACCGTCACACCCTTGACGGTATTGCGGCCTTACGTGACATTTGTTGAGTTGTACTCAGAGTGTAGCGTACTTCGTGTGAGGCAGTTGTTTGTCGTTTCCACATTGCTGCGTTTCCATGGCTCTGCTAGAGAGTTGGCCATTCACTCATCCAGAACATTAAAATGGTATCGACCAAGAGTACACTCATGTTTTGCACGCAGATCTTTTGCATTTCTTGGCCCCTACCTCTATTCCAAATTGTACGCTTATAATAAAACTATACTCACCCTAACGTACGGCTCTTGTAAAAATGTTATATTTAAATGGCTGCATCCCAAAAACTATGACCAAACAGAACACCTTTTGTATATACAGTCGTAAAATTGTAACAAAAATATAGAGAAACACAACCATGCACGTACTCACCCACCATACACACCACACCCACTCATACACGCCATACATATCCATACACCTACCACACCTCACGCACACACACACACAACTTCCAAAAACATCAAACCTCTTGTCCTCAAATTTTTCGATTTAAAAATATTGTTATAATAGTTTTTAGTTGTTAATTATTATTATTTTTTTTTTTTTATCTTAATCTACCTATCTTTTATTTCCTTTGTAATTAAGTAGTTCAGTTAAAGCTATCATGTTACCTTTACTTGGGAAGAGACTGGACCCCACGACACAGGGTATCCTAGTGTGGAGTCCAGGGAATTTGTAAAAATCTAGTGCTTAAGGATCATTGTTTGTTTCTAGCTTTTAATATTGTACCTTGTTATGCGAACTGAATAAATTATTATTATTATTATTATTATTATTTGTTAAGGGTGGACGTACATTTTGGTCCTTCGAGCCAGTAAGATTTCTACGTGGATGATATTCTATCCGGAGATTCCCAACGAAGAATGGAGTAAAAATACTGAGTATGGTGGCTTGCACCGAAGATGTACGACAACTTACCAAATTTTGGGAATTAGAAGAAATTCCACAAAACTACAAACTTACACAAGACGACCAGACCTGTGAAAACTACTATAAAGAAACAACAATAAGAAACCCAGACGGAACCTATACGGTACGACTTCCTTTAAAGGATTCAAACTTGAACTTAAACTTAAACGGTGAATCACGCAGAAAAGCCGCTGCACGACTACTACAACTAGAACGACAGTTCGCAAAAAATGAAAATTTACAACAACAATACATTGACTTTATGAATGAATACTTACATATGGGTCATATGAGAAAAGTAGATACAACGAACTACAACTCAGGAAAATACTACATACCACATCAGGCAGTAATTAAGGAAGATTCGCTGACTACAAAATTACGCGTAGTTTTTGATGCGAGCAGTAAAAGCAGCACAAAAATGAGTCTTAATGACAATATGTATAAAGGACCACGATTACAACAAGACTTATCCACTATACTTCTACGATGGCGAAAACATAAGTTTGCCTTTATGGCAGATATAATGAAAATGTACCGTTTTATAAAAATTAATGAATTAGACTTCGCACATCAAAGGATACTATGGAGATTTTCACCCAAACACGCAATTAGTGAATATGAACTCAAAACGGTAACTTACGGTACAACTAGTGCCCCCTATCTTGCGGTACGAACATTGCAACAACTTGCGATAGACGAACAAAACAATTACCCAATCGCGAGTAAAGCTACATTACAAGATTTCTACGTGGATGATATTCTATCCGGAGATTCCCAGAAAAGTGCAGCAAAAGAATTACAGCGCCAATTAATATCCATGTTAAACAAGGGCGGTTTTAAACTTCGAAAATGGTCGTCAAATAGTTCGGAGCTACTGGAAAATATACCAGTGGAAGACAAAGACGATCAACTGCTCAAACTACCGTTAGACGAGTCCAGGAAATCATTGGGCATAATATGGTCACCACGGGAAGACAGTTTTTATTTCCAAATAACTATAACGGAAAATAAAAATCCAACGAAAAGATTTATTATGTCAGAAGTTGCGAAAATATTCGATCCCCTGGGCTGGTTAGCACCAATTATAATTAAAATGAAGCTGCTTATACAAGAACTCTGGACGAACGACATTGGATGGGACCAACCTGTTGATGACATACTCCAGAAAAAATGGGTTGAATTACAAAAACATCTTAAAAGTATAGAAGAAATTAAAGTACCACGATGGTGTTACATAACAGACAGCACAGAGATTGAGCTATATGGTTTCAGCGACGCTTCCGAAAAAGCGTACGGAGCGGTGGTATATAGCCGTGTAAAAATAAATAACATCTACTACATTACATTATTACAAGCAAAATCGAAAGTGGCGCCAAAGAAACAGAAAACTACTCTACCTCGACTTGAGTTGTGCGCTGCACTACTACTAGCTGGGTTAATGGAAAAACTAAATGAAGCAATATCGTTCATGAATAACCACAATGTTTGGTATAAATCGATTGACAAAAATCACATCAAGATACAAGTAATGCAAACCTACGAGTTAGCAAACAATTTTATAAATGAAATTATGGACTACTATAAAGGATTACTTGAAATTTATTCACAAAAAGCAACTATATACAGTATACTAACACCAAAACACATCAGCAACATAATAAAAACGGCTAATCAAAAACTACCATCAAATTTAAAAATTATTCAGAGTCAAATAATACAGACTGAGATGAATGTAAATACTACGCACATAAGAGTGTACGCTTACTTCCCAATACACGATATAACAAAGTACACTCTGATACACGTAACGCCAATTCCAGAGAGAAAAAGAGATGGATCATACGAGTGCTTAACTATTCAGCAGTCATTCATGGGTTTCGATTAACAACGAGCGTTACTTTGAACTAAATCAAGAAGAATTTAAAGACTGTCTTCATAGTAATACAGAGTTTGTCTGCTATCCTGTAGCTGTCAAGAACATGCAATTAAATAAAAATTGCATAGTTGAACAACTCTTTAGAACAGAGAATTACACCCATACTCAATGCACGTCAAAGACCTACAAAATATCGACTGATGTTGTTATGGAAGCAATTATACATGCAAAATACTTGGCTCTTCATTACAACAAAACCGGTTGCCATATCGATTGTGTGTGACGGTCAAAGAAAAGAAATTACGATTCAAGATGTCGGAGTTCTACATATCTCCGAGAATTGTATCATTAAAACACTTAACAACATACTTGCTGCAAGACGAACAACAACTATAACAGTACTAGCTTCTTATTTTAAAACAACGCACTTCTCCCTTAATACGCAGATCCTACCATCAAGTATAAAAGATATATCCAAAGAAGAATTAGTTTTAGACAAGTCAAAAGGAGTTTTCGACCATTTAGCCACATCCGAAATAAATTTACAAACTCAGCTAGATAACACGATTTGGAAACAATTAGAGTCTCATACATACATCACTAGCATCAGTACTTCACTTGTTATTATAAGTTTAGCATGTGTTCTAATTTATTTCGGTCCACAGGTATTGAATAAACTTCGAGCCACCATTGCAGCAAGAAGGAAAACTGCGCCACCTGTGCAGCAACCAACGATCTGCACACCACACACGCAACCAACACAACAGCGGTACGGCATACCACACAGCGGGCCCACCCAGTCACAACAAATCGAAGCTGAACAAGGCCAGGCCAGACCTTACGAGACCATCGAGCTGTACCAACTGGAGTCCCGTTCCTGAGAGTCGCCAGAATGTTCAATGTTACCTTTGGACATTGACTCAGCACTCGGCCTGGCTGACGCGCGGCCCAGTTAAAAGAATGATTTGGTTGCATCTTACACGCATAGGACACATAGACTTTGTATAATAGTGTGTGTTAAGAAATAAGTAGTATATAAGCAGAACATTTTGTAAATAAATCAGATTTGAATTTTATATTCTTGTCTCATTACCCCTCACTGTGGCCAAGACACCTTTAGCCATCTCTGATCAGTCTCGTGAGTCTGCGGGACTGGCAGTGAGTGTACCCTTCCCGAACCTGGTATTCCTGTCTACTATCCGTCTGTAACCTTAGGTCGCATGGTGCAGGCATCCTGAACTTATTTATATATTTATTTATCACACTAGGTATATGGTAGGTTAGGGCTGTAGGGCTTATAGGGCTTAGGGTCGTAGGGACTGTTAGGCTTGTAGGTCTTCGCAGGTTCCTTTAACTTATCATATATTTTCATGTACCGTCACACCCTTGACGGTATTGCGGCCTTACGTGACATTTGTTAAGGGTGGACGTACAATGATGATGAGAAGCCTGTCCAGTTTAGTTGTGGACTGCTTCTTCTACTTTATCGTGTTGTTAGAGCCTAACCTGGTGTCAGAGTTTTTATGCTGACCACGGGCCTCTGACTTGGCTTTACATGCCAACATCTCTCAGGCATGCTGGTGTCCTCACTTCTCCTCACTTCACCGAAGTAAGTGAGAAAGGAAGATGGACGCTAAACAGCCAAATATCAATATCAGACATGGAGTGTTGATCTAACCTTCACAAACCAGTAACTGGGTAAAACAATACCCTGGAACTTGGCACGACTGGTTGTCAGTCTTTCTTTCGTCTGATTACTAGTAACTACTGTCAAAGATGAAGACAGACAATGAAGAAGAAATGACAGCCGGGACCAGTTTAAAGGCATAGATCTCAGTATGTAATGGAGAATTTCGCGTCTCGACAACCTTTGCTTAACCTCCAAGAGCGACCCGTGTGTCTGTTTTACTCAGAGACAAATCTCATTACGAATCTTACTACAAATTATTGTGAAAGTTTGTGAGGATGTATACATTTTTTTACTCTTTTACGCAAAAACAACTGAACGGATTTTAATGAAATTTGGCACACAGGTAGTTTATAACCTTTACAGGATACTTTTTATCCCGGTGGCATGATACCGTGGGACAATTACCGAAATCCACGCGGGCGAAGCCGCGGTTATAAGTTAGTTATAAATAAATCTCACACAAAACTTATAACACAAAAAACCAACTTCGCCATTATTATCTTCCCTACTCATAAATTTATCCGCGATAGATAAACGTAGAAAACCCATTACCTACATAGTTCTCTCTCACGTAACTTTTGCCTATAACTTCAGTAACAGTTAATAAGTACCACTAAGGGTGCCCGGGACTTATAAAGGACTTTACCTGACCCATATTTTGGACCTTATAAACGTCAGTTGGTATTTTATGGAGTCCTAGTGATGTGTGACGTATTGTATGGTTTTAATACCCCGTGGTTTTGTTACACTTAGAATTTTGAAGGTGGAATATTATGTTATTTTTGGGTAGAAGGTTGGAGTGGTTATCCTAGCATTTTTTTTACATTAAACTCAAACTCAAAGCATTTATTTCAATTAGACCATTACGGCACTTTTGAATGTCAAAAATACACATAAAAAACAAAGCTACAGTCCCAGTCATTGCCCATTCCCTAGCGTTTTTTTTTATTAACATATTTATTACAATTTTATAAATTTCACATTTTTATTAATACTATTTTATTAACATAACATCACGCCTGTAATCCCCAAAGGGTTTGGCAGAGGTGTACACCCATATTTTGCTTTAATTCCCATGTAATGAGGGCCACAAATCCAGGCTCCGTCGGCTCCGTCATCGGTCCGATGACCTGGGTGAATTACAAAAATGAATTTAATTAATGAAACATAAGTGGCGGAATGTTAGTATACTATAGGTTTGCATCTGCATCATTCTTCGGAGAACTAAAAGGGTAAATGTAAGAGATTCAAAGACCGGCGTTGCGGGACTGTTCGAAAGAGATACCGTGGCCCCGGAACGCAAAGGGCGATGAAGGAACATGGATGGGTTTTAGTCAGTAAAGTCTGACACTCCCTCCTGCTCCGCCCAGAGCGGGAGAAGTCATTTGATGATTTCCCATCCGCAAAAAAAACATAAAAAGGGATTTAAAGACTAAAAACTCCTCATAATAGTTGCCGCCTATCAACATAATTAAGACGCTCCAAAACGAATATTCCGACAAACTTCAACAGAAAGTAAACACAAGCGAAGTCTGGGCGCAAACATTAAGTAATTTATAACTAGTTCAGCATATTCCTCATTGTCTCATGAGTTAGTCTTTTAAAGACTAACTTTAAGTTAAACAGGCTTGAGTTCTGTCACTGTTTCAGGCAGGCTTCGAGTTTGAGAACTTTAGGCGATGCGCGATATAGTAGAGATTGTGTACTGTGTACAGACGCCAGCACATCAAAGCTACCCGAAACTCAAATTTTCTCCATGGATAAAGTTAGGTAAGGTGTAAAAGGGTAGTGCTTGGCGCTATGGTGACCTAACACTCCTTTCTCGTATTAATAGGGTATGGTTTATGGTAAAAGTTTAAGTCTCGCATTGTAAGAGAAATAGCTCTATAATAAATCACTACAACACTTAATTACACGACAATGGTAATGGTTTTTGAGTACGCGGTGTCTCTAATGAGATCTGAACACGAACTAGCCCACATTTTGGTGAACGAGCGAATGTGCATACTTGCGTTCGATGCAATTATGTATTTTCGCTTAGTGTTCGATTTAAACTCGAACATAAGGTTTGAATTTAACATGACCGATCCATTGATGGCCATCCTAACTTCCGCCTTTTTATTTTTTTTACAAAGTTGCGGCCTAACAACCCGAATTAATCGATAGCTGGTATCGATAAAAACCAGTTTTGAATGAGACAAAATTTTCTAAGCTGTCACGTTTTTGAGATAAGAGTTATCAAAGCTAAAGTCCATTCACTGATGGCATCTTCAGCACTGTAACTTAATTATTATTTTATTGATACCAGCTATCAATTAATATAGGTGTTAAGCGTGGCCGCATGGCAGATTGTAGTGGCTGTATGTGCTAGCGTATGTACATGACCTAAGTTTTGAAAATTACTTACGACGGTAGTAGGATGCATGTCACTTTTTGTATGCTGAACCAAAGCTAGATCCAATGAGCGTACTTCTGCCAAAATAGAATCACATTTGAGGAATAATATAACTTAACATCACGCCTGTAGACCCCGAAGGGTTAGACAGAGGTGTTCCTAATGATAGACCTACATTCGCCATTTACATTGAAGTCACTTGTAATAGCGGGCGAGCCTGTTGCCATCAACCTGGCACAAATCCAGACTCCGTGGCTTCAACTTTTAAATTCCTGAATAACACTACCTGACCCGGGAATCGAACCAAGGACCTCATGCTCAGCAGTCACACTTGCGAGCACTCGACTAACGAGGTGACTGCAAAAACTGACTATAGTCTGCGCCAGATAAGTAGGAATAAAAGGTCAATAACCCGCATACATTTATTCAATAAAATAATTCCGAAAACAGAAATAATTACATAAACTTGTCCTAAAACTACCTTTATCGTGATCCTTGACTTTTTCTAGTAATAAAAAACGATTTATAATGTATTGTCGGGGTACCTACGCAGAGAAATTAAGGAAAGAGCAATGAATGACTTTTAATTCCTACTTATCTGGCGCAGACAATAGTTTTACGAAGAAATTGTAATGACCTTGGATGGTTTACGGTGATTAATTTTAAAACTGTTCTAAGCAAAATGTGTTGAATGTTTATAGGACAGATACCTGATACACTCCCCCCTGAATCCCAATTATTTGTTTTTTTTTTTTTACTAGTCTATCCCTCGTTTCTTTGGACTTCCACTACTCTTGTGGTCATCTACGTTCATACTCAAAACTTTCCTCATTTCATTTTCCTCAATCCTCACACGGCGTTTTGAATGTTTCTAGGACTGACTACATGGTAAAATGCCACATTTAGAATGATGTTTGAAGTTTGAGCTAATTAATTAGAGATTATAGCTTGACTTTTCAGCAGATAAAGCCCAAATTGAGTAATAATTGATTGAACACAAACAAAATAATATAATATAATATCAAAATCACTAAAAATCTATGTTTAATGCAACGTGTTCAAATGGCCGCAAATTGTTTTACTGCGAATGACAATAGATTTGTGGGATGTTAAATCTGTTTGTTCTACGGTTTAAAACCGTTTCAAGCGAATAAAGATTATGTAATGCTGAAACCGTAATGAAATTCCTCTTCACAGCTTACTGTTATGACGTATAGCTTTATTTCCAAATACTAAAGAAGAAGAAGACTGCCTTGTTGGTCTAATAGTCGCAATTGCGACTGTTGAACATAATGTCCTGGGTTCAAGCCACGGAGTCTGGATTTGTCCCCAGTTGATCGCAATAGGCTCGCCCGCTATTATATAAAATGTCACTTACGGGATATCTTCCGTTATTATTGTTTTTTTTGGAGCTTGCAACAGCGTCGAAATTTTTTCTTCCGCTTGTGAAATTTTATCGAGCACAAGGCATGTAAGAAACAAATCAACCTTCTTTTGAGCTTCGCCGTAGTCGGGTAAAAATATCTACTCACTATGATTCAGGACCACCAGTGAACAGTTGTAGGCTTTGTAATAAATACGACTACTTATGCTGCAGTATGGGTAGCTTATAATTATGTTGTACATAGCATGGTACAAACTTTTGTTTGCAAATCCGACGCAGTGTTTTCACAAACTAGTGTCGGGCCGCTAGTGAATATATTTTGACAAAGCGTTCATAGATTTATTGGACGGATTTCATAAATATTTGTCTAACGATTCGTGCTTTGTTAGTGTTTTCATAGAGAGGGTATAATTGGATTTACGATTAGTTATTTTGATTGGAAATGTAGTAAGTGTAGAGTATTTTGAAAAGGCCATTGTAGTCTGAAATAAATTGATGTTGTTGTTGTTATTGGTTCACTTTGATGTCCGTCTGTCAAGGCCCTTTTTCTCAGGAACGCGTAAAGGTATCAAGCTGAAATTAACGTCAATTAGGTACTTCAATTGTTACTCCTTGGAGCAGTGAAAAACATCAAAGTTTTATGTCAACGCAATCTAAAGATAATGCCGTTTATGTCACATATTTCACGATTTCACAATGGATGAAAACTTATTAGGTACTTCTTGTTGTCCTCAGAATCATGAAATTTGGCATTTTCAATTTAATGTCTTACATCGCATGTTAACGAAAAAAATCTGAAAACCGTAAATATGTAGTTTAATAAAAAATACCTACAAGTTTATACGGAACCCTTGAGGCGTGAATCCAACTCGCACTTGGTCGATTTTATTTATAACAATTTCCACAGACTATTTTACAAAATGTTTACCAACAGTGACCTCTTAGCTAATGTTAGTAAAACGCCAAAAGAACCATGTGTCACTATAACCCCACTGATACATACACTTCAGCTAACTTATCTGTGCAGGCGGTAAAACACAGAACTAAAATAATTGTAGGTACTAAGTTTGACTTAAAGGGTGTAAGGAGCCCTGTAACGAAGCCAAAAGGCACTTGTCCTCCCCGTCATTGCGATATTTTTTTTGTTCTAGACCGTACCTGGGACCGCCTGTTACGGAGATATTGGAGGTCAAAATTACAACTTCTTCACAAGTTTTTTTTTTGTTTTTTTTTTTTTTTAACGCAATATTATACTTTAAACAGCACTCGACCCGTGTACTATTGCATCCATCCATTAGCACAATGTTTTGAGTGCGTAACATTGAGTTCTACCACAAAACGTGATTTTTTATCTTAAAAAAAAAAGTCCCAGCAATAATTTTTGCGTAAAGAATAGAATAGAATAGAATAAAATACTCTTTATTATGTACACCATTAAAATAAGTACGTAAGTAAGTAGTAAGTTACTTAGTTTGATGTACAGAATGCTTGGTTGACGGCTGCATGAAGGGTAAGTTTACACCTTGTATGGATCATTTTTTTCTTGACAAGCAGCGCCACCTTGAAATGCACACTTAAGGAGGTCATACTCCTAAGGAAGCTATCAGGGTAATACATACCCTGATAGCTTCCTCAAACCGTTGACCCGATGCAGGTTGCTATTTCCCACTATTACGATAATTTATGCGAATCGATCGTCTTCAAAGAATTGTTTCAATTATACAGCTTTGATTTCATAAGCAATGATTAGTTTGATTAGACAGTGTATGGCTATCGTTGCCTGTATTAAACGGAATATATAATCACAAAGTTGTTTAAACATAATAGGCCTGATGACAACAAAAAAATCTTATTAGTCTGTCAGATAGATTTGCTGAAAATTGGACACGTATTTTTTTATCACGTAAACAAAAATGAAGACGATAAAGTGCGTCAAAAACTCGTGTGACGTCACATTTGAGTACATTTTTTACCGGAAAGTGACGTCACAAGACCCCACTCATCATCTTTTGACGTCATCACGTTTTATCTTCGTCAATTTTTATTAATTTGATAAAACAAAACAACACGCCAATATTTTTTGATAATCTAACTGACGGACTATACAGAATCATATTTTTTTTAGTCAGGAATCATCCCTATTATAGTATACGTAACATCACGCCTGTAATCCCCAAAGGACTTGGCAGAGGTGTACAGAACAAAAGGAACAAAGCTCTATGCTTCCATATGTATTGTGCGACACGCCAGTCTGTGGAATCTACTGCCGGCTTCTCTGTTTCCCGATCATTATATTCCATCTTCAATATTTGAGAGAATCAGTTTCTTCTAGGCTGCAAACGAGCTCTACCCTAGGCTGCGTCATTGCTTCATATCAGGCGAGTTACGGCCAATCGCTAACCTATTTGCCCTCTTTCCCCGCTGGTTCAGTTTCTGAAATAAACGTAGGTTCATAAATAACATCACGCCTGTAATCCCCGAAGGATTAGGCCGAGGTATACCTTAATATTACACCCACATTTCGCTAGTTAAGTTTAAGGCCCATGTAATAAGTGGCGAACCTATTGTATCTACCGGGCACAAATGCCCGGTAGATACAATAGGTTCGCCACTTATTACATGAACAACACCAAGACTCCGTGGCTGCTACTGAGAAATTCCTCATAGAAAAACCCAATAACACTTTGCCCGATCCGGGAATCGAACCCTGGACATCATGCTCAGCAGTTGCGTTTGCTACCACTAGACCAACGAGGCAGTCTACAAAGGTCAATGATGTACTTAAAAATAATGTCTTCATGAGTAAACCTCAAATCCTAATCACAGAAAATAGCAGTGATTTCATTCAATCATTCAATTTAGTTCCAATAATGTCTGATTTCTGGAAAATTTATTACCTTTAACTAGTTCGTGAGAAGACCTTGGAAGCCTAGTAATGGCTTACAGATTGATTCCTAAAGCAAATATTTAGTTCTAGTTACGGAAATTATAGTATTCGTGGAAAATAGGAAGCTTCAGAAGCCCTGTTTTGATTGAAAGTTAATATTAATAATAATAATAATAATCATTTTATTATCAGGCAACTAAGGTCCATAGGTAAAATACACAAAACAATCATTAACAATAATAATATACTAATACATATTTTAACTATTCGAGACTAAAACTACACACGCAACGTTGTCGTAACCGCCCTCCGAAACGTCGATATACGACACCCTTCGGCCAAAAGTCCTCCTTCATGCAGGTCTGTAGATGGTGGGTTGGAACTCGTACCACGAATGACTTAAAGTTGATGTTGTGGCGCGATTCCAACCTTTCGACCCTCAGAGTCCAGTTGGTCTTCACTTTCAAATACTGCACCACTTCCTCAGTTGTAGTGGAGTGATGCAGACGTGAAATGTACAGCTGCGTCGTAGGCACAGCAGGACGCAGCAGCATGTTGGGTCCACTCGGAGCGGTACCGCACAGGTTACGAGGACAGGGCTTCTTCTTCTTCCTCCTTTCCACTTTAGTGAAGCCCTCCTCATCAACTTGGCTCGTTCTTGGCACGGAGCTACGGACCGCAGCCAGGGCTGGTTGAGCGCCCATTTTCAATTTTTCCCCTTTCCTGGTTTGTCGCTTAGGCTGCGACGCATCAGTTTTACCGCTGGTGACAATAATAATAGGCACGTTTTGGGGTCGACGTACCTACGCGTGACGTATCCGCAGCCAGTGTTGTGGCGCGGGCGACGACGGCGGCGAGCGGCGCTTGCTCAGCGCTATCGGCAACTGATATTAAGAGAAGTGGCTAAGTAATGACAGCTGCTCGGGTCGATTCTTCTGGTTAAACCGCGCTTGCCTAGGTTGGTCTGTGGATGGGTGACCATCATAACACGCCGGGTTTCCTCCGTGACTCAGAAAGCATGATAAGCCGGTGGTCCCGGCTGTCATTTGTAAATCTTTGTCAGTCATTACATGTATCGGTATCGTATTACCCAGTACTAACTGAGTTGTGGAGGTAAGACAGTCGCTCCATGTAAAATACTCGTATTTAGCTGCATCTGGTTAGACTGGAAGCCGACCCCAACATAGTTGGGAGAAGGCAGATGATTGTATGAATGAGTCTTGCTCCCAAACCAAATACCTCTTCAGAAAACTATTAAGAAACCGTCACTCGTCAACTAAATGAGGACATCCATTTCCAACGCTTGACAAAAAAAAATATTTTATATTAAGATACACAACAAACTACTATCGATTTAAGATTATATCCTGAAGACCAAACTTAGAACTGACACTCCCTGTAACCTTACCCCACTCTTATGTCCTTAGCAATAAGGTACAATTTCACGTGATTTTTTGTGCACTGGTCGTTAGTTTGGGTGTAACAGCATTTTCCCTATCCAAAAGGGATTTTTTCAGGCAGTTTATGATCGTTTAAGATATCTTCCGAACGTTTCCTTGGACGACGTCGTCTATTCGATATAGATAATATTTTTCTAATATTGTTTGAACAATATTTTTAGTAATCTGTGCGTGTACGACTCAATTTTTTTTTTGGGATAGAAAATAGAGCAGTTTGTAGTTATTTCATGTGTGTGGTTTTGAAGGTGGAAAACGTGTTTGATTTTGGAATTCTAAAGTGGGAATAAGTATGTGAAGCATACATAAGTAGTATTCTAGCGATAAAATGTATTGTAAAGACATCGCACTGTTAAAAGAGAAGACATACTGAGGCCCTGGTACGCCTAGCACGACTTTAAGCAAAATAGTAGATTGATTTTAATAACCACTTTTTCACGTCACATCGTGTCATGTTTTAAAACTAGGCGAGGCCAGTGTTTTGTACTTGACTACTCTGAGAAGAAACATCTGAAACAAACTCAGAGGTCACTGTCTCTTTAGAAGTTCAAACATTGTCCTGGGCACTGGGCGTTGCCGTGGCCGACTTGGAAATCTCTAAACAGATTTTGAACGCAGGTCGACCGGAGCAAAGTGCGTATGCAGCATCTCCCCACAGATAATGGCCCACCTTCCATCTTGCACCGCGTGCCCCATCACCTGCGCACCTGATGACCTACTTACTGCATCAGTGAGCAGGGTTTGCGTGCCTGAGTTTTGGGCTAAACACATTTGAACTTTTTGCCATCGACACGCTAAGAAGAAGTCCAGACATTGGTCACGTCATACGGGCACCATACCGATTAGTATCTAAGATGGTATTTTACTTAGCTAAAACCTCACAGATTTGAGTAGACCTGTTCAGTAAGTGATAAATGATGTTTATTTTGCAAGTAGGTTTTTACAAACACTCTTACACGTATTTTTTTTTAAAACTAGATGGGGCCGGTGTTTCGTACCTGACTACTCTGAGAAGAAACAGCCGAAACAAACTCAGAGATCATAGTCTCTTTTGAAGTCCAGACATAATCTTGCTTAAATCACATGAGGACTATACAGATTAGTGTCTTAGATGGTCTTTTGAAGATAGAACCACACAGATTTGAGTGGACCTGTCCAGTCAGTGCAAGCATATGTCAATTTGTAGCTCGACTCATAATTCAAGGAGATCAAAAAAACACGTGAAATATAAGTTCACTATACACATACCTCCGTCCAAACCCCGGGCTTTATAGGCACCCTTCATACACTTACATCACTAAAACAACGCTTGTATTCATAAAATATCACTCTATCACTACAACCGTTATCTGTAGTGCTCTAGTGGTTGCAAAGCTAACACAATCGAGGCTCACACGCTATTAAAATATATTGGGGCTTGAAGCTCAACGGATACCGTGTAGGACCAATATCGAATGGTGTTCGGAGAATTTCGGTGTGGTCCGATTTTCGGTTAGGTACTGTGGTTGACTCTTGTTTGCTTTGTCAGGCCAAATCTATCATACAAAAATCTGCAAAATATAAACGGTTAAAGGTTAGAATAGTGGAAACAGTATTATCTTGGTATGGACATGTAATGAGGAGGGATGAAACGAATGTGACTAAAAGAGTGGTGGACATGAATGTTGGTGGATGGAGAAGGAGAGGAAGACCTAAGACAAGACGAATGAATTGTGTGAGGAATGATTTTAAAGAGAAAGGAGTAAATGATGCCGTGACGTCTGACAGGGGAGAATGGAAGAAGACAACGTGTTGCGCCGACCACAAGTAGAATGGGACAAGGGCAGGGAGATGATCAAGTTAGAACAGTGATGGGAATTGACTCACTAACAAAGCTTTTCGTTTATATAAATTGAATTTCAGCGGGATTGACATTAGTCGACCAATAGCTGTATAATTACATTGTGGCCTTGCGGTTTTACCTTGCCATTACGTCTTAAGTTAATCAAGTAAAGTCTAGCAACACATTTTGCTGTAACTAAGTGACGCAAATACAGTGTGCTTTCGCCTGCAACTCTAGGCAAAATTACGTGATATATTTTTTTAGAAAACTAACATGTAGATTTTTTTTCGCGTTTCGGGTGATATTGTTATGTCGGTACGTTACGAGTTTCTCAAGTGGAAATCCATCTTCGCGTATATCATGGCAATTTCAGATCAATAGATAAGGCCTAGCTTTCTTAGAATCTTTTTCTTTATATAGGGTGTACACTGACCCTTCACGGAGCCGTCAACCAACCATTATGTTCATCAAACTAAGTAATTTTTGTGGGGTAAAAAGTCACGTTTTACGGTATGACTCAATATATCGCACTCCAAACATTGTTCTGATGAATGAATTGAATAGTACGGAGGTCTTGGAGGTGCTTAAAGGAAACATCTAGCATTATAAACATGTATTAAAATTAAAAAAATACTTGTGAAAAAGTTGAAACTTTGACCCCCAATATCTCCGTAACTAGAAGATTCCCGTCATAAATTCTAGGTGATTCAAAAGTTGCAAATCAAGCATTACTGCCGATACAGGCTTAAGTGCTTAATGAAAGCCTAGTAAAAGACAGGTTTTGTTACAAATCATAAAACAAGTGCCACCCACCATTCCTCCGCTTACAATTCCTCTCACAATCGATGTTAAAACGCCAGTAAATGTAAAGCGTTCACCACACGAGTTATACGCTAGAGTTGTGATGTAAAGCGGACACTTTATCCCGGACACGTGATGGTATCAAATATTGTGGTGCGGTTCTAGTGCTCACGGATTTGATTTTAACCTACGACCAAAAACGAGGTTAAAAGTTTTTATTGGACTCCTGGCAAAATAATGACAGCAGTACAGATGGATCATCAAGGTTAAGTGAGGCTTACCGAGGTTGGTCTATGGATCTATCCATGATCCATCCATTACATACCGAGACCTATCTGTATTAGAAAATTTATTTTCCGTAGATTTTCTCGCCTTTATATGTAGTTCCTACTGCTGAGCCACGGGCTTACTTTGCCTTTTCTTCGCCTTCCTGGTTATTTAGTAAAGGTCCTGTTTAGGTCCGACCCCATTCACCACGGCTATAACAAGCTGTCAAATTATGCTTAGGCTCACCCCCTAAAAATAGAATTTCAGAATAACTGGTGGAATAAGATAGATGCATCTTTGGATAATAGGAGCTCGTGGCTATATAATAACAGCCGCTCGGGTCGATCGTTAGGTTAAGCCGTGCTTGCCTAGGTTGGTTTGTGGATGGGTGACCGCCCATTACATACCGAGTTTCCTTCGTGCCTCGGAAAGCACGCTAAGCCGTTGGTCTCGGCTGTCATTTGTAGATCTTTGACAGTCGTTAGGTAGTCAGAGGCCCAAAAAGTCTGACAACCAGTCTTACCAAGGAGTATCGTATTACCCGGTACTAACTGGGTTGTGGAGGTCAGATAGGCAGTCGCTCCATGTAAAATACTGGTATTCAGCTGCATCTGGTAAAACTGGAAGCCGACCCCAACATAGTTGGGAAAAGGCTAGGCAGATGATGATATTTGGATAATAATACCAGCCCCACTGTACTGTCCCACTGCTGGGCAAACGCCTCTTCTCACACAGAGAAGACACGAGCTTTGATCACTACGCTTGCTTATGACGTCCAGGGTTTCCTCACGATTTGCTACTTCGCCGTTGTCAGTGATGTCCAAGATAAACGTAGAAAGTACGGTTTATGAATTGAAAAAGTCACATTGGTACTTGCCCGGATTTGAACCCACAACCTCGTGCATGAGAAGCGAGGCATTAAACTCTGGGCCCTGGGCTCTTTGGATAACGCAGATAAATTGGTTGAGTAAAAGACCAGCTTTTGATTTTTTATTCCGCTCACAGACCCACCTAACCCCACCGATGCAAATGTCCATAGTTTGAAAGTTGGCGTTATCTTTCAGATCTGGAGAGATTTACGGGTTAACTTCTGTGTAGCGCCTTTTGTTAAATATCTTGGACATCTTATTAAAAGTCTAACAAAACATGAATTTTGCGGTATTGTCTCCATTTTTATGAATTTTTCAGTTTATGTTTTTTTTTTAGTTTTGCGAAACATTGTTATGAAGAAATGACTATAGCTTGTTTTTTCAAGATTATTTTCGTTTACAAATTCGAATACGAATTCGCTTTTTTTTTTTTATGAAGAAGATTTCATCAACTGCCTAGCTTTTACTTATTCGGGTCGTCTACCAGTCTAACCAGATGCAGTAAATCCAGTATTTTACATGGAGCAGCTAGCTACCTATCTGACCTCCACGTGTTTTCAGACCTTCGGTTTTCTGATTAGCCATCATCTTCCGCCTAGCCTTTTCCCAAATTTTTTGGGGTTGGCTTCCAGTCTAACCGGATGCAGCTGAATACCAGTATTTTACATGGAGCGACTGCCTATCCGACCTCCACAACCCAATTAGTACTGGTTAATACGACACCCCTTGGCTTACCAACCAGTCCATAACGGAACCATACCAATATCGACCATTTGTTACTAACTGGCTAAACTGGTTGGCATACTGAATATAAATACCTACGAATGACAGCCGTTACCACAACGGTTTAACCGGTATGTTATAAATGCCACTCTTAAACGGACCGACCTCGGCAAATGTAAAAAATTGATTGATTTAAGATTTGCTGGAGTTTGTGTAAGCAGCTTGTCATTGCTTATATTAAAAATCCTAACCGTTTATTCGCCAATCAATCTCGTCCAATCCATCATTGCTGTATATAAATATTCGACAAAACGAATTCTAAATTGAATATAAAACTCCAGTGCTCCGTCACTTCTTCTTACAGTATCAATTTACATTTCAATTCGGTGTAAAAGAAAATGTTTGCAACCCCAGAAGCTGACTTAAATTCTCAGAGACCCTCAACCTAAAGTAACACGTCTGTGGAATCACCACTTATTAAGTAAAAAGGTTTTATTCACAACGCAAAAACTACACTATTACACCATAAGGATCACTTTGACTTAATCACGACTCTCCAGCTCCACTTTCATTCAAGTCACGTCAAACCGTCGACGGATCCCGGGATTTATGTCCCGGAATCCCGGTACTGCATCGCATTACTATTCGTCCAAGCGGGCGTTGCATTTTTGCTGCCAAATACAATTTTGGGCAACACAGCAAGAATGTGGCGAAATTGCGGGGTGTTTTACATTTTTGGTTACCATTTTTTTTTTCTTTTACAAGATTATTCTCGCTTTTGATACGAGACGGTTCTTGGTTGTATTCTAATTTGAATCTTGAGGATTTTTTTTTGTAATACGGTGTGTTCTGCAGTGAATTAATTAAAATGTGAACGTTTGGTGGTTTTCACTGGTTAACGTCAAAGGATCATAGTCGATCATGAAAGGTTACAAAAAGGAATACAAAGCAAACCATCGTGGGTAAAGTCTCAAGTAGTAAAGCGCAGTGACGTTTTTTTTTTTAAATGTTTCAGCACCATGCTGAGATAGGGGCTTTTTGGCTTAGTACAGGACCAATTTCATATCAAGTTTTTTTTTTTCATTTTTCTCTTTGTTTAATTCTTTTTTTATTAGTTGTACTGTTAATTTAACCATTTTAATTTGTGTTTTGTCCTGTGCGAGCTAATAAATGCTTTTTCTTTCTTTCTTTCTTTTAGTGTAATTATAATTATGCATGTGTCAATTTATTTCTTTCATTCTTTCATTTGGAATTAGACAGATACCTTAAACAATCAAACTCTTAAAAGTATATGTACTTAAAACACAGCTTTAAAACACCGGTCATGAGTGATTTGGTTCACCAATACTAATACAAAAATAATTAAGTGATCTCAATAACATATCAAACTTCAAACAATAACCCTCACTTTTCTGTCAAAGCTACCATTAAACAAACAAACACTCCAGCTGCACAACAAATAACCCGCATTCACTTCGAAAACACTAATTACTACTAATTATCTAAACAAGCCCTCCAAACAAGTGGCATCGCGCTCATGCCAAATTGTTTGACACAACAGGAATGTGCCGTACATTGTACGTGATTTACATGTTGCAAGCGTCATTTGTTTGAGGGTTTTAACTAGTGTAGTTGTATTGCTTCTATTCAAATAGTTTTATGGAGTGTATTGAAACAGCCTCTACAACTGGCGATCAAATTAGGCTGTTAAGCGGTTTTCGTACCTTTGATGCTCTTTCAACCTGAAAAATAAAATGCTTTTCGTTACATTATTTTATTTCTTCAAAATTGCATTGAAAAACGTCGTTTGATACACATGGGCATTTTTTACTGCAATTCTCGTCTCCATAACACCCTCACCTGCGGCTTGGGTGTTAATTCCACCTCGGTTGCAATAACAGAGTTTCCCCAGTTGTATTAAAATGTACTGTGTAATGTAATTGAATGGCGCCGATACACGCGTCATGTTCGTGATCGGGCGCTGTCAGTTGGGACTGGTCATCTCTTAGCTGCCACGGTTCATTTTAATTCCTTTATTTTTAAATTGTTGATTTAGTCTTTTACTCTGGACGCTCTTAATGTGCACGTCTTTCTACATCGTTCTCAAATATATGTATAATTTCAAAATTTATGATGTAACCAAGATTTTGTAACAATATTTTGATTCAAAAGAGTGTCCATGGAGTTTCTTGCCCGTTCTTCTCCATAGAGATCTACGCTAGGGAATGGGCAACTACAATACTTTCTCAAGTTCTTATGCCTTGTGACTGGGACGGTAGCTTTGTTTTTTATTTGTAATTTTGACATTCAAAAGTGCCGTAATGGTCTAATTGAAATAAATGCTTTGTATTTGAGTTTACTATTTCAATACTCATAAGGCTTAATACACTGACAGGCACTTGGATCCCTAAAGTTTTATATAAATACACCGAACCACCTTTTCTAAAGAAACTCAGCTTTATAAACCTTCATACAAACATGAACTCTTTCCATTCATGATAAACTTAAACAAAAAACTTCAGCATCAGATCTATGCGAAATCCATCCACCTATTCACTGCAACTTTAGAAACACTAAAAGAAAGTGTTATCTTTTAAATCTGCACTTCTTTGAACAGTTTCATTATGGAATGAGCACTAGAGAAAGGGGAACAAACGGGTACATGTATGGCCATTTTATACGTTTTTCTCACTTTTATGTGGGGGTGTAAAAACGGAGCTATTTCTCTCTTTTAAAGGTTTTTTTTTTTTTAATTTTGATTTGGTGCGATATGTCATATCCAATGTGTGGTGGTTATTTACTTTTTATTCGACTACCGTCAATTAAAAAGGAAGGGATTTTAGCAATCTTTCCCATAACTCTAGGGTATGAATGAGACCATATCAAAGAATCAACTAGCATGTTTATGAATTTTTTTTCAATTATATTTTTTTTTGTTTTCATTTTTAATTCATAATAATTTGACAAAGTCACTATTATTAATGTAAAACACACTTGTTTCTCAGCGTTAAATATGAATGATTGGTTTGAATGAAAATGAATAACTCGTATTTATCAATGAAACTTAGATTAGTTAGGATTGTGTGAATTATTATCATCGAAAATATGCATTTTTCGAAAACATAATTAATTATTCTAGGAATTTTGTATAATTTTAACGTCTACAATATAAACCTAGAGTCATCATCATCATTTCAGCCGAAAAACGTCCACTGCTGGACATAGGCCTCCCCCAAAAGGGGGGGTTTTGCCATAATCGCCACGCTTGGCAGGCGGGTTGGCAATCGCAGTACGGTTGTTGCAAAAGCACAGAGAACGCTACTGCTTATTCTCTGGCAAGTCCGTAAGTCGCCTCTCACGACACCCACGGAAGTTATGGGATGGTGCTATTCTTTACGTCCGACACCATACGGCCATAGGAGTCAGGCCAGAGGAGAGAGTCACAGGATATAAAAAAAAAACAAGTTGTTTATAGGCTGATCGACGAATAAATACAAAATTGATTTCAAAAACATTTTACTTCCCTATTTTAGTCAATGACACTGGAAAGTTCTCCATAACGACCAGTTTTCTTTTAAACAACACAAAAGAAGAACAAAAAGACAATTTTGAAACAAAAATAAAAGCGTTTTTATCCTGTTTTTCTCCCATTCCGGCAGTACCATCAAATCTATATGTCTACTAAAATCTTATATTTATTTACGAATATTATTGTAAAGCCCTTTTTACCCTTATTTTCTCCATAAAAGGGGTAAGGGTAACCTATAGAAATAAAATTTTATGAGTATTCGACTATAGGATATGTGTAAGTATCTATTAAATTATATATCCGGAGTCCGGAGTTATGTTTAATAGGGAATATGAATTTCTATAAATTCTGAGCGAGCGGCATGCATTTATGTTGGCCCATTTTGGAAATTGTTTTTTTTTTTTGTTATGTTTTACAGTACAAAAAGAGATTTTGGTCCACCAGAAATAATAATGGTAAACTATTGTGGGATTGGCTGTAGGAAAAATGGGACTTAAACATAACTGGCGAATTGTGGGACATTTAGGTACACATGCATCCTTAGCATTGTATCGTATTACCTAGTGCTAGCCGGGTTATGGAGGTCAGATAGGCAGTTCATCATCATCAGCATCATCAGCCTATAATGTTCCCACTGCTGGGACACGGCCTCCTCTCAATGAGAGGGAATGGGCTATAATCTACCACGCGGGCCCTGTGCGGGTTGGTACATGTCACATGTCTTCGAATTTTTGGTTCTAGGACATGCCGGTTTCCTCACGATGTTTTCCTTCACCGTTTTGTGAGCAGTGGTGATGAAATTAATTACAAAAAGTAATGCGCCTGTCTGGGTTCGAACCCACGACTTACTGTTCGTAAGTCGGGGCAGCCACCACTGGGCCACCGCTGCTCTCGACACGGCCTAGCTGGGGAGTTCGTGTATACACGTCTCGCATAACGCACTCGGATACACAGGTCATCAGGCATGCCTGTTATCACACTCGTGGCTCACTCGGCGCCAAGGTTCATGCAGGCAGTTGCTTCATGTAAAATACTGGAATTCAGCTGCATCCGGTTAGACTGGAAGCCGACCCAATACCCGCCGACATAGTTGGGAAAAGGCTAGGATGACATGCATCTACCTTACCAGGGATCACAGTTGCAAATTTATGTACGGTCGAACAAGCTACAGTTCAACAATCAAATTACATTGTAAATAGTAAACCAAATAACTTGTTCGACCGTACAACCGAGTTCACTGATGCTCTGCCACTTTTCACCCTTATTACTTACTAGCGGACGTCACGCGGTTTCACCCGCGTAGTTCCCGTTCCCGTGGGATTATGGGGATAAAATATAGCCTATGTTACTTGCTGATAATGTAGCTATCCATTGCTGAAAGATTTTTTTAAATCGGTTGAGTAGTTTTAGAGTTAACTCGTAACAAATACAAACAAACAAAAAATCAAGTCTTTCCTCTTTATAAAATATAAATTATATATAAAAAGATTATGGCTTATTTAGATTGGCTAGATATGGCAGAAATACACCACACTTCTTTCGACTTCCTTGAAACAAGCTTAAACTGAAACAGTTTATCTTCAGACATTTAAAAAGAAAACATAATTTCAGGTCAGTGTTATTTACAAGATGGCCGTCGGTTGAAAATTTTGACCCGTATAAATAAAGTCGAGCAGCTTTATTCTAGAACATCACATACTCGTACAACCCATAAAATGTTGTCCGTTACAGTTTTGAGAGCAGACAGAAATAAATAACATTCACAAAAGTCACATCACATGTAACCACAAATCTCGTTGAGTCGTCGGTAAAAATTGGATCTTTTATGTCATTCTCTAAGGTAAATAAAGGTAAAAAAAACTAACACCCGCACACGAAGGGTTCCGTACTACTACAACAGCCCATAACGTCCACTGCTGGACATAAGCCTCTCCCATGATGGGAGGAATTTGCCGTAATCTCCACGCTTGGCAAGCGGATTGGAGATCGCAGTGATGAAAGACTAACAGAAAACGCTGCTGCCCATTCTCTGGTCTACAGAGGCGCAAGGTGTTCTGCCTCAGACATTAGTCGCCTTATACGACACCCGTTAGTGTAATGGGTTGGTTCTATTCTACTCTGCCGGATACCACACGGCGAGGCACACCGAATATAAATACCTACGAATGACAGCCGTTACCACAACGGTTCAACCGTTTTCCTTCACCGGCACAGTAACACGGACAGACCAAATAGACTGACAGACAGACAGATGGAATAACATACAGACAGTCAGACGGACAGACAGCAGGGCCTTAGTAATAGGGTCTCGTTGCCTAAGGAACCCTAGAAGGGTACGTAGATGAAGCGGCGTGAAATACTACAACCTATCAATTTAAGGTGATTCTGTTGTGTTTACTTTTTACCAGGAAATGAAGTGATTGTGTTGTTGTTGACAATATTTTTGAAGCCTTTGAGGTAATTTGAGGAAGCGAATTTTGTGGTTTTGATTTGTACATCGGCGTAGAGCGACTGCCTTGCAAGTCATCATCTGCCTAGTCTTTTCCCAACTATGTTGGGGTCGGCTTCCAGTCTAACCGGATGCAGCTGAATACCTATATTTTACATGGAGTGACTGCCTATCTGACCTCCACAACCCAGTTAGTACTGGGTAATACGATACCCCTTGGTAAGACTGGTTGTCAGACTTTTTGAGTCACTGACTACCTGTAACGACTGTCAAAGATCTGCAAATGACAGCCGGGACCAACGGCTTAACGTGGTTTCCGAGGCACGGAGGAAACCCGGTATGTGCAAAGACTTTCATAATACGGCAGTGGTTAGAATCATGTACAATACGCTGGTACGAAGCCATCTTGAGACCAGTGCGATCGTGTGGAACCCCCATGAGGCCAAATATAGTGTCATGGTGGAAAGAATCCAAAACAAATTCACTCGGTTTTTGTTTTTTAAGCAGTATGGCGTCTATCCTTCTTCCCGCTCATGTACCCGAGTCTCTTTGTAATAGGGGTGGTAGGGTACAGCAGGCTGGCGGTGCGGAGGGACGTCGCTCTGTGTAGCTTCGAGTTTCGGGTGCTGCGCGGTTGGCTGCACCACCCCGATCTGTTAGCGGAGCTGGGGCTGCCGTCGCTACGCCTACGCTACTGGAGCCATCCTCTAGGACTAACCTGAACAAGTCTGCCCCCTTGTCACGCGCCATAAGACTGTTAAATATTATTTCAGATGAGGCAGATATATTTCACTGTAGCCTGATGAAGTTCACAGGAGTAGCATTGAAAATGTTTAGAGATGATTGTTAATTGTAGGTATTTCTTTTTTTAATGTGAGTTAATTGTTTTTTTTTTTTTGTAAGCTAGTTAGAGGTATGTGTATCTTGGTAGTAACATCGCATTGGCGACATAGCTGTTAAGGTGTTATTTATATAATTTTAAATAAATAGTAAAAATGTAATGGGTGGTCACCCATCCACAGACCAACCTAGGCAAGCATGGCTTAACCTAAAGATCGACCCGAGCGGCTGTTATTATTTAGCCACGAGCTCCTCTCCGCGAGCGCGAGCGACTGCCTTCCAAGTAAAATAGGAAATTCGTCCGACTGTCAAAGAAAGTTGAGTCAAATTATAATCTTACTTCTTACTTCTTGCGAAAGTTCGTGAGGATGGATGTTTGTTACTCTTCCATGTAAAAACTACTAAAGTTAAATCACATCGTCAAAATCTCTTTATCAAATTCAGAGATGGGATAAAAAAACCGGCCAAGTGCGAGTTGGACTCGCGCACGAAGGGTTCCGTACCATACCATATATCTATACAACATTAGACAAAACGGCAAAAAAATCACGTTTGTTGTGTCCCCCCTTAAATATTTATTTTATTTTAATTAATTATTTATTTTAAAGTGAAAATACAACTAAATATTATGTGAATATTTCAAGCGTCTACCTGTTGTCGTTATTAATATCGAGCAAAAAACGGCAAAAAAATTACGTTTGTTGTATGGGAGCCCCCCTTAAATATTTATTTTATTATGTTTTTAGTGTTTGTTGTTATAGCGGCAACAGAATTACATCATCTGTTAAAAGTTTCGACTGTCTAGCTATCACGGTACATGAGATACAGCCTGGTGACAGACAGACGGACAGACGGACAGTGGAGTCTTTAGTAATAGGGTCCCGTTTATACACTTTGGGCACGGAACTCTAAAAAGATTACAATACCTCGTATTTAACAAAGACTTATGAAAACTTATTAGGAAGACGTTGAGTATGAATGTAGATGGCTATAAAAGTAGAGGAAGCCCAAAGAAACGATGATACACGCGGATGAAGGTAGTGAGACACAGCTAGTGTAAATAAAAATATGTCGGATCCGGTCATGAGTACGGACGGGCGAATGTACCGAAAGCGCGCCAGTGGTGACATCACGCGACCGCGATGTCGAAGCCGCCATAGTGGGGCAGACTGGTAAGTACCAGTCTGCCCCACTATGGCGGCTTCGACAGAGTCCTGATGTTAACAACATGCGGCGAGGCGGGGATTCTGTGTCTGATCGCAGCGGAGTTAAGACGTCTTGAAACTGTACCCGATTCATTGTGCCCAGTGTTAATGTGTCAAAGTGTAATGTCAAGTAATTTGTTAGACTCAGTGTATCTGTTTGAAAAGAGTAACCATGGAGATTCTTGCCGGTTCTTCTCCATGGAAACTACCAACCCGAACCGTGCAATGTGAAATAAAATAGTGTATCGCATCCAGTGTGTTTTCATAGCACGAAACCCGTCTTCTGCCCACATAAGCTCGAGCCTAGCGAAATAAATCCTGACAACCCGACAAATATATTTCCCAGCAGTAGAACAATAACATACATCAGTAATAATTTTGTGCCGCGAACACTGCATTTCAATGATTATTTTAAATTAAATGGATTCGTTTCTGTCAAACATAGCTTCGGAAGAAGTCGCTGTGTTCGAGCTCTATGTAAAATCAAGAATTTGTTTGGGATAAACAATAACATCATCATTACGCTGGTAATATCTGAAGGGTTAGGAAGAGACACCCACATTTCGTCAGTTATATTTAAGTCACATGTAATAGGGGCGAGCCTATTGCCATCAACCGGGCACAAATCCAGACTCCGGTAGTTATTAAATTCACCTTTTCACGAGAAAGCTATTGTAGACACAGGGTGTCTTTTTTCTGAAGGGCTTTTCAACTAACAATAAAATGATGACTGATATATTTTATTTGAGGATCAACGAATAAATATAAAAGTATATTTTATAGCTTCCTCTTAATATAAAAGGATTTGAACAACTATTTATTATAGATACTTTTTACGACGTATTTCGATGTTTCATGACGGAACAGTCTTTTGTATTGTCAGTGATACTCTGATTTATGTTCATTTATTGTTGTATTTTTGGAGGGATCTTTTAGTCTTTTAAACATGAAAAAATGGATAAAAAATTTACTTTACAGTCGTGGTCTTTTCCGCCTGACCAGTTAATTTTTGCGCCTGAAAGTTTTTTTTTTTTTCGCTTAAATCACGCGGAGGCGCCGAGCCACGACCCCTCAAAGTTTAGGCCTATTAGGAAAGCGTTAACTTTGGCGCGCAAAATACCAATAACTCTCGTTTTGCGTGCGTCGTCAGTGCAGCGCTCGGCCGATCGGTATCTGTTCATTCATTATTTCTATAATAAGTCAAGGGGGCGGGGCTTGACAGCGTTTCTATGTTGTAAGTGCAAGCAAAAATAGCTTAGTGGTGATCAGGCGGGAGTGTCCTCGATAGTACCTACGTCATAGTTTTTGTAATTGGATCAATTTAAATCATCTTTATTACACAAGAAAATGGTTGCAAAGTCCCTGGCTGCTATGCTGGTGATAGACCTGTGTTACAGAAGCCAGTGCCTTCTCCCAAGAGGAGATATAACAGAATATTATACGATAAGATTACCAAATAAAACTTAATTTTCTCCCTGTCCTTGTCCTATGTCAATTGGGGTCGGCGCAACACGTTTTTTCCATTTTCCCCTGTCAACCGTCAAGGAAACATTTACACCTTTTTCTTTGATCTTCTTCTTTTACAAACATTCACTCCTTTTTCTTTACCTAAAAAAATGCAAAAAATAAAAATTGCAAAAAAAAAGACCGACTCCAAGAACACAAAAAAGTGAAAAATAACTTTAGTTTCAGAAGTCGGTGGCAAAAAAAAAACTGAATCGAACAAACAAAAGTCACCGACTTCTGAAGCAAATTTTTCACTTTTTTTGTGTTTTTGAAGTCCGTTTATTTTTTTAAGTTTATCTTTCGTTAGTTAATATTCCTCATTCCCTTTCAACATAGTGTACATTATTCTACTAGTCAAGCCCTTTTATTTGATACCCATAATTGAGGGAGTTGTGAAAAAATATGTAATCCGTCATTTTTTGGCGGCGGCCATCGTGGACTAATTTTCATCAAACATAGCTAAGAACACTCCCGATTAATTCACTTTTGAAACCAAAAAAAAAAACAAAATCAAACGAATTGGACCAATCGCGAAAAGGTGAATTGGACCAATCGCGCCTAATGCAAAATTGGATCATCTGTTCGGGAGCTACGATGCCACAGACAACACACACACACGCACACACAGACACGTCAAACTTAAAACACCCCGTCGTTTTGGCGTCGGGAGTTAAAAACAAGAGAAATGGGTAACTACATATACAAAATACTGATAGGATTACTGTTCTATCCGTCCGCCTGTCTATCACAAGATTGACGTGTACAAATGAAAAATTTACCCCTGTCGGGTTCTCGCGGAAATATTATATAAGAAAAAGTCTGCAGTAAAAACTTTGCAGAACTCGTGAGTATGAATAAGACAAGCTGCGTGCCATAGTTGTCAGTGTTCATCAGGATAAAAATAATACGAATGTAACTTAAATATTTTTGTCTCTGTGTTTTAAATCAGAGCAATCTATTTGGATGTAAAAAGACCCTTCACAATGCCGTCAACTAAGCATTCTGTACATCAAACTAAATAACACTGTGACAAAAAATATAACTGCGAAACGTTTTTTTTTTCGGGTGGGAAAAAGCACGGTTTATTGTAGCGCTCAATGTAACACTTAAAACATTGTGCTGATGAATGCATTGAATACATGGTAGAAAGAGAGCATGGAGAACATGGTGGAGAACATGGTAGAGAACATGGTGGAGAGCAGCGGTGGCCCAGTGGTGGCGGCCCAGACTTACGAACAGTAAGTCGTGGGTACGAACCCAGACAGGCGCATTACTTTAAGTAATTTATTTCATCACCACTACTCTCAAAACGGTGAAGGAAAACATCGTGAGGAAACCGGCATCTCCTAGAACCAAAAATTCGAAGACATGTGACATCTACCAATCCGCACTGGGCCCGCGTGATGGATTATATAGCCCGATTCCCTCTCATTGAGAGGAGGCCGTGTCCCAGCAGTGGGAACATTATAGGCTGATGATGATGATGACATGGTAGAAGATAAACAAGCGCAAGGCAGAGCACCGGCTAGGTGGTCAGACGCGACCAAGAAGGCTATTGGAGGTAGCTTGTGCCGAGCAGTTCACACAGCAGGAGACCGCATGGCGTCTCATATGTGGTCGCGATGCTGAGGAGCATTGAGGGAACGACAAATTACATTTTTTTTTCGATAGTCTTCCACAACATTGTTAGAACAATTAATTAATATTTTGATTTTAAAAGAGTGTCCATGGAGTTTCTTGCCCGTTCTTCTCCATAGAGATCTACGCTAGGGAATGGGCAACTACAGTACTTTCTCAAGTTATTATGCCTTGTGACTGGGACTGTAGCTTTGATTTCCTTTTTTGTATTTTTGAAATTCAAAAGTGCCGTAATGGTCTAATTGAAATAAATGCTTTGAGTTTGAGTTCCCGTTTTTATTTTATTTTTATAAGAAATCCCTTCTGACAGTATAAGTTTAGTCTTCCACAATTCTTTTTACGTCTATGTACTCTTTTTTATTTATACTCATAAGTTTAAAGGCTCGCTGAACGAAAAATATTGACGTCCCGTAGGACTGGGCTCCGTCATATTCCTGATTACGTCATCAGAGGTACGATCTCCGCATTTAAAAAGGGTAAATTAGAATAATATTTTTTTAACGTTGGGACGGTCTAAAAATTTTTGAGATGTATTTTTGTTGCCCAGGTTTTTGCTAGCAAGCCAATTTCTACAATATTATTATTTTTTGTCATCTGTCTAGCCTTTACCCTACCTATTAAGATTGATCGAGTCTAACCAGATGCAGCTGCATACTGGTATTCTACAGGGACCTTCTGACCTCCACAAGCTAGTTAGACTATAATGGATAACATAATACCCTATGGTCTGGCAAGGCCTTTTTTTTTTTTCGGATGGGTAATCATCAAATGAATTCTACCGCTCTGGGCGGAGCAGGAGGGAGTGTCAGACATTTACTGACTAAAACCCATCCATGTTCCTTCATCGCCCTTTGTGTTCCAGGGTCACGGTATCTCTTTCGAACAGTCTCGCAACCCCGGCAGGCATCGGTCCTTGCGGACCCCTTCCTATTGCTGAGTCTCTTTGAGGCGCGCGTGGAACGCGTCTCCCGCGGCGGCCGGGACGCTGTGAGGTTCTCTCCCTCTCACGTTCCGCCACTTCCTTCTCTAGCATTACTGCTTCGCAGAAGGAGGTGACGGCGTCCCATTCCGTCTGCCTGGCTTATTACCCGTTATGACTTTCAAAGATCCACGAATGTCATCCAGGGCCAACTGATTATCGTGATTTCCAAAGCATGGAGGGATCTCGGTACATAATAGATCACCCCATCCGCAAACCGATCTCCTTCTTTATCGTCGCCTAACCTGGTATCAGACTTTGTATGCCGCCCATGGACCTCTGACTTGGCTTCACATGCCGTCAAGAATTATCTCTCTGGCATGCTGGTTTCCTCACGATGTAAACCAAACCGACCTCGGCAAGCGTTTGTGACCCTTGAAGATGTACCCGAGCGGCTGTTATTATTTAGCTGCGAGCCCATGGAACAAGCAAACTCTTCTATTTGATAATGTGATTCGTTAGTATCATGGGGGTGCATCAAAACTTATTACTCCGCCATCTTTGGTAGTCAATCATATTGTTATCCAAACTAAACATGTATGCAAATTTTCAGCTCAATCGGTTCCCTTAACTGGTTTTAAAATTCAGTTGCAAGATTTGACTTAAGGCTGATGCTCCAGGGTAGCCCGCGAAATTAAAATTTTCGTACGTTTTTTGCAATTTTCAGGCCAGTGCTAGGTTGAATGTTGATTAAAATATTATTTGCTGCTGCAAGACGTATGTAGTTACAGAATTATAATCATCAAAATCATCAATACAACCCTCCAAGTTCATAAAGGTGTAGAAATGACTTTTTACGCTTTTTTTTTGTTTTCTACACCTTAATGAACTTGGAGGGTTGTATTGATGATTTTGATGATAATAATTCTATCAATATCAATATTAACCCTAGTACTGGCCTGCAAATTGCAAAAAACGTAAGAAAATTTGAATTTCGCGGGCTACCCTGGAGCATCCACCTTAAACAAACATTTAAAAATATAGCAAGTTAAATCAAAGCTTGATAATAAAAAATACCGAACGTCATCAAATCAAATTAAAAAAAAAAAGGCCAGAAAAAACCAGCCTAACATAATTTAATCAACTCTTTGTTTTCCATAAGTCCCAGATTATTGCGTTCATTAGTTACCAAGCCTCCCACCATTCATAAATGAGGTGAAGATTTCTCCCAAGATTTTCCTTGACCATTTGAGTCGTTGATAAATTATATCGTAATTAATTTCTTTGTCATTATTGTTTTACGCGTCATCCACTAATCTTCTTAATGTTGCGACTGTTTCAAGCGGTTGGTTGATTCGAATAATAATCTTTTTTGTTGAAATAATTGTTTTGTTGTAGTATTTTATTGTTGTTCTTGTGGTTGATTTAATTTTATGTTTGATGTTCATTAATGGTTTATTCTATATTTTTATTTCCCTTTTCACCCCGTACTATTCAATGCGCCCAACAGCACAATGATTTGAATGCATTGCATTAAGTCTTACCGCAAAACGTGATTTTTCACGCCGCTGTTAAATTGTTTCCACGTTGTTCAAAAAAAAATCCGTAGAGTTGGTTAGTGTGATGTACAGAAGATTACTTGGTTGACGGCTTCGAGACGAGTCCGTTTACACCTTGGATAATAATTAATTATTCCTTTACTGCTGGCCTCAAAAATCTTGGCACTTGCGATTGTTTCAAGAACAAACCGAATTTAATCATGGAAAAAAACTTAGTCTTATTACTAAAACTTCTAAGTAGAGCACCTCGTCAATAGTTTGACACGAAAACAAACAGTTTCGTTAGTAATTAATTATGTCAAACAGCAATTAATTCTTAATTTGTTTGAGAAGATAATTCAAGGCCTAGATAAAGACGATGATCTATAAGCGCTAATGACGATAATACATAATTAATATAAAAACAATGAGGTCATTACTATAAAGGATTGAACAACTTGTTTTTTTTTTACATTTTTCCTAAGAGTACTTTACATGAAAAATGTAATAAAAACATACGACCAGAAATATATCGAGCAGCTGATATTTTTTTCACGATTTTATCTATGGGTCAAAAGACAGGCCGAAGAAGGCCTAGAAAACGCTCGCCTGACGATTTTTAGAGGCGTTTGTGCGAGATTGGCCGGAGAAAACCGCACGGAGAGAACAGTGGAAGGCTATGGTAATATAATTGCCCAACAGTGGGAACATAAATACGCTTGGGGAAAATAATATGTTGCCATTGTAAAAGTTACATTTCCATAGTATTTTCATGATTACTATTCGCCCCTAAGGGCCGCCTCCACGAGCGAGAGAAAGGTGGCGTTATTATCGTCCTTGCCATGTTTTTCTATACACTCTCTTTTGGGCCATCTCCACGAACGTGAGAAACGCTGCGATAATTTCATATAGAAATACGTTGAATCGCCGCGATTCTCTCGCTCATGGAGGCGGTCCCTTACAAGTATTAACCACGTTTTACGTTAAATTTCTCTGTAGAGACACAGAAACACGCTCAAAGTGAATGTGATATGTCTGTCTAGGTTCTCTTGTCTTACTGTTTGCATGTACATTCAGCTTCACGATGTGGGTATCCCCTTGAAAGCGCTTACGTTCGAACCCGGAGTACTGTGGTACCCAGATGGGGAACCCAATTGATGCAGCCCACCGTACATACGGGGTAGAGGGGTCATCGATGAACAAACGTTTTTGATACATCATTTTTTCATTAGCAGCAACAACAGCTATTTCCTGCAAAATGTATGGAACAGATGTTTGTGTTTTTTTTAAATTACCGATGAAATTTTGTGGAAAGATGTCCTGAACACGAGGTAAACGTTTCTGAGTCGATGTTCCTCCACCCTATACAAAAATTGAACTAAATGATTGTGTCAAATTGAACTAAAAAAATAAAAAAAAAACACAAACCAAACTAAACAAAAATTTATTACTCTTCGTAGCATAAAACAAGCTTTTATCACCAAAGTTAAACTCAGACACTCACCACATACTTCTAAATGTCATTCATTTTATTACGCTTTATGACAAATTAATTAGTCCACAAAACTTTTCATGGAACACAATACAGTCAACTCCTACGCCGAACAATGAATTACGATGCTCGCTGTAGCCTTTTGTTTGGCCGACTGTGTACCGACAGTTAATATAAAACCCAAATAGTTTCTTTGCTACCTTTTGTTTAGTAGATAGAAATCGAAACCATTGAGGCAGCAATGATTGGTGACCTCGCTGTATAACAGAGGTATCTATCCTTTTAACCAAGCTTTTATGACTTTTTATTGACACTTCACAAAACTACGACAGTTTTTGATGATTGATCACTTTCATACCACGTCATCTACATAATAATCTTTTTTTGTATTTTATTTGAAGAAATCTAAACTCGCCAAACTTTTACGTTTGATGGCGAAAGGCGCTCTTTTACATCACAATTAACCACCTTACTTACAAAGCTAATAATTATTTTAAATGTTGTATAATGTTATGTTCGAATCTTATACAATGTAGGTAGGATAGCAAACAGAACTAATTCTGTTTGCTATCCTGTTTTAAGTTTTTTAACAGACGCTTGAACAGACGCCAGAACATCAAGCATTCTGTAAATTTATTTAATTGATTTTCAACTTTATAGTTAAAGCATTAGGCTCAAGGATGATTGGAAAATATTGTCAGTTCCGGGCAGGTTGATGTGCTGACTTTTATACCTTAATACACCCACAGTTCGCTAGTTATGTTTTAGTAATAGAGGGCCAGCCTAATAACATGAGCTGGTCACAAATCCAGATTTCGTGGCTGCTACTGAGAAATCTGACGCGCGCACTCGACACTCTCAATCTCATAGAGATGTAAACGTTGACTTATTCCTTTGTTCTCTGAGTGAGTTCACAAAAAATTAATTGTTTGTAATAAGTTACAAAATTTAATATTGTTAGTGTGTACACTATCGCATTAGGTAGCCTTGTACAAATGGTCTTAAGATGGAGAAAATAAATAATTTCCTGCAGGAAAAGTTTTATGATAGAGAGGTAGACAAATTCGAAATATTTCCACAAGACGAAACAGTCAGTCAAATACGAAAAAAAACAAAGGTAAACATATAAATATTAAACTAACATCACATTCCCAATGCTTTGATGCATTAACTAACCTAGAAATGTTAACACAAACGCCCTCATTGGCTTAAATACCTGCTCTACACTGTCGGACAAACTAATTACACCGAACATTGGAGTTTCAGTGTAACTCGGCTAATACCTTTGTTTGCTCGCCAGTGTACGCCAGTGTTTTCCAAACTTGTGGTTCTCGTTGTTTGGATTCATTATGGACATTATTTTATGACAAAGGATAATTACAGACATATATTTACACTTTTTGTTAAGGAAGTGGGTGTTGTTTTCTACTTTTTGTTCGTAAAAAAATAACAGGCTAAGTAATTCAGAGGTGGAATAAACATAATTATATTTTATTGGCGTTACACAGCTCTTTGACTTTGAAAATAAAATACCTATTAATTTGAGAAGGATTTTTTTTTTTAATTTTTAAATAATTTGAACACCCGTAATTATCAAGTTGAAATAATTACTTTAGTTTTAGTAATTACTGCAAATATTTTTAACAAAAGCCTTAAGATAAGATAAGATAAGATTTCTTTATTTGTTTAAACATTGTATACATACATGATATGCAAGATATATTACAAGATATTGCATTGTTTTAGTTCAGAATGTTTAGCCTTAAGTATCGGCGTGCAAATATTCCCATATCATCAAGAGAAACAAAAAATTAACAATAAGAAATGATTTAAAAATTACTTAGAATAGGCACATGCAAAGTTTAAAATTTAACAACTTTATAAAATATTCCGATATGATAATGTCAAAATTCATATAAAAGTATTAGTGTCAAGAAACGATAAAATTATTAATAAAGTCAAACAGAAAAATATTTTTCGGCTAGAAATTCGGAGATACCATAATATGCTTTTTACGAAAGAAACATTTTTAATTAGCGTTTGATTGCCTTACCATTCAGCTCCCTCCAACATTTAATTTATTAAGACCGAGCAAACACAGAATTTTCCTTGAAAACAGATTCGTTCGTGACAGTGAGTCACACCAACATATCAAAATAATACTATGTATAAAAGTTATTATTAATTTAAAAAAACACACACATCACTATTTAAATCCCCTTCTTCGAGTTTCCCAAGGTGAAGGGCTAAAGGTCAAAGTCATCTTTCGAGGTATGAAATCCTGAAATATTGTTTGTTCAAAGACTTTTTTTTACCCACGCAAATACTCCAAAACGTTGTTGTGGTTCAGTACGCTTCTTCATCACATATTAAATAAATGATAATAAAGTAAAGAAGTCGTATTTTCGTGTTTTAATAAAAATGTAGGCGATGAAAAGGTTTTATTTTTATGTTATTTTTAGGGCCTCTTCTAGAATACGAGTTTCTTTTCAATGTTTGATGAAATGCGTGGTTGTGCATGATTTGGACCTACTTGGAGGAGGTTTTATTTCGGTCGGAGTTTTGGTGATAAACCTACTCGAAGTAATCTCTTTTACATTTTTGAAAAGATGTTTTGATTGACGACTTGGTTTGGTGTTTATTTTTTAAAAATGCCTGTTTTTCTTAAGTTCGTAGTTGGTTTTTGCTTACAACTTTTTCATTTATATATTTGAACTCGACTGCTGAGCATGAGGTCCTGGGTTCGATTCCCGGGTCGGTCAAAGTGTTATTGGGTTTTCCATCAGGAATTTTACAGAAGCAGCCACGGAGACTAGATTTGTGCCCGGTTGATGGCAATAGACTCGCCCCTATTACATGGTAATTAAAACATAACTGGCGAAATCTGGGTGTACTATAATTAGGTACACCTCTGCCTAATTCTTCGGGGATTACAGGGGTGATGTTATGTTTGGCACATAGCCAAATGCGTTTCTTTTCGATTTAATAAAAACATAATATTCAAAAACTTTCACATTGAAAATACTCAGGGAGTATTATAATATAGGTACCTTACGTAAAATATACCCTTCATCCAGCCTTCATTTCCACAAATCATACAGCTCAGTTACCACAGAATGTTTGTTTTTCATTACCTCACTGAGCCCGAATGCACATCAAATGCATAGATAGGTATAACTACAGAACAGATGCAGAAGACCAGCTCCACACAACGCGCAAAAACGCACGCACACATAGACACGCTTCACGTGCAGCGAGTACAAGCGTGCTCGCAACTGTCATTTGTTTGAGATGCCGTACGTACGCGTGTGTACAGGATGTAAGGAACAGCCGAATGCTGCCGCTGGACAGCCTTTTGAATCATATTTCATTGTTTATTAGGGTTCCGTACCTAAAAAGGAAAAAACGGAACCCTTATAAGATCACTTTCTTGTCCGTCTCTCCGTCTGTCACCACACCCGTTCCTGAGATGAACTTGCTAGGTCCACCTAGCATGTTGAAATGTATACCCTATACTGAGTTCTATAGTCCATAATAGGTGTATAAAAATCAATCAAGGTCCTGAGTCAACACGATAAAAAGATATGGGCAAATTTAGATTTTCGCGAAAACTTGTAAGTACCAAAATGTACCTTAGTTTTCAACTTTTTTATTTTTCAAACTTTCCGTTTACTTGTGCTGTAAGACCTTGCTTTTAACCAAAATTGACAATTCCAACGAAGTACCCTAGGTTTTGGGTCGAACACATTATATTATGGTAGTTCCCGTTGACCTAGAATCACAAAATTTGGCAAAAAGCAAGGTCTTACAGCACATGTAAAGGGAAAAGTCTGAAAACCGTAAATAAGTAGAGTAATAACAAAAAAAAAAACGATTTTACAATTACAAACCTATTATTTGCGGTTGGTGCAATAGTTTCTAGGGATCGAACAGCAAAGTAAAGTTTGTCCTTTAAAAAGTTTGTACGGAACCCTCGGTACGCGAGTCCGCCTCGCTCTTGGTTGTTTTTTTTCAGTTACTATTCCTTTATTTCAATGTAAACTTACATCATCTGTCCGCAGCGCTCTATTTATGTAAATAATACGGCTAAAATAAAAATAAACCTAAAATCAATGTTGAAATACACTAACAAACAATGCGTGAAATCAGCTGTTCACTTCCTGCCTAGCTACAGAATTCATCAAACTCGTCGTCGCGCTTGCCGTTCGCTACATGCTTTTTGACACGCTAACGATACATTGCGTATGAAGAAATGAAACAAATTAAATTTATTGGATTCCCATAACGTTCCTGAAATAATTTCTTATGCTTAGTATGATATTCTGAATTCACCCCATTGGTCTGCGGAAGGCTTTCCCTTACACCCAGAACGTGCGATTAAGAATGCTCGTTTTATGGAGTGAATATTCTGGATTGTTCTGAGGGATAACTACGGATCGCATCCATCAAACCGTGTTTAAACTTGTAACCTAGCGTTGACCATTAATAGAACTTTGATGGGCTAATTAAGCTGGTAGTCTGTTACAGTGAAAGTGAGAGGGAATTTTCGGTAAAATTAATAAGCGTTTCAGATCAAGGGATTATTAGGTTAACGTTGTTTGTTTATTAGCAGTTCTTGGTTAAAAATCCTTTCTTCTGTGTCTTTCTCACATCTTCATTGAGGACTTATATAATAAGGACCTATCCCCGTACTCCCACGGGAACAGAAACTGCGCGGGTGAAACCGCGTGACGTCCGCTAGTTGTATATAAAATAAAATCGCTATTCGTGTATGCCTCTGAGACCAATTTGTATTTCATGGCTACGCAACGAATTTAGATGTAGTCACCATTATTCAGAGTATTAATTCTGGTATATATAGGTTTGTATAACATAAGTTTGATATTAAACTACCACATTATACTAAATAACCTGACAGCCAGCTAAAGTCTGACAACTAATCTTACCATTAACCGTATTACCTATTACTAACAGGGTTGTAGAGGTCAGATAGGCAGTCGCTCCATGAGTTAGACGGGAAGCCGACCCCAACAAAGTGAGGAAAAGGCTAGGCTGATGGTGATTATAATAAACGAACCTGAATGTTCTGTTGACTAATAACAGTTACGTAGCAGTTGCTGATCGCTACTTTCTGAATAAGAAGAGAAAATATTATTCTTTAAAAATAGAATACCTCTAGGACCTTTCAATCTAACAGTAACAAGAAATTAAAAACTGATTACACTTTATATCTAGCGCCAACAAATCAAGCTTACCAGGTGCATTTCTAATTCTAGCAAAATTTCGCACTCACTAACTGTTTAAACTTCTGCTTGCAAGCTAAACGAACCGCCAATTAGGGTAACCGATCCTTGCAGACGTAGAAACGTGCAAATGGTACCTGGTTGGGTGTTTCTAAACGAGCTACATTTTCTATATTTTATGAGTGCCGTGGTAGAATGCCTCGTTGTTCGGGCAAGCGCAACTTCTGAGCAAGAGGTTCTGGGCTTGATTCCCGGGTCGAGCAAAGTGTTGTTGGGATTTCTCAGCAGCAGCCACGGAGTCTGCATTTTAACCGCAACGACTGTCAAAAACCAACAAATGACAGCCGGGACCTTGGAAACTTGGTATGTAATCGGTAGTCACCCATCCACAGACCAACCTAGGCAAGCACGGCTTAACCTGAAGATCGACCCGAGTGGCTGTTATTATTTAGCCACAAGCTCTTCTCATTATTGCTGCTGGCGACAAATTGCAAAACAAATGTAGCACGTTTAGAATTAACTTCAGAAAGCCAACTAAGCTTATTCGGAGAATTTGTGTGATTAGCCAGTTCGATCCAGGTGACTGATAGTTTCTATTGAATTCAATGAATGGATTTAAAACTGGTATGCTTTTAGCGGAAAATGTTTAATCGGAAAATTAAAGGGATGTAACAGATCTGTTAATTTCAGCACATTTGATTTGTCAGTATTTGTTGAACCATAAACCGATAGTGTAACCTGTCTGCATACATTTAATGCCAATTAAGTCTGTTTATTTGTTAATTTTTTGTCGATGGAAAGCAAATTGCAAGCTTTTTATTATTCTAAAATAATATTAAATTAATAATATTTAATTATTTCTAAAATACTTTAATATTTTTAGACTAAAGTGTAAAGTGACTAAAAAATCATTTGCATAAGTATCGGGAAATCGTCGTAGTTTTTTCGGATTAGCTCGGCACAATTGTCTTAGGTCGTTCTTGTTTATGGCAAAAGTTTATCTCTATAAATTCGGTTCAGCCGCCCTGCAGTGTCTAATCATGTCGACCCGGACATGAAAATAACTCTCATAACTGATTTACCTATGTCAAATAGTTTTGAGTTACTTATATTATAATACAGTAGAAAGTAGTAAGCTGTACTAGACATTGGTATTGATCTTCGGTTATCTACCCATAAGCCAGCTAGTGGCAGGGGATAAAACCTCTTTTTACCGTCTTCAAAAGAGTTCTCAGTTCCACAGTAAAATTCTTTTTCCGTTTTTTCATTAACATTTGGAACAAATGAAACTGAAACTATATTGTATTACCTAGTTTTTGCGCCCATTAAATTCCACCACTAATAATAATTTCTTGGAAATGCCACCCGTTTCAACTTACATACATTCTGAGAAATAAAATAAACTTGAATGTACGTTGTATGTCTTTCAAGTTCGTAATACAAAGTTAATTGTCGTATAAACTTAATATCTCCATAAGTAGCAGGTTTGCTCCAGAACAAAATAATATAAAAATAACGGAAACAACACGTGCCTTTCGGCTTCAATGAACCCGTCTGTTTACACCCATTATAATCAAAACCACAATGTGCGCATTACGTCCTAAGTAGGTATCAAAACAAGTGCTAATTAATAAAAATATACCCAAAAACACTCCACATAATAAAATAAAACGAAAACTTTCTCTGAAAATCGTAAATTGTTTAACATATAACAGAAGACTCAATTAAAAACCTTTTAATTTTGATATCAACGTAATTGTTTTGAACGAGGTCGCTTTGATATAGATACCCTAAATCCTTTTTGAGGTCCTTGAGTCTGAGATTTGGGTTTTGACCTTTGCGAAAAACAGAGGAGACGTACCTACTACTCTGTTAGTGTGAAATATTTTGTATAACAATAAATAGCTACCTACCTACTTATACTGAACTCAGAGACTTATGGGAGCCGCAGTCATAGGACTTGAGCAGTGGTGGCCCAGTGGTGGCGGCCCCCACTTAAGCCTTCCGTAAGTCGTGGCTTCGAACCCAGGTAGGCGCTTTACAAATTTATGTCATCACAAGCTCTCTAAACGGTGAAGGAAAACATCGTGAGAAAACCGGCCTAACCTAGAACCAAAAATTCGAAGACATGTGACATCTAAGAACCCGCACCGGGCCCGCGTGGATTAAAGGCCATTCCCTCTAATAGACAGGAGGCCTGTGTCCCAGCAGTGGGAACATTTTAGGCTTATTATGGTCATAGAACTTACGAGTATTAGCAATCATTACCGACCGCCTTCTCCATTCTTGCTGATTATCGCGCCCTTTACTGAGTCATCGGTCAATCTTGTGGGAGGCTTTCCAACTCCATTTTAAACGTGGTTGCCACTTCATAAATTATCTTCATGAATTCTTTCTGTATAACCCCAGTCCAGCCACCAACCACGAACACTTACACCACACACACACACATAGACATAACACACTCACACATTTACACCTAGACATATACTAATGTTAGTATATGTACACACCACACAAGAGCACGCATGCATCATTTTTAGGGTTCCGTACCTCATTAAGAAAAAACGGAACCCTTATAAGATCACTTTCTTGTCCGCCTGTCTGTCCGTCTGTCACCACCGATTTTCTCAGGAAAGGGTGAACCTAGCACGTTAAAATTTATACCAGATACTGAGGTCTACAGTCCCTTTTTTTTTTTTTTTTTTTTTCGGATGGGAAATCATCAAATGACTTCTCCCGCTCTGGGCGGAGCAGGAAGGAGTGTCAGACTGTTACTGACTAAAACCCATACATGTTCCATTATCGCCCTTTGTGTTCCGGGGCCCTATTAGTTGTATAAAAATCAAGATCCTGAGTCGACACGATAAAACGATATGGGCAAATTTAGATTTTCACGAAAACTTGCGAGTACCAAAATTTACCTTAATTTTCAACTTTTTTATTTTTCAGACTTTTCTCTTTACTTGTGCTGTAAGACCTTGCTTTTAACCAAAATTGTCAATTGTAGGTCAACCGGAAGTACCCTATATGTTTTGGGTCAAAAACCTATATCCGATGACCTAGAATCACGAAATTTGGCGAAAAGCAAGGTAAAAACGGCTGAAAACCGTAAATATGTACATATACGAGTATATATAGTTTAATAACAAAAAAAAGCGATTTTACTATTACAAACTTATTATTTGCGGTTGGTGCAATAGCCGTTTCTAGGAATCCAACAGCATTAGGTTTGTCCTTTAAAAAGTTTGTAAGGAACCCTCGATGCGCTAGTCCGACTCGCTCTTGGCCGGTTTTTAATGGTTTTTTTTTTTTTTTGATGTGAACATTAGTACATTAAAACGGGTGAAGACGCTGAATCCTGTAACACAGGTCTCAACTAGCACAGGAGTCAGGGTTTCAAAGGGAAATGCATACTTTTATCTTTGTCCCAATAAAAAAATATATATTTATTATTACTTTTGTGTTGCACTTCTTTCCGATTCAGTGGTTGACTTTGATCCTGGATCGAAACACCAAGAAGTTATCTTTGCCCAGCAGTGGGATGACGCAAGCTAGCATGTAGCTTCTCTCCACTGAAGATTAAAGTACAATAACCCTACTTCTGGCGCAGTCGGGTAAAAAGACAATGTAATAACATATTATGAAGCTAGCTACCTGTATTAAGTGAAGCAAACGTAGAAAATCCATTTTAGGAATCTGTTGCGTAGGCAGATACCTTTCTGTGGGGAACTGGACATACCCATGAAATCGCCTTAGGACGTCCGACCAGTATGTCCGCCCTAATGCTTGTTGGTCAAAGAGTAGATGGTGGAATTATGCAGATGGGTCTGTTTGAGTGGGTGCGTTTTTTGCCTACGGCTAGAAAATGATTAGTATCGGCAAATTTTCATTTTTGTGTCGATCGCAATCTTAAATCTGTTCCGCCATCCGATTGTGATTGATTGAGTGTCCTGTCTGTGGAACGACACCACATTTACACTTACCGAAATCTCTTGGTGTTGCTCTGCACAGGTCACTTACAAAATGTCGACCTCTTTGAAATGATAGCCTCGTTGGTCTAGTGGTAAAAATCGCGACTGCTGAGAATGAGGTCCTAGGGTTTTTTCTATTCCCGGGTAGTGCAAAGTGTTATTGGGTTTTTCCATCAGAAGTTTTTCAGTAGCAACCACGGAGTCTCCCTATGTAATAGGGAGAATCCCTATGTAATAGGGAGACTCCGTGGTTAGGAAGTTAAACATAACTAGTGAAATGTGGGTGTTAGGAAATTAAACATAACTAGTGAAATGTGGGTGTACCTACCTACTATTATTTACACCCCTGTCTAACCGATTACCGGCGTGATGTTATGTTTACTATGATGATGATTAATGTACAATCAATATCAAGAGAGGTCAATGATTTCTATATTGAAACTTATTCTTTTTTACTTCCCCAAAAAGATACGGAGTAGCCAGCCTATTATTAATCTATGAAAATCCATTATAACTGAAACAAATATTTATAAATTCCTAATAACAAGGTTTCATGAAAGAAACAAGATATTTATATAACATTTTTTTTGTTTTTACTTTACCTTATACCTTAGCCTTCATAACAAGACAATTTTCCATTGAAGAGAAGATCTTGAAACCCAACTTTAAGACTCAACTTAATTAGTATGGACTTTTGATTGAACTTGTTCCTGAATATTTTGTTCTGAAAGAGGTCATCGAACTTTCAACAAGAGTATTGTTGTGTATTGAAGATTTCTAAAGCACCAATAAGGCTTTTTCTCGGTAATATTGGATAAATACAAGGTGAAAACGGATCCTTTAACTAAGTAAACCGGGAAAAAAAAAATTGTTGGAAAATAACTTTTTTTGAGGTGAAATGGGTAGGACTCAATGTAGCGCACTCAAAACATTGTGCTGATGGATGCACTAAATAGTACAGGGGTCGTGGAGGTATTATATATACGGAAAAATAAAAATCTTTTTTGCAAAAACTAAAACTGACTTCAAAAAACACAAAAAATGGAAAAGTAAGTATTAGCTTCAGAAGTCGGTTACCATTTTTTTTTTTTTTTTTTTTTTCGGATGGGATATCATCAAATGACTTCTCCCGCTCTGGGCGGAGCAGGAGGGAGTGTCAGACTTTTACTGACTAAAACCCATCCATGTTCCTTCATCGCCCTTTGTGTTCCGGGGCCACGGTATCTCTTTCGAATAGTCCCGCAACCCCGGCAGGCATCGGTCCTTGCGGACCCCTTCCTTTTTGCTGACTCTCTTTGAGGCGCGCGTGGAACACGAATGCGCCGTCGACACGGCCTGTCGTCATGAGACGGACGGACCGCGAGCTAGCCCATAGCCCACCGTCCACAGGCCCGCGCCTACGGTGGCCGGGGGCCACGTGGTGGCCCCCGACGCCCGGGGCGCCTCCCGCGGCGGCCGGGACGCTGTGAGGTTCTCTCCCTCTCACGTTCCGCCCACCTCCTTCTCTAGCATTACTGCTTCGCAAAAGGAGGTGACGGCGTCCCATTCCGTCTCGCTCCGGACCATGGCTTGCACCAGGGCCGGACGCGAGAGGTCGCCGCCGCCAATCGCCGCTTCGAGGACACGGCGGTGCTCCGCCCACGCGGGGCACACCTCCACCGTGTGCTCCACCGTGTCCTCCGGTCGATCCTCGCAGTGGAAACACCCGGGCGTTTCCTACCGCCCGATTCGGTGCAGGAACCTCCCGAAAACACCGTGTCCGGTGAGGACCTGCGTCAGGCGGAAGGTGAGGACGCCGTGGCGTCTCTTCTCCAGCCACTCCTCAAAGAGGGGACTTATCGCCACTATCGTGGCGTGCCCTGCACGGGGTTGCGACAGTCGCTATCTCCATGTCGCCATGAGATCCCGCCGGAAGTCTGTCCGCTGAGCGACAATTTGTCGCGGCAGCGGAGTTTCCCCCCGGCGAAGCGCCTCCGCGCGCCATTCATGCAGGCGCGCGAGGACTATCGCCTCCAGATCCCATGGCGGCAATCCGGCAAGGAGGCACGCCGCCTCGCGGGCGATCGTGCGGTACCCACGGGCCAGCCTTACGGCTACCACCTTTTGGGGCGCGTTCAGGTAGTGGGCTGCACGCAGCCTCAAGGAACGCGCCCACACCGGGGCCCCGTAAAGGGCCATGGACCGCACGACTCCCGCGTAGAGAAGTCGGTGACCTTTGTTTCATTCATTTAGTTTTAAAACAAAAAACTAAATGAATGAAACAAAGGTCACCGACTTCTGAAGCTAAAGTTACTTTTCCATTTTTTGTGTTTTTTGAAGTCAGTTTTAGTTTTTGCAAAAAATATTTTTATTTTTCCGTTTTTAGTTATTCCCAAACAAATAATTGCCATGAATTTATTTTACATTGTTAACATGTCATGGTAATAGGTTTATCCCCAATAAATGGAACTTAACATACCTAACTGTCGAAATCTGGGTGTATTGTAAACATCAAGCATACAGGCGTGATATAACGTCATGATGTTGTATAAACAATAAACATCCAAGCGATTATAGCAATCACGGCAGATTTGCCGTCTTTTTACAAAACAACACACGTAAAAAACATATATCATATGTATACGGTCGAATTGAGAAACCTCCTTCTTTTAAAGCCGGTTAAAAAAAAAGACTCCACGGGACCTTTACTGTAAAGGCATACAATTAAAACTTGTGATAAGGTTGGAACTTTGACCTCTAATATCTTCGTAACTAGAAGGTTCAAAGGTACCTATGCTCCACAACAAAAAAAAAATAGTTGCAACGACAAGGAAATCAAGTGCCTTTTGGCTTCGTTAACGGTCTTTTTGCACCTATTTAATAGATTCCAAATTAATAGATTTAGGAATTCATATTTTACTAGCCGCTAATAAATTATTTAAAATTAAGCTGTATACAAACTGCTTACTTTCTTGTATTAGACGCAAAAGTATTAGATTTACTCATGACTATCCACCGACTTGCTAGCTTGACTGCTGGATATAGGCTTCTCCTTGCTTGTCCCAATCTCTACGCTTCTGTGCTAGCCTCATCCAGATCATACCGCAATGGTAACATTGTCATCTGCACATCTTATCGCCGGACGACCAACACTTCTCTTTCCATTCCATTTGCTTTCACAGCCCTTTTTAAGGACACCATAGAAACCACAACAAACGAAATGCCCACTCTAATACCATCAAAATCCTATAAAGACCAATTCAAAATCAATCAACACTAATATTTCATCATGAAAAAAAAAACAACAGACACCCATCAAATGTGTTCGCTATCTAAATCTTACCATCATTTTCTCGTCTACGTTTTAAGCCTCGTTCAGAGCAGATGAGTACTTGCATGCTGTGAAAGTCACTGCGAGGAAATTGACTGGTTCCGAAAGTGTGGTATGTACAGATTTAGATCGGCATATTTCATTGGATCGGTAAAATATACGATAATTTGATATTCCTACTACAACAGCCCATAACGTCCACTGCTGGACATAAGCCTCTCCCATGATGGGGGAAATTTGCCGTAATCTCCATGCTTGGCAGGCGGATTGGAGATCGCAGTGATGAAAGACTAACAGAAAACGCTGCTGCCCATTCTCTGGTCTACGGAGGCGCAAGGTGTTCTGCCTCAGACATTAGTCGCCTTATACGACACCCGTGAGTGTAATGGGTTGGTTCTATTCTACTCTGCCGGATGCCACACGGCTAGATTCGGCTGATATTCCGGCCGGTGCTGTATCATGACGAATTAGGCCTGTAAATGTGTGTAAGCAAACCCAACCAAACCAACCAAACCAACCCAATTTATTTACTGTGACTAAATAAAATATTATAGTTAAAAAAACAAGCTTGAGATTGAATTCATTATTTCTCGTATTCTTCTCAGCAAACCTGAAAAGTCTGCCATCTTTGGGAGTCCGCCATATTTAGATTTTTTATTTTAAAAGCAAACAATCACAAGCAAGCAAGTAAACACGCCCCGTGTGACCGAAGGTTAACAAAGTACCAAACGTCACTCCAACGTCCCTCAACATCCCACAAAGTCCCGCTTTGTCCCGCTATGTCCCGATATCATGTCATTTTCCACCCGGTCGACCATCCGACGACCCGCCGGCGTGACGACGTGAAAAATAACCTACCTTATCTCTTGGATAAGTATTTCTTTACAATCGAGTTGTTTTTTCGCAAATGATTAATAGATTGCTTTCTTTTTTCTTGGAGATATACTAGCTGTGTTCTTGGGTTTTATTCGTATAATATTTATAATTGTATATCTAAGTTTCTTCCAGACAAACTGTTGGCCAAAATAGCAGAAAACTGGTACCTTGACACAGTGAGGTGGAGGTCGCGGCAGGCCACGAAGGAGATGGCGGTACGAACTGGACAGGTTCCGTCAGAACTGGAAGGAGGACGCGCGTGTTCGCTAGAAATGTAAAGAGTGGAGAGAGGCCTTTGTCCAGGAGTGGGACAGAGCAGGTTAGGAAGAAAAATGTTGAGCAACAGCGAGCTGCGGGCCCGTAAAGCTTAGGATTGATAAACCAGTGACACGGGGCAGACCTTGAAGGGGAATGAACTGAATATTTTCCTTGAGAACTGGGGAGGAGTAGCATAGAATCGTGACCGTTGAATTGAATGGAGGATTTGACCAGCAGTGGGACAAAAATAATGAGGTAGCTATACTAGTATAAGTCGGTGAACGAAGCATTCATTGATTGTGACCAAGTGTGTGTAGGTAACTTCGCTACGAATCTATCTGACCGGCCCATTTTCTAACTTGAATACGGGTCACTGAAGATAAGGTGCTCACTCTCAATCTGCAACATCAGAGCCCTCTTTGAAATGTACAAGTGCCGATAGCAAAAAAAAACGCCAAAAAGGTGTCGTTAATGTTTTTATTTTTCTATAGCCTGACTGCCTGATTATATTGTCCCACACAAATTTTCTTGCAAAAAACCATTATAAAATGGTGTGCCCAACTGACATAATAAGAAGAGACTGAAGAGATTTTAAGTTAATTAAACTATAAACCATAAAATAATCCACACACACATACGCATGCACACTCACACACACACATTCACTCTCACACGACATTAGGTTTTTTTTTTATTTTTTTATTATTGTAATATTATTTTATTTTTGTAAAAAGGTATTTCTCATTTACCTACTTGCCTCGCATATATCACATCAACAAATTACATGTGTTTTAATTATAATTAAACGCAACTCCGGCCCCAATAAATAATTATGTTAAAAATTTTACTCGTTTCGATTTTGTCATAGTGCTAATTTCGGTTAAGAAAATGATTGTAACAATGATTTAATAAATTATTCTTATAAATTATTCTTACTTAGGTATCTGTTTCCCATATTTCAGGGCAAATATTGCTCTAAAATATCAATTTTCACTATGTAATGCCCCTGTTACATGGGACATAAAGCAGTGCTGGTGGATGCTGGTGGTACTGTGGGCGGGGAGCCCACAGTACCGTGGGCCCATGATGATGGTAGCGTGGTTGCTAGACTACCAATTCTTAAGAGTACTTAGTTACTAACAATTTAAATTCAAAAGTTTTTTGTCTGTTTGTGCATTAAGTTTTCGAATTTTCTCCATGCCTTGAAAAGCACGATTGGCCGTTGGTCCCGGCTGCCATTTATAGATCTTTGGCAGTCGTTACAAGTAGTGTCACGGAAGTCTGACAACCAGTTTTACCAAAGGGTACTGTATTACCCAGTGCTAACTGGGTTGTGGAGGAGTTAAACACCTTTACGACCCCCATACTTTTCAATCCATCCATCAAAGCAATGTTTTAAGTGCGTTACATTGAGTTCTAACACAAAACATGATTTTTCACCCCAAAAAAAAAGTCTTTGTGCAGAATGCTTGGTTGACGGCTTCGTGATGAGGTTGTTTACACCTTGTATACTTTTTTATCAGTAGTTTCATTACATTTCCGTGACATAATTCTCGACCACCACGATCCATTTTTGACCTCTACATGAGCAATGCCACGCCAAATTCTTGTTCTTCGTAAAGTAATTATTTCTTCTAAAAACATAAAACAATACTGATTCGACGATCGCGCTAGATATTGCAAATGGTTGACGTAAATTTTTACACCCTCCCCCCATTTCGTATCCGTAGGATGGGGCTCATTAAAATTTTACGCACCTTTTTGATAACTGAACGGAAAAATCAGAAGTTCCAGCTTGATCCAATGTCTACAGGACCAAAGCAATTCAGAGCAAGAGAATCCAAACGAGAATTCATCCGAAGAATCGATCAAAATTCACGCCCGTAATAATCCCCAAAGGGTTTGGTACTAATGATACTTTTCCCGACCGGGGAATTGAATCCTTGACCTCATACTCAGCAGTCGCGCTTACGACCACTTGACCAACGAGGAAATAATCACTGTTTGCATCTTCGTTATGATAAACTTTTCGTTTCAAGAGGATAAGCCACGCTTGCCAAGGTCGGTCCGTGGATTGGGGTGACCATTTATTACATACCGAGTTTCATCCGTGCCTCTGAAAACACGTAAAGCTGTTATTTCCAGCTGTTATTTTTAGATCTTTGACAGTCGTTACAGTTATTCAGTGGCCCAAATGTCTGACAACCAGTCTCACCAAGGGTTATCGCATAACCCAGTAGGTACTCGCTGGGTTATGGAGGTCAGCTTTGCAGTCGCTCATTGAAAAATATTGGTATTCGGCTGCAACCTGTTAGATTAGAGGCCGACGTCAACATAGATAGATAGAAAAATGCTAGGCAGATGATGATACTAGCTAGAGTATGTTCCGAAAAGTACTCGGAAAAAAGTGGTACTTTGTTTTGGGACAAGCCCGCCGCAGTATTTTTAAACCACTGTAACTCCTGAAAGCCAAAATCAACAGTGGCGACCATCAGAAAAGCGCCGAGACAATGAAACACGACGTAGTCCCAGGATCCCGCATGGAAATTAATCAGAAATTAATAGCAAAGGAGTAGGAAAAACAAAATTTCCACTTCTCTTCATATCAACAGCAGACAGAACGAAAGAAGACCAATAGGCACAAAGCCTAGCACCACGGATAAATTATCATAGTAGTAATGATACTTCTGAACTGTCCCGCCACATACGGATTTTTACAGAAATTAACATTTTTGGTATCGAAGTCACGTCTGGTTTGCGCCAGGTGGTATGCCCACATAATTACATGGCTTTTTGTATATTTCCATGTATTTCTGATCAAGGTTTTTTGGATAATTTGATAATGGGGTTTTTGGTTTTGCTGTAGCAGGAGTTTCAGCTGTACAAAGTTTTTAGAAAAGACCATTTACTGTCGTTGTAGCATTTCGTAAACAGTTTACTTCGATGCAAAATAAACGCGTCGGAAAATGTGAAAATGCACTAAAATATTTACTTTCGTTTTCGTGTGGTTAGTGCCTAACCTGGTGTCAGAGTTTTTATGCCGCCCATGGGCCTTTGACTAGCCTTTACATGCAGTCGAAAAATATCTCTCAGACATGCTGGTTTCCTCACGATGTTTTCCTTCACAAAAGCAAGTGATAAACTTTGAGAACTCTCAGCTGAAGCTGTACCGGCTGGAATAGTTAACATGATTCTGTTTCTAATGATAATCTGTTTCTAAATTATACAATTCGCACATGAATCCGAAAATCAGAGGTGCGTGCCTTGAGCTCGAACTCAAGACCGACGTGACTTTTCAGTCCGACAGTCACATTACTAGCTAGACTACCTAATTGTAGACATTTTAGAGAGCAGCAGCCAATGAAAATCGTGATTCCTAAATAAAAAACTATTTGTGAATAATTAAAAAAAAAAACTATACTTAATTAACCAAATTAATGAAAAAAATAATGCTATTTATTTTTATTTTGGTAATTACTAGGTCTAGCCACAGGACAGCGCTTAAACGCGTAACAGCTTGACCTTGAGTTAATACACTGCGTAACATTCGCGAAAGTTTATGTACTTTGACACCATATATAAAAACACTTGACGATCGCAAACTACAAGAGATGTAGCTTAATAATGCAGTGAATAGCTGAATAATTATGGAATCTATTTAAATAAAAATCAAGTTACATAATAATAATTTGATACTGAAAAAAAATGTAGAGCTTGAAAAAACGGATATATCGCTAGTAAAATATTATTTTGATGAAAAACAATTTACTTTTTATCAATTCTTTAACATCAAAATGAACTAGATTATATTTCCTTTCCAATACCATAATCTCATTAATATCTCATTAGCATCATAACAAGAACCTAATTAGAATATAGATACTCACTGTTTGTTTTGATGCGGCAGCGCCCGCGCAAGTTTTTAAACAATTATTTGCGTATTTTTTAACTCTAAGACACCACTTGTTTTTGTTTAAATAACTTAACAATATACTCACCATACTAATTAAGCCGTGTGGTATCCGGCAGAGTAGAATAGGACCAACCCATTACACTCACGGGTGTCGTATAAGGCGACTAATGTCTGAGGCAGAACACCTTGCGCCTCCGTAGACCAGAGAATGAGCAGCAGCGTTTTCTGTTAGTCTTTCATCACTGCGATCTCCAATCCACCTGTCAAGCGTGGAGATTACGGCAAATTCCTCCCATCATGGAAGAGGCTTATGTCCAGCAGTGGACGTTATGGGCTGTTGTAGTAGTAGTAGTAGTACTAATTAAGCACTATGTTTCCGTTATAACACACGTTCTAATTACAAAAAACACTTATTTCTTGTTTAAATACAATCACTATAGGTATAAATACCTATCACTTTTTCGGAGGCAAAATACTGCAACTTCGAGATTCGAAAACGAATTCCCTTTAACATAATATCGTAGTACTGTTCCTCACGAGTACTTTGATATGTAATACTATCCCAGAATAACAAAACATTTGAATTTCGAACTCGCGATGACGCAACACGTCATAAAAATGGCGGGTTTGTTTACATTATGGTTTGACATTTCATTTTAACATCTTGTCAAAGGAATGGGCATAGATAATCGGTATAAAGTTGAGAAATATTGTATTGAGAGGACATAACACGATCAAACCATAGAGAAAGCACGTTTAGTCGATTGTTAAAGCATTTTTTAAGGAGTTAGTTGTAAAATACGCTTGGGTATATATCATACCCAACCGCTAAGTACCCTCCTTGTTTCTGGGTATCTCACATATCCTTATCGCCGCCGTTGAGTTGTAGTTTTTACTAAAAGAGTTATTGTTATATTTAGAATAAGTTTTAATAATAGACTGTCCTAAATATGCAGTGATTCACCCCTAATAGCATATTCATACTTTTGAAGTAACATGAACGTCATGGGATAAGCCATTATAACGATAATTTTAAAATGATAGAAAGAAAAAAAATAAGAAAGTATTTTAAGTAAGTTGAATAACTTCGCGTAGTGAAAAAAACAAATATGTGCTAAATACTCATCGAGCCATTACTACTACATATAGAGAAAACAGCGCGAACACAATCTGTGCGCAACGGGGGGCGGCTAACCCCGTATATATAATGCTGTGGCGAGCAAACGACTGACTGAACTGCGGCCGGCTGACAGCATTTGAACGGAGCAGATTTTGTTCGCAGTGCCTTCTCTATACGTAGTAGTAATAGCTCAATGTAAATACTCCGATACTGAAGAATTTGTGCTTATGGCGAATGTGTGTAGAAACCTCTACACACATTCGCCTTAAGCGCAATAGCACCTATCCGTACGCTTACGCTTACGCTGCCGTGGTCACCCTCAGGAGAGGATAAGCAGAGAACCCCATTATTTACATTCTGGGCGTAAATTCCAGGGTTTATACCCATGAGAACCACTTTCACGTCACCTGGTGACGATACACGCCGCAAACGAGTCACCTTTACCGGCATCCGACGCCCCTACCGGCATCGGGCATCTGGCTTCTCTACCGCCTAGCCTGCGGGTCCTGCATCCTGCTCCTCGGCTCCAGCGTCCCTTAGCTACGCGCAAGTCAGAGCAGTACTTAACGTGCCTACCTCCATACTACAGAAAAGTTATGACGGGTTTTTGTGACCTACGACCTAATTAATATTTTTTTATGAAAGTGATTGTGAGTTTTTGTTAACTAATTAGATTTTACATAATTCCAACGCTTCACTCCAGTGTGCGAGATCAAATTTCTGTAAGCAATCTGTAATCATAATCAGACTGATCGAAATCACGTCTCAAAGACACTGTAAGACCGTTCCAACCCGAAACCGTATCCTTAATACTCACATAGCCTCGACTCACCTATTGTTAGGCATGTATTCGAACCCAGCTAGGAACTATGTATATAATATATTAATTTGTGTAATTCAAAAACCAAGAAATAAACTAAAATAAATAAACTAACAACAAACTATAAAGGGCATCGAAAAACTCCTCCTCAATGCTGTCAGCTGGTAATGTGCCCAAGAGACTGGCGACATTGCCACGTTTTATGGCAGCATTTAGCCTCTGACCAAGGTAAAAGCCAGACCTTGGGTAATTAATTTCGTCACCACACCGGCGAAAAAAAACATCGTGAGGAATCCAGCGGTATACCGCCGTTTACCCGAATTTTATTTGCCCTAATATCATTTGCCATAATAGTCAACAGCCATAATATCATACGACATAATACTCATTTGCCCTACTCTCATTTGCCATATTAGTCACGTGCCAGAATCATTGTTTCCCATAAAGTCACTTACCATAACATCATTTGTCATAATCACTGTAAGCCCTAATTATCTCATGCCCTAATTATCACATGCCATAATTATGAAATGCCATAACATAATTTGCCATCGACATCGGGTGTGTAACGGTTGTTTATATCAAGAGAAATTGGATGCAATTGGGACTTTAGGGCACCCCGACTCGGACAGGTTAGGTTAGAAGGGGATGGCGGGGTCGTGTGAGCGAGCGAAGCGAGCGAATAGACCCCGCCATCCCCTTCGTGGTTATTTTTTTATAAACCACACAGAAGTAGGAGCCCCGTCGACCTAACCCACCATCAACAATGTAATGATTATTACGGGGCTTAAATATTTGTCTAATACTTGTTATGCCATTTAAATATTATGTCTAATTTTTTTTTTTTTTTTTTTTTTTTTTGAAAAATATTTTTATTTAAACAAAATGCTTCAAACAATGATTTGTGTTTGGAGCCTCCTTTTAGGCAAACAATGCCTGTGTTAGGAGACTCCGCTCCTCCATATCTTAGAAATATTTGTTACATCACAGCAAAATTGCTATTTCATAATCTAATAATTATTATGACACATAAAAATAAGGCAAACAATACTTATGGCATTCGTATCTTATGGTATCTAAAATTCGGGCAATTAAAAGTATGTCATATGTCTTTTAGGGCAAATGAAACATTCGGGCAAATGAAATTCGGGTAAATGATGATTATGGCATATAATCTTCGGGCAAACAATAGACAACCGAATCCAGCATGTCCTATAATGAAATATGAATACAAAAACATGTGAAATCCATGAACCCGCATTGGGACCCCATTATGAATTACGGGCCACTCCCTCTCATAAAGAAGAGGCTTTTCTGCCCAGCAGGGGGAATACTATTATAATTTATATTTTTTTTTTATTACCAGAAAGACACAAATCTAAAAGTTTTACAAAAACAATTTAAAAATAAAAATGAGCATTTCCAACAAAAGTGAATCGGTGGTGCCTGTACTAATGATTAAAATCATTGTATCACATGTCACTAGACTGCTTATTATGAAATAATAGAGAACAATTTCACTCCGACAACAACAAATTTGTTTTTCAGGTTACTAGGTGTTATTCTTGACAATTCCACGAAAGCTAATTAATTATTTGATGTTTAGAAAACAATATGAAATTAGTTCAAAAACTCACCAAAATTGTCCTTATTTTGTCCTTATTGTCCTTTTTTTTGGTTTTTGTCCTTTTTGGTCCTTTTTGGATGTTTATATGTATAATAAGTATGTATTTACAAACAAAAAGTATCTATGTAGTATATCAACTAACTGGTGTCCACAACACAAGCCTCGTTGCATAGTGAGGCACTAGATGGCGCTGTGTGTAATGTCCAGCGATATTTATTTATTTTATTTTCTCGGAATTATTTTCCTTGACACGACAACACTCTTACTCACTTTCGCGAGCGGTGTCGTGTGAGAATCGCATAGCGATTAATGGTAGCTGTCTTCTTCAAATGATTTTAAACCATAAAATATTGACGGTTAAGTTCAAAATCTAATGAGAAAATTTGACGGTTTTTAGTAACTCGATGCACTGGACGGGACTGTACATCGATTCAAAAGCAAAGATTTAACGTTAGACAAGTCCTTTTAAGTGTCAGTAAAAAGTATTCACATTGAAAACACTGAGCTCATACATTTTGTATAGAACAATAGAAGCAATTTTATTTAGGGCATGAGGAACGAGACAATACTATTAAAGCCAATACCATAGTAAACGATACAGAGACTATACTTTTAGGCGCAACCGGGCTACTCTTGTAATTTAAATCTTTAACCAAAAGCAAGTTTGTTTATTTCACAGAGCACAAAATTGTAACAAATCGTACCATATCGAACATGAGCTTAAACGACTTTACGAACAATATTAGTGCCTGAATTGGACACAATTGGTATTTGACGAAAGCTAAGGCATGGTAAGAAATTGTTACAGGCCTTCAGTTTTAAATAAACAGTGACGTTTACTTAAAAGAAACATGAACCTGCTGGCATGCTTGAATTTCATGGAATGACTTTTTAATGAAAAAGACATTGAATAGTAGCTCGTGGCTATATAATAACAGCCGCTCGGGTCGATCGTTAGGTTAAGCCGTGCTTGCCTAGGTTGGTCTGTGGATGGGTGACCGCCCATTACATACCGAGTTTTCTCCGTGCCTCGGAAAGCACGTTAAGCTGTTGGTCTCGGCTGTCATTTGTAGATCTTTGACAGTCGTTACGTAGTCACGAGGCCCAAAAAGTCTGACAACCAGTCTTACCAAGGGATATCGTATTACCCGGTACTAACTGGGTTGTGGAGGTCAGATAGTCAGTCGCTCCATGTAAAATACTGGTTTTCAGCTGCATCCGGTAAAACTGGAATCCGACCCCAACATGTTTGGAAAAGGCTAGGCAGATGATGATGAGTCATTGAATAGGATTAAATGAACTTAGAGGCTTGTATTGACGATTTTAATGATTATAACTCAGTAAAGCCATATTAATGTTACGTCTGCGAGTCATATTTTAATCAACATACGACCAGACACTGAGCTGCAAATTGCAAAAAACGTAAGAAAATTTTGAATTTCGCGAGCTACGAGTATCCTGGCGATTCCACCAGGCGTCTCCGTGCTTTTTAGTTTATCTATATACTCGTAGATGATCGATAGTCGTTAAATTTTATAGTGTCTCATCAGAGGTAGTGCTTTGTGCTCATTAGAGCTATTATATCTTGTTGATCACCCTGTAAAAGTTGGTTTTGTAGTTTAAAGTTAAGATTAAACCCATTTGCTAAATATTGCCAGAAGTGAACAACATTATCTTACTATCTATACTTTTTACTAAAAGCGTGCTAAATATTTATCACCATTTTGTGTGTATCATCAGTGTTGTAGAACTTCTGGTGGCGTGTCTTAAATATATCGACCAGTCACGTGATTTTTTATCTCGCCAACGCACGGTCTCGCTGAAAAGCACAGCGAGACCGTTAGCGTTACATTTATTTATGTGCACTATCACTGATTTTTCTTGACTCCTGAATAGTTTTTGAGCCGTTTGTGTCCCATAGGGTCTGACGGCCTTCTTAGATAGTGTTCTGTCTCACATTCAGTGTTCCGTAAATCTTTCTTCATAAATATTAGCTGATCCATCCACGGACCGACCTAGGCAAACACAGCTTGTGTTTGCTTAGGTCGGTCCGTGGATGGGTGACCATCCATTGCATAGGTACCGAGTTTACTTTGGGCTTTGGAAACGACGTTAAGCCGTTGGTCCTGGCTGTCATTTGTAGATCTTTGACAGTCGTTACAGGTAGTCAGTGGCCCGAAAATCTGACAACCAGTCTTACCAAGGGATATCGTATTACCCAGTACCTATTAACTGGGATGTGGAGGTCACATGTAAAATACTGATATTCAGCTGCATTGGTTTAGACTAGAAGCCAACCTCAACATAGAGCGAAAAGGTTAGATAGATGACGAAGATTTTCGGACAAAAAAGTTGCAGCAAAAATCATTACAAACTCCGTTCAGTTGAATACTGGTGTATTCAACTTCAGATCAAAACTGCACAAGACAAAGTTATTTTAAAGAGAATAACAAAATCTTTAACAGAGACACTTTCAAGCATTTGAATATTCCGAAGTCCATATTTTCTCGTTTCGCCTCGTAACTCGGCGTACGATGATAAATATACCGCAAACCGGTTCAAACTCGATCGGGCCAGTTACTACTGGCTCATATGTCATTGGATTTTGATTGTGTGGTGCGACAGCGTTAGTTTTGTGGTCTCTATTGTAGGTATGAAATAGGTGCTACTAGATCGTGCGAAGTAAAAAAGTGATGGATATTAATGTTGATGGACGAATAGGGAGAGAGAGGACAAAGAATAGATGGTTGATTGTGTGAGGAATGATATGAAAGAGAAAGTAGTAAATGATGCCGTGACGTCTGAAAGGGGAGAATGGGAGAAGACAACGTGTTGCGCCGACCACAAGTAGAATGGGACAAGGGCAGGAAGGTGTTGATGATGACAGTAAACATTGAGAAGCTGTCCGCTCGCGACGTTTTTGGTGAATCAGCCTTTTGCCCAACATTGTTAGGATAGCTTCTAGTGTGATCTCCACAACCCACTTAGAACTTGGTAATACGATACCCTTTGGTTTTCAAGTTGTTAGATTTCCAGGCCACTGACTACCTGTTACGACTGTCAAAGATTAGCAAATGAAGCTTGCATTGTATATGAGGAGGTTAGGAACAAAAAGTGACATTTACGTATTTTGTTCCGTTCGGTTTTTTTTTTATCGGCTCAAAATGTTAAATTCTATCTGTAAATCCCAAGATTTTGTTCAAAAAGTGACTAGCTTCATAGAAAATTCGATCTGATCTTTCGGAACAAAAAGTTACATTTTTACTCAATCACAGTGATTATTAAGACTTGAATTCAAAAAGTGACATATTCTTAGGAAATACGTTTGAAGAGTCTTTAGTCGGTTCAAACCGAGTATATTTTCCCTAAAAAATGAATCGATTTTAAGTTACGATTCTGTTACTCGGTTCCCCCTAGAAGTCATGTCACCCCCTATCTGAACAAACACTGTATGCTCAAAATGAAGTCGAGGCGAAAGTTACACCTAGCGTGCCTTCTTTTTGGTGTTATTAGGACTACGAAACCGAAGTATTTGTACGACAAGATAAGTTGGATGACTAGTAGACGAGAGTGCGCACCTAGGCTATGTGCGCAGCAATTATCGACACAGTCTCATAGGACAGCAGCTTTTAGGGGTAGTTTCCGATACGCTGCATCTAAAGTGTGGAATAACATTCCCCCACCATTACGGGTATTGAGCACTATACACACATTCCGAACACGATTGCGGCAGTATTTGTTAGCAGCACAGCAGAAATTGGATATGGTCGCAATTAATGTTTCAATCATATAAACGCTTAGCAATTTGCAGCACCTGCGTACGAGTGCACCGTGTACGTACCTACTTATGCATACACGCGAACTATTGCGACACTGTTCACGGGCCATATCTTCTTTCAAGTACTGAACCTGACACACACTGAGCGCCACAGCAACTTAATACAGCGAGTACCACAGCTACTCCGACGACTAATCTGCTCTCAATGTCTCGAAATAAGACGACAGCCATCAGGGGATGTTTCATGATGGTTTCATGCCGCCACGCGCTGTTGGAATGATTTGCCATCTTCCATAAGATACCTAAAACAAAAGAAAATTTTAAAATTACTTACATTTTTGTTTAAGTGAAAACATACCAGCAAATACATTAGGTATAATCAAATACTCACATAAGGTTTATTATCTATCGGCAAGGCATATCGATCCAAGCGGCTCGGGACGGTATCACGAATTCACAAGAAAACGCGTTTAGGTACTTGTTATTAAGCGTCGCGCGTCGACCAGATACAAGTAGGTAGGAATAACACGCGAAAGCGTCGCGTGAGCAGGAGCACAGAGACTCGTGCGGCGCCGCGCGCCCCTCTGACTTTTTGACGCAGGCATAGTAGGTACGTCATCGCGCTAACAGGTACACAGGAGAAATGTGATCGTCGCCGCGTCGTATCCGTATGATCGACGGCGCGCGGCTGCGGAAAGGTGGGAGCGAGACGAAAACACGCCATGTCCTATTAATACTGTACAATGTACCTATATAGGTTAATTTTATTTATTTATTTTTTTAGCCTGCACACACCTATTCGTATATATACATATTGTCTTTGTAGTGGATATTATATTTCATTTATGTAGTTGTTTTATGTTAAAACTAAAGTATTACTACGTACTTTATTTTCTTTTAAAATATGCTGTCTTGGCTTATGTCTGTATTTATTTTTTGTTAAGTACCTACCAGTGTTACGTACCTACATTTTTATTTATCCGAACTCGTAAATATACATTTAATAAATTTACTCGTTATCTATTTATTTGTAACCATTTATTTATATATTATGTTTGAAACTGTTTTTCATTCACTTCCCCTCAAGGTTCATTGGAAGACCAGCGTCAGACAGCATCACCTGTCTGGCATGAATGCTGAAATGGACCTTTTTGGCGCAGCCGTGAGGCACACAGCTCATATTATGTTTTCCTTCGAATTTGTATGTTTGTACGAGTATATTATTGTATGTGTGCTATAATTATAGCTGACGTCAAATAAATATTTTTTCTTTTTTTCTTTCTTCTCTTTCTTTCTTACAAAAGCTGACATTTTACAAAATTATTGTATCAAATAGTGACATTTACAAGCTATTGGATCGAAGGGTGTCAATTGATATGTATTTTATTTATTACTAGCTGATGGCCGCGGCTTCGCCCGTTTGACAAATAATATACTAAAACCTTCCTCTTAAAAAACCTCTATCCCTCTATCTTTTGAAAAACCCCGCATCAAAATCCGTTACGTGGTTTTCAATATCTAGGCGTACATAGGGAGAGACAGACGCGGCGGGAGACTTAGTTTTATAATATGTTGAGATTTTCCAAATTTCAAAACCAGCAAAATAACCATAAAATACTAAATTTTTATACAATAATTGACACATAAATGGTTAATAAAAAATTATAAAAAATTACTTAGAACAACTTGAATATTTATTTTCTCAATTTAATCAAAAAGTTAAAAACTGTAAATGACACTTTTTGTTCCTAAACTCCTCATATATCATCACTATCAGATTCCTGCCTTTGTCCCATGTTACTCGGAGTTGGTGCAACACGTATTTTCTTCTGTTCTCTATAAAAGGCAAAGCAAAGTCACATATATATATATATCTATACTAATATTATTAAGAGGAAAGATTTGTATTTTTCTATGTGACGAATAAACTTAAAAACTACTGGACCGATCTGAAAAATTCTTTCAGCAATGGATAGCTACATTAACAGCGAGTAACATAGGCTATATTTTATCCTCGTACTCCCACGGGAACGGGAACTACGCGTGTGAAACCGTGTGACGTCCTCTAGTACCTTAAAATTTAAATAGCTTTTCAAACACAAACTCCTCCAACTCAATAACAAACCGTTCAACCGCAACCAATAGTAGCACGTTTTCCATCGGGCAGTGCATTTGGCGTACCCTACATATTGACACGTGCTTCTCTTACTAAATATCTCGTAAGAATACACATCGATGCATTACTTTATACGGAACGACGGAGATTTTGACATGTGTCACCGGCAGATATTGAGGCTTTGGGAGACTTGATTTTGAAAATATTTAAATATTTTCGTGTTTTATTTTTGGGGATGAAACACGCTTTGCTAGGTGTCCTGCCTAAGGGCGTATACACGTAGAACGCTGGCTGGAGCTGACTGCCAGAGCTTAAATCGGTGCTGGTTACATCTAGTATAAGCCAAAACTGGCTGTAAAAAAAAATGTTTCTGGAGTATTTTTTTTATTTCTATAAAAACTTTGTTTGTCCACTTTTATTTTTGAAATACATGTTATTCTCCGAAAATTATTCTCTTTAGGGTTCCATACCTCAAAATTTAAAAAAAGGAACCCTTATAAGATCACTTTCTTTTTCGTCTGTCCGTCTGTCTATCTATCACCACCGATTTTCTTAGGAACGGGTGGGACCTAGCAAGTTGAAATTTATACCAGGTACTGAAGTCTATAGTCCCTATTAGGTGTATAAAAGTAAAGGTCCTGAGTCAACACGATAAAAAGATATGCGTAAATTTAGATTTTCGCGAAAACATTACATTTACATGATTTTATATATCTCGCATTTGTAACCCTAGCGATTATTTCACTGTCAAGTACCTTAGAGTTAATCTGTGAACAGCGTTGTGGGCTGCAATATTGTCTATTAGCTTTGTATATGTTTCTTATGTCTATGGTTTATATTGCAGTTGTTTGTTGTTCATTTTGAATAAAATAAAATAAAAAACTTGTAAGTTTCAAAATGTACCTTAATTTTCAACTTTTTTTATTTTTCGGAATCTTTCCTTTAACCCTGCTTTTAACCAAAATTGAAAATTCTAGGTCAACCGGAAGTACCTTATAAGTTTTTGGTCGAAAACGTATAATATGGTAGTTCCCATTGACCTAGAATCACGAAATTTGGCGAGAAACAATGTCCTACAGCACATGTAAAGGTAAAAATCTGAATACCGTAAATCTGTTGTTTAATAACAAAATAGATTTGTATATTACAAACTTATTGTTTGCGGTTGGTGCAGTAGCCGTTTAATGGGATCGAACAGCAAAGTTAAGTTTGTCCTTTAAAAAGTTTGTACGGAACCCTCGCTGCGCGAGTCCGAATCGCCCTTGGCCGGTTTTTTATTTATAGGATGTACACATTGTTTTCGCCTTTTGAAATAAACATTTCCTAACAAAAAAATATCTTCGTCTGCTGACCTCAATAATTTTGCACGCTACCGACTGACTGCTTTTTTTTTCGAGCCAGCTTCGGCTAATACCCACTTTCTTTATGTGGAGGTAATCGGAACGGACCAGCACCGATAAGTGCTGACAGTCTGCGCCGTTAGCCAGCGTTCTACGTGTTTACGCACTTACTCCATTTTGAGTTCCTTATCGCAATTACCAATAGCTTTCGAAGACCTTCGTACGTCCCAAATGCCCTCTGAAAATGTGTAGCTGGATAATTATGTCGTTGTTTGTACGTGTTTAAAAGTGAATTTTAAAAACATATCTATAAAATCTACACTTAGTTGAACATTACTTTTAATGTTGTTTACCAGATTTCAGACAACGACAAAATGTTATACAAAGAATGCACATGACTGGTTCTGAACAATAAAATAAAAATATTAGTACTGGTATAAATACGGTGAAATAAAATTTCTAAGAATATTGCATAGTTTTCGTATCCGTTTATTAAAAACATAACCCTGTCCTCTGCTGACGCGCATTCGCGTAAAAATAGAGCTGATGTTACATTTTTTTGGAATCTCAAACAACTATAAAATTGATATAAAAATATTTTAGCAAACATACTGTCAAACAATGTTATGGCACCAAACATTATTTTATGAGCCAGCCTTCCTGGTTTTCATGTATTCTGTCTTAAATTCCAAATTAGGCCCAATCCTTGTGGTAAGAGTCCAGCTCTTCACACTATTTGTTTCTGGGCCTACTGTGTCACCGGGTTCTGTTTTTCAGAACCAATTTTGTTGCCACTTAGACCCAAATTTGATGCGAAATGCGGCTGCCTGCCAGTTCCATTTTAATTTAGCGGCTGTATTGCAATTTTACAAACGTTTGCGATAACATACCTTAAGTTATTTTATTCGTATTCAAATCTTATTTTTAAAGGCAGCGTAATTAAAAGCATCATTATCATCAGCCTATAATGTTCCCATTGCTGGCACACGGCCTCCTCTCAATAAGAGGAAATGGGCTATAATCCACCACGCGGGCCCAGTGTTTATTGGTAGATGTCACATGTCTTCGAAGTCATCTTTCGTAAGTCGGGGCCGCCACCACTGGGCCACCGCTGCTCTCAGAACAGAACGGAATTAGCAATTGAAAATTATACATTCTCCTACTTCCTACTAATATTATGAATGCGAAAGTTTGTGAGGATGTAAGGATGATCGTTACTCTTTTACGCAAAAACTACAGAACGGATTTGGATGAAATTTAGCGCACACATAGTTTACAACTTGGACTCGTATACTTTTTATCCTGGTGGTATGATCCCATGGGACAATTAATTATCGAACTCCATGCGGGCGAAGCCGCGGGCATAAGCTAGTCAAACATACGAGTATTATTAGAATCTTTCCGTCACTGATACCCTAAGAAGGTTATCGGTTGGTCACAAATTATTATAACATCAAGCCTGTAATCCCCAAACGATTAGTCAGAGGTGAACCTAATAGAAATCCGAAAACGCACAAAAGTTTTCGATATTGGAAATCGCGTTACGGAACTCAAATGGAGTTGGGCAGGACACCTAGCAGGGCGCAGTTATGACAGGTGGACCAAGGCTGTCACTGAGTGGCGTCCAAGAACTGGAAAAAGGAACGTGGGTCGTCCGGCGGCGGCGGCGAGATAGAAAGAAAGAAAGAAAAAGCATTTATGATGAATTCCGTTCTAAACCGTGACACAAATTCTTCATTCAGACGTTTTTCGCAAAACTAAATTCTCTCCACGGTTTTTTGGTCCACAAAACATATAAAACTCTTAAGATAGATATCAACAGTATCTAATATTATTAATTAACCCATTAAAGTGTATCCCTTAGATAAATCCTTGGCCAAGTTTCATGGTATTTTCAAAATTGGATAATTGCTTTTTATGATATAGTAGGAATTACCAGAATTTATAGAAGGCAGTTTGTTATCTTTAGCAAGATAAAATTGGGGCAAAAATGATATTCTATTAGATGGCTTGAAAATAACTCAATTCGGTTTCCTAGAAAGATATTTTCATCCACGTTTATTAAAAATGTTTTTACTGAATGTCTGACCACGGGGTATCGTGTTTCCAAATAATTGGGTAGTGCAGGTAGAAAGGTAGTCGCTCCATGTGAAATACTCCTATTTGGTTAGACCATCCAACATAGGGAAAAGGCTACATAGTTGTTTTTTTTTCAACTTGTTTTTTGTTTTAAACTGCTATGCACAAGGAAAAACAATTTTGTTAATGTCTAAGTTTTGGATTCCACTCGCGTCCGGGCGGTGTTCGACAGACTATTTGAAAAACAATACGAGGCAGTCACATTTCTGTTCATTTAAATAACGAACAGAAATGTGACTGCCTCGTTGATCCAGTGGTCGCAAGCACCACTGCTGAGCATGAGGTCCTGTGTTCGATTCCCAGGTCGGGGAAGTGTTAATGGATTTTTTTTCTCAGTAGTTATCACGGAGTCAGAATGGCAAGGCAATAGGCTCACCACCAATCGCCCGCTATCACATGGGACTTAAACATAACTGGCGAAACGTGGGTGTACTATTAGGTGCACTTCTGCCTAATCCTTCGGGAATAGGGTAGACGACAAAAAAATCTTATTAGTCCGTCAGACAGATTTCCAAAATATATTGGACACATATTTTTTCTTTTTTCACGTAAGAAAAAAATGAAGACGAAACAGTGCATCGAAAACTCGTGAGTACATTTTTTACTCAAATTTGACGACACAAGCCCCCACTCATAATCTTTGTCACGTTTCATCTTCGTCAATTTTTATTAATTTGATAAAACAAAAAACACGTGTCCAATATTTTTCAATAATCTAACTGACGGACTGAACAGAATCATATTTTTTTAAGTCAGTCATCATGCATATTGCGGCTCTGGCTTAAACTAAAAATCGACCCGAGCGCCTGTTATTATTGTTACGAGTTGGGTATGGGATAAATTAATTACTACCGAAGAAACAACAAATAACTTTAATAATCACAAAACACTTATAACTCAATCCGCCGCAAAGCCGCACTATGCATGATGACTGACTTAAAAAAATATGATTCTGATATTTTTTTAAGTCAGTCATCATGCATAGTGCGGCTCTGGCTTAAACTAAAAATCGACCCGAGCGCCTGTTATTATTGTTACGAGTTGGGTATGGGATAAATTAATTACTACCGAAGAAACAACAAATAACTTTAATAATCACAAAACACTTATAACTCAATCCGCCGCAAAGCCGCACTATGCATGATGACTGACTTAAAAAAATATGATTCTGATATTTTTTTAAGTCAGTCATCATGCATAGTGCGGCTCTGGCTTAAACTAAAAATCGACCCAAGCGCCTGTTATTATTGTTACGAGTTGGGTATGGGATAAATTAATTACTACCGAAGAAACAACAAATAACTTTAATAATCACAAAACACTTATAACTCAATCACAAATACACTACTGATTACTATTCGCTTAGATATCGCACTTCTAGTTTACTTCGATTCGCTTCGTTGTGTAGCCAAAATCAGACTGCCTACTCCCTAGTCGGAGAACTCGCTGCTGCCCAGTAGTGGGCTGCGGCTGGCGGGGTATGGGCAGCGCCCTTTGTCCCGCGGAATCCTTCTGTGCCCGTAAACATACGGGCACCATCATTGTGGTGGCCATGTAGGCCTCGGCCGACGGCGAGCGCGCTTTCGCCGCTCGCCTGTGAGTTAGTGTCATTTTGTGTCGGTAGGGGCGCCACGGTGTTAACCGTATCTTCACGCCGCCTCGGCGGTCTGTCACCGCCAGGTGGAACTCCCGGTGCCCCGGGTGAAGCCCGGCGGATGATGACCAGCCAGAGGCGGCTGGGGCTGCCCCTACCGGGCAGGGGGCCCCCGCCCACGCCTACTCCCTCAAACACGTCGACTATTTATATAGCGACCGAACGTTCGAGAAAGAACCACGACTTCCTAGAATCCTCTAGAAGTCTAGACAATTCCATAGTGGGTCATTGTCCTTCGAGAAACTTCCACAACTTGTACCAAGGAAAGAAGTAGGTACTTTATGCTCTCGGCGTACGGTCGAAATTACAATGACAATTCCTGATGTTCTTTAGGTAGTTTGCGAATTTGTACCTACATTATTCGAGACTCGTTCTACCTACATACTACTACCTACCTACTTGTAGGTACCTACTACCGTAATTGTAGGTAAGTACGGGTACGACGAAACATTACTTTAGCCACGAGCTACTTACTCCATGCAGAATCTTTAAGGCTGATGCTCCAGGGTAGCCCGCGAAATTCAAATTTTCTTATGTTTTTTTGCAATTTGCAGGCCAGTGCTAGCTTGTATGATGATTGAAATATGGTTCGCGATTGTAAGACGTATGTAGTTACAGAATTATAATCATCAAAATCATCAATACAACCCTCCAAGTTCATAAAGGTCGAGAAACGATTTTTTCAAGGTCAAAGTCATTGCTAGCTACCTTTATGAACTTGGAGGGTTGTATTGATGATTTTGATGATTATAATTCTAAAACTACCTATGTCTTACAATCGCGAACAATATTTTAATCAACATACAATAGGTTGTATGTTGATTAAAATATTGTTCGCGTGCTAGGGCACTGGCCTGCAAATTGCAAAAAACGTAAGAAAATTTGAATTTCGCGGGCTGGTTTGAGCATTCACCTTAAATGAAGTAGCAATAACTCAGTCACAATTTAAACCAATAACTTCAAGTGAGTGGACAGGAAACGTATTAAACGTAGCTGTTAACTATCCAATTGGACTTTTATCTTCAAAATTTGCTGAAAATCCTTTTGCAATTATGAAATTTATACGACAATTTTGTTCAGTACTTCTTGGCACCGTCTTCAAGTTTTAATTCTAGAGGCGTGTGTGACCAGATGTATGAACTTGGACGAGGCGAAAGAAGTATTTAGGGATCTGCCTGCTCCCATCCGAAAAAGGCGTTAGTTTTTATTTGTACTTTTCTTTTCATTTACCTGGGTGCGACTGCTTACCTGGTCTCCACAATCCAATCAGTCAGTGGGTATGGCTAATATGAAACGCAAATAACGCGCATTGAGCGTGGAGTTGCGGTTATCAGCCCGTCCTATAATACAATTTACAAAGATAACATTATTTTATTTTACCTGTTACTGTACACCTCAGAAAAACAAAGTACAGAATCATTAACTTAAAATTACGGTAATCATTACGTAAATAATCAATGAACAGTTAAACCAACACATTAAACCCACACCAATCTGTTAACATCGATTACAGCTGCATTAACAAAAGAAGAGCGCCTATTACCAGCCTCATTTAATGATACAGCTCATTGATTACTACCATTTGTAGGATAAAGGCTGGTAATGTGGTATTGGGGTACGTCCCGTTTGGTTACTTTCCCATTTCGAGAACTAAACAAAAGACGTGCAAAACAAGTGGAAAAATGTTCCAATTCAGAACTATTTTAATCTTCATACATTTAATCCCATTTCGTCAACCATTATTTTCAGCTGTTTTTTGTATAGTACAGTCAGCTCCCAAAGTTACAAGGAAACCATTTGTTGATGCTGCTATTCTTTGTATCTCTCTGGCACACTAAGGTTTGATACGAGAAAACTTTTCTTTTATTTTATTTTTTTCGGATGGGAAATCATCAAACGACTTCTCCCGCTCTGGGCGGAGCAGGAAGGAGTGTCAGACTTTTACTGACTAAAACCCATCCATGTTCCTTCATCGCCCTTTGTGTTCCGGGGCCACGGTATCTCTTTCGAACAGTCCCGCAACCCCGGCAGGCAACGGTCCTTGCAGTCAGTCAGCAAAAAGGAAGGGGTCCCTTCCTTTTTGCTGACTCTCTTTGAGGCGCGTGTGGAACACGAACGCGCCGTCGACACGGCCGGTCGTCATGAGACGGACGGACGGCGAGCTAGCCCATAGCCCACCGTCCACAGGCCCGCGCCTACGGTGGCCGGGGGCCACGTGGTGGCTCCCGACGCCCGGGGCGTCTCCCGCGGCAGCCGGGACGCTGTGAGGTTCTCTCCCTCTTACGTTCCGCCACCTCCTTCTCTAGCATTACTGCTTCGCAGAAGGAGGCGACGGCGTCCCATTCCGTCTCGCTCCGGACCATGGCTTGCACCAGGGTCGGACGCGAGAGGTCGCCGCCGCCAATCGCCGCTTCAAGGACACGGCGGTGCTCTGCCCACGCGGGGCACACCTCCACCTTGTCCTCCGGTCGATCCTCGCAGTGGAAACACCCGGGCGTTTCCTCCTGCCCGATTCGGTGCAGGAACCTCCCGAAAACACCGTGTCCAGTGAGGAGCTGCGTCAGGCGGAAGGTGAGGACGCCGTGGCGTCTCTCAAGCCACTCCTCAAAGAGGGGACTTATCGCCACTATCGTGGCGTGCCCTGCACGGGGTTGTGACAGTTGCTCTCTCATGTCGCCATGAGATCCCGCCAGAAGTCTGTCCGCTGAGCAACAATTTGTCGCGGCAGCGGAGTTTCCCCCCGGCGTAGCGCCTCCGCGCGCCATTCATGCAGGCGCGTGAGGACTATCGCCTCCAGATCCCATGGCGGCAATCCGGCAAGGAGGCACGCCGCCTCGGGGGCGATCGTGCGGTACCTACGGGCCAGCCTTACGGCTACCACCTTTTGGCGTTCAGGTAGTGGGCTGCACGCAGCCTCAAGGAACGCGCCCACACCGGGGCCCCGTAAAGGGCCATGGACCGCACGACTCCCACGTAGAGCCTCCGGCAGGAGGCGTTTGGCCCCCCCAGGTTGGGCAGGAGCCGTAATACGAGAGAACTCAATTTTGAATTTGAACAGAAAGTATTAGGAGAACAGATTAGGGTTCCGTACAAAAAATAAAAAAAACGGAACCCTTATAGTATCACTCGTGCGTCTGTCTGTCTGTACGACCGTCTGTCACAGCCAATTTGCTCCGAATCTACTGAACCAAATCAGGTGAAATTTGGTAGGATGGTGTAATCCTATGACCCAATCACAGATGTACAAAGAAAAATTTTTTTTTTTATTATGCCTCACGTTCGTGGGACAAAGTAGGAAATTAAAAAAAAGTTAAGCAAACCTTACTGTGTCACATATCATGAGAAGGGCTTGTTATGAAGATCGCAAATTTATTATTGTAAAATAAACAGTTTTGATTATATTCATGGAAGAAGACGAAAATTGACCATGCCCCCCCCTCTGATCTCCGAAACTACTGAGCCTAAAATTAAAAGAAAATACAAAATATAGTTTGCTTTGCAAATAGATAAAATAATAATAATAGACATGTCAATAGACTATAGAAAAATTTATAAGAACTCTATCAATTGAAAATAAGGGTCATTTACGGGGGAAAAATTAGGAAATTGAAAAAAAAGTTTAGCAAACCTATCTCACTTATCAAATGAAAAAGCTCGTTACAAGAATCTAAAATTGTTTTTGTAATTATTGTACAATAAAAAGTTTTGGTTTTAATCATGAAAGAAGACGAAAATTGAGCATTCCCCTCTGATCTCCGAAACCACTGAAAAATTATAAGAATTCTATCAATTGAAAATAAAGTGGTAAACTCAATATAATACGTTGACTTGCGGAAAATAGGTGTACCTATTGTAAAACATACCACAATTGAATAAAAACATTCAACTTTGGCATTGTACGGAACCATCTCGCAACTCGCACTTGGCCGGTTTTTTATTTCCAGTGAATGTCAATGACAGCGTTTAATCAATATCATATTCAGTCACCGGGTGTTAATTGATTTACAGTTATCTGAAAATGAGTAGTATAATTAAAAAACCCAATTCTGTTGTATTCCTTCAATTGGAAACATCGTATAAAGATCGGGTTGTTTCTACTCTTTGAAGTAAAAAAGTAAATAGATTAAGTAGGTAGTTTTATTTTTAATGTATGTCTTTATTTAAAAATGCAAATACATCTGTTAAAATAAATACAATTGAAGTTTAGTAGTTTAGTAAATTCAAATCATACGCAATACGCGTATGATTTGATTTTTTTTTTCATATTTCATTGTTGACTTTTTTTATACGCAAAAAAACTAAGCATGCCATTTGCTTCTACTCTCCATACCCATTTTTTCGGAAAGTGATAAAAATGTCACCTGTATAAGTTTGTTTTAAAAAACACTTTAACACTTAAGTTTCACGCAGAGCATGCTAAAATAAGATGGAAATGTTGTAACGCATAGCAAGAAACACCTTTCAATAAGTTTTAATGTTTTTCTCTACATAAAAGTATAACCTACATGCCATACCATACCATACCATGCCAAGTGGCAATAAACAGAAAGCTAATCGTTAATGTGCGCCATCCCTAACTCTACTCTATCTCGTATTCTTGTAGCGTGTATTGTAATACGATACTTTTTAGGACAGTCTTGTGGCTAATGAACAGTTGCTGCTGTGACATGGTGTATCTAATTCTGCGGATATTCGAGACCTTTCCCTACTTGTATACTATAATTCGTTTTAGGTTGTCTTAGGTCATTGTAAGAATTAAATAATTTGTGAGTGAATATTCCTACCGTACTCACAATCTTCGAATCGAATTACATGTGACTAAAAAATTGATGAATATAATCTAATCAAAATCAAAGCATTTATTTCAAGTATGCCAGTTACAGGCACTTTAAGGCGTTAATTGTAGAAACAAAGATGAAAATTAATTGTAGCTACAGTCCCAGTCACAAGACATAAAAACTGTGAAAGTACTGTAGTTGCCCATTCCCTAGCGTAGATATCTATGGAGAAGAACGGGCAAGAAACTCCGTGGACACTCTATTAAATCAAAATATTGTTACAAAATCTTGGTTACATCATTCATGTTGAGATCGTATATTATGTGAGAACAATGTAGCAAGATGTGCACGTTAAAATAGTCCATACTAAAAAAAAAATAAGCCATGGCAACTAAGAGATGACAGTCACAACTGACAGCGCCCGTTCAAGAACATGACGCATGGATCAGCACCATTCAACTCAACCAGTTTGAAGGGAACTAAATGTAAACTAATGTAAATGGATGGAGAGGGAGAGGAAGACCCCTGGAAACTATAGGATAGGTTGTGTTAGGAATATTTTTTAAAGAAAAAGGAATAAATGATAGCGTGACGGTTGACAGGGGAGAATGGAAAGAAAAAACATGTTGCGCCGACCGATGATGAAACAAATCTTGCCCCTCTACCGGAATTCTTGAGAAAAGTATTAAAGCCTACAACGCTACAGCCTATTCTGTCATGCTTGAAATAATATTTATCGTTATTTTACATTATTGTTTCACATTCATGCATACATTCATCAACGTATGAAACATAACAGGGGTTCCTCGCTATTATTAAACATTAATTATGAAATCTTTAAAGTCTGAATTCTGATTATAAATATTTTATAAATGAGAGGAAAAACCTTTATTAAAATTGAATTTGATACTTTTTCACTAATTGGGATGAATTGGAGGATACATAAACCGACGTATGTCCATTTATGATATTTTGACGACGTATGTCCATTGATGACTAAGGATGATATGGCAAGAAAGGAGGTGTCCGATGACATGACGAGGAATAGAGAAGTATGGAAGAAGAAGACATGCTGCGCCGACCCCAAATGAATTGAGATAAGGGCAAGAGAATTTCTGATGAATATCTACCTAGGCACACGAGACATGGTGAAGTCAGGCTCTAGGCTTAACTGTATCAGGCAATGACTGCAACATAATCTATTACTACCTGTCTCAATGTTTGTCCTTTTGCTGCCAAATATAATTTGCAAAATATCCTCGGATATCAAGAAAAATCCAAATATCCGCGCTTCTCACGGTCACCCTACACCTATTAGTGGACACTTAACGCTTCGGACTACGTAACAGAAGAAATTATCTCCTAATGAACGACAATGGGGACAGCTTCATGGAATCAATTACTGATTCCCGTGACGTCATCGTCTGCCTTGTTCGTAGTGTACAAGTTGTAGCACATTGTGTATTATGAGAATATTATATTGTTTTTTTTAGTTTAATTTTTGATATTCGCATACCTAGTTTACCGAGTTTCTTTTGTGACCCGGAAAGCACGTAAAGCCGTTGGTCCTGGCTGTCAATTGTAGATCTTTGACAGTCGTTACCGAAATTCTAACAACAAGTCTCACCAAAGGGTATCGTATTCATTACCATCAGCCCACAACAGTCCACTGTTGGAAATAGGACTCTTCAATCGCAAGCCACTCAACTCGATACTCGGCAACTCTCATTAAGTTACTATCAGCCACTCTGCGAAGTCGAGTTCGATCGGTTTGGTATCATATTCCCCAATACTAATTAGGTTGTAGAGTTCAGATAGGCAGTCGCTCCATGTAATGTGAAACGTGTGAAATGAAGAGTAATAGAGAAGTGTGGAAAAAGAAGATAAATGCTTCGCCGACAACAAATAAATTCTGATAATGATGATCGTATCTTATCAACACGTCCTGTATCTTAACACCTATGTTGAGGCCGGCTTCCATTTCAATCTGATACAAATAAAGTACTTTTATTTTACGGTCAACCACACATTTTTCTCAGTATAACCAATACTTCGCCTGTTCAATAGCAAGTACATTGACCTGAAACGATTTCTATTCTCGGAGGCATTGGGAAGTTTAAGTAAAAGCCCGTGATCTCGGATTGTATACGGTAAATGGGAACGCCCTGTACAAATCCATCATCGGCAAACGTTGAGTGTTACAGCTTAGGGTAAGAGCGTTGCCACACGGCGTTGTGGTGCGGTTTGCGTTGAGAAAATAATGACAAAGTTCTGTTTAATGAGCGGCTTGGATTCGCTTTAGTTTTGCATTGTAATTTCCAACGAGTTTTATATTTATAGTTTTTATAGTTTTGTATATTATTGGTTGAGCGTTGAAGGCGTAACGTAAATGTGAACGATCTTCTTCTTAGCGTGTCGATGACAATTCAAATTGAGTCAGCCCAAAATTTGGCGACGAGTTTGACACTCCAAGTAGCGTCCATCAGCTGTGAAGTATCCTGCCTGTCCTGTCATTTGCACTCCACAGGATGTAATATGCAAGTAACAGGACAGGCAGGACATGATGTCAAGTGTCCCATAGTTTGTGGGGCAACACCACGTTTACACTTCAGGGAAGAATCATCTATGAATTTCCACCTAAACTGGTTTTCCTTGCTTCGACCAACCTATGTACAGTACAGACTTGTGTAAAGACTTTCAGGTCAGCAATGGGAACTCATGTCCAGATGGCAGATTTTAACTTTAATTTAGCATTTTGGTTGTTATTTTTGCAATAGTATTTTTTTTTTTTTTTTTTTTTTTTCGGATGGGAAATCATCAAATGACTTCTCCCGCTCTGGGCGGAGCAGGAGGGAGTGTCAGACTTTTACTGACTAAAACCCATCCATGTTCCTTCATCGCCCTTTGTGTTCCGGGGCCACGGTATCTCTTTCGAATAGTCCCGCAACCCCGGCAGGCATCGGTCCTTGCGGACCCCTTCCTTTTTGCTGACTCTCTTTGAGGCGCGCGTGGAACACGAACGCGCCGTCGACACGGCCTGTCGTCATGAGACGGACGGACGGCGAGCTAGCCCATAGCCCACCGTCCACAGGCCCGCGCCTACGGTGGCCGGGGGCCACGTGGTGGCCCCCGCGGCGGCCGGGACGCTGTGAGGTTCTCTCCCTCTCACGTTCCGCCACCTCCTTCTCTAGCATTACTGCTTCGCAGAAGGAGGTGACGGCGTCCCATTCCGTCTCGCTCCGGACCATGGCTTGCACCAGGGCCGGACGCGAGAGGTCGCCGCCGCCAATCGCCGCTTCGAGGACACGGCGGTGCTCCGCCCACGCGGGGCACACCTCCACCGTGTGCTCCACCGTGTCCTCCGGTCGATCCTCGCAGTGGAAACACCCGGGCGTTTCCTCCCGCCCGATTCGGTGCAGGAACCTCCCGAAAACACCGTGTCCGGTGAGGACCTGCGTCAGGCGGAAGGTGAGGACGCCGTGGCGTCTCTCCAGCCACTCCTCAAAGAGGGGACTTATCGCCACTATCGTGGCGTGCCCTGCACGGGGTTGCGACAGTCGCTCTCTCCATGTCGCCATGAGATCCCGCCGGAAGTTTGTCCGCTGAGCGACAATTTGTCGCGGCAGCGGAGTTTCCCCCCGGCGAAGCGCCTCCGCGCGCCATTCATGCAGGCGCGCGAGGACTATCGCCTCCAGATCCCATGGCGGCAATCCGGCAAGGAGGCACGCCGCCTCGCGGGCGATCGTGCGGTACCCACGGGCCAGCCTTACGGCTACCACCTTTTGGGGCGCGTTCAGGTAGTGGGCTGCACGCAGCCTCAAGGAACGCGCCCACACCGGGGCCCCGTAAAGGGCCATGGACCGCACGACTCCCGCGTAGAGCCTCCGGCAGGAGGCGTTCGGCCCCCCCAGGTTGGGCAGGAGCCGCCTGAAGGCAGCCCCAGTCCGTTCCAGTTTGGGGGCCAAACGTCGGAAGTGCTCCACGAAGTTCCACCGGCTGTCGAGGACGAGTCCTAGGTACTTCAAAGTCGACTCGACACCGATGGATACCCCTCCTACCGTGAGTAAGGATCCCGGAGGTGGCGCATTCCGAGGCCCATGAAAGCACATGGCCTCGGACTTGTGCAATGCCACCTCGAGACCCAGTTGCCGGATCCTCTCAACGACTATCGCAACCCCGCGTGTCATAGCTTCGGCCGCCGCCTCGTGCGACCCCCCCTGTGCCAGCACCAGCGTGTCGTCTGCATAGCAGACCACGCTGACGCCGCTAGGGAGGTCGGCGCGCAGCACCCAGTCGTACCCGATGTTCCACAAGGACGGCCCTAGGACCGATCCCTGCGGAACACCGCACGACATCTCTCGCCGGTTCCATTCTCCGCTGCGACCGGGGTAGATGACGGCTCTATCCGTCAGGTAGTCCCCGACCACACGACGAAGGTAGGTCGGCACCCGGTGATACCGGAGTGCCTCCCTAATGCAGCTCCAGGGCATGGAGTTGAAGGCATTGGCTATGTCTAGAGACACCGCCAAGACAACCCCACCCCGGGACACTGCATCCCCCGTCGTGAGGGCTCTCACGCGCATGATGGCGTCCACCGTAGAGCGCCCCTTGCGGAAACCAAACTGGTGTTCCGCAAGATCCGGCCCCGTCCCCGCAAGGTGCTCGGCGAGGCGGTTTGCAATGACTCTTTCGAAGAGCTTGCCCACCTCGTCGAGCAACACTATGGGCCGGTATGCGGACGGAGAGTCCGCAGGGCGCCCCGGCTTCCGAATGAGGACCAGCTTCCCCGTCTTCCAACGAAGCGGGAACTGGCCCCTCTCCAAGCATGCGCTTAGGAGCCCCTCCAGTCGGGGTGCAATAGTATCTGCTATAGATCTGAATAATGTCTTAAAACTAGGTTTAATTATGAGCGAATCGAGAATTTTCCATATTAAAATCGACTTTACGTTACGTTTAATGGTTGCATTTAGGTCCACAGATCGTCGCTTTTGCGTTGCATAATCACAACTGATAATCGGTTGTAATAGAGATTGTTATGTACAGCGAATATTATGGTGCGTCAAATGCAGCTATCACATTACGGGCTCGCAACGTTGCGTTGCGTATAGTGTAGTAACACCTTTACTCTGTATGTTGGTAAAGTTATAAATGATTGATGCCTTATCAGCCGGCTCCCAAGTTGCGTCTGCTAGCCTGGTCCGACTTAGGAATAGGCCGAGACAAAGCTCATAAGTCTAATTGTTTATTTAATATCTTATTCCAAAATATTAAATTATTGCACGCCTGCAATCCCCGAAGGGCTAAGCAGAGTACAAATCAAAACTTTTAATTAGACTCTTAAAAGAAACTTTTAAACGTCAAATACGAAAATGGAATTTTATAATTTGCCGTTCGCTAAGGTAAAATTATTATAAAAATATTTCTTCCCTATTAAAAGTAGCCAAAGTTACAGCCCATAACATCAGCTATAAGTCTAAAAGTGCCGTCAGAAACGGTCAGGCCGTTTCGATGATTAGCCGGATCAAACAGACAGACAGACAAAACTTGAAAAAAATGTATATATTACTTTCACATGCATTTAAAAAAAAGCTGCTATTTAGAAATTACAAACAGATACTTAATTTTTATTTATTTGTATAAATTTTAATGATCTCCCAAAAAAAATGGAGTTATGGCCGACCCGTCACTGTTCCTACTCGTCATCAAAAAACAAAAGATCACGATTCACAACTGTTTCAACAATGGTTTCCTTACGATGTTTTCCTTCACCGATGTCAGTAATATTCAAGATAAACTTCGCGCAACAACAATTTAGGTTCCGTTACGAAACCTAAGTTTGTTCAAGTATTGCTCAGGAGTTATCCCAGGTGTTATTGGAGTGACTCTTCAAAAAGGTCTGAAGGTCAGGTGTGTGATCTACCCACAACGGGTACAACACGTGTATCAAAGTTTCTGTTTATTGGGAAAAGGGGCTGTTATCTATGAATAAACATAACACTACGCCTGAATTTTGCCTTACGTTCTTAGAGTCCCGGGTTCGAACCCCGGTAGGAGCAAATGTTTGTGTGATGAGTATGGACATTTTGTTTCCGAGTCATGGATGTTTAATAAGTATGTATTTACAAACAAAAAGTATTTAAGTAGTATAAATCAACTATATGGTGTCCACGACACGTTGCTTAGTGCGGCACTACACGGCGATGTGTGTAATGTCCAGCGAAATTTATTTATTTGCCCGAAGAGTTAGGGAGAGGTGGATAGCAAACCCACAGAAACATCCACCGCTAATCATGTTAAAATTTGTAGTCTCATGTAATCGGAATGGTTGGACTGTGTGAACGATGATATGGCAACAAATGAGGTATCTGATGAGATGACGAGTAATAGAGAAGTATGAAAAGAAGACATGCTGCGCCGACCACATGACGTAATCGGGGGCAATCCTATAGTAAATTCAATTCAATTCAATGGATGTTCTCCGCCGTGGGGCCTAGGGGTCTGCCAGACTTCTTCTGACTAAAGCTACACCAGTGTTATTCTCGTTGTCACTTCAGGCTTGAGTGTGGGTACACAATTGCATTCTCTACAATCAACCCAGCAGAGAATAAAACATCCTGGCTTGATCCCAAACTAAATTACAAAGGCCTCTCTCCATGACTTCCAGTTGTTTCTATTCAGGGGTAATGTGGACCACAGACTGGTCGTTGGTTGGTTAATTACAAAAATAGTGATATATAATAAATGTAGGTACGTACTCTGTTTTATCAACAACCTAAATAAAGTTCAAAACATTTTCACACCTTAAAAATAATAACCCACTCCCTGAATCCCGTTTTAAAGTTACACCTAAATCAAATATTAGCGTCACGCTTGACCGAATTTCAGAGTCCAGTGCTGACGATACATTTCGCTTTGGGATATGAATGGTGCTCATTAGGTAACTGGTTGGAAAGAGATGGGGATATGATGGAAAGAGAGAGAAAAATCTGAAATGAGTTGGTGGATTAAAATGTTTGGATTGTGGGAAGATGAAATTTACTAATAATTTTAAGTGAATTCAGTAGTGACTGGTGCTGAGTTTGTTTTGTGGCGATCACAGTCATTGCTTACTTACGGCCATTTTCAATTACTTACTGTTCGGTTTCGGTAGATTGCTATCTCTGTCTGTTTGATACTTTGCTTACTGACCGGTTAGAAAAAAAACGTGACAGAAAAGCTTTCTTTGATTTTTCTATGAATCAAGTGAGAGGTAGGTGACACGGATAGGATATTCTTTGTTCATAGAAACACCGATAGCTGCGAAACCTGACAGTTATACGTAAGTAAGTTTTAATATCTATAAAAAAACTAAGTTATAAGCATTTGAAACTGCTGATTCGACAGAGAGATCCAAGATCGCAAGCGCGACTGCTGAGCATGAGGTCCTGGGTTCGATTCCCGAGTCGGGTATAGTGTTATTGGATTTTTCTGTCAGGAATTTCTGAGTAGCAGCCACGGAGTCTAGATATTTGCCCGGTTGATGGCAATAGGCTCGCCCCTATTACATGGAAGTTGAAAACTTACTGGCGAAATGTGGGTGTGCTGTTAGGTATTTCTCTACTTAACACTTCGGTGATTACAGGCGTGATGTTTAATACTTTTTCAAAGTTCACAGTATCAAGAACTCTAGGTAATCAGGCAAGTAAGAAAATTATAAAAACTCCTAATTAACCCACTTTGGAATCCTGCCCAATGCTCGCAGAACTACGCTAGCATATTTCCAAGTCACCGAAAACTGCACTTAGAAACGCGATAACAATTTTAATATCAAAAAGACCAGTACTTTGGGAAATTCTTGGAAAACTTAAGATCTGGAATTCTAGATAAATAACAACTAACTTTTGCTAGTGGTTTCGCCTGCGTGGAAGTGGAAAATACTCGGGAGTATACTCGTACTATGGCGATAATGTTATCGTATTTCCTAATCTAGGTCTTGGTCTACCTGTATGAGAAACTTCATTAAAATCTGTTCAGTCGTAAAGACGTTAAGATGCTACTCAAAAACAAACAAACAAATTCACTTTCACATTATTAATATTAGTTAGGTTGCTTGTGGTTGACTAAAAACTGATGGAAGATATTTTTCCGTTTTGGCAAAGAGTGCAATCTTTTTATCATATTTGTGATCACTTGCTAAATAGCTCTTGCTTTTTTCCGCAGTCGCTATCGCAAGACGCATGTCGCTTTACCGTGTAACTCGTGGCCAAGGGGTTACGATCTAATTTCCTTGTTCTCTGAGTGAGTTGAAAAAAAATGCATTGATGGTATTAGTCTAGTAATGCTAGAGAAGAAGGTGGCGGAACGTGAGAGGGAGAGAACCTCACAGTGTCCCGGCCGCCGCGGGAGACGCCCCGGGCGAGTCAGCAATAGGAAGGGGTCCGATGCCTGCTGGGGTTGCGGGACTGTTCGAAAGATACCGTGGCCCCGGAACACAAAAGGCGATGAAGGAACATGGATGGGTTTTAGTCAGTAAAAGTTTGCTCCGCCCAGAGCAGGAGGAGTCATTTGATGATTTCGCATACGAAAAAAAAAATAAAAAAAAATAGGGTTTACGATCTAATTTCCTTGTTCTCTGAGTGAGTTGAAAAAAATGCATTGTTTGTATTAGTCACAAAACTAAATAATGTTATTTTGTATACTATCGCATTAGGTAACTCTGTAATAAAAGGATGAGGAAGAATAAATAAAAAACACCTAAAGCTACAACTGCTTAACCATAAACCTAAACAAGATTAAAACATAACAAAGTTCTACCATTAACTTGTTAATTAATCTGAAATATGTTTCCAATTAGCACGAAGTTTTATAAATAAATCTAAACTGCCTGAAGTTTTGATAGGAAGCGGTTCCGTGAAGTATACAACATAATAATTATATACTAAACGTATTTAGATTTAGATGATTAAGTGCTGTTGGAATTCTAGAAAATTATACCATATTTGTAGATTCTAAAGATCGAAATTGGGTTGGGAGAATCTGCTTCACCTATAACTACATCATCATCTGCCTATCATTTTCCACACTATGTTGGTGTCGGCTTCCAGACTAAACGGATGCAGCTGAATATCAGTATTTTACATGGAGCGACTGCCTATCTGACCTCAACAACACTACTGGCTGTCAGTCTTTCAGGCCACTGACCACCTGTCATCATCATCATCATCAGCCTATAATGTTCCCACTGCTGGGACACGGCCACCACGCGGGCCCAGTGCGGATTGGTAGATGTCACATGTCTTCGAAGTTTTGGTTCTAGAACATGCCGGTTTCCTCACGATGTTTTCCTTCACCGTTTTGAGAGCAGTGGTGATGAAATAAATTACACAAAGTAATGCGCCTGTCTGGGTTCGAACCAACGACTTACTGTTCGTAAGTCGGGGCCGCCACCACTGGGCCACCGCTGCTCTCCACTGGGCCACCGCTGCTCTACCACCTGTAACGACTGTCAAAGTTCTACAAATGACAGCCGGGACCAACGGCTTAACATGTTTTCCGAGGTACGGAGGAAACTCGGTAGGTAATGGGCCTCTCCTCCAGTTTGTATTTAAGCCGATGTGGTTATAAAATAATAATATACAGCATGCTAAACTTATATTATCACTTACGGTATATGTTCCGTGACTATCCATTGTTATCAGCTACCGATATTTCAACGCTGTTGCAAAAAAAAAAAACCTAAAAATTCGAAATATGGGGAGCTCAAAATAATGAATAATCACGGAAGATATTCCGTAAGGTACAGTGTTAGGCCCCGTTTCCACTATGTCGTGACATCTGTTGTCACGGCATTGTGAGAATTCGTGTAGTTTTACGTGTCGTGGCTTGTGTATTTAAATGGAGGTGTTCACATATAAGACGACGCGATTACTGTCGTCTACGACTTTTGCCAACTAAAAACCAAAGAAAAATTAATCATCACTACATTGTGAGAACGGGGCATTAGTTTAGTTATAATCTGTGAAAGCTTAAAGCAATGTTATACAGATTACTTTTAATGTTCTGTAAAATTAGATTCAAATTCGCCTACCGACTTAATTCCGATTCTCATCCAAAGCTGGTAATCTACAATTTTTCTCTCATTTTTAGTTACAATTTAAAATAATGATCAGTATAGAATTTATTACATGACGCTTTCACTTTAGTTATTATCCTTTTAAAGCGTAAATCTCGTTAGAGACCGTCATGGACGCGTCAAGGAGAAGTATAGTTGGCAACAAAAGTGCTTTCTTTTATTTAATTTTCTGTTAGTGTCATGTATCAGCAGCCAAGGCCGTCTGACACATATAGGAAAAAAATGGAAAGTTTAGTCACTATTTACAGAACATAACATCACGCCTGTAATCCCCGAAGAGTTAGACAGCGGAGTACATAATAGTACACCCACATTTCGCCAGTCATGTTTAAGTCTTATGTTACATGGCACGAGCCTATTGCCATCAATCGGGGACAAATCCAGACTCCGTTTTTGCTACTGAGAAATTCCTGATGGAAAAAACCCAATAACAATTTGTCCTACCGTGGAATCGAACCTAGGACTACTACATGAACGAGGCAATGATTAATTATTTAAATAAACCCAGAATAGACACATACAACAGCACTTTAAAACAATACTAACATTAAACTCATAATTTTCAACTACAAAACATTCATTTACCATCGACACGCTAAAAAGACTACAAAACAACAGAAGCACTTACAAAAACATTTCAAATTACATTCTAAAATCAAACCGACAGCGGACGAAAGAAAAAACTACAGCAAAAATAAAAAAAACAAAACAGTATCACTTTTGCGCCCGCCAGTCCCTTCACCGTGAAAATGACAAGGCATTTCACGCGATCATAAAATATAAGTCCTGGGTAAACTGATGAATACCCAGCTTAGAGCGGACAGTGATAGGCTACGATGATGTGGACTAGGGTTTAGTTGTTTGGTTTTGAAGATTCTTATTTTTTTTTTACCTTATAATTATATTTCGGTCCAAAATGCACCGTTGTTCTTTTATGAAATACTATGTATTATTTATACAAATTCTGCACGTGGCTTCGTCCGCGTGTTACCCTCATATTATATTTTCAAATAGTGAATCAATTTTTCAAATAGGTGCCGTGGTTCCGGGATTGTAATTTTTTTGCGCGGAACCCTAATTCTTTTTCTAAAATAAAACAAGTCTAAGTTACTCCTTAGACCATCAGCTATCCGGCAATAAAAGTCCCGTCTAAATCGTTCCAGCCAGGAGATTAGCCGTAACAAACAGACACACAAACATGTATGTCTGTTTTATTTTAGAAAAAATGTATAGGTTTCCGTGCAAAATCATTAAAACTCTTGACATTTTTAACAAAATCCGATTCAAATAAGGAAGTAATATTTTAAAAATAATTCCACACAAACAAAGGTATATTAAACAAAGGTATTATAAAGAGGAAAGATTTGAATTTTGTGTGTATGTTTGTAATGAATAAACTCAAAAACTACGGAGCAAATTTCAAAAATTCTTTCACCATATTAAGCAACATTCACCCTGAGTAACATAGGCTGTATTTTATTCCCATACTCCCATGGGAACGGAAACTACGCGGGTGAAACCGCGTGACGCCCGCTAGCTTAGAATAAAAACAATCTAAATGTTGAAGTAGTACTTTATTCCGCAACTGTCCACCCTTTATAGCCTTCCTATACTTCGCTATACTGTACTCTCTAAGAAATTCTTGAAACTGAACTGAATTCTCGTATTCTCTTTAAGAAATTTTAAGTGAATAAATCAATCATTCATTCATTCATTCATTCTGATAAATAGTTTTTTTTTTGTAAAAGGTTGTAAAATGTTAGCATAGGAATATACATTTTTTTCTTTTGACAAACTAACAGTTTCTAAGAGAACTTATGAGCTTTAATAAACACATTAAATAATTTCAGTCATAAGTTTTATAATTTAAATTTCATTACAAAATCACAGAAGATAAATCCTCGCCCTGAAATTATCGCAGCAACTAATAATGCAGCTAACAGGAAATGCAAAATGCCATCATTAATTATAAAAGAAAAAATCACGAAACATTGTTTTATCCAGACCAATGCGCGAGTATAGAAAGGACACCGTTAAATTAATATAAAACCCTGCCAATTTATAGAAATGTCAGCGAAATAAGCCAGAGGAATCCCACAAAAAACTGCTTATAATATGTAAAGGCGGACTTATGAGCATGATTTAAGCTCGCTGCATATCCTACCAACATGGTCCGAATGACAAACTGCTCCATATATCAGCTGGAGTTCCTTCTTTACCCAACAGCGGAGCCAAAGAGGATCATGCGTTTTCTTTAAACGACAACAGGGAATGTGCATGGTTGTTATTGTAGATTATATGAATGTAAAACGAGAATATTTGACCCATATTAAATAGAAGTGTGTGTTTGTAATTAAAAAATATGTTTTTGCTACTGAATGCATATGAAAGTTTATACTGTATTGATAAAAAAAAACCTTTTTAAAAAGGTTTGCATATGTTTTTATTAATACCTAAAAGAAAGTGCTACTTAGGCTTGTTGAAATTAACCATAATGGTTTAAAGACAGTTATTAAAGTTTATGTCGCTCTGGTAACTTTGACTGGGTGTAATCAATTAAACTTTGGACAATCATATTCCAATATAATATAACAAACATGTTGCTATACTTAAAAAACAAGGACTCTACAAAGAAGTCCCAAAAACAAGCTTTATAGGACCCTAACAAGCCTCATTTAAACCGATTAGTAAATCTTATTCGAATCTAAATATTCTCAAAATTAGGTTCAATCTAAAATCTTATTAAATTCTTGTCCAAAAAAGCCATAGAGCGCTTTCGGAGGTTCAAAAATAAAGGCGTTGACCGTGATATGGATTCAAGTTTATCTGTTATGTCATTTCGTACAAGAAAATCATCTTTCAACTTTACTCTTTGTACGACCACACCACAAACCAGTACGGACAGACCACCTTCAGACACCGGACAGTGGAAACTAACAGATACATAAGCCATCCATCTGCGTAGCCTTTTTCCAACTATGTTAGTACCTGTATTTTACATGGATCGACTGCCCTTGGTAAGACTGGTTGTCAGACTTTCGGGCCACTGACTTGTAACGGTTGTCAAAGATCTACGAATGACAGCCAGGACCAACGGCTAAACGTGCTTTCCGAGGCACGGAGGAAACTCGGGATGTAATGGGTCACCTATCCACAGACCAACATATGCAAGCACAGATTCTTAGACAAACAGTACATTTTCATACAGTACTATGAGAGACCGATGTCCCAAGCCACATCCGCAATTCGTTCTTATCAGTTAAACAGAACCCTAGAACACTTCAAATGTATCGAGAGTTTCCACAAAAACGAAGCGAGCCATATTTCCACTTAAAAATAATTGCCTCAAGATACCAAGGTCTCTTTTAACCAACTGAAGATGTAAGATTTTTTTCTTCATATTTCGCTATAATTTAACACTACATATATACGTTTTTATCAACAAAATTGAGTAAAAGCCGGGCTTCTAACTGAACTGAAATATATTTTCTCGACGCATGCGTTCTGCTCCATGCAAAGCCTTGTCGGGTGGGGGGTAGACTAGCTCGCGTATCGTACGGGGGTGCACGCCTTTTCAACGTTAAAATATTTCGCGCGCAGTGTAAAAAATGCAGTGTAGTGACATTTAGAGAAAAAGTATTAAATAATAAAATGTGTTTTCGTTAAGTGAGTGTTTCGGAGAATTTTCAGGAATTTTTTAAAGTGAAGTTTAGTGATGTGCTTAAAGTGTTTTTAGGTAAGTTTTAACAGATTTTTTTTTCTTTATAAAATACTGGTGTTTATCGGTGATTCAAATAACAAAAAATCGTTTGATTTGTAACGAAAAATGTTGGTATTTTATTTATTTATTTATTATGAAGTTTGAAAGTTACATAATCATGAAGCGAGTTAAAGTTTTGAAACTATTTGAAGTGTTCGGAGAGATTAATAATTAACTATTAACAGGTTGATGAAAAATTATATTTGCTTTCTTCATAGGTTTTATGTACAACTATGTTCTAATGATTTCAATTACATACATCAAATAAAATGTATTTATATCGTTTGAAACCGCGTGGCCGTTGCGTAATTTCAGTCTTAAAAATAAATCATTTTTATTTGGTGATTGGTTTCAAATTAAAACTATAACTGCATTCATACTGATTGTTTATGATTGGTATTGATATTATTAGTGGAATTATTAAATAGCAGTGAACAAAAATAAAATATTTAATAAAATTGTAGCTAGTTATCATGAATAATTTTTGTGTATTTTTGAATAGTCCTAAATTATTGACTTGTAGGCTAGTAATTATGATCGTTATGGTTTGACGAAAGCAAACAAGGTGCAGTAGGGCACAGCCTGCGAGAGATTATTATAACTGATTAACCGTTAACGTATAATACAATGTCAAGCATTATCAAATAATTATTCAAATACGGAAAATATATATTCAGTTACTTATGAAACCAACCAAAATATGATAAGAGAAGAATTGAACGTGAATATAAAAAGTATATTTTATTCAAATAAATTATAAATTATTCTCAACACGCATTGAGCTACCGTAGATCAATGATTGTTCGTTTTCTTTATGGGAAGAGGCTTTTGCTTTGTAAAAGGACAATCAATGTATAGAAAGGCTTATATTTATAATAATTGGTTTTATAAATTTGAAAGTAAGTCTGTTTTGTATATTTTCTTGCGAACTGATATTTTTGTTTAGTAATTACATCCTCAGGTCGACCTATGAGGCTGGATTTGCTTAATCGGACCGGACGGAGACCTTCCGCCCTTGACAGAATGGATTTGGGCTCTTTTATACGACATTTTGCTGTTAACAATTTAAACGGATTACTATAGAAATTCTTGATTTGACACAGACTTTGACAATAACCGCTCAGTGGATACGAAACGTGGCACTATTTTTTTACTGCGACCAATTTCGAGGTAGCGTAGTTAGTCACAGTACTAACATAACCTAACCTATATGGTCGGAGTGAACGGAATCCCTTTGACATCGTTTTTACGACAAACGGTTAGTCGGAGACAAAAAACACCAAGACACTTTTCGCCTTATATTTAGTTTTTTTATACGATAGAATCGAGAAAATAAACCATTTGCGAAAATAACACATTTTGGTTTAATTTTTGTCTTTTTTTCTGTCGGGCACAGAAAAAAAAGACAAAAATTACGTACACTATAGCACAATAACCTGGTTTAGGATATGGGACAGTAATTAAATGGTTTTACTACACATTATCTATCTACTTCGCATGCCAATACAAGTATTAAGTGAATAAACCTCACTTTGCAATTAATAAGGTCTACAAATGTCATTTGTTTAAGTATCTCTGTGTTACTAACATTTTTTTTATGGGTGTTTATCTGAAAATAAATGAATAATAATAATAAATTAGAATGAGAATCAACAATTTATGAACATCAAAATTACATAACTGTTTGCTGATGAAAGAGGTAATGGTTTTTTATACTAAATAAACTTGCGTTTGGCCGCAACTCGCCTGATGTGAAGCGATGATGCGGCCTAGGATGAAGCACGATTTTCTAGAAGAAACCGATTCACTCAAACTTTGAATAGATCCAGATTATGTTAATATTTATATTAGAATGTTTGTGGTTCTGTGAGTCTATCTGTTTGTTCCCGCTAATCTACCAAACGGCTGGATTGATTTGCTTTGATCGCTGACAGGACTTTTATTGGCAGATAGCTGATGCTAAAAGGAGACTTAGGATACTTTTATTTTAAAAAAATAGGGTTCCGTGCAAAACAATTAAATTAAAATAAAATCCGATTCAAATAGGGAATTATTTTTTTTATAATAATTTCATGCGGACGAAGTCGCGGGCATCAGCTAGCAATGCAACATAAATATCATGCAACGATGGATAGAGAGCGAACGTAATATGGAACCCAACTGACAAGTTTATAATAATTGCATTTGGAACGCGCAAATCAAATATTACTCCATTAGTGGAGTGATAGTTGCAATGTAGAAGCAATTACATTACATATTGCCAGGGGGGTAAAGGGTAAAATTAGAAAATAACCTTTAGGGAAGCTAGACACCACCAACCCATACGATACGATACCCCCTGGTAAGACTGGTTATCAGACTTTCGAGTCACTGACTACCAGCTATAACGACTGTCAAAGATCTACAATGGACTTCCGGGATCAACGGCTTAACGTGCTTTCCAAGGCACGGATGAAACTCTGTATATAATGGATGGGTGACCACTACTAGTCAGTCACCCGAAAGTCTGACAACCTGTCTTACCAACAAAGTGCTTAACTGGGTTGTGGAGGTAAAATGTTGGTATTAAGCTGCATCCGATTCGACTGGAAACCGACCCCAATGTCTGTAACTTAAATGTTTTTCATGTAACTCAAAACAAGCGGTGATATTGCAACCAACGGCAGCGTTTTCGTAATTTAGTCCTTCTCTATAAAGCCTAGCAAATCATAAATTATTAAACTTTTCTCCATTTAACATTCAAGAAGATTTTCATTACTTTTCACTAATCATTTTCATCTTCAAAGTGAACTGAGATTTCAAATTAAACAAAATTAGCAAACACCAAGCTGGCCCGAGTTCTTGAAAAAAGTGATTTAGAGTTTCAAGAAATTATTACCTTCTGGAATATTTCAGATTTTAAGTGTTTCGGTACGATCATACTGTAGGAGACATCAAAAAGGTCTGCTAGTTCGTGGTCATCGGTAGACCGATGAAGGTTAAGTTACCCTTGTAGAAGTCTGTCTTTGGATGGTTAACAATCATTTTGTACATAGTCTCCGTGTCTTGGAAAGTCGATAATTTATATCAATTGAAACCACAGTTTATAGCTTTTACAACAGATTGATATTATTATTTATTTTTAGAAATCATAGAATTCATAAAGTTTACTATGGTTAACAATAGGTGCCGCTACACGTCTTACGCTAAACAACTACAGTATTTTGATATGCAAACAATAGTCTCTGTTGAAATTTCTAAATTATTGACAGTTAGGGGTAGTCAGAAGACTGGAAGTTTGTCAAACAGTCTAACCAAATGAAATCATGTTACCCCGTAATCGATTACGGATGTCAGTTAGGCAGATGCTACATGTAAAATACTGGTATTCAGCTATTAGTAAGACTTAAAACTGACGTTAAGGGTAACTCAAAAATTCAAAATTTTGACACAAAAACATTTGATTGACAACATAACATACATAACGACGACCCGAATGACGCAGCGGTACTGAGGCTGCCTTACGTTCTTAGGGTCCTGGGTTTGAATCCCGGTATAAGCAAATGTTTGTGTGATGAGCATGGACATTTGTTTCCGAGTCATGGATGTTTTTATGTATAATAAGTATGTATTTACAAACAAAAAGTATCTATGTAGTATATCAACTATCTGGTGTCCACGACACAAGCCTCGTTGCTTAGTGTGGCACTAGATTGCGCTGTGTGTAATGTCCAGCGATATTTATTTTATATATACATTAACATTTGATTTGATTGTTTTATTGTGAAAAAGTCATGATTAAACTTAGAAAGTTGTATTCATGATTTCAGTTTTTAAAATTTAGTAAAGCCATATTTGTTACGGTCGCAATTAATCAACATACAACCTGACGTAGTGACTCAGTAAGGAAAAGTTTGTGTGTTTGATGACAATGATTGACGGATTGATTGATTAGAAGATGTGGATGACTGTGAGAGTACAGGAAAACAAAAGAAAGGTGATAAGGTTAGAAAGCGGTTGAGTAATCAGATTACGACTTGAAGGAAAAGACATTTTGGGAAAAAACACAAATTGGGAAGAAGGCAGAAAAATTAGGGCTGCGGGACTGTTCGAAAGAGATACCGTGGCCCCGGAACACAAAGGGCGCTGAAGAAACATGGATGGGTTTTAGTCAGTAAAAGTCTGACACTCCCTCCTGCTCCGCCCAAAGCTGGAGGAATCATTTGATGATTTCCCATCCGAAAAAAAAAAGCCGGAAAAATTAAGAGATAATTATGATTTTCATTACATAACATGATCATGGATTGGCAGAAGTGTACCTAATAGTACTCCAATATTTCGCCAGCTAGGTAAGTCCCATGTTAAGAGCCTAGTGTCATCAACGGGGACAAATCCAGTCTCCGCGGCTGCTACTGAGAAATGATTGTTGATTTATTTTTCTTTCGTAATAATTTTCGTCAATATTGAAGGCAACTTTTCATTGCTCGTTATCATAGACCCTTTTACTGTTAAAGAGGGTTTTACAGGTAAAATTGCTTTTAGAAACTTTTGGAAGGTCAGCCGGCCAATTAAGAAACTCACGATAACTCATTTGATGCTCGATTTTCTTAGAATATTTACGTTTTCGTAGTTTTTTTTTTTATTCTATAGAACTAGTTATAATGTAGCTTGGCAATTTGTGGAATGCTGAATCGAAATTAACGATCATAGTGAAATGCTGAAGTACCTATCCTGCGTTTGTAATTTCGATTTTGAAAATGCTAACAAATAATTGTCTTTTTGAAAAAATATCTACGAATTACACACTTGAAATTCAGTAGGTCAATGATATTGGTTATTTTGAAATCAATTTAACACAAGTATAAAAAAAAAAACATTTGTTGTAGAAGAGATTAGAAACATAGATTAAAATACGAGAGTGTTTTTTAACTTATACAATTTCAGAGGCCGAGAGCTGTATAGAATAACACAGTCGGGTAAAAAATAATCAAGTTTTAGACTTGCCAACAAGGTCATTGTAACCCTCTACCAAAATCTATTTAGTTACTACACTAATGAGGGTTTTGTGGGTCAATTAAATCTAATATTAATAGCACAGGCGCTCAGTGGGATTTTAATGCAACTATAACCTTTAAATCACATCAACCTTTAATTAAATACGGACCAAATTATTTCTTATTGTCCTAATCAATTAGACGATCAACGGGACGCGTGTCGCGGGTTTGATTCTAGCGCGGAACATATATTTGCAAAGCCCATAGGTAGTTTTTCCGGGTCCCGATGTTTGTAAGTTTAAATGTTTATAAACGCACCCACTATACAGTATAATAAGCCCACAATGTTCGTACTGCAGACCTATAGACCAGAGGTCCATTGCAGATAGTTATCACAAGTCTTCGATTTTTTGGTTTTATGTCATGCCGTTTTTCTCTCAATGTTTTCCTTCACGGGTTTCGAGTCTTTTCCAACTATGTTGTGGATGACTTTCAGACCAACCGGGTGCGATTAAATAGCAGTATTTTACACGGAGCGCCTATCTGACCTCCACAACCTAGTTAGTACGGTAATAGGTAATACGATGAGTACCCCTAGGTTAGACTGGCTGTCAGACTTTCGGGCCACTGACTACCTGTAACGACTGTGAAGATGTACAAATGACAACCAGGACCAACGGCTTTACGTGCGAGGCACGGAGGAAACTCGGTATGTAATGGGTAGTCACCCATCCATGGATCAGTCTAGGCAAGCGCGGTTAAACCTACAGATTGACCCGAGTGGATGTTATTATTTAGCCAGGAGCACCCGTTGTAAGCTGATTATGGATACCCGAAATAATACGGGATTAAAATTGTCTACCTCTGTGACCTACAGTAAACTTATTTACCTTTCTAGTTATTTGTTTAAAAATAAACATACTTCAATAACTTATTCCATTACAAAATAAACATCTTTTGATTTAAATGCAAATTAAAAATCACACCTGTTTTTCATAATTTTAATTATTTCACTTCGCTCAGCGAATGACAAAGTTGACGAATCGCTTTTGGTAAATTAAATGAGTATTTTAACACGCGAAACTCGTTTTAAAATATAAATTGAAGACTTAATTTCGTTGATTAAATTCTGCTGCAATTAAATTGTAACTTTTTATTGAGCTTATCATAATAATCCGGTGAAAGCCATAGATTTAATATTTTTGAGGGAAGTTTTCTATCTTCTATGTACTTAATTACTACGCATAGTTAACTCAGTGCAATACATCCCCAACCCAAAGTAGTTTAATGTTTTTTTAAATTATTTATTAGTTTAGTTTTTATAAGAAAATTTTGAGTATGGTATCTATGGGCGTCCCTACAACCTTTTTTAATTTCAGGAAACAAACTCACATGTGTCCCTACACATGTGAGTTTGTTTCCTGAAATTAAAAAAGGTTAACAAATAAACAAATACACCAGTCTAAACTCTAAAAACATGAAATTAAAAAAGGTTCCTTTAAACATGTGGATATAATTTTATGAAAATTCATCCTCTTTAAAAACATTTTTGCAAAAAAAAACCCGTGACTTTTATTGACTTTCTTGTTACCGACTTCAGTAAGAGACTTTAAGTAATTTTTCTCTTTTTTGTGTTTTTTTGGAAGTAAGTTTTTTCTGTTTGCAAAAATGTTTTTTTTACGCTTGTTAGTTGAGATATCCTGCAAAAATTCTTGTTATAATACGTTATTTTACTTTGTAACGAGAAGTTATTATAATATTATCATGTCGTCAACATAGATGAAGAAGAAAAAATACGTTTCCGAAAGTAACTTATAAACTGCTGAAAAGTGGGTTTACTATTTAATTAGGTACACCTCTAGCCTGCCTAACCCTTCGGGGATTACAGGTGTGATGATTTTATATTATTTTGTAGCTATTAAAATAATGTTTAATTGTAAAAATGCTTTGTTATTGTTTTGTTACATAATTAATAAATAATTTTATCATTTATAAAATATTATGTTATTGTTTGTATTTTTTATTTATTTCTTTACAAATTAATTACATTTTTGAATATTAATTAAAACACTATACATAAAAAAAAAAAACACCCACTATACAGTATAATAAGCCCACAATGTTCGTACTGCAGACCTATAGACCAGAGGTCCATTGCAGATAGTTATCACAAGTCTTCGATTTTTTGGTTTTATGTCATGCCGTTTTTCTCTCAATGTTTTCCTTCACGGGTTTCGAGTCTTTTCCAACTATGTTGTGGATGACTTTCAGACCAACCGGGTGCGATTAAATAGCAGTATTTTACACGGAGCGCCTATCTGACCTCCACAACCTAGTTAGTACGGTACTAGGTAATACGATGAGTACCCCTAGGTTAGACTGGCTGTCAGACTTTCGGGCCACTGACTACCTGTAACGACTGTGAAGATGTACAAATGACAACCAGGACCAACGGCTTTACGTGCGAGGCACGGAGGAAACTCGGTATGTAATGGGTAGTCACCCATCCATGGATCAGTCTAGGCAAGCGCGGTTAAACCTACAGATTGACCCGAGTGGATGTTATTATTTAGCCAGGAGCACCCGTTGTAAGCTGATTATGGATACCCGAAATAATACGGGATTAAAATTGTCTACCTCTGTGACCTACAGTAAACTTATTTACCTTTCTAGTTATTTGTTTAAAAATAAACATACTTCAATAACTTATTCCATTACAAAATAAACATCTTTTGATTTAAATGCAAATTAAAAATCACACCTGTTTTTCATAATTTTAATTATTTCACTTCGCTCAGCGAATGACAAAGTTGACGAATCGCTTTTGGTAAATTAAATGAGTATTTTAACACGCGAAACTCGTTTTAAAATATAAATTGAAGACTTAATTTCGTTGATTAAATTCTGCTGCAATTAAATTGTAACTTTTTATTGAGCTTATCATAATAATCCGGTGAAAGCCATAGATTTAATATTTTTGAGGGAAGTTTTCTATCTTCTATGTACTTAATTACTACGCATAGTTAACTCAGTGCAATACATCCCCAACCCAAAGTAGTTTAATGTTTTTTTAAATTATTTATTAGTTTAGTTTTTATAAGAAAATTTTGAGTATGGTATCTATGGGCGTCCCTACAACCTTTTTTAATTTCAGGAAACAAACTCACATGTGTCCCTACACATGTGAGTTTGTTTCCTGAAATTAAAAAAGGTTAACAAATAAACAAATACACCAGTCTAAACTCTAAAAACATGAAATTAAAAAAGGTTCCTTTAAACATGTGGATATAATTTTATGAAAATTCATCCTCTTTAAAAACATTTTTGCAAAAAAAAACCCGTGACTTTTATTGACTTTCTTGTTACCGACTTCAGTAAGAGACTTTAAGTAATTTTTCTCTTTTTTGTGTTTTTTTGGAAGTAAGTTTTTTCTGTTTGCAAAAATGTTTTTTTTACGCTTGTTAGTTGAGATATCCTGCAAAAATTCTTGTTATAATACGTTATTTTACTTTGTAACGAGAAGTTATTATAATATTATCATGTCGTCAACATAGATGAAGAAGAAAAAATACGTTTCCGAAAGTAACTTATAAACTGCTGAAAAGTGGGTTTACTATTTAATTAGGTACACCTCTAGCCTGCCTAACCCTTCGGGGATTACAGGTGTGATGATTTTATATTATTTTGTAGCTATTAAAATAATGTTTAATTGTAAAAATGCTTTGTTATTGTTTTGTTACATAATTAATAAATAATTTTATCATTTATAAAATATTATGTTATTGTTTGTATTTTTTATTTATTTCTTTACAAATTAATTACATTTTTAAATATTAATTAAAACACTATTCATAAAAAAAAAAACATTTAAAATATAAAAAAATTGTAGCTCACCAGCGCTGCACGGCGGGTCAGTGGGTCAGCGCTGCACAGCGGGTCCGAGCTGCCGGTGGTCAGGGCTCTTGAGAGAGGAACCTCCTAACAATACGTGCCAGAAGTATTGCTTTCTGAATCAAGCCCTTGATTTGTAGCTATATTTATGTTATTGTTTGTTATTATTATGTTTTTTTTTTTTTATAATTTTTTATATTAATTTTCTATTTTATATTTTCTAAATGGGAAGCCATTTTTTTCGCAGAAATGAAAAAAAAAAAACTGATAAATATCTCGGTATATAAAAGAATGTGGTTGAGTTTATCTTTCCCTCTCCATTAAACAAAGGCGCTTTTAATTCGATGAAAAGTTGGCTTTTTTTAATCAAAAAATTAACATCTTTTTTCTTTATTCTTTAAACCCTTTCTGCCTATTGACTTTACAAGACTCATCAGTAAATTACTTGAATAATTTTTTTGACGATTAATTACAAAGGGTTTCTAGACAATTGAAACATAGTCGCATCTTACTTCTTATTCCATACTTAATTAATTTGAGTCTTAGGAGGATGGATGTATCTAAGGATATTTGTGTTTTTTTTTGTGTTTCTTTTGCGCAAAAACTACGAAACGGATTTTAATAAAATTTTGGGCACAAAATCAAAGCATTTATTTCAAGAAAGCCAGTTACAGGCACTTTTGAATTGTCGAAACAAAGATGAAAATTAAATGTAGCTGCAGTCCCAGTCACAAGTGTAGCTGCAGTCCCAGTCACAAGACATAAAAACTGTGAAAGTACTGTAGTTGCCCATTCCCTAGCGCAGATCTCTATGGAGAAGAACAGGCAAGAAACTCCATGGACACGCTTTTAAATCAGAATATTGTTACAAAATCTTGGTTACATCATTCATGTTGAGATGGTATATTATGTGAGAACAATGTAGCAAGATGTGCACGTTAAAAGTGTCCACAGCAAAAACACGCAAACAAAAAAATACAATTCAAAATTATTCATTCAAATAAGCCATGGCAACTAAGAGATGACCAGTCACAACTGACAGCGCCCGTTCACGGACATGACGCATGGATCAGCACCATTCAACTCAACCATTTTGAAGGGAACTAAATGATCCGACACATGCGCCGCCATCAGCGAGACATTTGAGTAAGCATGACATACTCTCTCCAGAGATAGTTTATAACCTGGATTAATATACAGGATACTTTTTATCTCGATACTACGATCCCGTGGGACAATTACGGTGGTACTCCACGCGGGGGAAGCCTTGGACATAAGCTGGTACATAAATAAAATGCGAAAATTTTATGAGGATGAATAACCAACCGTGTTTATAACCTGGATTAACACTGGTAGCCAGGGTAAAATAAATAAATATCGCTGGACATTGCACACAGCGCCATCTAGTGCCACACTAAGCAACGAGGCTTGTGTCGTGGACACCAGATAGTTGATATACTACATAGATACTTTTTGTTTGTAAATACATACTTATTATACATATAAACATCCATGACTCGGAAACAAATGTCCATGCTCATCACACAAACATTTGCTTCAACCGGGTTCGAACCCGGGACCCTAAGAACGTAAGGCAGCCTTACTACCGCTGCGCCAAGGGTCAAGGATTATTGTACTTTTCGGAGCACGGTGGGGTTTATGTATGTAATAAATGGTAACCCATCCACGAACCGAAATCTCAGTTGCCTAACCTTGAATTTCGATCTGTGTGGATATTGTCGATAACAATATTATTTCAGCATACTGTAATTTAGCTTTTTTTTCTAGTGGTCCCAAAATACCACTCAAAAATATTTAGGGGGTATCCGCCCAGCCCCTCGACCCTGCCATAAGCCTTTCACAGAGGTCAATCATACATACACATACATGCATAAACGCACGCCTTTTCCATAAGGGTAGGCAGAAACCACAGAACGCCACCTGCTACGACATACACACCCGCCGGTTGCGAGTACTACGCACCTGACCTTTATGAAGAACCTCACCAATAAGGTCAGTGTATGTATGTCCTTCTAGCGCGTCCCCTCCCGGCGTTGCCACTCACATCTGCCTTGTAAATACCTTTTATTGGTCGCTTGTCATTCATCCTCTCCACATGACCAAACCATCTAAGCATACTCTTAGGCCAATCATTACAATAGTTCTAAGTTGAATCAGATTCTAAAGGGTGTAAAAAGGGTGTAACGAAGCCAAAAGGCACTTGTTTTCCCTGTCATTGCGATATTTTTTTTGTTTAGACCATACACCTCAACAACATTTCCACAATTTTTTTAAATACGTGTTTTAATGTAAGATTTTTACTTTAAACACCTTCACAACTCCCCTACTATTCCTTTCTATAAAGAGCCACTATTCAATTCATTCCATCCATCAGCACAATGTTTTAAGTGCGCTAAATTGAGCCCTACCGTAAAAAGTCATTTCCTAGCAAAAATTTTTGCGTTAAGTTACTTTATAGTTTGATGTACAGAATGCTTGGTTGACGGCTTAGTGAAGAGTATGTATACACCCTGTATTAGTAATCATGTTTTCGACCCATCTACTTTTAGTCAATACCCTATAAGCTACTTCTCCATAACATTAAACTTGAACGAAGATCGATAGCCTAATCTAGATGTAAATATCGTTGAACTTGGTTCAACATGTCTGAGATAGGATCAGACGGGCCTAAGTAGTTTACAACCGATGAATACCAAGTTCTTTTGCAAAATAATATCGAATGCCCCAGACTTTCGAAGACGGCTTTATGTTATTTTTGTGTTAATTTACTGATCGATAGAAGTCTGTTTTGATGAGCGATATGAATTTTGTTTTTACACAACTGGAAGACTGATAGGACCTTTAGAATAGGGCTATGGTTTAAATTTTTTATCGCTTTATTATTAACAGCAGTATTGCTCGTGATCGTAATCACAAAAGTCCTACCTTGGAGTCTGCTAAAGAGCATTGGGGCGCAGCGTTCTGGGTGTAAAGAAAGCTGATACAATACGGAACACTACGCTGCGCTCAAAAACAGGGATCATAGACGTAGGAAAAAAGGCTGCCAGGCTCAAATGGGATTGGGTGGGCCACGTGAGCCGCATGCACGATGACCGCTGGGCAAAGGTGTCAACACGATGGGTGCCTGAGGATGGATGGCACCGCCAAGGCCAGACTAGAAAGAGGTGGCGAGATTAGATGTGCATCACGAGGGCTGGTTCGAGGTGGCGCAGGAGAAGAGTATCTGGAAGGATATGGGGGAGGCCTTTGCCCAGCAGTGGGACATTCAAGGCTGAAAATATATATATTGCTCGTGGCTAAGTACACACAGCACACAATATAAACAGCCGCTTGGGTCGATCTTCAGGTAAAAGATAAGCAGATGATGAAAGTGTGCGCCTGTTATTTTTTGTTTTTCTTTTTTTTAATCGTTGCGTTTTAAATGTCCGTCTGTGTCGTGATTATACAACCAACAACAACAACAGCCCATAACGTCCACTGCTGGACATAAGCCTCTCCCATGATGGAAAGAAAGAAAGAAAATATTTATTTGACGTCAGTTATTGTTATTGTCGATTGTTGTTTGTTGTTGTTGGTTGTTGATGTTGATTGTTGTTGTGATGGGAGGAATATGCCGTAATCTCTACGCTTGGAAGGCAGATTGGAGATCGCAGTGATGAAAGACTAACAGAAAACGCTGCTGCCATTCTCAGGTCTACGGAGGCGCAAGGTGTTCTGCCTCAGACATTAGTCACCTTATGCGACACCCGAGAGTGTAATGGGTTGGTTCTATTCTACTCTACCGAATACCACACGGCTAATAATATGTTTATGTTATGTTTACATTTAATATCACATTCAACTCAACATATGACGTGTACGTCGGGGCGGTCACCATTGGGCCACCCGTTCTGTACTTATCGTCGTCACTCCTGCCTTTATCCCAATTTATTAGGGGGTGGGGAGTCTTATTCTTCAATCAAAAATCAAAATCAAAACATTTATTTCAAGTAGGCCAGTTACAGGCACTTTTGAATTGTCGAAACAAAGATGAAAATTAAATGTAGCTACGGTCCAAGTCACAAGAGATAAAACTGTGAAAGTACTGTAGTTGCCCATTCCCTAGCGTAGATCTTTATGGAGAAGAACGGGCAAGAAACTCCATGGACACTCTTTAATATCAGAATGTTTTTACAAAACCTTGTTTACATCATTCATGTTGAGATGGTACATTATGTGAGAACAATGTAGCAACAATAAAAACAAAACAATTCAAAAATAAAATAATTAATTCAAAATAACCGTGGCAACCAAGAGCTGACCAGTCCCAACCGACAGCGCCCGTTCACGAACATGACGCATGGATCAGCACCATTCAACTCAACCATTTTGAAGGGAACTAAATAATCCGACACACGCGCCACCACCAGCGAGACATTTGAGAGAGCATGACATACTCTTAATCGCCAAGGCACATTCATGTCAAGAAGGTAGGTTTCTAGCGAATTCCTTCCATATTTCTATTACTATTCATCTCATGAGTCACCCCTTTCAACACAAAATCACGCCTGTAATCCCCGAAGAGTTAGGCAGGTTCCTAATTGTACCACCCACATTTCGCCAGTTTTGTTTAAGTCCCATGCTATGGGGCGAACCTATTGCCCGGGCACAAATTCGGACTCCTTGGCTGCTACTAAGAAATTCTTGATGGAATAAGCCAATAACAATTTGCTGGACCGGGGAATCGAACCCAGGACCTCATGCTCAGCAGTCACGATCGCGACCACTAGACCAACGAGGCAGTCGGAGGCAGTCACCTCTTTTTTAAACATATAAACTTTCACACCAGGTCATCCATAGTTTCTACGGTCTAGTACTAAAAGCTACTAAACCAATTCCATCTCTCTACACCAAAAGGACCATTGTACAACTCTAGAACATAATTAATCAAACAAATCACTAGACTATAGACTACACAAACAGAGCGCAATTAATCTGAAGATTACTATACGAGAATAGTTTGAAAACGTAGTTGGAGCACAGAATAGATAGGTATTACAGAAATTCAGCTTTATACAAGGAATGAAAACGCACGCATGCATAGTCACGCTTCAGGTAGAGCGAGTGCAAGCGTACTCGCCACTGTAATTTGTCTGAGATCGCCTTATTTATATGTTCGCGTATCTACAACGCCAAATATAAACTACTCTTTATACAACAACTCGACAGAGAAGTTACCTTCTAGACACTATTCCGTCTCGTTGAGGGATACTTCCTTTACAATAATGGATGAGGAACTTTCTAGTCTATTTCTCACACTGTTTTCACACTTTTCGCGAGTGGTTAAAATTGACCACCGAGCTCCCCATCAATGCCAATCTCTTCTTTGTGCGTACAGCGAGTGCAAGCGCACTCGCGACAGTCTTTTGTTTGAGATCGCCTTACGTATGTTGACGTTTCAATGTGTGCACCGCCTGTTTTCTGTCGCTGAACGGAGCAGGGCCTTCTGTGCATTTATCTACTCTGTGACCCCAGGACATGTCTGAACTTGTCTGAAAACAGCTCAGACATAGCTTTAAGTAGTTTTACGCAAATACAGACGTCCATTGAATGCTAATACCTTCTCTCAATAATGGTTCGGTTAAGAGGTTTATTTGAAAGAAGTTTGCTGTGGGCTTAGTAATAATTGAACATTATTAGTAGTTGAGTTTAATGCATTTAGATAGCTTATTGTTTCTTTTCCCAGCTGAGTGTATTCTTATAGTATTTGTGATCTTCAATTTGTTGAATGTGAGATGAATTAAATGTATAGGTATGTCATAATGTTTTCTTTTTACCGTCTTAACTTATTATATACGCATGGCTCTGAAGTATTATTACTTGTTCCTTATTTGTTGAACTTTATTGCGTCGGAAGTTTTTCTTGTTATTTTCTTATGTTGTTTCTTTATCACCTTGACATTGACAGCCACTTGACAAAATGCCAATGTATCGTCTGCGCTCGCGTCCCTTCGCTTGTCATGGACCATAGACAATAGTCTGTGGCGTTGACAAGCGAAGTCGGAGCGTTCGGTGCAGCCGAGCCGATTATTATTAATATTTTCATTTATGTACTCTTTTAGTTTTGTTTGTATATCTATAGTGTTTATTTTATTAAGTTAGAATTATGTTCTATTTTTTGTCATTTACACAAAAACATATTTTGTGTCCGTAGGTGTGACCGTGGCATCACAGTGGGCCCTATCAGAATACCAGCGCTGCGGTATTTGTTTTTCATTTATCGCAGCATCATGCTGAGATAGGAGCCTTTTTGGCCTCGCACAGGCCTTCATTTTTATTATTTAGTTTAAGATTCTTTTTTTTTATTATTATTATTTTTGTAGTTCCTGTGCTTGTCCCAAATAAATATGTTTTCTTTCTTTCTTAATGTAAAACCTAAAATCATCAGTGGTGTCGCGTTATCCGCATCCGGTTGGTTTATAAGCCGACCACAAAATAGTTGTTATAAAACGATGGACATGATAATTTCAGTATAAAAATCCTCAAATTCTTTTTATATAGTCTGCACCAGATAAGTAGGAATTAAAGGTCATTATTTATTTATTTAAACTTCATGTACAATAGTGGTACATACCTCAAATGGCTTAGCTTGATCCTCCGTTACGCCTAAAATACTGCAGCATTAATTTTGAAATAAATATATGTTAAAGTTGAGGATTACTGTTAAGGCCTATATTTGGCAAAAACACGATTCCATAAAATTTTCTCGATAGAAAAAAATCCCAAAGTTACCTCTAAACTGAACAATAAACCGCTGGCAATCATAAAATACTTCAAATTAGATCATGAAACTTTTTATACTAACTGAACCAACTATAAAGCAGGTCTTATATTATTTATTTTTTAGTCCAATCAATAGATTTTTTGTAAATCGCAAAAAGCCACTAATTTCGCACTATTCGGCCTGCAGTGACTGACGTAACAACCACTTTGTTGTGCAAGCTGATTAGAACTTTATTCTAACAGTATTTCAAACGAAGTTTGAACTACCAAATATAGAGTTGCTAATTTGAGATAGTATAGGCTCTTAATGCCACAAGGCATTTTCTACCAGTCAACCTTTGGGTTAAATAGGAAAACATAGTGATATTGTACAAAGTAATGTTTAAAAACCTTTTTGTTAACGAGAGTTTAGATTAAGATTGATAATAATACACATATAGGTACAGATAAAATAAACGAATAGATATTTTAACAAATACCAAAAATTAAAAAGAAAATAACAAGAAACCTAATAATAATTATTATGACGACTTCAAATTGAGAGCTATTTATTCTGACTTAAATAGTAGTTATTGCACTTTCCTTAATTTCTCTGCGTGGGTACCCCGACAATACAATATTATGAATCGTTTTTTATTACTAGAAAAAGTCAAGGATCACGATAAAGGTCGTCAAAAAACACCTTTTTGTTCATAGTAATTTAGGAACTATGTTCTAGGTTATATTATTAACTGATTATTTGATTGATTTTAATAATTGATGTAATTTATTTTTGAATTTCATTGTTTTTGTGATAATTTCTTTTATTTTTTAATACTAATTGTTGATGAATGTGTGTGTGTGTGGTCTTCAGGACTTGACTTGGGTGCTCTTCAATGACGATTTATTTTGTTGTTGATTTCTTAGTATTTATTTATACGATTTTACATGAGACATAGGTTTAAAGTTATAGTAAAAAATGGCGTTAGTTAGCAACGTTGCGAGCAGCATGTGCGCGCGCTCGCGGTCGGTCGGTCAAGTGGCGTCATGCGTCGCCGTCGGGCGCTGCGATTGGCTCGCGCGCCCCCTGCCCCCTCGTGTCTGTTGCTCCCCGCGTTCGGCTTAGTGATGGGCCATAGATGCGTAAACATAGCCCCCGCCTTGGAAGGACCCGCTTCCAATGAAGTACATAGATATCACGAAGCAGCTCTGGAACCATCTTCTTCACCGTCGAGGAGTAATGGGCATAGTTTAGTGTAAGCCCGTCTTATTAATCCAGTCGCCGTTGTTATGTCAGCGACTCTGGAAATGCCATCGTTTCCGGTAAAGGTCTTGGTGACTCTGCCAAGGCGCCACTTTAACGGTGGCAAATTGTCCTCTTTTATAAGAACAAGTGTATTTGGTTTGATATCTTGATCCTTGTTTTTCCATTTGGTTCTCGTTTGAAGCTCCGTAATGTATTCTTTCGTCCATCTTTGCCAGAAGTGTTGTCTCAATTGTTCTACTCTTGCATAGCGCGACAACCGTAGTGTTGGAGTAGTCGTGACGTCGTCGCAAGCTGCTGCGGTGAGTGGACGACCGATGAGGAAGTGCGCTGGCGTCAGTGGCAGTGCATCAGTGGGATCAGAGGATAATGGGGATATAGGACGTGAATTTAGAATAGACTCGATTAATGCTAATACTGTACTCAACTCTTCGTAGGTTAAATTTGCATTACCGACCACTCGACGGAGATGGTGTTTGCACGACTTAACCGCAGCCTCCCATAGTCCACCGAAGTGGGGAGAATATGGCGGAATGAATGAGAACCTAATATTTTCGTTAGCTGTATAAGTTATAATTGAATTAATATTGTTTTTATTATTTATGAAAAAATTAAGTTCCTTTGAAGCTCCGACGAAGTTCTTCCCGTTATCGGAAAAAATCTCCGCTGGTTTACCTCGTCTGGATATAAACCTTTTTAAAGCGAGTATGTAAGCTTCAGTACTGAGACTGGTAACTAATTCCAAATGAATAGCCTTTGTTGAGAAACATATGAACAAACAGATGTAACATTTTTCTAATTTAGCTCCTCTTCCCTTACGACTCAGTATGTGCAGTGGTCCGGCGTAATCTACGCCGCAACGATAAAACGGAAACTCTGATTCTAATCTCTCAACTGGTAAGTTGCCCATTTGAGCTTTTATTGTTTTGCCTTTTACCCGAGTGCAAACAACACAAGAACGAGTAGTTTTCTTAGACAAATTCCTACCACCTACTGGCCACCAACTTTCCCGTAAAGTGGACAAAAGTAGTTGGGGCCCAGCGTGCAATAAACGATGGTGCTCGTATTTAAATAAAAGTATCGTGAAATTATGTTTACTAGACAACACTACCGGGTGTTTTTTATCAAATGTAAATTCAAGAGAATTTTTAATCCTACCCCCAACTCGCATAAGTCCATATTCATCTAAAAACAAATTAAGACCAGATAAATTACGGTTGGACTTTATTTGCAACTTATTTTTTAAACAATCATATTCAACGGGAAAAGATTCCCTCTGTGACAATCGAGACAAAATAACCATTGAGTTATTGAGCTCATTAACTGATAAGGCACCGTGGGCCCTGTTTGATTTATGTTTAATTCGTGTGTTAGAAATAAAACGCAACACATACGCCATTGTGTGTTTTAAACGATTTAAAGAAGAAAATCTATTGAATAGGTTTAGGTCTGTACCTACTTGACATTCCATTGCCGCAGTAGTTAATTTAAGTTCCGGTAATTCATCAAAATTAATATTTTGATAGACGGACGTAAGACCTTTTTCCCAACTTGAGCTAGGTTCACGTAAACAACTCGGTCCGTGCCACCATAAATCCGAACTTTGAAGCGCATCTATACTGACACCGCGCGAGACTAAATCGGCTGGGTTCTGCTTACCCTTTATATGTAACCAAGTACAACCTTCAGTATGCTCATTGATCTCAACAACCCGATTCTGAACAAAAGGCTTTAAAGAGCTCGGTGTTATATTTAACCATCCTAATACTGTCGTTGAGTCAGACCATAAATAAACGTTTTTAAATTTAATCTTAATTACTTTAATTATTTTACTAAACAATCTCGCACCTAACAATGCCGCACATAACTCGAGACGCGGTATACTAACCGGTTTTACTGGAGCCACTTTGCCTTTTGCACACAACAAGCGAACTGATAACGCATCGACTGAATTATTATTATTATTAAACGCGCGGACATAGGCACAGGCGCCGTACGCGCTTTGCGAGGCGTCACAAAAAATATGAAGTTCAACTTGTATATCGTTACAGAAATTACCTATAACGTGTCGAGGGACTCGTATAGTATACAAACAATTTAATGTTTTTATGAAATTATTCCAGTTCAATTCAATGTTTTGTGGAATAGGATCGTCCCATCCAATTTTGCATAACCATAATTTCTGTAAAATAATCTTTGCAATTATAATTGTTGGTGACAATAGGCCCAGTGGGTCATAAATTTGCGAAACAATCGATAAAATAATTCTTTTAGTAACGACCGGAGTATTTCCGCTATCAAGTTTTGTTATGAAATGAAGTTCATCGCTCGCGCAAAACCAACCTAAACCTAATGTTTTATTTTGACAATTCTCTCCTAAGGACATTTCTTTCGATGAGCTATTATTATTAATTGTATTCGTTTCTTCCGCGTCATAATTATAAACCCATTTACGTAATATAAAACATCCCGAACTTAACACTTTAGAAACACTATCACATAAATTATTTAATATCCTTTTATCATCATTACCGGTAATGAGATCATCTACATAAATGTCTTCTTTTATTACTTGCGAAACGACATCATCGTTACAATCTATAGCAAGTTGTCTAATACATCGCATGCTGAGGTACGGCGCGGACGCGGTTCCGTACGTCACCGTGTTAAGCTGGTACATGTCAAGTGGATCGGAAGGATTTTCCCGCCATAAAATACACTGTAAGTTACGCTGGTCTGGCTGTATAAGTACCTGCCTAAACATCTTCTCGACATCGGCACAAGCTATATACCTATGTTTGCGAAACCGTAATAAAATTGAAAATATGTCATTTTGCAAAATAGGACCTGTTAATTGAATGTCATTTAAAGATTTGCTACTGGTTGTTTTAGCACTTGCGTCAAAAACAACTCTTAATTTAGTGGTACTACTGTTTTCTCTAAGGACTCCGTGATGCGGTAAAAAATAAGTAGGAAATGAGTATGACGAAATGCGACTCATATGCCCTAAGCTTAAATATTCCTGTAAGAATGCACTGTACAATATTTTGTAATCAGGATTGTGCGCTAGCTTTCGTTCGAGTGATAAGAACCGGCTCTCAGCTAACGAAAACGAGTCACCTAACGAATCAGCTGATTCCTTTAATGGTATGCGCACGGAAAACCGACCCTTATCGTCGCGTAATGTAGTACTAGAAAATAATTTTTCGCATGCACGTTCATCCTTAGAGTAATTGTCACTAGCAGTGATGACTTCTTCTAACTCCCAGAATTTTTTAAGTTGAACATCAAGTGTTTGTATAAAATTACAACTAATCTGATTAATGTGCAAATTCTTTGCTTGAATTGGACCTGATATGATCCATCCAAGTTTTGTGTTCTGGAGGCAAGGTCCTGCAGGTAATCTAATTAACCCTTCATTTAACAATTCCCAAAATAGATTTGCACCAATAAGAAGCTGAATTGTATGAGGCAAATAAAAGTTTGGATCTGCTAATGTTACATGATCAGGAATGTTAAAGTTAATATTATTTATGTTAAGCGATGGTAGTGGAGCAGTAATATTAGGTAAAACTAAACATTTTAAGTTTTTATTATAATTGTTAGTTTTAGACCTTAATTTTATTTCACATGATTGCGTGGACTGTGTAACGCAGTGTCCTACGCCTGTGACTTGGACAGTGGACTGTAGCATTTTAGTATTTAATTGTTTACATAAAGATTCAGCAATAAAACATTGTTGACTACCACTATCGAGTAATGCTCGAACAGTGTGATATTTATTTTTGCTATCAGAAACTTCCACTAATGCTGTGGACAGCAAGACAGGCTGCAATGTTAAAGATAAACAGCTGTTATCTTGCTTATTATTATTTACTTGAGTAGCTGAATGCAACACTGTGGTTTGTGACTGGCCTGTAACAGCCTCATCCTGCGGTTTTACTTGTGAGGATTCATTTGTCAGTTTTGTTACACATTGAAGTAAAGAATTATGTTTTAAATTGCATTGTTTGCAGGGTCCGAACCAACAGTTTGCATCAGTATGGCCAACTCGCAAACAATTGCGACAAAGTTTCTTATCTTCGATAAATTTAGACTTATCATTAATCGACAAAGTCAAAAACTTGTTACATGAATAAAGAGCGTGATTACCATCACACAAATTGCAAACTCGCGAACGCTTTGTAGTTCTAGCGGATTTGTTTTTATTAATTTTTGAGTTCTCATTATTAGTTTGTGTAACAACATAACTATGAGTATTGTTATTGACTTGATTCGACTGTGGCTTTTTTGAATTAATGTCACCTACTTTATTGTTACTATTAGAAACTTTGACCATCTCAAGCACATCTGCCCTATTTTTAAGAAATCTCATAAAATCATCTATTTTAATTTTTGGTTGGGTCATCTTAGAGCCCGCAGAGCAATGTCCCTGTACTGCATTATTTATTAAATTCCCTGCATAATTTTCCCATTCCCTCTCTGTAGTAGCATCTAACTTTGATACTGTAGTAAAAATTACTATGGAATCCCACGACTCAGTTGGTTCACCTAACATTTTTAAAGATCTCAAATTCCTCAAAAGATTGTCAATTAACTTTCTGAGTTGAGCTGGAGACTCTTTGTTCATTGACTGCATAGCAAATAAAGCTTTTAAATGATTATTAAGTAGCAAGCGATCATTGTTATAGCGATTTTCAAGAAGATCCCATGCAATAGAATAATTTTCAGCAGAAAATTCTAACGATTTAATTACTTGCAAGGCGTTACCAGTTAGAGCAGAGCGCAGGTAGTGGAACTTTTGTATGTCATCAATATCTTTTGAATGATGAATAAGAGACAAGTACGTGTCTTTAAACTCCAACCACTGATCATACGAGCCGTCAAAGCTTGGCAGCTTAATGGTAGGTAATTTAATGGAGGTTAGAGGTTTATAAGCCATTTCCTGAGAGGTAGATAAGTTAGGATCATTTAAATTAAGCAAACATTTGGCATTAGCTACCAGGGAATAATACTTATTTTCAAACGACTCTCGTTCATTTATTTCGCATGTCTGACTATCAGGCACTAAAATATCTATTCTGTCTTGAACTTCCGTGAACTCATTTATTAGATTTTCGGCTTTTTGCAAGCGAACTTTAGTTTCTGCCATTTGCGCGTTACTTAATGCTGAACTTTCAATTAATTGTAACGAAGCAATGAATTTACCAAACAATGTCAACTTACTTTTAATTATGCCTCTTTTTTTGACTAAGTCTGTAACTATCTCTTCTTTCAACGCTTCGGTAGCCATGATGACAGATAAGGGATATTGTACTCACAATTTCAGAATTTGAATTTGCACGTATACGCAAACAAAAAAAAAACAGTATTAGCAATAATCGCAAGGAATGGGATTGGGAAATAGGTAACTGACACACTGACGTGACTAGGACTAACCTCTTTCTTTGCAGTTACACTGATCTAAATCTTCCGTCTTGTTGGCACGTGTTCGTACAATGGCGCCGGCCGATGGTGGACTTCTTCTTGAGTAAATAATTATTGCGACGAATGCTCGAAGATATTATTATATGGATTCACCACAGACAGGACTGGAAATCTTCATAATACTTCTTAATTTGGCTCGGAGGGACCAATATGTTGATGAATGTGTGTGTGTGTGGTCTTCAGGACTTGACTTGGGTGCTCTTCAATGACGATTTATTTTGTTGTTGATTTCTTAGTATTTATTTATACGATTTTACATGAGACATAGGTTTAAAGTTATAGTAAAAAATGGCGTTAGTTAGCAACGTTGCGAGCAGCATGTGCGCGCGCTCGCGGTCGGTCGGTCAAGTGGCGTCATGCGTCGCCGTCGGGCGCTGCGATTGGCTCGCGCGCCCCCTGCCCCCTCGTGTCTGTTGCTCCCCGCGTTCGGCTTAGTGATGGGCCATAGATGCGTAAACACTAATTTTTAATTTCACTGTATGGATCATATTATCTGAATTAAATGAATTTTATTTTATTTATTTATTTATATAAAGTTCTCACTAGAAGGCTCAACGTGTCACAAAGACAAAGACGACACAAAGACGTAAATCTTGAACTTCCTAATTTAACTTAAAGATTTCCAATATAACGCTCCCATCTTCACACTTTGACACATTTAATATGTAAATGAGTACATAGGCACACTGGTACATAGGCGGCTTCCAAACCTAATTTACATAACTCCAGTAATATTTGTTACGAGTCACGGTACTCAATCTTATTATTCAATCTTAGGAGAAAGAAAAAGAAAGGAATGCTCCTGCTTATTCAAGCAGGAGCATTCCTTTCTTTTTGAAGGTTCCAGATATCAAGGGTAACTAAAGAAAACAAGGCTTTTTGGAAAGGCCTTGTCTAGATGCTTCCAGGAATTCTTTCAAGCAGTCTTACCAAGGAATGTAATGGTACCCCGTAAAAGGGTTGTAAAGGTCCGATAGGCTGTCGCTCCATGTAAAATACTCGTATTCAGCTGTATTTAACTGGAAGCTGACCCAGACATATTTGGAACATTAATTTGTGTGGTACATATACTACAACTTAAAAACCCGACTACTAAAAAATCACGCTCTAATAAATTTCGGAGTTGACAAGGTAGAATCGTCTCCTATTGTTGAAGTCTATACTTACGAATCGATTGATACCCTTTTCATCAAAATCGGATGAATAGTTAGGGCGCTACGGAGGATCGTACGTAAATACAAACATACATAGACTGCTAAAACTGCCTTTTGGTTTCGCCGCAGTCGGGTAAAAAGGCTAGGCTGATGATGAGTGCCATAATCACAAAACTTACCCATAACATTGGTGACTGCAAAAGATATCTTCATAAAATCTGATAAATGTTTATTTGATAATCTTCCCCTTGAAACGTGCCCCTTACTTTGTGTCTAACTGACAGACTTCTTAATAGTCTAAACGTGCTTGAACGAGTAAATGGTTCCATAAAGTCTAATTGAAATTACTGCTTGACTTTAAAGGTTCTAGTCGGGCAAAAGGTTGCGACTACACAGTCCTTACCATTAAGGGACTATTTACCTTAAATTTTAATGTATTAAATACTAGCGGACGTCACGTGGTTTAACCCGCGTAGTTCCCGTTTCCGTGAGAGTACGGGGATAAAATATAGCCTATGTTACTCGCTGATAATGAAGCTATCCATTGCTGAAGGATTTTTTTCAAATCGGTCCAGGAGTTTTAAAGTTTATTCGTTACTTGCAAAAATACAAATATTTCATATTTCTAATATTAGTATAGACAATACAATGATACAATAGTTTTTAAACACTAACATCATCATCGGCATAGCCTTTTCCCATCTATGTTGGGGTCGGCTTTCAGTCTAACCGGGTGCAGTTGAATTCCAGTATTTTACATTGAGCTACCTCCTATCAAACCTCTACAACCCAGTTAGTGCTGGGTTTATTAATACCCAGTATTAATAAACAGTATAGTTATCAGACTTTCAATCCACTGACTAATAGGGTGGTTGACACCATAAAACAATCATTCCAAGAAACCAATCTCCAAAAAAATTACTTTATTTTGGTTCTGAAAACCCGATTGATTTTCAATAAATTGCCAAATTCGATTTTTTGTTGCTTTGAAATCAATAAATAGTTGAGTCATTGAGTTGAGCAAACAGTTATGTTATGGCAATATCACGCTGTGCTATTGAAAGAAAGAAAAAGCATTTATTAGCCCGCACGGGACAAAACACACAAATAGAAATGGCTAATGAATATCTATTGACATACAAAATCTATGAGAAAACCGCGTTTTGACAGCTTTTAAAAAGTATGTCAATTGATTGGTGTGTCAACTACCCTAATATAAATATAATTATAAGAAAAAATGTAATTAATATCTATCAGTTCAGTTCGCGAGTAGTAAGAGCGGGGGGGAGGCCTTTTTAATAGAATTATGTAATCATTTGATTGTGTCCCACTGCTGGGCCAAGGCCTCGGATCCACTCTTTCTACTTCTTGTGACTGCGCCCTCCACTTCAAAGGCGTTCTGCTCGTCACGCCATCTTCTTACATATTATTTCACAAGTAATCATTTTAGTTCACTTCACGATACACTGTTTCCTTACGTCAATGCTATCACAACAGTGGCTTCGGAATATAATTTGCATTTGCCTTCGAATCCGATGCAGTGTATGTAGATACATTATTGACGACCCGAATGGCGCAGCGGTAGTGAGGCTGCCTTACGTTCTTAGGGTTCCGGGATCAAATCCCGGTAGGAGCAAATGTTTGTGTGATGAGCATGGACATTTTTGTTTCCGAGTCATGGATGTTTATATGTAAAATAAGTATGTATTTAAAAACAAAAAGTATCTATGTAGTATATCAACTATCTGGTGTCCACGAACACAAGCCTCGTTGCTTAGTGTGGCACTAGATGGCGCTGTGTGTAATGTCCAGCAATATTTATTTATTTATTGTATGCAGCCTAGTTCAGTCATGTTATTTACTTATTGTGTTGCTTACTATTTACTTACTTCTTTGTAGAATAAATCTATTTTGATTTATGTTACTTAGTTAACAGTCATGTCAGCTGTGGCTAATAAGTAACAAGATCTCGTGTCGATTTTCAGGTTAAGGCGTGCTTGCCTAGGTTGGTCTGTGGATGGGTGACCACCCATTACATGCCGAGTTTCCTCCGTACCTCTGAAAGCATGTTAAGCTGTTGGTCCCGGTCTGTCATTTGGAGACCTTTGACAGTCGTTATAGGTGATCAGTGGCCCGAAATTCTGACAGCCAGTCTTACCAAGGGGTACTTATCGTATTACCCAGTACTAACTAGGTTGTGGAGGTCAGATAGGCGCTCCGTGTAAAATACTGGTATTCAGTCGCACCCGGTTGGTTTGAAAGTTAACCACAACATAGTTGGGAAAAGACTAGTACCCAGTGGTACCACTGCTCTTAAACCCGTGAAGGAAATCATTGAGAGAAACCTAAAAAATCGAAGACTTATGATAATTATCTGCAATGGCCCTCTAGTCTATGAGTCTGTAGTACACCAGCTGACAACCAGTTTTACCAAGGGGTATCGTATTACCCAGTACTAACTGGGTTGGGGTCAGATAGGCAGTCACTCTATTAAAGATACGGGTATATAGCTGCATCCTGAAGGAATTGGGGGAGGCTTTTGGCCAGCAGTGGGACAGAACAAGTAAATAAAAATGTAATTTAGGGCTAGGCTATTGCCATAGACTACCTAGGTACAAACCATAACTCCGAGTTCCTACTGAGAAATTTCTAATGGTAAAGCCAAGACAGTAGTGCTCCACAATGCTTTATTTTATCGCCAATGTTATCACAACGGTGGCTTCGGAACATAATTTGCATCTGCCTTCGTATCCGGCGAATACAGTCTATGTATTTATTGCATATAGCCGTATGTATTAACGTGTGGAAACTAGTTAACATGTCCATGAAACTATCTTGTGGAGAAGTGGCAATGCAGAATATTATGTTATAGTCGTACAAAGTTAGTAGGGAAACATGAAATATTAAACATAAACTGTCACTTAAGAACTAAAGATCAAAGAAAATTTATAAAACTTGTTCCAGGAAATACGTGTTTTTGAATAAGTCTTAGAAGTATGTGAAATAAATATTTGTCATTTAGAATCTTCACTACACTTGCAGGTCTTTTATCAGGATATTTTCTTTACTTTTACAATTTAAGAGTACGTTATGAACGGCCAAAGTTGAGGTAAAATTTGTGCAAAACAGCAATTTTTGGAGGCTTATACTGAATTTGTTTCTACAAATTTTTATTTTTTGCTATGATAGAAGCCTAGATATAGTGCACAAGATACATATCAGTGCAAAAAATTAAAGATACATGTGTAACAACGGCGTAATCACGCACGAGCGTTTGTCAAAATTCTCGCGAAAAGTATGGCGGTTTGGCCGCTCTAAGGCGCTCTTCTGTGATTGTTCTTTATTTACCGCTCCCGATATTCCGACGCTGTTGCAAGCGCCATGATCGCGGGATAACTAGAGAATTAAAGAATTACATGCGGAGCTGTGTCAATTATTTGTTCCAAACCATTATAATCGCTCTAGGAAAAGAATTGTCTAATGTCCCATTTAGTCGTACTGTAGCTCGATCAACTTCCCCTATACCGCGTAAGCTTACGATGCTCAACGCGCTCGTAGAGACCTCGTGTGGTTTATGCTGTACTAAATAATAAATGAATAGGTGGATGAAAAATAAAATGAAAAACAAACAAAGAAAGAGGGTAGACAGATTTGTCTGCACCTAACATATTTTTCCATTCACCGAAGATATCCCGTGGCTGTATGTTTAGTTTAAAACCGTGAAAGCTTAAAACAGTGCATGAAATACTAGTACAGTTTGGTTGTAGAAGGTATCATTGTGAAGGAGGGTCCCAATAACAGCTATCAACAAGGCAATTTTTGCAAGCTTTTATTTTAGTTGCAGTGTTTGTTTGTTTCATAAAAATATTCTGATTTAAAAGAGTGTCCATGGAGTTTCTTGCCCGTTCTTCTCCATAGAGATCTACGCTAAAGAATGGGCAACTACAGTCCTTTCACAGTTTTTATGCCTTATGACTGGGACTGTAGCTACATTTCATCGTTGTTTTAAAAGTGCCTGTAACTGGCTTACTTGAAATAAATGCTTTGATTTTGTTTAGATCAAAAGTGAATTTTAAAACAATTTTATCCCGAACCGATTGAGGTGAATGATTGCAAACACGTTTAATTTGGATGACAATGCATGATGTAGCGAAGTGAAGTCATTCTAAATCCAATATGGCGTACTTTCAAAAATGGCGGACTAGTTATTTTTTCAATCTTTTTTCAGAAAATTAATGACATCGTGTAGAGAAATATTGACTCGGCATGATATATCGGGTTGCATCACTTAATAATTGAGCTGTGCAAGTCAAACAGGCAGTGACTCATTACCATAGCTATTTCGGCCTGGGTACACGTGCTAGTGTAATAAGAGAGGGGATGATGAAATTAAATGATATGAAATGATGATAAAATGATGTTTATTTTTGCAAGTAGGTTCTTACAAACACTTTTACAAGTCATTTTTTTAAAACTAGATGGGGCCGGTGTTTCGTACCTGACTACTCTGAGAAGAAACAGCCGAAACAAACTCAGAGGTCATAGTCTCTTTTGAAGTCCAGACATAATCTTGTTCAATTCAGATGAGGACTATGCAGATTAGTGTCCGAGATGGTCTTTTGAAGAAAGAACCACACAGATTTGAGTGGACCTGTCCAGTCAGTGCAAGCATTTGTCAGTTATCGAGTAGCTCGACTTATAACTCAAGGAGCTCAACGAAACGACGAACAATACCAAAGAAAGGACATTTGGGTAGGTCGCTTATAGTACTCAAACTGCCAGACAGTCGTGGGGAAAAAAATAAAATAAAATATGTGACCCACATGGTCCTCACATTTACAATAATAAAATAAAATTAACAATAATTTACAAAACAAATGTCAAAAAAAAATTAAATAAAAATAAACATTAAATGTCACAATAATAAAAAAACCCTAAAATACTTAACAAAATAAAATTCATGTCAAATCAATACATGTCACATAAAATAATGTTAAAATAATGTTAATGGGCCATAATCCACTACGCAAATCTAGTGCAGTCACATGTTTTTTTTTAATTTTGGTTTTTATTTTTCTATTCCAGATTTCCTGTTTGCTTGCGAGTGACAAAAAAACAATTTCGTCACTTTTCTATAAAAAAGAAAATTCCAAAAGTATGTTTCCTTATCCAAAAGTTATAATACGTTTCAATTACGCCAACATCAATCATTTTCTTCGCTGAGCCTATTTCCACCTTTATATTTCCGTAAAAAATTAAGTAGGTAAGGTTGGCAACGTAAGTGGGTTAACAATGTTACGTTTTCGGCACTCGGGCGAGAATGTGACATATCGAACTTAAGGAAGACGCCTTCACGTGTCATTTATACAAAGCCGAACTTTTTTGAAATGCCGGTGAGGTTATAGTATGTTGCAGTGGTACATGGATCTTTTGGCACGCGAGTGACGTTAACAGAGGGGTGCTGTTTTTTTCACCAACAGCGCCCCTTTGTAAACGTCATTCGTTAAATTCATGAAATTGATTTAAAAAATCGATATAGCGGCGTTAGTTTGATCGTGCACCAAGAAATCATTGTGCAGGTTTATATGAATGACGGTGACGTTCTACAGGGTCAAACATGTTTTCAGAATTTCGGTTTGCTAATGAATAACATTACATGACAAAATAACATAGGTCAAGTGGCCGTAATCTAATTTGACTCCTAAAAAAAGTAATTTTACATAATATTGCAATTCAATAATTATGTCAAAATAAGTCAGTTCCATTTTTTTATTTTTTCAAATATTATTTTGTACAGTTTGTGATCATCACCTTCATTAGCTCAACTTAACTCGAACAACAGCTTTACTCGATTCTATAGTTATCAATTTACAACGAAAATAAAACACACTTACCCTATTTCCCTGCTGACTGTACTTCCAAAACACTTAGGTACCTACTCGGTTTAGAGGGCGAAACAACGCCCAAGGGGACCACAAAGTATGGCAAATTGCAACATTTAAGCTCCACACAAACACTTGTTTTTTGATGAACAAGTCCCTTTGATGTCAAAGTTGACAAAGAAGAACCGCAGAAAGAGTTTGTTTGACAAATAGAACACAACAAATGCCCTTATGTGCGTCAAAAAAATACTGGCATGCGTCTAAATACCTGTGCGTTGAATTACAGTTCTTTTTTCAAATGTTTTTCTTTTTTTTGTGCCGAATGAATGTACCTACATTTATTTTAAAATAGCAACCTTATCGTAACGAGAATAAAACGTCTTTTATTTTAACAGAACAGTCAGTCGCAACAATCCGATGGAAACCTTCATGAAAATTAATTAATTTATTTTCATTCATTTATTTTTAAATTCCAATTCCATTGCAATGAAAATACATGGAATTGTAATTTTGAAAGCTATAAATGTATGAAGTTTTATTAATTGACTAACTTTGCAAAATTCAGCCAGTTTGCCTTTTGTATATTTTTGGAATAGAATAGTTTTCAAATATGACTTAAAATTGATAAAATTGAAAGACCGGTTTAAAAAAGCGTGTACTGCGATGAATAAAAAATGGATATTCTATGTTTTGATGTTGAAGAGTAAGTTTTTCAGTTTTCACTTCAAAAATAAATGTATTTGAATTTGAGTGAATGACAGGCATTTTGAAACTGGATTCAAAATAATTTTTCGGTTCTGAATTTACACTGGTGGAGTTCAACTGTAAGTAACAAACTTATATGAAGTACCAAATGTACTTTAATTTTATTTTTTTTATTTCACGGTTTCGTTGACGTAGACATCTCTTTACTTTAATATATTTTATTTTCAAGTCCTTTTAGCTTAATAGTTTATATCAAAGATTCTTAAAGCATTTCAGACTTTGATGAATGACAATCTTTTATATAGCACAATTTTTCTTTTCTGAAAGCTACTTAAATTTTTTCAAATGCATGGCTCGTATAATATTAGGGCTTTTATATTGTTCACGCTTATAATGAAACCAAACGACCTCAAATAAACACATTCAAGAAAAGAATAAAAGAAATTGAAAGACTTTCGGTAACAGGGAAAATTATTCCGAAAACATTTTTCATAATTTTATTCGAATATCGTCGGACCCGGAAAATAATTACTTATTCTATATTAAATGCTTTAATAAAATAAAAATAAAATGCAAGAAAAATAAATGAAGACGACCAGGGCTTCCTTTTTCAAATCTTGTGTTTAATCAGACTTCGAGCGCAATTATCATTTGAAATGATGAGAACTCGGAGCGCACCTTATTTGCATAACTTGGAAAGAATTGCCAGCGTAGAAAAATCGATGGACAGACGTTTTTTTTTCTCTTATTTTAATTTGATTGAGGTTGATTAATAAAAGGAAATCGAGTTACTTTGAGGAGGAAACGATGTGATAAAGAATATAATTATTTGAATCAGCTAGAAAAATCTTAAAAATGGAGTTGTCGTTTTGGTAGAATCTAATTTATGAGATCAGACAGGTCTCAAGTCTTGTAAAACATTAGTTGTATAACACTGTTTTAAGCTTTCACGGCTTACAACTAAACTTATATTGTCACTTACGGGATATCTTCCGTGAAACAATTACCAATCACGGAAGATATCCCGTAAGTGACAATATAAGATTAGTTAAATAAATAAATATCGCTGGACATTACACACAGCGCCATCTAGTGCCACACTAAGCAACGAGGCTTGTGTCGTGGACACCAGATAGTTAATATACTACATAGATACTTTTTGTTTGTAAATACATACTTATAATACATATAAACATCCATGACTCGGAAAAAATGCCCATGCACATCACACAAACATTTGCTCCGACTGGGATTCGAACCCGGGACCCTAAGAACGTAAGGCAGCCTCACTACCGCTGCGCCATTCGGGTCGTCAAGTGATAATCACACAGTGATAATCATTTGTACTTACTACAACTTTCATAGAAAATCACATGAATCTCTCTACTCTAAAATGTTGTATAAATCATCATCAACATTTCAGCCGAAAGACGTCCACTGCTGGACATAGGCCTCCCCCAAGGGGGGGGGGGATGGGTTTGCCATAAACGCTACGCTTCGCAGGCGGGCTGGCGATCGCAGTACGGTTGTTACAAAAGCACAGAAAACGCTGCTGCTGCAAACTTGTATTAAGGAATAATATTCCAAACCGAAACCAAATAACACCACGATATCACCAATATCGAATTCAAAACTTCAAAACTAGCATCAAAATATTTTCGAATCACGAAACACTGAAACAAAAATTGATGGTAGATTCAATCACTAAGTTCAGGACGAAGTTTCAGTATTTTAGTTATAGCGTACAAACATTGTAGGGTGGCTCATGTTTATGTAACAGTTTGCTCAGCAAACAGACTCTATAAGTTTTGATACTTTAGTTGTCAGTAGTCGCTTGTAGATGCTGGTTTGATGGAGTAACGCTCCTTCCTGGATTTTGAAAGTTATTTAGTATATTTTCCTGTTCTTGAAGCTCGTACTAGCTCGTGGCTAAATAAAAAAGGGCAGCAAGGGTTGCTAGTCAAGGTTAAGCAGCGCTAGCTAAGGTCAGAACATGGATGGGTGGCCAATCAATGACTTTTTCCTTTTAAAAGGGTTTATGCGACTTTTACAGGTGTGACCACACTTATCCGCTGGAAATTGCTTGATGTAAATGCAATAGAAGAAGACCTCATTTGCCTCGTTTTGATTCGGACGATGCGATTCGAGAGCCAGCTGTCCGAAAGGGTCACTACCAGTCTTGACAAGGGATATCAGATATTGGAAAAAAAAAGCCAAGTGCGAGTCGGACTCGCGCACGAAGGGCTCCGTACCATTATCTATTTAACATTAGACAAAACGGCAAAAAAAAACACGTTTGTTGTATGTTGTACTTTAAAAATAAATAATTTAATTAAAATTTAAGGGGGGCCCTTTAAATTTTAATTTAATTATTTATTTTTAAAGTGAATATACAACTAAATATTCTGTGAATTTTCAAGCGTCTACTTGTTTCCGTTATTAATACCGAGCAAAAAAAAATCACGTTTGTTATATGGGAGCCCCCCTTAAATATTTATTTTATTCTGTTTTTAGTATTTGTTGTTAAAGTGGCAACAGAAATACATCATCTGTGAAATTTTCAACTGTCATTGGTTCATGAGATACAGCCTGGTGTCCGTCTGTCTGTCAGACTATTTACTAAGACTCCACAGTCTTAGTACCGTTTGGGAACGGAACCTTAAAAAGCTAGGCAGATTACCTAGTGGTATCAGTCACTTTGAATCTGGAAATTACTACGATTATTGCACGTTTAGTGCCTTCTAGTTCACTGCAGTGTTCCAGTTTGAAGACGATTAAAGAGTAAATCAATGAAATTGCAATTTTAAAATGGCATAAGTACAAGAACTCGATTGTTTCCTACATTTCACATAATCATAAAAACCTTGTCAGAAAATGGAAAGGAAATTACAATAAACTAGACAACTTGACGACCCGAATGGCGCAGCGGTAGTGAGGCTGCCTTACGTTCTTAGGGTCCCGGGTTTGAGTCCCGGTTGGAGCACATGTTTGTGTGATGAGCATGGACATTTGTTTCCGAGTCATGGATGTTTATATGTATAATAAGTAAGTATTTACAAAAAAAAAGTATCTATGTAGTATATCAACTATCTGGTGTCCACGACATAAGACTCGTTGCTTACTGTGGCACTAGATGGCGCTGTGTGTTCATGTCCAGCGATATTTATTTATTTCCAGCGATATTTACTGTGTATACTGGTACTTCTAAAATATTTAAATATCCGTGTAGCTAAAATAATACTAAAACCACAAACCACAATGAGAACTTATCGCGACACAAAATATTCACCAACTTGCTGAAAATGCAGACACAACGGACAATCTATTTCCTCAGCGATTCTCGTAATGAATGAGGTGACAAACTGCATCGTAAACAATACTGAGAATTTCAAGCGTTTCACCACTTCACTGTATTATTTAATCAAGGAAAGATCTTCAAAGTTTTGTTTTGAAATACTTAATGGAATGTTCTTAGTTTTATTTACTGTCGCTTCTTTTTTTGTTTATTAAACGTTGCCTCACACTAGGAATTTCTCCTGTACCGTAGGTGCATTTACAATCATTTAAGCTCTCATACACAAAATAGCCAGAACCGGAACAACTACCTGGTAAGCCATACAAATATTTGTTCCGTGCGGGATTGGAACCCGCGACACGCTGCGCAGCAGTCAATCGGTCAGCTACTGCGCCAAGTGTGCCATAAAAATGTTAAATAGGACTTAAACATAACTGGCGAAATGTAGGTTTGCTGATAAGCATGGTTTCCACCATAGACTTAGTAAATATAGACCAACAAAGCTTGCGAGGGAGAAGAAAATCCCTTATGGAAATATAGCAAGATGAAAAAGGATCGCGAATCTAATATCACTGTGACCGGTTTTGAATGACAGGTCTGCACAAGTCGGCACGCGGGGAATCAACTCCTCAGTATTTTGGATTTTTAGCGTACATCGTGGTTTATTTTCAGTGAATACAGTAGTATTAAACAATGGTTACTTGTTCTGTGCGTGAATGTGGTGTTAATCATAGAAATAAACCTGAAAATTGCACATTTCATAAGTAAATATACAGGACCACTCACTGATAAGACGCGTTTATTTTTGGTTAAAATTTGCCTTTTTACCTGTTTAAAATATAAAATAATACCAATGTTTTTGTTCACTTTCATATTTTGTATAGCTAAAAGTCCATTTGTTGATAATTTACATGATTTTGGTGAATAGATTGTTCATCAATCTATTTTTACATGTACGCTAGGGATTGACTTAAATTTATCGATACTATCGATATTTTATCTTGAATGTTAACTATGAAAATAAATGCTACCTTACGTTTACCGTCTGTTAACTGAACCATTTAATCAGGAAAAAGTTAATTAACTTTTAACAAATACATAAACTAATTGTTTTGTATAATTTGTACAACAGATTCCCTTTACGTATATATACTATACGTATAATTCGAGGAAAATGGTTGAGATTCATTGGGTGCGTTGGTTGGAATCCAAAGACGTGATACAACTTTGTTTACAGATTGAAAATTTTATTCGTGAATACATATAATAAAATCAGTCAAGGTCAAAATCCACAAAACAAATCAACAAAAAAAAAACCAACCACAAAATCGAAACGTTTCGTTGTTGAAATCTACAATTTGCCAAGCTGTACTTCTTATAATATATTAGAAGATAATTTCGGCTTATTTTTGAGTTTGGATAGCCAAAATTTGGACCAAGATATTTTAAGTGGTCGTAGATATTTAATAATGGAACACATTATAGAAATTTACTTTGACATTCGACTTAAACATGAGTGTAAACTTAATAATTTAGGAAAGAAAACTGTAAGGAACCAGTTAAATAAGATTTTTCTGTTTAAAGGTCAGTATTGAGCGATTTTTAAAAACATGTTGGCTGTTTTATTTTTTTAATGTATTTACACTTTTTTAATATAATGTAAAAATTATAATCTAGACAAAGGCAGCCTATGAAACATCTTCCTCCAAGGGTCGAACTTCAACCACTTATCGGATAGTCCTCCAAAGTAAAAGGTACATCGCTAACTAACGCACACACTGACAAATCAAAATTGGTCACGCTTTATCGAGCTGTCAGTTCGTCTATACGGCAGTATATACTAAGTCTATGGTTACCACCGCAAAAGAGTAATGAGCCGGAAATGGCTAAGCGAAGCAGACTTCGTTTTCATGAAATGGGTTTGTGTTTCCACCAAGAAAGAGTTTAGTCGTCTGATTCTCACCGCAAAAGAGAAATGAAACAAGAATGAGCACAGCGAGCTCATTTTTACTATTTTTGGCCGCTGAGTCACTTCCACACAATGTAAGCAGTTTTTTCTTGTCAGGTGAAAGAAGTCATTAATGAGTCCGCTCCGCTTGCGGTGGAAACCGGGCTTTACGTACACCTTTGCCTAACCCTATTAGAGGCCTAAAATCAGGCCGACATCATGACACGCGGGGTTGCGATAGTCGTTGAGAGGATCCGGCAACTGGGTCTCGAGGTGGCATTGCACAAGTCCGAGGCCATGTGCTTTCATGGGCCTCGGAATGCGCCACCTGCGGGATCCTTTCTCACGGTAGGAGGGGTATCCATCGGTGTCGAGTCGACTTTAAAGTATCTAGGACTCGTCCTCGACAGCCGGTGGAACTTCGTGGAGCACTTCCGACGTTTGGCCCCCAAACTGGAACGGACTGGGGCTGCCTTCAGGTGGTTCCTGCCCAACCTGGGGGGGCCGAACGCCTCCTGCCGGGGGCTCTACGCGGGAGTCGAGCGGTCCATGGCCCTTTACGGGGCCCCGGTGTGGGCGCGTTCATTGAGGCTGCGTGCAGCCCACTACCTGAACGCGCCCCAAAAGGTGGTAGCCGTAAGGCTGGCCCGTGGGTACCGCACGATCGCCCGCGAGGCGGCGTGCCTCCTTACCGGATTGCCGCCATGGGATCTGGAGGCGATAGTCCTCGCGCGCCTGCATGAATGGCGCGCGGAGGCGCTTCGCCGGGGGGAAACTCCGCTGCCGCGACAAATTGTCGCTCCGCGGACAGACTTCCGGCGGAATCTCATGGCGACATGGAGAGAGCGACTGTCGCAACCCCGTGCAGGGCACGCCACGATAGTGGCGATAAGTCCCCTCTTTGAGGAGTGGCTGGAGAGACGCCACGGCGTCCTCACCTTCCGCCTGACGCAGGTCCTCACCGGACACGGTGTTTTCGGGAGGTTCCTGCACCGAATCGGGCGGGAGGAAACGCCCGGGTGTTTCCACTGCGAGGATCGACCGGAGGACACGGTGGAGCACACGGTGGAGGTGTGCCCCGCGTGGGCGGAGCACCGCCGTGTCCTCGAAGCGGCGATTGGCGGCGGCGACCTCTCGCGTCCGGCCCTGGTGCAAGCCATGGTCCGGAGCGAGACGGAATGGGACGCCCCGTCACCTCCTTCTGCGAAGCAGTAATGCTAGAGAAGGAGGTGGCGGAACGTGAGAGGGAGAGAACCTCACAGCGTCCCGGCCGCCGCGGGAGACGCCCCGGGCGTTGGAGGCCACCACGTGGCCCCCGGCCACCGTAGGCGCGGGCCTGTGGACGGTGGGCTATGGGCTAGCTCGCCGTCCATCCGTCTCATGACGACAGGCCGTGTCGACGGCGCGTTCGTGTTCCACGCGCTCCTCAAAGAGAGTCAGCAAAAAGGAAGGGGTCCGCAAGGACCGATGCCTGCCGGGGTTGCGGTACTATTCGAAAGAGATACCGTGGCCCCGGAACACAAAGGGCGATGAAGGAACATGGATGGGTTTTAGTCAGTAAAAGTCTGACACTCCCTCCTGCTCCGCCCAGAGCGGGAGTCATTTGATGATTTCCCATCCGAAAAAAAAAAAAAAAAAAAAAAAAGGCCTAAAATCAGCCTTAAAAACATACCTTATAGTCTGATATTATTGTTACGAGCTGGGTATAGAAAAATTAAAACGCTACCGATTAAATATCAAATATAATATCTTTATAACTCAATCACAAATTTCACAACTGATCACTATACACTTAGATATCGCACTACAAATTTGTAGTTCTCGATTTGCTTCGTTGTTTAGCCAAAATTAGACTGACTGCTCCCGCAAACACGACGGCTAGTTAAAATTATGAAGACCGATCCTTCAAGAAAGTTCCACAACTTTCTGGAACCTTCTTCACAGTTCCATAGTAGAACATTCTAGGATTACCCTCGAATCTTACAGACAGTTCTATAGTGGAACATTCTAAACCCGAACGTAATCTAGAATGTTCTGGTAAAATAGCCGAAGTTACATTAATTTACATACCAGCATCTTTTCAAACGCTAACAGTTTCCATGCTCCTATTCTCCAACATTCCCTCCTCGTATCAACAAAGATATCGATCTTAGTGTACCCGATTTAGTCCGAATCGAAAGCTTTGCCATTCGGTTGATCCTGTTCAGAAAAATAGTGTTACGATACTCAGCGATACCTGAATAAAAAGGCTTTCTAACGTAAAAAATACAGGAGGCCGTTTATCTGGATTGCGATATATTGAATCGGGTTTTTGTAAACGTTGTTGGTGTTAGATTTAGCTGTGATATCGTTTGGCTTAGGCATAATTGATGTTAGTGCTATATTGTTTCCACATGCAGAAGCAACCATGATTTACCCATGACTTTGGAAAGGCTTCAGAATGCTGGATTCTGAAGAAAATGGATGAAAAACGATTGCATGTAGAGGAAGTGAGAATGTTGAGATAGATGTGTAAAGTGTCAAACTCAAACTCAAACTCAAAGCATTTATTTCAATTAGACCATTACGGCACTTTTGAATGTCAAAATTACAAATAAAAAACAAAGCTACAGTCCCAGTCACAAGGCATAATAATTTGAGAAAGTACTGTAGTTGCCCATTCCCTAGCGTAGATCTCTATGGAGAAGAACGGGCAAGAAACTCCAAGGACACTCTTTTGAATCAAAATATTGTTACAAATTCTTGGTTACATCATTAATTTTGAAATTATACATATATGTGAGAACGATGTAGAAAGACGTGCACATTAAGAGCGTCCAGAGTAGAAAAAGACAACAATTTAACAACAAACGAATTAAAATGAACCCTGGCAGCCAAGAGATGACCAGTCCCAACTGACGGCGCCCGCTCACGAACATGACGCGCGCATCGGCGCCATTCAACTCAACCATATTGAAGGGAATTAAATGACCCGACACACCAATTGAAAGGAAGTCGTTGTTATGGACATAAGGCATGTGACTAAAAGAGTGATGGACATGATTGTTGATGGATGGAGAGGGAGAGTAAGGCCAAAGAAAAGATGGATGGATTGTGTGAAGAACGATATGAAAGAAAGGAGTAAAAAGATCAAGGATCTCTGAAAGGAAGCTCTGAACAACAGTTTAACGTGCTTTCCAAGTCACGCAGAGGACTTGGTATGTAATCCGCGGACCGGCCTTCGGTAGCGTTGCTTAACCTACAAGATCGAACCGTTCGGCTGTTTTTATTCAGCGACCCCTTTGAAGGCATTCTTGATATTACTTTGCTTAACATAGACATTTACATTTTGGATCGCTGCCTATTGGATAGATTAACGAGTGAACGCGTTCATCAATTGATTAGACTTTTGTTAGCATTTAGTGATGGGTAAACGGATGAATGATGAAACAATCTCGTAAATGTGGAGCAATTAAATTGTTCCGCTTGATTTGACGGTTTAATTATTGCGTTATACGGGTATTGTTTAGATAGGACAGCTTTTGTTATTGTTGATAATTACATTTCTGGGGCGTTTTAATTTGTTGCTGTAAATTCAATAATAGGGGTTAAGGAACTTTAAGGGAGAGTTTACTATCCTTTCCAGTTCTATCCGTGTGAAAATAGTGTCTAATATGTAATAGGGTGCGAGCCTATTGCCATTAACCGGGCACAAATCCAGACTCTGTGGCTGCTACAGAGAAATTCCTAATGGAAAATCCCAGTAACACTTTGCGCGACCCGGGAATCGAACTCAGGACCTCATGCTCAGCGGTCGAGCTTGCGGCCACTGGACCAACGAGGCAGTCTGCAACAAATTGTTTCAAATTAGAGGTCTATGTAAAGAATCACCGTCTGATCATCTGCCTAGCTTTTTCCCAAATATGTTGGAGTCGACTTCCAGTCTAACCGGTTGCACCTGACAACTAGCATTTTACATGGAGCGACTGCCTCTCTGATGTCCAAAGCCTAGTTACTAGGTAACATAATACTAGAACCAACCTCTGTAAACGTTGCTTAACCTTGAGGATCGACTCCTGTGGAAAACTAGTCACAAAAGAAAATACCGGTAACTTCTTCAAAGACTTTCTCGTGAAACTGAATACACACTATAAATAGGATCAATGAACTTCTAGTACCGGTCTAGAAGAGCTAAAACAAAGTTTCTTCAAAGAGGTGAAACACTGAAACACGTTTACACTTTCAAACGAGCAGCAAGAGTAGCTAAATAAAATTATCGACGCGTACAAAGATGTACGAAAGAAGTAAAAAACGAGCAAAAACAAGCACACGTACACATTGACACGTAAGTAAAGTTAAACCAGAAAATGTTTGTGTTTCGGTAAATTTCGTGTTTCCAAATTATCACAATCGTTGTACCGCCGCCGCAGAGAAATTATCCACAAAGGCAAAGTCTCATGTCCTGCAGCGCTCTTTAGCAGCACACTTATTGTCTCACTTTTCTATGGCGTAGTCTCAATAGACAGTTTTTGGGGTTATCTATTTCGGCCCCATCTTACCACCTGTCTTTTAAAAGTTATTAAAAACCGAAGAAGTTTTAATTCATAATTTTTGGAGATAATTTAATAATAATAAAAAATAAAAAAAATAATAATAATAAATAATAATAATTTAATAATAATAATATTTTTTTTTTTTTGTAATATTATATAGACAAGTACTTCTATGATTGTAGCAGCTCTTTACTAATCTACGGTCGCGCGTTCGCATTTCCGAGGAGTGACGGTGATTGTCGAAGCGCATAAGGATAACGTATGGCGAACTCAAACATAACACAGTGGCGAGTGCGCTTGCACTCGTTGTACGTGAAGCGTGTCTATGTGTGCGTGCATTTTTGCTCGTTGTATGGAGCCAACCTTCTGAAGTATTCTTAGAAAGGGTTCTAAATAAATTCATAGGTAAACGTGTGAACAGGTGTTACCCGATGTTTCCACTAAAAAGGTTTGCAAACAAAATATTTTCGACGCCATCTCGTATTCCGTTTGCGTCCTTTTTTTTCAGTTAAAGGGTTAGCGGTTTTTACGGTATGGGGACGGAAATGTTTGAAGAGATGCGTGAAAATTTTAAGGTCGAATATTGCTTGTTTGAATTAGCATGTTATCATTTCTGACTGAGATTGGGAGTGGGCAAGGCACATTGCTCGCAGAATGGATGGCGATCGGGCCAAAAAGTTCTGGAGTGGATACCGCAAACCGGAAGACATTGCGTCTGAAGGCCTCCCATTAGGTGGACCGATGACCTGGTGACGGTTGCGGGGATCCGCTGGATGCGAGACGCATGGGACTGGTCAATATAGCGACACTTTAGGGAGGCCTATGTCCAGCAGTGGACGTCTTTCGGATGACAATGATGTTGATTATTGGTCAAGCTGCGGCTAAATAAAACTGATTTGAAGCATAAAATAAATTCTCTTGAAAATCCTCTTTCGATTATAAAATTTCTGAATTCAAGAAGCGTTATAAATCTGCAGCATCACTAAAACCTTTTTAAAGTGAGAGCCACATTTGCTCTCTTAATTTTGCACCCACAAATATCCTACTAGTTTGGCCGCTGTGAGAATGCGTTCCTGACAGGTCGCGCGGAATGGTATTATTGGTGATGTTATATAACGTATAGCTTATTATAACTTACGTATTATTATCCTATTTGCCCTAATAACAAATAATATTATTAAAAGCGATATCATTAAATCAAGTAACAATAAATGTTATAATTTCGCGCCAAATTTTTGTACCAACTGACAGACGTCAGGAACGCATTCTCTCAGCGGCTAATTTGTATTTGTCTAAACAGAAGGTTAGAAAAAAACATATAACTATCTATCTCTCTCAAAGCGTTTCGTACTTCTACACTTCAACCAACTTATCTGTGCAGGGAAAACACAGAACTAAAATAAATGTACCAGGTTTGCTGTGCAGGAGGGAAAACTAAAATAAATGTACCAGGTTTGACATAACCATGCAAATTTTCTTGACAAGCAACGTTATCTTGAATAGCACACTTAAAGTGGTCATACTATACAATGACGCTAATGTCAATCTTAAGTCAATCCCATGAAATTTTTTCTTACGTTGTGTTGTTGAGTTGTTGACTAGTGACCTCAACGTGATCTAGTATAGGAGTCTGAAGAATTTTACAGCCTACGACCGTCTGGTCGTAGGCTGTAAAGTTCTTAAGTAGCCCACCAATTATAACACCCGTCTGGGTGTTATAATTGGTGGGCTACTGCTCAACAGTCTATTGGTGTCGGGTTTTTCTATAATAGTCTTAAGTCGTATATAAATGACTCAGAATTTTGATGGTAGATTTTCATTTGTGTCATATATGTCGCTGTAGTACTTTTTGTACTGTGGTATTGTAGTACTTTTTGTAGTGCCGCTACAAGGCTAATAGAAATTCAGTATCACTTTCACTAGGCCCTAGTATGCAGCAAGACCTAAAAGGTAATAAAATCCAACAGACAATAACAATTCTTCCTGCACCTACACCATTAAAACATCAGAATGAAGATGTACACTTACTTTTTATCACTGAAGTAATTCTCTTACTCTCGGAGGCTGTAAAAACGGACTACATTCTTTAATCGACGGCCATCGCTCCCTTTCATACAGCTTTTACGATGTTACCCTTATAAAATCTTAATAAAGGAGGCTAGGAACTAAAATATTAGGTCAAAAGCCTTTTTGGTGGGATGTATAATTAGGAGTGGCGGGTTGAATTTGATTTGATGACCCGATTTGAGTTGAGTGCTTGACTGTTGATAGTGCATATTGAGTTTCGGAAAATAACCGGCTTCAATGAACCGGCTTTATTAATGTTAGGAAGGAATTTTGATGTAGTTAATGTGCCCTGACGCGTCCGACGGTAAATAAAATAGACCAATAAACTAAAATTGTTGATTTTTATTGATTCCCCCGCTTGAAGATTAAAAGTACCGGTTCCTGCAGGTGAGTTATCCATGGCATTATTTTCAGTGTGCTCCTGGCGCCCGAAATTTCTATTTTTACCCTTTTATTTGGAACACACTTTTTTCTTTTAGATTCCCAATTTTGTATGGAAACAGTAACTTGTCACAGTTTTCACCAAAAACATATTTATAATTTATCATTTTTTTTCATTACAATTGGCATATCCGAGGCATGGAGGAAACTCGGTATGTAATCATTGGTCACCCATCCACGGACCAACCTAGGCAAGCGCGGCTTAACCTGGAGATCGACCGGCTGAGAGCTGGAGAGCTGGAGTGGCTGTTATGTTTTAGCTACAAGCTCCTTTATAACTTTTCCCATGGGGTGAAATTAGAAGACGACATGGCGTTTTTTATAACATTTGAATTGTACCGACACATAGTTTTAGAAAAATAAAAGTTGCACCATCAAAACGTTGGCATCGTGCTACCGATAACTTGAAATGACAAAAGAGTTATCATAGTGCGAAAGTAGGCATCGTGATATAATATTATATCATGTCCTCTTGTAATTTCACCCCATTGGAAAAGTTATAAAGGAGCTCGTAGCTAAACAATAACAGCCGCTCAAGTCGATCGCGCTTGCCTAGGTACCAACCTAGGCTGGCGTGGATGGGTGACCACTGACTACATACCGAGGTTCCTCCATGCCTCGGATAGCACGGTAAGCCGTTGGTCCCGGCTGTCATTTGCAGATCTATGACAGTCGTTACAGGGAGTCAGTGACCCGAAAGTCTGACAACCACTCTTACCAAAGGATGTCGTATTACCCAGTACTTTCTGGGTTGTGGAGGTTAGATTGGCAGCCGCTCCATGTAAAATACCTGTTCAGCTGCATTCAGTTAGATTGGAAGCCGACCCCAACATAGTTGGAAAAGACTAGGTAGATGGTGATGTTGTTGGGATCAGTTATGCAGAAACACCATTGGGAACAATAGGTATTAAATGACAGTTCAAGTTTTATTAATTTATTTTACTGGCTGATCAATGTTTATGACTGACTATTATGTATTTGGATCTTAGTAATTTAATTTTAATTTTGTAATTTATTTTATTTTGTAAATTTTATAAATTTGTACGCCATATTGGTGAAACATGGACGTACAAAATATTAATATTATGTCATCCTGCGTGCTTAATTTGCATGTATGCGCATGTTTTAACAAATAAATTATCTTTATCTTTAAGCTTTAACAAACGAACTCAACGTTCTACTAAGCCGGTAATTTTCCGAAACTCAATATGCACTATCAACAGTCAAGCACTCAACTCAATTCGGGTCATCAAATCAAAATAGATGAGAAAAAACATTATGTCTGACTCGGAGATTAATTATACCTAATCTTTAGACTTCTACGATAATTGACTACGGTGCCTTTGTTAAAACAAACTTGTTGCTTCGCAAAAACTTAATACCTTAGTCTTTTAAATTTCTATTTCCATTTTGTGTCAGTCTTTTCTGAACGGCAAAAAACATTAAATTACAGCCCATTTAATTCCACTTACTTATTAAAAAGGTTAAAAGAAAAGGATGCTTATCTTTCCATTCTATACCCGTTTACTCCTGATTTACATAAAAGATAACTATCTTTTTACGATACACCCTTTAATCATGATATCCGTTATTAGAATTTATCTTTTTTCTTTTATAGTTCATAATCCTTTGTACTCGAAGTAACGTGAGCTTTTTTTAATGTTATATTAAAAGATATGAAACGAGATAAAGTAGTGATACCAAATAGAGTGCCTCTCCATACTTTAATTTTTGATGTTTAATATTTATCTAAAACTAGCTGATGCCCGCGGCTTCGCCCGCGTGGATGTCGGTTATCGCGCCATCTCAAAGGGTTTAGGCAGCGTTTTCGTTGAAAGCTCCCAGATGGCTTATTTTTTTTTTGACACTTCCAACAAATATTATTATATTTTAGCCAATGTATACAAAAACTTGACAAATTATATACTAAAACCTTCCTTGAGATCCATTGTTGAAAACAACATAAAAATCGGTGCAGTAGTTTTAGAGTTTATTGCGACGAAACAGACAGACAGACAAACGCGGCGGAGGACATTGTTTTATAATATGTAGTGATAGTGATGTAACATTTATTCATAATATCACAACTGTAATACCGTAGGATTAAGCAGAGACAGACCTAATAGTACACCCACGCTTCGCCAGTTATGTTTAAGTTCCAAGCAATAGGGGTGACCCTTTTGCCATCAAACGGGCACATGTCTAGACTCCGTAGCTGCTACTAAGAAATCCCTCGTGGAAAAACGCAATAACACTTTGCTCGACCCGGGAATCGAACCCAGGTCCTCATGCTCAGCAATCGAGCTCGCTACCGCTAGACAAACGAGGCAGTCCACTCTCATATTTTCCCCCTAAACCTACCTTTTTGTGCATTTCGTTTTACCAGGCGTTACGTTAAGCCCAAAACCTGTTTTTTCTTTCATTCAATACCATTGGGTCACCCACAACCTCCTGCCACAACTACATCAACGTGCTTTAACTCTAATTACAAAAGAAAAACTCCTTGTGTTCTGCACAGAAAAGAATTCTTTTGTCAATACTAATTAGTGTAGTAGCAGAGCTCTTTGTGAAACTTCGTCTGAGAAAGTATTGCGTCTTTTAGTTTATTTTGTCGTTGTTCTGGTTTAGAGGTCAAGTAGGTTTTTGGCGTTTCAGCGATGTCTTTATTAGAAGAAAGTATTAGAGTTCTGCAATAGTCAGAATAGAAAATAAATGCGAAAATTTGTGCCGGATGGTTGAATGTTTGTTACTCTTTCACGCAAAAACTACTTAATGAATTTGGATGTGATTTGGCACACGGATAGTTTAAAACCTGAATTAACACATAGAATACTTTTTATCCCGATAGTACGCTTCCGTGGGACAATTATCGAACTCCACGCGGGCGAAGCCGCGGGCATTAGCTAGTTGTATTCATACATTCTTTAAAAGGTACTTTTTTGAAAACTGTTTTAGCATGGAGCGGAGTCTTTTGAGCCCGGTTTTGTCAATAGGTTCATTCCCTATTATATGGGTCTTAAACATTACTACCCCTATAGAAAAAAGGCGTCAGTTTATGTATCTATGTTAAACGTTATAACTAGCGATATATGAGAGTACTACTAGGCACACTTCTCCCTAACCCTTCGTGGACCACAGGCGTGAAGTTATGGTATGTGTGTGTGAAATTCATGTCCGAATGAATGAAAAAATAAATAAAATTAAAAAGCGTTTATTCGTGGTGACATCGTATTATATAAAAATGTTACTTCTGCCAAACTGTAAAGCAGTTTGTTGGCAGATGTAGCTCCCATATAAAACATTCTGCTTTTATGTTACCACTACTACCTTAGGTACTTTTCCATCAATAACAAGAACTAAAAACTAAATATTAAAGAAAACTAAAAAAATAAAATAAAATTGGTTCCAGTTGAGTAGCATGTGTAGGATTAATTAATTCTAGAAAAACTCCGAAAATATGCTTGCATGTATAAATTAAAAATATTTAAAACACCCCGACACAAAAAATAAACTCTAAAAACGAACAAATAATACTTTTATCGTCACATACATATTATTTATTTATTATTTATTCATTTATTTAGTACAGTATTTAAAACCATTAACACTAAATTAAATACCTAATCCTTTTACTCGGTCTTCTCGCAGAACAGTCGTCGCGTCGAGGGACCGCTAAAGTTTATGAAATATTTTTCCAACAACAGCTAATTCATTATTACGAATTACATTTAGGTACGAGCGATCTTAAGTTTCATGCATAGTCTATGCTCTACGTAATAACAATAATAATAAATCATTTATTTCAGATTTATCCTAAGATTACATCCATATTTGTTAGTAAAATCGAGCGATCGTTCGTAATGCCGCGCACGGCGAGCTCGGTGTGTGGTATGCGACCCGAACGGGCAGACACGTGAGGGCAGATGACGTTGACGGTTGTGTCGATTTTGCGAATTTTTCGGAGTAAATTCTTTTGTTGCAATCTGCGACTACACCTGTTTTTTTTTTTAGTCGGGGTGATTGTAAATTTTTAAATCCCTCATCAAATAGAAAAGAGCTGATGATATTCAAACGGCTGAACAGATTTTCATGAATCATGGCTAAGAACACTCAAGATAAAATTATCTATGACACAAAAAAACTAAACGAAAAGCGGTTCATCCGTTTGGGAGCTACGATACCACAGACAGATACACAGACACGTTAAACTTATAACACCTCTCTGTTTTTGTCGGGGGTTAAAAATGCAGCCACGCCTCTACCGCAAAAATATTCACAATCAGGAAGTGCGATATTTATATTTAAAATTATAAAACGTACTTGTAATTATAGCACTTTCTGAATGTACACACATCAACACGGTCTAGGGATATTTTTAAAAAAGCGAATTACTATCAATGTGTTAATTATTTATATGACATGTATATATTTAAAAGATACGTTATTTAATATTCTACCATTTTTTAATAATGGTTAAGGTATAGATTAAAATTTCAGGATTTTATGGAAAAAAAATGAAGCATAGACGGAAACCGTATATGAATGAACTTTTAATTTGTGAGTAAAAACTGAAAAAAATTGAAAAATCATTTAATTTGTGTTTATAAACTTGAAGTTAGTAGTCTGAGAAAGCGCCCATGATGTTCATAACACATCGGCAACGATTCGGCATGCTCAGAACAAGGTTGTCAATGTCTTGCTGCGGAATATTGTCCCATGTCCTTCTGAGGTGCGCAAAAAGTTGATCTTCTGTAGCCAGATTTTCAGGAACTTCCTTCAGAGCTCTTCTTTGCAGCATATCCCACGCATGCTCAATGGGATTTAGATCTGGCGATTGAACAGGCCAGTCTAAGGCCCTAACATTATGTGTATGTAACCAAGCTGCTACCGTTCTCGCCGTGTGTGCCCGGGCATTGTCGTGCATGAGCAGGAAATCTTGCCCCATTTGTGTTCTGTGGGGCAAGATTACGGGCCCCAGCACCTGTTGGACGTATCGTTCTGCCGTCATATTGCCCCGCACCCAAACGAGATCCGTCCGTCCTCCAAGACGAATTCCTGCCCAAACCATAATTGTTCCTCCTTGGTATGGGTGAACTTCCTGAGGGTTCTGGAGACGGCTCCATCGTCCAGGAACTCGCCAAACACGCGTCCTTCGTGAATCTGGATGGAAGCCGAACCTGGATTCATCCGTGAACAGCACATTGGACCATTGGTCACGGCCCCAGTCCACGTGGTTCCGAACCCATTCTAATCGTCGTCCACGATTGCCTCTCCGTAAAGGTGGGACCCGGAGTGGTCTACGAGAGCGTAGATTGCTTTCATGCAGTCGCCTTCTTACAGTTTGGTCACTCACAAGCACTTGGTGTTCCACTCGCAGCCTTTGAACCAATTGAGTCGCCGTTGCATTTGGTTGTGCTCGCGCAGTAATTTGCAAAAATCGGTCTTGTCTGGGGGTAGTGATGCGACTTGGCCCCCGGTGCCTCTCCGCTACTTCACCTGTGGCACGATAGCGTGTCCACAATCTTGAAATTACATTTTGATGGGTCCCTATGGCCTCAGCAACATTACGCTGAACAGATCCAGCTTCCAGCATTCTCACAGCTCGTAACATCTCCACCCTCGTCAAATGTCGGCGTTGCATGGCTACAATACCTCAATTTTAACTTTATCTTTCGTTTAAAAATGAAAAAAAACTGTAACTAAACGTAATTCGTATTGTTTTCTAAATTTCGCACAAATGAAAATTCCCTCTCCTATACATCAAGACATTTTTATGCCACCGAAACAAAAGAATTTTCAAAAATTTGAATTTGGAATTAGTCTGAGATAAATTACAAACAAATCGGTGTATAAAAGATTCCAATGCGGCCAGTACTTTTCGAGTTATTTAATTGAGTATGAAATATCCCTAGACCGTGTTGATGTGTGTATATATTATTGATTAAGTAATATAAGTTTGTACATATTTTCAGGAAAAATTCTGAATTCTGCATCCAAGTCATAGTTTGCGCGGAATTAAAACATAATTTTTGTATAACATTCTAGTTTCCTGAATTTTTGAGCAACGCTTTATTACATAACTTTTCATATATTATGCAAACGAACACAAGTTTCCGTTTTAAATATGAAGGAGATATTTTACTTGACAATTTAATATTGCTCTCGTAGGGAAAGTTGTTCGGTATTGCGGAAAGATTCACCCCCTTGACGATTGCAGATGATTAAATTGGCAGCCTGTATAATTATATGGCCTATCTGATGTTAAGCAATATAGAAGTAAACGGATCTTTTGGCAGTTGAATGACTTTGACAGGAGGCGGTGTCCTGGAAGTCTTTATATAGACTTTGGAACCAGGAACTCAGATGGAGATTCATTGATGACTCTGCCCTGGAGTGTAAATGTAGTGCCGTTCCAAAAACGATGGGGCACTAAATATTGTGTCCTGTGTGTCCTGTTGTTGGTTCGTTACCGAAATTTGGCATGTTCTGGATTCAAAGATTCAGAAACCTTTGACATCCATCAACTCGCACTGGACCCACATGTTGGATTATGGCCGGCACCCTCTCTTAGAAAAGGGCTCTTTGTCCCATCAATGAAAACTTTGTAAGGCGCTCGATTTTATAAGTATTTTTTTACTCAAATATAAAACTACCGACTTCTAAAGACAGGAATCTTTGAAAGTCAGGACAAACATCTTACAATAACGTAACAGTATTAGGACTAATGCTCTCGTTAATGAATTACTTTTACTTCCTTATCCGGTTCTGAAGGAAAACATCGAGTAAAGGAGAGTGGGGACGTTGCGACCACTTCTATTTAATTGAATGAATGTTGTACTCTGTCAACATTTTTGTTGTCCATAGTAAAAGGTATCTTTTAAATATTTTAACTCTCTCTAAAAGGTGTTTTACTTTCTGCTGTTCAGCGGCATCTATGGGGTTCTGATATGAAAGTTATACTTCGTTGCTTCGTCCTTCGAGATTAAGATAACAATGTAGTAATACGTCTAGGGTATCGCCTTTCATCCACTAAGTTTGTATTTTTTTTTTTTTTTTTTTTTTTTTTTTGTGGCTACCATGTCTTCCTGTTAGTTATGCCTGTACCGCCACTCATTCGCGTTTTAGTGCGTCGCCGATCACCACGTTATTTTCTTCTATATTGGAATTCTGCAAAAAGATGCCAAAACGTAGTCACAAAAACGACGACAGTGATTATTTAAAAAAGAAGATTCGAAAACTCGAAAGGAAACTTAATAAACGCGACAGACGGTCGCGTGTTCGAAGTTGTTCCGAGAGTAGTACCTAGTCGACGAATATTATTATGTCGCCCAATGATATTATGTCGCCTGTACTATCGGACCATGAAGGTAAGCTGAAGTGTTATTTTTACAAACGGAAGATATTGTGAATAGTTTTTCGGACTATATCCGTATCATAATCTGACATGATGTCATAATTATTTTAAATAGTGTTGTGTACATCTTATGGGGATGTTACCTTCACATAATTTTAGATTCCCAATTCATTGGGTATATACTGTATAGTGATTGTGTACATTTGAAAGGAATGTTGCCTTCACATTAGTTAATGACCTACTTAATAATAATTGCATTTTATATCCGTACGGACACTAAAACATAGAGATGTGGGTAGTTTTAAGGACTATCGCCGCTCTTAAAACACTAGTTGTATACTAGGAACATTGGTAGTAGTGAATATATTCACATACCATATCAAAATGTTATCACTCGATTACAAAATCGATTACAGAATAACAAATTCTGAATATCGGTGTGGATGATAAACTTGGTGTTGTGGATAGTTTTGAGGACTATCGCCGCGCTATTTTGTATCCGAATTCCGATACCTACATTTGGTACATTTTCTATTCCAGCTGAAATGGAAGTTCAGGGTGAAGTCGCGCCGTCTCCGATTATGGACTCAGGTGAGCCACAACCGGGAACGTCCACCTCGACGATACATGATGTTCCTGCTACAGACGCAGCACAGGCAGGGCAATCGGAACTACCTGTTGAAGTAACGCACTCTGAGCTGGACGATGAAATTCTGAATCTTTTGGGCGAAACTCCATCAAAAGATAAAAAATATGGACCAGACATTAGATGCGAGTTATCTGCTCGTTGGGAACACATCGCAACAACAGGCTTGACCAAGGATGCCAGAAAGGAGCTGCTTGAAAAGCATCTGGTTCCAAAAAACTGCACAAAGATTGATGCACCGAAGTTAAATCCAGAGATAAAGGCCGCTTTATCGGAGATACTAATAAAAAAAAAAGACAAAGCTTTAGAGAATAAACAGGTGCAGGTCGCAGCAAGTATATCTTATATAAGTGAAGCCCTCAGTATACTCTTTTCTTCAGGTTATAAAGATCAGTCGGTAATAAAATTACTGATCGAAGGCGGTCGACTGATGTGTGACTCACAACACAACGAGTCCATGACACGGCGCAGTTTTATAAGTTCCACAATCAAGAAAGATATAAAAGATCAACTGTTTAATATAGAAATCGATAATTTTCTATTTGGTGAACATCTAACCGATACTCTAAAAGCTGCAAAAGCTATTTCAAAATCAGGCGCTGAGATTAAAATAAACACACCGGTTAGAAGACCTGCAACAGCGCAGAGACCGAGACAGGCCCCTGCCCAGACTTTAAACCGGACGCCTCCGTTCCCGACAGCGCGGCAAGCGGGAACAGCGAGGAGGACAGCGCCGGCGCCACGCGCGCGACCCTTGCAGAAGCAGCCGCGCTTGCAGCAGCGCCAAGCCCCACGGCACTAGACCTGGTACGTTCCGGAGGTCGGTTATCTTACTTTTATGATCAATGGCAATTGATAACCAACGACCTCTTTGTATTATCGTGGATAAGAGGTTACAAGATACCGTTTACTAAACCTGTCTATCAGTTACACGAACCAAGTTTACCTGCATTATCTTCATGTGAGTCCTTTAAATACAAGGTGGCCATCACTGACCTTATGAACAGTGGAGCCATTTCACAGTGTGAACCATGTAAAGGACAGTTTCTTTCTAGTTATTTCCTGATTAAAAAACCCAATGGCAAAAACAGATTTATTTTAAACTTAAAGACTTTAAACAAGTACATCGTAACGGAACATTTCAAAATTGAAGATCTAAGAACAACATTAAAATTAGTATCAAAAGACAGTTTCATGGCCACCCTTGATTTAAAGGATGCGTATTTTCTCGTATCGTACCCGACGTATAGAAAGTACCTACGATTTAGGTACGAGGGTCAAATTTACCAATTTAATGTTTTACCGTTTGGTTTAAACATAGCCCCATTTGTGTTTACAAAGTTGTTAAAACCGGTAATTTGTTTACTGAGATCATTAGGCTATTTGTCATCTATCTACTTAGATGACATTTGTATCATTTCTAATAGTTATCAGGATTGCTTAGATAATATTTAACAGACAAAACATATTTTGGAGTCCTTAGGATTCATAATTAACATTAAAAAGAGTTGTATGATTCCGAGTATTGTTTGCAAATACCTTGGTTTTGTGATAGATACGAAAGAATTTCATGTTAGCCTTCCTAAAGAAAAACGAAATTTAATTAAACAAGAGTTACAATCGTTTCAATTGAAATCTCGTTGTAAAATAAGACAATTTGCTCGCTTGGTAGGCCTCCTCACTTCATCCTGCCCCGCGATTCAGTACGGTTGGCTTTACACCAAGCAGATGGAAAGATGCAAATACCTTGCATTATGTAAAACGAGTAGGTAATTATGATAGCCACATGTCAGTACCACAGTATTTGCATGACGATTTTTCCTGGTGGTTAAAATCTATTGATACCGCAGTGAATCCTATTAGACGGGACATCTACTGTATAGAAATATTTTCAGATGCTAGCAAAAAAGGGTGGGGGGCAGCATGCGGTGAGGAGACCGCCAGTGGCCAGTGGAGTAACACAGAGTCGAACAAACATTAATTGTCTAGAACTCCTGGCTGCTTTCTTGGGATTACAAACATTTGCAAAAGGATTAAAAAATTGTCAGGTGTTACTACGCGTTGACAACACAGCTGCTATTTCGTACATAAACCGTATGGGTGGAGTAAGATTTCCACATTTAACTGAAATCACAAAATCTTTGTGGCAGTGGTGTGAAGCTCGCGGTATATTTGTATTCGCTTCATACATAAGCTCAGAAGATAACGAAATAGCAGATGCTGAGTCTAGAAAATCTCACCCCGATACCGAATGGGAGCTTAAAGATCATGCTTTTGAAAAGATTGTGAGAGCCTTTGGGCAACCAGAAATTGATCTTTTCGCATCAAGATTGAATAACAAATGTGTTAAGTACGTCTCATGGAATAGAGACCCAGGAGCATGCGCTGTGAATGCTTTTACTTTAAACTGGTCAAATCTTTGTTTCTACGCATTTCCTCCTTTTGCGGTTATATTAAAAGTTTTAAGAAAACTTATATACGACCAGGCGGAGGGTATTGTTGTGGTTCCATTTTGGCCCATACAACCTTGGTTTCCACTTTATCAAAAACTTCTCTGCCCAGAATTAGTTCAGTTTAGACCCTCTGATAAAGTGTTATTTTCTATTTCCAACAGTGTCCCCAAGCTCACGTTGATTGCAGGGAAGTTATCAGGACGGCGTTACGAAACAGAGGAGTACCACCGTCATCTTTAGATATTATGATAGCTTCTTTGTCTGAAAAGTCGATAAAACAATATGACGTCGCAATTCGACGTTGGGTAAACTTTTGTAAAACTCACAATATCAAAATACATGAGGCGTCAATGCCGATGGTAATGTATTTTCTCACTGAGTTATTTCATTCCGGTTTACAATACGGATCTTTAAACAGTCATCGCTCCGCTCTGTCTTTGATCTTAGGATCGAGAGTAGGGTCTGATGATCGCGTTGCTAGGCTATTCAAAGGTTTATACAGACTTCGTCCTCCAGCCCCAAAATATAATATCACTTGGGACCCGTCAATAGTTTTAGAATTCTTATCAAAATGGTACCCAAATAATAATTTAAGTTTAGAACATTTAACCAAACTCTGCTCATACTTATAACTGCACACAGGGTGCAAACCATTAAAAAAAAAACAAATTAGAAAATATGACCGTCACTGATGGTCTTATTTTGATCAAGATAAACGATTTGTTAAAAACATCTCGACCTGGTTTATCTCAACCTTGTTTAAATATTCTGCTGCTATAAATATGCTGAGGCTCTTAAAGAATATATTAATAGGACAAAACTTTTGAGAAACAATGCCAATAGCCTTTTTACAAGTATTAAAAAACCACATAAATCAGTATCCACAAATACCATCAGTCGGTGGATAAAAGATATATTATCAATTAGCGGAATTTACACTTCAGTATTTTCTGCCCACTCCACAAGACACGCAGCCACCTCAGCTGCTCATAGAGCTGGTGTCGATATTGACACAATACCAAAAGCAGCTGGGTGGAGTGGCAGCTCCAATGTTTTCGCTAGATATTATCATAGAGATATCCATTGTGAACAAACTGATCAATTTGCCTTATCAATCCTAACCTCTGATTGATGTTAGATTTAATTACTTAAAGTTAATAATTTATTTTATTTATCTACCCCTAATTAAAGAAAAACTACAATTTAGTTACTGTTTAAATACATGTAATGTTTGATTAATATACATGTACCTAAGTATAAAAATTCAGTGTTTTAATATTTCACCATCTTTCAAAATCTACATTGTTATCTTAATCTCGAAGGACGAAGCAACGAAGTATAATTGGAGATTAAACGAACTTACCTGAAGTGAAGTTCTATCCAAATTATACGAGTTGCTTCGTCCGAAGAGATTAGTTCCCTCCCAACCCTATGAACCCCATACCTAAAGTGAAATATTAAAAACGGTTCCAGGCTTTCAACTAAATGAGTGGCGGTACAGGCATAACTAACAGGAAGACATGGTAGCCACAAAAAAAAAAAAAAAAAAAAAAAAAAATACAAACTTAGTGGATGAAAGGCGATACCCTAGACGTATTACTACATTGTTATCTTAATCTCTTCGGACGAAGCAACTCGTATAATTTGGATAGAACTTCACTTCAGGTAAGTTCGTTTAATCTCCAATTATGGGTATAAACACAGGTGTAAATTTTACTTTAAGAATACAATACTCTATTTTCCAACTTTATACCTAACATAAGTGATGTTGGCGCTGTGTTAATTATATATAACAGTTAATATAACATTACGCCTGTATCCCGCAGAGTTAGGAAGAGGTGTAGCCAATTATAGTACAACCAAATTTCGCCAGCTATCTATATTAAAGTCCCATGCAATAGGGTGCGAGCCTATTGCCATCAATTGGGCACAAATCCAGATGGAAAAACCCAATAACCAAAATCAAAATCAAAGCATTTATTTCAAGTAGGCCAGTTTCAGGCTCTTTTGAATTGTCGAAACTAAGATGAAAATTAAATGTAGCTACAGTCCCAGTCACAAGACATAAAAACTCTGAAAGTACTGTAGTTGCCCATTCCCTAGCGTAGATCTCTTTGGAGAAGAACGGGCAAGAAACTCCATGGACACTCTTTTAAATCAAAATAATGTTACAAAATCTTGGTTACATCATTCATGTTGAGATGGTATATTATGTGAGAACAATGTAGCAAGATGTGCACGTTAAAACAGTCCATAGTAAAAACAAAAAATACAATTAAAAAATAAACATTCAAAAAGCCATGGCAACTAAGAAATGACCAGTCACAACTGACAGCGCCCGTTCACGATCATGACGCGTGAATCAGCACCATTCAACTCAACCATTTTCAAGGGAACTAAATGATCCGACACACGCGCCACCATCAGCGAGACATTAGAGTGAGCATTACATACTCTCAACCGCCAGGGCACATTCAAGTCAAGAAAAGACGTAGGATTTCAGTGAATGATAGCTTTCTAGTACATAGTACTCACACAATATAGGCTATGCGATTATATAATACTAGAGATTGATTCTATACAATGCAAAGATAGTTAGTACAACAGTTTAGTAGTAACATTTTTCCCGACCAGCGATTCGAACTCGAGACCTAATGCTCACTCGACCAACAAGGCAGTTCTCTTCTGTTATTGGTATTGGTTCTCCAGCACTTGAATAAATACATAACTTCTTTCCGCGAGTGAAGTGAAGTAAACAGTGTAAGACAATTACACTGTTTACTTCACTTCACTGGTTCACTTACATTCGATTATGTTTCTTGTTGGTAGAGATATTGTAAGATATGCATTTGTAAGTTATTTGTTTGTTTTTAGGGTAGGTACAGTCAAAAACTAATAAGGTTTGTGCATCATAATTGATTTATACCCACATAAATAAGTCAATCGTCTTATACATTACCATAATATGCCACCAAATCAGCCAGTGTCCCTATCCTCTCAATGTCATCCAATGTTTCTGTTATTCTCTAAGCTATAGACAACTGCTGACGGAAAAGATTTCGAGGGAAGCGCTTAAAGAGTAGTGTTTTTTTACTGTCTGTGATTTTTCTGAAATGGAAAGAATGAGTTTTTTGTACGTTCACGAGACTTGAGAATAGTTGAAGGGTCAAAAATTAAATGGTAATGACATTTTAACAAAGTTTTGGATCTGTGCCCGGTTGATAACAATCAAGAAATGACGAAGTACAATTTAAGTTTTGTTTTTTTTCAATCACCTATTTATGACACTTGGGCTTTTTTGACGAATATAACGATACCTGATATTAATTGTCGAATTCCATCCAACCGTCTGGAAGATACAAGGTTATAAAAAAATTACAAACAAACAAGAAAACAAGATACGCGAGAAAAACATAGCCCTTCTTTTATACCGTCGGGTAAAAAGCGGTTAAAAGAAGCCTATTTTAATTTAACCATTTTATTTTCGTGTGTTTTGTCCTGTGCGGGCTAATAAATGCATTTTTTTCTTTATAGCTTAAGAGTTTCTATTAAGTTTGTGTATAACTTGGGACTTAAACATAACTGACAAAACGTGGATGTAATACTAATATACTTGTACTTTTATTCTTACACCAATCATGGTAAAAGTAGACTCAGTTCATTGCCGTACGCCCGTACGTACAATCGATACCGACTGTCCCATCACTATTTCCTCCATGACGCAACATGACGACAGCTCGCTTACTAGCCGACGCCGCTCGTTCGGCCGGAGAATGTGTGATCTGTTTGCGGTCTACCCGCTACTAACCTTATATTAGTATAACATAATAATTATATTATAAGCGTACATTCTGTACAGTCAAACATTCTTAAACTTATGTGCGTCAGTACTAAGACTTGCACATACCCCGTATTTGAACATGTAAGTCATAAGCCACCTTCTACACTTGCAGCTTGTGGGAGAATTATTCGTTAGCGGCGTATAAAGCCCTTCGTGTTCAATTCAATAATGCGTTCCGGAAACTGATGGGGTTGCCATGGCGTTGCAGTGCGTCAGGGATGTTTGCGGCGGCGCGTATAGATTTTTTTTACGCAATGATGCGGAAGCGCGCAGCATCAATGGTGGCTCGCGTCATGGTCAGCCCTAACAGGGTTCTGAGAATGATTGCTGGCAGAGTGGACTGTCCTTATGTGGTTCGCTGCTGTCAGTTACATGTGCCACCGTGTCGTGTTGTTTTCTAACACTTAGTTTTTAAGGAATATGTGTTACTAATGATAGCCCAATATGAGCATCCGCTCGAATTGAAGTTTTTGAATTTGAATTTGAATAAGTAAGTCATATCATTGTAAAATAATATTAATAGTAACAACATGTTTTATTGTTTGTAAAGGCGATAGCTGCCTGTGTAACGACATAAATGGTGATTGGTGTACAAATTGAATAAGATCGTTTGTAAACTGTATTGTAAACCTTAAGTATCTACTTATAAAGAACTTGAAAATTAATGAATGAATCATGGTAAATCTCTGAGTGACTGACTCTACCTTATATTTTTCATTTATAGCAAGGAACTTCCCTCCATCCTCATATTAAATGACCCTTTAAATTCTGTCACACGCAAATTCCGTTGCTATGCAAATCCGACACCATAGTCTTACCACGTTCAGTAATAACCGACAAGTTATGACGTACGTGACACTCAAAGGAGCTGTGTGCTTATAGTCGTTGGAATAGCAGATGTTAATGTTTATAATAATGGATTTGGTGTTAATGTTTGTTGAAATAGTCTTTCAAATAAACTTGGTTGTATTAATAATTTTGAAGATTATTATTCTGTAAATAAAAAGTTACGCGTTACGGTCGCGAAACAATGTCATTTTGTTTAACATGCAGACTGATACTGATCGGAAAATTGCAAAAAAACTAACGATTTGAATTTATTTTAAAATATCTAAATGAAATGACTGCCCCGTCGTTGGTCCAGTGGTGGTTCTCAGGTCGAACGAAGTGCTTTTGGGTTTTTTTTTATCAAACATTTCTGTTTGGTAGGCACGCCGCATACTTTGTTTTTTGTTAGCCTATTTGAGTGTCCCACTGCTGGGCAAAGGCCTCACCTTTCCCCTTACAAACCTCTCTATCTTGTGCGTTATCTGTCCATGTTTGCCCCGAAAACGCGATCAGATCTTCAGACCACTTTCGCCGCGGTCTACCTCGATGGCGATTTCCTCCGACGGGCGTCCAGTGAGTGACTATCGACCACATACCAGACGAAATATAGTTTTACTATTAGCTACACTTCTGCCTAACCTTTTGTGGATTACGAGCGTGATATAATATTAAATAAGCCTAAATAAATAAGCCACAATAGACTCACCAAATCAGGTCTTGACAAACACGACCTATATCTCAGAAAGGTTTCAACTCACAGCTTCACTGTCATAAACATCTTTTGTTCATAGAGGTGTCCTCTACTCAAATATGAATGTCGGTCATGATACTATTGTCCCTTCTAATTTATGTGGGCGAGCCTGAGTGACGGGTGTGACGGCAATGACCGTAACTGTTTCCATAACCATAACGAAGCCGAAAGGCACTTGTTCTCCCCGTTGTCATTTGTCATTGAGATTTTTTGTTTTGTTCTGAACCATACCTGGGAACCCACTAGTTACGGTTCGTAACTGGAGGTATTTAAGGTAAAATGACCTTAAAAACGAGTATTTGAAAAAAACTTGTGAAAAAGTTGAAACTTTGACCTCCAATGTATATTTACATATATATTGGAGGTCAAAGTTTCAACTTTTTTAACTTAGTTAACGAAGCCGAAAAGCATTTATTCTCCCCGTCATTGTGATCATTTTTTTGTTCTGGACCATACCTTGGTGGATTCCCAGGTATGGTCCAGATCTGGTACGTTCAAATACTAGTTTTCAAGGTTATAACTTTAATTTAAAACCTCCATAACCCGTTCACTATGAAATGCGTCCATCAGCACAATTTTGTGTTTTTAGTGCTTAACATTGAGTTTTACCATAAAACGTGACTTTTCACCCCCAAAAAAAAAGTCGTTTCCCAGGAATATTTTTTGCGTAGAATTACTAAGTTTGATGTACAGAATGCTTGGTTGACGGCATCATGAAGGGTCCGTTTACACCCTGTATAATGAGGACTTAAACCGGCCCAGGTAAAGAGCTAACTACAGAAATATGTGTGTCGGAATAGCCAGTAAGCTATTGTCCGTTCTAATCTATGTAGGTGAGTCTGAATGACAGGTGTAATGCAATGACCGTCCACACGCAGAACATGCCCTGGTGTCCTGTGTGGACGTGACCCTACAGGTTGGTAGCTATTGTAGAATTGTGATCGGCAGATTTAACCGCTTAGTATCTGTCTACCTTTTGTTTTTTTTTTTCGTATGGGAAATCATCAAATGACTTCTCCCGCTCTGGGCGGAGCAGGAGGGAGTGTCAGACTTTTACTGACTAAAACCCATCCATGTTCCTTCATCGCCCTTTGTGTTCCAGGGTCACGGTATCTCTTTCGAACAGTCCCGCAACCCCGGAGTATCTGTCTACCTTAATTTGTTGCCTTGATTTTTAAAATCAAAGTATACTGTGGTCAAAGTTCTTGTCAATAAATGGTAGTTGATTTCAAAATTAGAATTTTCTTCCATAATACGCATGAAAGAAAAATAAATAATACAGTGACTACAAATAAATTGGCATAAGAGCATTTTAATAACTTTGTATAATCCAAGCTAAAGCTGATTCATAGCACTTCTACATTTAAGCACTGCACTTAGCCGACATCAACTAAAAAAAGTTTAACCTTTTTTTTTGTTTTTGTTCCGTTCTGTTGTATTGTTACGAGCTGGGTATGGGATAAATTAATTACTACCGAAGAAACAACAAATAACTTTAATAATCAGAAAACACTTAAAACTTAATCACAAGTACACTACTGATCACTATTCACTTAGATATCGCACTTACTAGTTCACTTCGATTCGCTTCGTACTGTAGCCAAAATAAGACTGACTGCTCCCGCAAACACGTCGACTATTTATATGGCGATCGAACGTTCGAGAAATATCCACGACTTCCTAGAATCTTCTAGACAATTCCACAACTTGTACAGAGGAAAGAAGTAGGTACTTTATGCCCTCGGCGTACGGTCGAAATTACAATGATGTTCTTTTGTAGGTAGTTTGCGAATTTGTACCTACATCATTCGGGACTCGTTTTACCTACCTACCTACTATTACCTACCTACCTACTATTAGGTACCTACTACCGTAACTGTAGGTAAGTACGGGTACGACGTAACAGTATTATAAAGGGTGTAAAAAACCTCTTAACGAACCGAAAGGTGCTTGTTTTCCTCGTCATTGCGATATTTTTTTTGTTCTACACCATGCCTGGGAACCTTCTAGTTACGGAGATATTGGGGGTCAAAGTTCCAAGTTTTTGACAAGTTTTTTTTTAAATAACAGTTTTTAATTTAAGATTTTTACTTTAAACACCTCCACGACCCCCGTACTATTCAATCCATCCCTCAGCACAATGTTTTGAGTGCGTTACATTGAGTTCTACCACAAAACATGATTTTTCATCCCAAAAAAAAAAGTTGTTTCCCAGCAATAATTTTTACGTAAAGTTACTTAGTTTGATGTACAGAATGCTTGGTTGACGGCTTCGTGATAAGGTCTTTTACACCCTGTATTTATGCACGTCATCCCTGTGACAAATAAATATTTTTTATTTCTTTCAAGTTACCTTAGTTTTACTAGGCGAAGCCAATTTAGATGTCGTTACAGTGTTTATAATCAAGTCCACGATGCAAAAAATATGAAATTTCATAAAAAGAATTCTAAACATCTCGAGTTGAGGTGATGTTCATCTCGTACAGTACTTATAAATGACTCTACTTGTGATGATGTATTTATAATGATAAAGTTACATCGCTGCCTAGCCTTTAGGGGAAATAAAGGCGAGACAAGATTTAAGTTATCGACTGTATAATGAACATGAAGGAATTAAAATATTGTCGTTCCAGAAAAAGAAAAAAAAAAAAAAACTATAAAATTACCCTTAATTCCCCTTATACCCTATCATCACACCTACATTCCCACGAGACCAACAGAGGGGGTTTTATTAGTAACACACATTTCATCTATTACAATGATATACAAAACAGTTCCATTATGAAACTAGAATGTTGAACCAAGACCCGCGGGGGGTCGTTTATGCCCCATCGTTATTACAAAAACAACGGGGCGAAGGCCGGTGACCGAATAATTAATATAAAATGAAGATGTGGGTAGGTAAGGGTTTTAGGTAGGTACATTGCTTATAATAGGCAGAAAAGGTTTCATAATTGAAGTAAATGAAAAAATAATAATAAAGTAATTAGTGAAACAGTTAAGTTGCACAACTACAATGTGTAAATCGGCAGAAAAGGTTTCATAATTGAAGTAAATGAAAGAAAAATAATAAAGTAGTGAGTGAAACAGTTAAGTTGCACAACTACAATGTGTAAATCGGCAGAAAAGGTTTCATAATTGAAGTAAATGAAAGAAAAATAATAAAGTAGTGAGTGAAACAGTTAAGTTGCACAACTACAATGTGTAAATCGGCAGAAAAGGTTTCATAATTGAAGTAAATGAAAGAAAAATAATAAAGTAGTGAGTGAAACAGTTAAGTTGCACAACTATAATGTGTAAAGGACATTGCGACACAAATTGTTATACGTTATTACTGGTTTAGTATTTTAGTAATTATGTGTCGATAATTAAAAGTCAAAAATGATATTCCCAAACTCAAGGATTTCCTAAGAACGGTGGAGCACATGACGCATTAATTTATCAAAATCACCGATCGTCTGCGCAACACCACAATACGCTCCAAGAGAGGCAAAACAAAACACCGTGAGATTGGAAATGAATGTTGGATGGAGGCCTTTGCCAAGCAAAAGAAATTAATAGGGTAAACTAAAAAAAAATTGTGTTAACTACCCAAATTCTTTATCTTGTTAACCAAGGCTTATCAGGTATTGTCTTTACTAGCAAAAAATTTAGTTGAAAGTGTAGACCGAGGTAAGTTTAGTATTAGGGTTCTTTTTTCAATCTCTGAGTACGGAATCCTAAAACCAAATCTATTGTACCATTATAAAATACAACTTTTTACCAATATGCTTTTGGAGCAGTTGAGTCTCTGAACATCTCGTGCAGCTTTGTACTAACGTCCCGACCGAACATCAGTCCATAGGAAGCATGGTCATTCTGGTTTGGTGTGCGTCTGAGTCGAGTTTTTAGCACAAGGAACTTATCCGCAAGGTTGCTTCTTTTTTGTTTGTTTAAGAAAATGTTTGTATTAAATCAATCGTTCAGTAAAATTTATTCATTTATCTGATCCAAACATAGTTTATTAACACATGTCTTGAAATAATGCGTAAACAAAATAATGCCATTACAATTCTTTTATTACATAAAAGCGTTTACCTACAATTTTATTGCTGGGAGGAATGTAAGGGAAACAGATTTTTATCTGATCATCTTTACGACTTGTTCCAATCGAATGAGAATAGAAACATTACCCGCTTTTTATTGGCGCGGTCGAGAAAATGTGGATTGTAGTTCGAGGGTTTACCTGCACTTTTAGTCAGTAAAAGTCTGACACTCCCTCCTGCTCCGCCCAGAGCGGGAGAAGTCATTTGATGATTTGTCATCCGAAAAAAAAAAGGGGGTTACCTGCAGGAAGCAATTTGTTTTTGCATTAAAATGAGTGTGGATTTCAGATTGCAAGTTTTTTTTAGATTAAAAAGAAAAAATCATATTAGGCAAACTGTGTTTTAGAAACATAATAAATTAAACGATTAAGTTCGTTTATTAAAATATATTATGATGTGTATGAATAATCAAACGAGCATTAATTAAGCTACTTAAATAGAGGTTCCCAAAAAGCAAACGAATAAGTCTGCGCCCGCGTCTGATCGTCAATGTTACCAATGAAAGTCATGTCACAGAATGATGAACAGTATGGTTACGTGGGGTGTAGATGTAATTATTATTTTCTTCGTATTTATTGTACTTCACATATTTATATTTTTTTAATTCGTATACACTTTATTTATTTTTTGGGTTCCGTGCCTCAAAAGGAAAAAACGGAACCCTTATAAGATCACTTTCTGGTCCGTCTGTCCGTCTGTCACCACCGATTTTCTCAGGAACGGGTGGACCTAGCAATTTGGAATTTATACTAGATACTGAGGTCTATAGTCCCTTGTAGGTGTATAAAAATCATGCTAATAAATGTTTTTTTTTTCTTTCTTTCTTTCTCTACAGGATATTGCTTTAGGCATGCTTGCTATAAAGATTGATTTTAAATTTGCCTACGTTGTGCAACTATTAAGTACTAGCTAACGCGTGCCTTCACCTGCGTGGCGTTGGGTAATTGACTCACGGGATCGTACTATCGGGATTAATTAATGTATCCTAGTGTGAATCCAAATTTCATTAAAATCCGATCAGTAGCTTTTTCGTGAAAAAGTTTCAAACATCCCCACAAACGTTTTCATTTATAATTTTAAAATGGATTTTACTATTTGACTAGCTATCCCTACTGTTAACTTTACTATACATACACAAATACAGCCCCGTAAAATACCGCTTAAATTAACAACAAAAACGATATAAAAAAAAACCTTTTTCCATATAAAATCTAGAAATCATTCTAACTAATCGGAGTGCTACGCAGCTACGGTACAACGACCTTTGTCGTAGCAAGAGCGCTACGCCGTAGCACGTAGCATCGTGCCTACGCGTACGAAATTACTTTGCGCATAATATGAAGAGACGATTTAGCGGTGGAGTCGGTTGTGATATTAATTCATTTGTGAGTGGATATTACATAATATACATAATATCACGCCTGTAAACCCCGAAGGGTTAGGCAGAGATGTACGTAATAGCATATATTCACATTTTTTAGTATATTAAGTTGGGAAATAAATGAAATTTCATTTAACAGGCGAAAAAGTTATTCTAAAGCTGATTTCAGAAGCTTCTATCAAGTGAACACAGCTCAATCAAGTGAAGGTTTATTTTACATTTATATACAGGGTGTAAACAGACCGCCGTCAACCAAGCATTTTGTACATCAAACTAAGTAACTCTACGCAAACATTTTTTCTGGGAAGTACTTTATTTTTTGGGGTGAAAAATCACGTTTTTCGGTAGAACTCAATGAAACTCACTTAAAACATTGTGCTGGTGGATGGATTGAATAGTACAGGGGTGGTGAAGGTGTTTTAAAATCTTACATCAAAAAAAATATTTAAAAAAAACATGTTAGTGGCTGCCTATCTGACCTCCAATACCCAGTTAGTACTGGGTAATACGATACCCTTAGACTGGTTGTCAGACTTTCGGGCCACTGACTCCCTGTAGCGACTGTCAAAGATTTACAAATGACATCCTAGCACAATAGCTTAACGTGCTTTCCGAGGCTAAGCAAAATACCCACAGAGTGATATTATTTCAGTTCGAATTTTCCCAAATTTATGTATTTGAAAATACCTCTATTTACACCAATTTCCCAAATACCAGTAAGCCATGTAAAACCCTTACAATTATGTATGAGATCTATTTGTATGTGAAAGCGAATTGGAACAGCGCTGTCGAACCCCTATGTGATAAGCTTGAGTATAATGCATTATGTATGAGAGAGTCGGTATTTTTGTATGTAGTTAGGGTGGGACATTTGGGGATATTTTATGCTAGTGAATGTATTTTTTGGACGGCTAGGTCAGCAGTTTTGGTGGTAGAAATAAGTTTGATTTCATTAAATTGTGGTAGTTTTTACAGTACCTACCAAAAATAAATAAATGTATTTAGTTTGAAGCTTATAAAAACAGGTCGTCTGCATAGTGGAATTTGTTATCGCCATCTTTAAGGTACTTAAGGGAAAGAGTTTATAAACGGACTGACGAAACAAACTTGGAGGTCATAGTCTTTTTCAAGGTCTAGACTACGTTGGTCAACTCACGTGAGGACTGTGCAGATGAGTGTCTAAGATGGTTTTTTGAAGAAAGAACCACACAAAGGAGACAGTTTTTTTAGGCCCTCTTCGATGTTGCATAAATAATATTCATATTACACCAAAAAAAGCAACCATTTTGTTATAGTAATAAACGAAAGATTACATAGAAACGAAACCGGAATCTTAAAATCATAATAAATAATTTATATTATGATATTTTTTGCGAGTCAAATCATTCCTGTTGTGGTCAATGTCATTTGACAGAAAATACTTACGTAAATAGGGGCGCTTTTTGGTTTACAAAAAAAAAAACGGTATTTATTGGTAATAATATCTGCTTTAATTATAATAGAAATAGAATATAATATAAAAATAAATAATATTAAACTGTGAGCTTTTTAATTGCTATTTTTAAGGGTTTCCGCTAAAATCTTTTAGCTGGTATAGAAAATCATCATGGCACGGAACGTTGTAAATCCGTCATTTTGGTGGTTGACAGATAACTTCATTTGACATTTACACTTTCCGTTCTTTTCGGTTTTCGTGCAAGTGTTTCTGCGATTTGTTCGCATATAATTAAAACTATTGTAAGAAAATGGCATCTGCTGGTCGTTGTGTCAATTGTGCAGTAAGATTTCAACGCAATGTGCGAAAACAATTACTTTCAGATACTGCTACAGACGTGTTATTGTTTATTGTTAGATTCACGTTTTCATTTTGAATTTCTCATCATTCCGGTTAGACATGGCTTAGCTAATATTACCACTGTAATCTAGAGATTATAAGGAAGAAATCTATATACGTTTCATTAATACCTGCTACAATTTATGTGGGTGGCCTGTTCTCCAAACAAAAAAATATATCTCCTTTGAGTGGACCTGTCCTGTAGGTCGCTTACCAAATATTACGAAAGTATAATTTAAAGTGTAAATTTTAGTCACAGAATAAAAAAAAATGGGGAGTATATATATACACCAACTTTGAAACATGCCAAATGAAACGCACCAAAAGTATTTCTAAACCTGTATATTGTTAATTTGTTTTTTTTAACGCACCAAAATGGTGCGTACCGAGGAATAATTATGGTGCATTTCAAAATTAGTGCACTTCGAGGCATACCCCCTATTCAGAAATAAAACGACGATTGTAAGGATATTCTCCGATGTAATTCTCACAGCAAAAATATCAACGCTCTATTCAACGGTTCAATCTCAAGTGTAGTGTCCAACGTGCAAAAGTGAAACTGTCACACTTTCAAATTATGGTGGCAAAAGCCTCAACTCTATACAGCCAAAAACAATATTATTTTAAATTAGTCGATTACTACTTTAGTGACGGGTATCTGTCAATGTTACCAGGCGAAAAATACAAGACTGTTTATGTGTCTGTGACAGCTGACAGATACTCGTCACTATTACAAATAATAACAATTGGATAACATAAATCGTAAATATAATAAAGCTGTTAGTCTTACAAATGAAACAAAACAAATATTCACTCGATTAATGTCTAATATCAGTTTACGTAACGTTTAATAATATCGCCCGAATTTTTTGTCAAAACTTTTTCGTTCTTAACTTGAACAGTACAATTCTACGTATTCTTACAGACGTTAAAGGAGCTCAGTAATCCGCACATTTACCACAGGATATATTGCAAGGGTGTGTTCACGATCGATTACTTGTGGCAAGACGTGAAGATGCGCCAAAGTTCGGTTTATTAGTTAGAGGGGATGGCGTTATGTAGGAGGGAAGAAAGAGGAAATGTAGTTATGTAGGTTCCTGGAGGCTGTTTTGTTTGTTGTTGATTGCAACTATGTGGAATATATTGTGTTCTTAGTTGTTTCTTTTGTCTCATTATTGATCTATAGTAATGAACACGAATTCTATTAGGAGGTTGGTAATTCAAATTACTCTCACTCATAGCCTCTTCAGTGGGCTCAAACAGAATACACAGAAAAGTGATTATTCATATCAAATATAACATAATTCTTTTCCATTTAATGAGCAACAACAAGTTCATAAGAAATCAAGATTAATTTCACACAATGATTAGTTACTTAGGTTCAGACGGTTAATTGCTTTGTACGTATTATCGTCATAGTTTAGTACATTCTGTGCAAGACAAAACTTCATCGATTTATTCTAATAGATCAGCTTTATGAAAGAAAGAAAAGAAAGAAAGAAAATGCATTTATTAGCCCGCACGGGAAAAAACACACAAATGAAAATGGTTAAACTAACACTACAACTAATAAAAATAAGACAAAGAGAAAAAAAAATAAAAGAAAAAAAGCGCTTATCCACGGAACGTATGAAATACAGAAACCCTTCCGTTTGACTTTGCCGTGAGCTAGCAAAAAGGTATCAATGACTAGGCAAACTGTACAATACTAGCAATGTGACCTCTATTCTTTGTAATAGAACATAATAAACACACGAGTATACGACACCTATATTTTGCCAGATGTTTAAATCCAATTAAAGAAGTAAAAAGCGAGCTTTGTCGCCAATTCTGCTAACTAATTGTTCGTTATAATTTTTCTAGCTAAACCAAAAAAAATGAAATATTATACAGGGTGTAAAAGACCTCATCACGAAGCCGTCAACCAAGCATTCTGTACATCAAACTATGTAACTTTACGCAAAAATTATTGCTGGGAAACAACTTTTTTTTTTGGGGGAAAATCATGTTTTGTTGTAGAACTCAATGTAACGCACTCAAAACATTGTGCTGATGGATGGATTGAATAGTACGGGGGTCGTAGAGGTGTTTAAAGTAAAAATCTTACATTAAAAACTTGTATTTAAAAAAAAACTTGTCAAAAAGTTGGAACTTTGACCCCCAATATCTCCGTAACTAGAAAGTTCCCAGGTATGGTGTAGAGCAAAACAAAAAAATGATCGCAATGACGGGGAAAACAAGTGACTTTCGGCTTCGTTAAGAGGTGTTTTACACCCTTTATACTGTAATAAAACCAATGTAGCTCCAATAAACTCTTGAGTGTATTCAAATTCAAGTATTTCATTCCACATAGGTCTGGATAGGCACTTACGAACGTCGACAAGGGTGCATGGTTCGGGTTGGTTGCTTCCATGGAGAAGAACCGGCAAGAAACTCCATGGTTACTCTTTTCAAATTATTTGGTATTACACAGTTCTAGATTACTTCACGTTTTATACAAAATGCAATAATTACAACACTTATCAGTTATCGGACATAGATTCGACTATTAGTCTTAACACCACAATTTCTTCCAATGAACCGGGCTCTCTCGGCCGAGTGTCATGTTTTAAAAACTACCCCTTCCCGCTACAACATTGACGGTTAGGCAGTGTTGTCATTTCTCAAATATAAAACGAATTATTAAAATCTTTAAAACCCTACATAATATTAGTTTAGATAGATCACAGCAGATCTTATTATTTAATACATATTTGAAAATCATGACAGTACCCGTATATACTTTCTTAAGCATTAGTAAAAGCTGTTATTTTGAAATTACGTACAGACACTTTAATTTTATTTATTTGTAGTAAGTATTTTACCCAAAATATGTTATTTCAAAGCGTTGGCTTTTATTGTGTTGTTAAATTGTTGTTGAACAATGACAATAATCTTACACATTCGCACAGCCTTGACCGCCTTAAAGGTAGGCTCTTGGAATTTTTATATAAGCTCAAGGCATTAAGGTCGTTAGCCTTTACGACAATCGTCTACACAGCGGTCGGTCTATGGCCTGTAATAACATGTCGACAATCCCTGCCTGGTCAGGATATTTCGTTTTATATGAATATTGGCTTTTACCTAGATTGAGTCATGCAAGATGGTGTCACCGATTTTGTCTTAAAACTAGGATTTTTTTAAGTTTAAATGCTGATGCTGTTTATGTGCTGCCATTTTCGTGTTTGCAAGCAATTATAAGGGGTGGAAAGATACCGAGGCGAACACGGTTTCAGTACATTGAAGTTTAGAAAAGTTGTTTTTTTTTCTTTTAGAGGATAACACATTAAATCAAATAAAGCTTCTTGTTATGTAGGGATTAATTTTTCATTGGGTAGAAACCCAATGAAAAATTAATCCCTACATAACACTAAAAAAAAGATGCTGGTGGAATACATAACCTCCTCATTTTTTATTAGAGAAGTCGGTTAAAAATAAAAAGCTTGCTTGGGTTCAAACTTACAACTCGTAAGGTTACCTGACGTCAGCTCAGTTTCTCGATAACATAACATTTATAACAACAAAACAAATCGTTTTTCCCAGACAAATATATCAACCTGTTAACGATCACGCACACACATAACAAAACACAATCCCCCGATGTCACCTCTCACATAACGCTATCCATTCGTTGGTAATAATAAAGAAGGGGCCCATTCCAACTTAGATTTATATAGCTATGCCTTTTTGTGGGCCCCAGCGATGTTTGTTATCCCAATAATAGGATAGGTTTCACTAATATATATTGGGAAGTTGTAATGCGTACTTGGGGTTAAATAAAAATAGCTTCAGGGTTCGTGGAAAGGTGACCAATTGACCATCTGTGATATAACGAAGCGCCTTGGAGCCTTGGAGAGACTGTTGCACTCTGCTGTCACTTGTAGATCTTTGACAGCCTTTCCCCATAGTCAAAAGACTGAAAATCTGACCACCTCGTTGTCCAATTACTGGTGTATGTAATAAGTACTAAAGCAACATAGAACAAAAAGTACTACAGCGTCATCTATGACATAAATGAAAAACATACATCAAATTTCTTAATCGCGAAGTTAAAGTTATCTGCGACCTTAGAGTACCTTACGTATACTTAACACCCGTCTGGTCGGAGGATCCTCCCTTTTCTATGGGGGATGAAGAACTTTACACCCTGTTTTTCCTATATCCAAACTGAGTTGTTGAGGTTGGATAGGCAGTCGGTCCAAGTAAAATAATTTATTTATTTAAGCTTTATTTATTTTTTATTTAATTCCATACAAATAACATTAACAATTATTAAAAAAATAAACACTAGTTAACAATTATCATCAGCAATAAATAGATATTTTAATCAATTATGAATTCCCTCAAATTACTAATAACAATAATCGATAACTAATTACATCAAATTAATAACTACAATACCTAATCATTAATAATAACAATAAAAAAATAATTTGTATTAAATTAACAATAAATGGCAATAATCATCAACAATTTATAATCAATAAATTATTCGATTAAATCAATAATAACAATTGAAAACAACAAAAATCAATAATTAATTCCATCGGAATTACAACTATCAATAATCATTAAATAATTCCCTCAAGTTAAAAATAACAATAATCCTTAACATTAACAATCAATAAATAGTTCGATCAAATTAATAATAACAATAAACAATAATAAAAAATCATTAACAACCAAAAAATAATAATAATTCGATGAAATTAAAAATAAATAAATAATTAGCGAATCGTTTTCAATTTTTTTTTTGTATGGACCCCTTTCGTGTAAAAGCCCCCTCCAAAGATTTTCACTTCTCAAAAACTTCTTAAAAATGTTTTTCTTATAGCTTTGGAGGGTTTTGGTCGATCTCTCCCGCGGTGACCAGCCGTACTGGGAGATTGAAGAAGAGAAGGGCATTATTTTTGTTTCGTATACCAGAAATGGTTAATTATGAGTAATGTAACATTTATGTACTGTCTATTTACCCATATTATGCGAAAAAATTTTTTGGTTTTAATAAGTAAAATAATACTATTCAGCTTTTTGCAATAGGTGTAAAAAGACCCTGCACGAAGCCATAAGGCACTTGTTTTTCCCATCATTGCAATCAACCTTCTCGTTACGGAAATAATGTAGGTCAAAGTATCCACTTTTTTTAATGTTTCCTGACAAATGTGGTGGCATAATTTGAAGGTCTGGTATTATTGGAAAATAAACTTGAAAAATTTATTAAAACTACCTTAGTAGACCGCTAACTTAAAGCAATAAATATAACAGGCCGAAAAACCTCTTCGCCCAGCTCAACATTCGTTCAGAAAAAGCAATAATTTCCGTATATACACATTGTGAGTGGGAATCATTTTCTTTAGGTAACGTTCGTGTTTTTCCAACAGGGAAGATTGCTTGTTCAAGTGTCAAACATTGTAATGAACGCTTGACAAGACTGTAAGGCAGGTTTTCCACCAATAAAAGCGGGGAAGCTATTATTGGCCAATGAGCGTGCTTTATTTTCAAACCTTCTTTTTGTGTGTTTTGTTATGAAGCGGAGGAGACCAGCAGCCAGCAGCGAAGTGCGGTGGTTGCGCGAAGTTTTTATCGCCGATAGAGGCCGCTAAATGCCGTCAGTGCAACGTCTTCTATCATCGCGTTTGCGTTAACTTGCCTGGTACGGGTACTGTTGCAACCACCTGGCGCTGCCCTGAGTGCTTAAAAAACCGACGACGAGACAAGAAGACGGAGACACCAATTTGAGGTGGGACGGATCCTTCCCAGGCAGAGGAGCACGGTAGCCCCAAGGAACTCATGGACAGTCCATTAAACAACACTGCCCTGGATGCTACCGTTAATTTCTCTCCCGACTTGGCAGACGAGTTGCGGTTATTTAAAGAGGAACTGCGTGCCGAGTTTCGCTTGATGCATTTGGAATTTCAAGAATTGCGCACGGAGATGGTTCAACTAAAGGAATCAATAAAGACATCTGATGAGCGGATGGATAACCTACAAGCGCGAGTAGGCGCCCTCGAACAGAAACTGCAGCAAGAAGTACAGACGGACAGGGATCCATTAGAAAACATCATCGCTGAACTGAAATGTCAATTGAACGAGCGCGATCAAGAACTCCTTCTCAACGACATTGAGGTGACCGGAATACCTGAGAGCACCCTGCACCTTGTTAAGGTTCTTGCCATAAAACTTTACGTCGACATTGATGAGAAGGACGTAGCTCAGGGAAGTAAGAAAGTCTGTGAGTTTTTGAACAGCATGAGCCTAAAACAACTAGTAAGTTCGCCCACCCATTTCAAAGAACATAGCGAAATATTGATGGACCTTGTCTGTACGAATTTCAACCACAAAAGGATATCTGTTGAGCCCTATGGCTCAATAAATGGTCACTCACTTGTTGTGTGCGAGTTTAATATTAGTCGTAGCAAATAATTATAAACCCTATACAAATACACTGTACAGACCCATTAAGCAAATAAATAGAGAAGTACTAGATAGTGATTTATAGCATGTACACTGGGACAACATTTGCGGCTTGCATACTGTGAATGACATGATTGAGGAGTTGAATGGAAACATTTTAGCAATTTATGATGCGCACGCTCCGGTCAAGAAATGTTTAATTAGGGAACCGTCTTATCCCTGGATAACGGATACAATAAAATTGATGATGCACTTGCGGAATGACGCTCTGACCAGGCATACTACAAGCAGCTCAAATCTCTGGTGGTAACTTCCATATTTAAAGAAAAAGTTGCATAATTCAACTTCAATATTAATGGCCAAAGAAACAATTTGACGACCTTCTTACTCACCTCACGAGATCCAATGCCTTTCTAAAATCGCTGAAAAGGCGGTATGTCAGCAGGTGACAAAATATCTAGAAAATAAACACATTCTGACTAATTTTTTTATTTTTTTTATTTATTTAATCCATACTATACATAGTTTTACTTAAATACAACATCTGTCAAACTGCAGAGCAATTTGTCGGCAGTACAGCAGCTACAGTCAGGTTTTCGCAAACAGCGTGGTACTTCTACGGCTCTTTTGGACGTGACAGATAACATTCTGTCAGCACAGGATAAGGGCCTATGCACACTTCTTGTCCTACTTGATTTTTCGCGAGCCTTTGACTGCATAAGATTTGTTTCTATCAAAGCTTTACTACTATGGATTTGACCAAAATACGATACACTGGTTCCGAAGCTATCTTACCAACCGTCAGCAGCTTGTGGAAATACGACTGAACAATGGCTCATTTCTTGTTTCATCACTCACTTCTGTTTACAGGGGAGTCCCGCAAGGCACAATACTGGGCCCTATTATCTTTATTTTGTATTGTGTGGATATCATAAATTCCCTGAAGAAATGTAGGTAAAATAATTATATATGCTGATGACGTACAAGTCTATATCTCCTCTAAGCCAAGTGACTATGACATCGCGATAAAGGATCTTAACGAAGATCTTGGCAGAATAGTATGCTGGGCAGAAAATAACGGTCTAGTACTTAACCCCACTAAAACCAAATACATGCTGTTTGGAACCAAGAACCAAATCAGCGCAGTGCAGGCATCACTCAACGTTACCCTAGGTGAGTCGGCCAGTCGAGTCAGTGAGGCACGTAATCTGGGTCTGAACATGGACGTTGTGTTGAGATACGAAGTGCACGTGGCAGAGTCAGTACGCACTTGTTTCTATCAGCTTAAAGTCCTTTATAAAATAAGGCCTTATCTATCAAAGGAGTGCGTATCCAGCTAGTTGAGTCACTCGTGCTATATAACCTAAACCACGCAGATACAGTTATTGGCCCTCGGATACTGGCAAGAACTGAACGACTGATTCAGAGGGTGCAAAATGCCTGCGCTCGATTCTGCTTCTCAATCCCACCAAGAAGTCACGTGACGCCATTATTAAATAAGCACTCTATCCTCAAGATGAAGTCGCGGCGAAAGTTGCACTTGGTATGCATACTTTTTAGAGTTATAAAGTACAAGCAGCCGACCTACCTGTACAAAAAACTGAGCTGGATCGCTAGCAGAAGAGAATGCGCAAGTAGGCAGTGCTCGCAGCAACTCTCCATTCAATCGCACAAGACAGCTGCTTTCAGGGGAAGTTTTAGACACGCCGCATCCAAATACTGGAACAATATTCCCCCGCCGATAAGGAATCTTAAATGTCTTGGTACTTTCTGAGTTCGACTGCGGCAGTTTCTTATCGAATTGCAAAACGAAACTGGGTATCACTGTTTCGAACACGTCCATTATATAACTGGCTGTTGTTTTCTTCCCGAGACAACCTATCTATCGGTCACAAACCTGTGAACAAAGGGATACTTAGTAATTGCATTGTTGTGGACCTTTTTGTTGGCCAATAATTATAAATAAAATACCTTCACATGATATAAACTTAACCTATATTTATATGTTGTAAACATAATTTAGTCTAGCCAAATCGTTTATTCTTATTCACTTCTACGCTACTACAATATTACGAGTAGTATTACATGATTATTCATTTATATATGCACTATACATTTATAACAATATAACTTATTAAATATTCAAGTATTAAAAGACACATCAACGAACAAGAACGTTTCCAACACAGTAAGTAAACTTAGGTAAAATACTTAATTTAAGTTGAAGGGTATACTTACATAATTTCACTCCGCGCATGAATAACACTTTGTCACAATACCAATTTATCTCGTCTGCTCGACGTCCGTATGTCACTACAGGGATCCAGCAGAATATCAGCGTCAGGTGCATGCCTGACACATGCTGAGCTGGACTCCCATTTGGTGCAACCTTGAAACGCACACCGCACCTTGTGTATACTTGTTATTTTATTTTTATTTGAAATATGTCAGGTGTTACTATACATAATACTCTTACTTTTTTATTATTATTGACATATGATTTTTGTGATTTTTATTGACATTGATTTTGTAAATTATTATTAATTTTATTTGATTATTGTGAATGTGGGGACCATGTGGGTTTCAGTTTTATATATTTTTGTTTGTTTGCTTTTTTTTTTCCCACAACTGTGGCAGTTTGAGTACTATAAGCGACCTACCCAAATGTCCTTTCTTTGGTATTGTTCGTCGTTTCGTTGAGCTCCTTGAGTTATAAGTCGAGCTACACGATAACTGACAAATGCTTGCACTGACTGGACAGGTCCACTCAAAACTGTGTGGTTCTTTCTTCAAAAGACCATCTCAGACACTATTCTGCATAGTCCTCATGTGAATTGAGCAAAATTATGTCTGGACTTCAAAAGAGACTATGACCTCTGAGTTTGTTTCGGCTGTTTCTTCTCAGAGTAGTCAGGTACGAAACACCGGCCCCATCTAGTATTAAAAAAAAATATGACGTGTAAAAGTGTTTGTAACCTACTTGCAAAATAAACATCATTTATCATTTATCACTTCTGGGTTGACGAAAGTCTTTAAAGTTGATTGTCGCGTGTCTCGTCTTCCTATATTATGTTAGAATTTACGTTGAAATATTTTAAAAAGAAATACGTTCACCGTCAAATTGAGTGAAGCTTATTTCACTTTACAGAATATTCACCTAAACTACCCTCATAATTCTATCATTTCATAGCATCGCATCGCTTTACATTAACACTGGGAAACAAGCCCAAAGCGCTGTCAATGTATCTTTACGACCAAAAAAAATATTGTAATTTTATTAGAAAAAAAAACTGAAAGTGATTTATGTTACCCACATCACTGACAATGATATGGCAATCTCTTTGACAGTTGAATCTATGGATAGAAGCTCAAAAGTTTGATAAACTTTTTACCTTTCTTTTGATTATTCAGACATATTTTTATATCGGTACCTTTTTCCATTTAGTTGAAGGTTAGATATAGTAATAAATGGGTTTATGAAGCATGATATTATAAGTCTTTTCCCAACAATGTTGGGTTGGCTTCTAGTCTAACTGGATGCAGCTGAATATCAGTATTTCACATGGAACGACTGCCTATCTGATCTCCACAAACCAGTTAGTACTGAGTGACACGATACGCCTTGGTAATATTGGTTGTCAGACTTCCGGGCCCTGACTATTTGTTGCTTCAGTCAAAGATCTACCAATGAAAGCAAGGACCAACGGCTTAACATGCTTTCAGAGGCACGAAGGAAAGTCGGTATATAATGGATGGTCACCCATCCAAGGACCAAGCAAGTGCGGCTTAACATGAAGATTGACCTGAACGGCGATAAGCCTATAATGTTCCCAGTGCTGGGATACAATCCTGCTTTCTTTGAGAAGGAGAGTGAGATTTTTGTTCTAGGCCACGCTGATTTAAGCCCCAGGTTATAAGATGCTTGCTGTATTCTAAGTTCAGATGCTACCAAAAATCTCTTGATAAATAAAACACTCTGTCCGACCTTTTTTTTCTTTTTTTTTTTCGTATAGGAATCATCAAAGTGTCAGACTTTCACTGACTAAAACCCATCCATGTTCCTTCATCGCCCTTTGTGTTCCGGGGCCACGTTATCTCTTTCGAACAGTCCCGCAGCCCTTGCATCGGCATCCGGCATCGGCCCGTGTGGACCCCTTCCATTTGCTGACATCTCTTTGAGGCGTGCGTGGAACACGAACGCTCCGTCGACACGACCTGTCGTCATAAGACGGACGGACGGCAAGCTAGCCCATAGTCACCGTACTTTGCCCGACCTCTGAATCGAATCCAGGACCGTAAGCTCAACGATAGCGTTTTAACCCACTAGACTAACGAGGCAGTTTAACAAACATTTTCGAAAAAGCTTTAAAATAATTAACTGAAAAGCCCGACACAGCTTTTAACACCATTTGTCACCGTTTCTCGCATACAAAATACAATTGAACACGACAAAATAAATAATAAATCACATTCAAACAGAAATATTGTTGGAAACTGCTGAAAATACTTTTCAAACTAAAATAAAGTGCTTTAAAACATAAAATGTAGTACTTTAAAAAGTTAAAATTGAGTGGATTGCGCGACTGTACTTCGGGCCGAAGTAGCCATTCAAAAGTGGGCACTTCCAAACTTCGGCTATTCTTGAAATGTGATTATTTATGAAAGAATTTTTCGAGAATGAGGTTGCAAGCGACTTTTGACAAACTTGAAGGTCTTTACGAAGCACAGAGTTAAAGAAATCAGTACTTTAAAAACACTTTTACTACACTTTTTGTCTATCACATAAGATTATTATTTTTATCATGATTTAGTATGCTTATGTGGCAACACTCGACTCCATTTTTTTACCTCTGTAATGTGTCAAATGTGTGTGAGCTACATTCTACAAAAATAAATCAAAAGTACAGTGATAAACAGTTAGTTCATTAAACAAAGTCCCAAAGGGCGATACAAACACTTTTTGTGTTTCACAGAATGTTATATTTTTAGGCCACTAGAGCAACGAAGCAGTCAGCGCGACTGCTGAGCATATCCATATTTTTTTTTTTTCGGATGGGAAATCATCAAATGACTTCTCCCGCTCTGGGCGGAGTAGGAGGGAGTGTCAGACTTTTACTGACTAAAACCCATAAAACCCATCAATTTTCCTTCATCGCCCTTTGTGTTCCGGGGCCACGGTATCTCTTTCGAACAGTCCCGCTACCCCAGCAGGCATCGGTCCTTGCGGACCCCTTCCTTTTTGCTGACTCTCTTTGAGGCGTGAAACACGAACGCGCCGCCCGTGCTGAGCATATCCTTAGGTTCGATTCCCGGGTCGGTTAAAGTGTTATTGGGTTTTTCCATCAAGAATTTCTCAGTAGCAGCCACGGAGTCTGGATTTGTGCCCGGTTGATGGCAATAGGCTCGCCTCCTATTACATGGAATTTAAACAAAACTGGCGACAAGTGGGTGTACTATTAGGTACACCTTTGCTTAACCCTTCTGGTATTACAGGCTTGATGTAATTTCCCTCACACAGTCCATCCATCGTTTCTTTGGTCTTCTTCTATTCTTATAGGCGTCCACACTATCCATATGATTTTAACATAACTATAGAAATGTAAAAAAAGGACTACATTGAGGATTATACATGTCGCTAAGTTAATTTCATCAATGACCTGTTACTTTCCCAGAAAAAATAAAGGTTATTTTTGCCGCACATCATCATCATCATCATCAGCCTATTAATGTTCCCACTGCTGGGACACAGGACTCCTCTCTATGAGAAGGAATTGGGAATGAAAGGGTTTTGCCGCACAATTATTGATTTTGACAGTACGACAAAAAACGGGTCACGTCTGCAATCCCCAAATGGATAGACATTGAGTCTTATGTAAAAGGGTCAGCCTATTACCATTTATTGGTTACAATTCCGGGCATGGTCCAGAAACTTAAAACTGTTTGAAAATAAAAAGAAATGTAGTTCAGGTGCGTGGTAATCGCAACCGTCGTTCGTGTATGACCAGGGGGGCTAAAATTGCCGTTTTAGCAGAATCATAGACAAAAAAAAACACACGACAAAAAAAAACTAATTAGTCCGTCAGTTATATTATCAAAAATTATTTGACCCGTGTTTTTTCTTTTGTTACGTAAACCAAAATTGACGAAGATATGACGCTTTTAAAATTTTCAATACGTCACGCCTAGGTATTTGTTACCTAGTTCTGACGTCACGAGCTCCCACTCCCGAGTTTTGATGCGTTTTATCTTTGTCAATATTCATTGATTTACAAAAACAAAAAATACATGTCCATTAATTTCCAATATTCTAACTGACGGACTATATAGATTTGCAATTTTTTGATACTTAACTGTCGTCATGCCTATAATAATATGAATTACGTTACAATTCGTAAAATGGTCACAAATTCATAATTAAATAATAACTGCATCTATGACCATTTAATTTTTTTTAACATGATTAATAATTATATCATATCCTATTGTTATCTACCTGCCCTAGTTCCATTCTACTTGGGGTCGGCGCAACACGTCTTTTTATTTCATTCTCCCTTATATAACTTAGTCAGACGTGGTATCATTTACTCCTTTCTTTTACAAATCATTCCTCAAACAATCCATGTATCGTTTCTTTGGTCTTCCTCTCCCTCTCCACACATTTATATTGATCACATATGAATATCGTCACAATTCAAATGCTTACTGGATCTATGAACGTTTTATGAATTTTAACGTCATTCGTTAATTGTTAACATATTAACCGATTTCCAAAACAGGAAGATTATTATGATTATAATCCATATTTTATACCTACCGAAACGGCAAAAAAGCTCGTGTTTATGGATATGAAAATATTATAGGAAGAACTGCTTTTTAATCGTATTAATATTCACATTGCATAGTGCCAGACTGCGTCCTTTTAAATTATGCATCCGAGCTAACCGTTTACCAGCTATCCATTGATTTTAAACACTGTATTGCTCGCTTATTGAGAAGCAAAACCCAAAATAATTCCATTATTTCATTTATTGCGTTCTATTTTCATTTTTCATGAAAACGGCCAGCGTACCTCAAGTTTCTAGATACACTTCATCACACAAATATTGTGAAGGCGAAAGTTTATATAATGGTATGTTTTTTACTCTTTCACGCAAAAACTACGGAACGGATTTCGATGAAATTTAGCACACAGCTAGTTTGTAATCTGGATTAACACATAGGATACTTTTTATCTTGGAAGTATGATCCCTTGGGACAATTATCGAACACCACGCGGGCGAAGCCGCAGGCATAAAATAGTAAACCATATTGTACTCTGAGATTTTGAGTAGGTAATACATGCTGGTGGTTAGGAATTCTCATTTGAAACTGGCTGGCTTAGTGACTTACAGGTCGAAAGCTCGAAGAAGTGATGTTGATTATGATGACGTCACGTTGCTCAAAGGTTGCGCTGACGTCCATTTCGGGGTCACCAGTATAGAAGTAGATGATTGTTGATTTAGTATCAAACGCAAGACCTTTGAGGCTTGTCAACTGTCCTTTATACTACTGTAATACTTGCTTGACACACCAAAACTGCATCAAAACGATTTAACCAAAATAATTTCATTATATCACAAAAGAATTCATTTGAAAGTTCAACAGTAATATTTTACCCTTTGTAAAGTGTCACAGAGTAACAATATCAGTGTGATCAGTCGTTCTTTGTTATTTCACCTCCCATTACAGTGACCTTTACATCCTTCGTCATAAGGTTCAAGTTACTGATAAAATAACTGTGTAAGGACAGTAGATCGAATCACATCTCTTTGTGTTGTCGTCTGTCATTTGTGACATTATCAATGAGAGATCTTTGGGTATAACTGTCTGGGAGGCGTCCATTCGGAAACTGATGAATGTTACCAAATGAAAAATATTTTTTTTTATTGGGTTTTGTGGGAATTTGGGAATCTTGTGTTAAATCGTGAATTATATCATTTTATAACTAATATTATAAATGCGAAAGTTTGTGAGGATGGATGGATGTTTGTTCCTCTTTCAGGCAAAAACTACTGGCCAGATTTGGATGAAATTTGGTAAATAAATAGTTTATAGCCTAGACTAACACATAGGATACTTTTTTGTCCCGGCAGTACGATCCCAAGGGACAATTACCAAACTCCACGCGGGCGTAGCCGCAGGTTTAAGGTAGTCATCTTATAATAGTAAAAATTTGGGGCTCATGGTTAAATTAACACAGCCATCGGGTTGATATTTAAGCCTCGCTAATGATAAGAGCGATTAATAATTCTTTTCCCATGTTGATACTTGTACATATTTTTTGTTAATATTTTAAATCTATTTGTAGTTTGTAAATAATGTTCATACTGAATTCAAATAAAAAGCTTCGCTCAGCTTGTTTGGGTTCGTCACGGGATCAGTGACCATCTAATGAGGGCTGTCATTTGTAGATCTTTGATATTCGCACGTATATCTGAGACCCAGTCATGCCTAGAGTATCGTATACCCGTCGCAGATAGTTCTAACCTTTTCCTATCTTGGGGTCAGCTTCGAGTTTAACCGGATGCAGCTGAATACTACTATATTAGATGCTGCGACTGCCTATCTGACCGCTTCAGCCTATCAGTAAGGTTGTTTGTCTGACTTTCAGGCTTCTGACGAACCGTAACGACTGTCAAAGAGCTACATAAGACAGCTGGGACCAACTTCTATTTTCTTACTCGTAGAGTTTGATTTAGGTCTTGCAAGTGCACGTTCACATCTTGCTACATTGTACTCTTATAATGTACCATATCAACATGAATAATGTAACCGAGGTATTGTGATTTAAAATTCATTCTGATTTAAGAGAGTGTCCATAGAGTTTCGTGCCCGTTCCTCTCCATAGAGATCTACGTTAAGGAATGGGTAACTACAGTACTTTCACGGTTTTTTGCCTTGTGACTGGGGCTGTAGCTACATTTCATTGTTGTCTTTGTATTAAAAGTGCCTGTAACTTGCCTACTTGAAATAAATGCTTTGAATTTGACAAGTATCTACTTTTGGCTATTCAGTATTGATATATATGAAGTAGTTGATCATAAATCAAATATAATGCTGTAAAATTACTAGGTACCTTGTTCTACTATAACATAGTGGCCTGCAATATCAGAATTATGGTTCTTCATCGGCTCTGGTCGACAATAAACAGACGGTGGTCGTCAATTTATTTTTAAAATCATTGCCTCTCTCATTTTCACGCGAACTCAATTCCGTCGAAATAACTTTTCGTTTTTAATGGGTTTTTTATTTACTTTTCGCGTTTGTTAACAATGTTTCGCTTTATGGGAGACGGAAAGGCGACTGTTCTGTTATTGTAGAGGGTAGGTAGAAGCGTCCTTTTGTATGATAGGTAGTTTAATTTTGATTACAGTAGGTACCTACCTATCAATTGATAAGAAAAAAAAATAGATGTAAGAGGACTTTTAAGTGGCTGTAAGTGACTGAGAACCAGCAACTGTCAATTAATAGGGACTTATGTGTTTAATGCATTGAAAGTAGCGATTACTGAGTATGAATGAGAGTTCGATTTCCAGGTTGGGGAATGTGTAATTTGGTTTTTCAATTAGGATTTTTTCAGTAGCAGTCACGGAGTCTGAATTTGTATCCGGTTGATGGCTATACATCCCCTAATATATGGAACAAAATCAGATTTCAAAATAGGGAAGTAATATTTTTATGAAATTTCACACGGACGAAGATCTCGGACACCAGCTACTTTCAAAATTAATTTTATGTATCTGTCAGTAAGCAAATGATATTGTAGAAAAATTCAACAGATGAACAGAGATCGCATATTTGGCAGAAGCATTAAAAAGCCGCATTACTTTTAAATCTTCTGTACTCATTCCCCAATGTTCCTTCTCCCAGACCCCACCCTACAGACAATTGTCCAAGTTCGTTAGTCCAAATATCTTTTACAACATAATTCAACACGAACTTAAAATTCTCAACTCCTGCCATGACCAGATAAACTTCAACTTTTAAGCAAAACTTTTTACACTAATCTTAAAATTCAACATCAGGGAACGAGGGCAATGTTTATGTTTAAGCTGGAGTACAGTAATTAATTCTGAGTGGATTTAACAATTAACTATCACGATTTGCTGAATCTTGGCTGGAAGCCAGGGTTGTGAAAGCTTCGCGTTTTCGAAGATGGATTGAAGGGGATTTTCTTGAAAGCATGATTTTCTAGAGATTAGTTTCGTTAAAGATCTAGGATTTATTTTCAGTATGTTAAACGGAACTATCGTAAGTAGGTAGGTAGGTAAATTGAGTATTTAATTTTAAGATTATTCGTTTAACGCAACCTGTGAGCTTCAAATTATTGGGGTTTTCTTAAGTTCTAAGGTGTCATCATCAGCCTATAATGTTCCCACTGCTTGGGACACGGCCGCCTCTCAATAAGACGGAATGGGCTATAATCTACCACGCGGGCCCAGTGCGGATTGGTAGACGTCACATGTCTTCAAATTTTTGGTTTTAGAACATGCCGGTTTCCTCACGATGTTTTCGAAGGCCGAAGAATTGCCAAACGTAAGTAGCAGTGGGCAGGGCACATTGCTCGCAGAACGGATGGACGATGGAGCCGAAAAGTTTTGTAGTGGCAACCGCGAACCGGAAGACGTTGCGTTGGAAGGCCTCCCACTAGGTGGACCGATGACCTGGTGAAGGTTGCGGGAATCGATGCAAATCGCACGGGACCGGTCAATGTGGCGACACTTTGGGGTGGCCTATGTCCAGCGCTATTTATCGCATTGGTTTGTCCTGTATTGGTAGATGTAAGTTATTTAGATAAATAAATATTAAAATCGGGCAGACACAAGACAACCCTATCTCCAAGTCGTAAGTCCAGAGCAGACAGAGAGATTTCACGGCAGTCGAAGTTTTGAAGTAATAACTGAAATCCTATACCACTATCAGATGAAGAGAAATTAGACTCAAAATGATTCTAAAAACTTAAAACGTTTAAAAAAATGAAAAAGCGTTTATTCGTGGTGACATCGTATTACATAAAATGTTACTTCTGCCAAATTATAAAGCAGTTTGTTGGCAGATGTAGCTCCCATGTAAAACATTCTGCTTTTATGTTACTACTACTTTAGGTACTTTTCCATCAAAAGATATATATTTACTACTATAGGATATATATTACTTTAACAGTGAAGAAAGTATTTTTTTTTTAGAAACTTATACGGCTATTCAAGAGAAGTTTGCAGAAGTAGTTTTTAAAAGGTTCTTTAAGTTATATTGGTGACGGTGAGGCGGTGGTAGATCGCTGACTGTAGCGGAACTTCTCTTCTTAATTTCTAACGGATTTTATGTAAAAGTGCAATACCTAAGCGTTGATACAAAATTTGATTGTCATAATATGTCTGCTACTATAGTCTCCGCCAGATAAGTAAGAATTAATGGTCATTAACCAGCATACATTTATTCAAATACATAATTCCGAAAACAGAAATTATTACATAAACTTGTCCCGAAACGACCTTTATCGTGATTCTTGACTTTTTCTAGTAATAAAAAATGTATTTTCGGGGTACCTACGCAGAGAAATTAAGGAAAGAGCAATGATCTTCAATTCTTACTTATCTGGTGGAGACTATAACTGAAAAGCTCAATTTAATGCTATATTGCTCGATTATTATGTCAATCCTGTCAGGTAATTGTAAAAATACGAAACGGTTTGAAAATCACTTATCAAGGCCCTTAGAATAATAAATCCAAACTATGTTTTATTTGAAACAAGCCAGTCTCAGAGAAAAAGAATCATCATCATCATCATCATTTCAGCCGAAAGACGTCCACTGCTGGACATAGGCCTCCCCCAAGTGTCGCCACATTGACCGGTCCCGTGCGACTCGCATCCAGCGGGTTCCCGCAACCTTCACCAGGTCATCGGTCCACCTAGTGGGAGGCCTTCCAACGCAACGTCTTTCGGTTCGCGGTCGCCACTCCAGAACTTTTCGGCCCCATCGGCCATCCGTTCAGAAAAAGAATGAAGCAATACATTTTCGATTAGTCTCTCACAGAAAAACCTCCTTACTAAAAAGAAAAACCAGCCTGTATTGAGTGAAATCCGTCCGAAATCCGTTTCAAAATATCCACAGGAAAAAAGGTATACAGTCGAAATCTTTTAGTAAATTGGAAATCTGTAGCTCGGAATAGGACATTTGTCTACAGGAGTAAGGATGAGTCGGTAGGAATGACTTGAAATTGATCATTGTACTCTGACTTCGATATCATTGTAGGTGGATGTGGGTTTCTACTTAAATTGGGTTGGTTGAGAGTTATTTTTAGGTTGATAATAATAAACCACCCACTCTTTAATTTGTTTGAGTTACAATTTAATTTATATTTGGTCTTGCTCTCGGTGACTAGGAGAATTGCTTTTTAAATGTCACCGTATGGTTGCTAACATCCTTAGTTTATCTCGAGTATACAAACTATTGAAAAATGACTGTTGGTCTAGTAATCGTAAATGCGACTGCTGAGGTCCTGGGTTCGATTCCCAGGTCGGGCAAAGTGTTATTGAGTTTTTCCATCAGGAATTTCTCAGTACCAGCCACGGAGTCTGTATTTGCGCCCGGATGCTGGCAATAGGCTCGCTTCCTATTACATGGGACTTAAACATAACTCGCGAAATGTGGGTGTTCTATCAGGTACACTTCTGCCTTACCTTTCGGGAATTACAGGCGTGATGTTATGAATTAGAAAAATAGTGAGCTGTTTCAAAATAACGCAATTATTTCGGAAGTTCGCGATTGAAGCCGCGGGCTGAAGTTATTGTTTTATACTTTGGTGTTAAGGCGGGGTTAACACACGCACTTGACTACACCCCAATGACGTAATTGGCATATCTTCCCTTTGTCAGGATATCGAGCGAGTCGTTCCGTCGACGGTCAGACGTCACACATCGCTCGTAAAACTTTATGGTTCTAGTATTAAAATTGTTTGTCTGAGTGGTAATGTTAGCTAGGCATGTGCTTGGCAAATAAGGTTATGATATTTTGTTTTTTTTTTCCTTTTATTAGTGGCATTTTCCATAACACATACGTAACATCACGCCTGTAATCCCCAAAGTGTGAGGCAGAGGTGTACCAAGTACACCAACCTTTCGCCAGTTATGTCTAAGTCCCATGTAATAGGGGGTGAGTCTATTGCCATCAACCGGGCGCAAATCCAGACTCCGTGGCTGCTAGACAAATTCCTGATGGAAAAACCCAATAACACTTCGCCCGACCTGGGAATCGAACCCAGGACCTCAAGCTCAGCAGTCGCGAACTAGACCAACGAAGCAATCATTGCAGCAGGCAGAAGTCGAGGCAGTGGCATTTTCCATAGGAAAAAAAAAACGAACTTACAAACCGTCATATACAATTTATTTCGGAAAACCAGCGCTGTGCTGTGAGCCCCTATAGCACTTCTTCACTTCTTGTCGCACAACAGCATATTTCATTTTTCGGATTCATGTGCGTATAAATCGTATAATTATCGCTTCGGTAAGGAAAACATCGTGAGAAAACCAGCATGCCTGAAAGATATTTTTCGACGGCATATAAAGCCAAGTCAGAGGAGGTTTTCAGTTCAAGATACGGAACTTTCTACCCTGTACTTCACATCTCTATTTCCCCAATATTTCCACCGAAACAAAAAAAAACACTACACGAAATACCTTCTCAGCAGTTACTTTGCTAATACAACCTACTTTTCCAAGGAGGATAATTGCCAAAGCCCTTTGTCGCCTAACACTAATCCTTCTTGGAATCCACTTCGCTACTTACAAACCTTTTACGTTGAAATAAAGCCTAAGACCTTTTTACCGCTTATCTATGAGTTATACGCGCAAGTGACACGTGTCTTGCGACAGTCATTGCGGGCTCGAAGAATACAAATGAATGAAATTGTTTAACATGAGCATGCCATGGTGCCCCCAAACTGGAACGGACCTGGGCTGCCTTCAGGAGGCTCATACCCAACCTGGGGGGCCAAACGCCTCCTACCGGAGGCTCTACGCGGGAGTCGTGCGGTCCATGGCCCTTTACGGGGCCCCGGTGTGGGCGCGTTCATTGAGGTGGCGAGCCACCCACTACCTGAACGCGCCCCAAAAGGTGGTAGCCGTAAGGCTGGCCAGTGGGTACCGCACGAACTCCCGCGAGGCGGCGTGCCTCCTTGCCGGATTGCCACCATGGGATCTGGAGGCGATAATCCTCGCGCGCCTGCACGAATGGCGCGCGGAAGCGCTACGCCGGGGGGAAACCCTGCTGCCGCGGCAAATTGTCGCGCAGCGGACAGACTTCCGGCGTGATCTCATGGCGACATGGAGAGAGCGACTGTCGCAACCCCGTGCAGGGCACGCCACAATAGTGGCAATAACTCCCCTCGTTGAGGAGTGGCTTGAGAGGCGCCAAGGCGTCCTCACCTTCCACCTGACGCAAGTCCTTACCGAACACGGTTGTTTCGGGAGGTTCCTGCACTGAATCCACTGCGAGGATCGACCGAAGGACACGGTGGAGCACACGGTGTAGGTGTGCCCCGCGTGGGCAGAGCACCGCCCTGTCCTCGAAGTGGCGATTGGCGGCGGCGACCTCTCGCGTCTGGCCCTGGTTCAAGCCATGGTCCGGAGTGAGACGGAATGGGATGCCGTCACTTCCTTCTGCGAAGCAGTCATGCTAGAGAAGGAGGTGGCGAAACGTGAGAGGGAGAGAACCTCACGTCCCGGCCACCGTGGGAGACGCACCGGGCGTGACGACAGGCCGTGTCGACGGCGCGTTCGTGTTCCACGCGCGCCTCAAAGAGAGTCAGCAAAAAAGAAGGGGTCTGCAAGGGCCGATGCTTGCCGGGGTTGCGGGACTATTCGAAAAAGATACCTTGGCTCCGGAACATAAAGGGCTATGAAGGAACATGGATGGGTTTTAGTCTGTTAAAGTCTGACACTCCCTCCTGCACCGCCCAGAGCGGGAAGAGTCATTTGATGATTTACCAAACAAAAAAAAAAAAGAAAAGCATGCCATAAACCCATTTTCTTTCTTTCTTTCCAAAGAAAGAAAGAAAATGGGTTTATTTAATTCTAAATTGCACAAAACATTAAAAAAAAAACAACACAAAAAGCAAAAGATAATTTTGTGTATCTTACGGCTGCGTCAAATAGGCCCAGTTCGAGCAACCAGTGCTCGACGCTGGTTTTCAACTGGACCTGAGAATGTGACAGACGTGTAACAGTTTCATACTTCCGGACGGATACGTCTAATGACGCCGACAGCCGTGCTTACTGGCGGGACCGGGCGTTATTAGGTTACGGATAGCTATGTTGATTTATTCCATTGTTCTATAAATGAGTTCACAAAAAAATGCATGCAAACTATCGCATTAGGTAACCCTTTAATGATAGTTGTAAGATGGAGAAAAAAAATGTTTCATTTATGTACATAGGTTAAATTAGGCAAGCAAAAGCACCTAGCTGCAATGCACGTGCCTATATACAACCAAAATATTCACGACGAAAAAATGTGACAACCGCGCGTATAGCTTTTATGTTAGTCCCATCGTATGTTGTTTTGCCCAAGGCCGTTTACAGGACCGTAGACTTTTAAACTTAATTCCAACGTTAAAACGAGATATTAAACAAAAACAAGATCTTCAGGCTATTTCACAGTGCCCGGAGGCTGTACCGTCCAGCAAATCAGAATTTGTGTGAAATTATGCGCCAGAAAAGGCGCACCTACCCTGGCGCAGGGGTATCGTATTACCCAGTACTAACTGGGTTGTGGAGGTCAGATAGGCAGTCGCTCTATGTAAAATACTGGTATTCAGTTGCATCCGGTTAGACTGGAAGCCGACCCCAATAAAACTTGGGAAAAGGCTAGGCCGATGCTTAAAAAAGGCGCAGCTATCTGGAAAATGTTATAATTCTTTAACCAGAAACCCCATCCTTGCTTCGTCCGGTTTTTATAACTCGACCAACTAAGGAGTTACCAACTAAGGAGTTTTCTTTATTAATATATACATTCATAAACTCACGCCTTTTTCCCATAGAGGCAGAAACCACATAACGCAACGCACATAGGTTACATACTCCTTTTGCCTCGTCGTACGTGGGTTGTTTTTATTAATATGCGTCTAGAATCGAAAGAGTTTGGGTTTATACAAAAATATTTTTCAAACGTGTTTGTGGTCGCACTGCTCCAAAAAGGCTCGACGATTTTTATGATTTTTTTATGTATATTTAGGAGGTATGAGAATGGGTTGTAAAATATATTTCACACCTTAATTTATATGGCAGAAGAACAACGTTTGCGGGGTCAGCTAGTAATTTAAATAATATAGGTATGGTAATTGCTGGGTTTCTAATCTGAGCCTCATACTGGAAACTTGGGAGTTCAAGGCCACAAGCATTAAAGAAAAAACAAATACCGAACAAGTTAACGAAACCCGCGCCAACTTCGACCATCAAACAACAAAAATGTATTAAACCGATCGTCTTTTAAAGTCATTTCCTCAGCAGAACAATTGAAAACGGGCCAACAAAAGTTTGAGAAACGTTTCCTAGCGATTCCCTTTGATAGGAACGTGGCGTCGTTAGCTATCAAATTACATGGAGAATGCGAATTCTGGTTGTTTGAAAGTTTGAGAGCCTCTGGCGTAGTGGTGGGTGATGTCGATGTAAATTGTCGATATTTTTTTTTGTTTTGTTCATGTTTTTATAGTTATTTTTTAGTATGAGATGATATTTATTTGCCCTTCAGGGGCGATTCTTAGAAATGCTATGAAATACTTTTTTTTTACTCATTTAAATTCTAATCATATGAAATAAGTTTTTTAGTGCTGAAAAATTTGTTTTTATTTTTTTAATGGAAACATAAAAAGACTTAATTTCGTAAAACGAGTTGAGATATGAAAATATTTGCATTGCAGTGACTATTCCAAGAACTGCTAAAAAGGTATTAATTTTTTTACCAAATCAAAATCCAATTTTATCACCCAACGCTTTTAATGTAAAAACTCCAGAATAATAATGAAATAACTTATCAATAAGTAATCAATTCCAGATAAACCCATATCTCAGCTTCTATAATAAATTATGTAAAATAAGTTTTCTCGCGAATCTATCAAGATGTAGCTCAAATCACTTAGCTTGGGAATAAGAAAATATTCTCTCTTGAAATATTTGGATCCCTTAAGACTCGAACATTCGCTGAGAGGATTCGATAAAGGGCAGACTCTCTGAATATTTCACGAGTACATTATATCACAATTGTATTTCTAAAAGTAATAGGAAGTCCTGCATTTCGTCATTTAAATTTAATACTACATCTTAAGAGCAACGGTGGCCCAGTGGTAGCGGCCTCAACTAAAGTCGTGGGTTTGAGCCCAGGCAGGCGCATAACTTTGTGTAATTTATTTCATCACCGCTGCTCTCAAAACGGTGAAGGAAAACATCTACCAATCCGCACTGGGCCCGCGTGGTGGATTATTGCCCATTCCCGCTCATAGAGAGGAGGCCGTGTCCCAGCAGTGGGAACATTAATAGGCTGATGATGATGATGATGATGACTACATTTTACTTTTTACTACAGCGTCGTAGGTCCAGTGATCGCAAGCGTTCTACTGTCGTAAAATTGCAGATTTTTTTTATGAGGAATTTCTCACACCCGTATCTGTAAACAAGTCAAAGTGATAACTTGAATTATAGTAATTATTTAAAATAACTATACTATACCAAGAGCACGAAACATAGGGTCGAGGTAGATGGGCATGTGTTGCAATATTATGTCGATGAGAGAGTCCAAAATGCTTGGAGGTCCTTCTGGGCCCTAAGAGAACACATGAAGGGAAGCCTTCCAATAACGCTAAAAAGAAAACTCATCGACTTGTGCATCCTGCCCGTCCTAACCTACTATGTGCCAAGTTGGTCACTTACTGAACAACAGAAGTCTAAACTCAAGATTTGCCAGCGGGCAATGGAGCGAAGCATAATAGGTGTTAAGCGGACAGATCGCGTAAGAAACACTACCCTGCGCTCCATTACTCAATTTGCAGATGTTGGAGTAAAAACAGACAAGCTGAAGTGGGAGTGGGCTGGCCACGAAGCACGAATGCGTCCAGAGAGATGGGCAATGATCGTCACTTGTTGGACGCCTGTCGGAGGAAATCGCCGTCGCGGCAGACCGCGACGAAGGTGGTGTAACGATCTGATCTCGTTTGCGGGGCGAACATGGCCAGATATCAAACAGGATAGAGAGGTTTGGAAGGAGAAAGGGGAGGCCTTTGCCCAGCAGTGGGACATTCAAAAAGGCTGACCAAAAAAAAAACAAACTCTCCCTTTTGTTTCAGCAATCTCTTTCTTCCCTTTAACTAACAATTTACTAAGATCGAGTAAAATTGGCCTAAATAAGCCTTAAACCTCTTCAAAACACAATTACTTTCAATCCAAAGAGTTTCTTACAAACTCCTTTTATGAACTCCGGATTTTATTAACGGAGCAGCCCAATTTCAATTCCTAAGAAGCTAATTACGACAAAGCAATTTTCGAGTTAGTAAAACATGTTATGTGCCTTCACAATCTTTATTAGGCATTTAGGCACTAGAAGTTAATACCTAAGTGTTCTGTAAAGTAATTAAGATAAGCAAATGGTAAAACCTATTAAATTAAATATGAGTCCTTTGTCTGTTATTCTTGAGCTGTAAGATTTTATTGTCAGATTTTGAGTGAGAGGAACAATGTCTTAAGCGACAATCTCTGCATTATTATAATAGTCTATTTATGAATCAGTGTTTTAAGGTTTAAAATTGTGCCCATAGAATTTTGAATTTTAAAATGTTCTTCTAGGAAAAATGTTTTCATTATCCTGAGATAATTTTGGTTAAAAGTCAAAGAGTTACATTCTATTTAAAATACGCTTGTATCTGAATTCTCTTTGTTCGCACTTCGAGCTTGAAAGAAGATATATTCTTAGCCAAATGCAGGAACAAGAGGGATTGTTATGAACGTGATATTTAATGCTTTTATGCTAAAAAAACTAATCCAATTAGTAGCTCTGAGTTAAGATTTATGACATAATATTCCGCTTCTACTTTCATCATAAATAAATAGCATTTTTTTCTTTCCCCTATCATCCATAATATTGATCAAAGCTAATAATTATTTACAAGGCAAAAACCTCTTTCGTCCTTTATTGATCTAGTGCAATTGTGAGCAAGACTTAGGCACGGCAAAAAAACACGTGTATGTACAATCACTATCTCCCTGCCCTTACACTAACTAGGGTCAGTGCAACTCCTTTTTTGGGTAAAAAAACGAACCCTTATACGATTACTTTCTTGTTTTTCTTATATTCTCCCCTGTCAACCATCTTGTTAAAATTTACATTTATATCATAATTCACACAAATTCAATTCATCCATCTTTTTAAGCGGCTTTAAAAACATCGATATCAAATTATCGACAAAAGAACATCCCTACTCAAATGTTTCAGCAACAGTTGCATGTAACAGGTGCATATAACTTCTAATTGCTGTCGGTTAGTGTTATTTGTTTGTCGCTTGTTATAATTAGAGGGTGATGTATGAAATTGTGGCAATTAGAAGACGTTTGAATAGATAATTCTGCTTCAAAATCATTTGAAATTCTAAAGAAAAAAAAATTGTGTTTTATTGCTGGCAAAAATACCCATATACAAGAAAAATGCAATTGAAACAGATGAAATAGTAAAGAAATCAATAATAATGGTAAAATAAAAATATAATTCAATTCATTTAAAATCATAAAATATCATTAAATTCATTAAAAATCATAAAATATAATTCAATTCAATTTAAAACGCACGCATACATAGACTAGATACAGTGGGGCTTGTGGCTAAGTAATAATGGCCGCGTGGGTCGATGTTTTCGGATCAGCAATGCTTGCCGAGTACACGGTTCGTAGATGGGTGACAATCCTAATCAAGCTTCGGAAAGCACGTTAAGCCGATGGTCCCGGCTGTCACTTGTAGATCTTTGACAGTTAGGTTAAGTAGTGCCACTGACTACAGTGGCCCGAAAGTCTGACAACGAGTCTTACCAAGAGGTCTCGTATTAAACAGTACTAACTGGATTGTGGAGGTCAGATAGGCAGTCGCTCCATGTAAAATACTGTTATTCTGCTGCATCTGGTTAGACTGGAAGCTGACCCCAACATAGGTAACATTGGGAAAAGGCTAGGCGGATGATTACATGGCTAGTCTTCACAGACACTGACGGCCATAGTTGAAAAACCTCGGGAAGAATATTATGTGTGCGTGTGCTTGTTTTTGGTCGTTGTATGGAGCTGGCCTTCTATTTCTAACTACTTCATGATCTAACTTTCCTGAAACGTCAACCACGTGAACAAGTGACGTCATGCGATTTTACTGACATTTCGTTCTGACGGATTGTCCATCTGATTTTTAGACTGACAAACGAGGGAGTTAATGGTTATATTGGGTCGGACTGGTCAAAGAGTAGTGCATTCACAAATTTTCAATTTAGTTGCGGTTACTGCTTTGTACAGTGGTCGCAAGAATGATTTCTGAGAACTGGACTATATTTTAAATAGTCTATCTGTACCACTCTAACTGTGAAACTTTTGTGTTCTGGAATACCTCCTAGTTGAGTAGTTGATCGGAAGGGACTCAATAAAACATTATTTTTATGAAAAATAAAACTGCACAACTGGTTGTGCCGTGAAGATAGAAGTTAGTTTTGCCATCCAGTTGTTCGGTGTGGAAGCAGTCCTATTAGGAATGCCTCTGTCTAACCCTTCGGGCACGACAGGCGTGATGTTCATGTATATAGCAGTTACTAGTTAGACACCGGATACTAACAGATAGTTCAGTACGTTATCTGTCAGAGTAACTTTATAAGGAGCTTCGTCCTCAATTAGTAAGTCGTACCGCATTAACTAAACCTTCAGTCATCATATGCTCCCTTGGTTTTGATTAGCGTATTTTCGACGCTCGTTTTTGGAAGCGCGTGTAGGTGCGTATAGGCGCACCTTTGCCACACGAACAACTTTTACGAACAAATTAGCACTTAAACACGCATTTTTGTTGTCTGAAGTGCGAAATATGGCGCGCGTGTAAGCGCTTTAGCTGATACCATCATATACAAAAAATAAAAACTGAAACTGAAACTGCTCTAAGAAATCCTATAACCACAAATGGCGTTAAGGAAAAAACGTAACAAGTAAACTTCTTTTTCTGTACGAGGAAAATTTTTAGAACTGGATGGCCACACAGAAAATCAAGTAAGATAATTAAGTTCCAAAAGAAAAAATAAGGAAAATATAGTTTATTTCTATAAATACAAAATTGACAAACTCTAAACAACGTTAACATTATTTTATAAACTATTTATTTACAAAAAAAGACTATACTAAATCTAAATACATATTAATATACAGGATGGCGACGACAATACGACAGCAAACTAAACAGTCTTCATACAAACATTCAATCAATTATATCCTGTATTAAAGATCTGAAGTAGGGCAAATTATATCTAAGGTTAGTGCCTGTCGGTGGGCTATGGGCTAGCTCGCCGTCCGTCCGTCTCATGACGACAGACCGTGTCGACGGCGCGTTCGTGTTCCACGCGCGCCTCAAAGAGAGTCAGCAAAAAGGAAGGAGTCCTCAAGGACCGATGCCTGCCGGGGTTGCGGGACTGTTCGAAAGAGATACCGTGGCCCCGGAACACAAAGGGCGATGAAGGAACATGGATGGGTTTTAGTCAGTAAAAGTCTGACACTCCCTCCTGCTCCGCCCAGAGCGGGAGGAGTCATTTGATGAAGTCTCAGCCGAAGAAAAAAAAAAAAGGTTAGTGAACCAATATTTATAAGTGCTGTTGTATTTCGTTAACAGTTTTAAGCAATTTATTTTGTTTGTATTTTTTTATTTCGACGTTAGGATTTATTTGATAGTTTAAAAATAGGACAAGTATTACCAGTGTTTTCATTTATTGTCGTATTGTCGTCACTACCTTGTTTATCAGGAAAAGGAAAATTGTCAACCTTTGACTTTTGATTAGGCCGTCTATTTATCTTATCTCTCTTAAGGAAAATAATCAAATTAATTACTTTATTCATTTATAAGTCTAATTTTACACTGTTTTCAATAAACAGCAAATGAAACATTTTCCAGTTACCATGGCAACATGTTTTGAATCTACAAATAAATTGAGAAATTCAAACCAAAATTCAGACTTAAAACATCTCTTTAATTATTTAACTCCCTTGGTACCTAAGGGTTACTACACATCTTTTAGGGTCGGCTTATTCGATTCAGCTTTATTTTTTGAACAAAAACAAATTTGCCGAAGTAACAATTAGACCTAGGACAAAAGTTTGCCATGGCTGACCTGGAAGTCTTCGGATAGACTCCGGACAAAGGTTGTTCGAAGCAAGGAAAACCTGTTCAGGTCCTCCTGGAAGGAATCTTTCAGGAGGAAATTCCTGGAAGGAATTGTTCAGGAATCTCCATTCATAGATGACTCTGCCCTGGAGTGATAAATGTGATGTTGCCCCACAAGCGATAGAACACTTTATTTCATGTTCTGCCTGTCATGTTGCTTGCATCACAGGAGCTGATGGACGCCACTGAAAGTGCCAAACTTATCGCCAAATTGTCATCGACACGCTAAGAAGAAAAAGCCTTGTGATGGGTCATTTTACACCCTGTTTTTGTGACTGTGGCGGCTGTGCTTCACCAGCCGACCCGAACATAACTGTGTGTAGTATTCCTTAAAATTTCTTAATAAGATAACATCTGATTATTATCTCTTAAGCCTCCGTTGGTACATTTATCGCAAGCTCATCGCTCCCTTTTTGAAACAAAGCATTTAAACCCAAGATTTAATTTAACCTTACAAAGGATTTACTAAACCTTACTAAAGTCGATCCTGTGTCATGATTTTTGGTGTATAATGATTTGGAATTTCCGAGATAGTCTTTTGTTTACTTGGTTAGTAACTTGATGCTTTAAAAAGGTAAGGAAAATTTTCTCCATTGGCAATGTTTTTAACCAAAAAGGAACAGGTTCTTTGTTCGTGCATGTATTTTGTTTTTTACTAGCTGTACCTGCGAGTTTCGTTCACATGAAATTAACATAAAAGTATTAACATTCCTATTTAAATCGGTTTTTGTTAATAATTTCAACTCTAATTGTTTGGACATTTGTTTTCGAGTCATAGATGTTTATATGTATAATAAGTATGTAGTTTACAAACAAAAATTATCTATGTAGTGTATCAACTATCCAGCCATTTCGTAGATTAGCCAGAACCTCCAGAACCCAGATTAATGGACAATATGATTCTCTTATAACAAGTTCATTCTATAATACAGGAATTCATATATAATACAAGAATATTACACTGACATAATTTCCACCCGCAAATTAAAGTTATTTCGTTGCCTCAAGACGCTCAATCCCTTAAGTGATTCCTAAACACGTAATGTACTTAGAACTAATGTATGTACCCCAATATTGTGTATGAAATAAACGGATTAATATGCTTATATCTGTAATTAACGTTAACAGTAATGGAGAATTAGTGACGACCCGAATGGCGCAACGGTAGTAAGGCTGCCTTACGTTCGTTGGGTCCCGGGTTCAAATCCTGGTAGGAGCAAATCTTAGTGTGATGAGCATGGACATTTGCTTCAGAGTCATGAATGTTTATATGTATGATAAGTATGTATTTACAAACAAAAAGTATCTATGTAGTATTTCAACTATCTGGTGTCCACGACACGACACAAGCCTCGTTGCTTAGTGTGGCACTAGATGGCACTGTGTGTAATGTCCAGCGATATTTATTATTTATTTATTCTAAGATATCGAAATTGTTAAGCTAAGACAACGAATTAGTTGCCTTTTTTTCTTTTTGCTACCCGATAATTTTACAACCAGTGTTACTAACGAGCTTTCCATTTTCGGTTGCTCATAAACTGGTTTGTGGAGGTAGGACAGGAAGTTTTGCCTTTTCAAATACCAGTATTTCGGCAGCTTCTGGTAAGATTGGAAGACGACTCCAATATTGTTATGAAAAGAGTAGGCAGATGATGAATGTTTATTAAATTTCCTTCCAATTCAGCAGTAGTAGTAGTACAATATCCATAAGTAAGAGAATCTGTTTGGTACTTGCCACTTAGTATCTGAAGAAAAAAATATTTCCATGATCAAAGGCGGAACAAACATTGATGAGCAAACTTCTTTGCTTGTCCGGTCCAAAGCAAAAAAGTTTTCAAAATAATTGCAAGTGTCGTCTCTATTAATTATATATCAATACTGAATTTGTAGGCAAACAAGCTTTGCGTTAAAAAAGGCATTGTCAAACAAAATAAAAGTATAGATTGTGGCATAGATTGACGGTCGATCGACGTATCCAATTTCCTTTTTGCTACACACTCGTAGCTGGCGTAGGCCGCTTGCTACGGACTCGTAGCACACTGCTACAAATTCGTAGCACTCTGCTAAGCGAGCTCCACGGCCAGTTTCATATAGTCGGTTCCTACTATCTGATATTCAATAGGGTGCTTGCGGAAAGATACAGGTTTTTAGTCCCGAATTGTCAGAACTGAGAAACCTATATCTTGTTTTCTGTATCTAAGCACTTATTTTTATAGGCAAACACAATTATACAGCAAGTATGGGACTGTTTTATCCGCATCAATCGGCACTGATCTCTTTCGACCTCTCCATACTGGGATCCTGTGTGTTCATGCGTTGGGCATGTAAAATTATACGCGCATGTCAAAAGGAAAGTTCTAGGTATTAATGTGGTAGACCAACTAGAGCACTGACGAATTTTGAGACTACCTCGTTGGTCTAGTGCTAGTAAATGCGACTGCTGAGGATGAGGTTCTGGGTTCGATTCCCAGGTCGGGTAAAGTGTCATTGGGTTTTTCCACCAGGAACTTCTCAGTAGCAGTGAAGGTATGTGGAAGATGGAAATAAATTCCGCCAACGGCAAGATAATTTTGATGAATATCACATGTCTACCTAATTTATATCCCGATATATTTTACCTTCAAAATAAACATATTCTATTCCTTAAATCCCTATTAATCCAAGAAACAATGGCGTCCTCAATAATTAATTCCCTAAGACAAATAGTTTCTTGTGCCTATAATTTGATTTACCCACAATGGCTGTCAAGAGAGGGGTACGTCTATCCTATTGTGTTTCGAGCTTATAAAGCATTGAATAAATGAATTTAAATTAATGGTAATAGTTTGCAGTTGGTCTTGAGTGGAGGTGTCTTGAGGAAAGGTTTTGGTTAAGCAAATTAATTGAAATATTCAGGGTTTTCATCTTCAGTCTCGGATTTTTGTAACTGACAATTGAAGAAAAAACCGGCTAAGTCTGAGTCAAACTCGCGAATGAAGGGTTTCGTACCATCGTAGTAAGAGAGCCCCCTTTTAATTTTTATTAATTGTTGATATAACGGCAACAGAAATACACATTCTGTAAAAATTTCAACTGTCTACCACTACTTATTACGGATCATGAGATACAGCCCGCTGACTGACAGACGGACGGACGGACGAACGGCAGTGGCTTTGTAATAGGGTCCCGATGGTTACCTTTCGGTTATGGAACCCTACAAATGAAATATTGCCCCACACTATGAATTTCGTCTTTATCGTGGGTGCGTTTACAAACATTTGAACTCACATAAACAAACCGCCAGACCCGGAACAACTACGTAAAGGTTATATAAATATTTGTTTCGTGCGTGGATCGAACTCGTGTCTCATAGACTAGATGTTGCTCGCGAGTTTCGTCCGCATGAAATTATTATAAAAATATGATTTTCCTCGTTTTTGCAACATTTTTCATTGATGCTCCGCTTCTTTTGGTCGAAGCGTGATGTTATATAGCTTATAGCTTTCCTCCATAAATGGGCTATGCAAAACTATTCAAAATCATTCAAATCATTTTTCAATTCGACTCAGCACTTCCTGAAATTAGCGCGTTCAACCAAACCAACTCTTCAGGTTTATAAAACTAGTTATAATAATTATAGACAGAAGACTACAATTATCAACTCAAACCTCATATTATACTTACGTATCCGAAAATTTCGACCCATAACAAATTCTCGAAACCATAAAAATAATATTTAAACCAAGATTGACAGCACTAAAATACTTCCCCGTATAATCTAACCATTATTACCACCATGCCACCTGCCTGTCTTTCCAAGTAACACACTAGACAACAGCGAAGCCTATAATTACGTCAAAAACGAAACTACTACAACACCCCTTTCACCCCTTTACAACCCTCTAATTCAACCCCCCATTACTAAAACATTACATTTAGACAGACAACTTCCAGGAGCGTTCATAATAAGCTTCACCTGTCAATTACGTTCCTTGTACGTTAATTAGTAATCTGTTAGTTGAGCTTCTTCATTATAGATCGTGTTTGGGGTTGAAACTTGGGGGTTGTTGGGGAACACTTGTACTTATGGATGCGTAATTTCGTCTTTTGTTAGATATAGGACGTGAGTTTTGTGTTGAAATTAAGGTGTGGGTGTAGTGATAATATTGGGGTTTAATAACAGGGAAATGGCCTTTTCTCAGGCACAGATGGAGAGAATGTTAAAAAAAGAAGCTCGTGGTTTAATTAGCCGCTCGGATCAATCTTCAGGTTAAGCCGCGCTTGCCTAGGTTGATCCGTGAATGGGTGACCACCATTACATACCGAGTTTCCTCCGTGCCCCAAAATGAACGTTAAACCGTTGGTCCTGGCTGTCATTTGTAGATCTTTGACAGTCGTTACAGGTAGTCGGCGGCCTGAAACTCAGACAACCAGACTAACCAAAGGGAATCGCATTACCCAGAACTAACTGGGTTGTGGAGGTCAGATATTCAGTTGGCTTAACGTGTTTTCCCAGGCATGCAGAAAACTCAGTGTGTAACGGGTGATCACCCATCCACAGACTAACCTTGGTAAGCGCGGCTTAACCTAAAGATTGATCCATACGGCTGTTATTATAAAGCCTCGAGCTCCTCCTACAACGTTACAACTCCAAGAAATAACCAAACTGTTTTGTTTCTTCACAACAAAACTCACATATTTTCCTCCCGAACTACTGTCGCCGTGTTGTGACAAAAACACTACGGTAATAAAATTTAACGCGTGTTCCTGAGAGTGATACCGATCTACTCGTCACGCCTGTAAGAGTCCCGCTGGGGGTGTTACCTTGTTTTTTCTGCTAAGTGAACAGGTGCTGTATTAATATTGGTTATAGTTTGGCTTTAGAGTAACTTTGATGTTGGCGCGGTTCAGGGACTGGTTTTTACTCTTGTTTTGGACAGTTATCGCATTTTTATTGTGATGATGTTAAAAACTTAATATTTACATAAAGAAATAAATGAAATTGAAGTGTCTAGTTAAAAATAGCAGCTTTTTACTGAATGCTTAAATGAAAGTATAACCGGTATAATGTTATAACAAACAAAAATAAAAAATTGTATGTCTGTTTGTTCCGTAATCTCCAAAACGGCTGCACCGATTATGTAGACTTTTACTGACGGGTAGCTGATGTTATAAGAAGTGACTTACGCTACTTTTAATTTAGAAAAAGATTAGGGTTCCGTGCAAAAAAATAAAACCTTTGAAATTAATTACAAAATGCTATTGACTTAGGGTAGTAGGTAATAATATTTATAATAATTTCATGCGGACGAAGGTGGCGGGGAACAGCTAGTAATAAATAGTAATGCATTTTCAAAAATATGAACTTTGAAGGGACCAAATTGTTTTAAGGTTTTTAGGCACTCTTTAAAAAGTAATGAGTGCCTGGAAACCTTAAAAAAAAATTGGTCCCTAGCAGTAAACACATTTAAAAACAAGAGGTCGAGTGCCAAGCTGAAATAAGCCTTATTCAGATTGAGTTCATTATTCAGCAAGGTCGCCGACTTGTCAACCTTTTTTAAGAACTCTAAAATACCCTCATTTTCTTATTTCCTTGCCCATGCTGGTGGGCAAGTTAGCTGTCGGAAATAACTAGTTTACCTAACGTAACACCATGCCTGTAATTCCCGCAGGATTAGACAGAGGTGTTACAATTTAGCTACGAGCACCTTTACAATGTTAGATCAAATTATGGACTGAAATCTGGCCAATTGCCAAAAAGCTACGTACTTTACATGGCATCACGCATTTTAGCTCCGTAATGGTTATGCAGAGATCCCACGTTGTATACCGACATTTCGCCAGTTTTGTTTAACATAACATAACATCACGCTTGTAGTCCCCGAAGCGTTATGCAGACATGGAACTTAATAGTACACTTTCATTTCACCAGTTCCAGTTAAGTCCCATGTTATAGTGAGCGAACCTATTACCATCGACCAGGCCCAAATCCATACTCCGTGTCTGCTACTGACAAATTCTTGACATCTGAGTTTGTTTTCCCTGTATCTTCTCAGAGAAGTCAGGAAAGAAACAGTTTTTTTTAAAGACGTATTAAAGTGTTTGTTAAAACCCATTTGTAAAATAGACATCATATATCCTCTGACACTTTATATTTCTTCATAATCATCCAATACTTACTTCCAAAAATTAACACATTATCAAACAAAATTAACAGCATTAAAAACCTTTTAACAGAACAGCACACTGGAACGGAAAGATAACGCTACATTTTACACCGATTGTTTCAGTTAATATAATTAATCTTTTACGCCTTGCTGTGAGTCCATTTATTTCAGATGCGCGTCTGACATGAAAGCGCTTTTAGCATGGACTCGGATTCAAAATGGGTTAAATTGTGTTTTTGTTGTGCGATGGAATGAATTAAAAACGATGTCAGGGCTAAATGGCTATTTGGTAAATTGGCCATTGTTGTGTAGCTACACCAGTTGGTGCCTAACCTGGTGTCAGAGTTTTTTTGCCGCTCATAGGGTTCTGACTTGGCTTTACATGACGTCGAGAAATATCTCTCAGGCATGCTGGTTTCCTCACTATGTTTTCCTTCAACGTAGCCAGTGATAATAGGCTAGTTTCCACCATCCACCAATTGCAAATCTATTTAGTCCGTCAGTTACATTATTGGAAAATAATGGACCCGTATTTTTGTTTATGTAAATCAATGAATATTGACAAAGTTAGAACGCATCAAAACTCGACAGTAGGGGCTCGTGACGTCACAACGCACTAAAAATAGCACGGCGTGACGTATTGAGAATTTTAAAATCGTCGTATCTTCGTCAATTTTGGTTTACGTTACAAAAGAACAAATACATGTCAAATATTTTTTGATAATCTAACTGACGGACTGATTAGATTTTTTCAGGACACAAGCCTATTGTATGCTTATCTAACCTCCAGAACTCAGTAACTGGGTAATACAAGAATCACTTGGTAAGACTAGTGGTCTGACTTTCAGACTTCTTTCTGACTGTCAAAGATCTACGAATGACAAAATGGTGGGTATCCAAATAAATGTAAGATTTAATGACTAAAAACTTATGCGACTATAATTTTCAGTCACAACACTAGATCATACCAAAACCTAACTTTACTTCTAAAACACTTGAATCCAGTAATAGGGTCTTCTCTGTGTAAAATACTCATATCAAGTAACCTCTCATTAAAGTGAAAGCTGCCCCTACTAACCCGGTTTACAAAAGACTAAGCTCGTTATTTCACACAACACGGACCCTAAGGGGACTTAAGGTATTCTCATTTTGACCCTAAAGTGTACCTTCCTATAATAAACAATTTACCTAGACTTCAAATTGAATTGAAACCTAAATTCTCTTATTAAAAAGTTATTGAGTGTCAAGTTCCAATTGTAATGCTGGTGGTTTCGACTGAATGAAACAGTTTAAAAACTTATATAGTACTCGTATTAAAAACAAACTAACACATGACAGTAACAGTGTGTTATAATAAGAAAGTTTGTTATAAACTTTAACACTTGTGCAAATAATGGTCGTTTTAAAAACTGTTCTACATTTAATTCCGCTTACTTCATTATATATTGAAACCTGCAAATTGTAGTGGCTTGACTTGCTTAATAATAAAAGTAGAGGAAATCGATAGAGAACGAAAAATCGATCATGCCTATATTAATCAATTGGAAAGTAAAGTCGAGAATTTAGAGTGTCTTACAAAGATTGAAATCAGAAATATACCAAAGAAAGTAGGTGAAAATAAAGAGGAATGCATAGAGTAGTTTCCGAAACAGCCAAAGTTTTGGATATGCCTGTCGAACGGCAGGACATAAAGGATTTTTTCGCATTATTAAAAAAGGTGGAGGATCTTCGATTATAGTCGACTTTGTCTCGGTAACTACAAAGTAAAATATACTCCATAAAGTCTGTAGTTTCAATCGCAATAACGCCCAAGCTAAGTTAAACATATCCCATATAAATATATCAAAAAGCACCGCAGATGTAGTTAATCAACTCGTTGATTACGTGAGTGGAAAACTCGACGCAAAGCAGAAATGTCTTGCTGTTTTCCTAGCCAAGGCGTTCGACACCGTCTGTATTCTAACCCTTGTGACCAAGTTAGAGCATGCTGGAATCCGGGAAAAGGCTCTGGGAATATTTACAGACTTTCTCAACGCCCGGACACAAAAAGTAAAGATTGGTGAGGTCATTAGCAACGAAGCCAGGTAGCTACCTATCCCCCAGTCTTTTCCTGGCCTATGTGAATGACCTATGCCAGCAATCTCTTAGTCATGGTAAAATCTTTAGCCATGCTGATGACACGGTATTAATATTCCACGGTGAGTGTTGGGACGCTGCACGGGAAGCTACTGAGACAGGCTTACGTAAAATAATCCATTGGCTGGAACTTACTAACCGTTAACATCTCGAAAACCTCATTTTTGCAATTTACTTTCGCCAAAACCAAACCTACAGTAATAAGTCTCAAACCACACTCCTGTGACGTCGCAAACAGTAGTACTCCATGCACATGTCTTCCAATCACACAACAAAAAATAATAAAGTACCTAGGAGTGATTTGGACGACGGACTTAGCTGGCGTCCCCACATTGAACAGACCTTCTTTCGCGTTAGGAAACTTATATGGGCGTTTAAAAAACTACGACAAGTAGCCAAGTTTAAGCTTCTTTGTACGGTTTATCTGGCACTGGCACAGTCAATCGTAGGTTAGTGCATTACTGCTTGGGGAGGTGCTTGTAAAACCTACATGATACGCCTCGAGAGAGCCCAACGTTCTCTGTTAAAAGTCATGACCTTCAAGCCGTACCGGTTCCCTACAAGAACTCTGTATGAATGTTGTCAAGTAGTTACAGTGAGACCTACCCAATCACCTAGTACCTGCTTAATCTTATTTTGAAACTGCATGAAAAGACACCGAAAATCCTCAACTTCAACCCACTAACAAAAAATAAAACAAAGATAAAACTCAATACTTGGCTTCAAACACTGGATTACCAACAGACGGAAAACTGAATTAAAGAACAATATTCGTGATGACTAATAAACCGAAGTCCAGCCACCAACCACGATCACTCACACCACACACCAAACACATACACACAGACGCAACACACTCACACATTCACACCTACGCATACACACACACACAAACCACACAAGAGCACGCATGCTTTTGCAATTATTTTTAATGGTTTTTTTTATTTCTGATGCTACTCGTAAATGACTCGTAACACAGGTCTCACCTAGCACAGGAGTCAGGGTTTCAATTGGAAATGTATAACTTTCTATCTGGGGTTTTGGTTTCCGCCGCACTTAATCCTTAAAATGGACTATTGTGCGTGAATGTATAACTTTTTTCTTTGTCAGTAAAAATATTTTATTAATTATTATTATTATTACTTGCATTAAGCAACGTGAGTGCCGTAGCTCCGAAAGCCATGTCGCGAGGACTCTTGGCATGCCCATATATTTTATGACTTCAAAAAAGGAGAAAATTCTATGATGAGCTGTTTTTTAATGTTATGTTTATTCATCGATATTTCCGTCAATTATGGACCGATTTGCGTGATTCACGCGGTGGTCTCATTTAAATTTTATTAACTTTGCTTGGGTAGTTTATGAGTAAGCTTCTACGAGTATAATACTTATTTTTTTCTTTTTGGTCTATGTTGATGATCTTTGAATATCTTCTAGTTAGAATATAAAATTATCACACGAAAAGAGTTCGTGTGGAATATTTCAACGAAAAAAAAAACAAAAATAAAGAATAAGTTCAAAAAAAAAAATGAAGTCGGTGACTTCAAAAAGTATTTTTTTGTTCTGCAGTCGCTATTGGAACACGCGTGCCGCTTGTAGCTGGTTGCCTAGCGGCTACCCACTCAGAGACTGGCGCGTTATATTGTATTAACCAAAATGAATTCTGTTTGTTTCAGGTGCGGAACCCACGACAGCAATGTCGGTGGAGGGCCAACGGTGCCTGTGTGTTGTGGTGCTGCTCATTCACACCGTCACAGGCGCTGGCGAAGGTATTTAGAAATTCTTCAATCTTACTTCACTTTATAACAGAGATGGAGCTATGGAGCACGTATAGAAAGAAAGAAAGAATAAAGAAAAAGTATTCATATAACAAAACAATAAAACAAAATTAAATAAGCTAAACAGCCCAATAGGCTCTATAAAATGTAACAGTGCTGGTATACTGATAGTGGTAAATAAGTAAAAAGAAGTGTAGAAACGAATTTAAACAAAAATATATGTAGCTCCATTTCTTTCCCCCACTGCCTGCCTGGACATTGCCCAAACAATGTTGGGGTCGGCTTCCAGTCTAATCAGCGGTTGCAGCTGAATACCAGTGTTTTACATGGAGCGTTTCTCACACTGAAGTTAGAATAAAATAAAACTGCTATTAGAAGGTCGGTTCGTACACACACACTGATTAATAAAACCTTTTCCCCAGTGAACGAGATAACACAAATTCACACAAGAATAAGGTAACAAAACCGCCCAAACAAACACTGCGGAGCAATCATCACTCCATCTACCAATTCTATGGATATTCCCCAAAGGACTAGCCAATCTAATGGAGAATCGACAAAGCCAATATTCTGTAACAAGCATTACAAATGTATGTAATACAGTCTGGAGCTTAACCTTAGTACTGTAAAATTCACTGTCAGCTTCTCTGTTTCCCCATCATTATAATGTAGATCTCTTCAAAGTTCGGATAAATCGGTTTCTTCTAGGCAAGCAAGCTCCACCCTAGGCCTTCGCTTCATATCAGACGAGTTGCGGCCATGATGCATGGAGCTACATATGTTTTTGAGCTGACCAGATGGCGCCACTGTCGAGTAAGGTCTTGTCAATAATTCTATATAGTACTTTAAAGTACCAATAATTTCATAAAAAAAAGTTTGTTTTATTATGTATTTAACAACATAGTGTTAACTTCAAACATACATATTTACAATATTCTCCCTAAAATTGGCAAGCATGAAACATTTAAAAATCATTCTACCTCCAAGTACTAACAAATAAGATCCTAAGTTGCTACTTAAAATCTTCAAGTCATAATTAATCAGGAATGGCTCAGTCTAGAACACAATCGTGAGTATTAGTAAAAATACGTGATAAAAAAACACGCAACGCGCGAACAATGTATGATATCTGACATTTCGGAAGACCTTACTCTACACGAACGCCTCTCCTCGAGCGGCGAATTCATGCGCGATACCCATTACACTGGGGTCGGCTACCAGTCTAACATAGAAGCAAATAGAAAATTACAAAAAGCAAACTTTCAAAAATAAAACGAAAATTCAAACTGCAGCAAACCATGCGAATAATATACTCTGGCAACTCAGTTTAAAAACCGAGCCCATAGAGTTTTAAAAACTCGAACTGGCCTGGACTGGTATGTACATCTTTTTTTTTTTGCAACATGAATTGCAAAAAAAAAAAAGATGTACATACCGCATAAAACTCCGAAAAGCGAAAAGTAGTTGTTAGTGTCGGGACAACAAAAAAAGAGACTGAATAAATAACGCCTCCGAGGTTTAAGCGTCGAGTTAAATGTTTTTGCTGACTATGTGTCGGGGATGTGATATTTTGATTCGCTACGCTTCTTATTTATGTGTGTGTGTTTGTGCATAATTGCCCGCACCGCTTGGTGAATCCTTGAGTGTCTTTGAGTTGTTCTTGCATTTTTAATCCACTTGCCCTAATCGTTGCGTGTTTTGCGAAGTTATGAAGAGTAACTTTATATAGTGTTTGAGATAAAATGTTTTTAATTGTTTCATACTCTGGTTTTACGAATATGTGGTATTACGTGAATAGATAAAATAAGAAATGAGTACATGAGAGGAAGTTTGAAAGTGGTGAATAAATAAAAAGTTGTTTGGTGATCGGTTGTCGTGGTATACGTGATGTGGAAGAATAAGGAAAATGTTGTGAGGAATGTTTTGAGTATGAATTTGGTGTGGCATGTGGTGTGAGTGTTCGTAGAGAAAGACCAAAGAAAGGACTGTGTGAAGGATTTTATGGCAAGTAAGGAGGTGTCTGATAAGGTGACGAGTAATAGAGAAATATGGAAGAAGAATACATGCTGCACCGACCCCGAATTAATTGATATAAGGGCAGGACAATGATTGTGATGACTCTTGTGTTTTAACTTTTATTTTTATTATAACGAGATTAATGAAGTTTGGTAATGATGAACTTAGAGTGAATTTCGTCAATGAAGCTGAAAGTTATTATCATATCTTAGCTGAGTTCAAGAGCAGCCAGACCAGTGTCATCATGTCTGTGGAATATTAAAAGTCTCCCTAAGCCATAAGCAATCCATAGCTAGGCAGTTGCTTAACTCCGATCGACGAGAGATATGAGGAATTTGCTACCAACAAAATTTTCCAACGTTTAAGCTCTCATACATAAAATGTTTGTCGAAAGATTCTTATGAAGTGTCTTAACATGAATATCTTCGAACAATAATACACCAAGGTCCCTTGTGCTTTTTACTCAGAATACAAATACAATTCCAATACTACTCTAAACAAGATATAAGGTACTACCGCATCTGAACCAATATCATCACTCAACTACGAATTGACATAAGCATTTGTGTTCGCCATTTCTAGAATATTTGAAAACAAGTATCCTGTGTTTGTTGTTTAGTTTCCATGTATGTATGTCATCTGCCTAGCCTTTTCCTAACTATGTTGGGGTTGGCTTCCAGTCTAACCTGATGCAGCTGAATACAAGTTTTTTACATGGTGCGACTGCCTATCTGACCTCCACAACCCAGCTAATACTAGGTAATACGATGCCCCTTGGTAAGACTGGTTGTCAGACGTTCTGTTCACTGACTAGGTGTAACGACTGATAAACATCTACAAATGACAGCCGGGACCAACGGCTTAGCGTGCATTCTGAGGCACGGAGGAAACTCTTTATGTAATGGGTGTGTAAACTTACACTATCAAATACTTACTTTTCTTCCGTGTTTTTCTTTGTTTGAAGTAAGTTTTTTTTTTAAATTGCTAGCGCCATGATGGTGCAGACAAATCTGCCTACCTTATAAATAAAAGACCAAAGTCCCACATAGAAAATGAGAAACATAGCAACAAAAGCCTCCAGAAACGTAATATCGTTGGTTTGAAACAAAACATTTTAAGATATATTACGATGCGGAATAGAACAAAGGACCAAACACCAAACCTAACCTATCGAGATTAAACTGGAGCCGTACTCTCAAAGGGTGGAGTTACGAGATCAGAATTAATGTGGTTTTTGAACCGAGTTAGGCTGTGTTTAGATGTCATAGTATTGTTGTATGCTTCCTTTAGGTCGGTGATGAGAACGCAGTGCTAGAACAGGACAATCAAATTTGGTTCACGCACTGGCAATGCGGAATGCTCTACTGAAATTGACACCGGAGTGCGATTTTTTGCTTCGAGATGGGTATTCTATATGTATATTCTATGGGTATTGGAGTTTCTGTGAGAGGAGGACGACTATGGCTTTTTCTTGTCAGTTTTAAGTATTTTATTAGGGTTATTCCCAAAGTACTTCAAAAAGAGTTCCCAAACTGCTCCATGAAAAATACAATATTTTTGATTAGGTTTCATTCAACTCCAGGTTGTTGGCAAACAGTTGAAGCTAAGTAGTTGTCCGTTCGAAACATGTTGATCTCTATGGACAAGAACAGGTAAGAAACCTCATCAACACTATTTTCTTTGTGACAAGACACACATACATAACATCACGCCTATAATCCCAAAGGGTTAGGCAGACCCCAAGGCTGCTACTGGGAAATTCCTGATGGAACTACCCTTTCACACTTTATCTGACCTGGGAATAGAACCCAGGATCTGCTCAGCAGTCGCGCTTGCTCACTAGACCAACGTGGCAGACCATAGTATACATAGCATAGACTTGGCACCCAGGGGGAGAGCCAACAAGGACCAATCGTGAAACGTGTACCAACGCTTTCCGGATACGCGCAGGGAGCGGACTATCTCGTGAACTTTACGCATAATTTATGGCCGTGCCTTGAATTCGTGTGTTTATCGCGGAGCAATTGTGCGAAGCTTGGTGTTTTTTGGAGACCTACTTCTATGGGTTATAGTAAAAAATTGTGATTTATGGGTGTACGATACGATGCTTCTAATGTACCCTAACAGTTATGAAGTCTTATACCGCTATATTTATTTATTTATTTATTTATTTCACCGCTTGGTGAATCCTTGAGTGTCTTTGAGTTGTTCTTGCATTTTTAATCCACTTGCCCTAATCGTTGCGTGTTTTGCGAAGTTATGAAGAGTAACTTTATATAGTGTTTGAGATAAAATGTTTTTAATTGTTTCATACTCTGGTTTTACGAATATGTGGTATTACGTGAATAGATAAAATAAGAAATGAGTACATGAGAGGAAGTTTGAAAGTGGTGAATAAATAAAAAGTTGTTTGGTGATCGGTTGTCGTGGTATACGTGATGTGGAAGAATAAGGAAAATGTTGTGAGGAATGTTTTGAGTATGAATTTGGTGTGGCATGTGGTGTGAGTGTTCGTAGAGAAAGACCAAAGAAAGGACTGTGTGAAGGATTTTATGGCAAGTAAGGAGGTGTCTGATAAGGTGACGAGTAATAGAGAAATATGGAAGAAGAATACATGCTGCACCGACCCCGAATTAATTGATATAAGGGCAGGACAATGATTGTGATGACTCTTGTGTTTTAACTTTTATTTTTATTATAACGAGATTAATGAAGTTTGGTAATGATGAACTTAGAGTGAATTTCGTCAATGAAGCTGAAAGTTATTATCATATCTTAGCTGAGTTCAAGAGCAGCCAGACCAGTGTCATCATGTCTGTGGAATATTAAAAGTCTCCCTAAGCCATAAGCAATCCATAGCTAGGCAGTTGCTTAACTCCGATCGACGAGAGATATGAGGAATTTGCTACCAACAAAATTTTCCAACGTTTAAGCTCTCATACATAAAATGTTTGTCGAAAGATTCTTATGAAGTGTCTTAACATGAATATCTTCGAACAATAATACACCAAGGTCCCTTGTGCTTTTTACTCAGAATACAAATACAATTCCAATACTACTCTAAACAAGATATAAGGTACTACCGCATCTGAACCAATATCATCACTCAACTACGAATTGACATAAGCATTTGTGTTCGCCATTTCTAGAATATTTGAAAACAAGTATCCTGTGTTTGTTGTTTAGTTTCCATGTATGTATGTCATCTGCCTAGCCTTTTCCTAACTATGTTGGGGTTGGCTTCCAGTCTAACCTGATGCAGCTGAATACAAGTTTTTTACATGGTGCGACTGCCTATCTGACCTCCACAACCCAGCTAATACTAGGTAATACGATGCCCCTTGGTAAGACTGGTTGTCAGACGTTCTGTTCACTGACTAGGTGTAACGACTGATAAACATCTACAAATGACAGCCGGGACCAACGGCTTAGCGTGCATTCTGAGGCACGGAGGAAACTCTTTATGTAATGGGTGTGTAAACTTACACTATCAAATACTTACTTTTCTTCCGTGTTTTTCTTTGTTTGAAGTAAGTTTTTTTTTTAAATTGCTAGCGCCATGATGGTGCAGACAAATCTGCCTACCTTATAAATAAAAGACCAAAGTCCCACATAGAAAATGAGAAACATAGCAACAAAAGCCTCCAGAAACGTAATATCGTTGGTTTGAAACAAAACATTTTAAGATATATTACGATGCGGAATAGAACAAAGGACCAAACACCAAACCTAACCTATCGAGATTAAACTGGAGCCGTACTCTCAAAGGGTGGAGTTACGAGATCAGAATTAATGTGGTTTTTGAACCGAGTTAGGCTGTGTTTAGATGTCATAGTATTGTTGTATGCTTCCTTTAGGTCGGTGATGAGAACGCAGTGCTAGAACAGGACAATCAAATTTGGTTCACGCACTGGCAATGCGGAATGCTCTACTGAAATTGACACCGGAGTGCGATTTTTTGCTTCGAGATGGGTATTCTATATGTATATTCTATGGGTATTGGAGTTTCTGTGAGAGGAGGACGACTATGGCTTTTTCTTGTCAGTTTTAAGTATTTTATTAGGGTTATTCCCAAAGTACTTCAAAAAGAGTTCCCAAACTGCTCCATGAAAAATACAATATTTTTGATTAGGTTTCATTCAACTCCAGGTTGTTGGCAAACAGTTGAAGCTAAGTAGTTGTCCGTTCGAAACATGTTGATCTCTATGGACAAGAACAGGTAAGAAACCTCATCAACACTATTTTCTTTGTGACAAGACACACATACATAACATCACGCCTATAATCCCAAAGGGTTAGGCAGACCCCAAGGCTGCTACTGGGAAATTCCTGATGGAACTACCCTTTCACACTTTATCTGACCTGGGAATAGAACCCAGGATCTGCTCAGCAGTCGCGCTTGCTCACTAGACCAACGTGGCAGACCATAGTATACATAGCATAGACTTGGCACCCAGGGGGAGAGCCAACAAGGACCAATCGTGAAACGTGTACCAACGCTTTCCGGATACGCGCAGGGAGCGGACTATCTCGTGAACTTTACGCATAATTTATGGCCGTGCCTTGAATTCGTGTGTTTATCGCGGAGCAATTGTGCGAAGCTTGGTGTTTTTTGGAGACCTACTTCTATGGGTTATAGTAAAAAATTGTGATTTATGGGTGTACGATACGATGCTTCTAATGTACCCTAACAGTTATGAAGTCTTATACCAAGACAATTATGTACTGTGTAATTCACCAGGAATTGCCCCATATTTGGCACTCTCAACTTAAGGGTTAGAAGCGTAGCTCGTTCCATCGTCGACCTCATCTCTTTCTTCATGACAAGAGTAAGGCCAAGAGTAGGCCCATTAAATATAAAACAGGACTTTTGTATCCCAGTACTAATTCCTTACATATTCTGTCCCATCCCTGGGCAAAAGTCTCTTTCCACTTCTGTTGCGAACTTGCATGTCTTCCTTACAGCTCTGACAGAACATTAAAGAATAAAAATGCTCAGCTTTTGCATTAACCTTGCCCCATGAGACCTCCCAATTACAGAATTACTTAAAAGCATTAAAGAGTTCTAATTCTATAAAAGCACTTTGTCTTCCTAATTATTTATCTTTATAAAACTAAAGTAGCGTAATAAATAATACCAATTTATCTTTTCTTAATTCCCCGATTACCTTAAAACTTTCTAAATAATTCACAGACGCTCAAAACTCAAGAAACTCGTTTTTTAAATCGAGATAATCCTCTTTAATTTAAGAAAGGTCATCTAAGAAATGTCTAGTCATTTTAGAGGAACTTGGTTTGTGCCACAGATTGTTTAAAAAGCAGAGGTGCCTACTTAGGTCTCGGTTGGCTTGGTATGAACATGTGATGCGGAGAAATTAGAGGAATCTCGTGAGGAGAATTTTGAGTATGAATGTGGATGGCTATAAGAGTAGAGGAAGACCAAAGAAACGATGGATGGACTGGTGAAGGGTGATATGGCTAGAAAGGAGGTGTCTTATGAGATGACGACTCATTATAGAGAATCCTGGAAGAAGAAGACATGCTGCGCCGACCCCAAGTAAATTAGGATAAAGCGGTGAGGTGCCTTCTTAATTACATGTTTTAAATAAGGTAGAAAACAAAATATAGTTTTATCCAGAGTATTTTATACTCAAAAATTACTTCGGGACAATTTAATATTTTTGACGATCCTTTGACTTGAGAGAGGGCTTTAATAATAACCAAAATACTTAACGCGACGCGTGGAGTAAACGTAACGTAAATTTACACGATTTTAAATTGGAAGACTTTATTCATAATATATACGGGAGGATACTAATTGAACTTTTACTTCATTCTTTCAAGTTTTATTGAATATGGACGAGGCGAAGGGAGCATGGAAGTATAGTGGCAAGTAGCATTCTGATATTTCTGCCTAACCCCATGGGAAAAAGGCGTGAGTTTATGTCTATACGACGGTTTCCGGATGATATCGATAAACTTCAACCGGTCATTGTAATCATCATTATGAATAACTTTTATTAAGGGACCAAAACTAGAATCGCGAAAAAAAAAATCAGCTGTTCCCTACAATTATGTTCGCATAACTTGTCAAAATGTATGGAACGGCTGATTTTTTTTTAGCGATTCAGAGTTTGCTCTCATAGTAATAATTGTTTATAATAATGAGCACAATGAATAATTATAGTTTATAGTACAAAGAATGTCGAATATAATGTATAGACATTAAGATTTTATAAACCGACTCGTACTGATTCCGCGTCTATAAGTTTGCTTACTTGGTTACGAGACTTAAACATAAAATCGTGAAAGCAATGAAAAGCTTAACAAAGCAATGCTTCTTCCTTCTCAGTATCAAACGACATTGCCTTGCATTGCGACAATAGATACTAACAGAGCAATAAAACCTGCTTACTCGCCGTTCAAACTGACACCTCTATATTTTTAACTACTCTGTGTCCCGTACCCACAGATTTCATTAGTACCCTCGGAGAGACCAGATGGCGTACCCATTTGTAGAAATGAGTTCAGTGAAATGATCTTAAGGCTTAGCCTTACGTTAAGAGTCCCTTGAGGGACTAGCTTAAAGGGGCTTGTGGCTCACTGGGTATCACGTAAATCGAGCAATTTGTTAAGTTAAAGCGATTGTAGAGCTGTTGTCTTGTGACTTTTGATTTTGTGTGTTGATTTAAATCTGTGTTACGAATAATATTAAGTTATGATCGACCAAATTCAATCCGACACATACACACACCCACACCCACAAAGAGATACACACACTTACACAGACACATACGGCGTTATTGTATGTCTCACGGCTGCACCAAATAGACCTAGTTCAGCAAAATGCCGAACAGTTAGACTGCCCGCCGCTGCTTTTCAACTGGACCTGAAGTACTGTAAGTCCTGTAGCAAATACAAACAAAGGCAATAGAAACGTTTAAAGAGAACTGAAGCAATAATGGAGCTATTGTTTGTTTCAGAGGACCAATCCAGTCTTGAAATAGGTCAATCGATTTTCAAACTTGACTCAACCAACGAAAAGCCATAATAGAAAAACTCTCGATAGTACCTACACATAAACATAAATAACATCACGCCTATAAATAATACCCAAGGGTTAGGCAGAGGAGCACATTTCGCCAGTTATTTTGAACTTCCATGTTATAGGAGGCAAGCCTATTATAATAGGGGAGTTGACACACCAATCAATTGACATACTTTTAAGAGCTGTCAAAACGCGGTTCTCTCATAGATATTGTATGGCAATAGCACGCTATGACGTCACTATTTTGTCTGACTCAACTATTTATTGATTTCAAAGCAACTAAAAATCTAATTTGGCAAATAATTTTAAATTAATCGGGTTTTCATTTTTTATAGATTGGTGTCTTTTGGATGTATTGTTTTAAGATATCATCTACCCAATTGCCATCAGCATGTAACTAACACTGAGAAATTCCTGATGGAAAAACCCAGTAAGACTTTGCCCGACCCGGGTATCGAACCCGGGACTTCATGCTCAGCAGTTGCGCTTGTGAACACTAGACCAACATGACAGTCACACAACAAACGAAATAAAATATCTAGCTGCGAAACACCAAAAACACACAAACACACCACAAATAAAAAACAAATGTATAAAAAAACTAATCTTTAAAAACAAAATCTCCAATAAGTCAAAGATCAACCAATACTTGTATGAAAAACTAGGATCAACAAGGAAAACTTCTGTTCGACCCTAAAAGAACAATTGACGACCTTTTGTTGCTCACACACAATGAAAAGGCATTTTAACTAAACAACATAAACTTAGGTTACTTTTCACAATGAAACGGGAACACGGAAAGGATTCTTGTGTAGTATAAAAAGAAATGGACAAATAAGGCAACTGTTCCACTGTAGGCGGAAGCGACTAAGCTATGAACGATATGATTATGTCAATTAAGAAACGCACAAAAGATAAAGATATGACAGAAATGTATCAAATATATTATAGGTCGGTTAACTAGTGTCGACGGTATGGGAATCGCAAAATAAGTACTTGATTTACTTAGTGATGGAGTAAGTTTATTAAAATAAATTACAAGGAGCAAGAATGCCGACCGACCGAACCCGGAGATGAAAACTTACTGAATAATTCTATATTTGAGCAATTATCTAAAACTTGGGATACGGTCGGAGCGGCACGTTACAAACTAAAAACTGTACAATGGTTTCTACAGCTAGGTAAGACAATAAAAATAGCACAGTTAAACATATTATACAAAAGCATCTCAATAAAAATATCACGGGTATTACTCTAACTCTACTCTTTTAAAAGCTAATATAAACAATAAGCAAATTGGGCAAGGAACCTCTACAATTAACTATTGATATCCTTGCATAGCCAAGGAACAAAACAAACTGCAATAAAACATCTGCGGGCTCGCCGCGAGAATCCTAAAGCTAGCAGTACTTTACAGTTATCTTAAAACACTATTTACATACCAAGTTCACTAAAGTAATACCTATAATATTAATAAATAATTAATGAAAACGCTATAATTAATGAAGACGCGACATAATAAATAAACGTTATATTTCTCTTACACAAAGGCGCCTTAGAAATATGAAAACACTAATTTAGATAAATCCTCTGTGGAAGACTGGTATCAGTATCACTAAGAAAACCCTGTCACACAGCTTACCAGGCCCCCCCAAAAACAGTGTTTTGTTTTGTTTTCATAAATGATAACAAATTATTTTAACCTTTGGTAGAAGAACACACTAAATAGTACTTCCGCATTTTATCAGTTACATTTAGTAGTTATATCAACCGGGCAGAAAGCCAATCTCCGTGGCTGCTCCTGAGAAATTCTTAATGGAAATGATGCCTCAGATGCCTGCGTACCATGCCACCTTACGCTTGCCGATTCGCGGTCTCAATTCAAGAACAAGTCTACTCCAAAAGTGATCCGTTCTACGGCTAATATGGTCATGGTCACTTCAGCTTATCTGTGAGCTTCTTCTTCTTTATCGTGTGGTTAGTGCCTAACCTGGTGTCAGACTTTTTATGCCACCCAAGGAGCTTTACATGTCGTCGAGAAATATCTCTCAGGCATAGTTGGTCAGTCATGGCATCAGGTTTCCTCACAATGTTTTCTGTGATGCTATGTAGACAACTTTGGTTCTCTATATTCGCTTATCGCTGACTGTGTGACACTTTCCCAAGGACGAAGGAAAATTCTATTCTTCCTCTTCGGAAGTCAAGTCCATTAAGTTGTATTTTGGGTCCTTTTTTAAAATTATTTTTAAAGAGAGAATTTTTTATTGGGTTTCTGTAAAAGTAAAGAATGTTAACAGAAATTGTTTTGGTTAGGGACGGCAATAAGAATTTGTGAGAAAAACCTGTGTGCGCGTTTAGGCTATCAACATCTATGTTAACATATGCGTTGCCCCGAGTAAAAGCTATTTTGTATTAGTAGAACAATGCAACATATTATTTTAATTTTAGTCCACTTTAACATTTCACACAATTTAAATCGAAATAAAACCGTTTAATTTATTCAATGAAAATAGCTATTTACTTAACTACTACACAAAGCAAAATTACCCGTATTGAACTAAACCCCGTAATTAACTTTCGACAAAACAACCCCAAAAATCATCGACGGAGAAACCTCCATCTAACTTAAAATTTTCAAATTGGCAAAGTCGTATCCCATTCAAAGTACATAGAAACAAATTTAATTACAACTTGTCTACAAACCATTGATCAAATCTGGACACGGCTAAGTTCATGCACAAAGGTAGAACTTTGTTCTCGGTTTATCCGTTAATTAATCCATACTAAAATTATTCGGGAAAAGAGCACACGGAAGGAATAGGCTAGTTTCCACCATCAATAAATTGCAAATCTATTTAGTCCGTCAGTTAGAGCATTGGAAAATAATGGACACGCATTTTTTGTTTTTGTAAGTCAATGAATATTGACAAAGATAAAACGCATCAAAACTCGGGAGTGGGGGCTCGTGACGTCAGAATGCACTACATTTTTTATTATACCACGGCGTGACGTATTGAGAATTTTAAAAGCGTCGTATCTTCGTTAATTTTGATTTACGTAACAAAAGAAAAAATACGGGACCAATATTTTTTGATAATCTAACTGACGGGCTAATGCAGAAATAGCTATACAGCCTACTATTAAATTAAATTTGTAATAATAATTTTCTTAAATTAATTAAATAACCTACCGTACTTGAATTTAAATTTTAATATCTTTTATGTCTTAAAAACACATGGCTAATAAATTAAAGTAAATATAATTATAATCTAAATTATATCTATGAACTTCTTATTGTGTTTGGCTGTATGGCTCATTTTCTTTGCCTTAGTATAGATACATTTATGAGTAGATACGTTAATGCACTTGTGCACAAAGTTCGATTTTGTGCAGCCTATATCTTGCACAAATAAGCACTTTCAGAGCATAAGAAGTGAAAATATATATAATATATGACTGCTTTGTTGTTCGAGTGGTCGCGAGTGACTACACGAGTAACTTTCTCACAATATTACATACATATAAACATGCCTGTAGGCAGAAGTGTACCCAATTATAGTACACCCACATTTCGCCAGTTATGTTTATCCTTTTGCCATCAACCGGGCACAAATCCAGACTCCATGGCTGCTACTGAGAAATTTCCGATGTAAAAATCCAATAACACATTGCCAACAAACAAAACATAAGTAGCTTCAATAGCACAGAAATCTTTATATTTTGTTAAGTCGCCATTGTAACGCGCAAAGCAGAGGCAGATCGCTAGCAAATAATCGATTAGTATTCCACTCGTTTCCTATTTAGGAATAGCTCCAGTAATTTACTCCAGAATTCAGGCTAGAAAAGTAATTCAGGATACCTCTGGCTCGGGGAAATTAGTTAATACACTTTGCCGGAAGCAAAAAAGGCTGTCTTCCACAAAAATTTAGCCAAATTGTGAATGTTAAAAACTGGTATAAAGTAGTTTAGACTGGTTAGTTGGTAACAAAGTTCGGCGTACGGCGTTAAGGCTCAACGTTCGGCGTTAAGGCGCAATTTATTACGAGCTGTATCATTTTTTGGTCCATTTCCAGATGAAAATTATGTTTTGCTTTGTGTAACTGTTTTTAGCTGAAACGGGGTTTTTTGCCAATGTTTAGCTGATCTCTTCTGTAATTTATTACAATAATAGTTTCCAAGAAAAAGTGTGAAAGTGGCACCGGTGACTGAAAAGTTGTGTGGTAATCGGTTGTCGTGGTGTGAGCATGTGATGTGGGGGAATGAGGAAAATGTCATGAGGAAAGTTGTGAGTATGAATGTGGATGGGTCTAAGAGTAGAGGAAGACCGAAGAATCGATGGATGAACTGTGTGTAGAATGGTATGGTAAACAGGAGGTGTCTCTGTGGAGATGAGGAGTAATAGAGCAGTATGGAAGAAGAAGACCTAATAATATTATGCTGCGCCGACCCCAAATAAATTGGGATAAGGGTAGGAGAATGCCGGGACCAACACCTTAACGTGCATGAAGGAAACTGTGTATATAATGGATGGTCACTCATCCACGGACCGACCTTGGCTAGCACTGCAAACTCAAACTCAAAGCATTTATTTCAATTAGACCATTACGGCACTTTTGAATGTCAAAATTACAAATAAAAAACAAAGCTACAGTCCCAGTCACAAGGCATAATAACTTGAGAAAGTACTGTAGTTGCCCATTCTCTAGCGTAGATCTCTATGGAGAAGAACGGGCAAGAAACTCCATGGACACTCTTTTGAATCAAAATATTGTTACAAAATCTTGGTTACATCATTAATTTTGAAATTATACATATATGTGAAAACGATGTAGAAAGACGTGCACATTAAGAGCGTATAGAGTAAAAAAAGACAACAATTTAACAAAATCAACCCTGGCAGCTAAGAGATGACCAGTCCTAACTGACAGCGCGAAGGGAACTAAATGACCCGACACAACCGCCACCATGCAAGACATTTGAGTGAGCATGACATTCTCTCAGCCACCAAGGCATATTCAAGTCAATGAAAGATAACTAAATGTAAATGGTGGCTGAACAATACAAAGTACTCACACATGTGCTATGCAATTATGTAATACTAAGAACTGGAATCTACACAATACAAGTATATTTTTTTGTCTGCTTAACGTATATCGACCCGTGCGGCTATTATTATTTAACCACATACTCCTCTAGTTTCTACCTATAAATTAAACAACAGTTTTTTGTGAGACAGACAGCGAACAAAAGAAAGTTTATTCTTGAAGAAAATATCAGAGACAATCATACAATAGTTCATAAATAACACTAGAGGTAGTCTATGGCATAACTGGTATTTTGATATAGTACTAACACCACCTACCCTCAATAGAAAAAGACATGCGATTATGTATGTTAATTTGAAGGTTAACCTGAAGCTCAAATAAGTACCTACATATTCTTAGCTGCCTTAATAAGCACATAAGACAAAACAAGGCGAGAATCTTGAGAATTCATTCCAACTTCCTTTGCAAAGGGAAATATAATTATCCGAGTGTCAGTCATTGCGAACGCTTGACAGGGCACGTTTCGTGTTTCCAAAGATTATATTATTCTACACGCAGAGATGAAAGGAACATTACTAGAGAAATAAGCCTAAATAAGAGTTGAGTAGTGGTAACCAAAGACACAAAATATACCTAGATAATGCAGGTATTGCGATCCGTATGAAAACCAATAGTGCCATTTTTTGTCTACCTACTATGGCGTCATAAGCACTGTTTAGATACTATGCAAACTTGAGGTCTAACCCTCGGTCCTCGCGGCCCTCGGCTAGCCTTGTATTCTCCACCGGTCTTCGACAGACTTTGACAACCCTTTGCCACATCAGCTTGCTTACTCTACAAGCTACGTTAGGGACTCTAGTTATTTTGCAGATTAAATCATTCCGTATCTGATTATTCAAAGACACTCTGAGCATAGCCCGCTCCATAGCGTGTTGACCAAAAAACGTTCAGACGCTCAACGTAAAACACTGAAATTCAGTCGCTTCTGCTTACTTTGGGCAAACATATTCGTATAAAGATCCATAATATGGATGATATGTATGGTGTCAGAGGTTACAAACCTTTGACATTTACCAACGTTTTGACGTTATTAAAAAATTCAGAGGGTCCGAACCTGACGCAAGTAAAAATGAAACGTTTTTAAATTAAATGTTAAAAGGTCCCATGTGAATTTGAAATTAGGGCCGGCCAACTCTTTTGTGCCTCTAACCGTATGGGCACAAAGGTTTTTCATCACGCTACCGGATGCTCAACAGTGTCCTTTTTTTCATATTTTATTATGTATTTCCTAGAGAGCAGCGAGCAGTAAGTTGTGGGTTCGAACCCAGATAGGCGCATTACTTTGTGTAATTTATTTCATCACATGTCTCGCTGATGGTAGCGCGTGTGTCGGATCATTCAGTTCCCTTCAAAATGGTTGAGTTTAATGGTGCTGATCCATGCGTCATGTTCGTGAACGGGCGCTGTCAGTTGTGACTATAATAGTCATCTCTTAGTTGCCATGGCTTATTTGAATGTTTATTTTTGAATTGTATTTTTTGTTTTTACTATGGACACTTTTAACGTGCACATCTTGATAAATTGTTCTCACATAATATACCATCTCAACATGAATGATGTAACCAAGATTTTGTAACAATATTTTGATTTAAAAGAGTGTCCATGGAGTTTCTTGCCCGTTCTTCTCCATAGAGATCTACGCTAGGGAATGGGCAACTACAGTACTTTCATAGTTTTTATGTCTTGTGATTGGGACTGTAGCTACATTTAATTTTCATCTTTGTTTCGACAATTCAAATGTGCCTGTAACTGGCCTACTTGAAATAAATGCTTTGATTTTATTTTTTTGATTTTTTGACTACTGCTCTCAAAACGGTGAAGGAAAACATCTTGAGGAAACCGGCATGTCCTAGAACCAAAAATTCGGAGACATGTGACATCTACCAATCCGGACTGGGCCCGCGTGGTGCAGTATAGTCCATACGCAAAATACGCGCTTTGCCGTGGAGTTGCGGACACCAGCCCGTTAAAAAATAGGTACCTATATAATAATATGTATTTCCTACGCAAGGATTTATTTTGTTTGTTAGATATGTTTGGACACACAATCATTGGCAGGTTGCTAGTGTTTTATAAACTGTAATAATATTGTAGGAAGAAAGCGAATACTTTTCGTTTGTATTTGTTAAGTCATACATTTTTCACTTTTCATTCATCATTTCTACAAGTACAAGAGCATAATTTTATAAATTTAAACTTAAGTACAGGAATAAAATATAATTTTCAGAGAAATAATGATAAGTTTCTCACTACATTTTAAAAATCTCCCAAGAAAAATGAGAGAATATTTTATAGTAGGACCCACGTTAAAATACCCTTTTATGTTACTGTGTTTGAAATATAAACAGTTTATAAATAAAACACACTGTGTTCTGCTTCTTTTGTATTTTGTTTCCTATACCATTGCTTCTCTACAGTACTTTTACAGGTTACTATACTTTGTGACTGGGAATGTGGCTTCATCCTTTTGTTTTTGACATACAAAAGTGCCTGAAACGGTCTAAATTAAATAAATGCTTTGAGTTTGAGTTTTGTCATACAGCGTATTTTTTATCGCAAGAGGTACCGTCTCATGACGAGGCCGTGTCGACGGCGCGTTCGTATTCCACGCGCGCCTCAAAGAGAGTCAGCAAAAGGAAGGGGTCCGCAAGGGCCGATGCCTGCCGGGGCTGCGGGACTGTTCCAAAGAGATATCGTGGCCCCGGAACACAACTGGCGTTGAAGGAACATGGATGGGTTTTAGTTAGTAAAAGTCTGACACTCCCTCCTGCTCCACCCAAAGTGGGCGACTGTATTTGATCAAAACTTTTTACATAGTACAGTTGACATTTGTTGATATTTGAGCCAAGCTCATAATGGTAATTGTCAAAAACACGTAAAAAAAAACTTGAAAAAACAAAAACAGTAGAGCGTTTCGTTTCAAAGTACAAATTGTATTTTTAAGCAGTCCCTGAGTATTTCTGTTCTAATAATATATAAACTATGAAGAGTAAAATGGGAGTTGTTAATCTGGAGACGAGACTACTACTATTTTTAATGCACCAAAATGGAGGAAATATAGTTTCTTCTCAACTTTGTCCTGGATATTTGATGTTATAAGATGGATGGACTGTGTGAAGGATGATATGGCTAGAAAGGAGATGTTTGATGAGATGACGAGGAATAGAGAAGTATGGAAGAAGAAGACATGCTGCGCCGACAGCAAATAAATTGGTATAAGGGCAGGAGAATGTGTTGTTGGGGTACTCGTATATTTTTTTAAATAAACTTTACAATTAATTTGTTTGAAATGTTAGAATATAGATCCTGAGAGCCGAGACAAATGAAAATCACAGTCGTATAGTGTTTTTATTTTTATAACTTTCAGCATGGTTGACCACATGACATAATGCCTGATGTCACTCCAATACATTTATGCTTTTTTGTCATTGTTTTCGAAAAATCCGGCATGTTGCAGTACAAGGTGCCTACACAAAGTGACATTCTACTGTGTGTTACTACACAATAGAATGTCAATGCCAGATTTTTCGAAATCTTGAATAAATACTAATAAATATAGATTCGAATAAAATTTGTTACTGTTAAAATATTATTATTTTAACAAAATTCGTATTTCGTATTAAAATTTTACGTTTAACATGTTCTAATATTTGTAAGTCATTCTATGGCGAAACATTTAAGTAAGTTCACAACCCTCTTTATAAATTCTTAATGTACCATGTTATTACACAAATAAAAAATATTCTATTCTACCTCAAAAATCGCCAAATCTACCGCATGAATACATGCAACCTTTTCTAGTAACGCCTCATTTATAACAATACCTACAAAACGGTTCCTACCGAGTAACGAGCCCCCATCTAGTTGGTTATTGATCGTCTTAAGTAATTAAGTCTGGGCCTCCAAGGAGGTGCCCTAGACTGTCTTGTGAGTTGGGCCTAATAAAATTCATTAGGTGATATATTATATGAGCCGAGAGGAACATAGGGCTTTTGTTACTGAAGTAGACTTTTAGTGTGCAATAAAGTAGCGAATCATTGTTCTTTTGTTTTATGTTGTGACCTACAGGAAGATAAGTTTGTGTAATTTAGTTCGACAGTAGTGATGTCGAAATTGTGAAGAAAAAAATCGGGATACGAAAATAATCAAAACCGAAAGTCATCTTAGTTACAGGCGCGAAAGTTTGGATGGATGGATCAATCACGCCAGAACGACTGAGCGGATTTGGATGAAAGGCACAGAGATAGATTTTTTTTTCGTCTTTATTTCTTTCTATTTATGCAAAAGGAATTTATTATATTAAAGTATTAAACAAATGGTACCTACTCTACTTGCTGTTTTCAGTCGTTTCAATCGTTGTTTAAAAAAAACCTTGCCCCTTTTTTTTCGGATAAAATGTTGTAAAGACTAGGTGAATCCGAAACTTGTCAAACAGTTTAAAATAAAATAAAAATATGCAAAAAAATAAAACGACTTCAAAAAAAAAAACAAAAAGTGAAAAATAACTTTAGGTTCAGAAGCCGGTGACAAAGACACCAAATCAGTCAAACAAAGGCCGTGCTTCTGAAGTCGGTGACCAAAAAAGTTTCATTTTCCATTTTTTGTTGTAATATCCTATACAAATATTTGCGACGAACTTATTTTACATTGTTAACAATAAATGTGTATAAATTACATGTCATGGCTTATCCCCAATAAATGGAACTTAACATACCTTAATCGTCGAAATCTGGGTGTATTGTACACATCTACATACCCCTCAGAGCATACAGGCGTGATGTTACATCATGATGTTGTATAAACAATAAACATCCAAGCGATTGCAGCAATCACGACAGATTTGCCGTCTATTTTTGAAGAGTTTCATTGTATATCTCCGAAGATCAGCATCAGATCTTCACCAAATTTTTATGGGACCAAATGGCAACTTTTCCACATCAAACTAAAGAAGAATCAGGTAAATTTGATCATAAATCTCAGCGTAATCGGTGTACATACATAAAAAATATATACTAATCGAATTGAGAACCTGCTCCTTTTGAAGTCGGTTAAAAACAGTATAAAGACTTATGAAAATATCAATCAGTCTTTTTGAGACTCGTCAAAAACGTGTTGAGTTTCCTACATGTTTTAAAGGTTTTCCAGACATGTTTTGTTAATTATTTTGATTACAAATAAACTCGAACAAAATGTAAAAAAAAAAAACATCTTTTCTTTTACATAAACCGCCGTCAAAGAACTACTACTACTACTACTCTTAACTTTTGAACCAGAACGTTAAAATAAATACAAGATAGTACTGACTGTAATAACTTAGGAAGAAAGTAATTAACTCCACCTGCTTCCATTTTGTAAGCTCCCAAAATATGTAATATGGTGTTTGATAATAATTTAACCTTATCCTTGGAAATTCATACAGGAAATTAGGTTTCATAAACAAAGTTGAATTTTACGTAGCCTATAACACAGAAATAGCCTTCACATAATAAATGTTTATAACCTTAACCACATTATTGTTATGGCTATTTCTATAATTGAATTATTCCTGCAGTAATAATATTCTGTCTTTGACATGGCACGTAATATCCAAATTATACAAGGTGTAGGTTTGCATCCTAGTCAAAATTTAGGAGCTTGTCACAAAAGACATAAATAATCAATTTAAATTAAGATACCCGGTCAAATATTTAATTAAAACTGCTATTTTAAATTGTTTAAATTCGACAGTATTTCAGAATAACACGAAAGTAATAGAAGAATCACCCATCGCCTGACATGTCTCTGTGTGCGTTTATTTCTGTGTGTGAAGGCGCGGTTATAGGGCCAGTTACAGACGGGCTGCGTTTTTTTTACGGTTGGTTAACACTTACCGAATTCCGTAAATAAGAAAAAAATAATCTACCCATTTTATTATAGATTCGGGTCGAGAACCATTAGCATAGATACCTCCTTGAATTTGACCAGGATGCAAAGCGACACCTTGTATACTGAAATAATTATATTATTTATAAATAAACAACATCAAATAAACAACATAATGGCATTTGTTGTACTTTAAATCTCTTCTTTCATCTTTCAATGTTTTGTCACTGGATAACTAACTTTTATTTCAAAACTATCCTCTGTCCCTTTTTTTGCCCGCGGCTTCGCTCGCGTTAATTTAGAATTTTGACAAGCAATTCGGGCTGTAGTCTGCTTGTAATAATATAATTCGTTCATGATTCGAAAGACACGTGGCGCCATCTATTATCATAAGAACGTTATTGTTGTTTTCCTCGCGAACAGTACTTTTTTTCGGGATGAAAAAGGCCCTTAGGTCCGGCAGGCAGTAAGGATTCATACATACAGGATGTGAGATTTTTAAATAAAAGTTGTTCGTTGTCAGCTAGTACAGAAATACGTCGTTTTATAAATTATTGAAAGGCTAAAACAAGGGTTGATTTCAAAACATTTACTTGTCTAACTTCCAAAATTAATGCACAAAACTTCAAACATATTAATCTTATTTTTCTCTCCCCAGGTCCTTCATCACCGATACCATCAACCTCCTCCTCAATAAAGCCAGACCAGCAGAACGAGCTTACGGTCACATTTCCTCCCCTAGAGGACATATACAGCAATACCCCTGAGAAGCACTTTGGAACTGAGAACAATACTGTTGTGACGTCACAGACTGGATCTACCGCACTCCTACCTTGTGTGATCAGGAATATTGGGGATGGAATTGTAAGTAGCTTGTTTTTGATCTATTTTTATATTTCTGAATATAGCATAAAATGAAGCTAGAAAGGACATGACTAAGACTAAGAAGACATGTTACATCATCAAATATTCTTGCTCTTGTCCCATATTACTTGGGGTCGGTGCAACATGAATTTTTCTTCCATTCTCCTCTGTCAACCGTAACGCTATCATGTACCCCTTTTTAGGCCGGTTCCGTAACCAAATGGCAAATATGGAACCCTTATGGATTCGTCATGTCTGTCTGTCCGTCCGTATGTCACAGCCACTTTTTTCCGAAACTATAAGAACTATGCCGTTGAAACTTGGTAAGTAGATGTATTCTGAGAACCGCATTAAGATTTTCACACAAAAATAGATAAAAAATAATCAATTTTGGGGGTTCCCAATATTTAGAACTGAAACTCAAAAATTTTTTTTTCATCAAACCCCACACGAATGTGTGGCGTATTTATGGATAGGTCTTAAAAAATGATATTGAGGTTTTTTAATGTCATTTTTTTCTAAACTGAATAGTTTGCGCGAGAGACACTTCCAAAGTGGTAAAATGTGTCCCCCCCCTGTAACTTCTAAAATAAGAGAATGATAAAACTAAAAAAAATATATGATGTACATTACCATGTAAACTTCCACCGAAACGAGATTTAGTAAGTAGTTTTTATTAATACGTCATAAATCGTAAACTGCAATTTACCTTTCATTCAATAAAGTTTGTGCGGAACCCTCGGTGTGCGAGTCCGACTCGCCCTTGGCCGGTTTTTCTTCATATCATTCCTCACACAATCCAACCATATTTGTCTTGGTCTTCCTCTCCCTCTCCATCTATCAACATTTATATTATCACTCTTTTAGTCACATGCGATTCGTCACTCCTCATCACATACCCATACCAAGACAGTCGATTCCATTTCAACGATGAAGACATGTCGCGACGACCGCAAATAAGATTAGTTCACTTCTAGCTCCGAATAGGTAGGCCCTAGGTTATTTCTTAATAATAAATTCTTATAACTCGTCCCCTTGACTATTTCTTTTAACCGTGCTCCCCTCCAGACTCAAATTTAGGTAGGTGAGTGCTCAGTGTGACCTTACAGTTTTCTGGCTTAGCTCAGGAATACGTAAAATAAATTTGTTTTCCTGTTTGCGTGACCGCTTAGATCTGCCAGAATAGAGGTCTATGCTTTATATAACACATTTATTTCGTAAACAAATTATATGCTTAGATGGATGTTTGGATATACCACAAAAATCTCAAGGTTTTCAGTTGCCATTGCATTCGTGCAAAATAGGTCCGGGTTTCTAGTACTACTATTGTATTAGTAACGTGAATCGTAACGAGCATCTACGTACTTGGTTAGTGCCTAAAACAACCGAGGGAAAACAGATTTCTACAATTATTAAAATGTTGTAATAAAATCATGCGCCATCTTTATTTACTTATTTAGAGCGATAGTGTTCCTGAAGACTGCGTTAATGAAATATCTACAACGCAAGATAATTAATGATGGTCCTGAAATTGTTTAGACATAAACAGGAATTATGAAAAACTTGAAAATAAACGTTTTCTCTTTCCTATTAGTTTTATTAGTCTAATAAGTGTAACATGCACAACAGTGAGTATTTAAACGTAACATAACACATAACATCACGCTTGTAATCCCCGAAGGGCTAGGCAGGGATGTACCTAACAGTACACCCACATGTATAATAAGAATGTACTTACAAAACAAAAAGTATCTATGTAGTATATCAACTATCTGGTGTCCACGACACAAGCCTAGTTGCTAAGTGTGGCACTAGATGGCGTTGTGTGTAATGTCCAGCGATATTCCAAAATCCTTTATACCATAAAACTTAACTACTTCTCAAAGTAGAAATTATTTAAGCTAATTACGAACAAGAACGAAGACTTTACTCGAAATTTAGTATCACCATCAATCAGAAACTAAATCCAATCTGAACTTTAAAACAACGAATTTTTATCACAGAAAAAAGTTAATCATATATTTTATCCAGACCACGACCGGCTTATTACCGGGTAAACTAATGAGCTGGCTATATTTAACCACCCCGCACCCAGCTTAGTTTAAACCTCATAAATTTCCTGCCTTTTACATTACAAAATAGAGTAGAATTTTGTAAAACTGTTTAAATTTAGGTTGGTTGGTTAATTTTGGTAGAGCTATAGTAGCAGAGAAAATTAGAGAGAGGAGTGATTCAATTAAAACTATTTATTTTGCTTGATAAAGCGTACTAGCTCTAAATCGAGACTTTGCCCGCATTGTTGTTGAAAATCATTCCACATGCACATTTTCTGTGTGAAAAGTAAAGAAAGAAAACATATTTATTGGTCGCAGGGTCATGATGTGCAAACAAAATTAGAAAAAAAAACAATAGACATACAAAGAATAACAAATATTTAGATAACAGAAGGGCGGAAAAAGCTTGCAAGTAGAGTATGTTCCTCAAGGACAAATGTGTCTCGGGCGAGCTTAAATCCCTCACTGCTCTCAGGATTCTAGTCTTATACTACCAAGAAAAATAGTATGTTTTATGTCCTGATCCAGGACATGATGTAGGAGCCCAATATCATCTGCTTACCTGATAAGTAGACTTAATATAAAAAAATAAAGTAACCTTGTAATAAATATCTTAACTGTAAAAACCTGTACTATTGCATGCTATACAGAAGGACGTTTTTATCACTTTTCAGAAAAAATGGGTATGATAGGTGAACGGAGAAGAACCATCGAAATTTAATATTTCATTCAATATTTTTTGTTTTTTTTTCAAAATTTCTCTTTCTTTGTTCTAACATAAAAAGTTTATTTGAAATTTGTAGCATTTTTTTTCCAAGTGTGGGAAAAATATTAAAAAATACTAGGTATGCTATAGCTTCTTCTCCGTGCACCTAATATACCCATTTTTTTTTGGACAGTGATAAAAAGTCATCTGATATATTGGCCAAATGTGTGTTACTAAATAATTTATAAAAGTACTTCATGTACCTACCATATTTGATGCAATAAATGAATGAATTGAATTGAATTGCTGTTAGGCATCAAAAGGCAGCAGACAGTCAGAGTTACGTTTGGATTTTTATAATAAGTATTAGTACTCATACAAAGTACCATTTACAGGGTGTAAACAACCTCATCACGAAGCCGTCAACCAAGCATTCTGTACATCCAACTAAGTAACTTTAAGCAAAAAAATAATGCTGGGAAACGACTTTCTTTTTTGGTGAAAAGTCATGTTTTGTGGTAGAACTCAATGTAACGCACTCAAAACATTGTGCTGATTGATGGATTGAATAGTACGGGGGTCGTGGAGGTGTTTAAAGTAAAAATCTTACATTAAAAACTTGTCAAAAAGTCGGAACTTTGACCCCCAATATCTCCGTAACTAGAAGGTTCCCAGGTAGCGTGTAAACCAAAAAAATGACCGCAATTACGGGGAGAACAAGTGCCTTTCGGCTTCGTTAAGAGGTTTTTTACACCCTTTATACAAAGTTAAGTCTGTTTCCTACGAGAATGGGCAGTATTTTCTTCGATACTACGAGTAACACACTCCTTTTGCTTGGATTAGTATAGATATCATAATCATATATAACGATCCGATTGCTCGAACACAAGCCTCTTCTCCATGAGAAACAGTGGGTTGAAATCCAATACATGTGACTAATTCAGTTTATTTTTATACACAACATCGCGCCTGTTATCCCTAAATGCGGGGTTAGGCAGAGGTGTACCGAATACTACTCCCACATTTTGCCTGCTGTGTCTAAATAATAGAGGGTGAGCCTATTCCCATCAATCGGGCACAAATCCAGATTCTGAGGCTGCTACTGAGAAATTCCTGATCGCAACCACTAGACCAACGAGACAGTCTACTTTTTATATCGAGTTAAAATATGCACTGTATGGACACTGTCTACTCTTTCGGGTAATACAGTGTTATATGTATGTGATGGTAGATGATTAGATAGCGAACAAAAGCAGATTGCGGATTTTTCTGTGCTCTAACAATGACGGTGATGGCAACTTTTATGAGAATAATCATGCCATAGTAGCCAATAGGGAGGACAGTAGCGTGGGTGAATATCCAAGATAAAATATGCAGGACGTGCAGTCGTGGTCTTTTCCGCCTGACCAGTTAAAAATGTTTTCGCTTAAATCATGCGGAGGCGCCGAGCCACGCCCCCTTAAAGTTTGGGCCTTTAGGAAAGCGTCAACTTACCTTTAGGAAAGCGTTATTGGTGTGATAAAGGAATTGAGCGATAAATAAGATTAATCGTAATCAGAAGATACGTGTGATTCGTTGGTTTCATCATCTGCCTAGTCTTTTCCTAACTATGTTAGGGTCGGCTTCCAACGTGAGAGGGAGAGAACCTCACAGCGTCCCGGCCGCCGCGGGAGACGCCCCGGGCGTCGGGGGCCACCACGTGGCCCCCGGCCACCGTAGACGCGGGCCTGTGGACGGTGGGCTATGGGCTAGCTCGCCGTCCGTCCGTCTCATGACGACAGGCCGTGTCGACGGCGCGTTCGTGTTCCACGCGCGCCTCAAAGAGAGTCAGCAAAAAGGAAGGGGTCCGCAAGGACCGATGCCTGCCGGGGTTGCGGGACTGTTCGAAAGAGATACCGTGGCCCCGGAACACAAAGGGCGATGAAGGAACATGGATAGGTTTTAGTCAGTAAAAGTCTGACACTCCCTCCCGTTCCGCCCAGAGCGGGAAAAGTCATTTGATGATTTCCCATCCGAAAAAAAAAAAAAAAAGGAAAGCGTCAACTGTGGCGCGCAAAACAACAATAACTCTCGTTTGGCGATATCTTCAAGACATAAATAATCAGGAATTGCTCAATCTTTGAATAGGAATTGCTTAATCGTGAATATTAGGAAAAATCCGTGATAAAAAATCGAACACTATGGCATCTGACATTTCTGAAGACCTTACTCTACACGAACGCCTCTAGCGGCAAATTCATGCGAAATAGCCCCCCATTAATTAAAAATTATTAAGTATTAAGTAAAATTAATTAATTATGTAAACATTTTTATGCAATATACAAGAATTTAAACGAAGTAAGAACCATCAAAGATAGCAAAGTTAAGAATTTTAACTTTTGACAGTTCTGACTTCAAGCAATTAATAACCTACAGAATAAAAATAATTACACTTACTCAAGTAAGTAATACTTACTACTTACTTACTTGAGTAAGTGTTCTTGACTTGTTTATAGATACGGGTGTTAGAGGCTATTTTTAAGCACCCCAATAATTGTACTATAATTGTAACTCCATATAGCATAGTGTGACTACGACTAAGATATATACAGAAGATAGACTCCATACAGCAGGCGAAAACACATGCACGTTTCACGTACAGCGAGTGCAAGCGCATTCGCGACCGGCATTTGTTTGAGATCGTTGTATGTACTCGTGTAGGTGTGCGTGCGCCTATTGTCGCTTGTTACATTGAGCCGAAATTTGGATTTAGGGACATATCGGTTACCTCTCGATGTTTTTTTTTCCTCGTGAATGTCCTAGAACCTAAAATTCGAGAAATATGACCTGTCAACCTGCACTGGACCAGCACCGACCACAGCCCACTCCCTCACATAGAGAGGAGACCTGTGTCCCAGCAGTGGGAACACTATAAACCTTCTGTATCTATAGACTTTGTAGTGTATCATGATGTGTGTGTGACGTTAACGGGATTATCCTATTCGCTGAACCGGTTTGACAACTCTTGGCGCGTACATGAACGCGTCGGTGAGCGTGGTCGGGTAACATAGGCTGGTCTAGCAGCCAATTAGCACTATAATCAGTTTCCTATGGGCCCACTGCTGGTACATAGGCTTCCTCTCATTACCTCATTACCTTTTGAAATAAACTTAAAGGTTTTGGTCTAAGGATGCCACTCGACACTATTTTTTTAAAATAAACATTGATTTTCGAGAAGTCGCCGTCACATGAACGTAATTGAGGACGGTGCAATTTTATAATGATTGTCGTTTTTGACCATTTTTAACCGACTTCTAACAAAAAAGAAAATGTTCACAATTTGGCTGTTTTTTTAATGTTTGTTACCGCATAACTCCTTGATTACGGGTTCGATTTACGTGATTCTTAGTTCATTTGTGACTTTTTCACACCGCCAGCGAGAACTATTTGAAAAAAACTGCGCATAGTTGTTAGCTACGACCCGCTTTCCATCTACCGCTGGTGGTGAGACCTGAGCCTTACGGATTGGCGAAAATCGAAAGATGTACGACGCCTCAGCTGGCGACATTTGGAAGAAATTGAAATATTGTCAAAAGCCGAAATGGAACTGTCAAACCATTCGGATTTAGACGTTTTAGTAATATTCGGAATTTCGTGACACCAGGTGTAAATTTGACATTTCAACTTATTAGTGTTGAAGAATCTTTTTAAATTGATAAGGGAATAGCGGTTTCTCAGTATCAGCCATGGCGTCTGGATTTGTGCCCGGTTGATGGCAATAGGCTCGCCCCCTATTTCCTAGAACATAAATCTAACTGGCAAAATATGGCTGTGCTTTAATTTAGGTACACTTGTGCCTAACCTCACGGGGATTACAGACGTGATGTTATTTAAACGGCGTTTGGTCGATGTAACATAAGCAACTCCAATTCTTGCGCCTTTTTTTTAATTTGGAAAATAACTAACCTCACAAATTAATACTCTTTGCAAGTTACCTCTTTGCCTAGTCAAGTGGGATTACCTCAATTAGGATTTTTTCACTGGCGTTTGTCACAACGCTTCAGTATATATCAATAGATGGATTTTTTTTAAAGTGGCGTTCTAGTAAAATCCAACGAAAAAAGAATTTACTACGTATTATATTATATATAGGTCAATGGTAAAATCTTTTAGCAGGCCAAAAAAAAAACTCCTCGACACATGTCAAACTCATTGTATGGTAAAATTTATTTATTATTATAACTTGTATATAAAGTGAGAACTGTAAAGAACCTTTTTCTGTCAAACATTTTTAACCTAAAAAGTCTACTGTTTTGCATCACTAAACTGAACTACAAGTTTTGCATGGTTTTTGCTATTGTCCTTCTGAGTGTTTTTGCGTTACGTCTAAACTCCTGGTGCGTCGAGTCGGGATTAGGTTTCTCCGTACTTCAGTTAAGGCTTTGTGGACATAAAAACGAGCCATTTTATTGTTCCCAAGGTTGATCAGCGCCATCTAGTTCGTTCATAAAAAGAACTGGAAAATTCCCAATATAAAGAAACAGGGTGTGGTTGTGGAGCTGGGTCACAAACTATACTCCACCTCTTATCCTACGTCTTCCGGCTGAAATGATGATGATGATGATAAATGCGCCTGTCTGGGTTTGAACCTACGACTTACTGTGGATGGGGCCGCAACAACTGGGTCACCGCTGCTCTTAAAAAGAATACTCTTTGCCTTAATTTTCATTAATATCCCAAAAACTTGCCCAAACAATATCTGACCTCTTTACGTGTATAATCCAATAAAATACTAAAAGTAACATGTACTGAAAACGTCAAAATAATAAGAATTTACAATCCGAACTTTCGTTAAGTAACATTTCGGGTCAATAGGCTTTGGTAAACATCTTGCGTCATTTGTTACGTAAATGGAGTTAGGACGAAACGGATTTAGGCCTTCTGTGAGTCTAGATTTAGGTTACCTGTAATTGTGTTTTTTAATGGAAGACCTGGAGTTTTTTTTGGTAGAAATAGGGAACAGATTACCAATCCGTCTGTAAAGCGGTTTATTTTTAAGGTTCCGTACCCAGAGGGTTAAAACGGGACCCTATTACTAAGACTCCACTGTGCGTCTGTCCGTCTGTCTGTCACCAGGCTGTATCGCATGAACCGTGATAGCTAGCCATTTGAAAATTTCACAGATAATGTATTTCTGTTGCCGCTATAACAACCAATACTAAAAATAGGATAATTCAAAATGATAATAAAAAAATATAAATAATAATAATACAATGAAAAACTTTTTAAAGGACAAACTTAACTTTACTGTTTGGTCCTTAGAAACGATTATTGCAGCAACCGCAAATAATAAGTTTCGTAATAGTAAAAGTGCTTTTTTTTGTTTTTATTTAACGACATATTTACGGTTTTTAGATTTTTCCTTTACACGTGCTGTAAGACCTTGCTTTTTGCCAAATTTCGCGATTCTAGGTCAACGGGAACTACTATATAGGTTTACGACCAAAAACCTATAGGGTACTTCCGGTTGACCTAGAATTGTTAATTTTGGTTAAAAGCAAGGTCTTACAGTACAAGTGAAGGGAAAATTCCGTAAATTATAAAAAGTTGAAAATAAAAAATTGAAAGTAAATTTTGGTACATACAAGTTTTCGCCAAAATCCGCCTTGATTTTTATATACTTATTAGGAACTATAGACTGTGTGTGTTGTGTGTATCTGGTATAAATTTCAACTTGCTAGGTCCACCCGTTCCTGAGATAAGAGCTCCTGGTGATGGCAGAGGAACAGACGGACAGACTGACAGACGAACAAGAAAGTGATCTTATGAGGGTTCCTATTTTTACCTTTTGAGGTACGGAACCCTAAAAAATGCAAAAGATACAGGGCATACAAATTGACATAAGATAGACTGAAAAACGAATTCAACGGCTGTCATTTGCAGATCTTTGACAGTCAGTACAGGTAGCACGAAAGTCTGACAACCAGTCTTACCAAGGAGTATCATATCACCCAGTATTAAGGGGTCATAAATTTGAAAATCACAAGAAAATAAGAAACTCCTTGGTCATTTAAATCTAACATCTATTAAAAGTTATTCTCTTTCTCTAAAGAAAAAAGTTTATTAGAGGACGGTCTAGACGTTTTATTCTAAAATTCGATGATAAATGATCTTCATAAAATGAGTTTCTCACATCTTTTAGGTACCTACTTGTCAAATGCCTGGAAATAGATTCCAGAAAGTTCCATTAGTGCTGTTCTGTTTCTGACATTTCTCCGTGATATTAAATATATCTTGGCTGAAATTGGAAGTACATTTTTATACGTATAGTCATTAACACAACATCACGCCTGTAATCCCCGAAGGGTTAGGCAGAGGTGTATCTAATGGTTTACCAACATTTCGCCAGTTATGTTTAAGCCCCTTGCAATTGGGGCGAGCCTATTGCCATCAACCCGGCGCAAATCCAGACTCCGTGGTTGCCACTGAGAAATTCCTGATGGAAAAATCCAATGACACTTTGCCTGACCCATGAATCGGAACCACGACCTCATGTTCAGCAGTCGTGCTTTGGAACACTATACCAACGAGGCAGTATAGTCATAAGTAGTAATAAATTGACATTGGGAACTCCTTTTTATCGTAACAGTGCTGTTCACCACTGAGGTCTGGCTGTCATTTGTAGATGTTTGAGTTGTTTTGGGTACTCAAAGGCCTGAAATCTGACAACCAAACTTACCATGGGGTATCGCGCTTATTAACTGGGTTGTGGAGGTCAGACAGGTACTCTATTTCGTCCAAATCATCGTTCAGTAGGTTTTGCGTGAAAGAGTAACAAACACTAATACTCACAATACTCGTATACAACATTATGAAATGAAATGATGTTTGTTTTTGAAAGTAGGATTTTACAAACACTTTTACACGTCATTTCTTAAAAACTAGATGGGGCCGGTTCGTACATGACTACTCTGAGAAGAAACAGCCGAAACAAACTCAGAGGTCATAGTCTCTTTTGAAGTCCAGACATAATCTTGTTCAATTTAGATGAGGACTATGCAGATTAGTGTCTGATATGGTCTTTTGAAGAAAGAACCACACAGATTTGAGTGGACCTGTCCAGTCAGTGCAAGCATTATTCAGTTATCGTGTAGCTCGACTTATAACTCAAGGAACTCAACGAAACGACGAACAATACCAAAGAAAGGACATTTGGGTAGATCGCTTATAGTACTCAAACTGCCAGACAGTCGTGGGGAAAAAAATAATAAAATAAAATATGTGACCCACATGGCCCTCACATTCACAATAATTAAATAAAATTAATAATAATTAACAAAATGAATGTCAATAAAAAAACGTCATTAAATGTCACAATAATAATAAAAAAAAAGTAAAATACTTAACAAAATAAGTATTCATGTCAAATCAGTAAATGTCAAAAGTTTTAGTATATGCGAAACCCGAAACACGTGTCTAGTATTTATATATTAAAAATCTATATACAAAATTTCAAATCTGTATCATGAAAAATCGAAAAGTTATATGCTGGTTCTGTTACCTGGTTGTCCGTAAAAAACGTGGTCACCACGCGACGAGTGCACGAGCACCTAGTGTCGCCATGACCTGCCAGTTATGCACGTATGATAGCGGATAGGTACTTAGTGTTGCTCGGAGTCCAACTTGTATCCTTTTTTAAATAATTTTGGAACAACATAGTATAACATGGTGTACAAATTATTGGAATCGATTCAGTTGCTTATTCTGAACAAGGTTTCATATTCAGGTTTCGCATATACTAAAAGTCATGTTGTATAATAGGTCGAAGTAAGACAATGCATCATAAAATTAGCACAAGCTATTTTGGTTACCAGGACTTCAGCCATATTTGTGGTTACAAGCTTATGGCTTGTGGTTAGCGCTAACGAGCACCTCTGTACGTAGTAGTTAGCACCTGTGAGGTGTTTCCTAGCATTTGTGGTGATTCTCAAGTAACCACGAGATGTAAACCACTGAGCACAATAACTGCGGTTTTAGTAAAACAAATGTGTTTCTCGAAGAGGTGATCAGTAGTAGTTATAGGTATATCTATGTTTCAAATTCTTTTTTTTACACTAACGATACATCAAAACCTATATCAAGGGCTCGTGTTTATGAACCGGCTAGAAACTTCATGGTAGCTCTTTTAAACATCATCTAGCTAGCCCTTTCCCAACTATGTCGGGGTCAGCTTCCAGTCTAACCGGATGCAGCTGAATACCAGTATTTTAGATGGAGCGACTGCCTATCTGACCTCCACAACCCAGTTGGTACTGGGTAATACGGTACTGATTGTAAGACTTTCGAGCCTTGACAACCTAAAACGACAGCTGGGACCAACGGCTTAACATGCCTTCCGAGACATGGAGGAAACTTGGTTTGTAATGGGTAGTCACCCATGCACAGACCAAGCTTGGCAAGCGCGGCTTAACCTGAAGATCGATCCGAGCAGCTGTAATTGTTAATCAACGATTTCCCCGAATTAAGCTCTATAATTAAAAACGATTAATATCAAATATAGAAAATATAAAAGCAATTCATTGACTTGAAATAATTGGGGCAAAAAAGCGACTTAAGAGAAGGTATCTTTAACTTATTAGGCAAAAGCAAAAGGTCAACCAGTACTTAATTAGATAGAAGCAATTACTCTTACGAAACTTAATTAGTAATACTCAATACGTTTCTAGTTTTATAATAGAAAAAGCGTTATAATTATTGTTGGTCCTTTGTAATTGTTTCTTTTATGTATTTAAATAAAGTGGATATTTTCCTGAAAAAGTCAGAGACGTATTATTAATACCAATAAATTCTATAAGCCCTTTGTATAATATATTTGTGTGTAGTATATATACAATAATACAGTTACACATACATATGTTTAAAGAAAAAAAACAATAAAATATAAAAGAGGAAAAGAATTACAGGGCGTCAAAAAATCGCCCACGTCGCTGTCAACGGGGAAAGTGCCCAGAAGGCTAGCAGCATTACTACGTTAGATGGCAATACTGATTCTTTGACCAAAGATAGACCACACTTATGAAATTTGGAAAAATGTGTACCAAATAGTAATCTGGCTAAACCTAGTTGTTGTCAGTACAAGTGTAACGTATCAAACTTGGCAATTATGTCATTGGCTTCGAGACGTCACTGTATCATGGAAACACATTATTTTCCGTGTCGTTTTTTGTCATAAGCCTGTCTGTATAGTATATATACTAGCTTAGGCCACCGGCTTCGGCCACGTGGAGTTGCTTAATTTTTTGGGACAAAATATCCTTTGAGTCAGCCCAGGCTACAAACTACCTGTGTGCAATTTAATCCAAATCCGTTCAGTAGTTTTTGCGTGAAAGAGTAACAAACATCCACCTATGTTACAGCACCATAATGTGATAGGGATGGGCTTTTTGACCTTGTACAGGACCAATTGCGTTTGTCTTATTTTTTCTTATTTACTTTTATATCATTTTGTTTTGTTGTTAATTTTTTTTTTTTGTTTTGTCCTATGCCAGACAAATAAATCCTTTTTTTTTTCTTTTTTCGTTTTTTTCATTCATCCTCACAAACTTTCACATTTCTAATACTTAGTAGTAGATGGAATCTCTTAGGTTAGGATATAATATACAAAAATTACTTTTATTCAGGTAGTACGTTTACAAACACTTTTGCTTTTATTTATGGCGGTGCTAAATTTACCACAAGTACGTCATAAAACAAACAACAGAAGTTACAGCTTTCCTGTACTAAAAGCATAACAACAGAATATTTAACAGCACCACATTTACTGCAGCTCAGGCTAAGCTCACAAATTAGCTCACTTGTAAGCTACCAACTGCTTAATGCGTTACATTTGTGCAGTATTTTGTCGCTTGGTTTGCATTTTATTGTTCTTGTGTGTAATGTAGGTAGGATCTTGGTTAGTTAGCACTCGTTTTTGCCCCTGACTTTATTCGCGTGTAGTTGAAATACTAAAATATGATTCACAACTGTATCAAATTGGCTTTACAGACTTATAAGCATTCAAATTATCAATAGAACTCTTATAAGTACACTTAATCCCACTTAATAACTTTTTCATGACATCAAAATTTGAATTTCGCGGGCTACCCAGACGCTTCCATCTATCCCGTCTTGTGTGATTTTCCCATTGATGAAGATGAATACAGTCAAGATGCGATGTTATTTAAAAAAAAATACCTATAAACTTATTCTATTGTACTGTGAGAATCAACAGCGAGTTGGTCTTTTCATTCATTCATACTCAATTTCTGAAGTTATAAATTACCTGAAACTGACGTCTCCAGTAAGGAAAATGACGTAATTTATATTATAATTCTGTTTGATATATTGTAAAATCAGAGACAGATCAAATGCTAACATTGCCCTGTCAAGAATGTTTAGCTATAAATCTTATAATAAGCTTTGACGAGGTCTTACTGCTCGAATTAATTTATTAAAACATTTGATAGCAATTTTAAAACGGTTTTATTAGTTTCACCTGTAACTAACTAAACAATCTTAAAGTTAAACTTTACGCAACCTCACTCCGTATTGCATGGGTCTTAAGTAAAAAATGGTGTACTGCTAGGCACACCTCTGTCTCTCTCACTCTTCGGGAATTACAGGCCTGATGGTATTTTAAAAGAAGACGACAAATTCTTTAACACCGTCTTATAAGCAAACTGAACTATGCGTCTAACGAGGTGTCCAATTCCCACCGTTTCAAAATACAAAAACAAAAGACTATCCTTGTTCTTCAGTCTATTGTTTTGTTCCTACATTCCGCTATTGAGATATTTTCTTGCTTACAAACTGCATACTGTCCTTTCATTGTTATTTTCACCTTTATGGTCATTGAAATAAGGTTTATAATTATCAGAGGTTAACTGTGAAAGGTATGTAGTTAGCAGCTAAGGATTTTCTTGACAACAATAAATTGCAATGCGCTATGCTAGGTGTTAAGCTTACAATTTATGAATTGCAATTCTCGCTTGTAATGCAGTTGTATAATCTATTGTAGCATTAAATGATAATACGGTGCTTATTCTGTAAATTGTTTCTACAAACTCTTTTACACTTTTCAGGGTTCCGTTGCAAAATCGGAACCCTTATATTATTATGTAGATTCGTCCTGTCTGTCTGTTCGTCCTTATTTCACAGCCATTTTATTACACTTTCCCAGGCACTGAGGAAACCTGGTCGGGTATGATGGTCACCCATCCACAGACCGACCTAGTCAAGCGCGGCTTATCCTTAAAGATCGGACTATGTTGCTGTTATTATTTAGCCACGAGCTCCTTTATGTATAAAGTACTTAAACTGCTAGACAATAGATTGAAAACTAACAGAGAAAAAAGAAAATGGCCTCATAATCACACTAATTAAAATAAAAACTATACGCGTATAACGTTTCAAAGTAAAAAATCATGTCATGGACAGTATGACCATTTCCATGTTACCTTCATTTTCATTAATGTCTTGTCTGAAACGGTGGTGTATGATGTCTAGCTATTGAAGTCTCTCAACAGCTCTCTAAACAGTTTACCTTTCACAGGACTATGGGGTTGGGGGGGGGCATAGTCCTCTGAAAGGTAAACCCTTTTAATTAATGGTCCACGCCAGGCCAATAAGTGGTTAATGGACATCCAACCTGTTGTCCACTTAAAGAGACTTTAAAAACCTGACACATGGAGTGCAAGCTTTAAAAATGGAAGCAACTGGTGGTCTGTTCATACGGCCATTAAAATGTTTATTTTAAAGAAAAGTTATGATGACCACATAACATAACATCACGCCTGTGATGCCCGAAGGGTGAGGCAGAGGTGTACCTAAATACACCCACATTTCACTAGTTATGTTTAAGTCCCATGTAACAAGGGGCCTTACCAGAAATCCAGATACCGTGGCTGCTACTGAGAAATTCCTGATAGAAAAACCCAACAACAATTTGCCCGACCTGGGAATCGAACTCAGGACCTATCTATCATGGGGTATAGGTTTCCGCACTTAGTCCTTGAAGTGGACCATTGTGCGTGAGCCATGGTGGCCGATTACTCTAACCAGCCCACCTCCCTCCAGAAGCAGATTAAACTTCCCGGAACTCAGGACCTTATGCTCAGCAGTCGCGATTGTGACAACCAGTCACTGAAAATATCATGAAACAAAATTTAATATCATGGGTAAACCAGCATTCTCTCAAACCATAAAGTCTATGACACATCTGTTGACCCGCACTGGGCCCGTGTGGTGTATAACGGCCTACTACCTTTTTGTTCTGTATTTCAGCCGTGGAAACATAAAAAGCTGATTTTTGACACTACTGAGGACCACTATTAGACAAACGAAGTAGTCTGGTATGTCAGGTCTATACTATTTGTTCAGTATACTTTCAGGATGTTGTTGGGGCTCCCACGTTACTGTAGCGCGTCAGGAATGTTTACGGAAGCACGTATTGACGGTTTCAGTACCATTCTACGTAAGAAGACTGCTTCTATGATGCGCAGAGTGCGTAGGAGCAGCAATGCCATTCTGAAGGTCATTAGTGATAAACCGTGCTGCACCATTATGGCGCATTGGGTACGTGTACATGTACATATACCCGGTGCGTCTGGTGAGTGAAGCAGATAAATGAATTAATTCACGTTTTTCGTTTGTTACTAACATAGCTTCTAATTAGTTTGTATTACTAACATCATATGGATCAAGGTCTGAAATAAAGTATTTATTAGTATTTTTATTTATACCTGACATGTCAGGTCCATACCCCACATGAACAACAAAAACCGTTCTTACTGCTACGACATAATTGCGGTTTCAGTGTAAAATTTCACCTTCAACGAGCGGTGAAATGTGCTGACACCCATCACAGCCGTAGTCTACGCATTCTGTACATAAAAGTTTTTTAACATGAAGTAAAAGTTCTGTTTATGGTGGCGCGCAATGAAACGCAAGCAAAACAGTGTGTTTATGGTTTCAGTACCTACAAGGGTCGTGGTTTTAACATTTAAAACGTAAAAAACGTCACAAAATGTTGGAACTTTAACCTTGTATATCTCCGTAACTAGAAGGTACAGTCCTGTACAAAACCGTATCGCAATGAGCTCTAGATTATTGAGTCTATGTTCGGCTAAGTTAAAGTGAGGGTGGAACGCGACGCGGGCCTGTGGACGGTGGGCTATGGGCTAGCTCGCCGTCCGTCCGTCTCATGACGACAGGCCGTGTCGACGGTGCGTTCGTGTTCCACGCGCGCCTCAAAGAGAGTCAGAAAAAAGGAAGGGGTCCGCAAGGACCGATGCCTGCCGGGGTTGCGGGACTGTTCGAAAGAGATACCGTGGCCCCGGAACACAAAGGGCGATGAAGGAACATGGATGAGTTTTAGTCAGTAAAAGTCTGACTCTCCCTCCTGCTCCGCCCAGAGCGGGAAAAGTCATCTGATGAATTCCCATACGAAAGAAAAAAAAAAAAAGAAGGCCACCCTTTTTTTTTTTTTTTTCTTTCGTATGGGACACGAAATTAAAAATTTCTTACGTCTTTTTTCAATTTGCTTAGAAAGATAAGGCTTTATTGAAATCATTAATACATCTCCCTTTGTACATTTTAATCCCATTGAATAACTATTTAATGAAAAGTCATTCAATGTAATCAAATGATTTAAGAAGGTTATATTGATAATTTTAATCATTAAAACTATGTAAAACGATGTATATTATTTACGGTTATCTGCAAATCTAATCTACGAGTAAATGCAAATCAACTCTAGCACTTTAAATCTAAGTTTTTTGTACAACCATTCCTAAAAAAATGGCATACAAATACATAAATTAGTCTACCGAACTTAAAACTTTCTAATAGAGAGAGGTCATGTATTGTATATGGCAGGCTTTATTTTGATAACAATTAATACATTTGTACATAATTAAACATAATTACATTGAATCAGTAATTGCTACCTGTAATTAACGCACACATATTGTAATCGGTTTAGATCCGGTTTGAACCGGTTTTTGCGTTGATAAGGAGTTGGATGAAGATTAAGTTCTGCAGACACTATTTGTTTACTGAATAAAACTTTGGGAAATCCGAGCTAATTTTGAAATGCGAGGCATTGCAATAAAATAAAATAGTTAAAAAAAAAACGCTTTAGAATGACATCATTTATTTTTTCGTATTTTTTCAGGAATTTCTTTAATTTGATGATCCATGTCATAGGAATGCTTAAAAAAGAACAAGTCCACCATCTTTGGGAGTACGCGGTAGTCGATTTAAAATGACGTCACTTAGCATGCATTGTTATCCAAACTAAACATTATATTCAAAATTGAGACAATCAAATATTTACAAGCGATAGACCAGACAAGACCAAGAAGTAGAAGAAGACTAAGTAGTAACAAGTAACAAGTAACAAGTATTGGATTACGATTGTAATCCAATACTTGTTACTAAATTGTTCTGTCTAGTGTCATACGCGCGCTTATCAGATAACTTTCATCATCTCCCTACCCTTGCCGTGTGTCGTTTTTTTTTTTCCATTTACCTCTATCATTCGTCACGCTATCGTTTACTACTTTTTTTTTTATTTCCTCTTCCTTTTTTCTTTTTTTCCTCACACAATTTATCCATGTTTCTTTGGTCTTCCTCTCCCTCTCCATCCATACATCAAAATGTGTATTAATTACTCTTTTAGTCGCATGCGATTCATCAATTCTTATATTTATTCCCAAGACCAGTCCCAAGACAGTCGATTCCCTTTCAACTTTTCTGTTAGTGGCGGTTCATGTAGCATTCGTGTGTCAAAATCAAAAATATTCGGGGTCAAAATATTTGTATGAAAACGGTCTTTTAGAATAAGTCTTTTAAATCTCTTTGTTCCTTCCCTTATTAACCAATGACCTTTGCCCAGTTTCGGGACCACTACAGACTGATATTAATAATATCCCCAGAGATCAAACGCTCGACTAACTAAAAGCCATTTTAAGCGCGACCTGTTGCTCTATTGAATGTACTAAAACCAATTCTAGAGAAAAAATAAAAAATGTCCACTATATTAAAAGCGCTTTCAAATTAGCTGGCCAATATTCAGCTACAGTTATTTTTTGTTCGTACTAATTATTATAAATGCGAAATTTCTGTCGAGTGTGCGAATTTGTTACATGGATTGATGATAATTATGACCCGTGTAAACTATTTTTTTTTAATGTTTTTTTTTTTTTTTAAGATTTATATTTATAGAAGCCAATGCCAATGCCAAAAAAGTAAAAAAAAATGTAAAAAAATTTCATCTCCTGAAATTCGAAAAATCGTTTTTTTCTGGCTGTTTCTCATAGATAAACGTTAGTAGTGGATTGAAATGAAGCTATTTTCGTTTGTAGTATAGCCAAAAAAAAAATATATTCATTCCCCAAAATTCGAAAAATCGGTTTTTTCTACTGGAAAAATTATTGATAGTAGTAAAGATACAAGTCGATTAAAAGCTCTTGAATTGAGTCAAAGTAGATAAAGTCCGTTTGAAGATGAATAAGATTACTACAAACGTTCGAATTGACTGAGGAGGATTTGTAGAGGTTAGCAGTGGAAATCATTTTTTTATAGATTTAATATTATTTAAATATATTTTTTTTACATTTTTTTTTTGGCATTACTACAGACGAAAATAGCTTCACTACAATCCACTATCAACGTTTGTCTATGCCTATTGCCGATTTTGATAGTCTATTCCCATGGGATAATTTTCTTTGAAGATCAGGAAAATTCCACAAACCGATGATGTCACGGGCTAAAACTAGTGTTTAGTTTAATTTCATGACATGATTGATGTAACATATTTCGTTGAATAAAAGCATAATTACGAAAAGGTTTCACACATTGATTTTAAAGCCTACTTTCTGTATATTCGTATATGTCTGTCCATCTCAATTTATAAATTGTAAGTCTGCCCATCTGTTTACTTGAATCACACTTCCCACTTTGTCGATTCCCTCGAATTTGTCACAAGGTTGTATCTTTTTAACTTTAAAAGGTAGCCAGTTGAAACTATATTAATCTTCCAGACCGTTTTGGGTCATGGCAGCTAATCTGAACGGATACCAGCCTGACGCAGGAAAACTATAGTACAGACGCCAGGACATCAAGCTACTAAAATCTGTCAAATTTCTTGAATAGATATTCAACTTTATCACTCACTAATAGGTTCAAGGTTGATTGGAAGTCAGTTTCGGGTAGATAAATGTGCTGCTGTTTGGACAAAAGAGTGTGCTCAGATTTTGTATATGCATTCTGTCTTTGTCTACTCAAAAATAAACTAAAGATACTAAATTTCGATCATTCTCAGAAGATCCATTGACCAGATCCATGATGGATCTAGTGAGAATTGTTTATATCATTGGATCCTGAATTCAAGATATGGATCTACTGAGAAGGATCATTCTCAGAAGATCTATTGCCCAGATCCATGATGGATCTAGTGAGAATTATTTTAGGTCTATTTATTTATAAAAAAATAAGTAAAATGGATTTAGTGAGAATTTTTATGTAAAAAAAAATTAAAGTTACAAAAACAAATAAATATCAATAAAACAAGTGAATATCACTAATTTCAGCCATGAAAATAAATTAAAAATTAGGAAGTTTATGTGCTTATAACCCTAAGTTCACAAGTCCGACTCGCACTTCACTGGTTTTACAAATGCCTACGTGGTCCCTCAAACAAAAAAAAAAACAATCGTTACATACATATACGGTCTCTTACACAAACTATTTTTCAACCTCACACGCTTCAACGGTCTCGAAAATATACCCTAAGCTCCAGTGAATTTTCAAGCTAGCTCTCTGAAAATAAATTGTAGGACCGGAGTTCATTTTACCAATTAATTTAATGCGAACCCGTGAGGTTCTGAGCTAGGCTTATTTGTAAATAAGGTTCAATATTCATTGAACTAGAAAATTTATTCTGAGTTTGAGCTACTTAGGTTTGTATACTTTTTAAAGAGGGTAGAGGGTTTCATTGAAGAGTAATATATTACATAAAAGAGGAGCTGGTGGCTAAATAACAACAGCAGCTCGGGTCGATCTTCAGGTTAAGCGCCGCTTGCCTAGGTTGGTCCGTGGATGAGTGACCACCCATTACATTACATTTACTTCGTGCCTCGGAAAGCACGTTAAGCCGCTGGTCCCAACTATCTTTTGTAGATCTTTGGCAGTCGTTCCAGGTAGTCAGTGGCCCAAAAGTCTGACAACCAGTCTTAACAAGGGGTATAGACTAATGACCAGATGTATTTGACTGGAATTTTATTTTATTCGATTTTTTTTTTTCTAATTTATCTTTTTATTTTATACTTTTGTCATTATTTTTACTTATTTGAACGAAATTACATATTTTTAATTAGTGATTATTTTTTAAATGCTACTTACTGTCTAATATTATAAATTGTTGTGCCCGACAGGGTCCATGTGAACTTAATTTTAAAATTAAGACCTTGTAAAACACATGTAATTTGCAATAAAGAATTGAATTAAATTGAATCGTTTTACCCAGTGCTAAGTGAGTTGTGGAGGTCAGATAGGCAGTCGCTCCATGTTAAATCCATATACAGGGTGTGGCGTAAGTAGTGGTCCACCGTTCAGGATTCGATGAACCAGATAATTAACTATAACAATTAAAAAATTAAACCATTTGTACCCAAGGGTTCCGAAAATATTTCCTTTTTGTCTTTTATTTACGAAATTTCTACCCTTTATCACAAATTTGGTTGTAGTTTCAACAAAAGTCATTTATCTTTCATTTTGATTTCTGTTAATTACTGCTGAATATTAGAGCTACCACGATAAATTATGTTTTTTTATGTAAATTCAGCTCTTTTGAAGAAAAAGTTGGTTCTTCTCTAATTTTAACCCAAATTTTTAACACACCATCAAAAAACGTACCACATTGTCAGTGCCCATGTATTTAATAATATGCCTACTAAATGCCGATTTCAAAATGATATCATTATAACAGATCCAATAATTTAACAAAAAGATATTCAATTTTAATTGAAGAAAAGAAGATTTTCATTAAACTATTTTTTTAAACTTTATTGCGTTAATACTTACGATATTTGCTAAAAAATGCACTACAATGTCAATGCCCATTTGTTTTTAAAAAAACTACTATAACAGAGTTATGTAGACCTAACTTGTTATTTCAGGTATTTGAACAAAGAATTAAAAAAAAAAAACAAATCACTTTATTTATCATTTATTATTAATCTTTGTCATAATTACAATCATTAAAATTAAACGAAATGTTCAAAATGGCCCCCATTCGCAGCAATACACGCTCTGCAACGTCGAATAAACGACCGTTTAAGTCGTCGGGCAAACCCGCTTTCGCTGACTTCTGTAGCTGTTGCCTGGATTCTAGTCCTCAATTGGTCAATACTTGTGATTTCTTTGCTATAGACATTTTCTTTTAGGCAACCCCAATAAAAGAAATCTAAGGGATTTAGATCTGGCGAGCGTGGTGGCCACAATATTGGACCTAAGCGCCCAATCCACCTATTTGGATACGCTGTATCAAGGTGCTCTCGTACTCTAACAGCATAGTGAGCGGGACAGCCATCGTTCTGCAGCCACATGTCTTCTTGGACTTCAGGAACGACACCTTCCAGAAGCAAGGGCAAGTCAATTTGCAAAAAGCTTAAATATCTTTCTGCATTTAATGTTTCTGGCAGCTCGTGTGGACCGATTATCTGTCCGTTAATGATACCGGTCCAAAGGTTTATTTTAAATTGATACTGTGATCTGTCTTGCCTTATGAGATGCGGGTTTTCTAGCTGCCAGTTATGCAAATTGTGTAGATTTAAATATCCATCTTTTTTGCAGGATGACTCGTCGCTCCATAGTATTTTATTAAAAAACTGCGGGTCTTCTCTTATTCTGCGTAGCATTACTCTACAAAATGTTACTCTCAAGTGTTTTTTTTACCTGACATGTTTGTGCTTCAACACAAATCACATTAGAAATGTAAAAAGTTAGATTGTATCCGTTTTTTTAAGTTTTAATACGTTTTATAATAGTATTAACGCAATAAAGTTTAAAAAAGTGGTTTAATGAAAATCTTCTTTTCTTCAATTAAAATTGAATATCTTTTTGTTAAATTATTGGATCTGTTATAATGATATCATTTTGAAATCGGCATTTAGTAGGCATATTATTAAATACATGGGCACTGACAATGTGGTACGTTTTCTTTACAAAAATCGCTCTTGAACTTGATGGTGTGTTAAATATTTGGTTTAAAAATTAGAGAAGAACCAACTTTTTCTTCAAAAGAGCTGAATTTACATAAAAAATCATAATTTGTCATGGTAGCTCTAGTATTCAGCAGTAATTAACAGAAGTCAAAATGAAAGAATAATGACTTTTGTTGAAATTACAACCAAATTTGTAATAAAAGGTAGAAATTTCGTAAATAAAAGACAAAAAGGAAATATTTTCGGAACCCTTGGGTATAAATGGCTTAAATTTTTAATTGATATAGTTAATTATCTGGTTCATCGAATCCTGAACGGTGGACCACTACTTACGCCACACCCTGTATGTTATGTAATAAAATAACATGATATCACGTTTAAATTCTCCAAAAGGATAACCAGAAGTATTATTGTAAACTCACAATTCATCAATACATATAAGATCGACTTACAAAAGCCTGCTCCATATTTAGAACCTTGTAATATTATACGACAAAAATAGTGACGACAAAAACGTGACGTATTACGTAAATTGGAAGGTAAAGAGTTCCATATGACAAAGGCCGTAATAGGAACAACTTTTTCATAGGATGATCGTCTATGTTACAGGAGCCATTACATACATACATAAACTCACGCCTTTTTCCCATGGGGGTAGGCAGAAACCACAGTACTCTTGCCTCATCCACGTTCATACATCTCGTCATACACGCAATCCGGTTTTAACAGGATTTAAATTTAGATTTACGCTGCTACTGAGTTTTTCTTTAGTCTGTTTTGTCCCACTGCTGGATAAAGGCTTTTCAGTGATTTTTCAGTTTTCTTTATCTTTTGCCTTTTACGACCGATCTGTAAGGAATGAGTCCAGATCGTAACGCCATCATTTCTTAGGCCTGTCTCAGTTACGACCGATAGGTTCCGTCTTCAGGCACTCACTGTGTGATCTTCGCCCATCTGTAGACGACATGTAGAACTGAGAAATATACAATAGAAACACTCAGTGATCAAGGAATAAAACAGGTTCACATTCGGCAGGTATGCTTACAACCACTACCCAACTAGGTAGTAAGCAGATACATCATAAACAAGTGGCAATCGCGCGTGTCGCATGACGCGAATCACATCAGCTGAGTTTGTGACCGGGGCGTTACATGATTAAAATGAGACCTACACACTAATAAAATAGACATTTATTTTGGGAGAGGGTTTTCAGAATTGATTTTAATTATATGCAAGACATTAAAACTTAGAAAAAAGTTTCTAAATAAACTTGAACAAAAAAAAAACTAAAATAAATCTAAGTTTTGTACCTACCTTTTTTTGCTTTGTTTTGTAATACTTAGTAATAATTTTGTAAACTATTGAGTGAGAGACTAAACAGATGAGTGGCTGGGGAGTTTATTTCGCTACTTCTTCTACTCACCTAAATACTAATTTAGCTCGTGGCTAAATATTAACGGCCACACGGGTCGAACTTCTAGGTTAAGCAGCGCTTGCCAAGGTCGGTTCGTGGATGGGTGACCATCCATTACATACCCGAATTTCTCCGTGCCTCGGAAAGTACGTTAAGCCGTTGGTGTTGGCTGTCTAATGTAGATCTTTGACAGTCGTTACAGGTAGTCAGTGGCCCGAAAGTCTGACAACCAGTCTGGCCCGGGGGTATCGTATTACCCAGTACTAAACGTTCGGTCGTTTTGGAGCACTGTGTTACAGATTTTTTGTTCAAAAAATGGTGATTCTCAACCTTTACTTGAAAAACGACTTTTAATTTGGAATCCCCTTTAAAAATCAACAAACAAAAAGACTTTTGGCCAAAACTAGCAACCGCATGAACGTAAACGTAACAAAAGGAGTCCGTAAGAATCGTAGCAGCTGGCGTTCTATAGATTCTGCCTTCCCCCATGGGAAAAAGGCGTAAATTTGTGTATGTACTAAAAATAAAAACTTACATCCAAAAAGAAAATTTTCTGTTAACTGGTAAACGAGAGCACGCTCGGATCTTTACTAAGCCTGGGTGTCTGCCAATGCATTTAAGCAACACTATAAGACCAATTTATTGAAAGCTTCGAACGGTGTAAAATGGCGTCTTATACGTCGATGTGTTTAGTGAACTTCCCTTGTGTATAGTGAAGTTGATTGAGATTCCGGAAAAAGAAAGACTTTTTTTCATATTTAACTATAGTTCTGATCTATGCATAGTCATTTTACCTCAGATTTTCCGAACTTAACTGTAAACTTACAGTACCTAATCTTAAATCTCCTAATCACTTTGTAGCGTCTTCATTATTTATGTATTAATATTATAGGTATTACTTTATTGAAATTAGTATGTAAGTATTTGACTTTGACTTTAATTTTATTTTACTGACATTTTGTTCTGATTATTTTTTTTATTACCTTTGACATGATTGTATTTTGTTCATTATTTTTAGTGACACGATTTATTTGACTTTAATTTAATTTAATTTTATTGACATTTTGTTTTTGATTGTTATCTTATTGACATGATTTTATCTCGATTAACTATAATTCTAATTTATTCGTTTTTTTTTCTTTTTTATTCTCTATTTTAAATTTTACCTTATTTTTTTTAAGAATTAATGAACTTACAAATTTTTAATTAATGAAGATTTATTTTTTCAAATGCTACTTACTCTAATATTATAAATTGTTGTGCCCGACAGGGTCCATGTGAACTTTATTTTAATAATAAGATCTTGTAAAACACATGTGATATGCAATAAAGACTTGAATTGAATTGAATTGAATTAAGTTAACTGTTAAGTACCGCTAGCTTTAGGTTCTCAAGGCAAGCCTGCAGATGTTTTATTGCGGGTTTTATGCAAGGATAATAATAGTTAATGGTAGAGCCTTGCCCAATTTGCTTATTGTTTATATTAGCTTTCAGAATTTAGAGTAATAGTAAGAGCCTTTGATATTTTGTTGAGATGGGTTCCCGACGGTTCTGTTTCTTTTGTATTATGTTTAACTGTGCTATTTTTATTTTGTTACCTAGCTGCAGAAACCTTTGTATAGTTTTTAGTTGGTAACTTGCCGCTCCGACCGTATCCCAAGTTTTAGATAATTGTTCAAATGTAGAATTCAGTCAGTAACTTTTCGTCTCCGGGTTCGGTCGGTCGGCATTCTTGCTCCTTGTAATTTATTTTAATAAACTTACTCCATCACTAAGCAAATCAAGTACTTATTTTGCGATTCCCATAACGTCGACACTAGTTAACCGACCTACGTGCGCGAAAACTTGGTCACTGTTGTGCTCATAGATCCGGTTTCGGCTACCGACACGTCAAAACTTATACTGCCACTTACGGGATATCTTCCTTGATTTTTAATAATATTGAGCTTTGCAAACCATTGCTGTAGCCGTTAGCCGCTGTTGTTTTGCTGTGACTTAGTATCGATTTCCGTAGTGCGCGTAGCAAAAGACTAAGAAAGAGGGTAGACAGATTTGTCTGCTCCTAAAAAATATTATTTACCATCTACCGGCATTCTCCCGCGCTTATCCCGCGATCAAGGCACTTGCAACAGCGTCGTAATATGTATCGGGAGCTATCCCGTAAGTGATAGTAAACCTAAGTTTAGTTTTAAACCGTGCAACCTTGAGACAGTGTATTGACACATCTTTCAAAATCACAATGTTATTATAAAACATTGACATTATTCAGAAGTAGTCTAAGTATTAACAGTCTTCATAAATAATTCGTTAAATAGAAAGAAAGAAAGAAAGAAAAAAACATTTATTAGCCCGCACAGGACAAAACACAAATTAAAATGGTTAAAATAACAGTACAGCTAATAAAAATAAAAAATAACAGAAAAATGAGAAGAAAAAAAAAAAACATGAAATTAAATTGGTCCTGTACTAAGCCAAAAGGCCCCTATCTCAGCATGGTGCTGTAACATTTAAAAAAAAAAAACGTCACAGCGCTGGTATAAACGAAAAACTGGTGTAAATGAATTTGTTTATTTCTTTTGTTCCAGGTATCGTGGATAAGAAGAAAAGACTATCATCTCCTAACGGTCGGACTGACCACATACAGTTCAGACCAGCGGTTTCAAGCTATTCATTTACAGCATTCAGAGGTAAGATACTTTGTACTTATATTTATATATATACTTACTACTACTACTACTACTTACTACTTACTTATATTTATTTATATGAATAAAAATCAATTGTCTTATGAATGACGGAGGATCACGTGAGGACGGTTAAACTGTTTTTTTTTTAGTTGTTTTCGTAATAGGGTAGATGACAAAAAACGTCAGATAGATTTTCAAAAAATATTGGACACATGTTTTTCATTTTTCACGTTAACAAAAAATGAAGACGATACAGTGCGTCGAAAACTCGTGTGACGTCACATTTGAGTACATTTTTTACTCAAATGTGACGTAACAAGCCCCCACTCATGATCTTTGACACGTTTAATCTTCGTAAATTTTTATTAATTTGATAAATCAAAAAACACGTTTTAAATATTTTTTGATAATCTAACTGACGGACTAAATATAATCATATTTTTTTTAGTCAGTCATCATCCCTATTGTCAGGACAATAATTACAGACACAACAAAATACAAAATCTCGTGAAGCTCTTAGCTGAATAATAACAACCACTCGGGTCGATGTTAAGGTTAAGCCGAGCTTAGATAGGTTGGTCCGTGGATGGGTGACCGCCCATTATATACCGAGTTTCCTCCATGCCTCGGAAAACACGTTAAGACGTTGGACCCGGATGTCATTTGTAGATCTTTGACAGTCGTTACAGGTAGTCAGAGGCCTGAAAGACTGACAACCAGTCTTACCAAAGCTATCGTATTACTCACTACTAACTGGGTTGTGGAGATCAGATAGGCAGTCGTTTCATGTAAAATATTAGTATTCAACTGCATCCAGTTAGACTGGAAACGGATCCTCCGTTTCCAGTCTAACTGGATGCACAACTTGATTGGGAAAAGGCTAGGCAGATGGATGATTGAACATACATAAATAAACAGCCAATAGAATATTCCAACCACTGGGAATTAGGCCACTGTGACGTGATATTGGCTAGAACATTTCGATTTTCTTGATGTGTCTAGGAACTAGGAACAACTTCTTTAAGTTCATTTAATCCAATTAAATGATTAGTACATGAAAAACCCAATCAATGGGATTCTATGAACTAAGAGGTTGTAATTGGTGATTTTAATGGTTATAATTCTGTAACATGAATGTTTATGGATGGAGAGGGAGATTAAGGACAAAGAAAAGATGGATGGATTTTGTGAGGAATATTTTGAAAGAGAAAGTACTAAATGATGCCGTGACGTCAGACAGGGGAGAATAAAAGAAAAACAGAATCAAATAGACAGAATCAAATCAAATAGAATGGGACAAGGGCAGAAAAAACCGGCCAAGTGCAAGCCGGACTCGCTCACTAAGGGTTCCGTAACATTATCTATACAACATTAGACAAAACGCAAATCACGTTTGTTGTATGGGTGCCCCCCTAAAATATTTATTTTATTTTGTTTATTTGTTGTTATAGCGGCAACAGAAATACATAATCTGTTAAAATTTCGGTTCACGAGATACAGCTTGGTGACAGACAGACGGACGGACGGTGGAGTCTTATTAATAGGGTCCCGTTTTTATCCTTTGGGTACGGAACCCTAAAAAATGACGATAATAATGATGAATTCTGTAAATACATATGTGTTACGGTCGCGAATCAGTGAATTTTGTTCAACATACAACCTACCTGCAAATTGAAAAAAACGTAAGAAAAGTTGAACATCGCGGACTACCCTGGCGGCTTCTACCTTAAAGACTTTTTATTCATTTTGCCTTTTTCACTTCTAACTGCTCAACAAACAACGTAATCGTACTCCATTTAAGATATACGCTTACCGAATCTTTGGGTCCCTGAAGTTTGATCCCTGTGACCCTGAACGAAAACCAATAATCCCGCGTGACCCGTATTAATTCCGCACACTTTGGGCTCACAAGCTCACACATACCGGGAAACTAAAATAGAATGAGGTTAGATAGGATTACTGTATTATATTGCGGTGTGCGTTATTGAAATCTGCTGGATTTAAAGGGATGTCATCACCAAAATGCGCGCACACTGTCTATTTGTATCGGAGTAAACGAGAGCGAGTGAGTTACTGGGCGGTTTTAGAAGAAAATTATGAAATATTGAAATAAAAAAAAGTGTGGATTATTTGTGAAAAATGACTCTTTAGCTGTTTATGCATGAATATGTTGACTTCATGTTTTTTATTACAGACCATATTTATATCATATTGCAGTAAGTAAGTAAGTATCAATTACCAATTTCAAAAGAAATCTAAGTCTTAAAATTGAATAGTTTAGAAATAATTGCAGAAAATAGGAAATTTTCAAAAAATACTTGAAATATGCAATATAACAAAGAAAGAGACCAAATTAGCGTTAAATGGAGGCTCGCAGGTCAAACTATTACGCTACAATACGTATTCGTCGAATTTGAAGTTATTAGTATACGAAAAAAGAAAACCAAAGGAAATTTGAAAAATAATGTCACGAGTGGCAATTTTTTTTTTTTTTAATTTCTTATTCACTCGTCTAGGAAGCTCCACGTTCTTGTGCCAGCCCTATCCGGGATAATCCCGCGATGGCAACAATGTCGTCTGCCCATCTCGCCGTCGGACGACCAATTCTTCTTTTTCCAGTCCTTGGACGCCACTCGTTTATAGCATAAAAGCACTATATGCAAGGCCTTATCTGATCTACATGAAGTCTGTGTGGCCTATCTCAAAGTTTTAAAGGCCAAACGATCGATTTCAAAGCGTTTCGTATTTCTACAACGAAGTTAATGTTTTTTTTTCGATCATGTCAATCCAAATCATTTTTTACTTTTTCATCACCATTTTCGCGAATCGTTTCACTTTGTATATAGTAGTAAATTCACGACCCAGGTTACGAAATAACTTTTCTTCCTAAAATAATTAACCTACAAACAAAACACATTTTTACGAACAATTACATACATCAATGTCGGATCCGGTCATGAGTATCGACAGGGGAATGGATCGCAAGCGTGACAGTGGTCAAAATCAAAGCATTTATTTCAAGTAAGCCAGTTACAGGCACTTTTGAATTGTCGAAACAAACATGAAAATTAAATGTAGCTACAGTCCCAAGACATAAAAACTGTGAAATTACTGTAGTTGCCCATTCCCTAGTGTAGATCTCTATGGAGAAGAACGGGCAAGAAACTCCATGGACACTTTTAAATCAGAATATTGTTACAAAATCTTGGTTACATCCTGATGAATTCATGTTGTTTTCACGCGACCTACTTACCCGTCTACCCCACCATGGCGTGCTTCTACAGAGTCCTGATGTTAACAGCTCGCGGCGAGGAAGACATTCTGGGTCTGATTGCAGCGGAGTTGAAACGTCTTGAAACTGTAGCCGATTCATTGTACACGGGGCCGTGTCATAGTGTTAAAGTGTAATTTCAAGTAATCTGTTAGTTTAATAGAAACAGTGTATCGCATCTAGTGTGTTTTCATTGCACGAAACCCATCTTCTGCTAACATAATGCTCGAGCCTAACGAAATAAATCCTGACAACCCGACACGTATTTCAAAAGTTTCATACTACAGACAAATCGGTATCACTCAGAAGACACATCGCTATCATGCATTAAACTTTAATTCCACCTTCCTCCGACCTCTGTCGCCTCTGTACTCAGACAGCAAGCGCTAAGATAAGTGAATAGGCGCACTAATTAATTTGGCGTCGTTTTCGGTCCCTTAACAATGCTTGTGGTCACCACTAGACTAAGATATTAAAGTCATGACATGGAGTAGATAGCCACAGAAGGCTATCTCATTACATCAAGTGAAAATAGGTGTACGCTCACATAGATGCGTTACTCTCAGCCTTGTTCCATACACCGCTAAGAATGATAGGCCTCCTCTTTTTTTGCAGGTTTTTTTTTCGCTGGCGCTTTTTTCGCTTTTTTTTTCAATTGGCTACACTGCTGCTTGTTGCTGTTCTGGCTACTGGCTTTTCAACGCTCCTTCCTGCATCTCTGATCTGCAGGCCTAGCCAAGTTACAAACGTTTCATATCGATTCTCTTTCTACAATCGTAAACGCCTCGGCGTTACGGCGGCGTAAGTGATTGTAGAAAGCGCTAAATTGGTAGCCATGTTGACACGACTGAGTCGATCGCTCGTTCTCTAATGTCTGTAGAAAAAACCTACACTTTAGTCTATGGTGAGCGTTCCTACCAAAGAGTTTAGCGATCAACATTGTAGAAACGATAACATTCTATTCTATCATTTTGAACGATGTAAACTTGTCTACAAATTTTCTATTCGTTTGTGTTGATCACGTGATTTAACGCTGAGATGATGTCATTCCCATTCATTTGAATAGTTTTCTACTAGCGTTAACGATTGTAGATTGTCAACTTGGCTAGGGGTGCTGGCTATTAGTCTGTCAATGCTTCTTCTTGCATCTCTCGGCAGCCATTCCATTAGGACTCTGTTCCACCTGCCATCACCACGTTTGGGCAAGTTTCCTTCTTACCACGTACTTACAGTGATCTTAAAATAATGTAAAAAAAAAAATGTGCGCCCTCGCTATACGTAAAGTGTGTCTGTGGCGTGCCTTTTCCCTGGTTTTATTTAAAAGATCTTCTGAACTTATCTATTCTGTGGCCACGAGATTCAACATACTTATTAGATAAAATGTATAATTATTATGTTTAATAGCTGAAACAAGAGAGAATTTTGTGTTTCCCAAGGCGTTTTCAATACGACGTTAGTGTAATTTTGGCAACACATGTCTTTAATATTAGGTTTTCTACCGCTAGGAATATGAAAACGCACTTATTGGGTTTTCTAAGTCAGATAGGCAGTCGCTTTACGTAAAATACTGGTATTCAGCTTTATCCGGTTAGACTGGAAGCCGATCCTAACATAGTTGGGAAATATCAGATATTGAGCTCCTTCAGTTGCATAAATATCTTGATGATCTCTTTAGACTCTTAATTTTCCATTGAACTAGTAATTAAGGTAACTATAGGTTACTCCTTCACTCCTTTACTTCAAATATCTCGAATGTTCTTTGCCTGGGTGATTTTAGTATCCAATAAATTCCAAAGTGTTAGATTTTATTATTTGGCACTAAAAGTATTTTAGTGCTTTTGAAGTACCCACTTATATAAAAATGAAATTCCGTCATGGATTTTGGCGCCTGACTTCTAGGTGTCAGACATTTTTTCATTTATGATTTGAAGTATTATTCTTTAGATGTTTTTAATAATATCTCAGCTAAAAATAGGATTGTATCTCAAAAACTTCATTTTTCTGGAGAATTATCGGTGAGAAACGACTTTTTTTTTGGGTTAAAAAATCACGTTTTACGGGAGAACTCAATGTAACGCACTCAAAACAAATGCTAATGGCTAGATTGGATAGTACAGGGGTCGTGGAGGTGTTGAAAGTAAAAATCTTCCATTAAAAACACGTATTTAAAAAAAAAACTTATAAAAAGTTGGAACTTTGACCCCCAATATCTCCGTAGCTAGAAAGTTCCCAGGTATGGTCTAGACCAAAAAAAAATTCGCAATGTCGAGGAGGACAAGTGCCTTTAGTCTCCGTTAAGAGTATTTTTACACTCTTTATAATATACACACAAATAAATAAAATTGAAGTTAGTGTCTGTTTCTAATTTAAAAATAACAGCTATATACTGAATGCATATAACATGCTGAATTTTTGAAGTGGGCGTGGATGGCAAAATCCAAAACTACCAGGAATAGCAAAAAATACTCAAAAGAGCCTCGAGCCCGATTTTGATGAAAACTAAAACTGCAACATTAGATTTTTGGAAAACCAATATTCTTGACCAGGAAACGAACCCGTTGATTTAAAAAAACGCACTGTATTTTACAACATTCATCATCATCATCATGTGCCTAGCTTTTTCCCAACTACATATGTTAGGGTCGGCTTCCACCCGGCCACCGTAGGCGCGGGCCTGTGGACGGTGGGCTATGGGCTAGCTCGCCGTCCGTCCGTCTCATGACGACAGGCCGTGTCGACGGCGCGTTCGTGTTCCACGCGCGCCTCAAAGAGAGTCAGCAAAAAGGAAGGGGTCCGCAAGGACCGATGCCTGCCGGGGTTGCGGGACTGTTCGAAAGAGATACCGCGGCCCCGGAACACAAAGGGCGATGAAGGAACATGGATGGGTTTTAGTCAGTAAAAGTCTGACACTCCCTCCTGCTCCGCCCAGAGCGGGAGAAGTCATTTGATGATTTCCCATCCGAAAAAAAAAAAAAAAAAAAAAAAAAGGGTCGGCTTCCAGTCTAACCGGACGCAGCTGAATACCAGTATTTTACATGGAGCGACTGCCTACTTGACCTCCACAACCCAGTTAGTACTGGGTAATACGTTAGGGCCGCTACCATTGATCATATTCTGGGAAAATGACATGCGGAAATCATATTCCAAGTGGAATATTATTCAAAATCGATCGGTTAACTCTGTTCAGCAAAGATCATACTGTCTCTGAATTATGTTAGAGTCGCTTCAACAATATCCAAGCTAAACCTAGCAGTTTTTTCCTGAACGTAACAATACTATTACAAAAAAAGAAAGAATTTTACTTCTTATCTATTTCAAACTAAATCGAACACGTGTAAGTATTATATTTGTTTGCGTTACATGATTATATAAATATCAGTTTCGTATTTTAATCGAATTTTGTTCACAATTTCAAGGATTTCAATTTTTTTGCACTGAACCATAATCCAATTTTTTAAATAAACATACGTACATACATAACATCACACCTGTAATTCCTTACAGGATTAGCAGAGGCCACATTTCACGAGTGATGTTTACGACGCATGTAATAGGGGACGAGCTTACAGCCATCAACCGGGCACAAATCCGGACTCCGTGGCTGTTACTGAGAAATTCCTGACGGAAAACCTCAACAACACTTTCCCCGACTCAGGAATTGAACCAAAGTCCTCATGCTCCGCAGTCGCGCATGCTATCACTCGGCCAATGAGGCATGTGTATGGTTTCCCTCATGTTAGACAATATATAGACTAGTTAGAACGTCCGATCTTCCTCAACCGTCTTTGTATCAACGATTTGTGACATCAAAACAACAATACATTGTTGTTTTGATGTCACAAATCCAGAAACCAATCTATATTTTGTACTGTACCATTGAAACAGCTTCCATTGTCCACTTCCAGCCGTCCCCTTCAATTGTTAACGAAATATCAATCGACAGCTTCAGTGAATAGCTCAAAGGTGTTTGAGCAAACAGTTTGTGTTTGAATCGTAGCATTATTTCATTAGTAGCCTGCATACGTGTCCTAATGGATGGACGACCTGAGTTTCCTCCGTGCCTCGGAAAGCACGTTAAGCCGTTCGTCCCGGCTGTCATTTGTACATATGTATTTGACAGTCGTTATAAGTAATAGGTAGAAGAAATAAATTAACGCACTGCCAAGCACTGGGAAAGCAGAGATTGCTAGAAAGCTGATGATGATAAGCCTAGCAACTTGTCCCAAAATCAGGAAACTTATAGCACTAGCCTTTTTTTGTGAGAAAACAATAATTTATTATTATATATACAGTATTGTCAAATTATCTTAATTTATCCATCACAATTATATTGTAATCGACGTCTTCTTGGTTCGTCGGCCGCATCCACATTAGTCTTGCCTAGGTAGGGCTGCTCCATCGCCGAAGCCAGATAACTTGGCTAATGGTTTAAATTTATGTCTTGTGCCGCGAATGCACATGCTGTGGCACGGATTATTGGGATGATGATTCTTGATCTTAACCAACTCTTATAGCACTAGCCTTTTCCCAACTATGTTAAGGTCGGCTTCCATTCTTACCAGATGCAGATGAATGGCAGTATTTTACATTGAGCGTCAGCCTACCTCTTTTTTTTTATCGGATGGGAAATCATCAAATGACTTCTCCAGCTCTGGGCGGAGCAGGAGGGAGTGTCATACTTTTACTGACTTTAACCCATCCATGTTCCTTCATCGCCCTTTATGTTCCGGGGCCACGGTATCTCTTTCGAACAGTCCCGCAACCCCGGCAGGCATCGGTCCTTGCGGACCCCTTCCTTTTTGCTGAATCTCTGAGGCGCGCGTGGAACACGAACGCGCCGTCGACACGGCGAGCTAGCCCATAGCCCACCGTCCACAGGCCTGCAGCGTCAGCCAATCTGACTTCCACAACCCATTTAGTACTGGGTAATACAAAACCCCTTAGTAAGACTGGTTGTTAGACTTTCGGGCTATTGACATTGTAACCAGTGTCAAAGATTTACAAATGACAGTGGCGACCTATGGCATAACTTGCTTTCTGAGGCACGGAGGAAATTAGGTACGAATAGATGGTCACCAACCTAGGCAAGTGCGGCTTAACCTGAAGATCAATCCGAGCGGCTGTTATTAATAATAATAATAATAAAAAAATAAAAAATAAACTTTAAATTCAGTTTAAAATTCCAATGTGCACATGCACATGCTACAGCAATATATTATTTAAGTTGAGAATTGTACTTAACACAGACATATACACCTCTGACACCCAAGCTAAGATTGAACTTGTGTTATGAGTGTCAGAGCTCTCTTAGTTCTCTAGGACAGTAAATACATCAAAATTCGGAGTTTGATACACGTCAAATATTTATTATTTAGCTATAAGCTCCTCATACAACATAAAACAATGATGACTCGAATGTTTTGGTTCTAGGACATGCCGGTTTCCTCACGATGTTTTCCTTCACCGTTTTGAGAGTAGTGGTGATGAAATAAATTACACAAAGTAATGCGCCTGTCTGAGTTCACCACTGGGCCACCGCTGCTCTCAATGATGATTATAGGTTCGAATTCATGAATTCTCCGTTTGTTTGCCAGAACACTAAATTTAGTAAAGTTGGACTAGTTGTCTGTTACTGAATTAAAACTGGGACGGTCTAAAGTTATACCACTTTTTAGACCACCCATAAAATCTCTGATAGAAACTCATGCACTGGGACCAACAGAATCGATGCGTAAATTACGGTCAATTCATCCACTGACTTTATGACCCAGAAAATTTTGTAAATAGGGATATTTCAGCCTGTGTCACAAATAAAGTCTTTTTAATATTCGTATTTTCTCTCCTTTTTTGAGCAAATATTTAGGTAACTCAGAATGAGGTTCGTCGGCAAATATGTGTGTTTACCGAAATATGTACACATCACATACCAAAGAAATGTACGTTATAACCGGAGACCTCGAATTTTCCAGCTTTTTTGGACGTAAGCAATTTCTTTTTGTCGTTTTTATTTTGGTTTGACAAAATATGTGTCTGTGAATGAGGTTTTTGAGTTATTTTCTTTTGTGCCTTATTTTTGTGAAGGGTTAAAAATAGTACCCGTATTTTTGTTTAGTACAATGTAAAACATAATTTGCATTCGCATTTTATGTCTAATCTGTCTGAATTTCTGCATACAGTATCCAGTATTACACTCATTCATGGTTTTCTTTTTGGTATAACAAGGTTATTTTTAATGAAATCAGATGTTTATTTCAAACTTTATTTAGGTTAGTTAATGCATTATTATTTTTTTTTTTTTTTTTTTACATATCTATAAAGGGTGTAAAAATCCCTTAACGAATCTGAAAAGCACGTATTCTCCCCATCACTGCGATTTTTTTTGTTCTGGACTACGTCTTGGAACTTTCTTGCTACGGAGATATTAACCATAAAAAAGTGCAATTTGTTAAAAGTGGCATACGGTGCTCATTTAGTTTAAAAAAAAAAAAACTTTTATTTGAGGTCCGAGACCCATAAAAAACAAAAATAGAAACCAAATGTAAACACATAAATTATTAAAATATCAGAATTAAGTACATTAAAATTACATTAAACACATTGTTGAATTAAACTAGATTAAATTACCATTTCCCTCTCATTGAGAGGAGGCCGTGTTAAGCCCATGATCTAGCTTTTAAGGTCTTTCATCAATAATATATTTTTGTAAAGTTACTGATGATTAGCACTTCAAAATTTGACAGTTTCAGAATTCCATAGCAAAATTGACATTGTCCACTCCAAAAGCAGTTTAACTGTACTAATCGCATTGAGTTGAGAGAAGAACAATCTCATATTAACCCGGAAATTGAAATCCCCTCACCAAAACCACCTCTACAAAAACACGTTCTAAAAATCTGTCTTCAATTTCAGGACTGGACGCTGAAAGTGAGGTTCGTTCAGAAACGGGACGCGGGCATCTACGAGTGTCAAGTGTCCTCCCATCCTCCTACAAGCATCTTCTTAAGACTCGACGTCGTCGGTGAGTGCTGCCGCAATATTATATTTTATTTTATTTCTTTAAATGAAAAATGTTGGTTTTGCTTTTGAGTTCTGAAATGTTGTGTGGAAATTATGACTTTAAAGTAAAGAAGAGCATGCTTTTCAAATGAATTGGTCTTTTCAAGAAGAACTCTTATTGCAAATGAGATATGTTTTTTTATAAAAAGTTTATAAAATCTGACATGGCCTTATTTTCATGATCATTATTAGTCTACAGCAGTCCACTGCTGGACATAGGCCTCTTCAATCGCACGCCACTTACTCGATAATCGGCAACTCTCATCCAGTTGCTACTCGTACCAGCCAAACTGCGAAGATAAGATCGTCACTCTACCAAGCCTGAGGGCGTTCCACTTACCTGTCATCTGTCGATAGCTGCAGCGGGCTGCCGAATCTATTTTAATACCTTAAACTATTTTTATATTTTTTTCATTAAATCTACTTTACCAAACACTATTTCTATTTATCTTTTACTACGCATTTATCAGGTTTCTAAACAATGATTCATAGCTACTAATCAAAATAATATACCGTCTGTCTCTTAGAATTATTTGAAATTTAAAACATTTTCAAGAAATCCGCTTTGCATTCGTAGCAAGATGGATTTTACAGACAATGTTTTTCTGAACTTCTTTAAACAGTAGTTTGCCAACACACAGAACCAACCAGATCTTGCTAAATTTTTTGTTTAAAGACTTGTAAAGGGTGTAAAAAACCTTTTAAAACGAAGCCGAAAGGCACTTGTTCTCCCCGTTATTGCGATCATTTTTTTGTTCTAGACCATACCTTGGAACCTCCTAGTTACAGAGATATTGTGGGTCAAAGGTCCAACTTTTTGACAAGTTTTTTTTTTAATGAAAGATTTTTACTTTAAACACCTCCACGAGCCCCGTATTAGTCAATCCATCTATCAGCACAATGTTTTGAGTGAGTTACATTGAGTTTTACCACAAAACATGATTTTTCAACCCAACAAATCGTTTCCCAGCAATATTTTTTGTGTAAAGTTACTTAATTTGATGTACAGAATGCTTGGTTGACGGCTTCGTGATGAGGTTGTTTACACCCTGTATTTTAAAAACTACCAAAAATGAATTTAGTTGATATAGCGGCAGCAGAAACACATCCTTTGAAAATGTCAACCGTCTGTCTATTTATTTATTTATTTATTTGGTACACCAACAGCAATACATACTAAGAATTAATGTGAAACAATGAAAATAACATAAAAGTGCTGGTATGTATGCCTATTATAGGGATACGCAGCATTCACCATAAGACAACAACATAATTATAATTTTGCAAATCTTAATAATAAAATTTGAATACAATATAAAATAAAATTAAATGAAATTTACTTAATACTAAATGAAGTGATTTAATTATGATGATATACACTATGCATTATGAGTGTATTATGTAAAGATTTACATTTTTGTTAAATGGTCTATCACGTATTGTCTATCACGTATCATGAGATACAGCCCGCGGACAGACAGACGGACCAACAGCAGAGGCTTAGTAATAGGGTGCCGTTGGTTACCCTTTGGGCACGGAACCTTACAAACACATCTCCATTATGTATCATATCATCACACGATCGATCGTCAAAATATTAGCAAAACTGAAATCTTTTAGCAAAATAATGTTCGAAGCCGCATGTACACTACCCCTTATAACTGAAGCTAGCTCGTTCTAGCTTTTTATGAGCCTAATAGGCTTTCATCTTTATTACTTAAAGTACCTAGTTAACACACCTGATACTTCTAAAAATGTTACCTCGGAGACACATTGAGCTTCACACAACATAATGTTCTTACATGAGTATATAATAGACCCCACTTTGCGCTAACTGTATTAAAGTTGCGTGTATTTACATTAAATGGCCTAGTTATCATACTTGAGTATGTACGTCTGGGGTTAACCTGGGCTATTTATCTTTCAACTAACCTTGATAATTGGGTAATTTCTTCGTTTGGTAGATGGATTGGTCCCGGCTGACATATTATGTAGATCTTTGACAGTCGTCTCGGGTTGTCAGTGGTCTGAAAGTCTGACAACTAGTCTTTCCAGGAGGTATTGTTTTACCCTACAACTGAGCAACAAGGTAACTGAAGTAAGTAGTGCAGTCGTTGCATTTGCCTGCTTTTTCCCAACTATGTAGGGGTCGGCTTCAAGTCTAAACGGATGCAGCTGAATACCAGTATTTTACATGGTATATACTATGGTAAATAAATGGATGGTCGATGAATGGATGTTTATATGTATAATAAGTATGTATTTACAAACAAAAAAGTATCTATGTAGTATATCAACTATCTGGTGTCCACGACACAAGCCTCGTTGCTTAGTGTGGCACTAGATGGCGTTTAGCCGTGCTTTAGCCGTGTGGTATCCGGCAGAGTAGAATAGAACCAACCCATTACACTCACGGGTGTCGTATAAGGCGACTAATGTCTGAGGCAGAACACCTTGCGCCTCCGTAGACCAGAGAATGGGCAGCAGCGTTTTCTGTTAGTCTTTCATCACTGCGATCTCCAATCCGCCTGCCAAGCGTGGAGATTACGGCAAATTCCTCCCATCATGGGAGAGGCTTATGTCCAGCAGTGGACTTTATGGGCTGTTGTAGTAGTAGTAGTAGATGGCGCAGTGTGTTAATGTCCAGCGATATTTATTATTTATTATTAGTCGATTAATATAAATTAAATCTACGGAGGAAACAAGAATCGGAAACTGATTATATCGAATCAACTAAAATTTTCATTTATAATCGTAAATAAACACATTAAATTGCTGTGTTACACAAAACACTACCTTATTTAACTTATTTAACTCCCAAAATTACAAGATACCTCATTATATTTGTTTTTTACGACTTCGCCTAACACTTGATACTCATTTACTCAACAAAAATCCCATATTAATATGTAAATAGACCGACCTTATCCCCAATGAACATCCGCCCGGTTAGGGATACCCGTAAAAATCTTTTAATTTTTACCAAATACGCAACACCGTAACGGCTTTATTTTCTGACAGAACCTGTCTTCCTTTTTTAAAAAGTACATGATTTTTTTTTCGTGTTACGGAAAAAGGTTTTTAATGAGTCATTTGTACTTGTTAACATAGAAAGGGTACTGACGAAAATTAATATGAAGTTAATTCGGAATTTTCGTTTTAATTTGGTTGTGGAAAATGTTGTTTTTAGGGTTCCGTAGCCAAATGGCAAAAAACGGAACCCTTATGAATTCGTCATGTCTGTCTGTCTGTCCGTCCGTATACCACAACCACTTTTTTCCGAAACTATAAGAACTATGCTGTTGAAACTTGGTAGGTTGGTAGGCATTAGGATTTTCACGTAAAAAGAAAAAAAAAAATTGGGTTTCCCGTACTTAGAACTGAAACTCAATTTTTTTTACATCAAACCCATACATGTGGGGTATCTATGGATAGGTCTTTAAAAATGATATTGAGGTTTCTAATGTAATTTTTTTCTAAACTGAATAGTTTTCGCAAGAGACACTTCCAAAGTGGTAAAATGTGTGTGGGCCCTGTAACTTCTAAAATAAGAGAATGATAAAACTAAAAAAAAACTTCGGTTTCTCGGTTCGGTTTGAACAAGATCTAGTAAGTGGTTTTTTTTTAATACGTCATAAATCGTAAACGCAATTTACCTTTCATTCAATAAAGTTTTTGCCGAACCCTCGGTGTGCGAGTCCGACTCGCTCTTGGCCGGTTTTTTTTAGATAGTAGATTTAATTTTATTTTACTGTTAAACGTTAATGGAACACACACTGTCCTCCCAAAAAAATAAAACCTACCAGCGACTCAGCAAAAGGGGAATCTTAGTAGGTGGCGTTGTGTAGTTTCTACCGGTCCATGGGAAAAAGGCGCGAAAAGAAAATCATCATTCTCCTGTTCTTATCCCAACTAATTTGGCGTCGGCACAGGATGTCTTCTTCGCTACTTAGCCGTGTCATCCTTTACCCCACAGGCCATCTATCGATTTTTTACTCTTCCTCTACTTCATGCTCAAAACTTTCCTAATGACATTTCCCTTATTCCTCTGGAACACATAACTATATCCTTACCACGATAACCGATTACCACACAATTTTTCAGTCAGGTGTGAAAAAAACAATCATTTTAAAAGAGTCACTTATTAGTGCCGGACACTTAAGTTCTAAAATTCCATAAATACCTATTTTGGTTTATGTGATACAAAATATTTTAAATTTAAATTTGTTACATTTAAAACTTGAAACTTTATTTGTTAATAAAAAACTAGAACAGAAACAATAGTATCAGCTCCTATGACGTTGCGTGCCGCGTGGCAGCCGTGTGGTATCCGGCAGAGTAGAATAGAACCAACCCATTACACTTACGGGTGTCGTATAAGGCGACTAATGTCTAAGGTAGAACGCCTTGCGCCTCCGTAGACCAGAGAATGGTATGGGCAGCAGCGTTTTCTGTTAGTCTTTCATCACTGCGATCTCCAATCCGCCTGCCAAGCGTGGAGATTACGGCAAATTCCTCCCATCATGGGAGAGGCTTATGTCCAGCAGTGGACATTATGGGCTGTTGTTGTTGTTGTTGCTATAACGTTGAAGGCACATTGTAGGGACTTCCAATGTTTAAGTCCGCTAACAAAGTCGATGACAGGGTAATATTTTTATCGCAACATTAGCTATTCTTGTATTTAATAGGGTGGTGCTGTCATTGGACGTAACAGGCACGATAGGGCGTTTATATTAATTACTATTTTCTGAACCTTGGTACGACAGTTTCAATAACCGATTTAATATGTAATTATTTTGTTGAAATTACTCCGATGATTTGTAAATCTGTCCTTGGTGACATTAGAATCATCGGAGTAGACGGGACATCGACAACATGTTCAGTAAATCATTCCAAAAAAAAAAAATGTGTAGTTTCCTACAAAAGTGCAATACCTACATGGTGAAATCGGGATTATACTTGTGCCGAAAACTTGCAATTTACCGTATCATAATACGAAGGTCCTGTATAATACGCGTTAGATATGATTTTAAGCGACAGTTAGTTCGGGTAGCAATATTGTTAACTATTGCAAGTTTATGGTAAAAGTTCACATTCAGTTGTTAAGCCAGCTTAAACTCACATGACCTGAATGAATTCATAAAATAATTTGTCTGTATCCGAGTTACAAGTAGTTCCTTTACGACTCGAGAAAAACCTGGTAAAGCTAAATAAATTAAGAAAAACAGTGTAATCAAATCAAACGAAGACCTTAAAAGGCGCCAAGATTTCTTTAAAAGCCACATTTTCCGCATGATATTCAATGCTATTGTTTTTTTCAAACAATAGACATGAAAGCCGTTTTACAAGTAACATTGAGGTCTCTAAACAGGTCTCTGTATAATTTAGAAAACAATATTGTTGTTCAATAATAGACGTGGGTGGATTTATTTTGGTAATGTTATCTAGTTTTATCAAATTAGTTGTTTACGTAAATGATTTTACTCGCGGCCGACGCAAATGAAACTTATTTTCGTAAAAGTAGGATGGTTTTAACATTTTGGCCAAGATTAACAATTTTCTGGTAAATGATGTTAATCTTGGCCAAAATGTCAAAACCTAAGTTGAGTTTTTATACGGAGCGATCACTGCCTATCTGACCTCCACAACTCACTTAGCTCTGGGTAATACGATACACCTTGGTAAAACTGATTGTCAGACTTACGGGCCACTGTCTACCTGTAACTACTGTCAGTGATCTATAATTGACAGCCGGGGCCAAATGTGACGGCAAAATGTGGAGAACTTTATCATAAATGAACATCTATGTACCTATTACCCATGTTTGCAAAGAATAAATGATTTGATTTGATTTAATGGGTGGTGACCCACGGACCAACCTAGCCAAGCCACGAGCTCGTCGCCCATATGAGTAGCGGTCTACATACAATATGTTATATCATATCATAACATAATAAATACATAACAACACTTACTACACAACAACAACACAAGAAGAAAAAAATAAAATATGCAAAAAAAAAGATAATAATAAAAAAATAAAATAAAAATACTAATAATTAACCACTACCTACCTTTTTACTATGAATAATAATATATAATTTCTTAAGAAATAAGCAGTTCCTATGTACTAATATTTTTAATGTATTTTCCTGTGTTGTATACTGTGTGTACATATAGTAAAATAAATAAATAATAATTTTAGCTGATAGAGTGAATGATAATTGTAATAATAATAATATAATCGATCTGGTCTTTAAAATGTAAGTACATGTTTCATAAATAATGTAAATGTTTGCATGCCGAATGGTTAAATATCTATATAACTTTGATATATCATAACAACTATATTGTATTACCCATATTTGCGAAATAAAATTCTATTCTATTCTATTCACACAACATAACAAACAACAAAAACAATACATAATAACTAGCATAAAATAGCACAAGGCCATTTAATTTGATTCACTACGAAAAAGCATCACTTTTTTATTTATTTCATTTATCTTTGACTACGCCAATGCGCCAACTCCGCCAACGCGCCAACTCCGCCAACGCGCCAACTCCGCCAACGCCACGCCAACTCTGTCTCATAAAAAAACACCTACCTACTATAACTTTAATAACCCACTCAGATAACCTACGTCTAGTTTCAAATAAAATAAAAAATGAATTCTTAAAACCTAGATGAGCTCCGGCACATAAAAATATATTTTTTGTGATATTCTCGTCACGAAGTTAATTCCCTGGTTATTACTTATTCAGGGAGCGTCATAGTAAAATAAAATGTATGAAAAAAACTAGATTTTGCTCAATGCTTTACTCTTGTCTGAAGGGGAAATTCCGTACATAACATCACGCCTGTAATTCCTGAATGGTTAGACAGAGATGTGCCTACCCTATAGTAGGTACACCCACATTTCGCCAGTTATGTTTAAGTCCCATGTAGTAGGGGGCCATCCTATTGCCATCAACCGGGCACAAATCTAAATTCCGTAGCTGCTACTGAGAAATTCCTGATGAGAAAAGCCAATAACACTGCCCGACCTGGGAATCGAACCCAGCGAGGCAGTCCAGTTCCTACTAAATTTACTCCGGAAATAACAATGTTAGCATAATCCGACTAATCGGTAAAATTAATTATTTGGCTATAACGAGAGAACGATTACCACATAATATGCGCTACAAATTTGTATTTTACTCTCGACACCAGCTTTTACTGAATTCTGAAAACTCACACAGCACAGAATAATACAATAGGGTAGATGACACACCATTCAATTGAGATACTTTTTAAGAGCTGTCAAAACGCGGTTTTCTCATAGATTTAGTATAGCAATAGCCAACTGTGACGTCACTGTTTTTCAACTCAATGACTCAACAATTTATTGATTTCAAAGCAACTAAAAATCGAATTTGGCAATTAATTGAAAATAAATCGGGTTTTCAGGCCCAAAATAAACTGTTTTGTTTAGAGATTGGTGTCTTGGAATTATTGTTTTATGACGTCATCTACCCTAATACTTATTCACCTACCACTGAAAATGCTGATGCGCACATCAGAATTTATTATAATCTCATAAATTTCTTAATTACCGACGAAACAGCGTCATTATCATCATCAGCTTTCAATCTAACCAGATCATCATCATCATCATCAGCCTATTAATGTTCCCACTGCTGGGACACAGGCCTCCTCTCTATGAGAGGGAATGGGCTATAATCCACCACGCGGGCCCAGTGCGGATTGGTAGATGTCACATGTCTTCGAATTTTTGGTTCTAGAACATGCCGGTTTCCTCACGATGTTTTCCTTCACCGTTTTGAGAGCAGTGGTGATGAAATAAATTACACAAAGTAATGCGCCTGTCTGGGTTCGAACCCACGCCTTACTGTTCGTAAGTCGGGGCCGCCACCACTTGGCCACCGCTGCTCTCTCATCTAACCAGATGCATATAAAAAATACTTGTATTCATTCAATTATGACGTGTCCGAAGAATGTACTCAAATCTATTAATTTACACTTGGTCGTTTGCGCAAAATAATGCAGTTAGTATTTTAGTGCTCTTATAATTACTTTAATGATTCATTCACAACTTTATCCACTTTAAAAGTTTTTAATAATTCTTGGAAAATATTAATTACTCTAGATCTGTAACAAGCTTTCGAAACGGTAAAGCACTTCATCTGTTTGCAATGATTAATTCCGGAAAAACCGCAACGTTTCCCATCCCAATTTAAATATTACCAAGCAAGCATTTCGGCCTGTTAATTTGGAATATGCAAAAACATTTCACCGTTAAAAATTTACGCACATTTTCACTCTTATGAGCAAAAATGTCAGTAAACGAAATCGGCCGACTAATATTGCTATCCACAGTCATGTAAAGGAATGTATTCTGGGCTGTAATCTAGTCGAAATTGTCGGGAAAATATGTCGGTCTTTCTATCTCTCCATCCGGACTTGGTCCTGGCTTGTAATTTATTCAGCTTTTTTTGATGGAAAAATATTGAGTAGGTCTTTGAATAACGTTACGTGTGGCCAGATGCCCGAAAGTCTGACAATCAGTCTTACCAAGTGAACTGAGTGGCGTAGGTCAGATAGGCAGTCGTTCCATGTGATATATTGGGTATGCAGCTGCATCCGGTTAACCTCAAAGCCGATCCCAGATCCCATACATAGATGAGAAAAAGCTTGACAGATTATGATAATGGTGAAGAGCTCATTGAGTAAGAAATACATAAACAGAAAATTATTTTATTTGGGACAAACACAAAAAGAACACTACAAGTAACCAAATCAGAACACGTTCGAGCCCTCCTATCTCAAATGACGATGATGATACTACGAATTTAAAAATATCCAGACTATTTGGCAAAATGTCCGCCTCTTTGAAAGCAATTTCGAAATGTGTAACCCTAATTCTATGTCCCTAGGAGTGACGTCATGCGAGAGTAATGTCGGTAGCAACGCAAACGAATTACACTAGAATTTCGTGGCCCAGCATTTTGTGAAACATATTTTGTATAAATCTCCTTATTGACCCAGTTCTAGCCAGCACTCTTTGGGATTGTCAACGCAGTATGTACTTTTGTACTTGCGATGAAGATATAAAAACTTTGGCAATGTTTGAGCGTAAAGATAATGAAAACTTTGGAGTCAGACTTGAACGTTGCTGTTCTGGAGTTTATAGGTTGGTTATTAACTTTGATTGAGGTACCTTATGTAATAAAAAACTTAACTGAAGATCAATATTTTTACGAGCTGGGTGTGGGACAAATTGAAACACTACCAATTAAACACCAAATTAATATCTCTATTAATACACTACTGATGACTATTAGTATTGCCTGAATCAGACTGACTACTCCCGCAAACACGACGGATTTTATATGCCGATCGATCCTGAGATAAAATTCCACAACTCTCTAAAACCTTCTACATAGTTGGCGTAGTCTAGAATGTTCTCGTACGAGTACAACAGCCAACGTAACAATATGATTAGCGTCTTTGATTAGATGATCTATGTATATAGCTTACGATCTTCGTCTTATATGTCGCAAACCAGCTCAAAGCATAAGTTGGGACAAAGGCCTCCTCTTCGTCAAGGGAGTGGACTGTAATCCACCTGTAGTGTGGGTTGTCAGATGTCACATATCTTTGATTTTGTGGTTCTAGGGCCTGCTGGTTTCCTCACGATGTATTCCTTCAACTTTCCTTGCTTACCCGGGCGAACTACTTATAAGTGGCGGCCGTTTTTACTGGGTCGCCAGTGCTCTTTTATTGGGCCACCATTTCTACAAATATGCTTCTAGATTGATAATTCTAGAATAAATGTTAATGCTTATTATAACTTTTATTAGAAATGCGAAAGTTTGGGACGATGGCTGGACCTATGGATGGATGGATGTTCACGCAAAAACTACCGAATGGATTTGGATGAAATTAGGCAAACAGGTAGTTTATAACCTGGATTAAAACATAGGTTACTTTTTATCCCGGTAGTACGATCTCGTAAATGGATAGATTGTGTGAGGAATGAAGGAAAAAAGAGTAAAATGATAGCGTGACGATTGACAGGGAAAACTGGAAGAAAAAAACGTTTTGCGCCGACCCCACATAACATGAAACAAGGGCAGGTCAATTATAAGTACGATCTCATGGGGCAACTACCAAATTCCACGCGAGCGAAGCATCGCGCATAAGCTGGTGTTTTAATCCTCAAAACAAGATTCTTTTTTTCAATTTGTTGTAGACCTAATAAAAAAAAATGACAATGTAACTGACTATAAAAAAACCGGCCAAGAGCGAGTCGGACTCACGCACCGAGAGTTCCGTACAAACTTTTTAAAAGACAAACTTAACTTTGCTGTTCGATCCCCAGAAACGGCTATTGCACCAATCGCAAATAATAAGTTTGTAATAGTAAAATCTCTTTTTTTTGTTATTATTAAACTACATATTTACGGTTTTTAGATTTTTACATGTGCTGTAATACCTTGCTGTTTGCCAATTTCGTGATTCTAGGCCAACGGAAACTACCATAATATAGGTTTTCGACCCAAAGCCTATAGGGTACTTCCGATTGACCTATAATTGACAATTTTTGTCAAAAGCAAGGTCACAAATAAAGGGAAAGTCCGAGAAATAAAAAAAAGGTTGAAAATCAAGCAAAATTTTAGTACTTACAAATTTTCGCGAAAATCTATATTTGCCCAAATCTTTTTATGATGTTGACTCAGGATCTTGATTTTTATACACCTAATAGTGACTATAGACTTCAGTATCTGGTATAAATTTTAACTTGCTAGGTCCACCCGTTCCTGAGAAAATCGGTGGTGACAGACGGACAGACGGACCGACAGACGGACAAGAAAGTGAGCTTATAAGGGTTCCGTTTTTTCCTCTTATGGTATGGAACCCTAAAAATTACAATGTAACTGGCTATAAAAAACACAATAATATCTGCGTCAGCCCACTATCATGAATCGGCCATGTTGTTTTAGGATTGATCGTTCGTTTGAGCTACTGTGATTACTTTGTCAGTATAAGGGTAATATCTTAAATGGCTAGAAAATATCATGTTGGTATATTTCTCCCTATTTCAGTATATAAAGATGGTTTTATGACTTTTTTTATGCTGTCCTTAGCTTATTATAGGTATAGGCTTTATTGTGTAAAAATAGGTCGTATTTTATAGGCCGTATTTTTTCTAAAATTTATGAAAGGTTTTTTTAACGTGCGATAAACGAAACAAAGCGATCAAAATTGTAATCTACATAATATATGAGCTTACTGAGTGTGATGTAATGACGAAAAATAGAGATGTATTGAAGAAGAAGACATAATGCGCAGACCCCAAATGAATTGGGATTACGGCAAGAGAATTATGACCGAGTGTGATGTAAATTTTGCAGTGATAGGCTCCCACAAGAACAACTAGTCTTACCAAGTGGTACCGTGCTTCCCTGTGGCTAGATTGTAGTGGTTAGATTGACAGTCTCTTCATGCATCGGAGGCTGAACCGAGCAAAAATGGGACATGCAATTATTGATGGTGATGTACTACAAAGAGTTCTTCTTTTTTGTCCACAGAGGCAAGAGCGCAGATCTCGGGGCCTACAGAGAAGTATCTGAAGCCAGGATCGACGTTACGATTGCAGTGCTCCGTGGTACAGACTACGGAGGCACCTGCTTTTGTGTTCTGGTGAGTAGCTTTTGTTTTTGTGATGGTTTTAGGTGCGGTTTTTCTTAGTTTGTAGAAAGATTAATTCAACTCGCCTAATCTTGCCTAGAAGGAATCGATTCACTTGAACTTTGAAGAGATCCATGTTATAATGATCGGTAAACAACACACTTTGCCTGACTTGGGAATAGAACCCAGGAACTCATGTTCAGCAGTAGCGCTTGTGACTACTAGACCAACAAGGCAGTTTGATTATTTCTCAATGAGACATGTTTGACTTTCCAATCATTATAATTTACATAGAAAAATTCACAGATTTCGTGCCTCACACGAATATCGAGCACATTGGAAATGAATCTACGGAATTCGAAAAAATATTGTCGCTGAGCGACGAGAAAGTCGGGATAAAGAAAAGGTTACAAAATAAAACTACAACGTTGAATGATAATTATTTTATTCTTAGATTAACATATCATGTATTCTCGACACCGTTAACGAACTCTACGAAACATGAAGTCATTTAAAATGTCGTTCTATTTTTTTTAATTTTTTTCAAAAAGGTTAGGTTATATGGTTTCTATACTAGAGCGACCGAAAAGACATTTCCAATGTCAAAAACACGAAAAAGTAATTTACTATGAAACTAAACGAAACTAACAAATTCGGGATACGCCATGCAATTATAATCTCAAGACAACTTAAAAACAGAAAATCTTAAGGTTCGTTTAAAACTAAAAGTTATATAAGTTTTTAAAAGAATCGTTACTGCTCTCAAATTCTTGCTTAAAACAATATTTCAAATCTTAAAAGATAATCATTTAGACCAACTTATATCGTTCATATTATATCTTTCGGATAAAACTTATTTCAGAAAAATTTTGTACATGTAAACTGAACAGCTGGATTCTTATACTCCTACTTTTCATGATTGATTAGAAATCATGAAAAATCCGGTAAAATTGTAATTGACCTTTTGCGTCAAGAATTTCTCAGCAACAGCCCCGGAGTGTGGATTTGTATTCGATTGATGGCAAAAGACTTGCCCCCAGATTTAAACAAAGGTAACTGGCAAAATGTGGGTTAGTTAATAGGTAGTACACCTCTGCCTAATCCTCGGGGATTACCAGACGTCATGTTATAAGGATGATGTCTTATTTCATAGAATCTATCAAGCCTGCAGTGCAAGTACGTAGCACTCGATTCGATACGATTCGATAAATCTGACAGTTATTCTCGATAAAATGAGTTTTTAACCAATCGAAAAGTCGGATTTATCGAATCGTATCGATTCGATCGTTATCGATTGCTAAGTACTAGCAGTGCTGTTCCATCAAATAATTTAACTTAAAATATCTTTTATTACCAAACCCTTTAACCTAAATTATGATGGTGTAGGATTACGCTCTGCTTAAGATGTGTCAGGAGACTTGAGGTTTCTCGCCTACGACCGAATTTAGGTCAAACCACAGCCTGATCGATGCCTTAATCGGGTAAGTTCTAAGCTACATACAGAATTCCAACGTTGCTGTAATGAAACTCGTGATGAGATAGATCCTTTTGTAACTTGAAGCGTGTAAATATCTGTAGACCTAATTTTGCTTGTGGCCGCAAATGCAACTGCTTGCCCCTTTTTGGACTTCTTTTAGGACTTTAACATAATTTGCAATGGTGTACCTATAGAAGCTTTATGAGCTTGAACCTCTTGGCGAAAACAGGCATGAATGTTATGTAATACAGGAGAAAAATACTGGGAAACAGGAAATCGAATAATTAAAAAAAAAAAGCTTAATTGTTTGCTGCTGTCGTCGCTAGAAGTAAATAAATAAATAACGCTGGACATTACACACAGGGCCATCTAGTGCCACACTGTCGTGGACACCAGATAGTTGATATACTACATAGATACTTTTTTGTTTGTAAATACATACTTATTATACATGTCATTAGTGTAACGCTTGGATCACAAGTGGTGTAACGTGTCAAGCAAGGTAATTATATCATTTTGCTTTAAAACATCACTGAGCCGTGCATAAGATCACAATTTTTCTTCTACTTCAGGTGCCTCTCCAAATCCTGGTGTCAGAGTTTTTATGCCGCCCGGCCTCTGACTTGACTTTACATGCCGTCAAGAAATATCTGTCAGTCATTCTGGTCTGATTTTCTCACGATGTTTTCCTTCACCGAAGCAAGTGATAACTATACAATCAGAAAATCAGAAAAAAGGTTATGTTATAACAAGAAAACAATCAACTCTTTCATAAAAAATCAACCCACATTGTTATTATTGTCATCTACAATGCCATTACAATAATATTTCAACAAAAACCGTAACAAAAAAACTCAGCAGAACTATATCAAATAGATTTATTCATTGATTTGTCGAGAATTGGGTGCAAATTCAATTTGGAGTCTCATCAGGGAATGTCAGTGCTGAAACTACGTCGTGCGCCATTTTTGATCAATATTACAATAAAATTGTTGCTTTTTTCTCACTTTTTTTCACAGTTTGTCAGTTTGTGGTACTTAGCTTCGGAACTAATGATCCGATTTTTTCACTAATGGGAAGCTACATTATTCCCGAGTGTCAAAGACTACAAAGTGGAAATTTACGGCCCTGACCATTTTATTTACTTTTTGCTGTGTGACTGCCTCGTTGGTCTAGGTGGTAGACCAACGGGGTGTAAGGTAAGCATGAGGTCCTAGGTTCTATTTTCAAATCATGTAAAGTAAAACTAAATTTACTATCAGGAATTTCTCAGTACTCGTGGCTAAATAATAACAGCCGCTCGGGTTGATCTTTAGGTTAAGCCGTACTCGAGTAGGTTGGTCTGTGGATGGGTGACCACCCATTACATACCGAGTTTCCTCAGTGCCTCGGAAAGCACGTTAAGCTGTTGGTCCCGGCTGTCATTTGTAGGCCCAAAAAGTCTGACAACCAGTCTTTCCAACCTCCACAATCCAGTTAGTACTGGGTAATACGATACGTATTACCCAGTACTAACTGGATTGTGGAGGTCAGATAGGCAGTCGCTCCATGTGAAATACTGGTATTCAGCTGCATTCGGTTAGAATGGAAGCCGACCCCAACATAGTTGGGAAAAGGCTTGGCAGATGAGGAGTTCAGGTTCTGGATATACATTATATAATGGCTAATGGCAATTAGCTTGCCACTGATTTTACATGGGACTTCAACTTAACCGCTGAAATGTGAGGCAATCATAAGTACACCTTTGCCCAACCGCTCGGGGCTTACAGGTGTAATGTTACGCTGTTTGTTATTTAATAATGTTTTTTTTTGGTTTATCCTTGTTTTTTCAAGATATTATTTATTTTTCCTGTCTATGGTATTTCACAAAGAGATCTGTTTTGTGTAGATCGAATGTTTTGGCAATTTGTGAAATAGGAAACGAAATGTATTTATTTTATTCAATTTAGCGTGCAGTGTACTGAGATTACTGGTCAAATTCGATATAAAATAAGTTGGTGAATGACAAACGTAATAAAGAAATAGTTGTGACACCAAAAATGCTTGAAAGTTTCACAACCAGTCCTACCAAGGGGTATCCTGTTACCAGTAACTGGGTTTTAGAAGTCAGATGGATAGTCACTTCAAGTTAAATACTGATGTAAGGACCACGAAATAGTAGGGACCAGTCTAAGTAGATGCAATGTATCATCATCATCATTTCAGCCGAAAGACGCTGGACATAGGCCTCCCCCAAGTGTCACCACATTGACCGGTCCCGTACGACTCACATCCAGCGGTTTCCCGCAACCTTCACCAGGTCATCGGTCCACGTAGTGGGAGGCCTTCCAACGCAACGTCTTCCGGTTCGCGGTCGCCACTCCAGAACTTTTCGGCCCCATCGGCCATCCGTTCTACGAGCAATGTGCCCTGCCCACCGCTACTTAAGTTTGGCAATTCTTCGGGCTACGTCGGTAACCTTGGTTCTCTTGCGGATGTCTTCATTTCTGATTCGATCACGCAAGGAAACTCCGAGCATAGCAATGCGATGTATGCAAAAAACTTATTATCGGGCCTCCGTACATTCGCGGTCAAAAGCCAATCTTACTACTGTTTTCACTGCGAACTTAACGTGGATGCAGACTAGCAGTAATAGCCTAGTGGTGTGACCGTTGGACTGCCAAGTCATAGGTCTCGAGTTCGAACCCGAGACACGCACCTTCGATTTTTCGGATTCTTGTGCAAATTGTATAATTATCACTTGCTTCGGTGAAGGAAAACATCGTGAGGAAATTAGCATGCCGGAGAGATATTTCTCGGAAGCATGTAAAACTAAGCCATAGGCCCATGGGCAGCACAAAAACTCTGTCACTTGATTAGGGACTAACCAGGCGAAAGAGAAAAAGGAAATGAGGATGGATGGATGTTTGTTATTCTTTTACGTAATAACTAGGTACTGGACTACGGATTTAGATGAAAGGCAAACTAATAGTTTACTACCTGGATTAACACATAGTATAATATAAATCCTGGTGGTACGACCCCGTGAAACAATAGGCGAGACGACAAAAAAAAATCTAATTAGTCCGTCACTTAGATTATCAAAAAATATTTGACACGTGTTTTTGCTTTTGTTACGTAAACCACAATTGAGGAAGATATGACGCTATTAAAAGTCTCAATACGTCACGCCTAGATATAATTTTTAAATAGTTCTGACGTCACGAGCCCCCACTCCCGAGTTTTGATGCTTTTTATCTTTGTCAATAATCATTGATTTACTAAAACAAAAAATACGTGTCCATTAATTTCCAATACTCTAACTGACGGACTAAATAGATTTGCAATTTTTTGATAATGTCGTCATGCCGATTCCCGACCTCCACACAGGTCAAAAACTTAAGTACCATTATAATCTTACTAACCACGACTCCATATAAAAGTACGTAGGTATGTAAGAACAATATCCACGGAATACTTACTTACCTCTTTCTCGGTCGAGATTTATTACGGTTCATCTGGAAGAGTTAAGTGCTACCCCAGATGTGCATTTTATTTACACACCACCCGGGCATCGGGCTACATTTGCAGAGAGAGGGTACGTAGGAAACGGTTTTTTTTGTATTTTCTTGGAGAAATTCCCCTTTCTCAGCGATTGGACTGGTTATATCTGTGGTTAAGCAGTAAGGGACATTATCTTAAGCCATAAGAGCCAAAATCGTTTGTATGCTTTTTGTCAAAACAATTGTCGTGAGAACTGACGATCCAAGCCTGCGCCAATGATGGAAAGAAATCAATGGACTAAGTATTTTTATTAGTGATGTGCCGGTCATCGTACCACGATATGACATAGTGTTGTGAGTTCTTACAATCGCACCAGTCGCATTCTATGTTTTAGCCCCATAACCCCAACAGATAAAAGCATAATTTCTATTATTAAGCAATTTTATTAGTGTAGTGCATTTGGAGACCCTTATATTAAACATTGGAGCTTAAAACATAATCATCATCAGCCTAAATGGGAGCCTGTTTCACATTTTGCCGGCAGACAATTTATTTCCTCAACCAATTTATTTCCAACTCTCAACGTCTGTTGTTTGTAAATACAGATATTTAAAGCCACGAGAATGTTCTATACTACGAATTTCTATCCTCACACTCGCAGTTTGACAGTTGTGCGACATTGACAATTATACCGAATAGACAAGTACCGTTTATAGACCTCGGTCTAAATTATGCAAGCTCTAGACATTGCTGACACTAAAAAGTGTAAATAAACCTTTTAAAAATTCCACCTCTTTTTCACGTGAATAACAATGGACATCTGAAAACTAGTTCCAAAGATGTGTGTCACTAAGGCTAGCAAGCTTGACACATTTTTGAAACTAGACCAGTTGTAAAAGAGCAAACTTGGAAAAGCAATTGAACAAAGTACTACGTACGGTAGCTCTTTGGCAATTGGCCAGATTTAAGTCTCTATTCGATTGACGGTCTCGTTGGTCTCAAGCGCGACTTCTGAACATGGAGTTTTGGGTTCGATTGCCAGGTCGGGCATAGTGTTATTGGGTTTTTCCATCAGGAATTTCTCAGCAGCATCCTCAGAATTTGGGTTTGTGCTCTGTTGGTGGCAATATGCTCGCCCCTTTTACATTGAACTTAAACATAACTGGCGAATTTTTGTCCACTATAAGGTACAGCTGTGCACCACCCTTCGAGGATTACAGCATTACTTTCATAATTTTCAAAACAACGATGAAAATACGCACCCAAAAATACACGTATCCACGCCAAATCCTGAATCACATAAACGTCACAATAGGAACATATGAAACCAATTATAACTAGCCAATGAGGCCCCAAACCGTCCCCGTCATGCATCAACACGGTGCATTAAGTATTCAGTTTCAAATCAACAATGCTTAATCAAATCATCGGCCTAGCCTTATCCCAACAATGTTGGTGTTGGCTTAGTCTAGCTGAATGCAGCTAAACACCAGTATTTTACATGGAGCGACTGACCCCATCTGACCCCCACAACTCAGTTAGTAGGTAAGACGATATCCCTTGGTAAGACTGGTTGACAGACTTTCAGGTTTCTGACTACTCGTAACGACTGTCAATAGATCTACAAATTACAGTCTCGATTTTATAATGTCATGATGGTCACCCATCTACAGACCGACTTCGGCAAGCACTGATTACCCTCGAAGTTCGATCTTGCGGCATTTATTACGTATCTAGCCACGAAGCCTCTAAATAGCTAAATTCAAATAGCCAATTGCCAAAAAGCTACGAACGCGTGCGTCGGTAGTTTGTTTATCATAACAAAACATCACGCTTGTAATCCTAGTAAGGTTAGACAGAGGTGTATCTTATAGTACACTCATATTTCGCACGTTATGTTTAAGTCCCATGTAATAGGGGGTGAGCCTAATGCCAGCAATACAACATAAAAAGACGTTACACCTAATCTACTCGACACATTCAAACTCCCTTCCCACATCAGAAAGCAATTTCAAAATTACCGACACTAAGCTTTGTAAGCGAAAAAATATTTGAAGGTCGTTCTTATTAACCTTCGCGATCGAAGACGGTTGTGACAATTTAATTTGGTTGGCAAAGTGGATTTGGCAGCAAGACTTGGCAACGTTTATAGTCTGATGTCGACAGATATTTTTTAGGCTGAAGCCACACAGGTAGGGGTAAGTTGACATGCTATATCGAGCCAATAATGGTTTTAGTATTGCAATGGGTATGGGTAACAGTTTTACCGGGTGTAAACGAATGTGAAAAGCACTCGTTCGCTCCGTCATTGCGATATTTTCTTTTGTTCTAAACTACCTAAAAACCGTTTAGTTACGGAGATATTGGGGATTCCAAGTTTTAAAGTAATTTTATGACTTTTTTACTTTATATACCTCCAACACCCCCGTACTATTCCATGCACGCCGCATCAGCACACTGGTGGAGGGCGCTACATTGAGTCCTACCGTAACACGTGATATTTTACCCCAAAAAAATATCATTTAACAGCAATAATTTTTGCGTAGAATTACTTAGCTTGATGTACAGAATTCTTGGTGGACGACTTTGTAAAGGGGCCGTTTCACCTTAAATATAAGAAGATCTCCAAGCAGCTGACACCTGGTAGCCATACACCATGATATCAGCTATGGACCCCGGGCACAAAGATGCCTCGGCAGCCGCTTCAGACTTTTGGCGGAAGGAAGAACAGGGTGTAAAGCTCTTCATCCCCCATAGAAAAGGGAGGATCCTCCGACCAGACGGGTGTTATGTCTGGTGGGCCACTGCCTGACAGTTGTTGTCGGACTCTCCTATATACTCTTAAGTCGCGGATAACTCTGCTTGCGCGATGTAGGATTTCTGACGTGTTTTGCTGTTGGTTCATCGTCTGTGTCATAGATGGCGTTGTAGTACTTTTTGTTCTATGTTGCTGTAGTACTTTTTTTAGTATCGCTACAAGACGCAGCATTTGCACCTACACTTTCCATTTTAAACCAAGCGAGTCACCCTTTACTCGCATTTTGACAGTAGTGCTAGTGAAGATACGCGCGGTCCGTGATTTTCAAAATTGGCACGATGACGAAAAATGGGCACGCGACGCACTTTCGTCGTCATGAAATTCATTAGTCTGTTTTATTTAAGTCCAGCTCATCTAAGCTATGTGTCTCCAGCCTTACACACAGTCTACGCAAATTGCTAGATTTGCTCCGTTAGGCCTTAACAGTCTTCTCTTTACCTCAATATTACGAATGCTAATTCCTTTCTTTTGATATAAGTCTACAAACTAAGATGAATTGGCATTTGTTTCCAGTTGTTCCATTGTTTTAGCCTAATTGTAAAGTTTTGTTTGGCTGTCGTCAGATTATTATATTGTGGGTGTTGATTTTGCTGGTTGCTAAAGGGCTCTGGGAGATAATCAATTTAGGTTAGGGGAGGTTTACTTATTTTTACCAACATAACATAACATCACGTCTGTTATCCCCGAGGGGGTTAGGCAGAGGTTTACCCAATTATAATACACCCAAATTTAGCCAGTTAGGTATGTTTAAGTCCCATGTAATAGGAGGTGACCCTATTACCATCAATCGGGCAGAAATCTAGACTCCGTGGCTGCTACTTAGAAAATTCCTGATGGAAAAACGCAACAACACTTCGGTCCACCTGGGAATCAAACTCGGCACTTCATGTAGTTGCACCTGCGTCCACTAGACCAACGAAGCAGTCAAATGAAATACGACTAACGAAAACCGACCTTAAAGTTAAAATAACAGATTCCATTTGTCCAGTTATTACTAAAAATAATAACATCTTTATCATAGCAAGCAATCAACAATAAATACTTCCAGGCTAAATAATTGAATTAAGTAAACTCAATTATACTTATGATTCATCTTCGTCGGTAGAAATATTGTTTTATATAATCTGTTGAGAAGCCTTTCCCTTTGTCTGTTTGTGTTTTGTTTAGAAATAATTTCTACAAGTATCTAAGCCATTACAGAATAAATTGTGCTATTAATTTAATTATAATGTTAGTGCTTTTCATCGTTTAGTACGGTTATTCTTCGCATTTACCGATGCGAAAATTGCTTGAACCGGGTAGTCAAAAGTTTATGTCTAAGCAAAAAAGCGTATCGGTCTATTAATTTTATTGCAAGTCAGTGCGTACATTTATCTAATTTGTGTGCAAGAGTGACCAAAAGCGGTCTAGGCTATTTGAATATAATTATGCAATAAAACCATTTTTTTCTCATACCGTGGCATGAAATGCGTTGCGTGCAAATTTTCAAACAAAATTAAATAAACGTCTCTTAAATACCAAACACTACGAAGATAATAATAAGAGATAATAATTATAATATGGAATCTAAGAAACCAAATACAAAAATGAATTCATAAATGCATAAAAATAAAATAATTTAATTATAATGAAAATTGTTCAAATAACTTCATAATATGACAGTTATGTCTAGATGATTCTACAATACATAAATAGTAATATAAAATACTTATACAAACACAGAGCTAATTAATTATTTATGTATGTATACATATTCATAGTTATACACCAGATTGAACACATCTAATATTTTTTAATAATATTATTGAGCTGATATTTTTAGGGTTCCGTAGCTAAATGGCAAAAAACGGAACACTTATGGATTCGTCATGTCTGTCTGCCTGTCTGTCCGTCAGTATGTCACAGCCACTTTTTTCCGAAATTATAAGAACTATGCTGTTGAAACTTGGTAAGTAGATGTATTCTGTGAACCGCATTAAGATTTTCACACAAAAATAAAAATAAAACAATAAATTTTGGGGGTTCTTAGAACTGAAACTGAAAAAACAATAAATTTTGGGGGTACTTAGAACTGAAACTCAATTTTTTTTTTCATCAAACTCTTACTTGTGGGGTATTTATGGATAGGTCTTCAAAAATGATATTGAGGTTTCTAACATCGTTTTTTTCTAAACTGAATAGTTTGCGCAAGAGACACTTCCAAAGTGGTAAAATGTCCCCCCCTCTGTAACTTCCAAAATAAGAGAATGATAAAACTAAAAAAAAAAAAAATGTACATTACCATGTAAAATTCAGCCGAAAATTGGTTTGAACGTGTGCGAGTCCGACTCGCTCTTGGCTTTTTAATAATAATATCTACTAAACGCTCTTTTTCTCTCCTAATGTTTCTGTGCCCGACAGGGTCCATACTGATCTTTTAATTTAAAACACCATATTTGTAATACATATTGCACGCAATAAATAATTGAGTATTGAGTAAACAGCGATAATAGTTGCCGAACGGAGTGTTACGATCGGCAGAAGCCCAAATATGTAAATAAAACAAATAAAACCTCTCTCTACCTGCAAAAATAAATAAAAACCGATCACTGTCCATTCCAACAGAAAACTGTAACCTCAATCTTGTCCCCAGGTACCACAACAGCAGAATGATCAACTATGACGTGGAGCGAGGCATCAACGTCACCACGGATCCGGTGCAGCGTCTCTCAGACCTGCTGATTCCGGCGGCCAGCGTGGCCCATGCTGGCAACTACACGTGCGTTCCGAACAATGCGGTTCCTGCTAGTATATACGTCCATATTTTTAACGGTGAGCACCAGTTTTTTATTTTGAAACAAGCCTTGCGTTGGACCAAAGAAAAGATGGATGGTTGGTGTGAGGAATGATATGAAGAAAGGATAATATCCCGATAAGGAAATTGTAGTAGAATGTAAGTTGTCAGGGAAGAATGGAAGCAAATAACGCGTAGCGACGACTTTATTTTGAATAGGCTTTTTTTTTCATTAGCCTTTTCTGTCCTACTACTGGGCAAAGGACACGTCCATTCCTTTCCGGCAAATAAGTCAGGAACGAGTCCAAATCGTTATGCCAGCGTTTTTGAGCCTGCCTCGGTGACGACGACCTTCTTCAGGCACCCACTGTGTGACGATTCTGGATCATCTGACCTATCCTGGCAGGGATCCCTTCTTTTTGCTTAATGTTCTTTTTCCAAATATACTATGTCATAACTGTTTTGGCATATTTTTTTTTCCATAATAATACTTTGCTAATTTTTTTTTGCCATACAGTTTATGTTGGCATAATTATCTTGAAGGCTTATTTGTTTTGGCATAAATTGAATTCGCATTATGTTACTAGGCATAATGACTATTAGCATAATAATATTTAGGCATACAATTAATATAAATACCAGAACCAAATTTGAGTTATTTTTATGTATTTATTATGAATTAAAAATTAATTAAGTTGTGCTACAAAAGTTATTTTTTTTTTTTTTGGGACAAGCCCGCCACACTGTTCCCAAACCACTGTAACTCCTGAAAGCCAGAATCAACAGTGGCGACCACCAGAAAAGCGCCGAGACAATGAAGCTCGACGAAGTCCCAGAGAATGAATTTAACTGTCTTGGATCCCGCAACGAAATTAATCAGAAAAGTATAGTGGAGGAGTAGGAAAAAAACCGTAATTTCCACTTCCCTCCATTTCAGCAGGAGACAGAACGAAACAAGGCCAATAGGCACAAAGGGACGTTTACAACTGGGATAGGCCCAGTTGCCTAGCACCACGGATAAATATTAACATTAATGGGTCCTAAGTTGTGAGCTGTTATATTTGATTCCAATAATAGGTATGGCAAAAACGCTTGAACGCACGGAAATTTGTTCTAGTTTCCACAAGGTCTGTATAGTAAATAACTCCGGATGTAACCTGTACACTATCCAACATAATGTTGCGTTCATTCTGCCAAAGACTGCACTCCCATAAAATGTGATGTGCTGATTGTTCATATTCGCAGTCAGATGTGGAACATTGACAAAAAGGCGAGTCAACAAGCTTGAAGGAAAATAATTTACTCTTAAAGTTACCATGACCGGTGAGAAATTGGGCAACACAGTGATCAACATCCAACCATGTCCTGGCCAGCCGCTCACGAACGGATGGAAAGAACTGGTGGAGGTGTCGGCCCTTGATGGAATTATCCCACCTACCTTGCCATTCAGACAAAAGTTCCTCCCAGACGTCGGTCTGTGGTTTGAATAATCTAGCAATCTTAACACGGTCACGTAGGGTTAAAAAGTCTGCGTCCGCGGTCTCACGTGCGTTATAGTACATTGCAGCCCGTCGCTGCACTTCAAGATCAACTGGAAGTACACCTGCAAGTACCGGTAAGGCTTCAGTACTAACCGTCCTATACGCTTTGCATAAGAATATCAAAGCCAAACGCTGGCTTTGAAGCAATTTACGTCGTGCCGCTCCTATGGTGGCCCTATCGGCCCAGACAGGTGCCCCGTAGCACATACACCCCAAGTAAGTAGCCCCATAAATGGTCTTTAAAGTTATAAATGACAGACCCCACGTAGATTTTGATATTCTCGTTAAGGCATAAAAGTTCTTTTTAGCTTTTTCACCGACAGTTTTTATATGATCTATGAATGAAAAATTTCTCTCTAAGACCAAACCAAGGTAGCACACGGATTGCTTTCTTTTCACGGGAACGTTATTAAATTTAATACTAGGCCACGATTTAAGATTACCTTTTAAAATTAGTTGATAAGTTTTTTGCGGTGCAAAGGTCAGACGGTTTCGATCGCCCCACTGAGATATTAATCGTAGGCAAGTATCAGCTAAATTCTCGAGACCAGCCCGAGTACTCGACTGAATGAGCAGCAGGCCGTCGTCCGCGTAACCGGTTAATGAACAGCCGGGAGGAAGGGGAATCGCGAGAAAATCATCAAAACCTAAATTCCATACATACGGAGCGATTACCGACCCCTGAGGACATCCCATGGTAAGGGACTTTGACATAGAATAATGACCGAGTTTGAGTTTCGCGGAACCATTTAAAAAGTAAGAATAAACAAGATTATATATGTTTTTATAGCAGCCACGATTCTTCAGTTTAAGTAGTAGCATCGGCCACCATGCGTTATCAAAGGCCCCGGAAATATCTAAAAAGATTCCAACCACGTACTTGTGTTCCGAGTTATTAACAATTTTTCTAACAGAAAGTGCCGCGTCTACGGTAGATTTTCCCACGGTGAAACCGAATTGGTTGTTATGAAACTTTGGCCCGTCTGGCAGCAAACGTGGAACGATAAGGCGCTCCAGGAGTTTTCCTAAAGATGGCAGTAGGGTTATGGGCCTGTACGACTTAGGGTCGTCCGGTGGCTTATCACCACTTTTTGGAATTATTCGTATAAAGCCACGTCGCCATACGCGAGGGAAAACGCCGTCCGCAATACATCGGTTGAAAACAGATAGAATGGCGTCGCCCGCTGTTTTACACGCTTCTATTATCATCCGATTAGATATTTTATCTTCACCTGATGATTTGTTAAGAGGCAGTTTCCTGACAACATTAATGAATTCGTCAATGGATGGAAGGTCTGACGCTGGTGATTCAGGTGGCACAGCAGCCCACGCTCTGATCTGTTGATGGTAGTCATTGTCATTTACCGGCGAATCATCAGGAATCAGACTATTTAATAGAACTTCGGTTGTTTCCTCAATACCGGTGGTGTGTTTATTATTGACTTTAATGTTCTGGACAAACGCCAGGTCGACTGATCGATTAGCTTTGAATTCGTGATACAAAGGAGACCACGGACCTTCTTTATCTAATTTTTCTACTATTTTTCGCAGTAAATTACCCTTGGATTTTTCCACCGATGCTCTGTAGCGGGACTTGGCAACTCTAAACGCATTTAAAGCAAAGTTGAGTGGGTCTCCGGTGACCTTTTGTTTTTTAAGCTTGTTTAAATGCCTACGCGCTCGGCGATAGCTTAGCTTAGCTTAGCTACAAAAGTTAGTGACAGAAACGAATCGCCGCAAAACCGTAGCCGTAACCTACTCCACGTAGTCTTGTCTGCCCTACCCCTAGAGTGTAATCTAAGCCCGCGTAGGCTCGCGTGGGACCGCCGGAGCCCCGTAGCGCCGGAGCCCCACAGCGCCGGAGCCGTGACAGAAACCATGCCTGCTGCATGTTGCATACTGCATGTTTGCTTGCTGCATGCATGGTGTATGCTTGTTTGCATGCTTCTTACAGGGAAAAAACTCACATATGATCACAATCAACTATGTTGATATGTGTATTACCTCCTTCAGAAGATATGGTTTTTTTTTCCAATCGTCAAAATAAACTGGTATATCCAATTAGGTTATGTCTAACGTTTTAGGAGTTAATTATTATGCTTCTTTCTTATGCCTAAAAAAAATATGCGTAAGCTGCTGTTATGCGTAAATAATGTTATGCGAAAATATAATTAGGAGTAACAAAAGTATGCTAAGTTATATTAGGTCTTAAAATTTTATGCAAATGGATAGAGAACCATCCTGGCAATGTGAAAACTATTGTCATTGTCATTTGTAAAAATCGAAGTGCAATGTTTACGGTCACTACTTACGAGTTCGAACCTTAGTAGTTACTTTTCTTTAAGTTATTTATTTGATCACTACTACTACTCTCAAAACTGTAAAAGAAAACGTTTTTTTTCTCGTTTCTTTATAAAAATGCCAAAGAACATCGAGAGTTTCAGAGCCAACAAAGTAATCTTTGATGAGAACGAAAAAAAAGCAAAAGTGATAAAACCTTGGTCCGAAGCAAACTTGGCTTCAGGCCAGGGAATCAGAAAAAAAAAGAAATTGTACTACCCGCCTCTAGACGATCAAGAATCTAGAGATTTATTTTTAAGACCTACTTACTACCTTTTCAATTAAGTAAAATTTAAAACATTTACTGCTGATGGTAACAGTAAAACTTTATGATAAAGTTAAAAACCATTTACCATTTTAATAAGTATAATCAGCCTATAATGTTCCCATTACTGGGACACGGCCTCCTCTCTATGAGACGAGAATGGTCAATGAGACATCTACCTATTAATAGCCTATTCATTCTCATAGAACTGGCCGTGTATGATTATAATAGGCTTGTGTCCTGAAAATCTAATTAGTCCGCCAGTTAGATTATCCAAAAATATTTGACACGTATTTTTTCTTTTATAACGTAAACCAAAATTGACGAAGATACGACGCTTTTAAAATTCTCAATACGTCACGCCCTGCTATAATTTTTGGTGCGTTGTGACATCACGAGCCCCGACTCCCGAGTTTTGATGCGTTTTATCTTTGTCAATATTCATTGGTCTACAAAAACAAAAATTACGTGTCCATTATTTTCCAATACTCTAACTGACGGACTAAATAGATTTGCAATTTATTGATGGTGGAAACCTTCATACCACATAATAGTACCAACTTATGCTTTGGATACAATATCTTATGATTATGTTAACATCATCATCTGCCTAGCCTTTAACCAACTATGTTGGGGTTGACTTCTAGTCTAACCAGACGCAGCTGAATACCAGTATTTTACATGGAGCGACTGCCTTTTTTACGTCCACAACCCAGTTAGTACTGTATTGTGGACGATTATACAATATATTACAAAGTACTAACTGAGTTGTTGAGGTCAGATAGGCGATTTTATCAGTTTTATGGTAGCAAATCTATTTTGCAGACCAATTTTCGTTAAATATCTTAGTGAAAAGCCTTTTTTTTTTCAAAAGTTAATAAATACAAGAGCAGCGGTCGCACAGTAAGTCGTGGGTTTGAACCCAGACAGGCGCATTACTTTGTATAATTTATTTCATCACCACTGCTCTCAAAACGGTGAAGGCAAACATCCTGAGGAAACCGGCATGTCCTAGAACCAAAAGTTCGAAGACATGTGACATCTACCAATCCGCACTGGGCCCGCGTGGTGGATTACAGCCCATTCCCTCTCATAGAGAGGAGTCCTGTGTCCCAGCAGTGGGAACATTAATAAGCTGATGATGATGATGATAAATACCCCAACTAGCAATTTTGTCTTGCGGATATGCTGATTTAAGAACTAAGGTGTTACAGCAGACTTACATGTGTCTAGACTTTGACAGTACATCTTATAAAAGCATGATTTAAGGCGTTTTGTACTAAAAGAATAAAACACTTAGTACGTGTTCTTATAGATGTATATAAAGAATCGTTGTAAGACATTTATTAGCACAGCTGTCTTACAAGTGCATTTTTAAAGAGCAGTTGCTCTTGAATATTATTTGCACTTAAAAAAACATCTTAAAAGTACAGTATTTCTTAGTAGAGTCTGCATTGAGTGTTTTATAACACTTATAACCTTAATAAACTTTTGCACAAAACTACTATAACAACCAACAAGTTGTAAGTGTGAATTGTCTTCTCTGAGTCAAATTAAAGAGAAGACGAATACTGGTAGAGCTCTATCAGAATATTTTGACTTTTAAAAGACTTGTGAACACTTTATTAAATATGTCACGGCCGAGGGTCAATAACCACTATAAATAAAATCGGCCAAGTGCGAGTTGAACTCACGTGGAGAGGGTTCTGTATAATACCAATCAATGTTTTTATTCAATTGTGGCATGTTTTTGCCTTTGGTTTGCCTGTAATCTACAAGCAATTAACTATGTTTTGTATTTTTTTCAAAATTTTGGGGTTGAAGTAGTTTCGGAAATCAGGGAATGTCATCAGAATGATGATGATGATGAAATGATCAGGAATGGTTAATTTTCGTCTTTCTTTATGAATAAAATCAAAACTATTTATTTTAAATTATTAACAAAACTATATTTGAGATCCTCATAACAAGCCCTTTCATTTAATATATTAGGTATGTGAGCAAGGTTTGCAATTTTTTTTTAAATTTCCAAATTGTCTCTCGAAAATGACCCTTATTTTCAAAAAATATTTATTTACTTTGCAAATTTGTGTTTGGGTCATAGGATTAAACCATCCTACCAAATTTCACCTGATTTGGTCCAGTAGATTCTTTGTAACCCTAAAAAGAGTTAATAAAAATATTTTAATACTAATAAACTAATATTTTAAAGAGTGCTTTACTTACACCTAACATTATACCTACCACAAAATGGAATTTGAATGCCATGGTTTACAAAGGAACCCTAAACTTATTAAATGGCTGCAAGTAGTTACCTTATGTAAGTGCTCAATAAGACCAAAAGGTTTAAAATTAACTTAGGTAGTGTGAAATAAGATAATTTAGTATTAAGCTTATCTTAGAGAAGAGTATTTGGTCTTATCAATCTCTAATGGCGTCAGTTTTTATTTTTACAATTAATTAATATTTTTACAAATTTTCTAAATACATAACTAAGTGGGCCTGTGAAAATATTTCACTTTACTCCACAAAACATTCGAAGAAATGTACACCGCAAGTTACTTAAGTTCATAGACACATAACTATCAAGCAAATAAAATAAATGATTACAAGAAATAAAAATACTAGTAATACAAATAATACATGAGTTCACAATAAAACTTTATTTTCTTTTATTTTTTCCAGCAGCTCTCGCGCACACTCTTTCGGCCGTTGTGATAAATACTCTTTTATTGAGCTTCCAGAGAACTTTATAAGTTATTTTGGTATTACAACAGCAGTAACAAGATTATTGTAAGTGTAAAGTAATCTTCAATAAGAGCGTTATAAGTTGACTCTAAGCGAGAATTCTCTTATAAAGTGCGCCTAAATCGACACTTACAGGTGTTTGTAAGTATGCTAAAAGAGTAATAAAATATAGGTCTTGGGACACTTGTAAGTTAAAATTTTGCTAGTTGGGACATATACATATGTATATAGATAACAAAGTAGAAAATAAAAAAATATACATTGTATCTAGTAAAATCAATAAAGCTCTATATTTCTCTCTCTCTCTCCTGAGGCTGCCTATCAGACTCAGGAGGTCCCTCAGATCTCTCTGCATGCTTTTCACCATTATGAACGATCCATGTGCTCCCGAGTACCTACAATTTTTTTTCAAGGTGTTGGGCAGTTCTCACAGTCGCAACCTTCGAGCTCCCAAAAACCTAATCCTTCAAATTCCCTCTCACCGAACTGGTTTTATGTCCTCTTCTTATGCTATCTCCACTATAAAACTCTGGAACGCGCTACCCCTTGGCATTAAAAAAGCTGAAAGCAAATTGGCTTTCAAAAGAGCAGTTCGGAAGTTCTATTTAAAGTCAGACTAAATTGTTTACTTTCTAGTCATTACTAGTGTCGTAGTAATTATTATAAGGTTTCTCGTACTTTGGACTATTTGCATGTATTCTAATATATATTAGTATATTTTATCATAAATATTATATGTATTTGTATGTAGGTACCCATTTATGTGTTTTTAATTGATGCTTACAAAATGGTATTTTTATTTTTTATTTTTATTGTACTCTATCACAATGCTATCCTATTTAACCCAAAGGTTGACTGGTAGAGAATGCCGTGTGGCATTAAGTCCGCCTATGTACCACCCTTGTACATGAAGTTTAAATAAATATAAAATCTTGTAATGCGTCTAATTATTTGGCCAGGAACCTAGATACATATCAAGCTAATAAAAGCGTTTTAATAAAATATATTTCGCGAAATCAATTACTTACTGTTAGCCTGTCTCATCCCACTGCTGAGCAAAGGCCTTGACCTCCAAACTTTTCAGTCCAAGGCCAATGTGGACCACTGGTCGTTGGTTTTGTCAAACTCGTCCCGCCATATCCTGCGAGGTCTCCGCATCTCCTTCTGGCTGTGTCAGGGCTCCACAACATAGTTATTTTGGCCCACAGCTCGTCAGGCATAAGGCAGACAAGGCCAACCTAGTCCCAGTCCTCAGAAATCAATTAATATTATATAAAAATAACACCAAAACAGCTACGTAGAAGGTATTAAAATGATACCCCAGCAAGGTTAAAAGAAACTGCAAAGAATAAAAAACAAGGTGAGAAAATTTCCCGCCTCCGTCGTTTCGTCGGCAACAAAAATAAGCTCTCACGAATAAATTCTAATACTTTGGCCACGGCTAATTTGAGAAGGGTCTGTATAATATAATATTAGAAAGGTCAAAATATCCTCTAAAAGTTAGAAGAGTGACAAAACGAATATACGAAAGTATTTGAGCCTGTTAAAAGGTCTAATTTAATGTGAAACATTATACGCTGTAGAGGTCAGAAAGCATTATTATCCCTTTTAAAGTAGCTAATATATTTTGCCGCTCCGAATTAGAGAAGATTATCCTTATATAGAGGTTTACTTTGGTGGCATTATAAATAATTCTTACGTACTTTAATTTCGGTTTCGTTTCTTGTGACCTATTTTTGGGTTATACAAAATCAAGCTTTGCCCATTTTGAAACTCGTTTTATTCTTGGTTAAAAGCAGCTTATTTTTGAGGGCTAATTTATGCAACCCACAGCTTTTTTGTACTGCACCCACCCTATAGTAAACTTTTTTAACTGCGTCCTACACTCCTAAAAAATCGTCTTCATAATCTTGTCTCATTGCTTTATCGAGTTGACGAAACATATTATTGCATTCTTTCCTGCCAATCGACACACTATCATTTATTTCATTCATCACCATCCAATGCAACGTCTTCCGGTTCGCGGTCACCACTACAGAACTTTTCGGCCCATCAGCCATCCGTTCTGCGAGCAATGTGCCCTGCCCACTGCCGTTTAAGTTTGGCAATTCTTTTGGCTACGTCGGTAATCTTGGTTCTCTTGATCTGTGGGGACACTTGGGGGAGGCACTTGATCCAGCAGTGGACGTCTTTCATCCATTCTTTCTTTAGTCTTCTTCTCCCTCTCTATCCATCAAGATCTACATTCATCAGTCTTTTAGTAGTCTCATACATTTTATCAATTTCAACGTCGGAACGACTCCTCATCGCATATAAAGACAGACAGTTTAACAGACCACTTTCCAACTTCCTCTAATATACTCATTTCTTAAATTCATTAGACTTTATCATCATCACCACAGCTCTTCACCACACACTTCACCCAATGCTGGGTATAGGCCTCTCTTTACTTGTGCCTAGTTCCATGCTCTTGTGCCTAAGACTTATTCATAAGTCAATATCGAAAGAGGAAATAACCAATCCATCTACATAAGCTTTATTTTCCATACTTAGAACATAAATTCTCTTCGCTAACCCAGCTTATGAGCAAGCTCCAAACTTACCTCCATCAAAGGTCCAACTATTCAATTCCAATCGCGGGAAATGGTTGAGTGAATCAAGAAGAGGCTATCCGATACTCGGACCACAGAAAAGATACGAACCGAAGTTCAGTTCCAAATCATCATCTGCTAGCCTTTTCCCAACTATGTTGGGGTCGGCTTCCAGTCTTACCGGATGCGTCTGTATTTATTATATTTTACATGGAGCGACTGTCTATCTGACCTACATAACCCAGTTAATACTGGGTAATACGATACCCATTAGTAAGACTGATTGTCAGACTTTCGAGCTACTGACTACCTTTATCGACTGACAAAGATCTACAAATGACACCCGGAAACAACGGCTTAAAGTGCTTTCCGAGGCACGGAGGAAACTTGGTATGTAATGGGTGGTCACCCATCCACAGACCAACCTAGGCAAGCGCGGCTTAACCTAAAGATCGACCCGAGCGCCTGTTATTATTTAGCCACGAGCTACTCAAGTTCAATCCCATATACCAAGTGAAAACAGGCGCACGCAAGACAGGGGTAAATCAATCAAGCAATCGCTGTACGTGACTCGTGTCTATGTGTGCGTGCATTTTCGCTTGCTGTATCAAGTTGAGCTTCTGCACCTATCTCTTATATTGTGTTCGGGCGGAGGAGAGTCAATCAGGTGCTCATTGATGCGTGAATATTTCAAACATCTCACTGGATTTACGCACTGCGCTTGGGAATTGCGTCGACGTTTTGATCTGATTTCCTGGTTTCAATTTTTAGGATTCCGTACCTCAAAAGGTAAAAAGGAACCTTTATAAGATCACTTTCTTGTCCGTCTGTCCATCTGTCTGTCCGTCTGTCACCACCAATTTTCTCAGGAACGGATGGACCTAGCAAGTTGAAATTTATACGAGATACTGAGATCTGTAGTCCCTATTAGGTTTATTAAAATCAAGGGCCTGTGTCAACATGATAAAAAGATATGGGCAAATTTAGATTTTCGCGAAAACTTGTAAGTACCAAAATAATTCACCTTGATTTTATTTTTTTTCTATTTTTCAGAATTTTGCCTTTACTTGTGCTGTAAGACCTTGCTTTTAACCAATATTGACAATTCTAGGTCAACCGGAAGTACCCTATAGGTTTTGGGTCGAACACCTATATGGTAGTTCTCGTTAACCTACAAGCACGAAATTTGGCAAAAAGCAAGGTCTTACAGCACATGTAAAGGGAAAAATATGAAAACCGTAAATATGTAGTTTAATAACAAAAAAAAAGCGCTAGGGGTCCAACAGCAAAGATAAGCTTGTCCTTTAAAAAGTTTGTACGGAACGGTGCGCGAGTCCGACTAGCTCTTGGCCGGTTTTTTTGTTTAAATAAGTGGTTTTCTCAGTGATAGATAAACACGATAAAACATAATTTTCAAAGGAAGTTAGAAGAATATTTTAGGTATAAACTAGAAATCCGTCATCCGTCAGCTGGAACAACTAATAATAGGGGCAAAGTATAACTTTGCCCGCACGAACCGCTCCTTGAGCAAAATTTAAGAACAGTACAGAGAAAACATAACTCTCCCTTGGCAGTCGGGTAATAAGTGTTAAAAGTCTGTCTCCAGCACATTACTACACACACGTCCTACTTTACTTTCTAGTTGGTGGTCTTTGAAATTGAACAGATTAAAGTGTGAATCGTAAAATCAAGAAGCCTATAGAAAACTTTCGCTGAAAATATCTAACGTTACGGTTATGAAAACTAGTGCGTACCTTTTTCAATAATTTAGTATTCGATATGCCATTGAGATATTTTTCTTCACGAATGAATTTTATGACATCGATTCACATAAAGCGATGCATAATTTATTTTAAAAAAAATCTAACAGAATTATTGTGGAAGAATTTGGGTTTCTAAATTTTATCAAAAACAAAGCATATTATGTCTACTACTATGCAGGTCCCGTATCGATAAAAGATACATAATCAAATTGATAGTGATTATCTAACTCTGATAAACAAAACAAAAATGTACGAAACTTATATTGTTACTTATGGAATATCTTCCGTGATTATTTCTTGTTTTGAGCTCCCGTACGTAACAATTTAAGTTTAGTTTTAAGCCGTGAAAGCTTAAAACTGTGTTAAAAAATGTACGGTTTACGCAAACGCAGGCAACTCCCTCGCTCTCTTTCGAATTTATAACAATGTTTGATGTGGTTTTAGGTTTAGTTGACAATTTACTTACTTACGCGAACACTGCGGATTAGCATCCAACCTACCCTAACTTGGTTGTGATCGGTACAATAAATCTGTGTGTGTTTACGCCATTAATTACTTGCCACTTCTAACTTAAACTGCAAGTGTAAGGTTCCAACTACTACGGGACCTCACACAAAATGTTTTAGATGCTAGCAGGCTGTACTCGCGTCTGGCTAACCGCTATTCAAATTTTTTGCGTCAATCTTGTACCTTGTATGACTTGTGTGATGTCTTTCTAACAAGCCTTCAACGCTTTCTGTCAGCTGAAAAAAGAACAACATCTTGACGACATAGAAAAACTCGTAAACTTGTCTAGAAAAATATTAAGCAACAAAAACAAGAACACAGGTACCAAGAAGAACAAAAAATTGATTTATCTTTTAAGCGCTCTTCGAGCGAGAACAGAATTACCGACGCTCCTGGGCCCGTTGGAGTAGCAGTATCGATGAAAACAATCACAGTGAAAACCGCTTCAGTAGCAATGAAATTAAAATTTACTTTCCAAACAATTGGAGCGGAACCTATCAAGTAGTCTTCGATACAGATAGCAGTTGTATTGACTCTTTAATATTTTGCTGCCTGCTAGATTATTGCTTTGGGAATTTCATATCTTTCTTTTATTTTCTATCTTTAGTGTACTTAGCTGTGAAAATTGCACCGGCTGTTAAAGTTTATTAAATTTATCAAAGTATGGATGATAATAGGACCTCGTGAAAGTTCGATTAAAGTTCCAAATAACTGCAACAGCATGTGCCCAAGTATGTCTTACTAGTAAGTTTATCTGCTATGAAGTTTTAGCGATACAACAGCCACACTATGTAATAAAGATGTTACATGTATCTTTTGTAAAGTTCTTTAACAAAATCCTCCGCCACGTCTGTCTGTCTGTCTGTTCGCAATAAACTCAAAATTACTGCACCGATTTTCATGCTGTTTTCACCAATGAATAGAGTGGTTCTCGAGGAAGGTTTTAGTATATAATTTATCAAGTTTTTGTATACATTAGCTAAAATATAATTATATTTGTTGGAGGTGTCGGAAAAAAATAAGCCATCTGGGAGCTTTACTTTTGGTCGCGATAACCGACATCCACGAGGGCGTAGCCGCGGGCGTCAGCTAGTATGAATATAATATTTTGATAGATGCAGATGAAATACTAGAAGTCCAAAAACAAGATGGCGATGTTGTATTGAGAATAAATATGAAAGAGGAAGGAGTTAATGATAATCTGACTGTTATAACAGAGAATGGAAAAAATAATGTGTGGCGCTGACTCTAAAGCAAGATAAGACAAAGGCAAGAAGATGATGATAATATAAAGAGTTTTATGCACATTAAACAAACCTTTTGACAAAGTATCACCAAAAACAGATCAATTTGGGCCCAACACGTTTGACCTACATAGAATTCTGTCCTCCCCAAATAGGTCCGTATAACTTTCCGAGAGCCACATTAAGATTAGAATTCCCGGTATTACTCACGTCCATGTTCCAGAAATTCCCGTCTAATTTCGGATTCATACCGTGCACCTCACCACGAGTTGATTACGCGTTGAAAACGTGAATCGAAGCTAGACTGCCTTTGAATTAAAACTGGAGATTGTCATAAATATCTGTATTGCTTTAGGGATGAAAAAATCTAGACATTGTTAATTTCATGGTTGTTAGCTCAGAATTCAATCTCAGACAGCCAATTTTAGGACGTTAATATGATCTTACCCATTATTGGAAATGTCTGGATGTTTAAAGAACTTGCCTTTTAAGTTTTTTTTTTGGTGTTTCTTCTAAGTCATGGAAGTTGAAAATAGTTTATGTGCATCTTTATTGCTTAACCAACACAATTTAATAATGTATCATTTATACGAATATTTAAATCTTTAGCATCATTTATACAAAGACTTAAAAAGTAAACCAAAGAAAAGACCAGATGGATGAATTGTGTAAGGAATGATATAAAGGAAAAAGTAGTTATTCATAGCGTGACGATTGACAGGGGACAATGGAAGAAAAAGACGTATTGCGCCGAACCCAAGTTACATGGGACAGGGTAGAAAGATGATAATGATAATTTGCTCTCACCGTACATAAACTACGAACACAAATCTCGCATAGAAAGTTAGATAAATTTTCAGTCAATTTTAGATAATAAAATGTCATTATCAAAGAAATATAGACGAGAATAATTCACAGAATCTAACAATTTCCTTGCATTTATATTAAAGACGTGAGCAAAATTTTAACTTATATTCCTTCTTTCGCAGGTGAAAACCCCGCAGCCATGCAGTCCTCGTCACCAACTTTCATCAGCCGTCTACCCAGCATTTTATTACCGACCCTCATCAGTCTAAACATGATACGGTGACAATTTCACTAGCTCATCAACTCAAATTGTACCCTACATGTAATAGCAAAATGGTTTATTTTTGCGTGGAGTGAAATTTGATAGCGGGTCGTCTGTCAAATAAATTCGAAAGGTTATTACGGGTAATGCGAGGCGTTGAGTGTACACGTGTTTTTACTTAGCTCACTCTGTTTTTATTAAAAACCTCATTTGTAAATATGTTCGTTACTTTAATATTAGCATGCGGAGTAAATAAATCATCGAGTGCTAAAACAACCAATTAATCATCGTTATTTTTAAAAGCAGCTCTTATATCAATCGAATCTTCAACTGTCTTGACTTTACCTTCTCCAAGCAAATCTTTATACACTGCTTTGCAAATTGGCTTGACTTTCAAACCCTCATTAGATTTCAACAATTTCGTCTTCCCTCTGTAATTCACCAATTCCTTGGCTTTCTCAACAGCAGGATTGTAAATTATTAGTAATTTTGGATTGGAAATTTTATCTGCCATGCCCTCATTACTAAGGATCGTGAAAGCAATCAATGAACAACTTTCTCAATATAGGTCAAAAGGTCTCCATACTTATAAATAGGTATTTATTTAATTCTGGAAACGCAATTCTTCATTCTATCGAAAGAGATTCGATTTCTATTGGTGCGTTTTTCAGTTGAAGGATATCGTTTTTTAAGAGTTTTAATCAAAGGGTAAAAAATGAAGTTGACATTGATAAAAACGATTTTAGCAACTCATTTTTAAAAAACATAAAACTTGGTCCGGTCTAGTCTTGGTGCCTGCCTCCTTGGTCTAGTGGTCGTAATTGTACCGCTCAGAATGCGGTCCTGGGTTCGATTCCCAGGTCAGCCAAAGTGCTATTGGGTTTTTTCAATGGGAATTTCTCAGTAGCAACGACGGAGTCTGGATTCGTTCCCTGTTGATGTCAACAGGCTTGCTCTCTATTACATGGGACATAAATATCAAGGCAAAGTGTAGATGTAGTTACTGAGGCATGTTTTAAATAATACTTAATCTGTGTTAGTAATATCCTGTCTTATCAAATCGAAAATGATTGATAATTGCTTTGATTGTATAACCGAAATAAATTGGCCTCTCAACATCAAACATTTTTAAACTAAATCTATCTGAAAGTATCACGCTAATCTACAATTATTGGCATAGTTTTACAATTTCTCAAAAACTTCAACATTCTAACTTTCAATAAGATATAGACTAAAGTCAAGCACAAAACAATCTTATCGACAAAAATTATTATTTTGAGTTTGTAAATTGGAATAGTAATTTTGATACGTTAGTAACAGATCGTATTCATTTGACTGTCCTCAGAAACTTTCGACCCGTTCACGACCTCGACTTGCGTCAAGCGACACACACGTGTATCCTTAGCTTGAGTACAGTAGAGTCGCCAATCGGGTCGCAGTGACTCCTATAGTCAAAGCCATCAAAGCGCTTTAACTGGAAAAAAAAATATAATTGTAACTCGCCAAAAATTCATAATTGTAAACGAAAGCTCTCGTTATCCATATTAATTGTCGCTAAATTATCATATCGCAAGCGTATCATAGTATTATGATACTGACAGGACATGTGTATACATGTCCTGTCAGTATCCCGTAGTTGCCTGTATGATACGCATTAGATAAATGATATATAGGGTGTAAAACACCTCTTAACGAAGCTGAAAGGCACTTGTTCTCCTCGTCAGTGCAATCATTTTTTTGTTCTACACTATACCTGGGAACCTTCTAGTTACGGAGATATTGGGGGTCAAAGTTCCAACTTTTTGACAAGTTTTTTTTAAATACAAGTTTTTAATGTAAGCTTTACTTTAAACACCTCCACGACCCCCGTACTATTCAATCCATGCATCAGCACAATGTTTTGAGTGCGTTACATTGAGTTATACCACAAAACATGATTTTTCACCCCAAAATAAAAAGTCGTTTCCCAGCAATAATTTTTGCGTAAAGTTACTTAGTTTGATGTACAGAATGCTTGGTTGACGGCTTCGTGATGAGGTCTTTTACACCCTGTATAGCGACAGGTAGTACTGATACTGTTGGCCTGAATCATTCCACTGCTTGGCAAAGACCTTTGCCTATGACTTTCAGATGTTTCTATCCAGAGCTAATGTGGATCAATGTGGTCGTTGGTTTTGTCCAGCTCGTCCCGCCATCTTCTACCAGGTCTGCTGCGACGCTTTGTGGCTGTGTCAGGGCTCCAAAAAGTGGCTATTTAGGCCTACAGCTCATTGGGCATGTGCCAGACGTGGCCTGTCCTACTTCAGCTTAGCAGCTTTTTGAGCAACGTCAGTAATTTGTGTTTTGGAGCGCAGTGTGGTGTTGCGTACATGGTCGGTTAGTTTGACGCCTAGAATTCTGCGCTCCATTGCACGTTGGCAAACCTTGAGTTTGGACAGTTTGTACGGGCTGCGATAAATATCGTTTACAATTGTGAGATTTTCGTACTAGGCCGAAGGTCGATCAAAACAATTTTACTCTATGCGTTGTCTTTCATTTGTTTTCTCTGCATTCACTATAGTAGCAATACGCTTGTCGTATCAGCGCAGCGTGTAGCTCATCAAACGGTAATAGCCCCAGTTGTACTAGAACACAAGTACACTAGGGACATTTTCCGTTAACAGAGGAACAAAAACCTATGTGTTGATTTTCAAAGAGACACAGGCCATCAGCTCGAATGGTAAACATGAGCAAGCGACCCAGTTCCGCTTACTAAGTGCGATTCGCTGGACAATGTACTACAATACATTGTCCAGCGAATACCCTGTGAACCCTGTACACAGGGTGGATTTCTAAACAAGATTCACTTTGAGTTAATAAAAGTTCACGTTAAGTTGTCATGAATATCCTAATTTTAAGTTTGTGTGTCATAATGAATTTGAAATATTTTAAAAACTTATTTCACGTTATGAAAACAATAACGTATTCAGTTATCCATAAGTTTTACGAAAAGTAATTTAAAGTTATTTCTTTAATTTATTTTTCCACAGTCAATGTACCGTGTAAAAAGAAATAACTTAAAACATGCCGCATCACGTCACGTGTCACCGCAAGGTGACATACGACATGACGGGTATTGTGTTGTTTAAAAAAAGAACACAAAAGAAAGCATATATAAATAAAGAAAGTTAAGTTAAAATGAATACGAAATAAATACATCCAGCTTATTATTCTGAGAAGAGAATGATCTGCTATGGACTGCATTTTCAGTAGGTAATGTAAAATGGAAAACACGAGGATAGTAATTCCTGTTAATAAACTCTTCCTGTTAATAAACTCATCCTTTATACAACAGACAATACACGTCATCTGCTTAGCATATAAATTCGTCCTATGATGGAGAGGTCTTCGAAGGCTAGTGATTACTATTTGTTGTATGGAAATACCAGTTTATGAAGACACTTTAGGTGTTGATTCACTGCATAAAAGAAAAGCTAAGGGTCTTATAATTCGTGTCGACGGCGCGTTCGTGTTCCACGCGCGCCTCAAAGAGAGTCAGCAAAAGGAAGGGGTCCGAAAGGACCGATGCCTGCCGGGGTTGCGGGACTATTCGAAAGAGATACCGTGGCCCCGGAACACAAAGGGCGATGAAGGAACATGGATGGGTTTTAGTCAGTAAAAGTCTGACACTCCCTCCTGCTCCGCCCAGAGCGGGAGAAGTCATTTGATGATTTCCCATCCGAAAAAAAAATAAAAAAAAAATAAAGGGTCTTATAATTATTTTTAAAAGGTCTAGCGTTAATTATGATACTAACGGACAGGGTATTGCTTCTGACGTTTCAATATTTGAATCAATTTTAAAGCTCGTTTATGTTAATGATGCCTAATGCTTTGAAATACTTAATCGAAGTATAAACGGCTACGCGACGCTAGGTAAAAATAAATTCTACATTCATTAATCAATACCAGCCTATTACTGTCCCACTGCTGGGCAAAGGCCTCTTCTCGTACAGAAAAGGCACGAGCATTGATCACAACACTTGCTTAAGACGGGTTGGCGATTTCAGACTTATATTAATTATAATTTCAGATTTCCCTTACCGATGTCGGTTTTGTCCAAGATAAACTTAGACAGCAGACATGAATTGAAGAAGTCACATTGGTACTTGCCCAGATTTGAATCCAAAACCTCATGAATGAGAGGCGAGGCCCCTAACCTCTAGGGCATCGGGACATTCATTTAGTACTGGCGAATCTTAGTACAATAATATTTTACGGCAAAGACCAATTTCTCTGACACCAGAATGATTGGTTACCTAGCAATAAATTGTTTAGAGATAGGTGACAAGAAGGTAGCAATATACAGACACCATTTCAATGATGAACAAGGGAAGTAACTGGACATCTTGACAGTCACATTATAACAGTGAACTTTCCAGTCAAACATTGAAATCTTATAAGAAAATCAGTACCTAGCCAGCCTACATTGCAGAGAGAAGACAGAAATTGGATAAATCTAGAACGAAAAAACATTCATACATATTATAGTCTCCGCCACAAGAGTAAGAATTAAAGGTCATTGCTCTTTCCTTAATTTCTCTGCGTACCCCAACAATACATTATGAATCGTTTTTATTAGGTAGGTACTCGAAAAAGTCAAGGATCACGACAAAGGTCGTTTCGGGACAAGTTTATGTCATAACTTCTGTTTTCGGAATTATGTATTTGAATAAATGTATGCGGGCTAGTGACCTTTAATTCTTACTTATCTGGCGTAGACTATAGACTCACACCTTTCTGGGGTAGGTCGATACTACAGAATGCCACTTGCTACGATCTTAACATACTTCTTTTGCCTCGTGCACGTTCATACATCTGGTCATCCACGCTGGTGTCCACTCCTAGCTTTGCAACTCACATCTGCCTTGTAAATCCTCTCAACATAACAAAAACTATCTAAGGATAATCTTTTCTCTTTTCAAGTAATAAACTAGCTGGTTTTAATAAAACCGGCCAGTTCCCACAAGTGTTAATAGAAAATTAATTCAAGTATTATAGCATCCCGTTCATAATCGTTTACTGCAATGCGCCTATTATAAGCCCCGTAAGTAATTTTAATGGAGCCAGTCTGTAATTCCCTTCTAAAATTGTTACAATTATTACGGCTCCAATTATTTGAAATAGGCGACCTTTTGCACAGCAATGAGACTATAGAACAGTGATCTGTCCCATTTCAATGTTCTTTACTTGCTATTTCAGATATATAAAGTTTTATGGATTGAAAGTTTCGTTAAGGTTGGAAAAGGAGACTTTGAAAACGTGAAAGGTTTCAAAATTGACAAAACCAATTGAATTTGTCGCCACGCCGTCTGAAGGTATCTTGTTGGCGTAGCAAGCGTGCTTTATTTTATTTACTATATGGTTGTATCAAACGCAAGTCATACTTGAGTAAAAATGTATAAGATTCTAATGAAACATTTTATTTGTGGTTGTTTTTATTTATCAATTTTGTATGTAAAACGGATGTGGATCCAATTTCACTAATGCGTTTTCTATTCCATACAATGTAATTTTTCATTATCGTGTTATATTTGGAGACAGTCATGCAAATAAGCAGCGGTGGCCCAGTGATGGCGGCTCCGACTTACGAACAGTGAGTCGTGGTTTCGAACCCAGGCAGGCGCATTACTTTGTGTAATTTATTTTATCACCGCTGCTTTCAAAACGGTGAAGGAAAACATCGTAAGGAAACCGGTATGTCATAGAACCAAAAAATTCGAAGACATGTGACATCTACCAATCCGCACTGGCGCCCGCGTGGTGGATTATTGCCCATTCCCTATCATAAAGAGGAGGCCTTTGTCCCAGCAGTGGGAACATTAATAGGCTGATGATGACGATGATGCAAATTGATGGTAGCCTGACTCATATTACAAATGCTAAAATTCGTGACGAGACTATCTCGGCGACTGGGCAGAGGAATTCCACGAATTCGTTATCATGGTCTAGTTTGACTGTATGAAGGATTTTTACTTGCTTTTGAATGTTGATCGTTTATTAATAAAACTTGCAAATATATTGAGAACAAAATAATAAAACAAAATCTTTTTGTTCTCAAAAAAGATCGAATCGACAATAATATAGAAGGGCCTAGATAAAACAAAAATTCTTCAAGCGAAAACGATCATGGTAATGTCAAAATTGACATAAATGAACTACCTAAAGGCCTACGCAGACCGGGACGGCATGGCAAGGGATCAAACTTTATCAATGGATATTCATTCAAACATATTGATATAGAAATACGAAATAAAATGATGCCGTGGCATCGAAGGTATTTCTATATCGATACGTTTGAATGTCCTTTGGCAAAAATTAAATCCCTTGCTGTCCCGGTCTGCGTAGGCCTTAAAAGTCAATATATTGAGAGTAGTTGTCAAAAGATGAAAGCTTCGAAAACGATTGCTACTTGTTAAAAGGATTAACACTAACGTATGAAAATATTGTTTCATATGCTCATAATAAATATGAAAACGTACGAGACTGTAAAATAATTCAATAGCTTGTTCACAATTCAGGAATGCAAACATTTAAACAATTTATTGATTTGTTTTATACAGAACTGGGCGTTGAATAACGAATTAAACCGATGCTAAAGCATTATTTTCAAACGTTCTTTAGCTTAAAAAAGCTACTCGATTTTCTAGTTTATTTTTTTTTCTTTTAATAGCTCATCTATAAGCGGTTTATCGCCAGTTATTTGCAAAACTTAAATATCTGTCCTTTCTTCTTCTTTATCGTGTGGTTAGTGCCTAACCTGGTGTCAGAGTTTTAATGTCCTAATGGGTTTCTGACTTGGCTTTACATGCCGTCGAGAAATATCTCTCAGGCATGCTGGTTTTCTTACGATGTTGTCCTTTACCGAAGCAAGTGATAATCATACAATACGCACATGAATCCAAAAAATCTGTGGTGCATGTTTTGGGTTCGAACTTGGCAGTCCGACAGTCACACCACTATCAGCTATCACTGATACAGATATGACGTCTGCTGATAACTATTGTTTAAATATTTATACAATAAGTATTATTGCACACTCAAATAAAAAACATCGTATAAACCAACAAAATTCTCCCCACAAACATCACCACCAATTCTAAAACAATCACCGCACATAGCCAAAGTTTCTATCAAAAGCACGTCTGCTGCGGAAATTCAGCTCAAAAACTTCCTCTTAGGAAAGATTCATGCCATTATCACCACACTGCGGCGAAACGGTTGTCGCAGTTTGTTATTAGCACGCAGGTGACGCCCATACCCTTCGTATAATCCCTTAGTGGCAACTTATGACACACTTGTGAAAGGATAGGGGAGGTTTGCTCTAGCCAAAACTCCTACCCTTTTACTAATAAACACAGAATAAAGTTATTCCAAGTTTAAACCTATGAAAATCGATGGTTATTCCTTTGTTATTCCTGGTATAACTTTATTCCGTGTTAAGTAAGAGGGTTATACGATAACCTTACGTAACGTTAAGACAAATGCTTCGTTTAACCTTCTCAAGAATTTCGCTCAACGCATAATATCATCGGTGTAAAAAGAGATTTTAATAGGTATTGTACTTTAATGTGCGAGGTTGATGAATGGTGTTTTGTAATGTGAAATTGTTTTTGAATTGTGCTTTGTTTTGTTGAATTATTTTTGAAATTGTGAATTGGTTTTTTTCTGAGATAAAAAAAAGCAGTTTTATGCTTGTCATCCGATTCATCAGGATTTGGTAGTATCCTTTATCAAAGTCATTCAGCAAAAAAGTATTTTTTTTAAATAAATGTCTCATTCTTTTTTTTATTTGTACGCTACAGCCATAAAATTCAGATGAAAATGTGGCCGTGGCTGCCACATTTTCATTTGAATTGCCACTTGCTAAATGTTCTAAAGTTAATTGCTCGTGGTGACTATCTCACCTCGACAATATCATAAAACGACCAACTATTCGAAACGGTTTCAACAAAATACCGTATAATTCACATTCGAATGAAATACTACAGTTTCCTCCATTCCACTGTTTTCATATACAAACGTAAAATATTATTTTATAGCCAGTTTAATTACACTAGTAAACTAAAACTTGCTGAACCATTGGTACAGAATTTACGCCCGAAGAGCAAAATGATCATTAAGGAAATACTTTTTTGTTAAGCTCCAGACTCAGTTTTGTTGAAAAAGCTCGCGAAAGCAGCCGGTAAATGATACTTGTGACTTTGAAAAATAGCAGTGACATTTTGATAAAGTAAGTACTCGATAAAGTGAGTGTCTCATTTCATTTTAATCACATTTTTTTTTTCTTTTCGTCGTGATAAACTTAATTTTTCTTTTTTGTAGCCGTTGAAACGGAGTATTTTATTTATGGAAACATTGCTCTAGACAGTCATTTATTTTGTCTGCTCACATGTTTACGTCACTGTAAAAGTTATTCGGCAATCACGGTACAATTCGATAAGATGGAAAATAACCGTTTCTGTATTTCGACAAAGAGTCTAAACTATCATTGGAGTGCACACGAATTCAACCATTTGTGAATTATGTAAATGCATTTATTCATGATTTCACACTGTTATTCATAGAATGAGTAAAATCACTGTTAAAAATAGTGCTTGTTATGTGAAATATGAGGTTTTATTTTCGTATAATATTTTGTTTCAATATTTTCTATAAGAATTGTAAATAAACTTAGTGTATTTATGTGATAAACAAGCTCATAAAATGTCTGTTAATTACTGTAAATATTATTATGTATTAGTGTTAAGTCGAGCCGCGTATAATATAAAAAATTACTGTTCATTTTTATATGTGTTTTATTTCTTTTAATTCTTCTCTTTGCACTAAACAAAGGCCTTTGAGAAATAAATTAAAAGCCCAAATGGATTCTTAAATCTTTGTGAAGGAGATTTTATTTTTCATTTGAAGTAAGTATTAACAATCCTGAAAGTGTTGAGGGGTATAAAACCTCGATAAAAAATGAACATAAATCGCAAAACCTGATTGACAGAACGATAAAAAAGAAAAAATATAATGCATTATTTCAATCGTCCGTAGCCAACGAAAAATGTAATTAGGACTTGTCAATCCAAGCCACGACAAATAACTCAAATAAACAGATTTCGACTTTCACTACAGAGGGATATTAATAGTTTTGAGTGAAAGTGAATTTGTCTGTCTAGTTTTCAATGAGTGACCTTTCTGATGTCGATCAAAAGGAATTTTAATACATTTACAGAAATTTATCTATTATTATCTGCCTAGCCCTTCCCAACAATGATAGCGTCGGCTTCCCGTCCAACCGGATGCAGCTGAATATCAGTATTTTACTTGACGCGACTGTCTATTTGACGACTGTAATATGAAACCCTGACCTGGGTTCGATTCCTGGGTCGAGCAAAGTTTTATTGGTGAATTTCTCACCAACAGCTACGGAATGTGGATGTGTGCCCGGTTGATGGCAATAGGCTCGAATCCTATTACATGGGACTTAAACATAGCAGGTGAAATGCGAGTGTACTATTAGGTACAACTCAGCTTAACCCTACGGGGATTACAGGCGTGGTGTTATGTTTTTAATGATGATAAACTCCATAGTATTGCAATCTACATTGACTTCAATAGCCCCAACTGATTTATTCCAATGCTATAAGCAATTACCAAACCAAATGCAAACGTTCTGTTTGTCGTTGCATTAATTACTACCGCTAGCCATAGAAATCGAATTGATATCAAATAGACGAGTCAATATTAAATTCAAAGGATGCCAAACCACAGAATAGTTCAGAAGGTTGGTGTGGTCTTAATAATAACAGGCACATGTCAATCGTAACGTTTGCCAAGGTCAGCCCATGGATGAGTGACCATCCATTATATAAAAGAGTTCCCTTTGTCATTCGAAAGGCATATCCGTTGGTCCCGGCTGTCTTTGTAGATATTTGACAGTCGGTACGGGTAATTAATCAGAAACCCGTAAGTCTGACAACCAGACTTACCAAGGAGTATTGTATTACCCACAAGCTGAGTTGTAGATGTCAAATAGGCTATTTAAAATACTGGTATTCAGCTGTCCTCAACATAATTGAGAAAAGACTAAGCAGTGATGTTGTTAACTCCATCCAACGCGCAAAAATACGGATATTATAAACACGTACGTACGGCGTACGGCGGCGAACTCATACAAATACCAGCCGCGAGTACTCTTGCACTCGCTGTACGTGAAGCGTGTCTATGTGTGCGTGCGGTTTCGTGTCGTTGGTATGGGCCGACCTTCTGTACTGTTCTGCCGAAGCTCTAATCGTGGAGTAGCAAGCAGGTGCTCAAATGAATATCTTGCAACTATTATTCTGATGACATCAAATGATAAATGATGTTTATTTTGCAAGTAGGTTTTTACAAACACTTTTACACGTAATTTTTTTTTAAACTAGTTAGGGCCGGTGTTTCGTACCTGACTACTCTGAAAGAAACAGCCGAAACAAACTCAGAGGTCATAGTCTCTTTTGAAGTCCAGACAATCTTGTTCAATTCACATGAGGACTATGCAGATTAGTGTCTGAGATGGTCTTTTGAAGAAAGAACCACACAGATTTGAGTGGACCTGTCCAGTCAGTGCAAGCATTTGCCGGTTATCGTGTAGCTCGACTTATAACTCAAGGAGCTCAACGAACATCGACGGGTACAAAGACGTTTGAGATTTCAAAGCTTGCAGAAAAGATTAATATTTGGTTGACTAACAAAAGGGTTTGTTTGAAGTGAATTTATTTTTCAATTAGTTCAGGCATTTGTTGGTTTAGTTCGCTACTTTTCGAGAACAATAAGAAAATCTATTAAGTTGTTAAAAAAAAAAAAAACTTTTTATTTCAAAATAACACTACATTAATTTTGGTTAAACACGATGTGTGTTTGCTTAATCTTAATTTTGAAAGATTACGTGCGAGTGAGGCGTCTCGCTTGTTTACATTAAAATATGTTGATAAAAACATTATTTATAATATTATTTATTTAATTGTGAAAGATCTGGAGGAACTTTGTATTGATCCACTGTAATATTTTATTAGTCGTTTTACGTGCAAAGTATTCTTTGATTTTAATTTAATAGTTAGTTGCTTAAGGATTCTTATTATTATTTCGGGACAAGGTCGCCCACACTATTCTCAAACCACTGCAACTCATGACAGTCTCATTGAGAGGAAATGTATTTAAGTACCTTTTTTTTTTTCGCTTGGGGTATCATCAAATGACTTCTCCCGCTCTGGGCGGAGCAGGAGGGAGTGTCAGACTTTTACTAACTAAAACCCATCCATGTTCCTTCATCGCCCTTTGTGTTCCGGGGCCACGGTATCTCTTTCGAACAGTCCCGCAACCCCGGCAATATATTAAGTACCTTGTGTTGCTTGTGTTGCCGTGTGGTATCCGGCAGAGTAGAATAGAACCAACCCATTATACTCACGGGTGTCGTATAAGGCTACTAATGTCTGAGGCAGAACACCTTGCGCCTCCGTAGACCAGAGAATGGGCAGCAGCGTTTTCTGTTAGTCTTTCATCACTGCGATCTCCAATCCGCCTGCCAAGCGTGGAGATTACGGCAATTCCTCCCATCATGGGAGAGGCTTATGTCCAGCAGTGGACGTTATGGGCTGTTGTAGTAGTTGCTATATGAATTATTTAGATTTTAAGATACTTACCGAAGTAATTATTTAAAACTAGATTAACATTATAAATTGTACAACTTCTTTATTCATGTGGAGTTTACCTATAAAGGATTGTTGCATTTATATTTTGCATGTTACTTTCAGCGTACAATCTGTGTAAACAATTTTTGGTAAACCAATAAATTAATAAATAAACTCCTGAAAGCGAAAATCAACAGTGGCGACCATCAGAAAACCGCCAAGACAACGAAGCTCCACGAAGTCTCAAAGAAACAATTTAACTGTCTTGGATACCGCGCTTGGTTCTTATTAGTAAGTTCAGGGATTGTTTGATGCTAGATTTGGTTTGATCGATCAAATACAATAAACGAGCATGCGGCACCGTCTCTTCTGATTTAACGCAACTGCCTGCACCCTTCAAGACTTAAATAAGGCAACTTAAACCCTTATTAAAGGCAAATAGCAGAGCTATCCAGGTCGTTACAGACTTGCTAGATTAAATTGAATTCGAGAAGAAGAATATACAGGGTGTAAGCAACCTCATCACGAAGCCGTCAACCAAGCATTCTGTACATCAAACTATGTAACTTAACGCAAAAATTATTGTTGGGAAACGACGTTTTGGGGTGAAGAATCATGTTTTGTGGTAAAACTCAATGTAACGCACTCAAAACATTGTGCTGATGGATGGATTGAATAGTACGGGGGTTGTGGAGGTGTTTAAAGTAAAAATCTTACATTAAAAACTTGTATTAAAAAAAACTTGTCAGAAAGTTCGAATTTTTTGACCCCCAATATCACAATCCCAATATCTAGAAGGTTTCTAGGTATGGTGTAGAACAAAAAATGATCGCAATGATGGGGAGAACAAGTGCCTTTCGGCTTCGTTAAGAGGTGTTTTACACCCTTTAGACTGTAAGTTTGAAACAAACACTCACGCTTTTATCCGATGAGGGTAGGCAGAAACCACAAATGCTATACATACCTAATGTACTTTTTTTTTTTTTATTGTTTATTAACTAAAGAACAAAACAAAATATAAACAGAGAAACATCACAAAAACCTCTATAGGTATATATCTATAGGTTTGTCCGGATGTTGAGACACTTATAATAGGTACTAAAGCAAATAATCATTGAAATCTAAGGTTAACACAGTTTATAGCAAATTGTGAGGTAGTTCGTAAGTAAAAAAGAAAGATTACAAAAAACACACACGACATCGCGTCCAAGCTTAACTAATGGAATGAAATTTAAACAGGATGATGCCTTTCAGATAGAGTTAAAGTATTGTTCGAACTTCGAATCTTACATTTGCCTTTTGCCTCTTCCACGTTCATACACGCACGCTGGTTGCGAGTACCTACTACACGCCTGACCTTTCTGAAGAACCTCACCAAAATGGTAAAAAAAAAACTCAAGTAGTCTCACAAAAAAAAAATAACAGTCACCTTGTAAACAATAAACATTGAAATTATTCAAATAAGCCATATAAAACAACTTGCCACGAAAACTAATGTTATAAATTTAATGCTAAAACTTCGTCTATAAAAGAACACATTTATCCGCACAAAAGGCCGTTACATCTCATTACTATTTCATTCTATCAGCTAGTAGCGTTGCAATTCTATTCGAGTCTACAAAAGACATGCTTTTTCAAGCTAGAAAAACTCAAAAAAAAGGAAAATATCATTTAGGTAGAAGATCCCACTCGTCCGCTATTTTAGACAGAATTTCTAATTTCACTTTAACCAAAAGAACGATGAAATGTACCAATTCAATTCAGTTTTCATTACACTGAAAAGCCTTTGATGAAGTTTCGTCGAAATAAATTCAGCTACTGCTGACTTTGTCCCTGCACAAGTATTTGGTGAAAGTCCGGAGGTGTGTCCAAGATTTTTTTTTATCTAGGATTCATTGATTTCTACTCAGTAAGGTACCAAGTCGTTACCTACCGTGTGGATGCAGTATCGGGAAGGTATAATAAATACATGAAGACTTATTAGTCCTCATTTAGGCCTCGGACACAAAGTCAGCGGGAGCGGGGAGCGGCGGCAGCGTGGCAACGCTGTACTCTGTCTCGAAGCCAGCGGGCAGACCGCACGGCGCTAGAGCAGCATAGTGTTGTGTTACGAGAAATAAGTATCTTTGTTCGCGAACGAAATGGCAGCGACGACAACATCTTTTTGATACTAATTCCTTTCTAAAGTTTGATTTACTGTCAAAAGATGATGTCATACTACAACTAAACACTACGTCAATTCATACGCGCGGGCACCGCTAGATTGGTACTCACCGCTCGTCCGCCGTTCGCTGCCCGCTGCCTGCGCCGCTGCCTCCGAGGCCAGTTCCATATAAATATATGCATTCAAATGCACTGCTCCCCGCGCCGCGCGCTGACTTTGTGTCCGAGGCCTTTTTTTTCGGATGGGAAATCATCAAATGACTTCTCCCGCTCTGGGCGGAGCAGGAGGGAGTGTCAGACTTTTACTGACTAAAACCCATCCATGTTCCTTCATTCCCCTTTAAGTGTTCGATGCTATTAAATAATTTTCACTGTACAAACTAAGGGGAGTTAAGTAGTTGTGGACATGAATAACATTAACTGTTGCTTTGATAATTAAACACGAATGCAGATATTCCATTTTATTTACTCCTAACACTCCAAAGGAGTCATCATCATCATCAGCCTATAATGTTCCCACTGCTGGGACACGGCCTCCTCTCAATGAGAGGGAATGGGCTACAATCCAGTGCGGATTGGTAGATGTCACATATCTTCGAAATTTTTGGTTCTAGGACATGCCGGTTTCCTCACGATGTTTCCCTTCACCGTTTTGATGAAATAAATTACACAAAGTAATGCGCCTGTCTGGGTTCGAACCTACGACTTACTGTTCGTAAGTCGGGGCCACCACCACTGGGCCACCGCTGCTCTAAAGACTCCTTTAGAGCCTTTGTACTTTAAAAATATTTTCACTCGACGAGTTTAACGTTTCAAAAGGATTATCCTAGAACTCATTATTAATTACTAGAAGTTTGGATGTAAAACAAGTCAAATTAAATCTACTAAGCTCTTATTTATTTTAGCTTTAGCCTCAAAGGGAATTGACCTGTCATAATCCAATTCGAATTAATTCAACGAGAAGTCAAACAAACGAGTACGGAATATGTAGAAATGGAATTTGTTGATAATATTTTGAACTGAAATAGTAGAATTATTCTGGGAATTAACTCCATTTCGAATTTTGAGGAAACCAATCTGTATATTGTATAGGAATTGATATAAATAAAAACCGGCCAAGAGCGAGTCGGAATCGCACACCGAGAGTTCCGCACGAACTTTATTGAATGAAAGGTAAATTGAGGTTTACGATTTATGACGTATTAAAAAAAAACTACTTCCTAGATCTCGTTCAAACCAATTTTTGGTGGAAGCTTACATGGTAATGTAAATCATAATTTTTTTTAGTTTTATCATTCTCTTATTTTAGAACACACATTTTACCACGTTGGAAGTGTCTCAGTCTATTCTCTCTCTATTCAGTTTAGAAAAAAAGGGAATTAGAAACCTCAATATCATTTTTGAAGACCCATCCATAGATACCCCACACGTAGATAATAACACACGTAGTAATAATAATAATTTTTTCTTTTGAGTTTCAGTTCTAAGTATAGGGAACCAAAATTTATTGTTTTTTTTTCTATTTTTGTGTTAAAATCTTAATGCGAACCGCACCGCACAGAATACATCTACTTACCAAGTTTCAACAGCATAGTTCGTATAGTTTCGGAAAAAAGTGGCTTTGACATACGGACGGACAGACAGACAGACAGACATGACGAATCCATAAGGGGGGTTTTTTGCCATTTGGCTACGGCACCCTAAAAATCGATTGCCGCGTGTACGAAGGATCATCACTTGAAAACGGCTCGACCGAGATGGCTGTTTCTTTTATTGTGCTCTTAATTGTCAGGACAGGGTTTGTATGGGAGAAAATTTCGCTATTTTTTTGTTGCTCGTCACACTTCTCATTTTCCGGTTTAGTAAGTTGCTCGGGGACAATCACTATCATCATTCTCCGACCTTATCCCAATTTATTTAGGGTCGGCACAGCATGTCTTCGTCCTCCATACTTCTCTATTACTCGGCACCTCCTTTCTTGTCATATCATCCATCACACATTCCATTTAACGTTTCTTTGGTCTTCCCCTACTTTTATAGCAGCAAGTTTAAAAAAAAAAACCGGCCAAGTGCGAGTCGGACTCGCGCACGAAGCGTTCCGTACCGTTATCTGAAAAAAAAAAACACGTTTGTTGTTTATGAGCCCCACTTTAATATTTATTTTATTCTGATTTATCTAAGTATTTGTTGTTACCTATACCGGCAACAGAAATACATATAGGTACCCATATCCATCAAATCAATTTCCCAGAAAATCCGCAATTAAGTTACTGCGTAACATAAGGATTTTCGAGGAAATTACTCTTGAATTGCTTCGTAGGTTGGGAAAATTCGTTTGTTCAACAACGAAGGTAACCAACACAACAATGCGTTCAGGGCAGTGTTGGGGCTGCCTCGCTTCTTTAGCGCCTCGGGCATGTTTGCGGAAGCGCGCACCGACTGTTTCCACGTCACCATGCGCAAGCGGTGCGCGTCCTTGGTGCTAAGCGGGCTAGCTCCAACACTGTCCTGGCGATGGTTGCTCAGCGACTGGATTGCCCCTACGTTAGGCATTGTTGCAGTAGGCATATTGCTGGTGTTTGATTTGCCATTTTATATAGCTTTTGTGTTTTATATTATAATTTTCGCTTCTGACATAACTTAATTTATTTAATTCATTGTCATATTTAATTATTTTATATTTCGTTTAGTTTTAGAGTTATTTTAATTTGCTTTATACTTGTGACATTAATTTATTTGATCTGACATGAGTATTGGTGTCTCATATTATATGTCGTGTAACCTAATTACGTTTATCTATTGCACGAATATTGAAGCTTGTTAAATTGACAAAAGTGTATATTAATAACATGCACATAGGGCATTAAGTCCGCCCCTGTACTTTGTGTTTGAAGTGATAAATATATTATTGTTTTTGCTATGGGTGACAATGACCTGAAATAAATGTTTTTTTTTTTTATTGTTGAAATGTCAAAATGAAAGGCATTGCTATTGTAAGTGTGTCATGGGTAATCAGAGGTACTAGACTAGATTAGATAAAAATGGAAAAATAAAAAACTGTTTTGCAAAAAATAAAACCGACTCAAAAACACAAAAAAGTGAAAAATTTACTTTTGCTTCAGTAGTCGTTGGCAAAAAATAAACAGAATCGAACAAACAAAAAGTTTTTGCAATCATAATGTTAAAGAATGCACCCATGAACGACACGAAACGACGACGAACGGCACACGATGATTTTATACGTTTTGTATTTTCAGTACAAAAACGTATAAAATCATCGTCTGCCTACGATGATTTTATACGTTTGCATACGATGATTTTATACGTTTTTGTATTTTTTAATACAAAAACGTATAAAATCATCGTCTGCCTAGCCTTTTCCTAACTATGTTGGGATCGGCTTCCAGTCTAACCGGATGCAGCTGAATACCAGTACACTTCACATGGAGTGACTGCCTATCTGACCTCCACAACCCAGTTAGTACTGGGTAATACGATACCCCTAGTCTAGTCAAACTTCTAGGCCACTGACTACCTGTAACGACGGCCAAAGATCCTACATATTAGAGCCGAGACCTTAAAGACCTTAAAGTGCTTTCTGAGGCACGGAAACTTGGTATGTAAAGGGTGGTCACCCATTCACGTAGGTACCAATCTAGGCAACCACGGCTTAACTTATAGATCGACCCGAGAGGCTGTTTTTATAAAAAGTAAATAAATACCTTTTCTTCCTTTCTTCTTTTCTTTCATTATTTATCCACGAACTCCTAAACAACGTATAAAGTAAAGTATAGAAAATCAAAAGCCACATGCCTGTAATTTCACCAGCGCTCAAACCCCTTCAACTGAAACACAACAACGCCACTTGGCGACAGAAATCGACAAAGCTATAATAATTTCCTTAGCAACCATCTCTATTGCTACAAAATAGGAAAGACTATTTTCTCCCATTAAATTTCAGTACCAGTTTCCACTTATCTTAATAATGTCAAATGCTTCACAGACGAGGAGATGAGCGTGCTAATAAGATAAGAAGACGAGCGTAACACAAAATAGGTAAGTACAGAAGGCTGGCTTTTTCCAACAAACGAAAACCTACATAAACATACGAAACGAGGAAGCGAGTTGCCATCGACTATTTTTAAGCGACCTCTGAAAAGGAGAAGGTTCTTCATTAAGCTGTTTGTTTTCAATTTTTGTTATCTCATATATCAAGAGACATCATGACAATATCATGACTCATGACTCTCTTGGTCAAGAGTATATCCTTCTAAAATTAAAAAAAAAACTTCACGATTACTTGTTTGATTTACGTGATTCTTTTGATTTGGTAGAGGAAGCTTGCGCGGTGATCCCATATATTTTTTTATTAACTTTACTTGGGTAGTTTATTAGTTATCTTCTATAATACATATATTTTCTTCTATGTCTAGGTGGTTATAATCTGGTAATAACTTTTAGTAACAATGGAAGATGAATACTCGAATCCGCTGGATGCGAGTCGCACGGGACCGGTCAATGTGGCGACACTTGGGGAGGCCTATGTCCAGCAGTGGACGTCTTTCGGCTGAAATGATGATGATGATGATGAATACTCGGCGAGAATTTGAGTGAGATACCATGATACCACAACTAAAAAGCCTGAAAAAAACCTTTTACAAGGTCAAGAAACGAAAGAAATGTTGGTCCAGAGTCAGTTAAAGAGTACATTAACAGTTGATTGCGGCCTGTCCACAGCAAAGAACTTTCTCTTCCGCAGTTTCTAGTTTGTGAAAAGAACAAACTCGACGAAGCTCGTTTGGCAGGCAGAACGCACGCTGCGAGACTCGCTTGGGCTCAAAAACCCAGTGACATTACCGTCGGCGTCGTTGTTCTCTGTTACTAACTCTACTCGATCTTCATTAAACGTCAACGGTAAGACAGCTCCATAGGCGGGGTATGTATGACAATCGCAAACAAATGCCGGTCGCAGTACATACAGCGTGTCTATGTGTGCGTGCGTTTTCGCTCGTTGTAAGGAGCTGACCTTCTTAAACTGCCTACTATGTGGCAGGATAGAGTTTGATTAATTGTTTGGTATAATAAAAGAGTGCGCGTGTGTTAGAACTGTCTGGTGGTGAATGCAACGGTGGGTTCTTGACTCGGGAGATATTTATTTGGTAAAGAGAACAAGTTATTTTCTTATTTATATTTTTCCAGGTAATTATGCTAAATATGAGCATCATTTGCTTAAAACCTTTTCTGACTATATTGGGGTCGGCTTCCAGTATAACTAGATGCAGCTGAATACCAGTATTTTACATGGAGCGACTGCCTATCTTCTGACCTCCACAATCCCGCTAGTACTGGGTAATACGATGCCCTTTGGCAAGACTGGTTGTCACACCTTCGTGCCACTGACTACTTAACGACTGTCAAAGATTTACAATTGACAGTCGGGACTTAACGTACTTTCCGAGGCACGGGAGAAACTCGGTATATAATGGGTGGTCACCCATCCGTCATTTGATACATCTTCAGTTGACATACTGTCATACAATTATAAATATTGATAGATTGAGAGTGAGAGGGAAGAGATTGAAAAAATAAATATTTTAAATATTTTGGGTGAGAAACGATTAGAAAACAACACGGCAAAAAAATCACGTTAGTTGTATGGGAGCCCCCCTTAAATATTTATTTTATTCTGTTTTTAGTATTTGTTGTTATAGCGGCAACAGAAATACATCATCTGTGAAAATTTCAACTGTCTAGCTATCACGGTACATGCGATACAGCCTGGTGACAGACAGACGGACAGACGGACAGACGTACAGACGGACAGGCAGACAGTGGAGTCTTAGTAATAGAGTCCCGTTTTTACCCTTTGGGTACGGAACCCTAAAATGGAGTGAATAACAGCAACAATAAGAAGAAAACGCATAGCACCGACCCCAAATAACATGGTACAAGAGCAAGAAAATGATAAGTTAGACATACCAAACTTACTGACATCGATAAATTTAATGTTCCCACAACTGTACAAACAATTATTACAGAGGAATTTCAACCATCAGAACAATTTAATTATATGTATAGTTAGGTTATTATTGCAACAAAATGTCATGTGTGCGTAATAACTGTCAACGGACTCGTGTTGTGGTTTGAATCCAGTACGCTCTGTGTTTTGTTGATAGCTATTATAACTATTATTATCATGTATTATGGTACCTATGTTAATGTAATTAAAGCTGCAATTCAGTCAATTTATTATTATTTTGTTCAGTGACGTAAATTGTATGTTTTAATTTGTGTGAGTTTTGGAGGAGCTCGTGGCTAAATAATAACAGCCGCTCGGGTCGATCTTGAGGTTAAGCGGTGCTTGCCTAGGTTGTCTGTGGATGGGTGACCACCCTTACATACCGAGTTTCCTCCGTGCCTCGGAAAGCACGTTAAGCAGTTGGTCCCGGCTGTCAATTAAAGATCTTTGACAGTCGTTACAGGTAGTCAGTGGCCCAAAAAGTCTGATAACTAGTCTTACCAAGGGGTATCGTATTACCCAGTACTAACTGGGTTGTGGAGGTCAGATAGGCAGTCGCTCCATGTAAAATACTGGTATTCAGCTGCATCCGGTTAGACTGGAGGCCGACCCCAACATAGTTGGGAAAAGGCTAGGCAGATCACGATCAATTTGTGTGCAGTTTTGTGATAAAATGCTTTTGAAAATACGCTCACTGAATCCGCATAACCCTCGTATACGTATCTGGTAATTGAAATTCTTTAGAAGTATGGGGAAGGGTGTGAAACGGAAGAGAAGATCCTCCGACCAGACAGGTGTTGTGTCTGGTAAGCTACACTGCTCTACGGCAGACGATATACCTACGATATTTTTGCAGAAACTCTGGCTACGCGATGCATGATTTAAGTTTTTATATGGTGTTGTAAATGCCACTGTTTGTATGTAGCATCGCGTTATTTAAAAACTTATTGTGCAGCGTTTTTCATCGTCAATCTTTTCTCCATTGCTGGGCATCATTTGCCTAGCCTTTTCCCAACTATGCTGGGGTCGGCTTCCAGTCTAACCAAATGCAGCTGAATGCCAGTATTTTACATGAAACGACTGCCTATCTAACCTCCACAATCCAGTTAATACTGGGCAATACGGCACTCTTCTTTGCTGGACTAAAAAACGAAATTGACAAAAATACCAGTAAAGCAAGAAAACCGCTTTATAATTTTTATTATTATTTACGCGTTTCTAACTGCCTTGTAATTTTATTCCTTTAGTAGTTAGGGCTGGCTATATTTTAAAATCTGAGCAGGGATCCATCAATTACAATAAAAAAAAACATACAGTTACATAACTTACCGTTATAAAAACTAAAACTTACCATAGATAACTTTCTTCTCTCTCAAAATTATGTAGATACTGAAAATATATTAAAAAGTATAAAATAAAAGCCACTCAGCCATTCATAAACGCAAACAAATACACACACATACACACACTCACACACGTACACATACACACCCACACCACACTCACACGCTCACTCACACAATCTGTTCTTACACACACGCACGATACTAATAAACAAATTAATAATTTGTAATACTTACATTTGCATTTGCACCGCACCGCACTTGTAATGCCCAGTTGCACTTGTCTTGTATCTTGCCACTAAGTTAGACCAATTAAGGTACAATGATTGTAAATAGGTTTAAGCCTTGAACAAATCAATATTGTTCATTGATTGTTTAATACGTTTGGTTTAATACTTTACACACACATACATGGCCTTTCGAGAGTCAAAAACATTTCTTCCCTTCCGTTGGTATGTAATAATAATACCATGCCAGTTTCATAAACTGGTCTCAAATAAAAAGATACCTCCTCAGTAATACACCGGGTTCTAAAATGCACTCGAAGGATGAAAGGAATCTACGGTAGGTACTTATATTTGTAGTATTGTTTATTTATTTTTGTTCCTCTTCCTCCATACTTTGATCTTCGTTGCTAGGTAACACCGTTGTAATAGGTATGAGTTTTTAGGGTTCCGTACGAAAATTATAAAATTGGAACCCGGAAACGGATGGCCAAACGGATAGTATAACGTTGTCGCAAGCCTTCTGTCGCTTGTCGTAGGCCTGCTGTCGCTTTCAACGTACTGATAAGCTTATTATCATTTTCAAAGATAAAGTTTGATTGTGACCAATACCTAAGTCGTATATTGGGCGCAATGTAACAATTATTTAGGGTAAAAAATCCCCTTTTACAGTAGGACTCAATGTAACGCACTCTAAACATTGTGCTGTTGCTGGATGCATTGTCTATAAAGCAAAATTTAGAACATTAAAAACTTGTGAAAAAGTTCGAACTTTGGCCCTTCAATATCTCCGTAACTAGTCAGAGGGTTCCCAAGTTTGGTCTAGAACAAAAAGCAATGACGGGGAAAAACTACCTTTTGGCTTCTGAACTTTAACACCCATAAGACGATTCGTATACTTATAAAATGAGGAAATTAAGTTTTGGTAGTTATATTAATCTCTTCGTACTGTTACCGACCCCAACATAATGACGATGAACTACAGAACCCTTGGTTACTTAGTGACTTTTTTTTTGGTTATTTGATATTCAAACATTACTTCGTTTCATTGTGGATTGGTTCCCGGTGTGTTCTTTGATTTTGTTTTGTCCATCAATCCAATGTTTCGCTCCGGTGAGGATGACGCGACATCTTTTGTTTTATGAGACTTGAGGAAGAGGATCTGTTATACGTTTCGGATAGCTGTTTTTTTTTTCTTTTTATTTAAACTGCCAGCTTTTGATTCTTAGGTAGGTTAAAAAAAAGGTTAATGTCATAAAATGACCTATGTCATGTAACTTGCCAGTTGTCAGTTTGCGGGCTTTTTATTTAGGTATTTTTTGTTAGAACTGACTTGAAGATAACTTTATTCTATGAAGTTTTGCCACTGACTACCTGTAACGACTGTCATAGATCTACAAATGACAGTCGGGACCAACGGCATAACGTGCTTTCCGAGGCACGGAGGAAAGTCGATATGCAATGGTGTTCACCCATCCACAGACCAACCGAAAATTTAAAAAAAAAACTGCTGTTTCCTACAAAAGTGCTGCAATACCTACCTGGTCATTAAATACATATTACATAATATACTTATTCATATTGACCATGTAGGAATTACAATTGTAAGACACGGCAGATAAATAAAAAAATAAAATAAAATACCAATGAATAATTTCTATGTCCGAGGTTTCAGAATGACGTGACGTAATGAATACGTGGTAACCGATTGTGCATCGGAGAATACAAAATAAATCAAACCGGTTAAAAACTCTTAATAAGCTACTGGTCACGGCTCCCTGTTTGTTCACAATCTGTTTTAGTACCTACAGTTCATTCTTATTGGCTCATTTCACCTAAACCATCTATAAAAAACCGGCCAAGTGGCGGACTCACGCACGAAAGGTTCCGTACCATTATCTATACCTACAACATTAGACAAAACGGCAAAAAAATCACGTTTGTTGTATGGGAGCTCCCCTTAAATATTTATTTTATTTTAATTTAATTATTTATTTTTAAAGTGCTTATTACAAGTAAATATTTTGTGAATATTTCAAGCGTCTACCTGTTGCCGTTATTAATATCCAGCAAAAATACGGCACAAAAAAAAACACTTTTGTTGTATGTGAGCCCCCCTTAAACATTAATTTTATTCTGTTTGTTATTATAGCGGGAACAGAAATATACATTCTGTCAAAATTTCAACTGTCTACCTATCACGCCCAGCGGCGTGCAGTCGTCCACCAGGGTGGGCAGGCCACGAAATAAAGATAGCAAAAAAAAAAACGCGCAACTCCACAACGTCTGTCGCTCTACAAAATTATGATGGCCCTCAAAGTAGTCACATTTATTGATTTATAATATTTGAAAATAAGCCTGTAAAAACAAAAGTTATAAATACAAGAAGTAAAGAACTCACCACATTATTCAAGGTTTAACTCACGATTTTCTAACGATGCAAACAGAAGAAAGATTCGGCTACCTCTAATATCTTATCCAAGTGAGTGGGTGATAGTTACAGAACACGTCAGTTAATTACCATATATTATTTTTAGATTAATTCTCGTAATTCGGGTACAAATCTACCTTTAGACACAACTTGAAGCTTGTCATTATACGATAATAGAGAAAACTTATTGCCTTTAACTTCTAACAAACACACATTATCAGCACAAACTTCACAAGTAAACACCATTGTTAGGTGAATAAACAATCAATACACAACAAAATTAATATTTTTACACTGCTGTTACTGTTAAATGTACGTTTTTTGTTTCAAAACAAATGTGTAAATAACTTAATATGTTAAAATTAAAACGTTCAAGATCGCGATATAAATTGCTTGTCACAATGAAACAATAATGGCTTCCTTCAGAAAAATATAATTTCTAATTTGTCGATGGATAAATACGACCAAATAAAATTGCATCATTTTCATATCGAGTTGCTTCACAACAGTGATCAACAAAATTTTGCAGGATAATACGAAATTCCACTAATTTATATTTAATTTGGAAAGGAACCGGAACCAACCCTGCTTAGTGCATTGCTGCACGGTAGCCCGCGAAATTCAAATTTCCTCACGTTTTTTGCAATTTGCAGGCCAGTGCTAGGTTGTATGTTGATGATTATATGATTTGCGGCTGTAAGACGTATGTAGTCATATTTTAGTCAACATACAACATAGCACTGGCCTGCAAATTGCAAAAAACGTAAGGAAATTTGAATTTCGCGGGCTAAAGAACATCCACCTTGAATCCTGGCCTTGTGTTGTAGCAGCCGATCATAGCCCAGCTACACTCGCAGGAGTTACCGCCCAAAAATGGCTGCAAACTATACATGTGTGCGGTTCATACACACAAAAATATGCACCAATGTGCCGCTGTGTGCGTAAATTTATCAATGGGATTAAGGCGATTAGACTGCTTGCCTATAAGATGCGTCCGGCGGGTGAGCGTCGAGCTTCGTAGCAACTTCCAGTACAGTGTTAGTTACGTAACACGGGCGCGAAAAATTGCTATAAGTATTCGAACAGGAGTTAGAACTTTTGTTTAATATTTTGTACAAAGTGTTATTTTATTACATAGTTCATTAGTTATAATAATTGCCCCAGTTGGTAGGGTAGGCTTTGTCTAATTGCCTCTTCGTTGCGCACGCCCATGAATCACGCCGCTGTATATCATGAATGATCATGATATACAGCCCGGTGACAGAAAGACGGACGGACAACGGAGGCTTCTGTAATATGATTTCCCGTTGGTTACCCTTAGGGTACGGAACCCTAAAAGACTGAAAAGACCAACCAACACGCAACTAACCATAATACGCAAAAAATAAAACTCGACCCGATATTAAACAAGTTTTTAAAGCGTGTTTTTCTCCGACAAACAACCTTTGAGACTATACAACCCTTGGTAGTACATAGAAGCGATATTTAGTCCTTATAGGTAGGTACAGGGGGCTTTTGTTATCAAAGTGTATTACCTACAGTGACCGTAAAGTTAAGCACAGAAGGACCATTTTGCAATGACGTTAAAAGTTTTAAGAAGATTTTTGTGTTCTCTTTTAGTTTAAACAGAGGGAAGTGGTGGAAAGCTGGAACATTGAGAGCTGACTTGAGTGCAGCAATTAAATAACAGTATATCACGCCTGTAATCCCCGAAGAGTTGGGCAGAAGTTTACCATTAGTATGTACACTCACATTTCGCCAGTTATGTTAAGCACCATGTAAAAGGGGGCGTGCCTATTACCATCAACCGGGCACACATCCAGAATCCGGGGCTGTTACTGAGAAATTCCTATTGTAAAAACGCAATAGCAGTTTGCCCGACCTGGAAATTGAACCCAGGACCTCATGTCTCAGTCGCGCTTGCGAAAAAGACGAAGACGTAACTAAGTGGCAGTAGAGTTTATATTTTGTTTCGGGGGTGTTTTTAATTTTTACTTTTATTTTGTCCTTTTTAAAGTAGGTTTAAATATTAGGAAGGTATGTATAGTGATTCGTTAGTTGAGTTAGTAACTTAGTTAGGTACTAGGTATCATAATTGTTTTAATTTACACGATTAATTTAAGGTAGTCAGATTCCCTCATTAAAGAGCTGATGATCTTCAAACGGCTGAACAGATTTTCATTAAACATGGCTAAGAACACTCGGGATAAAATTATCTATGACACAAAAAACCTAATCGAAAATCGGTTCATCCGTTTGGGAGCTACGATACCACAGACAGATACACAGACAGACACGTTAAACTTAAAACACCCCTTTTTTTTGGTCAGGGGTTAATATACTGCTATTCAGCAGACTGTATCTGGTTAGACTGGAAGCCCCCGAATGAATTGAGATAAGGACTATGATAATGATGAGACATGGTATCGATAGAATAGAATAAAGTTTTTATTTCAGACTGGAATCCGGGTTAGTAACAATACGTTCTAGTGTTAGTAGGTTACAGACACAGATAAAAATATACAATCAAAATTCAGCGCCTCCATCGATCAACATCAACATTGGAAAATCCCACCAATCTGCGAACACACAGCGAATACTGTTGGTGCTGCCACGAACACGAGTCATCAGGGATTCACATCTATTCCTAATAATGGCGGCAAAACCATCAATATTAATCAATCAATTATACTCTGTTTTCTACTATGACTCTATAAAGCCTATCAGTGTTTTTGAACGCTTTAAATTCGGTCTAAGAATCTTAGTCGTCTCCATGGGTCCTTACGATTCCGTGCTGACGATAAACCAGGCAGCCTGCGACGTCAAATGCCACGAGGACGCGCCGCTGACGTTAAGCACTTGGCAGATTAATATGAATGAGCTCTCCTTGGGATACTACTACGAGTGGTGCTTACGTGACTTGAAATGATTTGATTTGATGTACAGCGTTGGGTAAGGGTTCTGTTCACCTACTGCAGTTGGTATCGTTGCTTGATAATACGGCTGTAAATGGTGTAAAAAACAGCCTTAACGAAGCCAAAAGGCACGTGTTCTCCACGTCATTCTATGCTATACCTAGGGAAACTTCTTGTTACGCAGGTATTGAAGGTCAAATTTTTCTTTTTTAAATACAAATTTAGAATGGAACATAATTTTAAATGCCTCCATGACCCCTGTACTATTCAATGCATCCATCAGCACAATGATTTGAGTGCGTTACATTGAGCGCTACCGTAAACCGTGATTTTTTATACCAATAGAAAAAATCGTTTTCCAGCAATCATTTTTGGGTAGAGACTGACAGACTGAAAAAAATAAAGGAAGTAATAAGAGGTGCGACAGTAAGACCTTAAACCTCTCTGGTCCTACTGCATCTTTCTGTCTAATACCCTAACCTATATCGTATAGGTACTTGTTTGTCTTAAGGGCTACCAACAAGGCTACCGTGATTGAGTTAGTCCGGTTATCGCCAGCGTTATATCTAAATATTGTACGCAAACAACGTTAATGAAGAGATGTATTCAATTTCTTTGAGGAGAGGAATATAAATCTGGTTTGCAGACTTGATTATTCTTGTTAATGTGAGTGCCATGGAGCCAGTTTATTGTGTTAGTATGTTTTTGACTTAACAAGCTTGTCATACACACAAGTTTCTGATTGGCGTATTTTCGGTGCATATAAGCTCGTTTTTTAGAAGCGCCTGACTTTTACCAAACTTGCAACTGATACGAGCGTTGACGCTCATATAAGCACGTATACTAACATTATTACTATTGACTGAAGCCACCGGATAGCCGTGTGGTATCCGGCAGAGTAGAATAGAACCAACCCATTACACTCACGGGTGTCGTATAAGGCGACTAATGTCTGAGGCAGAACACCTTGCGCCTCCGTAGACCAGAGAATGGGCAGCAGCGTTTTCTGTTAGTCTTTCATCACTGCGATCTCCAATCCGCCTGCCAAGCGTGGAGATTACGGCAAATTCCTCCCATAATGGGAGAGGCTTATGTCCAGCAGTGGACGTTATGGGCTGTTTTAGTAAGCCACCGCTACTGGTTTGAACACGAAATAAGCGCGTGTACGAAATACAGCTATATCAAATTACAAGACACAAAAAAAAAATAGCTATTAAAATTACAAGAAACATGCCCAAAACATGAATGAAATGCCAATTTTAACTATGCTTTATGTTCAAAATACAGGCAAGCAATATGCAAATAAAATATGTATTTGTTTGCAATATGTATTTGCATAAGATCGTGTCCTGCGTGTCCTGTTGCTTGTTCGTTACAAGAACTGATGGACGCTACTGAAGGCGCCAAGCTCGTAGCTCAGTTCTGGGTCACACTGGTAAAAGCCATTAAAACTACCATTTATATTACCATCGACACGCCAAGGGGAAGATTCCAGTAATACGTTCCCGTGGATAATTTCAGACCGACACACGGATAAAGATGCGGCCAAATGTTACTTATAGCATGTCTCATCATGGTTTCAGACTACTGACATTGTCTGAAGTTTCAATCGCTACCTATAACAAAGATTTCTCAGAATATTGTAGAAATAGGTTATCCTTCAACTTTACCCTAAATTCTTGTTACATAGCAGCTTTCGTATTTTATTACATTTTCAAGGAAATGTTTCATTGTGATCATGTTGTTTTATATTACGAGTATCTTCTATCTGCCAGTTTTGAGCTGTTCCAAAAAAGACTGGCTACTGAAATTTTGGTTTTGATCCTTGAGATTATTGGATATTTTGACGACCCGAATGGCGTAGCAGTAGTTAGGCTGCCTTACGTTCTTAAGGTCCCGGGTTTGAATCCCAGTAGGAGCAAATGTTTGTGTGATGAACATAGACGTTTGTTTCCTAGTCATGGATGTTTATATGTATAATAAGTATGTATTTACAAACAAAAAGTATCTATGTAGTATACCAACTATCTGGTGTTCACGACACAAGCCTCGTTGCTTAGTGTGGCACTAGATGGTGCTGTGTGTTAATGTCCAGCGATATTTATTTATTTTTATCTTTGACAATCGTTATAGGTTGTCAATGTTAGTCAGTCTTACCAAGGGGTATCGTATAACCCAGTACTAACTGGATCATGGAAGTCAGATAGGCAGTCGCTCCATGTAAAATTCTGGTACTCAGTAGCATCCGATTAGAGTGGAAGCCGAAACACAATCTTAGGCAGATAATGCTACCTGATCACCCATTACATAGCTACATCAAAGCACGTTCAGCCGGTGGTCCCAGCTGTAATTTGTAGATCTTTGACAGACGTTACAGGTAGTCTGTGGCCCGATTGTCTGACAATCAGATTTACCAAAGAGTATCGTATTACGCAGTACCAACTGGGTGTTGGAGGTCCGATAGACAGTCGGTCCATGTAAAATAGTGGTATTCGGCTGCTTCCAGTAGGACTGGAAACTGACCCCAAGAAAAGGCTAGACAAATGATGATACTTGAGCTATCTTAAAATTGCTACTTTTGATTTATTTCTTATTTATTTATTTAGTACAGCTTAAACCATTAACACTAAATTAAATAATCCTTTAACTCGGTCTTCTCACAGAACCATTATAAAACATAGCATAACATCACGTCTGTAATACCTGAAGTTTTAGGCACTCCGTGACTGCTATTGAGAAATTCCTAATGGAAAAACCCAATGTCGATTTGCCCGACCCGGTAATCGAACCCAGGACCTCATGTTCAGCAGTCACGATTGCGACCACGAGACCAAAGAAGGCAGTGTTATAACTTATAACTTTAATTTGTCTATAATAGTTGAACTGTGTCACCTTATACTGTTACTACAATAGGGTTGATGACAAAAAAAAACGAACTAGTCCGTCAGATTGATTTCCAAAAGATATTGGACATAATTTTTTTTTTTCACGTCACCAAGAAATGAAGGCACTGTACAGTGCGTCGAAAATTCGTGTAACGTCACATTTGTGAATTGTTTTTACTCAAATGTCACGTCACAACTTCACAAGCCCCCCACTCATGATCTTTGACACGTTTTATCTTCGTAAATTTTTATAAATTTACTATAACAAAAAACACGCATTCAATATTTTTCGATAATCCAACTGACGAACTAAACAGAATCATATTTTTTTTAGTCTGTCATCATCCTTATTTTAATGTCATTGAGGTGTACCTAAACATTCTGATCGTTGAGTTCTGAAAGTTGTGTGGGGAGTCGGTTTTTCCATCAGGTATTACTTTAGAAAAAAATACAGCAACAAGTTTTTCATTCCATGTTAGGAATGAAAAACTTAAACATTTAATTAAACATTTTAAAACACGCGATAATATCCGTGATTTTCTTTTGTTTCTATGAGCTCCCGATATTAAAAAACCGTGAAAGTCTATGTGCTCGGCCAGACTGCAAACGCGGGTGCGCTGCGGGCGCGGTGCGATGAGTTCAAACATATGAACTTCATTGGAGTGTCCATAGTGGGCACGCGGGTGCGGGCTGCGGCGCGGGCTATTTTAGTTTAGAAATCATCAAATGACTCTGGCTCTTACTGACTAAAACCCATCCATGTTCCTTCTTTGCCTTTTGTGTTAAAGGGCCGCGGTAACTCTTTCGAACAACCCGCAGTCCTGGCAGGCATCGGCCCTTGCAGACCCCTTCCTTTTGCTGACATCTCTTTGAGGCGCGCGTGGAACACGAACGCACCGTCGACACGGCTTGTCGTCATAAGACGGACGGACGGACGGCGAGCTAGCCCATAGCTCCCCGTCCACAGGCCCGCACCTACGGTAGCCACGTGGTGGCCCCCTAGCCATTTATTTGATTAAATCACATCCCTTTTATTTACCCCTAAATTTGGGGGGAAAACCCCTAAGTTGGTAACCCTGGCGGGAGCGGGGATCTCCGATCCCGCGCCGCTCGCCGCACCGCGCTGCGAGTCTGGCCAGGCAAAACGCGCGCGTTGCCGCACCCGCACCGCACCCCGCACCGCGCTGCCAGTCACCTTAATCATTTGCACCTTTGACCTACACGGAAATTAAATCTTCATTTTAAAGAGCTACGACACAGAATAGTACTCAGAAGGCAGGTTTCATACAGCTAGCGCAAACAGGCGCACGCACATACAGACACGTGCGTACGGCAATCTCAAACAAATGCCACTCGCGAGTACGCTTGCACTCGCTGTACATGAAGAGTATCTATGAGTGCGTGCGGTATCGCTCGTTGTATGGAGCTTCTGTATCTATCTATTCTGTGTCTAAGGGGCGCGCACTGAAATTTTTAATTACGTACGTCCGTTTTCAAGTTGTGTGCGCTGAATAAATAGGAAGGTGTGCAGAGAGGGTCAGTTTTATTAAACTATCTTTATGTTTTATTTATGATATTTTGGAGAAATAAGTGTAATTGTGAAATGTGGGCTACATCTTTGCACAGCCCTTCAAGAAACAAGTACAGTCAAGTCAAATCAAATAATATTTACCACTGTAAATTGGTTTTATAAAAAACCTTTTACAAGTACAAATCATGTTATGTTTTAAAACTAGATGGGGCGAGGTATTTCTCAGAGCGCACCTATTTTTAAACGCAACCAACTGAGCGCAACTCAATTATTTGAGGAGCCTAGCAGACTGATTAGTCTGTTAGGCTAAATTGTATTCAACTTACGGACGACGGGTTGTCAGAGTTGTCAGGTTCGAAACACTGGCCGGTATTTCGTAGCTGACCACTCTGAGAAAAAACAGCCGAAACAAACTCAGAGGTCTTTGTTTCTTTTAAAGTTCAGACATTAGTTATGTCATAATTATGAAGACCATGCAGGTTATCCATCCATCCACCACCATCATCTTGACCATCCATCTTGAAATATTTCGCAGTTGAAGGTCAAGGTCGCTAAAAGCGCTGGGACATAAGATTAAAATCGATATTACCCGAAAATCACTGGAGTTACGGACATAGTTTGCAGAACTAAGACATTCAAATATTTACGAGCGATAGACGGGATAAGACGAAGAAAATCGTAATCCAATACTATAGTCTGCGCCAGATAAGTAAGAAATAAAGGTCATTAACCTGCATACATTTATTCAAATACATAATTCCTAAAACAGAAATAATGACATAAACTTGTCCCGAAACTACCTTTATCGTGATCCTTGACTTATTCTAGTAATAAAAAACGATTCATAATGTATTGTCGGGGTACCTACGCAGAGAAATTAAGGAAAGAGCAATGACCTTTAATGCCTACTTATCTGGCGCAGACTTTAGTTACTACATAGTACTAACAAATCGGTATGTTTAGTGTCATACGCCCGCTTGTCAGGTAGTATTCGTGTGTCTGAATCGAAAATGTTCGGGATCAAAGATTTTGTATGAAAATATTCCAATGTCCGCTCTTTGTGTCTTTTAAATCTCTTTGTTGCAGAGTTGGCAAATTTAAATGACGGCGGACTGGCCATATTTATTAGAGGATCATGATCATGCTTATGCGTCCATCTCAAAATAAAGAAAGTTGTCATTGTGCCTATTAATCTATGTTATTTTCAATATTATTGGTTTTTTTTTATTGTTGTAATCTCTTTTTCCTTAATGATCTAAGTTATTTTTCTTGCACTAGCAGAACATTGAAAGTTTTTAACCTTGTGTAGTGTTTGGGTCACCAAAATACAGGCTATGCCTAGTTTGGGACCCGCTGTTAAACCTGTCAGTATTCTGTTGTGTAAGCAAAGAAATGAATTTGAAATTTAAATGTGTTCTATACAGTCAAAAATAAAACAGTATGCTCAAAGCCCTGTCGGAACTACAGTGATTTTTCATCAAGAACCCCTCAAGCATGATATAACGCAATAACTTCGGTTAGAAACAACTTCGAGTACACAGGAAGCGAACCCAACACTTGTAGACTCAACTAATTAACGCTAAAAAGATAAAAGATAAGTGGCTAATGAGCAAAAGTTTCTGATTGGCTACGCGGCAGTATTTATATTTGTTGGAACTTGTTAGTATTTCGAAAAGTAAGGGAGTGCAATTTTGTTGTTAGGTTTTTGTTTTATATTGAGGAGCTGGTGGCTTGGGTTGATCTTCAGGTTACGCCGCGCTTGCCCAGGGGGGTCCGTGGATGGATGACCACCCATTACGTATCGAGTTTCTTCCGTGCCCCGGAAATCAAATTAAGCCGTTGGTCCCGGCTGCCAATTATTGAAGATCCATTGAATAGTTAGTGGTTCGAAAGTCTGATAACCAATCTTACTAAGGGGCATAGTTCTACCCAGTACTAACTGGGTTATGGAAGTCTGATAGGCAGTCGCTCCTTGTAATTTGCTTCCATCCAGTCTACGGCATATAAGGCCACCCCACTTCCACTTTCTTTTTGTTATCGCTTTCGCTACGCCCGTAAGTCTCGTTCATCTCCGTATTTCCATGTTTTCACCCGGATGTTTTCGACTAGTCTCCGTAGAAATTGGCCACTGTGTTCAAAACGGAGTCGGGGGCGAGTCTAATCATTACTACTTTTAGATTTCCGATGTTTTTACCTCTCTTAAGTGTTAATCAAATGCAGTGAACCCAATGACGTGCAATTAAATAACCGCAAGTCGTTTATGCGTTGGAAGGCCTCCCACTAGGTGGACCGATGACCTGGTGAAGGCTGCGGGGATCCGCTGAATGCGAGTCGCACGGGACCGGTCAATGTGGCGACACCTGGGGTAGGCCTATGTCCAGCAGTGGAAGTCTTTCGGCTGTGATGAAGTCGTTTATGGTAACAAAGGCATCGATTCATCATTAATTCATCGGTAATTTGAGTTAAACCCTGTTTTTTTCCGCAGTAAAAGGAAATATTTTGCTACAGGATAACTCGAGATACTTATCGGAATATCAGTCATTAGTACAAAATCTTGGCACTTATCCAAAGACACAGCTTCCGACGGAACTTGTGACATCTCAGATTTTTTCCTTTGATATCCGGAAAGATGGGGAAAGTTTATTAGTCACGGAGGAAGGGGAGGCTTCAGAAAGTGAAGCATTAGTTATTTATATGTCTAGCTTTTTCTTAACTATCGTGGGTCGAGTGATCGCAAGAGGGATTCTGAGCATAGGGTTTGAATCCAGGCTCGGGCAATGTGGTATTGGGTGATTTTCATCAGGAATTTCTCAGTAGCTGCCACGGAGTTTGGATTAGTGCCCGGTTGATGGGAACAGGCTCACCCCCTTGTACATGGGACTTAAATATGACTCGAAATGTGGGTTGTACTGTTTAGGTGCATCTATGCCTCACCCTTTAGGGGATTACATGCATGGTGTTATGTTTATTTTATGGCGAGGTCAGCTTCTAGTCTAACCAGATGCAGCGGAATACCATTTTTTTACACAGAACGACTGCCTATCTGAGCATGTACTGATCTTCCCTTTCGTGTCGATGGTACGACTGGTTTAAATCACTTGAGCACAGTATGTGGTCACGTTAATATCCGTGTGGGTGGCGTCTTTAAGATCCTCTTAAGAACAGGTGTTGGCATACTTCAGACACTCCAGCAAGTGAGACATCGTCTGGTCTATAATGGTTATGGAAATAATACAAGGTTTTATATTAAAACCAAAACCTGCCATCTTCCTTAACTGGAATTTTGCTACCCCAAAACTTATTTTGAGCACACCACAATGTTACCACTAACTAGGTAAATATTAAGGTAGATATTGTTCAAGATAATAAGGCGCTGTCTCCAACAAACTTGCAAACTATTCGCGCAAGAAGCCGCGGGCAAATGCCAGCCATAACTTGGACTCGGAGAACTGTTAAGATGCGCTCACACGAGCAATTTTTAATCAAGTGTTACTCGGCAACAGTTGTGGCGGATTTATGTAGCGGGTTCCAAGACATTTAAATTGTTTCTCTGTGACTTCGTCGAGTTTCATTGTCTCGGCGATTTTCTGGTGGTCGCCACTGTTGATTCTAGCTGTGTCAGTGGTATGGAAATGTGTGGTGTCCCAAAAAATAATAGTTGTCGTGGGTATTGGAGCAATCGAGTTAAATATTGTTAGTTACGAACGCTATTTAGTATTTATTAAGGTTATGTTACAATTGTTTACACATAACATTTCATTTAAAAGTATACGATATACATTTATAAGTGCAACAATTACTTACAGGCTAACACCACATGCACTAGTTATGACCGAGATAATATATTATAAACCTCAATTGCAATGAATTGCACAATGATTTCTCTGATTGTATTTCCAATGTTTCAGTTGTTTTGGAAACTTGTTATTGCTCTATGAAACATTTACTTAATGATGCTTATATTTATGCATAAAGGTACTGCATAGTTTAATAAGTTGCTCCATACAATGTAACTCAATATGGTATAGCGACAACTCTGACAGCAAATATTAATCTTACTAATATTTTAACTGCGAGAGTTCATTTGTGAAGATGGATGAACGTTTATTACTCGATCACGGAAAAACGACAAAACGGATTTGGATGAAATTTGGCATGCAGATAGTTTATAAGCTGTATTAACACATAGGATGCTTTTATCCCGGTAGTAGACAACGAACTCCACACGAGAAAAGTCGAAGGGCAAAAGCTAGTCATATTTGAGCAAAATTGCACAGAGTTGTGCAACTAAAGTTGCCCGTGTAAGCACTCCTTTAGGGAACAAAGTTGGCATTTCCTTTACTTACTGAACTACTTATCTTTTAGGAGTTTTAGGAAGTAATTAACTTGGTCAATGGAGTGACCATTGAGAACTTTGTGGCCCAATTACAAACAAGTATCAAAGCGTGAGGCTAAAGAGGGGTTCGTGGGTAAATAATAACAGACACAGTTTTCAAGGACCCTGCGTCTGTGAAGCCCGACCAAATCGGTCTGAGGCCATTGTTTAACTATTGTGTCTACTTCGCTAACAGATTAAGGTTTAGCAAGAAATGAATGTCGTTGTTTTATGCTGATGATGATAAGATCCCTCCGAGCCTCTAAAAGCACGTTAAACTGTAGGCAGTCGCTTCACGTAAAATATTTTAATATACTTTCCTTCAAGTCGCAATTATTCGACCAGGATTCCTAGCTCTCTGCCTAATTTGGGTGATCTTAGCTTCCCAAACCAAATTCCATATCCATCACTAAGTTCTTGCCGTTGTCCCATGTTACTTGGGGTCGGCGCAACACGTTTTTTTCTTGCATTCTCTTCTGTCAACCGTTACTCAATTACTCCTTTTTTTTTCATATCATTGCTCACACAATCCATCCATCGTTTCCTTGATCTTTCTTCACTTCTCCACCCATCAATATTTATTTTCATCACTCTTTTAGTCACATGCAATTCGTCTCTCCTCATCACATGTCCATAGCAAGACAGTCTACCCTTTAGACTTTTCAACTAAGTTTCCATATTATCCAACGCCATCTATCCTAGAATCAGGCCACCTATTCCCCGAGCTTCATTGAAGTGACTAAGTGAATTAAAGCCATCAATAGAACAGGCAGGCGCAAGTAATGCGTATTAGTACACAATTTGAAACAGTATTAGTATTATATCGAGCGAAGTCGGCTGCATTGAGCGGTCTTTTGGGAGATGTTGTAATAATATTGTAAGTTGGTCCGTATTCAATGAAGTTTTAATATACTGGGTGTAAACGGACTCTTCACGAAGCCGTCAACCAAGCATTATTTACATCAAACTAAGTAATTTTTAAACGGAACGGCTTATTTTTTTTTAGGGTAAAATATCACGTTTTACGTTGGTAGGACTCAATGTAACGCACTCAAAACATTGTGCTGATGGATGCATTGAATAGTACGGGGGTCGTGGAGGTGTTGAAAATAAAGAAATAAAATTAGAAACAAGAATTAACAAAAAAAAAACTTGTGATAAAGTTGGAAGTTTGACCCCCAATATCTCCGGAACTAGACGGTCCCCAGATATGGTCTAGAACAAAACAATGATCGCAATGACGGGGAGAACAAGTGCCAGCCGTGAGACCGTCATAGGCTGATGTTGAAGGTGGTTATAAGCCACATGTCACAAGAATTTTAGCTTTCTAAAACATAAATTCTTACATACCAGTTTCCTCGTGACGTTTTCTTTCACCGTTTCGAAAGCACTAGCAATGAAATAATTTAAACCTGCCCATAATTATCATTACCATTTACCACTAATCGTATTATCTAGTTACGATACCCAACTCCTGCAGTCGTTAAACAGAACCCTATATCCAATGCTGTACATCAAAGCAAATCATTTCAAGTCACGTAAGCACCACTCGTAGTGGTATCCCGACGAGAGCTCATTCATATTAATCCGCCAAGTGCTTAACGTCAGCGGCGCGTCCTCGTGGCATTTGACGTCGCAGGTTGCCCCGTCTGCCGTCTGCACTGTGAATCTTAAGCTTTAGTAGACAAATGTGTAATTTTTGAGCATAGAACATAATGTCGAAGGAGCAATGGGCAATAATTACCACTCAGTGGATAACAAATAGCAAGAAACGACAACGCGGCAGGCCCAAAAGGAGATGGCGGGAAAGCATTGGCCTAGAATCGCACTGGATCGCGAAATGTGGAAGGAGGGAAGGGAGGCCTTTGCTTTGCAGTGAGACGATATAGGCTTATAATTAATAATAATAATAAACATACAAGTAGAACAAGAGCAGGAACTTTAGTTTCAGGTGAAACAATAAAGAAAATTAAACGATGAAAAATAACGACCTGTTGGTAACCTTCATCATATTCACCTCAACCGGACACAAAGCGGTACAAGCAAAAAGATGTCTAAACTCCTCGCGTTCTTGTTATAGTCTCATCCAGATTTTACCCGCAATGATAACAAAAGCTATTGGCAAAATCATTCCACAAAAATCTGTTTTGTGTCTTTGTCCAGACAAACTAAAGCTAGACTATTTCTTTAACAAAAACTTGAAAATTCGATTATTTCCAACACAAGTTGAAAGTAAACCAATATTCCAAACCTGCGTTGGCATTTATTGCAAATTTTTGTCCCATGTCACTGTCACAGCTAGATTGAGAAACTCTTTCCTGGAGCTGGGTTATTTGTAGTCCTTAAGAAATATTATTTTATTTTATATGTTGCTTCCAGCTGATTTTCGTTATTAGACCTCCATTAGAGGCACGATTTCATGCAGGAAAGCCGCATCTGCGGAGGCGAGGTTTCGTTACAACCTCAGAAAATATTTAACCAGAAACTTCGTATTGCTTTACTAGAAAAATACCACATTTTATTCCATTCTATTACACTAGTTAAGTCCAAAACAAAAGGACAACGGTCTAATTACTTAGTAGAGAGTTTATCCTAGACCCTTTAGGAATTAAACGTTCCGTTCCGTCCTATCACTTTTTATAGCGGTACAGAAAAAATCTGTCTAACTGCAGGGACTTCTAAATAATTTTACCTTGACTTCGAACATCTGTTAGTTACGGTTGTTACAAGTTATAAGCTCGAGCGAATTTCTGAAATGAAGTTTAGCCATAATTATCAATCAATTATGCTTGTGGGCCACTCCGAAGCTGCGCCAAAATATCCAGTCTCCAGCTTTCCGCATCTAGTCTTACCCAACCACTTTTTTGAGGTCGTCAGTCCTGGCTCGCGAGGTTGTCGACATGTGGGACGAAACTACAGCAGTCATTTTGCCGATAGTCATCTCGGCCAATGGCTTAATAGCCAAAAGCCTCGACCAATCTCTGCACAGGCTCTCGCTCGGCAGCTGGATCAAGGGTTTTAAAAATAAAAGCAGTACTGCGAGACACGGCGCGTATTGTAAGGAGGTTCCTCTCTCAAGAGCCCTGTCCACCTGTAGTTCGGACCCTGTTCCCAATACTGGTGGGCTACAAATTTTTATGTTTTTTGTTTCTGAGGTTTTCGGGAGAGTTTAGATTTTTGAGTGCCAACTGGAATAACTAAATATAATTTGCGTTCTTTTTTTCTATTCTTTTTTCTGTGGCTCATTCCATTGCTCTCTACCAGGCGTGCCAGAAGTTAAGAGCAGGCCCATCAGGCAATATAAAAATCTACACCTCAAATATTTTTCAAAAATTCTTCTAACCCGCTCCCCGCTCCAAACTTAACCCACCAATCAACTTTGAACGATAGCGGGTTACTAGGTCCCACGGGCGGCGCGTCGTTTACCTGCAGCTCCCTGGTCATTTAGACCCCCATGTTACTTTTACCGGGGGTGAAATACGGTTAACCGTATCGCCTTTGACATCGGGACGGTTGGAATGTTTTTCGCCCTGTTTACTCGCTATACTCGTAATTAGGGGTATTAGACTCTTTCAAAGGAGGTTTGAGCGTGTGATTTGGGTTTTTTCGTGTGGGGTTGATAGTGCAATTTTTTGGGTTGAGGGGGGTGTAATGTGATTTTGGAGTTTTGAAGATTATGTAGTGCGGTGTGGTTACAATAAAGATAAATATTTTATGCGTTGGAAAATTAAAAAATATAGTTCGCTTTTTTAACCGACTTCAAAAAGGAGGAGGTTCTCAATTCTTCGGAACCTTTTTTTATGTATGTTCCCCGACTACTCGAAGATGGCTGGACCAATTTGGATTTTTTCTTTGTTTGAACTTGATGATCACGGGACCACCTGGGAAAATTTGAACTTCTCTCTATTTCTCTAGGATCCCAATCCTAGACTTGAAGCGATTGGGATAGTTTTTGGAAGAGTACTTTCTCGGAGTGGTCTAATTTCAATTTGGTGAAGATCTGATGAAGGACTTCGAAGATAGGCAACAGAACTCCTCAATAAATGATAGCAAATGGACTGATTGCTGAAATCTCATGTCTGTCTATTGTTTACACCAGTTCATAACATAACATCACTCCGATACGCTGTGAAGGGGTAAGCCATTAAAAAGTGAAAAATAAAAACTAAAAATGGAAAAATTAAAAAAGTTTTAATTTTTTGCTAAAAAGTTTTTTTTTATTTTTCTATTGAAATATCGCATTTAGTAGTTAGTGTAAATGGGTTTTTCCATTCGAAATTTTTCTATAGCCAAGGAGTCTGGATTTGTGCCTTGTTGATGGCAATAGGGTCGCCCCTATAACATGGACCTTAAACATGACTGGCGAAATGTGGGTGAACCATTAGGTACACCTCTGCCTAACCCTTCGGGGATTACAGGCTTACGATTTTATGTTAAAAACTTATTACCAAGGCAAGAATCTAATTTTCTTCCTGTCATCACAGTTTCGCTCATAAATCAAAGTCTATCAAGCAGATGATACCTCGAAGTATTATCTAGATCAAATATTCAGGTTTCAAATAGCTACTTGATATTCAAAACAGACCTAATTACCTTTAGGATAGAGCCCAAAATATTCAGGTCTTTGCCATTCAGCCCAGCGGCGAGAAACGGCCGTAGAATATTTAATTCCAACCTCTTCAATTCTGTACGTTTCTTTTCAACGTTTCAGTGGAAAAAACAACCTTGAAATTACGTCAACAATCAAAAGGTTAATTGAGACGCTTATTACAAGATGTTTGTCGAAAAATTATGTTCAATTAAAAACGTTTTTTTGAGAAAAAATTAGTGTACCTATAATTTTTCAGCCGCCATTTTTTTTTTGACGACGGTTAATAAGGTTCCGTAGGCAAGTGGTAAAATCACAGCTCTTTTAATTTTGTTATGTCCATTAGGTAATTGTCTGCCAATCTGTCCGAGTTTCACGCAGCAACGTTGCTTGAAGACTATTGGCATTTTGTCCATTTTCTTAGCGTATCGATGGCAAATTTTCATTTAATATATTTAGCCCAAAATTCAGCTTTCAACTGTGCAGGTGTCAGGGCATGCAGCGCAAGATGGAAGGTGGACCATTGTCTGTGGACACGGCGCACAAACTAACTTGAGATCTGACATCTGAGCTGAAACTGTAGAGATTGTCTTTGACTATTCCCAAAAAAGGAGAAACAAATATTCATTCCGACTAGGGAACCCTTCACTGTATCTGGCCCGACAGGCACTTGGCCGGTTTATTTAAATAAAAATGTCTACGTTGACAAGGGTTTTATTTAGTCCAAATTGTATTTCAAAGACCTAAGGTTTATTGGTAAATGATGTATCAAAAATGTCTATCAAGGAATGTAATCAAGAAATTATGTAAAAGTCTGGTTACTTTGATATTTTGAGGCGTTTAGTATATTGATCGGGTTGCCAGGGAGCCTACATTAAAATTCATGTCGAAAATTATTCAAGAAATACCCACGTTGGTCTAGTGGACTGCGGAACGTGAGATTATAGGTTCGATAGTTTGATTCCCTGGTCGGGCAAAGTTTTATTGGGTGTTTCCATCATTTTCTAAAAGCAACCACAGTAGACACTGTGGCTGCAGAAACGTGCGACAGTACTATCCTAAAAGCATTGTTGTATTGTGTGCAATACAGTGCAGGGCATTAAAACTTATTCGCGTTTTAAAAAAAAACGGTTTTGAAACTCCGATCCGAAAGTGATTTGAAGTCTACACAGGAAAGAAGTCAAAGGCACCTGCTCATGGATGTAGACCCTTCCTCACCTTCCTGACATGTTTTTGTCAAGCGATCCCCTAATAAGATTAAGGCCGATCTCTTCGAAGGTTGTCCCAAGAGACGAAGGCTCCCATCCCATCACTTTTTGTCCCGAACCTTTGGCAAAAAGTGATTGTTTACCTACGCAAAACAGTTACTTGTTCCGACATCTGTTACCAAAGAGAAACAGATGTTGTTTATCGTAGATTTGAAGTCAATGTCATCGGTCTATCCCTTTTGCTGAGTAAGTATAGATAGATGGTCGTGTTATCAAACTGATGTGATAAAATATAACATAATATCATGCCTGTTATCCCCGAAAGTGTAAGCAGAGGTGTACCTTATAAACACACTTCCATTCGTCAGTTATGTTTAAATCCAATGTAATAAGAGTCGAGGCAAATCGGCGGGCGCAAATCCAAACTCTGTGGCTACTAATGGAAAATTCTTGATAGAAAAACTCAATATCACTTTGCCCGACCTTGGAATCGAACCAGAGACCTCATCAGCATTCGCGCTTACGATCACTAAATCAACCAAATTTTCAGTCAATAAAGAGAAAAACCACTCGCTTATCACAAAATCTCCAGCATTATGATTATAAAGCCACATAAAGCCAAAAACGAGGCTACGTTTTCAATTTGACAATGATGCTCCTCTAGGGAGAAACATGGCGCTGAAATTCGCATTCAAATTAAATCGCCGGAAACATCTAGGCAACCTAAATTGCCCATGTATGAATACTACCCCTAATATCACTTGACCTCACAATTAAACTCGATAGGGGTAGGCTTACCACAGAATTTCAATGGGGTTAGATAAGTTGAATTTCAACCTCACGTCCAATCGCCGGTCCGTACGGGTTATAGCTTATAAACAATCATTACAATTATCATAATGGATAGTTAAGTTTCATTAGGTCATTGGTCCTTCAAGGTCGAGTATCGTATTACCCAGTTCTAACTAGGATGTGGATGTCAGATAGGCAGTCACTCCATGTAAAACACTGGTATTTAGCTGCATCTGGTTAGACTGGAAGCCGACCCCAACATAATCAAAATCAAAATCAAAATCAAAGCATTTATTTCAAGTAAGCCAGTTACAGGCACTTTTGAATTGTCGAAACAAAGATGAAAATTAAATGTAGCTACAGTCCCAGTCACAAGACATAAAAACTGTGAAAGTACTGTAGTTGCCCATTCCCTAGCGTAGATCTCTATGGAGAAGAACGGGCAAGAAACTCCATGGACACTCTTTTAAATCAGAATATTGTTACAAAATCTTGGTTACATCATTCATGTTGAGATGGTATATTATGTGAGAACAATGTAGCAAGATGTGCACGTTAAAAGTGTCCACAGCAAAAACACACAAACAAAAAAAAATACAATTCAAAATAATTCATTCAAATAAGCCATGGCAACTAAGAGATGACCAGTCACAACTGACAGCGCCCGTTCACGGACATGACGCATGGATCAGCACCATTCAACTCAACCATTTTGAAGGGAACTAAATGATCCGACACATGCGCCACCATCAGCGAGACATTTGAGTGAGCATGACATACTCTAAACCGCCAGGGCACATTCAAGTCAAGAAAAAAACGTAGGTTTCCAGTGAATGATAGCTTTCTAGTACATAGTACTCACACAATATGGGCTATGCATTTATATAATACTAAGGAGATTGAATCTATACAATGCAAAGATAGTTGTAAAATCTTCAGCAGCTCCAACAATACATTTTAATGCTATCAATTTATGCGCCCCTGTCCTTGTGGAGCAGGACCAGCATTGAGCCAAGCATTTTTATCAGCGATATAATCGCTCAACTTGTAATATGCTTGCTTACATAGTGTGCGTTTAATGCATGTTTTAAATTTCGTCTCATTCAGTTCAAGAATACTTTGTGGAATTTTATTATAGCATCTCAAACAGTACCCCATGAAAGATGAGTCTACTTTAGCGAGTCGGAAACCTGGCTGAACTAGTTGGTCCCTATTTCTAGTACTGTCATTATGTCTGTCACCCCTTTTACCAAAAAGGTGCAGATTTTTTCTGACGTACATTATGTTTTCGTAGATGTATTGACAATGTACCGTCATGATGCCAATATCCTTAAACAGTTCCCTTAGAGAATCGCGCTTACGAAGATTATATATGGCCCTGATGGCTCTTTTCTGCAGAATAAATATAGACTCAATATCTGCAGCCCGTCCCCACAGTAAAATGCCATAAGACATTATACTATGAAAGTAACTAAAATAAACCAGTCTAGCGGTATCTACATCAGTATACTGACGGATTTTTCTAATGGCATAGGCTGCTGAACTTAGCCGCCCCGCAAGAGAAGTCAAATGAGAACCCCATTGTAGCCTTGAATCAAGCGTAATCCCCAGGAAAACCGTTTTATCTACGAACTCAAGTTTCTCTTTATTCAATATTATATCACAATCACTACTTTTAACATTCGGTAAAGCAAATCTTATGCATTTGGTTTTTTTTTTTTTAGTTCATAGTTGAGGAGAGGCTGGGCAGATAATGATAGTCCTTCAAGATTGGAAAGACCAGAGAGCCTGAAAAGCCGCAATTGTCTTCAGTTTCGTTTATTCCACAGGGACTTTAAACAGGATTGATAAAGTATTTTTTGCTTCGTTGGTCTACTGGTAGCAAATGCGACTGCTGAAAACGAGTAGGTTCGATTTCCGGGTCGGCCAAAGTGTTATTGGGGTTTTCCGTGAGGTATTTCTCAGTAGCAGCCACGGTGTCTGGATTGGTGCCTGGTTGATTGTAATATGACTTAGACATAACTGGCGTGATGTGGGTGTTCTATTAGGTTCCTCTGATTAAGCCTTCCGAGGTAACAGGTGTGATGTTTCCAGCATCGTTTTTGCTAATAAAATGTAGCATTTCCTTGGCGTCCAAAACAGAAGTGGCTTAAATGAAAGAAATCGCGTAAAATTCGAAGAAAGTGAGGCAGAAAATTTAAATTCCGGGGATTTAAAAAAAGATAAGTCCGGGTTTGAGTTGTGCCCGGAAATTGAAGACAAAATGCTACCAGGGGATTACGTCAAGTTGATGGGCAGCCACAGGGTCTAACACGAATTCGCGTAGTAAGCGTAATGAAAATTGGAACGTTTTTTTTAATCGCACTGCGTTCCAATAGCTTTTTGGATCCAATCTTTGCGATTAGCTGATTAAGTATGTGCCCCCCTTATTAATATAATTAAGTTTGAATAAAATCTTAAAACTACCTAAATATCAGAAAGCGAAGAAATAAAAATATTTACGTTTACCCGCACGTTCGCGCTAGGCCCACTGGTCTATCTGTTTGACTTTAATAACCAACTGCCAAGCAATATTTGTCCATCAAAAATGGTAATAACGTATAGCTACTTCCCCTTTGAACCCTTGACATTTGATGTTTTACCTTTTTCAGACCTCCACCTTTGTTTCTCGTATCTCAGATAGTCGGACACCGAAGGTAATAAGTTTTCGAAGACTTTCCGTGTTTAGGGGTACTATCGCACGTTCGTGGTTATAATACCTAGGTACCAGATATAGTCAGTGGTCCGAAAGACTGACAACCAGTTTTACCAAGAAGTTTCGTATCGGTGCTTACTGGGTTGTGGAGGTCAGATAGACGCTTTATGTTAAATACTGCACAGTTTCATTCGGTTAGACTGGAAGCCGACCCAACATAGATGGGAAAAGGCTAGGCAGATAAGAATTCTGAGATATATTTGTAATATGTTATTCATTGAAACAACTGCATGTGCTCTGTAAGGAGAAATTTAATTTAAAGAAAACATTTTACAAAATGTGTACTGTTTTCTTAATTCATCTTAATTCAACTTAATTCTACATTAAAGTATAAATCACTGTTACTAATTACTAACCTGTAAGGAGAAACAACATTAAAAGCTATTGCTTCAGTAGTCTTCCTATAATTTGAAAAATATCTCCAAAACGTGTTCACATATTTTTATATCAATCCAAAGAGTTTTTTCCAATCGTAGAACGAACATAGTGCAAGCCTGCCGTCACCACAGATAACGTATGCAGTCCAAGTTAATGCGCGGGAAATTCAAATTAAATGAAGAATAAGAGAGCTTCATTTACATATTATAGAAAAGAAAATGACCCCAATAACTTTTTGTCCCGTACCAAAATTAGGCTCACAGTGCCCGAAGCATAGATCACTTACTATTCAAACCAACCGCAGAAAAACGGCGCTCAAAACCTTTCAAATTATAATTCCAAGAACTTGCTTTTACATTTTGTTTACACGGCTAAACTGTAATATACCTTTGACCGGAGACATTTGACCTCAAAGCCCGAAGGCTTATAAGGTCCTTTCCTAACAAAATAATGTAATTTATCTTATTTATCGGTCAATATAACAGTGTGTTGGGCCTAAGCAAATATAGAAATTGTGGTCAAGAGGATATCATTGGCGGGTGTTTTATCCTGAGGGGTTGAGAGAAATGTTGCTTTTAAATGTTTTTGCAAATAATGTTGTTATTATTGAAGTACCGAACTAAATCTTTAAGGAAATGTCTAGCTAGTTTATTCTAAACGTGAAAATAACTGGGTACCTATCCTAAGTTTTAGAAGTCTCGACACACCTGTCGAGACTTATAAAACTTAACTTCTTGCTTTAAGACGTCATGGTAGGCCACCGCCTACCATGACGTCTTAAAGCAGGATTGTTTTAATTTTGTTCCAGTGTGGGTAAGAAACGGAGCTATAGAGGACGTCTAGCGCCATCTCTTTCCCACACTGAACAAGATTAAAACGATCCTGCTTTAAGACGTCATGGTAGGCCACCAGTAAGTATAACATAAATGTCTAAGAAAATAAAGCTATTACTTAGCGGTGACACGGTAAAAAAAAAACTTGTGAAAAAGTTGGAACTTTGAACCTCATTATTATCCATAACTACCAGGTTCCCACTCCAAGGTAAGGTCCAGAACAAAAAAAAATATCGCAAAGACGGGGAAAACATGTGCCTGTCGACTTCGTTAAGGGTATTTTTTCATTGAGGGTAAGGGTAGCACTATACCTACGTAATAATGTAGGTATAAAACGTCAGATTGCATAAAAGCCCCACCATTGCAAGACAATACAATATATACTTACATATATAAATATATACATATGTATTGTAGGTATATCTTACTCGGACCTAACAAAGTTTTAGGCCTGAACAAAACACGTTCGGTTTAGACATTGCACTTTGACACTTTCACCATGTTTTAGAGTTTAAACTAGTTTCTGTAGCGCTTCAAACACTAAGGCCGGATTACTGCATGTCTGAGGATTAGAGCTTCTACGCAAATCTGTTTTAACATGGCTTGTACTGAAAATGTAGCTTTTGGTTCACACATAAATCGTTGTTCATAAAACATTAAGCTAGTATTCCTAGAAGCGTAGAAAGAGTTGAGGTTTTTAGTGAATCCACTATTCGGCAAAATAACTGAAATAAACCTGTTTTTTTTTCAGTTCCACAAGCCCGCCACGTTATTCCCAAACCACTGCTCCTGTGCGCCAGAATCAAGTGGCGAACCGCAGAAAAGCGCCGAGACAATAAAACATTTTAAGAGTAGAAGAAGACGAGTGAAAGAAACGATGGATTGACTGTGTGATGGATGATATGGCTAGAAAAGAGGTACTGAGATGACGAGTAATAATAATAATAATAAAACGTTTATTTCAGATGAAATCCATATAGCATAGTAGTACCTAATAAATAGTCAGCGCACAAATATTAAAAAATAAGCAAAATAAAAATAATAAATCAATTTGAGTACCTACCCATTAAAGAATTATGGAATAATTATGGTTTGCGCTGACCCCTAACAAATAAGGTTTTATGCAGGAGAATGATGACTGCTATTGATTTACTCCCACCAAAAAGTCTGTCAAATATACCTACCTACCTAGCAAAGTTGCTTATTATGCACGAGGCTGTGGGTTGCAGCCCGAGCCGCAGGCGAGGGCGTAAACCAGCCGAGTGTCTAGTGAGCATGTTGCTCACAGTTGCATACACACTTGCGAGGAAAAAACAAACATGTATTGCATAAATCGTTTTACCACACAGCAACAAATGCGATACAAACAAAATATGAAAATAATGGGAAATGGCGCAAAGTTTTTTTTTTGCACGCGCCAAAGGTAAGGTGATTGACTACGTACTTATATTCAGTCATACAACCTACTTCAAAATTACAATTTTAGTGATAAAATGCAAATATTTTATAACAAATTAATGTGAATTATAAATAATTTGATAATAATAAATGTTTTTTCGGCTCAATGGGGAGACATACTGTGGAACTAATGACGCTAGCATAGCTGGTTCCCAACATCGTTATTGGTTGAAAATGTGAGTCGCTATGGCGGCGCCATCTTAGAATATCTTGGCCCGTGTCTCCCCATTAGGAACACATTTATTTATTCCAAAAATTTAAATGGATTTTCAGCGGCATAAAACCTCTTTATCTACCCATGCTATAAATCCTCTATAAAAGTATCTGAAATAGTTAGCTTATGGCCAACATTAAAACAGCCAGTGTCATAATAATCATTTCATCACCCAAACGGGTGTTATAATGTTGTACTAAATTTCATTATGCAACTCGTTTAAAAAAAAGAACATGTGTCTAGCACGTGCGATTCACTACCACAGCGCCGTATTTAAAAAAAAACTTAGGTATAGGTTAATTCGAATTCAAGTCGAATCCCGCCATTTTTGTTTGATATTAGTATTGCATTACTTTGTTGTTTACAAAAATGAGTGATATAAGCTTTGTGTATTTTAATAATTGTACAATCCAAAATGTAAATAATTATATTATTACCTATACATGGTTTGTTTGTATTAAATACTCAGCAATTCAACTTTCCATGAATTTACATAGACTTCTTACAACACTACAACAACCTATGGTTTCAGAACCTTTTATGGAGGATTCATATCATGGATGTAGATAAAGTCTTGTATGCAACTGTACATAATTAGGTATTAAAACACTCATGTGATACTATTATCACAATTCGTGTTTTAATACCCCTCATTATACAACAGTTGCATAAATAACTATTCTTGTTACAAAAAAAAAATTGTAAGTATTACCCGGTTAAATTGGAAATGCTCTGTTTACTCGCTTATAATTTTTAGTTAGGTACTAACTTAACTTTGTAGGTATAATTCTATTATGCACTAGTGTGAATAGTATTATGCACGTGTGATATGTAGTTCGGTTTGTGGCCCTAAGAACGTTGTAATAAGGCTCACTTTACGAGCAAGTGTGTTGAAAATAAAATTACGTAGAGAAGGACTGTAGCAGCAAAGTAGGTAAATCTTACTAAAAAAAAGTGAAATATATGTGAGCATGGAGAAACTCGTGGCTAAATAATACCAGCCGCTCGGGTCGATCGTTAGGTTAAGCCGTGCTTGCCTAGGTTGGTCTGTGGATGGGTGACCACCCATTACATACCGAGTTTCCTCCGTGCCTCAGAAAGCACGTTAAGCCGTTGGTCCCGGCTGTCATTTGTAGATCTTTGACAGTCGTTAGGTAGACAGAGGCCCAAAAAGTCTGACTACCAGTCTTACCAAGGGGTATCGTATTACCCGGTACTAACTGGGTTGTGGAGGTCAGATAGGCAGTCGCTGAAACTGGAAACCGACCCCAACATAGTTGGGAAAAGGCTAGGCAGATAATGATGATGTTAGCACGGTTACCTACTCTGACGCAAAAACTATGTAAGTAACGGATTTTGATTAAATTTGCCACCCAGACAGTTTACAACGTGGATCAACACATAGGTACTCTTTTCCTGGGTAATACAAATCCCGTGGTTCAATTACCAAACTCCTCGGAGGCGAAGCCACGGGCTTAAGCAAGTATGGTAATAAAACCGAATAGTCAAAAATGTGAATAGGTAACTAAGTAATAAAATTCAACTGCATGCGTCAAACCACAGCTTTTATTGAAGTTGATTCCAGGAAAGCTAGTGCCAATGGAAATTGTCAAATTGACTAGGTATATTACTGCGAAACCGCAACTTGGTTCATCATCATCATCAGCCTATTAATGTTCCCACTGCTGGGACACAGGCCTCCTCTCTACGAGAGGGAATGGGCTATAATCCACCACGCGGGCCCAGTGCGGATTGGTAGATGTCACATGTTTTCGAATTTTTTGGTTCTAGGACATGCCGGTTTTACTCACGATGTTTTCCTTCACCGTTTTGAGAGCAGTGGTGATGAAATAAATTACACAAAGTAATGCGCCTGTCTGGGTTCGAACCCACGACTTACTGTTCGTAAGTCGGGGCCGCCACCACTAGGCCACCGCTGCTCAACTTGGTTGCTTTGTTTAATTTCAAGAAACTAGAACTCGGTCGGTTACATCACCGTTTACTGAAATACAGGCAGTAGTGTTAGCAACGAAAATGGACAATCATTGAGAATCCTGTTTACATAAAATAATGTGGAAGTCAGTTTGTTGGTCAAGCAAGACTTCACGTGTCAACGGCTGAACGGGTTTAGATGAATTTCGGCAATGGAACATGACGTGATTTAGGACATTCAATACTGCTTCTTATATCCTGGTAGGACGTTTCCATGGTACAACTTTCAACATTCACTAGAGCGAAGCCACGGGGAAAAATAAATTAGCTGTTACTGCTCGGTTTAGTGGTCTGAAACGCTGGGTCTTGATGAGGTCTTGGATTCGATTTTCAGGTCGTGCAACGTATTTTTGGGTTTCTCCATCAGGAATTTCATCGTCATCAATCCAGAGCCTAGATTTGATGACAAAGGCTGGCCTGGACCTGAAAGACAATACGCGTACAATAGCTTCGCCTTGTATGAAAATATACACGAAATCGTCCACTGCGACCCACAGCCACAGTACTCATGAATGCGTGTCTGGCAATCGAATTAACTTCGTATCAAACCTCTCCGAGCTCATCCTACGTGGCAGTAGGTGCTGGACTTTGCCTCAGCTAAATGCTCAAGTGTCACGTGTCTTACGCAAAAAGATTTTCAGACTGATGCTGTGACGAAGCATCCTTACCTTACGCATTAGTTCAACCTGCCGAAAATCATGACATGAGTTGCTTTGGCTTATCTGGAAATCTTTAAACAGACTCCGGACCCAGCAAGGATAACCTGCTCAGATAATGATTCTGCCCTAGAGTGTAAATGTGGTGGTGTTCCACAAACGGTGTCTTGCGTGTCCTGTTGTTTGTACATTACTGGAACTGATGGACACTACTGAAGGCGCCAAACTAGTGGCTCAGTTCTGGGACGACAAAATTAAGATTGCCATCGACACAACAAGAAGATGTTCAGAGGATGCTACGGTCCCTAAATGAAAGTCGCATAACTCGCGGACGTGAACGAGGCATCAAATACAAGCAAAGAGGTACGACCTGTGTTTGCTCATTTGCAACAGTGAAGACTCAACGTTAGTTCTGCCTGTGAATTTGGATCCGAGCCACTTTGTACGATTGTGTACATACTAAAGTTCAATTTAGTCTGAAACTGTAATGTGTTCCAGTTTCACGTTAGTAAGTACTTTGTGTTAAATGTTTTTGAGTTATTGCTCATAGTGTGTTTTCATTGGAATTTTTTGGATTATATCAGTATTGGTATTGAGGAGCTCGTGGCTAAATAATAATAGTTTGCCTAGCCACTGTTGTTCCGTGAATGGGTTCTTCTCTTTGTCGTGTGGTTAGTGCCTAACCTGGTGTCAGTTTTTATGCCGCCCATGGGCCTCTCACTTGGCTTTACATGCCGTCAAGAAATGGCTGGTTTCGTCACAAATGGAGCGAACGTTCCATGTAAAATACTGTTATTCAGCTGTATGCGGTTGGACTGGAAGCCGACGATTATTTAAAGACATGTGAGATTTCGGCTTCAAAAATAACTTTTTATAGCGACTGTCTCGTTGGCTTAGTGGTCGCAAGAGCGACTACTGAGCATGAGGTCCTGGGTTCGAATCCCGGGTCGGGCAAATGGTATCTATAAAGTTTATCCATGAAGAATTTTTCAGTAGCAGCTACCGAGTCCGGATTTGCGCCCAGTTGATGGCAATAGGCTCAGGCCCTTTTACGTGGAACTGAAAAATATAATTCGCGAAATATGGGTGTACTATTTAGGTACACTTCTGCCTTCCCTTTCAGGGATTACAGGCGTGATGTTATATTTTGTTGATACAATAGTGAATCTAAATTTAGTTTCTTTATAACATAATTATTCTGTATAAATTCATTGTTTATTTATCTTTTGAAAGTCAATACAAAGATGGAGATAAGTCTTGACAAGATTTAAGAAAAGCAAAACTTAGGCTTTATTTTTAGTCTTAACTGTAGGTACATTTTAATTTTAACCTTTTCAGTACCTACTTTTATTCAATTCATTTAAATATTCTGGTTTATGTTTATTGGTGGTAATATTCTAAAAGTGTTAAATATTTTGTCCTTGTTAGGTAATAATGAAAAAAAAATAAATATTAAAAGTCATCAGGATTTTAATAACCCTTGTTTTGCTGACTATACAAAACATATTTTTATGAAAAATTTCAAACATACCAAAGTACTTACTAATTCATTTTATATTTAAAAAAAATTACAAACATTTTATGGACCAATTTGTTTCTTTCAGAACAGAAAGAGTCAAAAGTCAATATAATTATCACTCAGAATGACAAAATAAAATATTTTACTCATCAAGTATTCTGAAAAACATCTCAATTAAAAATTCCTATAAGCCACTTGCTCCTTTGATGCTAAAAAATGATCAAAAATATTGTTAAAAAAAATTGTACTTGTTGGTTCTTAAACCAAATTCAAATGATATTTAGAAAAAAAAAATAAAAAAAAAATTATTGTCTACTCACACCTATTAAAAAACACCTTTTATTGGACCGAGACTGCCTAAAATGCAGTAAGAAATTGTAACTCAAACCAAAAAGTAACTCTATAAACAACAAAATAACAATCAATTCTAAACAGTTATTTCAAATCACTTTACCGCAAAACTCAGTACTCCCATTCATAACCCGTCCAATCTTCCCTTGTTTATCTCTAGGTATGCCATGCTTCACAAGCATATGACGTCTCACAGTCTGCGTCTTAGTATAAGTAATGCTACAAATATTACATGCAAACATATACATCCTTTCATGTACATTATTGCAGTGAGCAAGCATGTCACTGTGGCGATAGAATCTTCTTGGACAGTGGGTACACTGGTACTGTTTTTCCATATGACAGACCAAATGATTCCTCCATATAGCCCTCCGCCGGAACGTCAAACCGCATTTCTCACATGTGAATGGTCTCTCACCTGTATGAAGCCTTAAATGTTCTATTAAGTCGAGTTTTCTAGGGGCTTTATATGGACAGTGGTCACATTGTAAGTACGGACCAACTCCGTGTCGAGCAATTTGATGCATGTGTAATTCTGCGAGGACGGGAAAACCTTTGCCACATTGATCACAGATAAATTTGCAGTTGCTATGCCGTTGCATGTGATGGTCATACGTTAAACTGTTAGCTAAGATTTTGTCACATATCTTGCATATTAAGTTGCGTTCCTTTTCTGGTACAGGCCTATATCTTTGTTCCCTTTTGACTTTACTTTTAGTTTGTTGTAAATCAGTTAATTTTGTGTCTGAGTTAATAAAGCTTTGCATTGTGTCTAAAATATTATTGATTTCGTCTGAATATGCATCTTGTTGGTCATTTTGGGTACTTTTAAAATCTTCTTTGTCTATGAAATCATCAAAGTCGTACATTCTATCATCTACATCTGTCTCAATGTCTATAAGACGACTCTCTGACCCGCACTTTTTAACGGGTGTTTTTACGTCAGTTTCATGTATGGAACTAGTCTTTTTGTCTGACTTTTTATGCTTACTTCTTTGTCTAGAAGGTTCTGAGTTACTGTCTGGTAAGAAACATTGGTCAGAGGGGAAATACTGGTTGTACATCACATATTCACACACAATTTCTTCAATATTTTTTACATCACTCTTAGTAACGAGTTGTTTCAACTCTTCGTTCGTCGATTCACATTTTAATTTGAAGTATATAGACTGTTTTAATAAATGAACACACTTTCGGCACATCGTAGTCGGCAATTTATCGTCTTTTTGCAACAAAACATCGGTTACTATTAAAATCGCCTTGCCGTAACAACTGAGGCCATCGTCGCTTGAATTATCAATTAAACTAAACATACGATCGCCAGTATTCCGAGATAAGCACACCCGGCATATGGTTTTGTACATATTCTCGTAACAATTCATTATTTCACGAAGTTTAAAACGATTTTTACGAATAACCACTCGTTTGGAATTTTGTTTTGTTTTGACACTTTTGACAATGAATGACAAGTTCAGTCAGAGGAGAATGATTGCGTTTCGTTTCACTTAATTTTTACAGAATCCAGTAGCATTCATAATATATTATTGACAGGTTTAATTTTAATTTATGTAGTTGTTGAAGCTTATTGGGTGGTCCAAATCAATAGATATTGTGAAATACAAAACAGGGGTATCCAAAAATACCCCATGTACGTTCCGCGATTCTTGATAGTTTTCGAATTATATTTTTTTTTTTATATTTTGTGGGCAGCTTATTAAAAATTGTGTCATTATTTTGACAACTTTTTGGCTAAGCTTTCCATTGCCGGCCGTCGAGTTGGGGGTTGATATTTTTTTTACAGAAAGGTTAAATTATTATAAGAACACACGCAAAGTCTCAACATGCGGAGACGCGTACTTTTTGAGAAAAAAAATGTTGAAAATAAATATTTTTGCAGTATTTATATCAATTCCTAACACAGATTATATAGAATTCTCGCTATTGAACGTTTCGTTTCACCAACGGTTAAGTTGTCTTACGTTTGGTAACATTTTATTTTATATAAATTTACGTAAATAATAATATTTTGTACTAGTTTAAATAGTTTTCATGCACACATATATTTAACAGTTTATATATAAATTACAGCATTATTTTCAGTACGAAATAAAAAAAATTAAAATGTTAAGTGTTTACCGTTTTTTGTCGGCTTGTGGAACGAAACGTAAAACTGACGCTATTTTGTATTGTCTGTCACTGTCATCGTCATAAATAGGTTAGGTTCAATTTATGTCAAAGAGCCTAATTGATTGACAACGACTCCACCTGGTACGAGTCTGTCCTACCCCTAGAGTGTTTTTATAGAGCTGGAGGTGCATAGGGAGAGCAGTTTCCGCCTGCTGTAACAAATCGTAGGCATCGGACGAGCCGCAGCGGCTGAGGCTGGTCGCCCAAGGCGACTAACAAGCCGCAGCTGCGGCTTATTATTACTTTATAGGAGAAACTGATTGCAATCTGGATTATTTTTTTATAAACCACCCAGAAGTAGGAGCCCCGCGAAGCGGGGCTCCGTCGACCAAGCCCACCCTCGACCATGCATAAAATATTTAAAGGGTTTGGCTGGTAGTTATGAAACGTGTCATTTATAATTTTTAAATTACTAAAACCGCTATTTACAACTGCCTCTTTAAATCAGTGCCATTATTTTTGATGAAGGGGGATTCCCCCTTCCCCCCTAAGGGGTCCCCCATGGTTTTTTACACTTACTATTAATTTTAATTCATAAAATGGGAAAAATTTCCTCAGACTTAAAAATTAAAAAACCTCAAAAAGGGGGGGGCTCCGCAACTTTTCCCTTTAAGGGGGGGTAGTACCCACCCCCCCCCCCCTCCCCTCCACCCCCCTCCCCACCCTTAATTCGACGGCCGTCAATGGAAAGTCGTACCATGAAAATAAAAAGGACGATTGAAACATAATTCATATGCCAGTTGATTCTTTGCTAATGGTCTCAATCATAACCTAGAGTTATGGGATATAAAAAAAACAGGTTGTAGATTAAAACGCGCGTAAAACGCGATACAAACGCTCGTGTGAAGCGCGTTCAAAACTAGTTTGAAGCGCGTACAAAGAGTCGGAGGAGGGGTAGAAGAGGGGCGCGCGCTCACACCACGCCAAGCTACAAGCGACTACAGCGCGTCTGTATCGCTGTATCTGCGCGTATACGCGCAGTAGACATGCGCTTCACGATCGCCCCGTGTGCTTAGGTTACAAGATTGCGTTCAAATCTCGTTTGAAGCGCGTATACGCGCGTTATCTGCGCGTCGTCTGCGCGTTTAAAATACGCCGTGTGTTTAGGGCCTTATGTAATTACAGCCAAACCAAAAGGGGGGTTGAATTATTTGGCCTGCAAAACTTCCGCCATTTTTAACCGACTTCAAAAAAAGAGGTTATATTATGTTCGTGTGTGTGTGTGTTTTTTTTAATGGATTTTACCTGATTTCTCCCCCATTTGTGGACCGATTCTCAAAATTCTTTTTTTATTTGAAAGAATATACTCTTCGGAGATATACAATGGAAATCTTCAAAAATAGACGGCAAATCTGTCGTCATTGCTGCAATCGCTTGGATGTTTATTGTTTATACAACATCATGACGTAACATCACGCGTGTATGGTCTGAGGGGGTACGCAGATGTGTACAATACACCCAGATTTTGAAAGTTAGGTATGTTTGTGGATTGATGGACAAAGATTTTATTGGCCTGTCAGTAGTGTTGTGAGAGAAATTTATGAAGGTGTGAACCTTTACTTTGTTATTTTGTATATTTTAATTTTATGTTATCTCTTACTATTTAGTTTTAGTTACAGTAATTAGTTTAATTAAATACAACCGTTGGAATTAAATAAATAACTAAATGTTAAGTTCCATTCATTGGGGATAAGCCTATTACCATGACGTGTGTTGTTAATAATGTAAAATAAATTTTATTCATGGCGACTAGTTTGGGAACAACTAAAAATGGAAAAAGAAAAAAAAGAAGCTTAAGTTATTTTTCACTTTTTTGTGTTTTTCTTTTTGTGTTTTTTTTTTGTTTGTGTTTTTATTTTTGTATCGGTTTATATTTATTTTAATTTATATTAATTTTTAGGTTAATATTTTTAAGTCGGTTTTATTTTTTGCAAAAAAGCTTTTTTTTATACTTTATTTTCTCAGACGTATTTATTTATAAGATTTCGTCTGATACAACTGGTGATTAATACCAGTTCTAATGCGTGACCGCTATTTTTGAAGATAAAATAAAATGGCGGAAGTAAGGCAGACTTGGCTTCATACAAAAATCTTCCAACTCCAAAATTAATATTACCCCTGGCTGGAGGGCTTACTTACACTCAAAGCATCGGCAGGATAGTGCGGTCAAGCAGAAGCCAGCCTCATTAGGTTAACCTGCGACATGCTATGTCAAAAAAAGACAAATACCTTATTACTTCGGTAATTTTCATCTATAGTTGGTGCCAGTTAAGATGAGAATAGCGGTCATTGACCCACCTACATTTATTAAACGTCTTCAACTTTGAAAACCAAAAATAAGCCTGTTCAAGTCTGGAATCGTCATCTATCGTGATCTTCAACATTTTTGTAATGAAAAACGATGGACGAGGTTTATTTGTTTTGGTTGATGGAGAGATATTAGAGAAAGGGCAATGACCGCTATTCTCATCTTAACTGGTACCAACTATAGTAGGTATTATCGCAGAATGGATTTCTCCTTCTCTATTAACTGCCTCGTTAATAAATTATCTTATCTTATCGTTGATCTAGTGATTGCTATCGCGACTGCTGGGCATGTCGTGGGTTCGATTCCCAGGTCGGGCAAAGTGTTATCGGGTTTTTCCATCAGGAATTTCTCAGTTGCATCCACGGAGTCTTGATTTGTTGTCGATCGATGTTAAAAGGCTCGCCCCCTTTTACATGGGACTTAAATATAACTGGCGAAATGTGGGATATACTATTTAGGTACACCGTGATGTTATTTATTTATTTATTTATTTAACAATTTATGTACACACTAAATATAAAGAAAAGTAGAAAGGAACAGAAAATAGTACAAAGGCCTGCCTTTTATTCCAGTAGTACGGTCGAACAAGCTATTTGGTTTACAGTTTAACCCACAAATTACATTGTAAAATGTAAACCAAATAGCTTGTTCGACCATACGTTCCCGTGGACTAATTTAACAAGCTAATACACGGGCAAACAAAATACAGCCATCAAATCCCCTACAAATTAACACATAACAGAGATGTGAGAAACACACTCATAAAACTCCACTACGTCTTACATCTTATTTGCGGCCTAAATAAGTCTTAATAGTGTTTACATTAAAGCGTTCCGCGGGTGGCAATAGAATGTTTCATATCGTGGCCTCGAAAGTGGCGGGCCAAAACATAAGGCCCATTTTTTGGCCTCTGATAATCCGTATTGATGTCGTACATTGATAAACTTGAGAGAATTGAAGTGTCTTGAGAAAATCGAACCAGAACATATACAGTATGTTTGACTGTCCGTTCGTTTGTCACGGCCACGTAATTATAGCGTTATTCTCCTGCCCATAACCCATTATTTGGGGTCGACGCAGCATGTCTTCTTCTTCCATACTTCTCTATTACTTGTCATCTCATCAGATCCATCCATCGTTTCTTTGGTCTTCCTCAACTCTTCTATTCATCCTCATTCATACTTAAAACTTTCCTCACTACATCTTCCTCATTTCTCCCCCTCACGTGCCCATAGCGAGCCAACCGATTACTACACAACTTTTCAGCTTGGAGGCTTTAAAAAAACTACAAGAAAGCTTGTATGCCCATTAAAGGGCTTAGGATATTTTTGGATAAAATAAAAACTGGAATTCTCTCTGACAAAAACAACGCTATCCCGACCATATACAAAAACGTTTACACATTATGTGAGCCGGGCACCTGAACGTATTTTACACAGCAAATTACACTAACCGTTAGTTACAATTTGTGGCCTCACCGCCACTTTCGAGGCCACAGCCTAGCCCTAATAGCGATGTACGATAAACACTCTCACTCTCTCTGCGATAAAATGCCGCAGCGCCATATCATTCAAGTGTGAATGAGTTTTGCCTTTACGTATAGTGGTTGCAAGTGCTTCACCTGAGAATGAGGTCCTTTTTTCGATTCTCAGATCTGACAAAGTGATAATGGGTTTTTTCCATCTGAAATTATTGCAACCTGGTGTCTGGAGTTGTGCCCAGTTGATGGCAATTGGACTACCACTACCTCTGCAACGTAGGTGTTAAAAATACTCGGTGATATTTGGGTGCATTATAGATACATCTCTGCCCAGACCTTTTGGGATCATGCGTGATATTAAGTCAACGATATACGATAAGATGCCGCAGAGCCATATTATTTAAGCATGAAAGAATTCTGCTCTTGCTCTGGGAAGATACTCGATAGTTTTGTGCTCTCAAGCTTAGTGCTGACCATTTGGTCTCGGGTTCGACATCCAGGTTGAGCAGTGATCATGCGTTTTTTAGCCTAGAATTTCTGTTTAGCAGCCCGAAGTCTGATTTGTGGACCCTATTACCGACGTCTTATTCAGTAGTGATAAGGCTGACCTGGTCAGTTCACTCCTTAAGGCCCTTCTAACCCTAAAATTAGCAACTCTGTTTGTGGTGGTTCAAACTTCGTTTGAAATTCTGTTAAAATAAAGTTCTAATCAGCTTTCACTAAAAAGCGGTTGTTACGTCAGGCACTGCGGCCGAATAGTGCGAAATGAGTGGTTTTTTGCGATTTACTAAAAATCTATTGATTGGACTAAAAAAAATAAAACACTTAAGACCTGCTTTATAGTTAGTTCAGTTAGTATGCAAAGTTTTATGATCTAATTTCAAGTACTTTTTGAATACCAGCGGTTTATTGTTCGATTTGGAGGTAGGTAACTTTGGTTTTTTTTTCTATCGAGAAAAGTTTATGGAATCGTGTTTTCGTCACACATAGGACTTAGCGTTAATCCGCAACTTTACCATATATTTATTTCAAAATTAATTGCTGTAGTATTTTAGGAGTAACGGAGGATCATGCTAAGCCATTTGAGGGATATATAGCCCTTAATACATTAGACTCAAACATATCTGGCAAAATTGAGTTGTGCTATAGACTTCCTCCCTTGCCTAACCGTTTAGGGATTACAGTCGTGATATTAAGTTAACGATGTACGATAAGCACTCCTGCTACGATAAAATGCCGCAGCGCTATGTCAGTCAAGTGTGAATGAGATTTGCTTTTACTCTGGGGAACATCTAACATCATGTGGCAGATAAAGTTTTAAAGATGTTATGAATCGCTGGAGATTGATAGTGTGAGTTCCATCGTACTCTAGTTCTAGCTAAAATACATTCACGTCTGTATTTCACAGAAAGGTTAGTTAAGCAAAGGTGTACCTAGTGAGTGTGGCAGCACCCTCAACGATGCCAAAAGACACTTATTCTCCCCGTCATTGCGATAATTTTTTTATCCTAGACCATATTACCTGAGAACCTTCTAGTTATGGAGAAATTAGCTTTCATAGTTGCCACTTTTTCACAATCCTTTTTTTTAACACAAGTTTTTTATAACTTTACTTTAAATACCCGCGTATTCAATGTATCCATCAACACAATGTTTTCAGTGTGTTACATTGAGTCCTACCGTAAAATTTGTTTTTTTGCTACAAAAAAAATGTTTTTATTATGTAATTATTGCGTAGAGTTAATTAGTTTGATGTACAGAATGCTTAATTGACGGCTTCGTGAAGGATCTGTTTACTCCTTTTAAGAGTTCCATGTAATAGAAAGTTCAAATTCAAACTCCGAGCTACTACTGAGAAATTGCTGATTGAAAAAGCAAAAACCACTTTGACAGACCTGAGAGTCGAACCTAGGACCTCATGCACAGTTGTAGCGCTACCGACCACTAAACCAACGAGGTAGCCTAACATTTTGACAACGTGTGAAATAATCGTGTGTCTTGTAAAAAAAATTGACAAACGATTTTTAACCATGCCCGTAGCTTCATATAGGTAATGTCACATTGCATTGACCCAAAGGGCCCATTCTGACCCAGGATTCAATGCTACGCCATGACCTTTGTCCGCTGGACTCAGCCTGTTTGTTTAACAAGATTAAAATTATTAATAATTTAGAAACAAACAAAAAGTTTGCATTTCAATTAAAAGTTTTTGCACCAACTTAAAATGTTTAACTTTAGTCTGTTGAAGTTTTTGTGAATACTTAAATTCTTATTAATGGAATGCTATTAGTAATATTTTACATTTTTATCGTTTTAAAACTAAAAATGTTTTAATATGCTGTTTTGTTTAACATTTCACATTACAAATAAACATTGCTATAAGACTTTTAAAAGAAATATTACTGCTCAAAGAAACCGTATTTCAATTTGTAAAAGTCTCTAGGCCTATGTCCAGCGGTGGACGTCTTGCGGCTGAAATGATGATGATGATCATGATGACGGCCGGTCGTGACGTCAGCGAGAACAAAATACGGCTGTCGGTCGCCGTTGACGTCAGCGTCGCAGTATGGTGCTATATAGAACACAATGCATACTCGTCCGCGACCGACCGTGCGCGACCGACTGTCAGCGCGACAAGAATTCAGGCCTAACTGATTCTGTTCAGTCAACCGCACGCTTGTACTTTAACCTTAAGCTGGATAATAGTGTACAAGGTATAAAGTTTCGAAAGACTACGAGGCCAGACTATCATTATCTGCCTAGCCTTTTCCCAACTATGTTAGGGTCGGCTTCCAGTCTAACCGGATGCGACTGAGTTCCATTATTTTTCCATTTAGTACTGGGTAATACGATACCCCTTGATAAGACTAGTTGTCAGACTTTTAGGCGACTGACTACCTGTAACGACTGTCAAAGATCTACAAATGACAGCCGGGACCAACGGCTTAACGTGCTTTCTGAGGCACGGAGGAAATACGGTAAGTAACGGGTGACCCATCCACGGACCAGCAGCGCGGCTTAACCTTAATATCGAACCGAGCGGTTGTTATTATTTAGCCACGAGCTCTTCCAGCTTATATTGATTACATATCTAGCACTGACGTACAGCCTGGTGAACAAAGTTTCTAATTTAAGGTTCACAAGATGAACACAGCCAGAAAAATAGCACAAAACAAGCGAGCGAAGTCTTTATAAAACCAAATAAAGAAGAAGGATTATCATCTGCCAAGCCTTTTCCCAAGTTTTATTGGGGTCGGCTTCCAGTCTAACCGGATGCAGCTGAATACCAGTATCTTACATGGAGCGACTGCCTATCTGACCTCCACAACCCAGTTAGTACTGGGTAATACGATACCACTTGGTAAGACTGGTTGTCTGACTTTTTGGGCCACTGACTACCTGTAACGACTGTCAAAGATCACAAATGACAGCCGGGACCAACTGCTTAACGTGCTTTTCGAAGCACGAAGTAAACTCGGTATGTAATGGGTGGGCACCCATCCACAGATCAACCTAGGCAAGCACAACTTAACCTAAAGATCGACCCAAGCGGCTGTTATTATTTAGCCACGAACTCCTCAGAAATATAGAAAAATAAAGAAGAAGGATAGAAAACATAATAGAAAACTAGACGAAATAATCCGAAATCGCCAACACGCAAGCTCACTAAAATATTTTCTTTACTATTTTCTTCGCCACCATTATAAATAAAAGCTACAAATCTAGAGGCACACAAACACTTGATCTTTAACCTTGGGCTAGGCCGAAAATGCGGATAAAACTCACCTTTGTGCCACTTGACCACTAGACCCGTACTGTGATAAAAATTCAATGGAATTGGTACTTACGTCACTTGAGGCTTACCTATATAGATTTTTGCAAATAATTTTAGTGGTCAAACAAAAGGTCATACGTTTGATAATAACACGTATTTATATTAAAATTTAAATCGTGTTAATCTATGCGGGTGACTAAACTTGTCTAGACATTTTTTTCTGCATAAAATATTATTTCAATGGATTATTTTAAATAATAAGTTTTGGAGATTTAATTACGAAGAATTAGGATCATCCAGATTAATGTTTACCTGAAATTGGTGCTAATAATTATAGTCTATATGCCTCATAATTACAAAGATCACTTTAGCGTTTTTCTGAATAGATTAACGCGAACCATACTTCTACCGTGAGAGACGTAAAAAAAATGCATTTGAATTGAATTCAGGACGACATCACCATTTTATCGGCTTACAGCACATCAATTTATTTCATTTCCACAACAATCCTTCCAACTAACGATCTTTTTCAAAATCCGGATAAACCACATTTTTATCCGGCCTCTCTAGTGTTCAACGACCTTTCCATATGTTTGTTTGCTAGCTCCTCGTTATTTTGATTTACACTGACAATACAAAACATGACTGTGTTCGCGATTTTTTTTCTGTATTTTTCGCCTACTTTCTGAGCCTGAGGGCTGGAATAATGACGAATTTCATTCTAGTTCGCGAAAAAATATACGGATATTTTTTGTAAGTTTAACGCGTGTATCATAAGTTTTTCTCGTAGTTTTCGCTTCAGATAATATTGTGTGAAGGATTTTTTCTTGTGTGGGAAGATAGTTTTAGGGCTTTATAAGTAAGGAGTAGAATTACTTGTGGAGAAGTTTGTTCGTGAAGTACTACAATACATTTTTCTTTCGGTAAAGGTTTTTCGGTTTGGAGTTAGTGGTTTGTTGGGTGCGGTAAAGTAATATGAGGGCCTGGACCAAGTTACAATCTAGAATCGATAACGATAATAGAAACTATTATTTTTTTACATTGACATTATCTACTGAAAAGCTCAAGTCATCTACTGTATCCAGCTTTTAAAATATTTTAATTTTTGACGTGTTTTTGTAAAACCAATTTATAAAAACCGACCAAGTATAAGTCGGACTCGCGCATGAAGGGTTCCGTACCATCTTAGTAGGGGGAGCCCCGTTTAATTTTTAATTTATGATTTATTGTTATAGCGCGACAGAAATACACATTCTGTGAAAAATTCAACTAACTACCTATTAGGAGTCCTAAGCCGCTTATAGCCCGCTTACACACTGACGGATGGACGGACGGACGTACAGCGGACGCTTATTAAATGGGTCTCGTTGGTTACCCTTCGGGTACGGAACCCTAACAATGAACATCCTTTACTAACAACGAATTATTACCTAATACGCAAAAATCAATAATTACTTTAATTATCCAGATATTTATTCAAAACATTTTGCCAACTCCACTTGAGTCTAGTCTACATAAACATGTATCATTGAATGACGTTGCCATCACCGAGCCCAACTCGACCAAAATCCGTTGATTTCAGCTGAAAAGGCGCACTAATTGCTACCTGAATACTGATGAGAGCGTACGCTTACAAATGAGACCACCTATAACAATGGAATAATTTCCAATTTAATTAAGTGATTAAGTCCTATCCTTGTTGACTTTAAAATCAAGCTGCTGTCATAACCAGTGGTTGATTTAATGCTACTTGCATCATGCAATCGTGGCTAAATAAGAATAGCCACAGGGGTCGGTCTTCAAAGTTAAACAACACTTGCCAAGGTCGCTCCATGGATGGGTTACCATATATTACGTGCCGAATTAAACAACAACGTTTTAACAATGGTGCTGACAGTTATTTGAAGATATTTGAAAGTCATTATAGGTAGACAGTGGCCCGAAGGTCTGTCATCTGGTCCAGCCAAGGAGTAGTGTTTTACCCAGTTCTAACTGGGCTGTGGAGGTCAGATAGGCAGTTGCTTCATGTAAAATACAGGTATTTAGCTGCACCCGATTAGACTGGCAGCCGACCCTTTTTTTTTTCTTTTTTTTTTCGGATGGGAAATCATCAAATGACATCTCCCGCTCTGGGCGGAGCAGGAGGGAGTGTCAGACTTTTACTGACTAAAACCCATCCATGTTCCTTCATCGCCCTTTGTGTTCCGGGGCCACAGTATCTCTTTCGAACAGTCCCGCAACCCCGGCAGGCATCGGTCCTTGCGGACCCCTTCCTTTTTGCTGACTCTCTTTGAGGCGCGCGTGGAACACGAACGCGCCGTCGACACGGCCTGTCATCATGAGACGGACGGACGGCGAGCTAGCCCATAGCCCACCGTCCACAGGCCCGCGTCTACGGTGGCCGGGGGCCACGTGGTGGCCCCCGACGCCCGGGGCGTCTCCCGCGGCGGCCGGGACGCTGTGAGGTTCTCTCCCTCTCACGTTGGAAGCCGACCCTAACATAGTTAGGAAAAGACTAGGCAGATGATGAAACCAACGAATCACACGTATCTTCTGATTACGGTTAATCTTATTTATCGCTCAATTCCTTTATCACACCAATAACTCGAATCGGCAAACATTGTGCAAACATGCGAACAAAAGAAATTATCTGTTTTAGAAAGCACGAGTTTCGAACTTTGATCTTCGTTCTTCAAAAAACGCAGAACGAGAAACTCCAACAAAAGAAACATAAAATATTACCTATTTTGTTAAAATCACATAAAGGTATCCGTTCACTACGCCGCCCGGTTAAACACATCCGGATTGCGGGTAATATCGAATATTATATTCCGGTACAAACGTATGTGAACCGGTTTTGGGTTTAAGTAATTGGAAATCCTGCCCGGGCAGGTATTTCCGTGTATTATGTATGTATCGGTGATGCGTGAACGGGTATATCCGGGTATTTCTATCATTTATCCGGGTACTTAAATGTTTGGAGGATTTTGATGTATTTTTCTTTGGCTTAAGTTTTGTAGACGAATTTTTGAGTGTAGGAGGAAACACAATGTTCGATAAGAAGATATTGAGTTTACTTAGTAATATATTCATATTCCCTAATACTATTTGTATTAGGGAATAAGAGGAAATCATATTTTTTGATTATGATTCTCTTGAAGATATATTATGAATATTTAATAAACAGGATTAGCCAAAAAAAGGCCGTCAAAATATTTGCGAGTTCCCAATTTAGATCATGTAATATTACACGGTTAAGCATGATATGCAAACAAAAACTTCTATTATTATTTTTATATTTCTTTCTTTCTTTTAAAGTCACCAGTCTTACCAAGGGGTATCGTATTACTCAGTACTAACTGGTTTGTGGAGGTCAAATAGGCAGTCGCTCCATGTAAAATCAGTATTTTACATGGAGCGACTGCCTATTTGACCTTGAGTTATTTGAGCTGTATACTGGTACTCCAGTGTACTCAGCTGCATTCGGTTAGACTGGAAGCCGACCCCAACATGGTCGAAAATAGACTAGGCACATGACGATAATATATTCTGTCCGGACCGGAGCTGCCTCCAAAATTTGTCCGTACCAGTTTAACTAATTCTTTACAATGTCCCGTCATCTCATCATCTTCCTGCCCTTGTTCCATTCTACTTGTGGTCGGCGCAACACGTTGTCTTCTTCCACTCTCCCCTTTCAGACGTCACGGCATCATTTACTCCTTTCTCTTTAAAATCATTCCTCACACGATCCATTCGTCTTGTCTTTGGCCTTCCTCTCCCTCTCCATCCATCAACATTCATGTCCATCACTCTTTTAGTCACATGCGTTTCATCCCTCCTCATTACATGTCCATACCAAGACAAACGACCTTGTTTCAATTTTTCTGTTACAGGCGCCACTTTCAAACTTCCTATAATATACTCATTCTTTACTTTACCCTTAATTCTATACATGTCCCAAATCCACCAAAACAATGTTATCATGTTGGTATCTCCATTCTACCAAAAATCATGGATGTTCCATTTTCAAACCGAATCACGTTCGACTCGTCCTTTTGAAGACGTTTAGCTAAAATGGCGTCGGAATATCAAATGTGAATAGGATTTTTTACAATAAGACATGTATTTTTTTGTGTATTACATTTTATATGTGTGTAACATGTAGGCATTAGGAAAAGTTCAGAATATTTTTTAAATAATTATGTTCTGATCGGAAATTTTGTGTAGGTGTAAATCTTTTTTTCTCACATCAGTATTGGTAAGAATTCGATGAAAATATTAACCAGTCAGGTGCTAGCTAGGCTGACTCCCCTTGGTGAGTCGAGTTATGTTAGTTGGTTCTTACTTCAACTTTTCTCGTTGCTACATAATAACAGCCACATAGGTCGATCCTAAAGGTTAAGCAGTGCTTGCCAAGGTCGATACGTGGATGGAGGTGACCATCCGTTACTTGCCGAGTTTTTTTCGTGCGCAAAAAGTACGTCAAGCCGTTGGACCCGGCTGTTATTTGTAGACATTATAAAACATGGAAACGGGTATTTAGCGCAAACGTCGGGCTTATACTCAAGGTAAAATTCGCGATAAATACCCGTTTCCATATGTTTTATAATGTGTTCTGATCGTGAAAGTTTATAAAAGACAATTGTTATTTTTGTAGATATTTGAAACTCGTTACGGGTCGTCAGTGGTCCGAAAATCTGACAACCAGTCTTACCAAGGGGTATCGTATTACACAGTAACTGGGTTGTGGAAGTCAGATAGGTAGTCGTCCAATGTAAAATACTGGTATTCAGCTGCATCCAGTGAGACTAGAGGCTGACCCCAGGGTTGGGAGCAGGCTAAGCAAAGCAGGATGAAGACAAAAACTGATTATGCGTAACCATACAGATCAAGCTCTCTTCAGACCCAGCAAGCGAATGGGCATTCTACCTTTGATCCAAAAAATTGTTTCATTATTCCATATTCAAATGTCTATAAAATAATGCGCATGTTCTTTTTTCCTCGTTCAATTTTATTTGGTTTGAACTTGCGGGTTCAACCAAATTAAAATAGAACGAAGAATGTAAGAATGCGTTCTTAGAAACTGTAATCGAATCTATTGTCCAGTACGACGAGTGAGAATACTATCATGGCTTTAAATAAAAAAGAAATCAAAGATGACGTGATGAAAGGCCGCTCCCTCTCATAGAGAGGCGGCCTTTGCTGTTTCCCAACAGTGGAAGCGTTTTAGGCTCTTATAATCAAAGAGCGTTATCATAATGACACTGCTCGTCCGCGCCGTTGGCCGGAGGCGCCGTAGATTTTAAGGCTTTGCGCCGCGCGGCAAGACGATAAGCGCGGCTCATCCGCGTGTGCGGACGGTGCACGTGCGTTGGGCATCAACGGATTTCATACAAGTCAATGCGACGTGAGATCCACTTCACCGACCGACTGCGGTGCGGACGAGCGCTGTCATGTGAGAATTGCCCAAGTGATTCGATTGGCTTAAGTTTTGTAGTCAACCAATCACAACAGCCACTACAATTTACTTTCCTGGTTGACCTTCACGACAGTCACTTTCTAGGGCACAAACAAAAGAAACTAACATGAATTACCTACGACCAAAATCCATACAAAAAAAAAAGAAATATAGCAAATTAAATGGATGAAGATACGTCTTATAAAGGAGGCTGTATTATTTTAATGGACTTTAGAGGTTTCTGTTAATTAATATACACTGAAATTATACCTGAGCCGAGTTGTGTTGAGCCCTTTCGTCTTGTGACATACGGGTACTGAGAATGAGTAACTAATTTCAAAACTACACCGGCTAAATCTAAAATAATGGGGCTTCTATATAAAATGAGTTTTAGGATTTTCAACTTTCGGTGTTGAGGTAAACGTCGATAATTGAATTTAAGCGTACGATAAGCTCCAAGTTTTTAAAAGAAGAGCTTTCTACCATTATTTTTTTAGCCTCGCATCATCTGCCTAGCCTTTGCCAATTTTGTTGAGGTCTGCTTCCAGACCAACTGGATGCACCTGAATACCAGTGTTTTACATGGACCGACTGCCTATTTGACCTGCACAACCCAGTTAGTACTAGGTAATACGATACCCCTTGGTAAGACTGGTTGGACTTTCGGGCCACTGATTACTGAACGACTGTCAAAGATCTACAATTGATTGGCGGGACAATAACGACTTAACTTGCCAAGGCACGGAGGTACGGCATGTAATTTGTATTTAATTCATTGTTATAATTAAATTTTATTTACTTTAATCTAATTTTGTTTTGTGCCTTTAATTGATTTGATCTGACATGTATTTGTTTCTATTATTTTAATTATTTTTGTCATTGAATTAACTGTATTTCTTTATTATTCAATCAGTTGACTAAAATTGACAAAAGTGTTGTTAAATGTTTTGTGTCTAATATGGGTCAATGACCTGAAATAAATGAATTTTATTTATTTTTATTCAATGGCGTGGTCACACATCCACGAACCAACCTAGGCAAGCGTGGCTTAACCTGAAGATCAACCTGTGCTGTTATTATTTAATCACGAGCTCCACGAGCAATTTTTTAGCCTCCGATTAATATTATTTTTCACCACTTGTTTTGATTGATCGTATTAACTAAAACACAAAAAAAAAACCTAAATCTCATACAATAATTTCAGCAAAGTGACATTATGTAAATAAATTAAAAAATGTATCTAATTCACTTAAGTAAACGAAAAAAATAAGTAACTTAACACTGACATTACCAATTGTAATGTTCGCCAAACTTAATCCCTCTATACGCCTTAAGATGTCTCAAGGTGAATTGGGGGTTACAGAATCCCCTGACAGTGTAATCCCATTTAATATACTAAGGGTTTTGCCTTAAATATAACGCAAAGGTATGAAGGATACTTAATAGTTTGAATAAGAAATGCCATTCTGCGTTCCTCTGCTTGTTATCTTATGGTTTTATGCCAAAAGGGGCGAAGCGTGGGGGTAGTAGTGTAAGGGGTCAAGTAGTGAGAAAGGGTTGAATATGTTTTACATAAATGGGCACAAAGTGCAGTGCTTTTGAGGAGGCTCATGTCTGTCAGTTGGCAGTGTTTGTTGAGGACGGATGAACAGTTTGAAGACGAAGGTAGGGATTTAGACTAGATGAACAGAAGGATTGGACGTCAAAACTTGAGAACCGAATTTATATTCAACTTACGATCAAAACTCGAGATTGGAATGCCTCGTTGGTTGCGAGCGCAAGTAGCGCAACTCGTGAGCATGAGGTACTGGCTTTGATTCCTGGCTCGGGCAAAGTACTATTGGGCATTTTCGTCAGGAATTTCTGTAGAAAGCCTATCGACTAATCCAATTTTTTTTCAACCCTCTGTTATACGAGTATCAATGTATGGAAGACCACCTCTGTTTTTTTTAATAATTTCATAAGTATTTGTGTAGCGGTTTATAACACCCCAAATTACAACTTTGTGGTGCCAATAGTCTCGGAATAAATGCTTGTGACATATGGACGGACAGACAGATAGATAGACAGACAGATGGACATGACGAAGTTATAAAGGTTCCTTTTTTCCGTTTGACAACATAAACCTAAAAAGCTATAGTTTCTAGCCATTTGATTGGACAAAACTAATTTTAACCATAACGGCTGAATAGATTAGGATAAAATACCGAATAATAGCGGATAATAAGTATTCTATATCCTAACTCATATATAATACTTTTTATCCCCGTAGAACGTTCTCGTGGGATAATTTTCGACCACCACACCAACGAAGGGGCATGCAAATGCCAGTTTAATATAGTCTTACACGTGTAGAAAACTACCACAAACTTGAAATGGTTTGACACGTGGAGCTCAAGTTACCCAAACTAAACTGTATAGTAAGTACATTAGTTGAAGTACTAGAAGGATACGAGACTTTAAAGTCCCTAAGAGAGGTGCCACATGACGCGTTGTCGGTACGTTGCGATGCCTGAGTGGTGACACTGTAGCTAGTCAGTGCAAAAAGTACTACACGGACGTCTATAAGGTGTCGATTTGCATCCTGGTCAAATTCAAGGAGGTATCTATGCTAATGATTCTCGACCCGAATCGATAATGAAACGGGCAGGGTTATTGTATGATTTAAGGAAATCGGTAAGTGTAAACCACCCGTATATTAACATGCAGCCCGTCGGTAACTGGCCCTATAACCACCTATAACCGCGCCTTCACACACACAAATAAACGCACACAGAGACAGGTCGCGCGATGGCTGATTCTTCTATTATTTTAGTGTTATTCTGAAATACTGTCAAATTATAAACAATTTAAAATAGCAGCTATATTAATTATTTGACCGGGTATCATGTATTTAAATTAATTACTTATGTTTTTTGTGACAAGCTCCTCAATTTTGACTAGGATGCAAAACTTCACCTTGTATAAGACGCAACTGAAGAACTAACATCAAAAACCTAAATCGCGATGTTAAAGTTATCCACAACTTAAGACGATATAGAAAAACCGAGTAGAGAAAAGCCCGACGACGGTTGTAGTCAACAACCATCGTCGGGCAGGAACCCAAAAAAAAAATTAAAACACAACCCCATAGAAGAACTTTACACCCCGTTTTTCATACCGCTCGTCAATCTACATCCACATATAACAATATTTCTTAGTAGGCGGTAATCTTCGGAACTATTGATCCGATTCCGAAAACACTTTTACTAATGGGAAGCTCCGAGTGTCATATATTATATTTTGAACATTCCCCTGGGATAATTTCCGATGATAACGCGAACGAAACCTTGGGAAAACGCTAGCTGTTTATTAAATCGAAGGTTTTTTAAAACACTGCTCTTTATTGCGTTGGGTTCCTCGTCTGGAACTCAGTACGTTGAAATCACAGTGTTGCGACGACGCAAGGCACCAACAACGCCCGTGTGACTTCGCTCTAAGGCTTCTAAGTGAAAGTGGAGTTGTTATTTATCGTTAATCAGCGCATTGAGCTCCGTCAAAAGCACTGTGGTCGCGCAATTGGGTACAAAGTTTGAATTACGAATCGATTTCGGGATTTTCTTAGGAATTATTCGAGCCAAATTCCAATTTGATTCTTCGATTACAAGCTAATAATAGAGTTCTATGAAATTCTCTTGATGAAAATTTTGAAGGTGAGGTCAAGTCCTAAGTCTGTTTTTAGAACATATGTATCCCAATTAAAAATAGGGGTTTCAAACCCAAATTCGAGTAAACCTTTGTTGAAGTTGAGCAGAGTTACATTATATTTGTGTGGTACCACTACTTGAAATTTTGAGACTTTACTAGTTTTAAAGGCTACATTAATGTATGGTCAGAAACTTCTTTCCGTAGTCTGATTTCTATAAAATTCATACAGAATATTGTAGCAGCAACCTCAAGAAAGATCGCGTATAACAGACTTAACCAAATGATAACTAAAAGAAGAAAATCTATAAATCTGAGCTGCAGGCCTAGCCAAGTTACAACCGTATCGTATCGATTCTCTTTCTACAATCGTAAACGCCTCGGCGTAAGCGATTGTAGAAAGCGCTAAATTGGTAGCCAAGTTGACACGACTGAGTCGATCGCTCGTTCTCTAATGTCTGTAGAAAAAACCTACACTTTAGTCTATGGTGAGCGTTCCTACCAAAGAGTTTAGCGATCAACATTGTAGAAACGATAACATTCCATTCTATCATTTTGAACGATGTAAACTTGTCTACAAATTTTCTATTCGTTTGTGTTGATCACGTGATTTAACGTTGAGATGATGTCATTCCCATTCATTTGAATAGTTTTCTACTAGCGTTAACGATTGTAGATTGTCAACTTGGCTAGGGGTGCTGTTTCCAAAAGGCTGATAAATATCGGTTTCCTTCAAAGACCAGCTTTTACCTTGGCCATAGGCTAACCGATGCCATACAACGTGGCAACGCCGCCAGTCTCCTGGGTTACATTAACAGTTGACAGCGTTGAGGAGGAGTTTTTTGACGCCATTTTTTTAGTTTGTTGCTAAGTAAGTTACTTTAACTTAATAAAATATATAAAATTGTTATCAATAATTAAAGTATCTTCATAATGACGAGCCATCGAGAAGTATGGAAGAAGAATACATACTGCGCCGATCACAAATAAATTGGAATGAGGACACGAAAATGATGATGAAATTAGGTTGTTCATCTCTCTTTATTTTTTTACTAGCGGACGTCACGCGGTTTCACCCGCGTAGTTCCCGTCCCCGTGGGAGTACGGGGATAAAATATAATCTATGTTACTCAGTAAATACGTGGCTTTCTAATGGTGAAAGAATTTTTGAAATCGGCGCAGTAGTTTTTGAGTTTTTTCATCACAAACATACAAAAATACAAATCTTTCTTCTTTATAATATTAGTGTAGATATATTGACCTCTACATGCAAACACAGTCTTTAAACCACTCACTTCATCAACACAAACAACGAATCTCCAATCCCGTTTTTTCACATGAGTCCCGGGACTCATAACTACATCACTACCGAAGTCCCGCGACGTAACACGAGCTCTTCTATCACGCTCCAGGGAGGATACAGTTGCGGTCTGATTTAATATGCCGACATGATCGTGTTAATAATCTTGTTATATTTTAAGTTAGTTTAGACTTAACTGCTTTGTTGGTGAGCGAGTGGTTTATTAAGTGTGGAGTTTAGGAGTCTGGGTTAGTAGATTTGAGGTGAAAATGGACGAACTAACTATGACACATAACATCACGCTTGTAATTCCCGAAGGTCCACCCACATTTCGCCAGTTATGTTTAAGTCCCAAGGCGCGAGCCTATTGCCATCAACCGTTCACAGATTCAATCTCCGTGGCTGCTGAGAAATTCATGTTAGAAAAACCCTAATATCACTTTGCCCGACCCAGGAATCGACCCCAGGACCTTATGCTCAGCAGTTGCGATTTCGATCACTAGACCAACGAGAAAGTCTCTGTTTTATATATAACTAGCTGCCCGTCCCGGCTTCGCACGGGTGGACTTTTTATTTTTTTCTATTCTATCCTATCTTTCAAGTTGGATCAAACTGCACACGGTGTGCAAATTTTATTATAATCGGTTAAGTGGTTTAGGAGTCCATTGTGGACAAACATTGTGACACGAGATTTATATATATTAAGATAGTCATCATCATCAACTGCCTAGCCTTTTCTTAACTATGTTGGGGTCGGCTTCCAGTCTAACCGGATGCAGCTGAATACCAGGATAAAAAAAAAATACAATTTTATTAAAGGTTTCTAAATATGGTGAGCTTAAACGCGATAGTATATTTCAAACATTTCCCGCCTTACCGGCTTACGTTAGATAATATATGTATGGATATAAACGAAGTAGGCACAAGTCTCAATTCAAACCACGTATCCCAACTTCGCCCACTGCGAAAGCCTTTACAAAATCCACTAAAGGAAAGCAACCTATACAAAGTCTGGTAGCACACCCACTACATGGTAAACTGCGGGTCTAATCTGGCTGCAGTCTAAAGTCTGACCTAAAGTTATGATTCGGTTCCGTAACGAACGCACGCCGGACGTAACCATAGACTAAGGGTGTGTAGAAACGACACTGCCATAACTCATAGCTAAAATCGGGTTGGTGACAAAATTAAGGTTAGTGGTCGAACTTTGACTGAAGACCAAAAGTTTGACAATTACTAGTCTTTCCAAGGGGGTCATACCAGCTAAAAGACTGAATTCTGGAGGTCAGATAGAAGTCAAACCATGTAATATACTTATAGCTATTCAGCTGCATCCGGTTATACAGATCAACATCCGGTTAGACCCCAACATAGTTGATAAGAATGTAGCAAGAGATGTTGATAAGACGCAATAAAGCCCACAGGTTTGATGCGTAAGAACGTTCAAAAACAAAAAGATAAAGCTACCGTCCCAGTTACAACGCATAATAACTTGTGAAAGTACTGTAGTTGCTCATTCCGAAACGTATAGCTCTATGGAGAAGAATTGGCAAGAAACTCCATGGACTTTTAAATCAATCCTCTCCAATCCCGCTTAATTTTGTTCAATCCTCAGCTATTGTGGTTGCCTGGTGGTAATCGGTCGAGCCAGTGACCATTGTCACTGCGGCTTTTGTCATTTCTACATGGTTTTTTTACTCTATGGCTTTATTCCGAGTGGTTTCAATGTGGATATTTGCATACGAGAAGCGTCGTTTGGTTACAGAGTACTACATAACATTTGAATGGACCAATGGTTTGATTGGATGTTGGAACTGTAATTATTTTGATAGGATCAGTGTCTAGTCCAGTAAGTCCCTTATCCTGATGGTCACCACCATCATCGTTTCAGCCGGTGTTCACTGCTGGACAGAGGCCTCCCCCGAAGATCGCCACAACGACCGATCCTACACTGCTCTCATCCAGTGGATTCCCGCAACCTTCTCCAGGTCGTCGGTCCATCTTGTGGGTGGTCTACTAAACCTGGGTTTTCCGATATTCTAGCCGTCCGCCACTCTAAAACTCTTCGGCCGCATCGGCCATGTCTTCTACGAGTAATGTGTCCCGCCCACTGCCATTTAAGTTTGGCAATTCTTTGGGCTATGTCGGTCGGACTAAATTGTATCCTACTAGGTAACTTTAAGTATGATGTACCCCACATTTTTTCTTTTACTGTTTGAGTCCCATATCTCAACGTGAATGAGTCACAATATTCTGATTTAAAAGAGTGTCCATGGATTTATTTGTTCGTCCTTCTCCATAGCGATCTATGCTTTGGAATGGGCAACTACAGTTATACTTTCACAATTAATATGCCTTGTGGGACTGTAACTTCAAGTTATTGTTGTCTTTCTTTAGACAGTTCAAAAGTATTTTGGTATTGATATCATCCGTGAAGGGCACACCGAGCTGCACTGAGTATTTCTTTACAGAAAAACCTAACCCGAATTACACTTTCCCCAACCTGGTAATCGAACCCAACATCAGTTGTGCCTGTGTCCTCTACATCAACGTTTGGTGATAGAGGACTACATAACATTTGTGTGTGTTTGTGCTTTGATTGGATGCTGTAACGTTAGACTATAGTCAATAGAGCATGTGTCGGTTGCTCAAAGCCACTTTGATGCTGTTTGTTTTTGTTGTATCAGCTCACAAATGTCCCTCTTGATGGCGAGGATAGACGCATATGTCTTATGATTTTAGCAGTCTATGTATGTAACAGTCACAAGCAATGAAATGTAAGCAATTTTCTTGTGAAATAATGGTTTCTGCTGTAAGACACTTTTTTTGCAAAAAATCCGGTATTCTTCTCTGATTAATTTCGTTGCGGAATCCAAGACAGTTAAATTGTTTCCCTGGGACTTCGCCGAGCTTCATTGTTTCAACGTTTTTTCTGGTGGTTGCCACTGTTGATTCTGGCGCACACGAGTTACAGTGGTTTGTGTATAGTGTCAGCCGTGTGGTATCCGGCAGAGTAGAACAGAACCAACCCATTACACTCACGGGTGTCTGAGGCAGAACACCTTGCGCCTCCGTAGACCAGAGAATGGACAGCAGCGTTTTCTGTTAGTCTTTCACTGCGATCTCCAATCCGCCTGCCAAGCGTGGAGATTACGGCAAATTTCCTCCCATCATGGGAGAGGCTTATGTCCAGCAGTGGACGTTATGGGCTGTTGTTGTTGTTGTTGTGTATAGTGTGGTGGGCATGTTTGTACACGCACCCACGATAAAAGAGAAATTCCTAGTGCGGGGCAACGTTTATAAAATATTATCATGATAAATTACCACTCCCTGCAATACACACAAACACATCAGCCAAAAATCATCTATTTACTCAACCACTCTAAACATTCAAAGCAATGAATAGTCCCCATTCCCCATAATTAGTCCCCAAAACACAATGGTATTCATCAATAACCGAACAATAGTACAATGAGAGTAGTTGATACTGTCTCTATACCACAACGGAGTTAGGTACAGAAGGACCGTACAAGAGATGAAAACGCATGCACACATAGACACGTATCACGTACAGCGAGTGCAAGTGTACTCGAATTAAGACTATCATTTGATCGCCGTAGAGACTGGTGGTTAAGGGGCTGCGCAAACGTAAACACTTTTTGTTGCCGACACGGCACACTATCACAGAAAACCGTAGTTGATGTGTCCTGTAGCGGCGATCGGACACAGTCGCCGGTTGCTAATTTTGGTCACTGGTAACCGTATTTGCTGTGTCCTGTGGCGGCGATCGGTGGCGCAGCTAAGTATAATAGGCGAGACGACAAAAAAAAACGAATTAGTCCGTCAGTTAGATTATCCAAAATTATCTGACCTGTGTTTTTTCTTTTGTTACGTAAACCAAACTTGACGAAGATAATTATGACGCTTTTAAAATTCTCAATACGTCACGCCTTGGTATAATTTTTAGCTAGTTCTGACGTCACGAACCCCTACTCCCAAGTTTTGAAGCGTTTTATCTTTGTCAACATTCATTGATTTACAAAAACAAAACTGTTTACGTTTGCGTTGGGAGTGCCTGATTTCATACTGGTTGCATAGAAATCAAATATTCATTGGTCGCTTGTATCCGACAGAAGACACAAAAGGTGGTAATATACTAGTATTCAGCTGCATTCAGTTAGCCTAGAAGCCGACCCCAACATAGTTGGGAAAAGGCTAGGCAGATGATGCATGAAGTTAGCCTTCTATATCCATCTACTTAGTGCCAGTACCATTGCAATGGGCGCCATCATGCTTTTGTCATTAAGGCGCCTTCAAAGACTTGGCTGAGAGCTAAATGCATCGTCTTTAGGTTTTAAAAGGAGACATTGTGATGAATTAGCTTTTGATGTCTTGTGGAGTGAAAAAAGTGTATTTTAGTTTCAGGCATGTGAGGTCTTTCCTTCCATACAGAACTAACAGAGGATCATCGCCGGAACAGTTTTGGAAAGTGGTACTCCGTAAATTGGTATGTTCTTTGCTGTATGGTTTGTTTGTCCAGTTGGTATTTCATACTCATTTTCAAATTGATTTTTTGATCTTACATTTCCTTGTTAGCCGACTTCTTAAAAAGGAGGAAGTTATGTAATCCACCAGCATATTTTTTTCATGTATGTACGCCGGAGTAATCGGCGTACATACATGAAAAAAATATATTCTTTCAACTTTGCTTGACCTTACCTTACAGCTTACTACGCGTTATTAACGGGATATTTTAAAAAACCGAAAGAAATAAAATGTAAAGCGGAGGCTCTTGTTTTTCTCGTTTCTTAATTGTAAAGGGGTTGGAAGATTATTGTATGAAGCCTGGCCTCCCTAACTTTTACTGCCATTTTATCTTAAAAATAGCGACCACGCATAAAAACCTTTAATCGATTGCTGGAATTAATACAAACAAGTGTTGTAACATGAGAAAAAATGTCCTAAAGTGTCACGTTTCCGAGATATGAGCTATCAAAGTAAATACCACCTAATAAATTTATTAATTAGGTTAATTCATTTGGAGTCAATCAAAACATGGTTCAGTTTAACCACACCTCAACAAAATCAGGTTCTCAATCCACTCAGCAAGACAGCTCACGCCTGATCCAAAAAACCTTCGTCCTTGACACAAATAACGAGGAACTACACACGCCTTAATAGACTGATATTCGTGATCTCTAGCATAATACGTCTAGAAGGGCCAAAAAGGTCCACTTTATGGAATTTCATTATGGGAACGCCTCATCCGCTGGATTTATAGCATCCAATGAATTTTGATTAAATTTTCGTCATGTTGAGCTTTGAAATTGGTAACGTGTATGGCAAAGGAATTTGATATTGCAGCTCTGGATTGCAAGAAAAGGTGGGTGTCGCCGCAAATGGGGTTGTAAGCGATGTGTTGCGTTGTTCGCTGTGAAGGGTTGATTGTGGTTGGGGTGATAGTGGGGTATTTAATGTTCAATGAGTAATGTAGATAGTTTTAATATAATCTTACTACACTATTTTAAAGGTCCTGGATCGAACAATTTGGAAGTCACGGGGAGAGGCCTTTGCCCAGCAGTGGGATGACACAGGCTAGCCAGTAACAGTATTATAAATGTGAAAGTTTGTGAAGATATCCCTATGGATGTTTGTTCCTCTTTTATTCAAAAACGGTTGAACGGATTCGGGTGAAATTTGGCACAGACATAATCTAAAACCTGAATGAATACATATGATAATTTTTATCTCGGTAGTATGTCCTGTGGGATAATTACCGGACTCAGCGCGGGCGAAGCCGCGGGCTTATGCTAGTAAGTAATAATTTATCGCATTTCTATTGAGTCATTTGTTTTGTCTTTTGGGAAAGGCAGAATATCTTTCAGCTAAAGTTATGACTTTATCATCATCATCATTTTAGCAAAAAGAATTCCAGTACAAGCTGTTGCATTATTATAACATAATTATTATCAGGGAAAAGTGTGCAGGAGCTGCCGCTGCTTCAGCGGAGAACCTCAAGCGGCGAAAATATAGTAACCTTATTGGTAACTATATTTTCGACCCGTTTGGGGTTGAAACTCTAGGACCGTGGGGTCCGAGCGCTCACAGCCTTTTCAAGAAAATTTCAAAACGCTTAGTTGACACTTCCCGTGACACTAGGGCTGGCTTTTACCTTGGCCAAAGGCTTATCGTTGCCATACAGCGTGGTAACGCCGCCAGTATGGGGACATTACCAGTTGACAGTGTTGAGGAGGAGTTTTTTGACGCCATTTTTTAAAGTTTTTAGTTTAAGTTAGATAATTTAGTTTATTTTAATAGATTTGTAAATTGTACATACTGAATACAAGTAAAATAAATGATTAAATGTTTTAATGATAAATGATGTCTAACCTGTAAATTGGTTTTTGAAAACTGATGACAGGGCTGACATTTTAAAGAGTGTTAGGCGTACAGCTGGACGCTGCCCTCTTATTCCATTGGAACTCAATGCTAAATTATGCCAGCTCAAGATCAACATATAACACACATGAGGTCTGTACGTTTAAGGTAATCGTGAAAGCATTCTATCAATTCGGCAACCAAGTATGATGAAAGCCATTTCTGTCCAAGATTGGTGTAGTTTGAGCAGTCTATGGTTAAATTTATGGCTAGCAAAGGATATTTATGGGCTGCCATTCATAGAATTCTAGATAGATAGGCTTTTAGCCAATGCAGCTATAGACAAAATAGAAGCCTGCTGTATTTCTAAGCGTAGGTGCTATGCTATTCAAACAGCTTTGTACAATATTGCGTATTCTTTGGAAACAAAACAGCCCGTTAATTACGTTCGGCTGCAGGAGGATGTAAAAGGAAACCGATATAATTTATAAAAAATATTACAATTAGGTCGGTAAAACTAGGATGCGTGACTATTGTTCGATGTGAGAAACAAGAGTGGTCCACGCTACCGAGAAAATGTTGAGAAGGCGACGGTGCCGGCGACAACGGGCGCTTTGTATTAATCATAGTCTTCACATTTCTATGTGCCGCAAGTACGACTTAATTGGGCGCTTTGTATGAATGATAAACGATAATGATAAATGATAAATGATGTTTATTTTGCAAGTAGGTTTTTACAAACACTTTTACATGTCATTTTTTTAAAAACTAGATGGGGCCGGTGTTTCGTACCTGACTACTCTGAAAAGAAACAACCGAAACAAACTCAGAGGTCATAGTCTCTTTTGAAGTCCAGACATAATTTTGCTCAATTCACATGAGGACCATGCAGATTAGTGTCTGAGATGGTCTTTTGAAGAAAGAACCACACAGATTTGAGTGGACCTGTCCAGTCAGTGCAAGCATTTGTCAGTTATCGTGTAGCTCGACTTATAACTCAAGGAGCTCAACGAAACGACGAACAATACCAAAGAAAGGAAATTTGGGTAGGTCGCTTATAGTACTCAAACTGCCAGACAGTTGTGGGGAAAAAAAGAAAACAAACAAAAAATATATAAAAATGAAACCCACATGGTCCCCACATTCACAATAATCAAATAAAAAATCAATGTCAATAAAAAACACAAAAATCATATGTAAAATAATAAAAAAGTAAGATACGTAAATATTCCTGTCAAGTCAGATATTAGTCATGCTCTTCAGATTTCAAGGTGACGCAGTGCTACATAACACGTTCATTTCATTACTATCACTATCATTTTTAAACATTGCCGACGTCGCAATAGTACTCCTCTATAGTGGGTGCGTTAACAAACATTTAAACTCACATACACAAACAGCCAGACCCGGAACAACTACCTGTAGTCAATACAAATATTTGTTCGGTGCGGGTATCGAACTCACGACACGAAGCGCAGCAACCAATCGCTCAGCCACTGTAACAACCGTGCCGTTAAACCAAATACAACCAAAGTTACCCAAATTATGGGCCTGTTTCACACAGGAGCAATTCATCTTCTTCTTCTTCTTCTATCAATTCATTTTTTTGTCCGGCTGCGGGACTGTTCGAAAGAAATACCGCGGCCCTGGAACACAAAGGCAATGAAGGAACATGAATGTGTTTTAGGCAGTAAAAATCTCACACTCCCTTCCGCTCCGCCCAAAGCGGGAGGGGTCATTTGATGATTTCCCAACCGAAAAAAAATAAAAAAGAAGAGAGATATATCCAAAAATCCGAATGAGTCAATCTGCAAAAACGCATTTAGATCCTTGAACTCGTTACAGTTAGTCAGAAAGCCCGAAAGTGTGATTACCTAAGTGTGACCAAGACAAATAAGCATTCGGTCCTTTCAAAGTATTGGTAATAAGTAATATGCATCCGTTAATACTAGAGAGCGATCCCGACATAGTTTGTAAAAGGATAGACCTGAAAATGATGGTGACGGAACTTACAAAGGTAGGCAGTTCAGAAACCTCAGAAACCACTGCATTATCTAAGATGTAAATACCCGAAGCCCTACAAAATACCACCACTTAGCGCTACGATATCCACACATAAGAAATTGTCTTCATCCATTCTCGCTTACACAGCGCAATTATAATATTGTTTAGGAAGAACAAGTACCTACAGGCGAACAAAGAGATTAGTATACAGGCAGCTCATTTGAAACCACTTTGTAACCGACTTCACTTCATGTTCCACCAGTATGTTTGTTCACCGAACTCCGAGATTTTCATTTGGTACAGGAAGCTGGCGCGGTGTTTCCATAGACATTGTAATAATACAATGTCTATGGAAACACCGCTGTCTATGGAAAAATGCATATTAAACAGTCCCGAAGCAAAGATAACTTTGCTTCGGGACTGTATAATATGCATTTTTTCTTCATAGTTTAAGTGTCTAATGTTCTAAAAACGGTAATGGTAGGTAGGGTATGTTATAGGTGGTATCTACGGACTAACCTAGCCAAGCACGGCTAAACCTAAAAAACAACCCGAGAGGCTTAATGTTTGGAAATATAAAAAAATTGTATAAAACTATTTGTGAAAACTTGTAATTGGCCCTATTGTTGTTATTAAGGGGCTCCCCCATGGCACACTAGCGCCACTTTAGTAAAAAAATTAGAACTCGTTAAATACACAATTAATATAAAATCTGATTGACAAAATCAATGCTATATAGTTCTAGATTATTGACGTCTATTTAATTCATTAAAATATACTTCACTGTAGTTACAGTTAGAAAAATTGCTAAAAACGGCCGTTTTTTTTCATTTTGTATCTGTAACGACAGCGAGCTATGTTTCAATGAGTTAAGCAGACGTAAATAATTTAGAAGACCAAATGATTGATTTTGTCAATCAGATTTTATATTAATTGTGTATTTAACGAGTTCTGATTTTTTTTACTAAAGTGGCGCTAGTGTGCCATGGGGGAGCCCCTTAATAACAACAATATGGCCAATTACAAGTTTTCACAAATAGTTTTATACAACTTTTTTATATTTCCAATACAAATATTTGTTCGGTACGGGTATCGAACTCACGACACGAAGCGCAGCAACCAACTAAACTATTGTGTCTCCTAGCTGTAAGTTTTCCGAAAATAATAAAATAAAATAAAATAATTATTACGTGCCCAATTAAAATGAATATTTTCAGAGTAGTCAAAAGATACATTTTACCCTGAAAACGAACTACTTTATTGAACTGTACTATAAAAATAAACGCAAATGGATGAAAGAGACAAAAGACACAAAGATAATGGGAAAAAAAGGGACGAGGATAAAGCCGGAGACGAAATGATCACTGCGTCGCCCGCTAACAACTTTGTCAGTGCACAAACATGAATATGGAAAACTTTGGAGTAGAGCACAAAGCTTATTTAGATATCTTTTTTTCTTTTTGTTGAAGTGGAATATTTTTGGGAAAGGAATTGTTGTGGCTGGAATAGAATCGTTGTCGTCTTTTTAAATTAAAAAGTTTTGGTGAAAATATTTTTGAACATTTTTGGTTTGATTGCCTTGCCAGGCTTTAAACAAAGTCAAATTTTGTCTAAACAAATAAATCAATTGAAAATGATTGCATGTCGCTCTTCGATACCCGCAATTACAGACACAATTAAAATAACAATGCACAGTACCCAATCGGGTACGGCTGGGGACATACAGGTGTTTAAACCGTACTTTTTTTTTTGTTTAGTAGCCTTGAATGTCCCACTGCTGGGCAAAGGCCTCTCTCATATCCTTCCAGGTACTCTTCTCCTGCGCCACCTCGAACCAGCCTTTGTGATGCCTGTCTAAATCAACAATTCCTCACTAAATACGGTACATTTAACAAAAAAAAAAAATATTTTTTTATTTTTGTGTGTCTGCTTGTTTCGGTTAATCTCCGAAACGGCTGAATCGATTTTGACGGGACTTTTACTGGCAGATAGCAGATGCTAGAAGGAGTAACTTAAACTACTACTACTATTATTTTGTACTATTATTTTAGAAAATAGATTAGGGTTCCGTGTAAAAAAAAAGCCCATGAAATTGTAAAGCGGATTCAAATAAGGATTTTTTTTTATAATAAATTTTCACGCGGTCGAAGAAATTTGAGAACTGCATTCAAAATTATCCTGTTCCTCTTATCCTATAAGTAAAGCATTGTAATATATTCTCTTTCTAGAATAACAAAATAAACACCAAATCCCAGTCTAGACGAGAATATTCCAAGTGTTATTGGTGCCACACAAAATACAGATAAATATCTAGACACAGGAATAAAGATCTGCATTCAAGGCGGGGACAGACGAACATAACATGTTGTGTTGTATGTATGTTTGTACTAGCGCTGAAAGGGAGTCCCCAAAATTACTGTGTATTTGGTTTCAAACAGTATTTTGGTTTTATCAGACAGTGAAAAGGGAAAGTATAAATTCATCAATATCTAGGAAAACAGCGCTTTCGTTTTTTTTTTAATACTAAACGGCCTTGCGTTTGGCCGAAACACGTCTCATGTGAAGCGATGATGCGCCTGACGTTCAGAATGCTTGCCTAGAAGAAATCGATTCACTCGAACTTTAAATAAAGCCAGATTATAATGATCAGACAACAGAGAAGCCGGCAGTAAAGTGACCTAACAGGGTCCATAATTGTTATTAGCTGTAAGTCTATTACAACTTTTTTTTTTAACTTATGGTACGCAAAATGTATGAATATGAATTCCACAGCCTGGCAGTTCGCACAATAAAAGTGAAAGCATAATTTGTTTGGGTCCGTGGAACTTCAACATAATTACAAGGAATGGAGCCAACGCGGCCAGCCACGTAAATACGTTGACGTGAATTTTCAATCCGATTACAAATTAATAGAAAAAATAATCGAATGATAATAGTACACTCCAGTTTACAAAATTTTAGAATTGATACTAAAATTAGACATAGTATTATGTCGTATTTAAAATCAGAAACAAATAAATACCATGTTTTCTATTTATATTGATCGCCTTAAATATTGCCGTACCTAACGTAGAAACATTCAATTACGAGAACAAATTAACATTAATAAGACACAGCCCTGAGAAAAACAGATACATTGGCATTTTAAACCTTCCTTTGTACAAAAACCTGACACTACTTACTACTAATACATAAATCCTTGAGCTAACAATAAAATTTATTGAAGACATTGTAGAAAAACCTTGCAAACGTGAGGACAAGGATCGTTCTACAGTTGGCGGTTTAACACCAATCCAATTTACCGGAGTCAATCAAAGGAAGACAAAAGAGTACATTGTAGAAACCTCAGGTAAAAAAAATACAATGTAGTGTTGTATGCTTTAAAAACACAATTATAGACTTTATTTAAAACTTTTTATTTTGTAATCAGTGCCGTGGCCGTCGCGTCGTCGGTGCGATTTAAAAAGAATATTCATGAAGTAGGTATTTTGTGAAATAACCTGTGCGACAATTTTGGAAATATGCATTTAATGTTGTAATCTGAAAATTGACTTTGTTTTTTTTTTGTATTTTTTCTTATTAATAAACTAAGTAGGCTTGTCTTTGGCTGCAACTCACCTAAAGTGATGACGCGGCCTAGGGTGGAGCACGCTTGGCTATAAGAAACCGATTCACTCAAACGTTGAAGACATCTAGATTATAATGATCGGGAAACATAGAAGCCGGCAGTGAATTAATAAATCAATTAGTGGCATAGCTTGTATTGTACTAAGATGACGGGCAATGAACAAAGATTCTTTTGGAAGTTCTTCATTTTAACTGATGTGAACTCCCACCGGGCACAAATTTTGATTACTCTCTTTTTCATTAATTCTCTTATCACCCTGTCTTGCTCCATCCATCACTATTCCCCCTCCTTATTGCCTCGTTAGTATCTTCAGAATACAATCACTTCATCGCGTGTACATTGTACAATACTAATATTCCTCCGGCTCTGGTTTCCTCAGGGTACTGTAAGCCGAACGTGATTGGTTGATCGCTGCCAAGATGGTTAATTGTTCACGTCCGCGGGGAGGTATCATGTGTAATAGTTGACGTTTACGGCTTGTGTGCTAGTCGGAGTAAGCTAGTGTTGTGCTGTGCAATGGATTTAGTACAATAGTTAATCAAGCTTTGACTAGTTGACTATTTTTGGATTCTATTGCCTCGTTGGTCTAATGGTTCGCAAGCGCAACTGTTGAGAATGAGGTCCTGGGTTCAATTTTCGGGTCGGGAAAAGTGTAATTGGGTTTATCCATCAGGAATTTCTCAGTAGCAGCCATGGAGTCTGAATTTGTATCAGGTTGATGGCAATAGACTCACCACGACTCACCACTTGTTAAAATTATAAGTACTACACTACTACTATAACAGCCCATAACGTCCACTGCTAGACATAAGCCTCTCCCATGATGGGAGGAATTTGCCGTAATCTCCACGCTTGGCAGGCGGATTGGAGATCGCAGTGATGAAAGACTAACAGAAAACGCTGCTGCCCATTCTCTGGTCTACGGAGGCGCAAGGTGTTCTGCCTCAGACATTAGTCGCCTTATACGACACCCGTGAGTGTAATGGGTTGGTTCTATTCTACTCTGCCGGATACCACACGGCTAAAAATTATAAGTAAACCATTTTTTTCATTTACAATGTGTTTCATTTACAACATTTATAAGAAAGAAATACATGCCCAATTAACCACATTGTGACAGATTTCTATTTGCCATTACAAAACTCCTGCTTATCGCTAAAAATATCGTGGTGGACAAAACAAAAAAAAAATGATAGCAACAAAGCAGTGAAATAATAGAAACAATAAGAAACCACAATGAATTCTGCGAACCCACAAAGACAGGCCGTGCCGATGTCCTGAATACCGGACAGCCATAATGTTCAGTATTTAAGCGTCATTCCGTAGCTATGTCTAGATCTAGGACGCCTAGGTCTTAACGGCCCGTAGAGTCTGTGCTGTAATTATTGAAACGACAGACAGGACAGGGGTGGAGTGGAGTCGTGTTGATGCTAAAAATATTGTATTAAAAATATACTCTAAACTACTACCTACATACAGCAAAACAGTAATGGGAACTATGGAGCTACACTAAAATGGTCTTAGGAAAAATGGCCATTTTCTTGCTAACTTTCGTAGATTTTCTTGAAAATCTGTGAATAGAGAATCAACATTTCACGTAAAATTTTAGATAGTCTGCTAAGACCATTTTCGGGTAACTACAACGGTTAAGGTAGTTCCCCTTACTGCCCCGCTGAAAGTTTCCACCCCGTATACTATGCGAGCGCTATATAAATTAATTTAACTTGAAACACATATAATTTTCCTTAGCCCCGTCAAAATCACATTAACTCAGTTGATGATAGAAAAAAAGTGAGACATCTTCCCATCTTTAAAATACCAACAATTTCAAGACTAAAATATCAGAGCACTGAAATTGGGTTTCCATGATAATGAATGTCTTCAATTCATTAACTGAGACAGACAGTGGCCGTAATTTATTGGTTTCTATTGATTTACCTTCTTCCTTACTCCGATAGTCTTTGTTTCAGCGAAATTCGGGATTTGTATTGAAGGAGTGAATTCATAGTTTGAGTTCCAAACGACGAAATCCGGAGACGTACGAGAAGGTCTTCGATATTGGAAATCGCGTTATGGAACTCAAATGGAATTGGGCAGGACACCTAACAAGGCGCGGTGAAGGCAGGTGGAGTAAAACTGTGACCGAGTGGCGTCCAAGGGATGGAAAGAGAAGTGTTGGTCGTCTGGCGGCGAGATGGGCAGACGATATTGTTGGCATTGCGGGAATTTCCTGGATGAGTCTGGCACAAAAGCATGGAGCTTGGTACAACCAAAGAGAGGCCTATATACCCAACAGTCGGTGAAGTGAGGCTGTGGATTATAATAATAATGAATCATAGCTTTGAAAACTAAACTTCACGTTGATCATTGGCTGGGACTGTCATATTCTGGGTCAAAAGCGTATTTTCACTCACAAAACGCAAACTGAACTCTGACAACTCGGTCAACGAGACATCATCGCCTTGCCTTTTCCCAACTGTGTTTGGGTCGGCTTCCAGTCTAACCCGATGCAGCTGAATACCGGTATTTTACATGGAGCGACTGCCTATTTGACCTCCACAACCCAGTTAGTACTGGGTAATACGATACCCCTTGGTAAGACTGACTCGGTCAACGAGGCAGTCACAGGTTAATTATTTATCGAAAATGACCCGCTCTTCTTTAGCCTAGCACCTACACTTCACAATTAAGGTCAATGATAAGATTTATAACTAGTCCCTGAGCACTAATAACTTCATTTAACGCAATCAATTATAATTAGTCGAGTTGAAAGATAAGCTTCTTATGCCTGAGGATTTTATCCGACTTTATTTTTTCTTATTGGTTAACCTCAATGGGTAGAAAGAGGGTGACTTATGAGATGACGCCCTTATAGAGAAGTTTGGAAGAAAGTATGGAGAGACTTACTGCGCAGACGCTGAATAACATGGGATAAGGGCAGGAGAATGACGACTTCCTTACCATTCCTCTGCTTACCATTTCTCTTCCTCTCTCAAAACGGTGAAGGAAATCATCGTGAGGAAATCATAGTCTGTCTGTCAGCGGGCTGTTTCTCATGATCCGTAATAGATAGACGGTTGAAATTTTCACAGATTGTGTATTTTTGTTGCTGCTATAACAATAAATGCAATGCAAAAACTGCAACTTGCCAAACTTGTGAAGTGATAATGGGGCCTAGGATGGAGCACGCTTACCTAGAAGAAACCGATTCGAATTTTGTAGAGATTCAGATTATAATGATCGGGTACACAGAAACTTCGAGGGGCTTCGATACCTACCTATGTGAGGTTCGGCTTTTAATCTTCATAGAACCAGATAAGACTGAATATCGATAACTGAGATTCATTTGAAAAGCCATTACAACGAATCGATATCTGAATGACAGATCAGTTTTCAAGCGGCCCAGTTTGAAATCTACCATATCTGCTTTCGTAGGTTTTCGTAGCAATGGTTACCAGACATCTTAGTATTCTAGGTTTAACAGATTCTAACGTATAAAAAGCAAACAATTTTTTTATTTGAATTTCAATACTTGAAAACAACGTCCAATTTAATTGAATAAAAATAAATTAATAAATATCGCTGGACATTACACACAGCGCCATCTAGTGCCACACTAATCAACGAGGCGTGTGTCGTGGACACCAGATAGTTGATATACTACATAGATACTTTTTGTTTGTAAATACATACTTATTAATATAAACATCCATGACTCGGAAAAAAATGTCCATGCTCATCACACAAACATTTGCTCCTACCGGAATTCGAACCCGGGACCCTAAGAACGTAAGGCAACCTCATTACCGCTGCGCCATTCGGGTCGTCCTTCCTATTTACCTTATTCTTGGTTAATTTGTTTTTAATAACGTGGTAACGAAGTCAAAATACCTCTGTATAAAGCTTAGCGTATTAAGCGTCAAGGGTTCTCACAATAGGTAGTTTGTGTCATTTTTTTATAATAATGGCTTCAGCGTGCTGTTGAGGTTGCCCCGGTTCTGCAGCGCGTCAAGCATGTTTGCTGTAGCACGAACTGTCGTTTTTTATGCCATTATGAGGAAAAATCCGCATCCTTAATAAGCAGAATGAGGTCTATCAGCATCAGCGTTTTAGTTGTATAGTCGGAAGCGCGGCTGCTGATTTTTTTAAATTTTATATTTAATTGACATTTTATATTTGTAATCTTCTGTTTCAGTGACTTTTTATATTTTTGTAATCTTTTATTTGAGTTGACATTTTATTTGTAATCTTAATTGTTTTTTTTTCTCTTTATTCTAATTTGTATGTCTGTAACGACAAAACATAGCAAGAGCTTCCACTATTTATAAGATCCTTAATGTTTATACCTATGTTTAACAAATAAATGATTCTGATTCTGATTCTGATTCTGATTCTGATTCTGAGTCATGAGATACTGAGTTCAATTCCGGGGCGAGCAGTGTTTTTGGGTTTTTCCATCAGGAATTTCTTAGTAGCAGCCACGAAGTCTGCATCTGTGCCCGATTGATGGCAATAGGCTAGCCCCCTATTACTTGGGACTTAGAATAACTGGCAAAACGTGGGTGTACTATCAGGTACACATCTGCCTAACCCGTCGGGTATTACAGGCTTGTTGTATGATAAGCTATGATTTTTTATAATGTTTTTGTGTCTTCTCACAGATTTCAGAAAAGCGACTTTATTTAAAAACTTTAATAGAATTTGAGCTTATTTCGTTCCCGTTCTTAGGGTCCCGGGTTCGAATCCCGATTGGAGTAAATGTTTGTGTGATGAGCATGGATATTTATTTCCGAGTCATGGATATGTATAATAAGTATGTATTTACAAACAAAAGGTATCTATGTAGTATATCAACTATCTGGTGTCCACGACACAAGCCTCGTGGCTTAGTGTGGCACTAGATGGCCCTGTGTGTTAAAGTCCAGCGATATTTATTTTATTTTTTATTTATTTATTTCCAAAAAAAATCGGCCCTACAAATAACTAAAAACAATACCAACCAGAATTCGTTCAAAGTAATTAACAATGCCGCGATACCTACCTAAATAATCACTTCAATATTAACTTTCACCCACAATTACTTCAGGGGCTAAAATCTAAGGCAATTCGAATCAAGAATTTCAAGGCAAGTTTAGACCCGCAGAGAACCAACCAATTGTAAGTGACGCTTTCAAGCCGTGACCGAAGTTAGGAAATTAGTTTATTGTGTTACCTAATGCTATTTGGTTTAATTATCTATTAGTTTGTTTGTTTACAAAAAGAAGAAAACTTTTCTGTTCAGATAAACAAAAATGTTCATGTGATATTGTTATAAACTGATTCTTAATTTAGAACTTTCTTTTCTTTATCGTGTGGTTAGTGCATAAACTGGTGTCAGAGTTTTTATGTCACTCATGAGCCTCAGACTTGACCTTACATGTATCTCTCAGGCATTTGGTTTTCCTCAAGATGTTTGCCTCCACCAAAGCATGTAATTCTTATATATTACGCACATTAATCCAAAAAAACAGAGGTGCGTGTCTTGGGTTCAAACTTTAGACCTATGACTTGGCAGTCCGACAATCACACCACCAGGCACTGCTGCTGTAATTAAGAACGGTAAATTACTTTATAGCATAACATGACCGTGCCGTGCCGTGTGGCGTGTGGTTTAGCCGTGTGGTATCCGGCAGAGTAGAATAGAACCAACCCATTACACTCACGGGTGTCGTATAAGGCGACTAATGTCTGAGGCAGAACACCTTGCGCCTCCGTAGAACAGAGAATGGGCAGCAGCGTTTTCTGTTAGTCTTTCATCACTGCGATCTCCAAGCGTGGAGATTACGGCAAATTCCTCCCATCATGGGAGAGGCTTATGTCCAGCAGTGGACCTTATGGACTGTTGTTGTTGTTGTATAACATGACCATCATGCTTGCAATCCCCGAGGGGATAGGCAGAGGTGTGCCCATTAGTACACCCACATTTCAGCAGTTATGTTAAGTCCCATGTAACCCGGTGGGCGACCCGAGCCGCGAGTATGTTATGTTAATTCTAAAACAATAAGTAATAGCAAGTGAACCCACAAACTTCACCTAGTGTAGGAGCAAGTAATTATTCAAATCAACGCTAGCTTTAGTTTGGGAGTCCGACTACTTAGTCCTAATTCTTAGATGGCAATTACGGGAGACAAAAGATTAAGTGTCCGAGCCACTAATCGCTTTATTAGCACCGTGATGGATGGTTACAACCTGTGTTCGATTCGTAGTTTGAATAAATGCTATGCACCTTAAGATAAACAAAAATGGCGATCTGAAGTCTATGATATTATTAACATTCATAAAAATGAACTCTAAATCAAAACATTTATTATAATTAGCTGCTGTCCACGGGACCTTCGTCTGCGTGAAATTATTATAAAAATATTACTTCCCGATTTAAATCAGATTTTGTTAACAATGTTATGTTTTATTTATTTGCACGGAACCCTATACTTTTTTGTTAAAATAAAAGTAAGTCTAAGTTACTCCTTATGACAGCTATTTAACTGTAAAAGTCCCGTCAAAATCAGTCCAGCCGTTTCAGAGATTAGCCGGAATAAACAGACAGACAGAAAAATATAATGGTTTTATTTTGTTTTACGTACCGTAAATACTTTCATAATTATGTACTCAGTAAAAAGCTGTTATTTTAAAATTACAAACGGATAGTTAAATTTTATATATTGTTACGTTGTTTTTTTGTACCTAACATTTACCTGTGAGCATACGTTGTAAATAGTGAGGTTTCCAATATTGATCTCGATGATTTCCAAGTGAAATTTTCATTGTAGTTTGTACAAATAACTTTGGCTTGCGATTTGAAGAAGGAGTCATCCCTTCACCTGTAATTCGTCACTGGACTCTTTAGTAACGCTTCCTGACGATAATTCACTTTTCAAAACCATAATAAATAGGTTTTCACAATAAATTAGATTCATCATATCGTAAATAAGCTGCGATTGTTTATATTCCAAATGCCATTCAGTTGAACGTCAGTTTTGACAGTTAGAGGCGATATCTAGCGGCAGCGATATGCAGTTGTAGTTTTAATCGATAAATTTTAACATTTTCATTGGAAACCATCGAACTATATCTTATAGGCCAATCCTTAATCATTTTCAGCTTTTGGTTAAAATATTGAATTGTTCTTTTAATCGTAAACGGAAGTGAAATAATTTTTTTATTATAGACTTTATTCTAGAAACATCCTGAACCGCACAATCCATATTTAATCTGTGGTTTTTCCATGACTTAGTGTGACCAGGTTATACATTCTCAATTCGCCGATGGAATCAAGGGAAAAGTTACCCCACTCAACACAAAATTTAGTGTTTGAAATAAGAAATAATTAGTTTGTCAGCTTGGATCCTGAATATTGTTATTGTTTCAGAGTATAAACGCCATGTTGGACAGTTGTTAGGGATTTTCAGGAATGAAATATCTTAGTGTGGTGATTCTGGCACCCGTGCTCTTATAAGTTTTGCCTGCAACAGGGGCGATTTTCTAGGTGCTCCGCCTAATTCCGGTTTGGAGGCATGACAGGACAATGGAAGGTCACGGGCGAGAATTTGCCATTGAACCCGCTGCCGATGTGAGCTGCAAACTTTATCCCATGTTTTGAAAGGACTCCATGTGCTGAAAGGATTCGCAAATGAAATAGGCGGACTCGTTCACAAGCCGCTCGAATCTTGCAGTAAAGTGTTTTCATCATTACACCAACCGTGAGGCAACTCGAGCGATTCGTCTCGCCGCCAGGATCTAGACGAGCCTCTGGGACCTGGACGCGAGACCCGTTCCTCGAGTCCACTCAAAGCCTTCTGTGGAGACGACCGTGCGTTGGCAGAGTCCGCCTAGCGATTTAACGCAGGCGGGACGGTTTTTTAATTTAAATGTACACATTTAAACCTATTTTTCTACCGGTTCATATACGAACCCGTGTATTAACATCCCGGTTTTCAAAATTAGAAGCCGGTCTTCAACTTAATTAAATTAAGGACCCCGAGTTCGACACCTACGCTTAACTGGAAGTATATTGGACATCTTCGTCGACTCCGGGATCCGGGACTCTTCAAGTCCCTGGCGCCCATTTAGTATTAATTAACATTAACCAAACTGGAAGGTTGTACCTTGATATTTTTAAGAAAAGGAACAGTACTGGGTTTATCTTCAACCCCCCACAACCATAGTTCAAATACCAACTGAATTTAACGCTGGCTGGCATCACCCTTATTACATTTAGGTTTATATAGGTTTAAATCAATTCAGTTTCTTATATTTTTGTTTTTATAGATTTAATTAAATAAACGTACATTGTTTGACATAGTTAGTTAATTCTTTGTCTTTTATTACCAACCCAACTTGCATCTGGGCCTTTGTTCCACTACCACTAGAGGGACAAAATCTCAAATGTAACAATATTTGCATAGTTGGACCAGTTACGGGAAATGTGTCGGAAAACACCCAAATCTGCCAAAAACAGCCATGAGTTCATCAATCTCATTTAGCAACTTTAATTAAAATTATAATCTTACATACAGACCATGTTTCAAAGGCTTTAAATATAAACTAAAAGGTCATTGACCGATATAGTTCAAAACAGGCAGAAGCTGTTACAGAGTCTGGAATGAAACCGTGTCTTCTAAAACAGAGTATCATATGAAACTGCAGAGGCGTACAGTTACGAGCACCAACGTAGTTGTAGGTACTAAAAATATATCTATTATAAATACTAGTCTATTGTCCGATATCAGAGTAAAGACCTATTCACACACAAAGAAGCTCAAGGCGAATTGGCCTGGTCGTGGTTTATCAATATCAGATGCTCGGGTCAATCTTCGGATTAAGCAGTGCTTACCTAGGTTAGTGCGTGACCACCCATTACATACCGAGTGTCCTCCGTGCCTCGGAAAGCACGTTAAGCTGTTGTAAGTCCCGGCTGTCATTTATAGCTCTTTGACAGTCATTATAGGTGGTCTGTGGTCCGAAAGTCTGACTACCAGTCTTACTGGGTTGTGAAGGCAATCGCATCCAGTTAGACTGGAAGCCAACCCCAACGTTATTGGGGAAAGGCTACGCTAGATGAAAAAAAAATCTTCATTTTAGTAGCTCGGATTTGAACCCACAACATCGCGAACGAAAGGCATGAAAAAAGGCCAAATTAGGTCTTTGAAATTACCTATAAATCATCATCATCATCAGCCTATTAATGTTCCCACTGCTGGGACACAGGCCTCCTCTCTATGACAGGGAACCTATAAATAAAAACAAAGAGATTTTATAATCACATTTTCAAAACTTAAACAACACGATCACCCATCTTTTACCTCATCAATCGATGGACCCGACCACAGACAAATTGGACGACAGTAACAAATCTTTTTGGATGTAAGTCTATTTTTGGCCGCTGATTTATGTTCCACATTTAATCACTTCCTTGATTAGCGATGGTATATTTTACGAGAATCGTATTTCGCGAATTAATGCCTTTTAGGAATTTGGGTCAAATTTTTTGCTTAGTTGAGAAATTTTGGGACGTAACAATGGGATAGGATGGAGATTAACTTTAGTCGCGGGATGTGATGAAGACGGTTTGTTTGTGCATTTACCGCTTGAGTCGTTTTAAGGTTAAGCTACGCGGGCCGAGGTCGGTTCAGCGATGATCAGTGATCATGCGTTATAGGTATAACTAAAAAGTAAAAGTATTTTTATGAAGCCGACGTGTTGTAGAACCAAACATTCGAAGACATCTGTTACAACCACCAACCCCGCACTGAGACTGTACGGTGCATTATATATTTACATCATATTTAGATAACTCTTCTTTACGTCACATTTAATACCTTTGCGGAAATTCGCAAAAAAATTGACTGCGTTTAAAAATTGACGCTACTACTACTACTACTACAACAGCCCATAACGTCCACTGCTGGACATAAGCCTCTCCCATGATGGGAGGAATTTGCCGTAATCTCCACGCTTGGCAGGCGGATTGGAGATCGCAGTGATGAAAGACTAACAGAAAACGCTGCTGCCCATTCTCTGGTCTACGGAGGCGCAAGGTGTTCTGCCTCAGACATTAGTCGCCTTATACGACACCCGTGAGTGTAATGGGTTGGTTCTATTCTACTCTGCCGGATACCACACGGCTAACACCTAAAATTGACGCAAGCACCTAAAAATCATAAAACAATGAAATCCAACAATCATCCTTTTCTACATACAACATAGAACATATTCTGACATTCGAAAAGAACAAAAAAATAAATAAATAACGAACACTGTTTTGACCTTTCACTAAACTGATAACTAAACCTAAAATGTCACTTACAAGACATCTTCCGTGACTTTCATGTATTATGAGCTCCCGATATTTCGACGCTCTGTTGGAAGCTTGAAGATATCCCATAAGTGATATTTTAAGTTTGAATAAATAACAAATAAATAATAAAAACAAGTAATAAAGGTTATTAGTGATTTTTGAATAATCTTGTGGAGAAAAGGCCTCTGTGTCTCAACAGTGACGTTAATTTTGTTACGTTATTCTCTTGCATTAACAAAAACCACCACAGAAAACTATTATTAAAACAACTCGCCTTTCGAGAAAATTTCAACTCCTTAAACTGGGTCGAAAAAGTAGACATCATAATTAAAAGTAGTTCTTTAGCAATAAAACTGTAAACTCTCAAAACAATCTTTGACTTACCAATTCTGATGCAGTCAGAGTAGCGGTCACTACTCTTCTACACAAATAAATAAAATTGAAGTGTCTGTTTGTAATTTCAAAATATTAGGTTTTTACATAAGACAAAAACGTTTTTTTTTTTTGTCTGACTTTGTATCTGTTTGCTCCGGATAATATCCAAAACGGCAGGACTGATTTTGACGAGACTTTTACTGGCAAATAGCTGATGTTATAAGGAGTAACTTAAACAACTTTTCTTATTTAGACGTCCGCGTTAAAAATTAACTTTTAAAATTGTTAACAAAATCCGATTCAAGTTGGGAAGTAATATTTTATAATAATTTCGTGCGGACGAACGACGCGGGCAACAGCATTTAAGTAATAAACATCGAAGGACTATCACAATCTTCGTTAAAAGTAATCTTAAACAACTGCTAATTGTAGTTGTACTGTTCAGCCACCATTTACATTTATTTATCTTTCATTGACTTGAATATGCCTTGGTGGCTGAGAGAATGTTATGCTCACCTAAATGTCTCGCTGATGGTGGCGGGTGTGTCGGGTCATTTAGTTCCCTTCAATATGGTTGAGTTGAATGGCGCCGGTACATGCGTCATGTTTGTGAACGGGCGCTATCAGTTGGGACTGGTCATCTCTTAGCTGCCAAGGTTCATTTTAATTATTTATTTATTTATTTAAAACTCTTATACTATCATTACAGGTTACAAACCTAATGCGATAGCTAAGACTACTTGTAACCTTACATTACTAACAATTACACAATAGGTACATTAATACAAAATTACTGTTAACTAAAACGATACAACTTAACCTTATACAAAATTAACTTAAATATGTTTTACCGTCAAAAATTAAAAAGTAAAACAATAAAAAAAAACAATAAACATAAAATAAACAATAAACCTAAAATTACACTAATTAATGCTTTCGTAACATATTATATTTAAAGTTACTTTTGCAAGTTCACTAAAGTAACACGAAAAAATGTCCAACCTATTCTGAACTTCGTTAACAGTACGAATTGCTCGCGTGACAGGTGCTTTAGCCAGCAGGTTGGTTCTGGCAGTTGGCACAGCCAGCAGTGGCGGGCGCCGCCGCCTCCACACGTAGCGGTCTGGAACAGAGAACCGCAAGCACTGAAGCACTCCTGGGTTGGTCTCATTGCCCCGGAGTAATTTTATTAAATAGACGACAAGAGTGAACTGTCGTCGCACCCTCAATTCATTGTACCCGACCATGCCCAGTACAAACAGGGTGGGGTACATCAGCGGGTACAATGGATAAACCCCGTACAGTCTGCAGTACAAGTGACGCGTGAACTTGTTTTGTACGCGCTCCAGCATGACAGAGTACTTGGCTTCATGTGGAGCCCATATGACAGCACCATACTCCAAGTGACTCCTGACTAGAGCGTCGTATAATACCCTAATAGTCGTAATATTAGTGAACCCCTGCGACTGCCTGAGTACAAAGCCAAGGTTTCTGTACGCTTTCTTACATATCTTAATGATATGCTCGCGAAACGTAAGATCTGGAGTGAGATACACCCCGAGATCACGCACTTGCGTTACTCGCTGCATGGGTACCGCCTCTGCTTTGTACTCATAGCGGACAGGGGTGCGCGCACGACTAAAGGATATTACCGAGCATTTGGACCCGTTGAAGTACAGCTTGTTGTCATGGCTCCACTTCACCACCCTATCAATGTCACCCTGGAGTCGCTCACAGTCAGACTCGTCCCTTACCTCGAGCAGCAACTTGAGGTCATCTGCGAACAATAAACATGAGCCATGTCTGACGACCTCCGGCAAGCTGTTTATCATTATGATAAATTCAAGAGGCCCCAAATTGCTACCCTGGCTTACTCCGGACCTGGTGAAGTACGGCTTCGACTCGTACCCATTGTAGTCAACGTACTGTACACTGAACACTCCATATATGGCATGTTAGATATGTCCACACCACAACCAGTACAATTTCGCAACATTATAGCGAGATAAACAATTTTTCGGTAACGAACACACAAGACGTCCGCACTGTTCGCGCGCGCGCGTATACATTTATCCATTACTTTATTCGTAAATTGTTGATCTAATCTTTTACTCTGGACGCTCTTAGTGTGCACGTCTCTCTACATCGTTCTCACATATATGTATAATCTCAAAATTAAAGATGTAACCAAGATTTTGTAACAATAATTTGATTTTAAAAGAGTGTCCATGGAGTTTCTTGCCCGTTCTTCTCCATAGAGATCTACGCTAGGGAATGGGCAACTACAGTACTTTCTCAAGTTATTATGCCTTGTGACTGGGACTGTAGCTTTGATTTTCTTTTTTGTATTTTTGACATTCAAAAGTGCCGTAATGTCTAATTGAAATATATGCTTTGAGTTTGAGTTTGAGTTTGAGTTCATGAAAACAACTTACCATACCAACCACTTACCGTGTTGTTGACCGTTTCACAGAATAGAAAATTCCAGAAGGTACAACATTCTCCCACCATTTTCCCAATTTATTTGGGGTTGGCGCAGCATGTCTTCGTCTTCTTCCATACATCTCTATAATTCGTCTTCTCAGTTCTCAGTTTCAGTCTCTCTCTTCGTCCATCCATCGTTTCGTTGGTATTTTTCTACTCTAATAACCATGCACAATCATATTCACAAAATTTTCCTCATTCCTCCGCCTCACATGTCCATACCATGACAGGCGATTACTACATTACTTTTCAGTCACTGGCGCCACTTTGAAACTTTTCCCTTATGTACTAATTTCTAATTTTATCCATTCGTGTTACACCTCACTTCCCTCAGAAGATCAGCTCCATACAACGAGAAAACAGGCACACATAGACGTGTATACGGCGATCTCAAACAAATGCCGGTCACTTTTTTCACAGGAACGCGTGGAGTCATCGTGTTGAAATTAATATCAAAAACCCAGTTCTGCTACCCCTTGGGGCAGTGATATTAAACTTATAAGTCAACGCGATCAAAAGATATGACTGATTATCTCGCATATTTTGCGATTTCACAAGGGAATCAAAACCTAGGTACTTCCCGCTGACCTAGAATCATGAGATTTAGCAAGATGCAATGTCTTATTGCACATAATATTACCGTATGTATGTATTTTAATAATAAAATACCTACAAGTTTATACGGAACCCTCGGTGGGCGAGTCCAACTCGCACTTGGCCGGTTTCTTCGAACCCCTCAGTAACCGAAAAAAGAAAATATCCATTCCTAGTCTTCTAACAAAATCGACTTTTTCTCCTAACCCCCAAAAGACAGTCAACCGTTTTTTCGCCGCCCCAACAAAACGTAAACCAGCATTCATTAGGGGAGATTAAACTTAAGATGTCTAAAGGCGTTAAAATCCTCCGCAGCAGCGGGGGGTCTCATTAATAGAACCTCAACTGGACCACCGATAAAGCCTTCCATGATTTATTTAGACCCGTCGAAGCGGTTCGTTTGGACGATTTAATTAAATTGACCCCATTTTTTGGGGCTATGAAATTAGAGAGTTGGGGAAGAACAGAACCTTTATTTCGCAACGGTGTAAAAATAAAAATTCAGGTGTATAGATAAAAAGTCAGGTGTATAGATAAAAATTCAGGTGTATAGATAAAAATTCAGGTGCGCAGTACTCGCTACCGTTTATTCATATTCATTTATTTTGCATTCCATATTGTAATAAAAGCTTGTAAAAAGACAAAGGGCTTAAAGCTAGGTACATAAATATAGACCCTGCAAAGGCACACCATTAAATAGTTGGTATACAAAAGTAACAATATTTAACAAAACATTAATTTAAAATTAACTTGACGACCCGGTATTCGCAGCGGTAGTGAGGCTGCCTTACGTTCTTAGGGTTCCGGGTTCGAATCCCGGTTGGAGCAAATGTTTGTGTGATGAGCATGGACATTTGTTTCCGAGTCATGGATGTTTATATGTATAATAAGTATGTATTTACAAACAAATAGTATCTATGTAGTATATCAACTATCTGGTGTCCACGACACAAGCCTCGTTGTTTAGTGTGGCACTGGATGGCACTGTGTGTTAATGTCCAGCGATATTTATTTATTTTATTATTTAAAATTGTCATCTATAAATTCATTAATAGTGTAATTACATTATTTTATATCATAAAAATTATTATAATTTATTTATGAATGAATTACATTTTTGTTCCTTATTTCCAGCAATTCATTATAAACTTATTTTTATAAAGATATATAATGGACTCTTCAGTGGAAACAGAGGATATAAATATGTAACACGTCATAATTTGTAAAATATTTATTCTAGTACACCCGCATTTCTCCAGATAGGTTTAAGTTCCATGATAGACGACAAGCCCATTGTCATCAAGTGGGCACAAATCCAAAGTCTGGGCCAGTACTGAGAAATTCTGACATTTTGGGGATCTAACCCATTAAATAAAACCCAGCAATTCCACTCGCAATCTGCAGACGTCAACAGTCAATGTTTAGAAAAAACTAATAAATTATTAGAGCTGATCCAATTTACAGATTGATCTAGAGCTAAGTGTTTATTTTCGCTGTTTTGATGCCCACGCAAAGGATAATTTGTTGATACTACAGTTATTTGTTTCAGAGCTAAGCCTCTGCGCGTGTATTTATATATATACCTAGGTTACACCAGTAATCCAAGTCACTAATAACGTGTTTGGTAGCTGAGAGGGCTTGTTCGCTTTAGAACAGATTCGCCTTAGGACAGATTCGCTTAACGACAGATTTGCTTTACGGCAGATTCGCATTACGGCAAAAATTGTACAGTCGTGTTAAAATGGTCAAGCATAAAAAACTCTTTTTGTTTCTGTCAATATCATGTTAATGGCCACTCATAATTGTGTCATAGTATATTTTTATTATATGACATTGTCATATGTAGGTACTACGATTGATTTGTTGCTGTTTTTTTTTTCAGGCTGAACAGAAAATATAATAAGTATGAATCGTAAGACAAATAATAAATAGCATTTTTTTATTGTTTTATTAATAAGTACTTACAGTGAACTACTCGATATAGATAAATGGACTTCACTGTACTTCTGCCGTAAAGCGAATCTGCCTTAAAGCGAATCTGTCGTAAAGCCAATCTGTCCTAAGGCGAATCTGTCCTAAAGTGAACAAGGGAATATGGTTGAGTTGAATGGCGCTGATCCATGCGTCATGTTCGTGAACGGGCGCTGTCAGTCGGGACTGGTCATCTGTTAGCTGCCACGGTTCATTTTAATTATTTTATTTTTAAATTGTTGATTTTATCTTTTACTCTGGACGCTCTTAATGTGCACGTTTTTCTACATCGTTCTCACATATATTATGTAGGTAATATATATAATCTCAACATGAATGATGTAACCAAGATTTTGCAACAATATTTTGATTTAAAAGAGTGTCTATGGAGTTTCTTCCCCATTCTTCTCCATAGAGATCTACGCTTTGGAATGTGCAACTGCAATACTTTCTCAAGTTATTATGCCTCATGACTGTGACTGCAGCTTCACTTTTTTTTTGTTTTCTTGACATTTAAAAGTGTCGTAATTGTCTAATTGAAATAAATGATTTAAGTTTGAGTTTGTATAAACAAAGTTAGCTTGGAATATCCTATCCGCGTCACCTACCTGTCACTTGATTCATAGAAAAAACAAAAAAAGCTTTTCTGTGACTTTTTTTTTCTATCGGTCCGTAAGCTAAATGTCAAAAAGATAGAGATAGTAACCTACCGATACCTGTGAGTACGTTATTGAAAATGGTGATCATCCCCGCTCTTTTGATGTCCACGCAAAGGATAATTTGTTGAGACTACAGGTATTTGTTTCAGAGCCAAGCCTCTGCACGTGTATAGTTATACAGGGTGTAAACCACCTCTTAACGAAGCCGAAAGGCAAGTGCCGTTCTCCTCGTCATTGCGATCATTTTTTTGTTCTACACCATACCTGGGAACCTTCTAGTTACGGAGATATTGGGGGTCAAAGTTCCAACTTTTTGACGTTTTTTTTATATACAAGTTTTTAATGTAAGATTTTAACCCCCTACTATTCAATCCATCCCTCAGCACAATGTTTTGAGTGCGTTACATTGAGTTCTACCACAAAACATGATTTTTCACCCCAAGAAAAAAAGTCGTTACCCAGCTATCATTTTTGCGTAAAGTTACTTACTTTAATGTACAGAATGCTTGGTTGACGGCTTCGTGATGAGGTCTGTTACACCCTGTATACCTAGGTTACACGAGTAACTCAAATCACTAAATAGATAGACAAAGAAGGCCACACAACAAGCTAAAACAGGTGCACGCACACATAGTCGCGTATGTAAGTACTGCGTTCTCAAACGTGCGTGAATCGTGTCTGCGTGTGCGTGCGTTTTCCATCGTTTGTATGTGTTATATGTTTTCATAGCAAAATATGTACAGAAGTCCAGTTCCATCTGAACTTCTGTACATATTTTGTGTCTAAATAAACCTTTTTGCTATGTAACGCGATTCGCGTTAAAAATTATATTTTCGTATATTTTTGAACTGGCTTTCCATTATTGCAAGCTTTGTTAAAGTAATCCGAGCGTGGTTGTGATATTTTTAGAAAAGTTCTTTATACAGTCTTTTAAAACCACCTTAATGGTTATTTTAGTACTTATGGTATGTGGAAAAAAACATTGAGCTATTACTACTACGTATAGAGAAGACGCCGCGAACAAAATGTGTGTCAAAATCCGTTCAACTGCTGTCTCAGCTGGCTGCAATTCTGAGTGAATTGCAGCCAGCTGACAGCAGTTGCTTGCTGGCCGCATCATTATTTAAACGGGGTTAGCCGCCCCCCGCTGTGCACAGATTTTGTTCGCGCTGTCTTCTCTATACGTAATAGTATTACTATTACGTATAGAGAAGACAGCGCGAACAAAATCTCAATGGAAAAAAGAAACGTTTTTCGTTAATCCCAAGAAGCATTTGACAAAGGCAAGAAGATTTTGATAAATCAGAAGATACGCTCTAAGCAACATATTAATTACTAGATTCTACGAATAAACATCGCCACGTGGCCTTCCCCCGCAAATTAATTAATATCTAAATGGGCTATTTGGTCGCCGTTAATTATAACAACAACGCGGGTCAGGGCAGGTCAGCGTATCGCTTGCTGGCAGGGGTTACGTGCTAAATTTAATCAGTGTCTATTAATCTGAAATAATTATTGCAAATTAACAAACTATAATTTTATAATATAATAAGATAAGATAATAGAGGATCCCAAGGCTACCTAAAACTCATCAGCAGCATGTCTTCTTCTTCTCTATTACTCGTCATTTAAGCAGTTATCTCATTTCTAGCCATATAATCCTACAGTTCATCCATCGTTTCTTTGGTCTTTCTTTTGATTAAAAAATAAAACCAACTGAAAAAAAAAACACAGAAAAGTGAAAAATAGCTTTGGCTTCTACCTTCTACCTTTGTTCTAGCTTCTACCTTTGTTTGATTGATTTAGTGTTTTTGTCACCGACTTCTGAAGCTTGACCTTGTTTTTGTTTTAAATCGGTTTTATTTTTTGCAAAAAAGTTTGTTTTATTTTTATACAAATATTTGCAATTTTACATTGTTAACAATACGTGCCATTGTAATAGGCTTATCCCCAATAAATAACGTAATACCGAGGAATGTAAATAACTGTGGAGGTTTATTATCAACGCTAAAGTTAGCTGAAGAATCTCGCGTTATGCTAAGGCGAAATATATCGGTTTCAGATGGCCTTGTAAACGGAGCAATGGGTATTTAAAAAAAAATTAAATGGCAATAGAAGAAGGGGAACTACCGGAATGTGTGTTACCTACATTTGATGATGATACGACTGGAAGTAGACTTAAAAATGAAAATGGCTGGGTACCGATTGCTCCTACTGTTGCAACATTTCAGGCAACAAAAGGATACGGAGATGTCGAGCGCCGAATGTTACCTTTGATTTTAAGTTGGGCAGTTACGGTTCACAAGTTACAGGGAAGTGCACTAAAAAAAGCTGTTATAGATCTAGGCAAGAAAAAATTCGCTAAAGGACAGGTGTGTGTTGCTCTGAGTCTTGTTAAAACCTTGGAAGGAATAGCGTTGTCTGACTTAGATTCAAACAAATTATTGCGTAGGCCACACGACGAAAGAACATTGCTAGAGATGACGCGATTACGCAACTTAAATTCAGTCTCAAATTGACGTCAGCATGCCTAGTAGGTAGTGGTATTCCTATGTAAAACTTCAATCTTAATAAGGTACCTATTGTTTTTGTACGAACTGAACATTTTGCCATATTGACCCGCATGAAGTAAGCCCCACTGCTGTAAGTCGTTGAGGAACTCCCTCGACTGTCTATGGTCTCCATCATCAGACCTGTAATGGCACTTATAACCCATATGGGTACAAAGTTCTCATCAATAGAAATGAATTAAGTCCAAACACAAGGTAGCTACTGTAAAACGTTGAGGAGTTCCCTTGACTGTCCTTCGGCTCCATCATCAGATTGACTCCAGACTGTCATTAAATACCTAATGAAAAAATTAACAAACGCACTAGTCACCAGTGCGATTTTCGAAGGTTCCTTTCGATTTATCTGGGAAGCCATCATCAGATTCTGGTTGTCTTATCATGGTACCACTCTTGGGATATCTCCGTTCCAACAAAAAAAGAATCTTCAAAATCGATTCGTAAACGACGAAGTTATCCGCGAACACTCATAAAAAAAAAAAAAATGTTAATACGGTCGAATTGAGAAACCTCCTTTTTTAGAAGTCGGTTAACAAAATGTGTGGCATCGAGTAAAGTTTGCACTGTGAACGTGTCTATTAGCTTGAGCCGACTGCCAATTTTCAAGTATCAGATGCAAAAGTTACGTAAAAATATTACTCGGTTTTTTTTTTAATTCTTGAGTGCTGCTTTTTACATAATTATGTTGAACAGAATATTGTTAGAAATTTATGATCAACACAGACTGTCGGACACTCCCCGCTGACGGAGATTTCTGACGCTTAAATCTCGGAAAAAATAACGTACTTACACTTCCCGCCATTTTCAAAGCCCCAACCAATCAGCATCACCAAAATTTTTCCCCAAACACAAGCGTCTCTCATCTGATAAGCAACTATTAGCTAACAAATCGAGTCTACCAAAGTAAATATTAGTCCTAGATTGGTACAGGCGCACATCAATTATGTAGATTCATCGCGCATTCGCGGTCATCAATTTTAGTATGGTTTAGCTACAGTGTAACAATTTCGGGTAGTATACCAAAGGCCTGGCTGCAGTGTTGCTCCATCACTACGTACTCTATGTTCTGACCTCTATTTCCAAACTTTGTAATTGATTACTCTTTGTCATTAAGGTAGTCATAGGTCGCAAGTTCGAACCCAAGACACGCAACTCTGATTTTTCGGATTCATGTGCGTATTGTATAATTATCAATTGCTTCGGTGATGTTGATGATGTGAAATTAAAAAAAAATAAAAAATGAGATTGAGAATAGTAAGAGACATCCACATATTTGTACCAGGGGAGCCACATGCGCAGAAGGAACTAAAGCCAAACTTCTTTATCTTCAACGCAGTCCTTGATTTTGTAATTATGCTTTTTGAATAAGTTCTTAATCAAAAAGCACACGTTTGATGCAGTTTAAACATATACATCACCCAACCAATCAAACAACATTATCAACGCACATCCATGGAAGCAATTACTCTCACCAACGGCTACAGCCGTATCCAATCATTAGCAATTTTATTTCCATTGAAAAGTGTCGCGTCGAACGGCCTGACAGATTTATTCCGACACCCGATGAGCTTAATTACATTGCTGCCAAATTTAGAGGCCACCCCGGCGAATAATAAACGAATAAAAATCGTTTTTTTTTTTCCATAAAATGTTGAGTTTTTATTTTTACTGCTATTTTTAAAGAGCTAAGGGTATTTGTTTGTTTTTGTTTCGTTATTAAAAGTCGTGATTAAACAATTTTGATAACTGAATGCTAAAGGACTGTCAAGAGTATCAAGATCCAAGTTGTAGGTAGTTTTATGTCAACTCAAGGTGACTGTTTTGATATAAAAGTACAACTCACTCTAAATAGTTCAAAAAAGATCTATTGGCGCGTGGTCTTAGTCAGAACTAACGTCGCCATGTTTTTCCAATTCATCATCTGCCTAGCTTTTTCCCAACTATGTTGGGGTCGGTTTTATGGAGACATGGAGTGACTGCCTATCTGACCTCCACAACCCGTTTAGACCAGGTTAATACGATAACCCTTGGTAAGACTTGTCGTCAGACTTTCGGCCACTGACTACCTGTAACGACAAATACATATTTAAATGACAGCCAAGACCAACGGTGTAGCGTGTTTTTCGAGGCACGGAGGAAACTCAGTATGTAATGGGTGGTCTCCTATCCACAGACCAACCTAGGCGCGGCTTAACCTGAAAGTTGTTCCGAGCGGCTGTTATTATTCTGTCAAGGCATCACTACTGTCAATAAAGACTTATTCGTCCACAAAACCGTGACTCAAATCTAAGCGTATAACTACAGCGTCATCTCCGATTCAACACACTACACAAATTGGCACACTCCCAAGTCATGTCGACGTTTATACGTCAATATTGATAGGATGTGTGTGCACTTCTAAACTAAAGGGGACGGACTAACGTGACTATGATAGCGCTTGTGGTGGAAAGACAAGCGTGTTTTGAGCGGCCAATCAACATGCGATCTTCTAGCCGCGTTCTTATGCGTCAATGGACAATACTTAGTCCTTCCAAATGACATAAAAGAATGTAGCAATATTAATGTCTTTTAAAATAAATTGTTCCAATTTCTTATGGAAAAGTGTTATTACTCTGTAGATGATTTTTTATCGACTAGAAGTTTTTAAATATTTTATGTCCGCTTACGATAATTAATTATTGTTGTTGATTGTCTTGTGTCTGTTCATGCATGCCTAGTTGTAATATTATATCTATGTTTAATCTGAAATGGAATTAGAATTTTGGACTCATATTTTTATTATGTTATTTTAATAATTTGTGTGCCCAAGTGGCAGATCATGGAATGGACATTATTTGTATGTAATTATGTAATGAACACCTGCATGTAACCCATGTATCACAAATAATTTTTTTTATTGATTGATTTGATCCTTATACAGATGAGTAGTAGTAATTAAGAATAAGAAGAATAAGAATAAGAATAATTTATTAAAAAAAAAAGTTTTACAAAAATTTACATTTAGGTACAGTAGTGTTATTTCTGAAACATATAATTAGTGCATGAAAGTAAACTATAACTAAAATATATTAATTGTTGTAAGATTAATATTATTCGTTACAGTAACTTCAGTTTCTATGAAATTACTTAAAGAAAATTCTAATTTCCACATTAAAATACAGTTAATGAAAATCACTCTTCTAATTTTGTTATAAGGATGGTCTTGGATTCGATCTCTTTGCTAGACTGAATTTTAAGTACCCGGCTGGTGAAGGTGCCTTTAAGTAATAAAAGGAACTTATTCTACCTACTGCTTTGGTAATGACCTAAAACTTAGACCACCTAGAAAGAAAGAAAGAAAGAAAAAATATTTATTTGGGACAAACACAGGAACTACAAAAATATTAATAATAAAAAAAAGAATCCTAAACTAAATAATAAAATGAAGACCTGTGCGAGGCCAAAAAGGCTGCTATCTCAGCATGATGCTGCGATAAATGAAAAACAAATATCGCAGCGCTGGTATTCTGATAGGGCCCACTGTGATGCCACGGTCACACCTACAGCTATTTCTACAATGTCGTCGATGGTGTTCTGACATGTACGCTTTGTGCTCGGAGTTTTTAGACCAAAGTTGCATATGCAAGCTACATGTGAGCACATGAAAGAGCATCTCTCTAAAGCTACCACCACAACAACCACCAACCACTACTAACCACCTTAAAAAGCCATCGAATGCAGTCGCTGTGTCCGAAATCGGCTAGATAGTATCGTCATAATCATCACTACTTTGGGGAAAAAGATGAGTAGTAATACAATGTCCCTTCTAAATCTAGTTAAAATACATCTCCATATACACTAACCACTTACCAATAAACAGTTCAGTCTATTCACTTACTAAAACAAAAACAAAAAACCCTCCCAAACCGAAAAGGTAGAAACTCCTGAAAACGGTCGCCACCGCCGTGTGAAATGGCGAAAAAAATCTTATCAGCATACTTTGCTCTTGACGTGTTACAGATGTGCCCGTATACTTGAGTACCGGAGAAATGGGTGGAGAAGATTCTCTGTCGATAGAATACTGGGTGTAAAAATACCTGAAGACGAAAGGCACTTGTTCTCCCCGTCAATGTGATATTTTTTATAAATAATAATAAAATGTTTATTGTGTTTTTTTTATATTAAAAACCTTCACGACCCCCGTACTATTCAATACATCCATGTTTTGAGTGCGTTACATTGAATCCTACCGTAAAACGTGATTTTTTACCCCAACAAAAAAGCGTTGCCCAGCAATATTTTTTGCGTAGAGATAACGTTTTGGCACACTATACCGACACTGCAACGGCACCGCTCCAACCCAGCAATTAACTTGTCATTCAAATTAGAGCATTAAATCGTGTGTCGTACAATATATTTCATAATAGCAATATGGAAAAACCCACGGCGGCGGGCCGTCAGCACGCTTGCCAGCGAGCGGACCCCATGCTTACAGTGCGCCGACAGCGTGCTTACAGCGCGCCAACAGCGTGCTTACAGCGCTCCGACAGCGTGCTTACAGCGTGCCGACTTCGGGTCGCCAGCGAAACAACAGGTTTGAAATGATAGGTACATACGGGTTTGAGATGTATGGTACGCTTATTTGGATTACCGTTTGCCCATGAGCTACATGCCCAAGCTACGCGTATTGGGACAGCGGATAAAACAAATAAACATAACATAGCATCATGCCTGTGATCCTCGAAGGGTTAGGCAGAGCTGTACCTAATGGTACCAGTTATGTTAAAGTCCCATGTAATAGGGGGCAAGCCTTTTGCCATAAAACGGGCAAAAATCGAGACTCCGTGGTTGCGACTGAGAAATTCCTGATTCTTTCTTCCTGGTGTAACAGTTTTAGGCTGCCCATGGGTCTCAGACTTGACTTTATATGCCATCAAGAAATATTTTTCCGGCGTGCTGGTTTCCTCACGATGTTTTCCTTCACCGAAGCAAGTGATACAATACGCACATGAATCCGAAAAATCAGAGGTGCGTGCCTTTTTTTTTCAAATCATCAGGAAATCATCAAATGACTCCTCCCACTCTGGGTGGAGCAGGAGGGAGTGTCAGACTTTTACTGACTAAAACCCATCCATGTTCCTTCATCGCCCTTTGTGTTCCGGGGCCACGGTATCTCTTTCGAACAGTCCCGCAACCCCGGCAGGCATCGGTCCTTGCGGACCCCTTCCTTTTTGCTGACTCTCTTTGAGGCGCGCGTGGAACACGAACGCACTGTCGACATGGCCTGTCGTTATGAGACGGACGGACGGCGAGCTAGCCCATAGCTCTCCGTCCACAGGCCCACGCCTACGGTGGCCGGGGGCCACATGGTGGCCCCTCGTGACTTGGCAGTCCGACGGTCACACCTATCACTGCTATGATTCCTGTCTATTATTTTCGTATCGATAAAAATGATCGACAATGTCCCACCACTAAACACCGGTACCCCACCTGTCACGCCCGTATCGTTTACATTACGCCGACTTTGTTCCCACAGAATGGGGATTAATCTTTCAAGATACTGTTAATAACTAAGGGTTGGAAGGGAAAATGTAGCTTTTGTTGTTATTTGCATATGGAGAGATTTTTGGTTAAATTCGTAACGGGTTCGCATTGTGTTGCTGGAATTAATTTGAAGCAGTTTTCATTTTGTAAAGTTTATGTTCTCCGTGTATCTCAGTATCTGTTCTTATCATCAGCATACAGCAGTCCACTGCTGAACATAGGCCTCTTCAATATCAGTCCACTTAACTCGATTCTCGGCAACTTTCATCCAGTTGCTATCAGCTATACCCTGCGAAGATCGTCGCTCCACCGAGCTTGAGGGCGTCCCACCTTACGCTTGCTGATTCTCGGTCTCCACCCAAAAGCTCGTCCACCAAAACGGTCAGCGGTTCTACGGCTAATATGGCCGGCTTATTGACACTTCAGCTTACTTATACTACTCTGGTTCTCTGTCAGATCACCTCGTTCCGTATGTGATCCCTCAGACAGACTCCAAGCATAGCCCGTTCCTTTTTTCTCTGAGCGACTTTGAATTTATGGACCAACTGTACCTTGAGTGTTCACATTAAGGCTCCATAAGTCATAACAGGCAGGGCGCACTGGTTAAAGACCTTAGTATTTAGGCTCTGTGGAATACGCGACTAGAAGACCCGACGAAGCTCCCCAAATACCTACTCTGCAGGAGGCAAAATTAAATATGTAAGTAAAGTAATCTTTTCAAGAAGGTTCCTTTCAGTATAATTCAGGGATTAAAAGGCAGTGATCAATAATCCTTTAAACCAACACATATGCCTAATGAGTTACGTAACAACCAATCCATCATATTTGCGGGGCGTCGGCTGCAAAATTAGAGTTTTGCTCACATAATGGTTAAGGGAAAGCGCTTTCAAAAGTTTTGATATTTTCGGGGTAGAATGTTAAGTACTTACATTGTTATAATTAGAGCGTTTAATAAAGATCATGATTGGCCTTATTTTCTAACAGGTTGGCCACTAGCTACACGTTCGACACGTGTTTTGCGTCAGATAAAAAATTGCCTAGAGCATTTCGAGTCATTGCCACGCGAAGGCAAGAAGCACGCGCGTATGAGGTCGTGAGATATGCATAATGCTTTAATTGTCGAAGAGTTTCGGTCTGTATGGTGTCGGACGTAAAGAATAGCACCATCCCATATCTTCCCGTGGGTGTTGTAAGAGGCGACTAAGGGACTTACCAGAGAATGGGCAGCAGCGTTCTCTGTGCTTTTATAACAACCGTACTGCGATCGCCAACCCGCCTGCCAAGCGTGGCGATTATGGCAAAACCCCCCCTTTTGGGGGAGGCCCATGTCCAGCAGTGGACGTCTTTCGGCTGAGGTGGTGGTGTCGAAGAGTTTAGAAGATTACCTAAATGTAAATCTATATAGTACTGAAAAAACTAGTTTTACACGTCGTTATTGGTCCTGTATTGTGTCGGAATCTATGTACGGTTATGAAAAATACATTTTGTTCTTTAATTAATCAAGACATGATACTAAATCTGTATGACGAGCAAGAAAATATAATTTTATTGGTACGCAGACATTCACCATCTTCCTACCCTCGCCCCATGTTACTTTGGGTCGGCGCAACACGTTTTTTTTTCCATTTTCCCCTGACAACCGTCACTCATTTTTCTTTCATATTATGATTCCTCACACAATCTATCTATCGTTTCCTTGGTCTTCCTCTCCCTCTCCATCCATCAACATTTATATTTATCACTCTTTTAGTCACATGCGATTCTTCCCTCCTTATCTAAAATTTATTTTTTAGGTAAGGCACACCAACGACATATTATTATTTACAATTTTGGTTCCATAAGGTGATTATAAGTCTACAGTGCGTGTAAATACGTCACTTATAGGTATGCACAACATTCACAACAATACAATTAAATTAAAAATTATTCAATCACTCACCTATTTCTCACACCCACGCTGTATTCAAAACACAATACAAACATACACACGACAAGCACAAAAGACCCCAAACACTCCCACTCACAATCATCGAACACTTACATCTACATCATTTACTCTTCACTTTCTCACGCTCATATTATAAAATTTACCACAAGATCATTATAAAGCGCCCATTCGACACAGTCCACTGGCACGTCTGCCACAATAGAATTATATAAGCATACCTCATAGCCGGACACTGCCCCCTAAGATACAGGACTAGCCTGGTTTGGGTGACAGGGTTGAACCTATTGTACTTTTTTCGAATGCTAAATTAAGAACTTTAATCTGTAAACAGTGCAATGTACTTGAACTTTGTGGTAATAAACAATTTATTAATATTATTATTATTAAAAAACAAAATATATTAATTTTAAAGGTCTTAACAAAAAATATGGGAGATACGAATACAATTCAAGTCAAGTTTAAAAGAAAACAAGCGAAATCAAATCAATTAGTAACGGAATAAAATAAAATATAGAATAACATAATATTGGATTAAATTAAGTATAAATTGCATAGTATAAATTAAAATAAGAACTGGTTACAGGTCAATTTTAAGGATTTTTGATTTGAACATTGACAATCTATCAAAGAAAATGTCGTTATTACTGTCAGCTGTACAGGCTCCTCATCACATTAAAAGGATATATTGATGACACAAAATAAGTCCTAAAACCTAACCCAATTTTGCGCCACCAGGTTCAAAAGACCGATCCACCGTATTAATTATTATAAATCAACGCAGTATCAGGTAGATAACTCCGATGGGTATACTCTAAAGCCAACAAATAAATAAGTATAGAAGGCCATATCCATACAACGGACTAAAATAGGCGCACGCACACATGCTTGTGGCTAACTAAAGGTCGTTCTTCAAGGTTAAGCAGTGCCTTCCAAGGTTGGTCCGTAGATGGGTGACCATAACATAGCGAGTTTTCTCCGTGTCTTGGAAAGCACGTTGGTGGAGGTCATTTACAGATCTTTGCCAGTCGTTACGTGTAGTCAGAAGCCCGATAGTCAGACAACCAAGTCGCTCCAAATAAAATACTGGTATCCAGTGGTATCCAGCTGCTTCCAGTTATATTAGAAACTGACCCCAATAAAGTGAAAACGCTAGGTAGATGATGCACACATAGACGCGTACGTACGGCGACCGCAAACAAATGCCGGTCGCGAGTATGCTTGCACTCGCTGTACGTGAAGCGTGTCTATGTGTGAGTGCGTTTTTGCTCGTTTTACAAAGCTGAACTTCTGTACCTATCTTTTCTATGTCATGGCTAAATGGCTAATTACTTTACTTTTTATCAGACACTCATAAATTGTTAAATAAATTAGTTTTACGTGCTGAAATTTTCAGTGAATAGATTTCTGTATTGAATACGTAATCATGAAAATGTAATCAGGTTAATTAGGTGTGCACCAATTATTTTTTGTGATAAAGTTTTGATTTTGCTGTTTTGTCAAAATATACTATAATAGGCGAGACTACAAGAAAAAACTAATTAGTCCGTCAGTTAGATTATCAAAAAATATTTGACTCGCGTTTTTTTGGTTGTTACGTAAACCAAAATTGACGAAGATATGACGCTTTTAAAATTCTCAATACGTCACGCCGTGGTATAATAACTTTTTTAGTGCATTCTGACGTCACGAGCCCCCACTCCCGAGTTTTGATGCGTTTTATCTTTGTCAATTTTCATTGATTCACAAAAACAAAAAATACGTGTCTATTAATTTCCAATACTCTTAACTGACGGACTAAATATATTTGCAATTTTTTGATACTGTCGTCATGCCTATAACACTCATATTTCGCCAGTGATGTTTAAATCCTACCTAATAGGGGGCGAGTCAACCATAAATTATTGATCACTAGCAATTCGCACCCGACTTCGTCCGCAAAAATTGTAATAGCTCGGCTAAAATGCATAGTATAAATACAGGGTTAGTTTTCAATGACCAACCAAAATTTAAAACTAAGATCTAGATATCAAACCAAAAGTGCATTTTAAATATTATTGTCAAAAAATATGAAATAAAATCATTCAATCATAACCTAGTGGGAATCAATGCACTTGTGTGCGTGCATGCACCGCCAAATCTATGTGTGTGCTAACTGCTACCTATCTAGGCTGTTGAACTGAATTGTGCTGTTGCAATATCCACACGTTCGCTTTTTATGGTGGACAGGAATGAAATTTCATAAAAAAAAGGTTTTTTTTTTCATTACATCTAAAATATTATCGATTCTAAACCATCTCTGAAAATTTGGCTGGTAATTGAAAACTAACCCTGTATAGCACCCACGAAAAATGTAGATTTCTGCAAGTGAAAGAATGTTTATTTTATTTTATACAAACCTACCTCTATAGATTTATTATAAGTAAAAATTAAAAATCCACAAGTACATAGTTAAAATCTCAATATCCACTTAATGGTGTAAAACCTCTAACATACGTTAACATTCTGAGAAGAAAATCCCAGTTAAACGCTTAAACGATTTGGAAAATGGCTCGAAAAACGCTTAGAAAAAACTTTAAGAAAATAACAAAACGAACTAACGTCAGTAGAAAACGAGTAGAATTAAATCCTTTTCAACCCTCGAGGTGCATTCTCAAGGATTTCTAAATAGAACGAACGTAATACCAAAGAAAGAGCCGTTACCGCTCAAAATGAACCGTTTGAGTAGATTTTTTGTGAACTTGAATGAACTAAACTGTGAAGAAGGCGTGTTTGAATTTAACGCTTTTGTGTAAATTAAAAGCTGGTGAAAGACTTTCCTTGAGTTTTTTTGGATGTTTATTTTCTATAAACTAACTACTAACCTCATTTATTTTGCTGTTGATTTACTTACAATAAAATACGTAACATAATATACCTTTTATTTAAGTCTTCTTTATGCCACTCATAGGCCTCTGACTTGGTTTTACATGCCGTCAAGAAATATCTCTCCAGCATGCTGGTTTGTTTCCTCACGATATTTTTCTTTTACCGAAGCAAGTAAAAAATATACAATACGCACATGAATCCGAAAAATCAGAGGTACAAAACGTATGGTATAAAACCCTTAGTCTAGACTGGATGAGAGTAGCGCACATTGCTTGTAAATCGGGACAGCCCATGGGCAGAGGTCAGGTCGACGTTACAACTCTTAGGGGAGGCTTAATCCAGCGAAGTACGTTTTTTGGAACTGATCTCATCATAATGATGATAATGTCCAGCAGGAAACTGATGGTTACAATCTGCCTACCTTAACATAAGCCTAAGTTGCTACAGCTCACTCCCCCCTACTCAAGCGAGCCGGCACTAGTCCGGGGCAGCAGAAGTCGTATGAGATCCCGCTGCCCCCTGGCGCAAGTGTGCGAGAGAACGCCAGTGTGGTTATAGTCAGTACGTGTCTGACAGATCCTTCCCCTCTCCCCAGGGCGGAGGACATTCATTGAGGATTTCTAAATCGAGAGAAAAAAAGCCTAGGTTTCAGGTGGTAGGATGATTTTCATACCCACAATAGGCGAGACAACAAAAAAAAAACTAATTAGTCCGTCAGTTAGAATTCATTATCAAATTAAAAAAAAAAAAAAATTAGATTATCAGAACATATTTGACCCGTGTTTTTTCTTTTGTTACGTAAACCAAAATTGACGAAGATATGACGCTTTTAAAATTCTCAATATGTCACGCCTAGGTATAATTTTTAGCTAGTTCTGACGTCACGAGCCCCCACTCCCGAGTTTTGATGCGTTTTATCTTTGTCAATATTCATTGATTTACAAAAACAAAAAATACGTGTCCATTAATTTTCAATACTCTAACTGACGGACTAAATAGATTTGCTGTTTTTTGATACTGTCGTCATGCCTATTACGTACTCTAAAATCAACTTCCCAAATTTTAATATTTTTTGGTCTTTTCGAGCCCTGAAAGGTCTAGCCCTTAACAGCTCACGTGCACGCTTCATTACCCGTATCCGTTCGCGTTCAAAACAACGGACATTATGTTATTAACTTTTTGAATTAACTTTTTGCTTAAATTAACTGTGTACAGAGCGTTAGGGGTTTTTTGTACCAGCATCTAAGTTTACGGGTTAACTTCTGTTTCTGTTTTTTGTTCGCTGTCGTTATTTGCTTTTTTGTTTCTTTTTTTTTGTGACAAGGATTAAACGGTTTAAAGTTGGAGTGTGTAGGTGGTGGGGATATATATGTGGGTAGGGTTTGCTAGAATTAATTATCACATCTTTTCAAAACTATAATTATTAAGGTTGGCTTCCTGTCTAACATAACATCTCTCGGTTGAACATTGCGTTGAACTGTCCTGTGTTGAGCTAGATAAGCATGTAATTGTGTGTGTGTACAGACCCCCAAACTATCAAAACTTTTCCTTATTTGAATCAATAATGGAAGATGTGATGGCAAAACTTGCAGCCAGTAATAAATCTACAATTATTTGTGGTGATTTTAATATCAATATTTTAGAAGAATGCTCAAATAGCAGTCGCTCATTAAATCTTTTTAAGTCATTTGACTTGACCAACACTTTTAAAGAACCTACTAGAGTCACTCCATCTTCTGCTACTTGTATAGATAATATTTTCTGCGATTGTGATTACTTAGTTAAAGCAATAGTAAATTGTCTGCCTTCTGACCATAGCGGACAAACTGTAACCTTTAGGTGTAATACACACCCATTGCAAAACGTTCAAATTAAATTTAGACCTATAACTTCTAGCAGATTAAATAGGTATAATACTTTACTACAGAACAAGATAAGTGTGCCTTGATAATATTAATATAGATCAATTGTGTGATCGTTTCTTTTCAATAGTTAACACGGAATTTAATAAAACTTTTGAAAAGAAGACAAAAAGTATTTGCCCTAAATTCATATTTAGTGATTGGGCAACTAGAGGTATCAGAAAAAGTAGGAAAAGACTATTTGACCTTTATGGCCTTAAGCCTTTTATAAACACTGAAACTTTTAACAAGTATGTTGCTAAGTATTCAAAATTTTTTAGAAATACGTGCAAGGTTGCTAAGAAAATAAAATAAAGACAGTTTGGAAAGTTATAAATAACGAGACTAACAGGAAGAAAATACGTAACACTTGCTACACATTAGATACAGCGTGTGGTCCTAAAAGCTCAAATCAGGAAGTAGCTCCAGAAAAAATAAATTTCTCTACCGATATACGACTAAAAACAACGGAGGCTCTTATTTCCTCACCTGAACTCTCAATTGGCTTATTAAAGGTGAATGTGTCTGGCTGCCTGGCTGAATTATGATTAAATTTAAACACATTAACCCTATGATAGTTATTAAAACTTTCCGGCAAATAAAAATCAAACTAACCGAAGATCTATGGGGAATGTCTGTCAAAGTTTGTACATCCATACTTGAGACTATAGCCCCTTACTTAGCTTTAATTTTTAATTTATATGTAGACCAAGGAGTTTTCCCTGATTTAATGAAATACAGTAAAGTCATACCTCTTTTCAAATCCGGAGACAGTAAATATACTAATAATTATAGACCTGTATCCGTGTTACCAGTTTTTAGCAAGGTTTTCGAAAAAGTAATGCTTAATCAAATGCTCTATCATTTTAACACCAACGGAATCTTACATGATCAACAGTATGGCTTCACCAAGGGACGTTGTACAACTGACGCCGGTGTAACCTTATTAAAGCACATATTTACTGCGTGGGAAGAGTCTCAAGACGCCATTGGAATTTTTTGTGACCTCTCCAAAGCGTTTGATTGCGTAAATCACGACACATTACTTTTGAAACTTGAGCATTACGGACTGGGTAAACTTGCACTTAGTTTGGTAAAATCTTATTTGAATGATAGATAACAATATGTTCAAATAAATGGTGTTAATTCACAGGGTTTAAAAGTAAAAATGGGGGTTCCACAAGGCTCAATATTGGGTCCTTTTCTCTTTCTAGTATATTTAAATGATCTACCCTATTTACTGAAAAACCAACCTCAAAATATGGTGTTATTTGCTGATGACACTTCCCTAATTTTTAAGATAAATAGGTGGGCCCAAAATCTAGATGACGTGAATAATGCCCTACTTCAGGTCCAAAATTGGTTCACAGCAAACAATTTGGTATTAAATGAAAAAAAAAACCCAATGCATAAAATTTGCTTTACCGAATGTTAAAAGTAGTGATTGTGATATAATATTGAATAAAGAGAAACTTGAATTCGTAGATAAAACGGTTTTCCTGGGGATTACGCTTGATTCAAGGCTACAATGGGGTTCTCATTTGACATCTCTTGCGGGGCGGCTAAGTTCAGCAGCCTATGCCATTAGAAAAATCCGTCAGTATACTGATGTGATACCACTAGACTGGTTTATTTTAGTTACTTTCATAGTATAATGTCTTGTGGCATTTTACTGTGGGGACGGGCTGCAGATATTGAGTCTATATTTATTCTGCTGAAAAGAGCCATCAGAGCCATATATAATCTGAACTGTTCTGGAACTGTTTAAAGATATTGGCATCATGACGGTACATTGTCAATACATCTACGAAAACATAATGTACGTCAGAAAAAATCTGCACCTTTTTGGTAAAAGGGGTGACAGACATAATTACAGTACTAGAAATAGGGACCAACTAGTTCAGCCAGGTTTCAGACTCGCTAAAGTAGACTCATCTTTCATGGGGTACTGTTTGAGATGCTATAATAAAATTCCACAAAGTATTCTTGAACTGAATGAGACGAAATTTAAAACATGCATTAAACGCACACTATGTAAGCAAGCATATTACAAGTTGAGCGATTATATCGCTGATAAAAATGCTTGGCTCAATGCTGGTCCTGCTCCACAAGGACAGGGGCGCATAAATTGATAGCATTAAAATGTATTGTTGGAGCTGCTGAAGATTGTACAACTATCTTTGCATTGTATAGATTCAATCTCTTTAGTATTATATAAATGCATAGCCCATATTGTGTGAGTACTATGTACTAGAAAGCTATCATTCACTGGAAACCTACGTCTTTTCTTGACTTGAATGTGCCCTGGCGGTTTAGAGTATGTCATGCTCACTCAAATGTCTCGCTGATGGTGGCGCATGTGTCGGATCATTTAGTTCCCTTCAAAATGGTTGAGTTGAATGGTGCTGATCCATGCGTTATGTCCGTGAACGGGCGCTGTCAGTTGTGACTGGTCATCTCTTAGTTGCCATGGCTTATTTGAATGAATTATTTTGAATTGTATTTTTTTTGTTTGTGTGTTTTTGCTGTGGACACTTTTAACGTGCACATCTTGCTACATTGTTCTCACATAATATACCATCTCAACATGAATGATGTAACCAAGATTTTGTAACAATATTCTGATTTAAAAGAGTGTCCATGGAGTTTCTTGCCCGTTCTTCTCCATAGAGATCTACGCTAGGGAATGGGCAACTACAGTACTTTCACAGTTTTTATGTCTTGTGACTGGGACTGTAGCTATATTTAATTTACATCTTTGTTTCGAAAATTCAAAAGTGCCTGTAACTGGCTTACTTGAAATAAATGCTTTGATTTTGATTTTGATTTTCATACAGGCTGATTTTTTAAACATTTGCAGTACTTTAAGGGCGTGTAGTATTAATGAAAATTAAGAACTTTTACTGTGGGACCTTGGAAATGTCTACTGCCCAGAAGAGATTTCCAAGGTTCCATAGTAAAAGTTGTTCAAGGTCTGGACCTCGTCCTCGTAGAAGTTCTAACACTACGTAATTCAAAAATGGCAAGTTTACAGGTAATTAAAAAAAAAACAGCATTATTATACCATATTATGGTACAACAATACTATTTTATAATTTGTGTTCACTTAAAATTAGGAAGATACGTTACTGGCTTTTGTGATTGGCTGAAACAACGCGTCATAGTTGTGCGTTTTTCCCGTTTGCAGAAAGGCGGCGCGTGCAGCGGCCCGCGTTATCAAACGGCCAAACACAAACATATGGCAAAATACGATGTTGTTTACAGAGACGCGGCGCGTTGTCCGCGACGTCGCACGGCGCGTTATATCATCTTGTCACGTCACGGATGTCAAACAGCGATAAGCTCTTGGTGTTCTTCTTCTCGCGAATAAATAAAAATACCAGTCTATTGAATAAATACTTCTGTCATCTACATTGCCATATGTTTGAATTATAAGCGACCCGCGCCGCCCGGCCGAGTTTCCGTAAATGAGCCCTTAAGATTCTACAGCAGACTGCTACAAAAAACAAAATGTCAAAACCGCCTAAAATGACTTGCGTGGTGTTGAAATTGCTGTAGGTTTTTATCATAACCGAAGAAAAATTTATAGGGCTCAAAATCATGTAAAAAAATATGACAACAGTTTTCGCGTCGATATAACTTACATACAGTATAACTCTATACCCGCCGCTGTCCAAAATGATTGCGGTAATATATAAAAAGTCGGCTTAACCAAGCATCCCCATAAAATGTCAACAAAACAGTTGATGGTGCAAAATCTGTTAAATGAAAATATAAGGGCGGCCATTTTGTGCGAGGTCAAACCGTTTACGAAGCGAACCATTAGAGACAAGGACATAGACAAAATGACATTCTACCAGCGATAACAATGATGGAAATGTATGAAATAGAACGTAACATCACGCCTGTAATCCACGAAGGGTGGAGGAGGTGTTACCATTTAGTACATACACATTTCGCCAGTTATGTTTAAGTCCCATGTAATAGGAGGTCTATTGTAACAGGGCACAAATCCAGACTCCGTGGCAGCTGCTGAGAAATTCCTGATGTAACAACCCAATAACACTTTGCCTGACCTGAGAATCGAACCAAGGACCACATGCTCATCAGTCGACCAAGGAGACATGTTAAACTGTTATTATAAGGAAGAAAAGTGTGTACTCCACCCTTGGCCGCATCATCGCTTTACATCAGGCGACCGAACGCCACCCTTTAGTATAAAAAAAGTATGCAAGCTGGGATGTAAGAGGTGAAAATCTGTACTATTGGCAAGTGCAAATGAAGGTGTTTTCATCGTGGATAAAGTCGCGGCAGTAGTCGAAAATCCGAGGTCTTATTTCATTTGTTTCATTGTAGACAGACTCGACAGAGTACCACTAATTGACAGTCGTGCAATGACTGTCAATTAGCAATATCAAGAGCGATCGGTATAAATTAGCACCAACTCAAAACAACCCACATTCATACACACGCTTTTTTTCAAAATACGAGTAAACGAAAACGATTAAGTAGTAATTAGTAACACTAAATTAGTAACACTTCACACCACGAAGTGTTACTTAGAAATTTCCGCGAGAAAAAAGTAAATAAATAAAATGTTCATATTTTCCTGTAAATTACTACTTGCTTGGTGGAAACCGTTTAAGTCTAAATAATGGCAGTTGACGAGACGCCTATCATGTAGTTTGAGAGATAAAAACTGTTCTCAAAACATACGAGAACATAATTCGGACGGAAACGTGTAACTTAAAGGCCTATACCCCCTCAAATGGCTTAGCATGATCCTCCGTTACGCCTAAAATACTGCAGCATTAATTTTGAAATTAATATATGGTAAAGTTGAGGATTAATGCTAAGTACTATATGTGACGAAAACACGATTCCAAAAACTTTTCTCGATAGAATAAAAATCCAAAGTTACCTCTAAATCGAACAATAAACCGCTGGTATTCAAAAGTACTTCAAATTAGATCATGAAAGTTTACATATTAACTGAACTAACTTTAAAGCAGGTCTTATGTTTTTTATTTTTTTAGTCCAATCAATAGAATTTTTGTAAATCACCATTTCGCACTATTCGGCCTCAGTGACTAACGTAACAACCACTTTGTAGTGCAAGCTGATTACAACTTTATTCTAACAGTATTTCAAACGAAGTTTGAACCGCCACAAATAGAGTTGCTAATTTAAGGGTTAGAAGGGCCTTACGTCTTTCTGCCCAGCCTTTTCTCTACTATATTGAAGTCGGCTTCCAAACTAGTCAGATGCAGCTGAATTCCTGTATTTTACGTGGAGTGACTACTTATCTTACCTCCACACCCCAGTTAGTACTGTGTACCCGTGGTAAGACAGGTTGTGAGACTTTCGGGCCACTGACTACCTGTAACGACTGTCAAAGATCAACAATGACAGCGGGGACCAACGGTTTAACGTGCTTTCCGAGGCACGGAAGACACTCTGTATGTAATTATGACAAGATTTAATTTTCCTAATCAACGTTTTTTTAAAAAAACAACAACATAACATCACGCCTGTTATCCCCGAAGGGTCAAGCAGAGGTGTACCTTACACACACATTTCGCCAGTTATGTTTAAGTCCCATGTAATAGGTGGTGACCGATAACCTGGTGAAGGTTGCGGAGATCCGCAAGATGCGAGTCGTACGGGGCCTTTCAATGTGGTAACACTTGGGGGAGGCCTAGGTCCAGCAGTGGACGTCTTTCGGCTGAAATGACGATGATGATGATGACTAGGCACAAATTCCGACTTCGTGCCTGCTACTGAGAATTTCCTGATGGAAAAACCCACTAGCGCTTTGCCCGACCTGGGAATTGAAAGCTGGACCTCATGCTCACCAGAAGCGCTTGCGGCCACTAGGCCAACAAGGAAGTCTTCTTTAAAGCAGGCATACAAATGTTTTACCTACTTCCTTCTCAAACAGCAGCAGTCCGTTTCAAAGAATCCACCCGTAAATTCTCATTCGCATTAATTTAAGCGGCAATTAAAACTTTTAGCTGCCAACCGACGCTTTTTAACGCCGAAAAATATTTCAGCATGAAGTGAAAAACTGAAGAGTTTCTGTGACTACATTGTTTCAGAATTGTTATTAACATCGGAGTTTTGTAACAGATTTTCGGGGTTGTTAAAAGTATGTGTGTTAATAGGGGATTTTTGGAAGCTTTCATTTGTATAAAGGACGTGCTGGTTCGTGAACGGACTTTGTTTTACTATAGTATAAAATATTTTTCTGTGTTCTGTCATCGAGAATCACTCATCTGATTCAATTGATGAATTTGTTTATAATAAAATACCTTGCTCTCCGGCAATATTTTAATTAAATAGATGTAGGATAAACTATATCTTAAACACTAATGACTTAAATGACATGGTCACCAGCTATTTAACAAAGACAAGGACGGAATTTGCAACATGAATCAGATCTCATATTATAGGGCATTCCCTAAAATATCTGATTCATGTTGCAAATGTAATGGTCTGTAGCTGTACCAGTGTACCATTGTACACTGGTACAGCTACAGACCATTACATTTAATCTCTCTCTGTTCTCCATGGGATCAACATCGCAATCGCGAAAAAAATATCAGCTCACTGTGTAGCCTTTTCCCAAATATACACACATCAAAAATGTCTAGGGATCAAGCATTTTTATGCGGATTTCTTGAGATTGAGATGTGGCTTTGTAATAAATTTATGATTTTATAAATTTATATGGATCCTTTTTGGTGCATTTCATAATTTGAATCAGGAACTCTCAATCAAATTCGAGTAAAAGATGAAAATAAGCTGTCAATATTTTCCCTATAAAAACATACAACGCATTGAAGACATTATTAGTGCTACTGTTTCCCTACTACTGATTAAAACCAACGTTATTATGGAGCGGCGACGTCATTTAAGCAGGGAAGAAATGCTCAGAGCCGTGGGAATGATAGAAGCTGGTTCCCGGCAACGTACTGTAGCTTTAGCTCTGAATACAAGTCAGAGTGTTATCAGTCGACTTTGGACACGTTACCGAAGCACTGGTACCGTGGCTGAGCGCCATGGAGGACGGTATCGCTGCACCACACGGAGACAAGACCGATACATTCAAATCTTAACTCGAAGAGCTCCAACAATAACCGCCATGATGTTAGCCGTGAGGCTTCATCACTCTTCAGGGAACTTAATTAGCGACCAAACAGTCAGAAACCGCTTGCATGAAGTGAACCTTCATTCCCGAAGACCGCTACGGGTACCACCTATAGCAATGCACAATCGTAGGATTCGAAATCAATGGGCTCTTGAACACAGAAATTGGGCAGAAGAACAATGGCGTTTCGTGTGCTTTTCTGATGAGTCTCGTTTTGGTATGAGACCGGATACAAGACGTATACGACACTGGAGAACCCCTGGACGCCAACAGCGATTAAAATCCTGCCAGGAAGTCCATCCTTATAGTGGTGGAACCATCATGGTATGGGCGGGTATTTGGATCGGCGGAAGAACTGAGTTGATTTGGATCAGAGGCAACCTCAACGCTCAAATTTATGCTGAGACGATTGTATCAGACGTCATCGTTCCTCTACAAGTGCAAATCGGTCCCTTATTTCAGTTAATGCATGATAATGCACGACCGCACACCGCAAGAGTTGTAAGACAGACTCTCGCCGCAGCTAACATCAATGTCCTGCCCTGGCCTGCTCAGTCGCCAGACTTGAACCCGATTGAGCATGCATGGGATATGCTACAGAGAAGAGCTCTGCCGAATATGGAGGGTATCCAGTCGCAAGAAGACCTTTTTTTGTTGTTGCAACGAACATGGGCGGCCATTCCACAGCGTGATTTGGATGAACTCATTTTGAGTATGCCAAACCGATGTTCTTGTGTTGTTAGTGTTCGCGGTAGAAACACGGATTATTAATTGTTTAAGTTACCCAATAAAATTTTAAAGAAAACTGTTATTTCAGTCTTTTTTTCGAACTTTAATGTTAGTGGTTCAAATGTCAAAAATCCCTTTATTAGGAAAATGGCAAATTTCTTTATTAATGCAAAGGTGACTTGGTTTATCGTTACTGTGACAAACGAAAACACTTTATTTGATGAATCCTTAAAGAAAATTTTAATTAATATCAATCAGGAGAAAAGTTATTGCAAAAATATATGTTGATCCCTAGATACTTTTGATGTGTGTATTAAGGTCGGCTTCCAGTGTAACCAGATGCAGCTCCAGAACCAAAATGTTGACGATGTTGACGTTGTTGATGTTGTTGTTGTTGTTGATGTTTGTTGTTGTTGTTGTTGTTGAATGTTGTTGTTGTTGTAGTGTTGTGTACCAGAATTTTACATAGAGCGACTGCCTATCTGACCTCCACAACCCAATTACGTAATACGATACCCCTTGAATACTGGTTATCAGACTTTCGGGCCACTGACTATCTGTAACGACTCTCAAAGATCTACAAACGACAGCTGGGACCAACAGTTTTACATGCTTTCCGAGGCATGGAGTTAACTTAGTACGTATTAGTTGGTCAGTCATCCAAAGGCCAACCTAGGCAAGCGCGGCTTAACCTGAAGATCGACCCGAGCGGCTTATTTAACCACGAGCTCCTCACACTTTTCAGAAATATAATCATTCATTTGTGGTCGGCGCAGCATGTCTTCTTCTTCCATACTTCTCTATTACTCGTCATCTCAGCAGCCACCTTCTTTCTAGCCATATCATCCTTCACTTTTCAGGAACACGCAGTATAATTTATTTGGTAACAGAAACCCATTAAAATCACCCCATGACACCACATAGTTCAACAGATTACGTTAGGCCCTTGAACCCTGAGGCCGAATGATCCCAAACTCATTAAAGAATGAAGACCGTTCTAATTCAAACATGAATTACATTAGAGGGTTTATTGGTTTAGTGTAATTATCACAGATGAGATTAAACGTGGCTGGACAAGCGGTTCAAGTGTTGATTGACAAGTTTTGGCGGAGCGATTGACTGCTGCGCCGCGTGTCTCGGGTTCACTTCCCGCACGGAACAAATAGTTGTATGACCTACAAGAAATTGTTCCGGGTCTGGCTGTTTGTGTGTATAATTTTAAATGTTTGTAAACGCACCAACGGGTATGGACAAATTCCAAGTGGGGGGCAACGTTTAAAAAAAAGGACGCATGGTCACCAATCAAAATAAGGAAAAGCGACGCCATGTTATACTGGAGATGTAAGGACTTTATATCAAAGGTGTACGTGATGTGTACGAGACTGGTCAAAAATAATATGGTAATACACAGTCAAAACGACTTCATATCTTGTCCTGGATATTCTGTTGCTTGCACATCCCAGAAGCTATACGCTACTGTGCCAAACTCGTCGCCAAAGAGCCGGCTCAATTTAAGCTATTGGCTTTTTAAGCGAGGCTGCACGTTTCTTTTGATTGAGTGATGGAAGTTTACACTAACAAGTTAGCTGACACAATAACCACGAACGAACTTTGTCCTGTATCCCGCGCTGGAGTCAGTTTGACCAAAGTTGAGAGTAGCAGTAGAGGTTTTGTGTTGATAATTATGTAATAATCATAATTAAAATTAAAATAATTATGTTATAAATCTTTTATACTAAGGGAGAGACTAGAATTTTTCGGGCTCACACTCGGCCTTTAACCTCTTCCGAACCGTAATTACAGACAGTTAAAAAGCCATTGTTCTGTTCCCATTCGGGAACGTCTGGGAACATACCGGAGCTAATATTGATAAGCTTTCTCACTGCACAAGTACTTTCTATCGAATCAAAGACGACACGCTCGGCATCCACACACCAGAACATTTTCCCCAACGATACCTCGCTCGGGATGCAAGAATGACATACATATGCACACCATTAAGAATGCCATTTTCCTTCCACCCTAACCGTAAGGTTGATAAGTGCCCGATGACATAGATTTCAAGAGCCACATTGCCATGGTGGAGCTCTTAGCTTTATTTGCATTTACCTTATGAGTGCAGAATATTTGTGCCTAATGGAATTTGGAAACTGAGCAATTGGCTTCTGAGTTGAAGCTAATGAAGTTTAATCGATTTTAGTTATTGTGCTGAGGTTATTTCTTTGCTACATTTAGATTTGTCAGAACAATACTCAAAGCAACCCGTGGCTAAATAATAACAGCCGCTCTGGTCGATCTTTAAGTTAAGCCGTGCTTGCCTAGGTTGGTCCGACGATATTGGCATATCGAATTTCCTCCGTGCCTCGGAAAGAGCACGTTAAGCCTTTGGTCTCGGCTGGCATTTGTAGATCTTTGACAGTCGTTTAGGGGTAGTCAGTGACTCGAAAATCTGACAACCAATCTAGCCGGACATTACAAAACTACTCGTAACACTTTAATTTTAACAGTTCCATTATATTCATCACGATAGGAAATTTGAAGACAACTTTTTTATGTCAATGTGATGCATTATAGTTGAGGTGATGTAGTCATCACTTCTTCTTGATTTGGAAGCAGGCCTAACATACAAATTACGACTAAGTTAAGTATTTCCAATCGTGGAAGCTCTTTCAATGCACCCTATTACAGGTTCCTATTGTACTCCTTCCAAACTGAACCAATTGCTTACTCAAAATGAACTGCACCCCAAATCTTATAGCTACCTATAGACGACGACCCTCCTACATAGGTATCCATGGCTACCGATTTCCTCTCACTTCCTTATCACGCCTTCAACCCTCCCTTATACAGCATGATTTATATCTGTGCCCTATTTCGTCCAATTTACAGTTAGTTAAGGATGGGTTTCTGGTTACAAAATGTATACAAGCTTCTGGTGTTTTCTTACATCATTTTTGATTGAGTGTGTTTTGTAGTAATAAAATCATAACATCACGCCTTTGATCCCCGAAGTGTTAGGCAGAGCTGTACCTAATAGTATACCCACATTTCGCCAGTTACGTTTAAGTTTAAGTTCCATGTAACAGGGGGCGAGCCTATTGCCATCAACCGGGCACAAATCTAGACTCCGTGGCTGTTACTGAGAAATTCCTGATGGAAAAAACAATAACAATTTTCCAGACCCGGGAATCAAACCCCAAAAAAAATCAAATGCTCAGCAGTCGCCATTGTGACCAATAAGTAGTAATAACACCGGAGCTCGTGGCTTAATAATAACAGGCACTCGGGTCAATCTTTAGGTTAAACCGTCCTAACCGGCTACAGTGGATGAGTGACCTCCCATTACATACCGAGTTTCCGCCATGCCTCCGAAAGCATTTTAAGCCGTTGGTCCCGGCTGTCATTTGTAGATCTGTGACAGTCGTTACATATAGTCAGTGCTCTGAAAGTCTAACAATCAGTCTTATCAAGGGGTATCGTAGTACTACCTGGTACTAACTGGGCTGTGGAGGTAAGATAGGCCGTCGCTCTATGATTAATACTGGTTTTCAGCTGCATGCAGTTTGACTGGAAGATAACCTCAATATAATTGAGAAAAAGGCTAGGCAGAAAATGATTAGTCGCCTTCCGCTCATTCTCTCAATATTACTTCTTATGTAAAGCCATTCACGCAGGAATATTATATAATTAAGTTATATTGTAACCGAACTCAACAAGCTAATATTACCCGCTATCTTTTGACTAACAAAGTAAAGTCACTTATACCGTACTTACGTTTTACAACGTCATAAAAATTACCGTAAAATGAAACGACAGTTTTAATTTATGACTCTTCATAATCGCGAAACAGAATGATGTCGTTAATAATTATCAGAATTTTTTATTAATGGCAATTTGCATACTTGAAACTTAAGTTCCCAGTTTTAAGATCGGAGATTACCAAGAAATGATAGTTTAATTTATCATGGGTTTTTAATGCCTTAATGAAGTCAGTTAATCTGGTAATCTGGTTTAAAATTGTTTTTGTTTAAGTGTTTGTGTCTTGTTTAAGTGGGCGTGAATTGCCAAATAAGAAATTATGAGGGTCAAAAACTATTCAAAGGAGCCTCGTGCCCGATTTTATGAAAACTACAACTTCATCATTGGATTTTAGAAAAGCAGACATCACAAAAAATTCAAAAGTTGTTTTTTTTTACATATTTTAAATGGATTTCCTTGAGCAGACATCACAAAAATTTAAAATGTTATGTTTTTTTTTTCATATTTTAAATGGATTTCCTTGATTGACACCCGCAGCGCAATCGATCTTCACAATATTATGTTCATAATTCAATTTTTTATTGACTCTTCATAGTTGAAGGCCACAACAGTAAAAAAAAAATCGTAATCAATTGAAATTTGAACTTACAAGTGAGTTGGCGCCAATAGTAATTTTGTTCGACGTTTCGTTCTGCATCGTTTCTGCTTTCCAATAAAATTACTCTTTCTTTAAGTTTGCCGTATGTCATTACTTTCCAGAATTTGATCCATAAACACTATCGAATGGTGTAATCCGGTGTATTTTTTTTTTCGGTTCAATTCCTGGTTAGGAATACTTATTGATCTTTCAAAAATCGAATAAAGCAGTTTTTGTTGTTATCAAAATCAGGCTTTATACTCCTATCTAGTGATATCATCCTTCACAGATTCTATACATCGTTTTTGTTGGAAAAAAACGTACAATTTCATAATCGCTACTGCCATGTCCGAGCAATTTACTAATAAATGTTAGTTTTTATAGGTTTACTGAGCGTAATATTACGACCTAATTCTCAAGGCTAGCCTAGAACGTATAACGAAAGACTAACATAATCTATCTTCACAGGCGATAACGTCTGATACAAACTAAATAAATGTACCAGACATTTTTTTGACGGTTCGTAACAAAAAGTTGATTCCGCTCCTAACAACATGTCGAACTTGGTAGTTTGGTACTTACATCACATCATAAATCAAATGAAGTTAAATCTTGAGATACGTCGGTCGGTATATTATTATGAAAAGGTTTTACTTTGTCATGCATTATTGTGTGGTATAAAGTTGAAAATATTTGGAATTTATCAGATATATTTTTAGAATAAATCCACATGCTAGTATCATCATGTCGTGCATCATGCAAGTCTTCGTCAGTTTGTCGTAGATGGATGATAAACCAATTTCTTGTTTAAACGTTCTTGCTCCACTGCGCTTCAAAACACAAATTACTGACGTTGCTCAAACAGCCGCTAACGTGAAGTGGGACTGGACTGACCACGTCTGTCAAATGCTCAATGAGCTTTGGAAAAAATAGCTGCTTTCTTGCGGCCAACATCGTAGAAGATAGTGGGCCGAGCTGGACAAAACCAACGACCAGTCATCCACATTGGCCCTGGATCGAAACAACTGGAAGTCATGGTAAGTAAGTAAGTAAGTAAGTAATCATTTATTCGTAAACATAGGTAATAATTACAAAAAGATCTTAAAAAATTAGGTAGTGCGCTATGTTTTGCCAATTGGCATACAAATTATTTTAACAAAAAAAAAACAACGATTATTATGATATTCTAAATTATTACATTAAATTAAACTAAAATAAAATTATGAAAGTATTATAGTACCATAATATGATTGTATTAACACATGCAAAATTAAGTAAAATTTCATTATTCATAATCAATTCCTTTTCATGTCCAGATTTAAAGTCAATTCAATTCTATTAGAGATAAATTTAAGATTAATTATTATATAAATGTAAAATATTAAAATTCATGTCATACAGTTACAGAGATTCGTCATTAAGAAACTCGTCTAAAGTGTAATAACATTTTTCAAGCAGTAAAGCGTTAAGCGTTTTTTTAAACTTTTGCAACGGCATACATTTTATTTCATTGGGTATTTTATTATATATTTGGGGTGCAATACCAAAGAAGCTTTTTTTCATTAGAGCTGTTTTACATTTCACTAGGCACAGTTCATTAATATATTGTGTACGCATCGGAGTTTTCTTAACTGAACATAGTTTTCTGAATAAATGTGGATTTATTTTTACAAACAGTGCAGTTTCAAGGATGTATAGAGCCGGTAGAGGTAATATTTTTAACTTTTTAAAATATGGAATGCAACTATCAGTTGTTTTTAAACCACACATACATCGCAAACATCTTTTCTGCATTCTGAAAACAAGTTCTCTATTTGTTGATTGTCCCCAAAAAATAACACCATACCGCAGAATTGAGGCGACTAGTCCATGATATGCCATTAAAAGTGTATCAGTATTTACTTTTTTTGAAAGTTGATATAACAAATATGCTGATTTACTTAATCGCTTGCAAATTTCCTCCAAATGACGTTTCCAATTCAGTTTTTCATCTACAGTTATACCTAAGAACTTTGCAGTACTGACTTCTCCTATTTCATGACTATCATAAGCCACATTAACTAGTGGTTTCTCAAGCCGTTGGTGAAAGTGCATTACTTTTGTTTTATTTAAATTAATTATAAGATTATTATTATAAAGCCAATTTATTATTTTATTTAAAGTATTATTAATGTCATTTTGATAATTGTTTAGATTATTACATTCTATAATAGCTGTGCTATCGTCTGCAAAGAGTACCATTTTTTGCCCTATGAATTTTGGGAGGTCATTTATATATATCAGGAAAAGCGGTGGTCCCAGAACGCTACCTTGAGGCACGCCATATTTTATGTACCTTGGTTCAGAGGTATATGTGGTTTCTAATTTAGTTTTAGGACATATTCTAGAGATTTCCGTACATTGTAATCTGTCACTTAGGTATGATTCTAGAAGCTTAAGAATGTTCCCTCTAATGCCATAACCATGTAGTTTTTGCAGTAAAATTTTGTGATCGACAAAATCGAACGCCTTCGTCATGTCTGTATATATCGCACAAACATGCTTCTTTTTGTCGACCGATGTCAAGACGCTTGATAGTAGGTCAAACAGTGCCATATTAATATTGACATTTTTTCTGAATCCCTTTTGTTCATTGCAAAATAATTTAAATTTTTCGAAATAGGCATAAATGGAATTATAAATCACTTTCTCAAATATTTTTGAAAATACCGGAATTTTTGCAATTGGTCTATAATTTTTAACATCAGTTCTGTCATTTCTTTTAAAAAGGGGTTTTATGATTACTTTTTTTAAACTATTTGGGAATATACCATCAGCTATACAGTGATTGATTACATGTGACAGTGGTGGCGCTATAATTTCCTTGACATATTTTATCACTTTGGTTGATATACCATCGTGTCCGACAGTATTAGTATTTTTCAAGCTGTTAATTATTTTAACTATGTCATCATCTGCAACAGGCAACATAAATAATGAATGCGATGTCACATTTTCACTAGATACTTTTTTTGCTGACGTACATTTCGTTTGTTGATTGTTTTCAACAGCCTCAATAAAATATTTATTAAATTCATTTGCTATATCCATTGGGTGCGTAAAAATTAAGTTATCTTTACATAGAGATGATATTGATTCTTGGGGCAGGCAAAATTTTGATTTGTTAATTATTTGCCAGGCCGCCCTTGATTTGTTTCGTGAGACATTTATAAAATGGTTGTTTTGGGCTTTTTGGGTTAATTTTATTATTTTCCTGTAAAGTGTGGAGTATTTTTTAAAAACAAATTTATTTTTCGGGTTAGGATTCAATCTATACGCCCAAAGTAGCTGTCTCTGTTTTTTACTACATAGTTTAATTCCACGGGATAACCATTTAGTCTTTTTATTAGTGAAAATAGTGACATATTTTTCCGGTAAGCATAAACGATATAATAATGAAAAATCATCTATAAAATGAATAATCATGGTGAGAAGCCTTTGCCCAGCAGAGGGATGACGCAGGTTTACAGTATCAATATTTTATTCTAATATGGTTTTTGTAAAGCGGGTGCTTTTCTGTTCAAAGCATGAACCAAAAACATTAACAGAATATATTTTTAAAACTTAAAAGACTTCACAAGTTTTTTCCGATCTGAAAGAAGTTTTTAACAAGGTGATAGAAATCGCAAAAGAGATCTCGGATCAGCACATTTTTAATATACCTAATTGAACAAATTCCAATAACTAAATCAATATATAATAGTTTTCTAAACAAAATAAATATAGTTAGAAAACGAAACAAATCGTCGATATGACCAAAAACTTTCACAAAATTAAACTGCTACAATATTTCACTTTTGATACAAGAATCAGCTAAAAAAAACTAAACAATATTCGATGTATTTTTTGTCTCGTTGGTATAGTGGTCGCAAACGTGATTGCCCAGCATGATGGTCCTGGGTTCGTCGTTACAGGTAGTCAGTGGCCGAAAGTCTGAGAACCAGTCTTACCAAGGGATATCGTATTACCTAGTACCTACTAACTAGGTTGAAGAGGTCAGTAGGTAGTCGCTCTATGTAAAATACAGGTATTCAGCGAGATACAGAGAAATCCTGATATTCAGACATGTTGCTACACCTTGCACTCGGGCGAGTCAGGAGCAGACCGCTAGTATAAAATAAAAACAATCTCACTACATAACGTAGTTTTTAACTTGGAAAATGTTTCTTTTGACATCTGCTCGTGCGTAAAAAAGGTTTTTCACTGGCTGTTAAGGCTAGTTGCCTTTGCCAACAAAAGTAAATGAAAGAACAACGTGAAATGTCATTTTACGCCATTTTGTTGATGTCAAAGAAACTTTCTATTAGTTTTAGTAATTTTGCAATAACCCAGTCATTTATGTGAAGAAAACAAAAGCAGATAAAGATTTGACGATATGTCGTAACTTTTTGAAGTTACTTAAGGGCCTATACTACCTCAAATGGCTTAGCATGATCCTCCGTTACGCCTAAAATACTGCAGCATTAATTTTGAAATAAATATGTGGTAAAGTTGAGGATTAATGTTAAGTCCGATAGAAAAAGTTACCTCTAAACTGAACAATAAACCGCTGGCAATCATAAATACTTCAAATTAGATCATGAAACTTTTATACTAACTGAACTATAAAGCAGGTCTTATATTATTTATTTTTTTATTCAAATCAATAGATTTTTTGTAAATCGCATAAAACCACTAATTTCACACTATTCGGCCCGCAGTGACTGACGTAACAACCACTTTGTAGTGCAAGCTGATTAGAACTTTATTCTAATAGCATTTCAAACGAATTTTGAACTATTGGTAGTTCAAAATTCGTTATATATAGTTGCTAATTTGAGGTAGTATAGGCTCTTAACATTAAGATAGTCAAGTGGTGTGACCGTTGGACTGCCAAGTCATAGGTCTCGAGTTCGAACCCGAGGCACACACCTCTGATTTCTCAGATTCATGTGCGTATTGTATAATTATCACTTGCATCGTGAGGAAACCAGCATGCCTGAGAGATATTTCTCGACGACATGTAAAGCCAAGTCAGAGGCCCATGGGCGGCATAAAAACTCTGACACCAGGCTAGACACTAACCACACAATAAAGAAAGAACAGTAAGCCTTGGGAGAGCATGGGACTCACAAGAGACAATCAACGAGTGAAAAAGCATGGCGAGGTTGACTTTACAGTTTTACACGTTCTGAATCTAAGGAATTATTTTGATTTATTTCATACTAGCTAGCTGTTGCCCCGCGCCCTTCGTTCGCGTGAAATTGTTATAAACGAATATTACTTTTACGGAAATCTAATTATTTTTCTTATATAAAACTAGGCTAAGATAGACCTTATAACATCACCTATCTGCCAGTACAAGTCTGCTATTCAAGCTGATAAGCCGAACTATACAGACAGATCGACAGACAGTTTTTGTTATAAGTGCCGTATGTATACAGGGTGTAAGTAACCTCATTACGAAGCCGTCAGCCAAGCATTCTGTACATCAAACTAAGTAACTTTACGCAAAAATTATTGCTGGGAAACGACTTTTTGGGGTGAAAAATCATGTTTTGTGGTAAAACTCAATGTAACGCAATCAAAACATTGTGCTGATGGATGGATTGAATAGTATTGCTGGTCGTGGAGGTGTTTAAAGTAAAAATCTTACATTTAAAAAAACTTGTCAAAAAGTTGGAACTTTGACCCCCAATATCTCCGTAACTAGAAGGTTCCCAGGTGTGGTGTAGAACAAAAAAATTATGGCAATATCGGGGAGAACAAGTGCCTTTCGGCTTCGTTAAGAGGTGTTTTACACCCTTTATATTTTCATATGCATTCAGTAAAAAGCTGTTATTTTGATATTACAAACATATAGTTTAATTTTAATTTATTTCTATAGATTTAGATGTATTTTCATATGCCTTACACCCACCAACCAAACAATGTACTTTCCAGTCACAAACAAGGCAAAATCGCTCCATCTACTCCGTGATGAAAAGATTATTCTGCAGCCACGCTGACTAGGGTTGATACAGTTATTTATCAATGCTAAATTATTGCACTTCTAGCAATATACGCGTGACTATGTTGACGTATCATCCACATACATACATGACTATAATTTTGCTGTGTCAGTTATTGCTAATACGGCTTGGCCACGAGCTACGCGTTAAAGCGACATGCATCTTGTGACAAGTCGTACATTAAAGTCGCTATTTGTGTCTGTCTGCAAGAACGCATTGTTCTTTTCAACTATTCATCGAGTTTCGATGTATTTTTTGCCTTGTTAGTCTAGTCGTCTTAAGCGCGACTGCTCAGTGTGAGGTCCTAGGTTCGATTCTCAGATTGGGCAAAGAGTTATTGGGTTTTTCACCAGTAGCAGCCACGGAGTCTGGATTAGTGCCCAGTTGATGGAAATGGGGTAGGTTAAAACGACATGCGTCTTGCAACAGCGGCGTAAACAAATGAAAGAAGTTGTATTGAGTATACCATGAGCCACCTAGACGAGACTTGAAACAAGTGAATAGCGATTTTGCGAAAATTTAATTAAATGTATTGGCTAACAGCGCGGCGGCCTTTACTGTGGCGGTCATCACTACACCGGCATTTAATTATTACTATAATAATTAACATTAAAATCAAAAATGTAAAGACTTCACAATACAAGTAGTACATGTTATTTTTCCGTTACACAGAGTTGTCAAATTCGAACAAATGTCAATTCATAGACATCAAACAGAAAACACGATCATTGTCTTTGGGTTTAATTAAACTAATATTTATTAATAGAAATTATATTCCGGACCGCCCGTTTCATTCGTCGTTTCCTGCATACACTTCATTACCTTAGAGTTTGAATGACTGGCGTGTATCATCAGCCTATAATGTTTTTTCTGCTGGAACATAGGCCTCCTCTCTGTTTCAGGAACATAACATCTCTCCATCTCATAACATAACATCTCGCCTGCAATCCCCGAGGAGTTCGGCAGAGGCGCACCAAATAATACACCCAAATATTGTTGCCAATTTTAATTATGGCCCCTAGCACACGGCGTATTTTAGACGACGCGCGTTTCAGAAACGCGCGTTTTCGGTGCCGTAGATGCCGATTTTTCGTTTTTATAGATTCAAAATACAAACGCTCGTTTGAAGCGCCGAAGTTCGAAAATCGTTTGAAGCCCGTACAAAAGATCAAAGCCAGCGTAAGCAGTGTTGTCTCAACCGACGCCATTGTACAACTGACGAGGTTCAAAACGCGTAAGCTACAAGCGACTACAGCGCGTCTGTATCGCTGTTTCTGCGCGTATACGCGCAGTAGACGCGCGTTTTACGATCGCCCCGTGTGCTTGCTTACAAGGTTGCGTTCAAATCTCGTTTGAAGCGCGTATACGCGCTTCATCTGCGCGTCGTCTGGTGTGGTGGTAATAGGGGGCGAGTCTATTGCTCAATCGGAGGCAAATCTAGACTCCGTGTCGGCTACTTAGGAATTCTTGATGGAAGAACCCAATAGCACTTTGCCCGACCCGGGAATCGAACCCGGGTCCTCATACTCAATGTAGGAAATTGGGCCATCACCCACCACGCAGACCCAGTGTGGGTTGGCGGATCGGCGAGCGAGGTCCGACAAGTTGTCTTCCCCAATGACAGGTCGTAGCATGACACGAAGTTGAACGGTCGTGTCTCTTTACCCAAGTCGCATCGCCCGAGGGCGTACACGGATCCCAGACATATTTCCCCATGAAAAACTCCCCTAATCCAAGGTCACAATATTAAGATAAGCTCGCTTCACCAAGTAAATTCGTGTCAATATTATCTAACACTATCTTTGTTACCCTACTTCCCCTTTTCCCCTATTTGCCCCTGTTTCCCCGGTTTACTCGCGTGTGCCAAATTGCGCTGGTAGAAACGGTGTTAGGGTATGCCTATTTGGCTGTATAGGAATGCCTTGGCTTATTAAATTTGTTTTTAGATGCAGATTGGCATGGAGTGTCTATGTTAAGTGGCTTGGCTGTATTCAGAGGTGTTTTTAATAAAGCCAAGTAATAGTATTTTAAATAAACATTTTACCTGGATCACTGTACCAGTTTATTCCGTTAAGCAGGTTTGTTGGTATGAACATACAATCATATTAATTCATACTGATATAATAAAAGTGACACTTTCTGCTGTTTGTCGATTTCAATCAAAGTATAATAAATTAGTATTGAGAGCAGCGGTCGCCCAGTGGTGGCGGCCCCGACTTACGAACAGTAAGTCGTAGGTTCGAACCCAGACAGGCGCATTACTTTGTGTAATTTATTTCATCACCACTGCTCTCAAAACGGTGAAGGAAAACATCGTGAGGAAACCGGCATGTCCTAGAACCAAAAATTCGAAGACATGTGACATCTACCAATCCGCATTGAGCCCGCGTGGTGGATTATATACGCAAAATACGCGCTTTGACGTGGAGTTGCGGACACCAGCCCATTATACAATACAATTATACAATAAATTAGTATAATATAGGATAGCGAATATATAATACGATAATATTATAGTCTACGCCAGATAAGTAAGAATTAAAGGTCATTGCTGTTTCCTTAATTTCTCTGCGTAAGTACATTATGAATCGTTTTTATTACTAGAAAAGGTCAAGGATCACGAAAAAGCGACACGTTTCGGGACAAGTTTATGTCTTATTTCTGTTTTTGGAATTATGTATTTGAATAAATGTATGCGGGTTAATGACCTTTAATTCTTACTTATCTAGCGGAGACTATAATACAACTTGCAATCACGTTCTGGAAAACGGTTCGAACGATTTCGATGAAAGTTGCAATTTGAGGAGTTTACGGGGGCGAACAATCGATCTAGCTAGGTCTCATGATACCTGGAAAAAATCGCTTTCTCTATTAGCACCCGATCAGAGCTCGGTCGCTCAGATACTAATTAATTTATAAACCGTGGGTAATTTCGATCAAAGTAATTGCTCTTTATTTACGGTAAAGCATCGTTATATAATGCACGTCAGCCTTATTACCAATTAATAGTACGATTAAAAGTGCAATTATAATTATCGTAAATTGAAAGTTATCATTACAATAACTTTAGTTTATCTGTAATATACGGTGGCGCACTATGGCAAAGGATTTGGGGATAAGGCCCAATTCACCCAACCAGTTTAATTTTTTACCGAGAGCTAATCTGGCGGTTAGTATCGTTACATTGTTATGATTTTCGAAAGAGTTGAAAACTTCTATTTGCTGTTCCAGACTGTAATCTATGATAGTGCCAAATTTCATCCAGATCTATTCAGTCGTTCTGACGTGATTGAGAAACAAACATCCAATTATCCAAACTTTCACATTTATATTATTAGTAAGATTTATCAGCGCTGTGACTTTTTTTTAAATGTTGCCTTTTGGCCTCGTACAGGACCAATTTAGTTTATTTTTAATTAATTTTGATGATTTTTTTTTTAAAGTTTATTGTTAATTTAACCATTTGTTTGTTTTGTCCTGTGCGAGCTTAAAGAATACTTTTTCTTTCTTTCTATATAATAAGCATTAAAATCATAAACTAACAAACAAAACATGCTCCAAAGATAAATAGTACAGTTATTATTACCTTAAAACCCAAGCACGACTCCTACTCACTATTAAACAAACATCACAAAGAGACATGTACCTCTCAGAAAGGTTTCCGTACCCTCAGACGGGCACGGAGGCCGGATATCTATTAAGTGGAGCCTCCAGGCGTTCGGACCAAGTCTAATGCAGATGAAACGGCCTTTCTGCCACGAAGATGTAGAGAATCACTAGATGGTGCAACTTTGCTTGTATTCCACTTTGTTAAATACAAGGTTTCGCTGTTAAATTCAAGGAGGTATCTATGCTAATGATTCTCGACCCGAATCAATAATAAAATGGGGAGGTATTTTTTTATTTATTTTTTCTTATTTACGGAAATCGGTAAGTGTAAACCACCTGTATTAAAACACAGCCCGTCTGTTACTAGCCCTATGACCGCACCTTCACACACACAAATAAAGGCGCACAGTGCCATGTCGTGCGATGGGTGATTCTGTTTATTCCTTTCGTGTTATTCTGAAATACTGTCAAAGTTAAACAATTTAATTTATCAGCTTTATTAATTATTGACTAGGTATCGTAATTTAAATTGATTTTAAATGTATTTTATGCCAAGCTCCTGATTTTTGACTTGGATGCAAACTATACCTTGTATAGATAGGATGGAAGAAATGCTGCGCCGACCCTAAATAAATTGGAAAAAGGGCAAGAGAATGCTGATGCTTGTATCAAATCTCGTTTGATTTCTTTGTTTCTGTTACTAATTTTAGCACACTTTAATTTTATAACCCACGACGTTAAAAGATGTTTTGCGTCTCATGTAATTTTTATTATTATTATTATCAGCCATTTGTGTCCCACTGCTGGGCATAGGCCTCCCTTCCCTCCTTCCACTTATCCCTATCCAGTGATGTTATGCGCCAATCCTTGTGGAAGGAGTCGAGTCCCGCCATCTCCTTCTGGGCCTGCCGAGTTGCCGTTTGCTGCTGTTTGCAACCCATTTTGTGGTAGCTTTAGCCCATAGCTCCTCTGGCGTGCGACAGATGTGGCCAGCCCAGTTCCATTTGAGCTTGGCAGCCGTGGGACCTACATCGGCAATTTGAGTTTTGGAACGCAGAATCGAGTTCCTTACACGATCGACGAGTTTCACTCCAAGGATACTGCGCTCCATTGCTCGCTGACAGACCCCAAGTGTGGACTTTTGACGGTTGGTTAATTACCATGTCTGCATACTTCCTACCCTCATGTCCATGAGTTTTCTCTTCAGTGAGAGAGGGAGAGTTCCCGTGAAATTTTATTATTATAAAAATATTTACTTCCTTATTGGAATCGGAATCCTTTTTCTAAAAACAGACACTTGAATTTGATTTATTTGTATAGAAAAAACACTGACAGGCTGGTATTTCAATTTAATTTTAATTCGAGTATTATTCAGAAGTTTACTCAAAACTGCAATTCAAATCCTAACAACACCAAAACAATACACGTTTACAACAAAAGATTTACAAAAATAAAAAAACACACCTCTATTCAAATTCAGAATACAATTAGAAAAAAACGCCTCCTCAGGAAGCGGAAACACTAAAATACAATAATACATCCATGGCGGTCCCTTTCACAAATGCCTTAATTCCTTTATTATGAATAAAAAACCCTGACGTTTTCATTTTCAGCTTCAGAATTGAAGCCTTGAAACCTCTTTAGAGAGCTCAATTATTTGTTCTTTTTGAAGTTTTTTAAAATAATATTTGAATTGTATGAGTGGTGATTAGCGCTAATGGTCATTGCTTGGTGGTGATTTAGATTAAAGTGGGCTTCATAATATTTTTGGTGGTATACGAATTTAGCAAAAACGTATAACAAACAAAAAATATATAAAGACGTCCACTGCTGTACATAGGCCTCCCACAAGTATCGCCACATTGACCGGTCCCGTGCGATTCGCATCCAGCAGTTTCTGCATACCCCCATGGAAAAAGCGTGAGTTTATGTATGTATAACGTTCCTACTACTGTTACATAAACCTAGCCACTGTCTTAAATAGGCCTCCGTTTTGCAGCAACTTGCCTGATGTGTAGCGTTGACGCGGCCTAGGGCGGAATACGCCTAGAAGAAGTCTGATTCACTCGAACTTTGAAGAGATCTAGATTATAATGATCGGGAAACAGAAAAGCCGGCCCGTGGAAGCGACGGAACACCACAACACACAACAACACAACCACAACCTTGAGGCCAACAGTCCTCTTTCAAGACGAGGTGCAGATAACACAAAAATATTCGCACCACAAATGCTTTAAAGTTGATGTTTTATTATTCAGTACCTATACCTTCAGCCAACGCTCTATAGTGTTGAGTTCGGGTATACAATAAAAATATATACGCCTGTGCCAGAGATTTCAAAATATACCCGACCGCAACATTTTTTTGGGGTGTACTTTTATGTAGGAAACTCCATTCCACTGTTATTTATACTCGTTTCACTGTCTCTCTACTTTTAATTGGGTAGTATTTAAACGAGTGACTGTAAATTAAAGTTTAAAGTGCCAAAAATATAGGGCTCGTAACCCCGCGCTCGCTTCACTCGCATATTAAATAACACTCTTTGACTTCTGTCCCCAAATTGCCGGGCCTCCGCCGGCCTCCTTCGTCGGCCTACGGCCAGCGCGATCCAGTGCCCATGCCGCCCGTAAAGGTAAAAACCCCAATTGGTAAAATCGTCTTTATCTTAATATTGAAGTTGCTCTCTGTATTTCTAGTCGCTCACGTAGTAATTTAGTCGCTTGGCTAGAATTTTAATATCTGAAATGGAAAAAACTATTAAAATGAATTAATAGAAACTTGATGAAAGTATAGGAACCGAACGATTGCTTCATTGCAGTCGGGTATGTTTTAAAATACCTACGCGCGAAATCCGATATCTGAAAGTATACCCGATGTCAACCCGGCCAGTGACGTCACAAATGTTAGGTAAAGGTACGTTTTAATTTATTATTTCTCGATTTCTGGATTTAAAAACATACCCGACGGCAATACGGTCTCTGAAGTCATGAACGTTGTGTGAAGGTAAAGTTTCCAAATACGAAGCCAGGAGAGGACGCGCTAGAAGGACATACACTGAACTCATTGGTGTGGGTCTTCAGAAAGGTCAGGTGCGTAGTACTCGCAATGTGAATCTCGATGTGTGAAGATGGACGAGGCAAAAGGATGTAAGAATGAAAGGATCGTGCAGATGCAAATGGCGTTCTGTGGTTTCTGCCTGCTCCCATGAAAAAGGCGTGAGTTTGTATTATGTCGTAGTCAAAAGAGAGCAAAACAAAAGAAGTTAATTTATTAATCTGGTTCATAATTAATTCTGTTTACTCTATCTTGTTAATTACGAATTAACAAAAACGTACTCTTAATGATAAAACAGAAAAGAGAATCTCGGCAAATAGTAGTTAATTTATATTATTAGAGAGATGGATAACCTTGTCTAAGGAAAAAAGCTTTAAATATTTTTAATTTGTAACACTAACATTTTTTTCAGCTTTTTACATTTAAATGACTTTAGAAAATGCCTGCCTCGTTGGTCTAGTGATGAGATCCTGGGTTCGATTACCAGGTCCCCCGAAGTGTAAAAGGATTTTTCCATCAGGAATTTCTCAGTAGTAGCCCGGAGATTGGATCTGTGCTCAGTTGATGGTAGTAGGCTCGCCCCCTATTCCATGAGACTTAAACATAACAATATGTGAACTATATTAGTAGGTTTTACACGTTTTCACATTCCTTCGGAAAAAGCGGGTGTATTATTTTATGTTACGTTTAGTTTATTTAAACTTTCAAGGGAATTTTAAAACGCTTAGTTGACACTTCCCGTGACCTTGGCCAGAGGCTAAATGTTGCCATACAATGTGACAACGCCGCCAGTCTCTTGGGGACATTACCTGTTGACAGCGTTGAGGAGGAGTTTATAGAGTTGGTTTATTTTAATTTATTAAATCGTTTTTAATTGTAATAATGTATAAAGTTAGTTTACTTATTAATTAAAAAAAATCGTAACCCTCCTTTTTACTACGCTGTATTCGGGTAAAAAAAACCGACCAAATGCGAGTTGGACTCGCGCACCGACGATTCCGTATAAACTTGTATGTATTTTGTTATTAAACTACATATTTCCGGTTTTCTTTCCTTTTACATGTGCTGTAAGACAGTGCTTCTTGCCAAATTTTATGATTCTGGGTCAACGGGAAGTACCCGGGGTTTTGATTCCTTTGTGAAATCGTAAAGTATGTGACATAAGCGGTCATATCTTTTGATTGCGTTGACTTACAAGGTTGTTCGCTTCTCTGGGGTAGCAGACCTGGGTTTTTTATATGAATTTCAGCTCGATACGTCTACGCGTTCCTGAGAAAAAGGGTCTTGACAGACGGACAGACAGACGGACAAAAAAGTGATCCTATAAGGCCGTTACCGACCGTTTTTGCTGACTAAGGCACGAAACACTAAAAACTATAGTGATTGACGTAAACAGCAGTTACGTTTACTTCAAAAATCACATCAATCAAGGACATCCCCGATTTTCTAACAAAAATCACTACCTCCCAAAAAAAAACAATCATTAATAATTTCCTCACACTATTCCTTCACGCAAAGAATACCACTAATTGACCATCCGAAGTATTTTCAAACCCAAGATTTAGCTCTGAGTGCCAAAAAAGATCACTTATCCATCCTGGTGTCCTAGTACCATCATTTATCATTTAGACAAAACTCTGGGGCGTTGATACGTGAAACCGTCTTAAGATTTTCTTTCTTTCTTAAGCTTTCGTTTGAACAATTCGAGATTAGCGTTAAGTCTGAATTATTATCCGTTTTTTTGCTTTGTTTTTTTAGGAACAAAACAAACCCGGTTCTGGATTTAATTTTCATTTGTCGTTAATATTTTCTGGTTGTTACGTAAAGAACTTGACCAGGAGCTTAGAAATCTTCTACCAACTGTTTTGGGGTCAGCTTCCAGTCTTACCGGATACTGCTGAGTACTAGTAGTTTAAATGGAACGACTGTCTTTGTGACCTCCACATCCAAGTTAGTATTGGGTAATTCTATAACCCTTGGTAAGACTGGTTGTCAGACTGTCGGGTCATTGACTGCTTGTAACAACTGACAAAGATCTATAAAGGACAGCGAGACTCGCTGCTCGTGCGTATCTACATTTATGTACCTACAATGCGCCAATGAATCCAAATTAGTAACAGTCTTTACGGCAAACGCGAAAATGCTACGCCCGTTGCGGAGCTGCTACGCCGTAGCGAATCTGCTAAGCCGTAGCGAATCTGCTACGCCGTAGCGAATCTGCTACGCCATATCAAAACAGATACGGCATAGTAGCTCGTCTTACCTAAAACTTACATAAACTGTACATATTGATGATTTATAACAGTGACAACACAGTTTGCATTGGTTAATCGATTAGCTGTTGCGCTGCATGCCACGGGTTCGATCCCCGCACGGAACAAATATTTATATAGCCTACCGGTAGTTGTTTCGAGTCTGACTGTTTGTGTCAACAACAACAGCCCATAACGTCCCCTGCTGGACATAAGCCTTTCCCATGATGGGAGGAATTTGCCGTAATCTCCACGCTTGGCAGGCGGATTGGAGATCGCAGTGATGAAAGACTAACCGAAAACGCTGCTGCCCATTCTCTGGTCTACGGAGGCGCAAGGTGTTCTGCCTCAGACATTAGTCGCCTTATACGACACCCGTGAGTGTAGTGGGTTGGTTCTATTCTACTCTGCCGGTTACCACACGGCTTACTGCGACGGCGACTGCTACGGCGACTGTTTGTGTATGTGAGTTTAAATGTTTGTATGCGCACACTATACAGGAGAAATTACGGGTCTGGGGCAACGTTTAAAAAAAATACTGTCATTCTCGCAGTCGGCTATAGAACATGAGGTTCTATATTCATAAACATCTTCCTGCCTTCTTTGGCCTTTCTCTCTATGGCCATCCAGCAACATTCATGTCCATCACTCTTCCTTTACTCACAAACGTTTCATCCCTCCTCATTACATGTCCATACCAAGACAAACGACTTCCTTTCAAATTTTCCGTAGCATATGAGAGGAATTGGAGTATTGTAGTATTTATTAAAGGAAGTTTGAAAGTGGCATCCACTTTCAAACTTCCTCTAATATACTCCTCCTGCAAAATACTTCCTTCCTTCCTTCCTAAAATACTTTATGTCCCCATGTTCAAGAAAAAGCTGACAAATTGATTATTAGATAATTGTTTTTATGACATTGGCGTATATATGGAATTTTGTAATAATCCATGATGGCATGTGCTTAATTTGGACATTGGTTTTAAATCTATAAGTATAATAATCATATTAATTCATGCTGGACTTATTGTATCACAAATCTGACATCATACTTAGCTATAAGAATGACATTTTATTATTTAATTATTTAATATTTGCACACCACATATTGTGGTGGAGTGTATAGAACTTAAAAAAATATTAACATCATGCTATGTAAAACTACATTCTTACAAATAAATAAATTCTAAATTCTTCTACTCCGTTCCTTACTTTATCCATTCGTGTCACACCACACATCCACCTCAACATTCTCATCTCCGCTATATGCAATCTTTTTTCATCCATCTTCTTCACAGCCCAGCATTCCAATTCATACAGTACGACAGGCCTAATCACGGAATTGTATATTTTACTTTAACTTGAGGGGTATCCGTGGGGGCCTGTGGACGGTAGGCGTTCGTGTTCCACGCGCGACTCAAAGAGAGTGAGCGAAAGGAAGGGGTCCGCACGGACCAATGCCTGCCGGGGTTGCGGGACAGTTTGAAAGAAATACCGTGGCCCCGGAACACAAAGGGCGATGAAGGAATATGGATGGGTTTTAGTCAGCAAAAGTCTGACACTCCCTCCTGCTCTGCCCAGAGCTGGAGGAGTCATTTGATGCCATTTCATTCATCGTGAGGTTCTCTATTGGATAATGGATATTTTTTACATTTTAAACTCTTAAATTTATTTCGCCTTTTAACCAGACGAGACTTTACAGTAAACCACCTTCTAACCAACAAATACCTCTATTTGATCGCTCTCACAGGCTCCTCAGTAATAAATCATTAATGTTAATCTTCACGTAAACACCTTTGTTTGTCTACATTAACATATTTTATTCAGTCGACATGAATACTTAAGTTTACTTAAGTTGAGACGAGCAGTCGTCTTGTTGTCATGTAAAAAAGAAAGAAATTCGACTCATTTGTCACTAAACTTCTTAGTAAGTAGGGTATTAAATCTTGTATAATTATCACTTGCTTCAGTGAAGGAAAACTTTGTAAGGAAACCAGCATGCCTGAGAGATATTTCTCGACGACATGTAAAGCCAAGTCAGAGGCCCATTGGCGGTATAAAAACTCTGACACCAGGTTAGGCACTAACCACACAATAAAGAATGATTATCGATTATTATAAAGTGTTAAAGTTTGTAAGTTGTGATGGAGAGGGAAATCCCAGAACCTCTTCATCCGATTTCAAAAAATATTTCACTGATAGAGAAGCTATACTGTTATGAGAGCCATAGGATATATGTTTTTCACGAGGACAAAGTCACGGGTAGAAGCTAGTGATTAATAAACTTCAACCCGCATCATTTGAAACCGGTATCTCTTCTCTCAAACTCCACCACTCTAAACAGTTAAAAGCATTTCACAAACGCAGAGTCCCACACGTAATTTGTAAGTCCAAATATTTGTCAACTAACTTAGATTTAGTGCGCAGTGCTCGCTTGATTAAACCACTTGATTACTTAACTTCGCTATTTGAATAATTTCGGTGTAATGTAAGTAGTGAATCCCTGAAGATTTTGGTGACGTTCTGGGAGATTTGTTGTGTAGTCGTTCCTTGTCTATTTTTCAGTAGCAGCCACGGAGTGTGGATTTGTGCTTGATTGATGGCAATAGACTACACGTGGGACTTGAACAAATTGTACTATTAGACGCACCTCTGCCTAGTATAATTAGCATATAATGATTCCACTGCTGGACACACGGCCTCCTCTCTATGAGAGGGAATGGGCTATAATCCACCACGCGGGCCAATTGCGGGTTGGTAGATGTCACATTTCTTCGATTTTTTTGGTTCTAAGACATGACATGCCGGTTTCCTCACGATGTTTACCTTGGCCGTTTTGAGAGCAGTGGTGATGAAATAAATTACACAAAGTAATGCGCCTGCCTGGGTTCGAACCCACGACTTACTGTTCGTAAGTCGGGGCTGCCACCACAGGGCCACCGCTGCTCTCCTCTGCCTAACCATATGGGAATCACAAGCATGATGTTATGAATGTATGTAATTTAAAGAAAATAAAAAAGGCTTTCTCTGTGTCCTCATAATTATGTCCCTCTTCCCCCCAATTTTTGAGACACCTTTGTGCCTCGGTAACTATTTAATTAGTATAACCTGGCTGTCATTCGTAAAATTTAGACAGTCATAATAACATACACACACACATACACACAACATAATATATATTTGTCCTACATAGTCCAAGTCAAAATACAACCTTTACAAATAAATAACACATTTTGCAATACCAAAGTACTTCTCCGTCTGACTTTGGAATCCCTCACATATAATAAGTAAATACCACTCCACACACTAGTTGCGTATTTAATAATATGTATGGTAATGTACTCGTAGTTGAATGTTTGTAAAGAGCAAGCTCGCACTGTTATTACATACCGAACGATAGCTCCTAAGTTTTCTTCCACTTGTATTCATAGGATTGACGTATTTGGTATTTTACGGAGAATTGTGAGCTTCATTGGGCCATAGAATTTTATTGAAAGTATTGGTTTGTTGTTTTTTTGTAAACTTCTAATTGAAAATGAGATAAGATTATTATTTTTGCCATTTATTTATAGTGCAGATAAAAAATTTAATTTATTAATGAGCACACACCACACACAGTGACATATAAAGCTATACTTATCCAGTATAGACTTTTGTTTTTTTTTTTTTTTCGGATGGGTAATCATCAAATGACTTCTCCCGCTCTGGGCGGAGCAGGAGGGAGTGTCAGACTTTTACTGACTAAAACCCATCCATGTTCCTTCATCGCCCTTTGTGTTCCGGGGTCACGGTATCTCTTTCGAACAGTCCCGCAACCCCGGCAGGCTTCGGTTCTTGCGGACCCCTTCCTATTGCTGACTCTCTTTGAGGCGCGCGTGGAACACTGGAGACCTATCCAGTATAGCCTCACCTTGCTTTGTATAGATTTTGAGCATAAGTAATAATAAGTTTATACTGGTTATTCATTGCGTAACTAGAATAAACTTCGGTCGGTACGCGTACAATATGATACAATAGGTATTCCAAAAAACGAACTTCAGGAAGGTTTTCGAATTTTAATCCACCAATTAGATCTTGCAACTGGTAGATTTAAATTCGACAACGTAGATCTTCGGCCATTTAATTTTATTTGTTTCTATAATTACTAAATACGTAATAATAAAATTCGCTTTTTCGAAGAAATGTACCAGCACGAAACGATATATTTTAATACTGTAAATTGTTTTTAAAAATACTTCGTCGTCACAATAACTTATGTTAGATACTTAATGCGGACGGTGCTTAATATCTGACTAATGTAAAAAGTAAAGAGAAATACCGTAAAGTACTGGCATTATCTCAGTGATTATTCTTTTAAAAGCCAATACAAAGATACATACTGCACTATGAATACTACCCTCACAGCCATGCGAGAAATTCCACCAAGTGAGGCAAAGCATTTTTCATCCCAACGTTCAAGAATAAAATACGACGAAATGGTATTTATGTTTTTATTGAATTTAATCGCGATTTCAATGAGAACTGACTCGGTGTAACGTTCTGGTGATTGAAATAAAGATGGTCTTTCTTAATCGTGTTAAAATATTAGTATCGATAATCATTCTTTATTGTGTGGTTAGTGCCTAACCTGGTGACAGAGTTTTTATGCCGCCCATGGGTCTTTGACTTGCTTTACAAGCCATCGAGCCCTCACGATGTTTTCCTTCACCAAAGCAAGTGATTTATATAATAGGCTTGTGTCCTGAAAAAAATTGTAATTAGTCCGTCAGTTAGATTATCAAAAAATATTTGACACGTATTTTTTTTTTTGTTACGTAAACCAAAATTGAAGAAGATACGACGCTTTTAAAATTTTCAATACGTCACGCCGTGCTATAATTTTTAGTGCGTTGTGACGTCACGACTCCCAAGTTCTGATGCGTTTTATCTTTGTCAATATTCATTGATTTACAAAAACAAAAAATACGTGTCCATTATTTTCCAATACTCTAACTGACGGACTAAATAGATTTGCAATTTATTGATGTTGGAAACTAGCCTATTGTACAATACGCACATGATTCCGAAAATGCGTCACGTCTTGGGTTCGAACTTGAGACCGTTGACTTGGCAGTCCGCCGGTCACACCACTAGGCTATCACTGGTCACAATAAAGATGGTTAGTGTTGATGGACCGAAATAAGTGTTTTGTGACGTGAATGTGAGAGGTTTGAAAACAGTCGGAGTCTTATGTTCTCTGGAACAAGCAATATTATCCCAGAAGGGTTACTCAATAACACTTAGCCCGAACAGACACACGCACTTTGCCTGGGAATCGAACCTGGGACCTCGTGCTCACCAGTCGCGTTTGCGGCTACTAGACTACCTACTTCTTCCTCTTCATCAACCGTTGGTCACCCAATGCCGAGTATAGGTCTCTTCCAAAACTCTCCACTTTTGTCAGTTTTTTATCATTGCTTGACTACTTACGTCATTACAAACACTCTTTAGCTGCAAAAAAAAGAAAAAGACGGTAGTAAACATTTATTTATTTATTAATATAGGTTCACCAACATTCGAAATAACATACTCATCTCACAAATACAGCTCCGCGAACGGAATTTGATGGACTCGATTCATTTTTTACGCTCGCTAGCGGAAATGCCTTGAAACTTTGACGTGTATTTATGACTTAATACTCCGTTTGCGAATACAGACGGTAGCTCATTTGATTGGCGGGCTATAACGGCTTTTATTTATGACTTTAGGTGAGGGGGAAAAAATTGAGAACGGGGTACCCAGATGTGGTTCTGTTCGCGTGATGTGGGATTGACTTTTTGATGTATTTACGCTGCTTATAAAATTTAAAAACATATTTATTTATTTAAACTTCATGTACAAGGGTGGTACATAGGCGGACTTAATGCCACAAGGCATTCTCTACCAGTCAACCTTTGGGTCAAATAGGATAGCATTGTGATAGAGCACATACCGCTTACATATCGCTTGTAATGATGAAGGTTTAGACAGAAGTGTGCTTAAAACTACAGTTTTTTTTTTTTAAACTATAATACTTGGCCTAGGGATCGAAACCAGGACCAGCAGCTGTATTGCGACTTGGCAGTGTGATAAGAAGGCCCAAACAAAGTGAAATTCTGTGACCGAGAATGATTTGTTTTTTAATAGCGCTGAGCAAAGTCCTGTCCCATATCCTTCCAGATACTCTTCTCATGCGCCACCTCAAACCAGCCTTCGTGATGCTCGTCTAGATCATCTCGCCAACTCTTTCTAGGCCGGCTTTGGCGTCGCCGTCTATCTTCAGGCATCGTGTTGAGACCTTTGCCCAGCGGCCGTTATGCATGACGACGAAAGAACGATAATACGAACGAATATAAACGATGATTAAAAAGTTAAAAATGTAATAAATTGGCACACGCTATCGAAATGTTTATGTCTATTCTGTTGAAACGCGTAGCAGAAATAAAAATCACTATGAAAATTATAACCGTTTGTCTACGCCCTCGGGAGTTGTCTTCCAAGGTTGAAAGAAATTAGCTTGGAATGGGCAATAAAGGAGTCGTAAACAATTTGACTTTTAGCCTTGACCCAAATACCTTCTCGCGGTTTAAATCTCTGAAGCTTTTAAAAACATAAACAGTACGATTCTAATTATGATGAAGAAGTGTTGATAATTATTATTATTAGCTAATTGAGGTTCTTCAACAATTATATACCGGATTGTGGTGACAATTTTTCATTAAAAAGATGTCGTCAGTCGGTATTATTATCTATCTTATAATCTAATACCTATAAACGAACAATTCTTGTATACAATGTATTTATATAATCTGAATCTCGGAAACGGCTCCAACGATTTTCATGAAATTTAGTATGCACGGGGTTTCGGGGGCGATAAATCAATATTAGGTTTAATTTTTAGAAAAAGTCACAAAAAAAAACCGATCAAAGTTCGGTCATCCAGATATTGCAGTTTATTTAGTTATTATTATTGGTAAACAGAATTTTATTTTATTCACATAAGTACCTATACATCGGATAAAACCATATATGTGTATTTCAAACATACATACTCAGGTCTTTTTCCCATGGGGATCCCAGAAACCACAGAACGCCACCTGTTTCGAACCTTACGTACATGAGTACGAAATATAATATCGCAGGACATTACACACACCGCCATCTAGTACCACGCTGAGCAACGAGGCTTGTGTCGTGGACCAGATAGTTAATATACTACATAGATATTTTTTTTTGTAAATACATACTTATTATAAATATAAACCTCAATGACTCGGAAACAAATTCGGTCCATCTGCTCATCACACAAACACTTGCCCCTACCGGGATTCGAACCCGGGACCCTAAGAACGTAAGGCAGCCTCACTACTGCTGCGCCATTTGGGTCGTCAAATAACTGGTCTACAATAACCGTCATACAATGGTCATAAACGCAGGCCGGTTGCGAGTACTACGCATCAGACCATTCTGAAGAATCTCACCAATAAGGTCAGTGCATTTCTTTCTAGAGCGTCCCCTTCCGGCGATGCCATTCATATGTATCTTGTATTTCGTTTCTTTCATAACATAACATCACGCCTGTAATCCCCGAAGGGTTAGGCAGAGGTGTACCTAATAGTAACATTTCGCCAGTTATGTTAAGTTCCATGTAATAGGAGGCGAGCCTATTGCCATTAACTTGCTTCTAAGAAATTCCTGATGGAGAAACCCAATAACACTTTGCCCGACCCGTGAATCGAACCCAGGACCTTATGCAGCAGTCGTGATTGCGACCACTTCAACGAGGCAGTCATCAGTACTTCAATCCATTTTTTTTTCGATCCACTTACTCAAGAAAAACTATAAATACTTTCGCAACTTTATCCTCGTCGGAGAGATCGTTATTCAATCAACTACGAGTAACTCAAGAAAAACGGTATTTCCACAACTTTATCTACCTCCAAACCAACTTACAAACTTTTTCCAAACCTTCCCAAAATACTTTCTAGCCAACACTCCAGAACTGATTGAGGATGTAAAAGAAACTGTTGTTTACCCCTGTTTACCCGTATTACCCCGTTAGCCTACAAATGACGGGAAGAGGGTAGTTAATGAGCCTTAAAAAGGCTTGCAATCTGTCACTATTTCGGCACAGTTGCTTGCTTAGAGTTTCGTTACGAAGTCTAAGATTGAGTTCACTTTATAGTTTTCTGATAAACCTATTGTTACGAGCTGGGTATGGGATAAATTAGTTACTACCGATTGAACAACAAATAACTTTAATAATCACAAGACACTTAAAACTTAATCACAAATACACTACTGATCACTAGTCGCTTATATATCGCACTTCTAGTTCACTTCGATTCGCTTCGTTGTGTAGCCAAAATCAGACTGCCTGCTCCCGCAAACACGTCGACTATTTATATGGCGACCGAACGTTCGAGAAAGATCCACGACTTCCTGAAATTTTCTAGGTAATTCCATAGTGGGTCATTGTCCTTCGAGAAACTTCCACAACTTGTACAAAGGAAAGAAGTAGGTACTTTATGCCCTCGGCGTACGTTCGAAATTACAATGACAATTCCTGATGTTCTTTAGGTAGTTTGCGAATTTGTACCTACATTATTCGAGACTCGTTCTACCTACCTACTACCTACCTACTTGTAGGTACCTACTACCGTAACTGTAGGTAAGTACGGGTACGACGTAACACTATGGTAAGATTGGTAAGTCATCTTTCTACTGCCGTTTTCCCAATTTATTTGAGGTCGATACAGCATGTCTACTTCTTCCATACTTCTCTAATATTCGTCGTTTCAGCAGTCACCTTGTTTCTAGCACCTTTCACACAGTCCATCCCTCGTTTGTTTGGTCTTCCTCTACTCTAAAAATAATATAATAATTAAAATAATTATGCTATACATAATTATTTTATTTATATAATTAACGTGTGGTAAGTAGAAATTAATTTTAGAAATGGTTAGTGGACGCTTCCCGAGACAAGGGTTGTCTTTTACCTTGGCCAGAGGCTTTGCTTTCTCATACAACGTGGAAATGCCGCCAGTCTTTTGGGCACATTACCGGTTGAAGAGGATTTTTTTGATGCTATATTATTTATTTTGATGGAGTTAGTTTATTTTATTGAATTTGTATAAAATGTACACATTATGTACATGTTTTAAGGAAATTAGGTAGAGAGTTTTCTGGTTCAACCTTACATCTAGTTAAGTAACCATACTTATCTAGACGTAGGATGGAACCAGATGGGTGGTTGACCACAATCACCCGTCTGTAGCAACTCTCTCCTTAAACTTCGTTGTAAGAAAGTTTAATATTAATGTAGTTAGTATCCTTATCTCTTTCAAAATGAATTCTCTAAATGATGGTGAAAACCGCATTAAAATCCGTTGCCGAGTTTAGAAGATTAACGTGGTAACACAAACAGACACAAAAAGCAACTTCCGTTTATAATAATCACACCCCTTGAATAAAAGCCAGCATAAAAAACTTTTCTGCAAAAAATAAAACCGACTTCAAAAACAAAAAAAAAACAAAAATAACTTTAGCTTCAGAAGTCGGTGACATTTGTGTGTTTGATTCAGTTTCTTTGCCACCGACTTCTGAAGCTAAAGTTATCTTTCACTTTGTTGTGTTGGGAAGTCGGTTTTATTTTTTGCAAAAAAGTTTTTATCTTCCATTTTTAGTTGTAATATCCTATACAAATATTAGCTATACATTTATTTTAACACAACATAACATCACGCCTGTAATCCCCAAAGAGTTGAGCTGAGGTGTACCCAATAGTACCTTCACCCACATTTCGCCAGTTATGTTTAAGTTCCATGTAATAGGGGGCGAGCGCTGGCGCAAATCCAGATTCCGTGGCTGCTACTGAGAAATTCCAGATGGAAAAAACCCAATAACACTTTGCCCGACCGGGGAATCGAACCCAGGACGTCATGCTGAATAGTGGCCATCACTAGACCAACGAGGCAGTCATTTATTTCATATTGTTAACAATACATGTCATGGTAATAGGCTTATCCCCATTACAATGGAACCTAACATACTTATCTGTCGAAATGTGGGTGTACTGTACACATCTGCATACAGGCGTGATGATATGTTATGATGTAGTGAAAACAAAAAACATCCAAGCGATTCCAGCAATCACGACCGATTTGCTGTCTATAATTGAAGAGTTCCATTGTATTTCTTCGAAGATCACCTTCAGATATTCACCAAATTTAAACGGGACCACCGCGAATTTCTTCCAAACAAGAAAAGAATCATCGAAATCGGTTCACAATTGGCGAAAAAAAGGCTAAAAATACACCCCAAAAACAGACGAATTGATAACCTCCTCTTTTTGGACGTCGGTTAAAAATAGATATCTAATACAATAAAAATAAGTTCAAAATCTCCTTTATAGCACAGAGATAAAACTCACTATTTTTCACAGAAAACTCGATCAAAACCTCCTCCACTGATGAACCAACAAATAGAGAAAGGTGACTTTTTATCACTCAACAGACTTGTCGGCAAACCGAGGTCACAGTTGATCGCAAAGTTTAGACACACTGAGAACTTAACTATTTTGTCGCTTGTACTTTTTGTAGTCTGTGGCTAAAACTACTTCGTCCACGAATAAAAATATGAGCGGGTCACGACCTCGGGCTATACTATACGACTGACTGGATACTGAACCAGACAATGGATTTTTACAGATAATTTGGACAGAAACATTGAGAAGGTTCGTCGGGTCTTTTCTTCGCGTATTCTACATAGTCTGTGCAACCAGTGTGTCCTGCCTGTTATAACTTATGGGGCCGAATCGTACAGTACGATTAGTCCATAAATTCAAAGTCGCTCAGCTAGCCATGGATCTGGCTATGCTAGGAGTCTGTCTGAGGGATCGTTTTTGGAACGAGGACATCTGACAGAGAACCAGAGTAAGTCGATATAGCTCACAGAATAAGTAATCTGAAGTGGAAATGGGCCAGCCATAGTAGTCGTAGAACCGAGGACCGTCAAGAACATGTCTACCTCACGTAGTCTTGAGTGGAGGTAAGCTGGTAGTGACTGAAGCCGAGAATCGCGTTGAACCGTCGCGTCACAGTACTCTTAGCAATTTTTTTCCGCGCACTCAGTCGCAACACGCGTGTCGCTTGAGTCTGTAGATCGTGGCCGAATGTTAAGATTTGCGTAGGCGTTGAGTGGCCATTAGATTTCGTATCAGTTTCTGAACTAGCAGCTCTTTTATCATAAAAAATGGACGAAAAAAAGATTGGCCTTTTGATATATTTCGTAGAATAGCAGTCTTGTGGGCTGTTGATAGCTATTCTATTAAAAGTGTAATTTAAAATGTTTTCGCATTATAAAACATGGACAACTGAATGATGATGTATACCTACACCTTTCATTATAATAAGCTTAAAGTAATAAAAGACATTTTTTTAAACAAGCTTTTTAATCAATCAACATTTTATTTGTCGCTGAGATGATAATTGTTGATGATAAGGCATCATCTTAGCCAAATCAGAAGCTCATGGGCAACAGGCGACGGTCATATAGTACTGGGTAATACGATACCCCTAAGTGATACTTAAGTGGCAGTGGGCAGGGCACATTGCACGCAGAACGGATGGCCGATGGGGCCGAAAAGTTCTGGAGTGGCGACCGCGAACCGGAAGACCTCCCACTAGGTGGACCGATGACCTGGTGAAGGTTGCGGGAATCCGCTGGATGCGAGTCGCACGGGACCGGTCAATGTGGCGACACTTGGGGGAGGCCTATGTCCAGCAGTGGACGTCTTTCGGCTGAAATGATGATGATGATGATGAATACGATACCCCTTGGTAAGACTTGGAGTCGGACGGTCAGACCACCGACTACCAGTAACGACTGTCAAAGATCTACAAATGGCAGCCGGGATCAACGTGCTTTCTGAGGCACAGAGGAAACTTGGTATATGGTGAATGAGTAAAATGTAGTGGGAAAATTTTGAGGATGAATGTGGATGGATATAACAGTAGAAGACCAAAGAAACGATGGATGAACTGTGTGACGGATGATATAGCTGAAAGGAGGTGACTGCTGAGAAGAAGAGTAATAGAGAAATATGGAAGAAGAAGACAAATGCTGCACCGACCCCAAATAAATTGGAATAAGGGAAGGATTTCAGTGTATATTTAGATGTGTTTATGGTGTAGGTGTTTCAATATTATTGTTTTGTTTGATGGTTATAATATCCATGGCCCTTTACGGGGCCCCGGTGTGGGCGCGTTCATTGAGGCTGCGTGCAGCCCACTACGTGTTCCACGCGCGCCTCAAAGAGAGTCAGCAATAGGAAGGGGTCCGCAAGGACCGATGCCTGCCGGGGTTGCGGGACTGTTCGAAAGAGATACCGTGACCCCGGAACACAAAGGGCGATGAAGGAACATGGATGGGTTTTAGTCAGTAAAAGTCTGACACTCCCTCCTGCTCCGCCCAGAGCGGGAGAAGTCATTTGATGATTTCCCATCCGAAAAAAAAAAAAAAAAAAAATGGTTATAATAAGGTGTAGGTACTTCTATTATGTGTTTGTGTTACCTACTTTGTTCAAATGAATGTTCCTAATGTAAAAAAATATCTTAAATTTGCATGCTATTATCATGGCGGAATGTGTGCTCTATAACATTTTTATAACATCCTGTATAAAGTGTGTAAAAAACCATTTAACGAAGCCGAAAGGCACTTGTTTTTCCCGTCATTGCGATCATTTTTTTGTTCTACACCATACCTGGGAACCTTCTAGTTACGGAGATATTGGGGGTAAAAGCTCCAACTTAATGACAAGTTTTTTTTCTAATACAAGTTTTTATTGTAAGATTTTTACTTTAAACACCTCCATGACCCCCGTACTATTCAATCCATCCATACAATGTTTTGAGTGCGTTACATTGAGTGTTACCACAAAATATTATTTTTCACCCCAAAAAAAAGTCGTTTCCCAGCAATAATGTTTGTGTAAAGTTACTCAGTTTGATGTACAGAATGCTTGGTTGACGTTTTCGTGATGAGGTTATTTACACCCTGTATACCACGTTTTATGCGAATAAATATACTTACTTACTTCCCATACTAACTAACAAGCCAAGTTAAATAAAACTTACAATAAAGTAACACTCATTGCACCACAGCCTCAACGGTCCCATCTAACACAGCCTTCCGTTTTAAAGTGAAATCACTTTGATATCGTTACGTGCCCGTCTCGTTACCGTCACTCCAATCCAGTTACGTGTTAACGCGCATAAAAGGCCCTTTGAACTTCAACTTGATTTTATTTCAGGCTGTACCTACTCGTATAGTTGTGTTTACGTTTTAGGTGTAAACTGGGCATTTGTGATTAAGGAAGTTGTTGCTCATTTGTTCCGCAAAATTTCTAGTATTAGTTTACCGGCTTACATATCCTCGGTCCACGGCACTGAGAAATTAATCAGGAAAATCCTGGCTTCCACACTGATTGATTTTGATGTGCCGTGTTTCTCCGAGGCTATCAACGCTTGGAAACTCGCTTGCCCGAATTCTGAAGAACCCGACTACCCATTTTCCCAGAGACGGTGGGACGAGCCGCTCTGCAGAGTAGTTCAGATCAATCTACTAAACACGTCTGTTACTACTGCTGAGCGAGCGCGCCTGCTGGCTGTGGGTGAGTGGGAGTCGGGTCTTTGGCTTCACGCACTACCGTCGTCGAGCACAGGCACGTTGCTCGACGACACTATGTAATTAAATTAAGTTGTTGCTTTGAAAAATGTTACTAAAACGGTGCTGAGGGCTAATAAAAAGTGAAATTTTAGTGGCGATAATGATCTTGGAAAAGTCTAAAATTGTCGTCGTCATCCGGAATCCGTTAAAATAACATGGGACAAGAGCTCTGTCAATAGTCACGCTATGAAATTCAAACCAATTCCGCCCAACCGATCGAGCTGAAAATTTGCACACACCTTTGGTTCTGGTGACAATATTTTTTTATGACAGACTGGACTTGATCCTGGAGCCAGGATCGTCTCGTCACGAGAAAACTCCTCAACGGTTAGTAGCATGCAAACCTAATTTTCTTTTTATGTAGCTCAAGCTTGTTTTTTTTTTAATAAAAAGTTTTTTTATTATTTCTCCTCACAAAATCCCTCCATCGTTTCTTTGGTCTTCCATTCCCTCTCCATCCATCAACAAATTCATCACTTTTTTAGTGGCATGCCATTTATCCTTCCTTATTATGTCCGATATTGACTCGCCTTCTCAGTATGTGCAAAAGTTTGACATCATAAAACCGTTGTTAACATCTGTGTGTGTGACACGTGTAACAAACAAAAGGTCTTGTTAGGAGGACTGTACCTTCAGTCTCCATAGCAACAGTTTTTCGTTACTTTGTATTTATTTTACTTTAATATGGTAGCAGAGCGAAAATAAAGCTATAAATACGTTGATCATGATGGCGTCGGGTTCGAGTACTAAAATTGAGACTTTAAATAAAGAAAATTTCGACACATGGTGAATTCAAGCAAGGGCCGTACTTATCAAAAATAAATTATGGAGTGTTGTTGAGAAGCCGCTGGATCTTAAGGAAACTGATGAAAAGAAGAAAGAGAAGGATCTTTTGGCTCAATCTATTTTATTTTATTTATTCGGGAAAACAAACAATTACATATCAAGAATTACAAAAAGATAAGATATAAAAATCTGAGTTAGTACTTCTGATTTCACCTTCCGAATTAAATCAAATGAAAAACTGCAAAAGAGCTCATGAGATTTGGACTAAGCTTGATTCCATATATGCCAGCAAGGGACCGGCAAGAAAGGCTTCACTTTTAAAGCAGAATAAGTTCATGGACGTGGTGGACATATTTGTCCATATGAATGTCCATATCCTGCTATTGCAGGATTTGCTGGCTGTTATGATGTTATACTATACAGCTTACCACCTGCCTACGAAAATTTTCGTGCAGCTATAGAATCCAGAGACTCGTTACCAAAACCTGAGGAACTTAAGGTAAAACTTTTAGAAGAATCAGAAGCCAGATAAATTAATAACGGTTCCAACAACAATACTAAAGATGAACATGAAGAAGAGTCGAAATTTAAAAAAAAAACATGCTAATTTTGCAAGAAGAAAGGACATGTTATCAAATGCAGAAAGCTGGAGAATAAGAAGAAGAAAGAAACGAACGAAGAAGTTCCTAAAACTTCCCACGCTATTTGTATGCGTTCCAAAAGTAAGAGTTCAGATTAATTATAAAAATAGTACATGGATTTTTGATAGCGGTTGTACATCGCACATGTCTTATAACAGAAACTATTTCGAAAATCTCGACAAATCTAACTTCCAACTGCTAAAACAAGTCACTATTATGCTAGATGTCAACGTTGGAGGCAGAAGTAAAATTCAAAAGGTTATTTTGACAAATACTCTCTATGTGCCAACCTTATCCTCGAATTTACTATCCATTGAAAAAGCCACAGAATCTGGATGGACTGTCTTATTTACAGATAAAAACACACACCTTGAAGAAAATATTATCCTCGATGCGCCAAAAGGCAAAGATGGGCTGTACTATTTAAATCCTGCATCGTGTAAATACAACAAAAAAGATAAATGTAAAAATTCATAAATGGCATAAATGTTTAGGTCATATAAATGAAGGTGATATGAAGTTGGCATTGAAGAATGAGACACTTTTCGGTTTAGATTTCAAGCCAGATGAGAAACTTGGAGATTGTGAAATATGTATTCAAGCAAAGATTAAAAGACTGCCTAGTAAACCCAGTGGCACACCACGCACTACAAAATGTCAAACTTCCATTATAGACAGGCTGTGAGTTCCTTAGCCTACCTCATGGTCGCGACTAGGCCAGACATCAATTTCGCCGAAAGAAACCGAAAGCCGAAAGCCGAAGAAACCTTGATAATCCATCAAAAGTAGACATTCTAGCAGTAAAAAGAATACTACGCTACCTAAAAGGTGCAATGAATAAAAGCTTAGTATTCGGTTCGTTAAATAATGCCAATAACAAATTAATCTGCTACAGCGATGCGGATTTTTCAGTAACGCACTCAACATCCAACATACTTTGTTTGTATTATGGACCAATCAGCTGGCGGAGTAACAAACAAAAGACGATAGGTTTATCGTCGACAGAGGCGGAGCTAATAGTAGCTTCGGAGACAGCACAGCAAATGATATGGCTACAACAGATGTTGGAGGAACTCACGAAAACTGAAAAGCCACCACTTCTTTACATTAACAATGAGTCAACAATAAAGCTAGCATACAATCCGCCGTACGAGCAACATAGTCGGACGAAGCACATACAACGGAGGTATCTCTATGTCAGAGAGTGTGTGGCAGCTGGCATGATTGAGGTCAAGCAAATTACAACTGAGGACCAACTGGCTGATTGTTTCACAAATCCCGTATATGCACCCAGGCTGGAAAAGCTAACTAAAGCTCTTGGCCTCAGTTCCTAAAAGAGAAGTGGATGTTAGGAGGACTGTACCTTCAGTCTCCATAGCAACAGTTTTTCGTTACTTTGTTTCTTGTCTTTTTTTTCTTGTCTTTTATTCTACTGTAAAATAAAAACATTCGTTCCTACAGTATTTATTTTACTTTAATAAAAGCCATAAAGAGCGGGCAAATAAACAATTTACTGTCAATAATATGAAATAGCAAATCAAGTGACAGATATATAAAAAGGGAAATGAGCTTTAAGTTAAACGACTAACATTCAAACTCTAACAACGAGCAAATAAACAATTTACCGTCAACGTAACGATAGGTCAACGACATGATAACGGCGCCGACACGTAATCGTTCGCGTCTCAGTGCCCTTAAACGCAAAAGTTCCAAAGAGTGTTATATATGCGCGCTTTAGTTCACTAGGGATGGAATGAGGTGGTGGACGGTGTCGATAGTTTTTAGAATTATCGACTTTGAATCATCGTTTGCCTTTTTTCAACTGTACTCAGATCGGCTTCCAGCTCCAGCTTGGAGATTATCATCTGCCTAGCCTTTTTCCAACTGTGTTGGGGTTTGGCTTCCAGTCTAACCGGATGCAGTTGAATACCAGCATTTTACATGGAGCGACTGCCTATCTGACCTCCACAACCCAGTTAGTACTGGGTAATACGATACCCCTTGGTAAGACTGGTTGTCAGTTTTTGGGCTATTGTCACCTGTAACGACTGTCAACGATTTACAAATGACAGCCGAGACTAACTGCTTAACGTGCTTTCCGAGACACGGGGGTAACTCGGTATGTAATGGGTGGTCACCCATCCACAGACCAACCTAGGCAAGTACAGCTTAACCTAAAGATTGACTGAATTATTTAGCCACGAGCTCCTCCTCCAGCTTAGAGATCGTGGCTAAATAATAACAGCCACTCGTGGTCGATCTTACCTTGGTTGGTCCGTGGATAGGTGACTGCCTCGGAAAGCACGTTAAGCAGTTGGTCCCGGCTGTCAATTGTAGTTTTTTTATTTTTATTTTAGACTAACTAGTCTGAAAAAATCGAAATGCTTTGTTTGAAAAATTCCTTTGATCGACAAATTTTTGTTTGTAATGTAAATCGAAATCGGCACGCCTGTTTTCACATTCGATTGGTTTCTAAAATTGCAGTTTTATAGCGCTTTCATAAAAATATTTTGATTGAGCGCAAGCCACAGGGTTTTAAAAAACAAACTATCTGTAGTTTGTTTTTTAAAGCCCTGTGTGTTAGTATTTGTTGAGTGATTGCGCAAACAAAAACAGATGGATAAAATGTTTGAATGTTTTTAAAATTACATCATAAAAAATAAATATCGCTGGACATTACACACAACGGCATCTAGTGCCACACTAAGCAACGAGGCTTGTGTCGTGGGCACCAGACAGTTGATATACTACATAGATACTTTTTGTTTTGTAAATACATACATATTATACATATAAACATCCATCCAACCGGGATTCGAACCCGGGACCCTAAGAACGTAAGGCAGCCTCACCACCGCTGCGTCATTCGGGTCGTCACAATCAGTCAATCATGTACTTATGTTTCAGAAAGGTTTAGTCTTATTGTACAATTTTGTCTTCTAAAGACAATCGTTCGTACCATATCTGGGAACCTTCTACACGTACAAGTTATTTTTAAAATACAAGTTTTTAATGTTATTAATACTTTACTTACAAGATAACACGAAGTCTGTTCAAAAAGTATCGCGAATTTTGAATTTCCGCGACCTACGTATATTCGATTTCCATCCGTTTTTTTGTGGCGTTGTGTTGGTACTCATGCCCTTCACTTATGCTGAAAAGCTCGGCTATTTTGAACGTTAAATAAATTTTTAATAGCTATTCTGGCTGGTCGTGTTTTGGTTCATCTTCGATTTTTGCCTATTCCTAAAAATGGTTCAAAGAATCTCTATTAATTTTTGTATGAAAAACAAAATTAAGTGCGTGGACGCATTCCAAATGTTGACTGTGGTATAAGGTGAAGCTACCTTGAACCAAAGCAACGTTTGTCGGTAGTACGAAATGTTCTCAGAGGGCCGAAAAAATGTGAACGACGAAGAGCGTGCCGGACGCCCAAGCACGTCAACAATGGAGGAAAACGTCGAAGAAGCGAAGAAAATAGTATTGGCCAATAGTCAAATCACCGTTAGAGAAGTTGCTGAGGACCTAAGCATATCAATATTGGCTTGTTCCATTCGATTCTTACCAATGATTTCGGCATGAAACGGGTCACCGCGAAATTCCTGCCAAAATTGCCCAACTTCGACCAAAAATAGCTGTTAACACATCGTTGCTTGTGCGCGAATTTTTGGCCAAAAACAACACACTTATGATGCAGCAACCGTATTCCCCAGACCTGGTCCGCGTATCATAAAACTGGAGCCCTGAGACATCTAGACGGCGCGCGTAGCGGCAGAAACTGAAGAAGATGGCGGGACGCTTTGGATGGCTTTCTAATTAATTGGCAAGAAGGCGCAACACCGAGAAAAGTGGAAGGAACGATTCCTTTACCCAGGTGTGGGACAGTTCAGACTAACAAAAAAAATAATGCTACATCCCTAAATAAACCTTTAGACGACTTATTAGTAGACACAATAGTTAAACAATTGACATAAATATCCTGGAGATATAGTAACGGACGACGGGAGGATATGACCACACCAAAGGCTACTAGTGGTGTCGATTCTGTTGTGCACAAACTAAACTTAATTTAAACTATTGCTATCTTTTTCTCTCTAATAAAACGAGAAAGAGACGGACGTAATTTAGAGCTGTTAAATTTAGTTGGAACTAATATTTCCATACAATTGAAGGGTGCACGTAAAAACATGTCGACTAAAAACACGGTGAAGCGCAAGGCATAAACTAGATTGACATCTCTAACTTAGTTCATAGGTATAGCCGTCCTTTTCTCGCATTGCCTTTTAGTAAGAGAAAGCAATAGCCTAAAAAAAGTTTAGTTTGTGCACAACTGAATCGACACCAGCACCTTATTTGTACACTAAACTAAAACTAAATAGCGCTTACGACGTCATAGTAGGTAGTCCAAAATTAGCACGCTTGGTTTTCATAGGGATCGTTTGACTTGCGTTATCTAGGTATATCCATATGTGTAGACCACGCTTTTGTAATACATGCTGTAGAAACATATTCCTATGGAGATCGATTACGAATCAATATAAACAATCTCCCCATGCATAATAGCAATAACCAGCTTTACCACTGACACACTGGGTTTAAGAGAGCGTATCCAAAAAGTTGGCACCGTCGCAAATAGCTTTCAAATATTTACCTATTTTAATTAATTTGGCAGTATGGAAATAAGAAATATGACTAACTAACTATCTAGAATATTAATATTGAATTGCAATTAAAACACTTAATTTGATGTTGTTACCGTTTTAGGTGTAAATAAGCGTATGTAAAGTTCCAAATATTTTTTTCTCATCTAAAACTGATTATTAGGTGTTACGATATTAATTATTGCATTTCTTATTCAATATTCTAGATAGTTAGTTAGCCATATTTCTTATTTCCATACAGTAATATTGCGAAATTCATTAAAACAGGTAAATATTTGACAGATATTTGCGAGGTGGCCAACTTTCTGAATGCGCCCTCTTAATCACTAGCCAGCGAGCTTAATTCCAACTACACCAAAGCCCACAGCATTAATCAGTCAATCAGTATCTCCTCTCCGACACGCCACTTCAAGCACAATACCCTCTTGACTCTACCCCATTGAGGCATAGTCAAAACGATATCGACAGTATTAATACCCTAATCGATATGTCGATATGTTACGTAATTATCGCGGCACATCACTAGTGCACGGTCCGTGCATCGGCCCGCTCGAGCATATGATCGGCAGAGGTCTATGTTGGGTTGGTACTGAATCGGGAGTTCAGTTGTTTGATCCTTTTTTTTTTTCGTATGAGAAATCATCAAATGACTTCTCCCGCTCTGGGCGGAGCAGGAGGGAGTGTCAGACTTTTACTGACTAAAATCCATCCATGTTCCTTCATCGCCCTTTGTGTTCCGGGGGGTATCTCTTTCGAACAGTCCCGCAACCCTTCGAACAGTCCCGCAACCCAGTTGTTTGGTCCTTCTATTAAATTATAATAGTTATGCAACTGTTGTATAATAAGGGGTATTAAAACACGAATGTGGGTTTATATTTGAGTGTTTTAATACGTAATTATGTACAAGACTTTATCTACATCCATGATATGAATTCTCCTTACAAGGTTCTGAAACTATCCCTTTATTTTCAGAACCTTATAAGGACGATGTTGTAGTGTTGTAAGAAGTCTATTAAAATTCATGGAAATTTTAATTGCTGAGTATTTAATACAAACAAACTATGTTTAAGTAATAATAGAATTATTCATTATAATCATTATTTACATTTTGGATCATCCAATTATTAAAATGCACAAAGCTTGTATCACTCATTTTTGTAAACAAAAAGTACTTAATCTATCTGTCTATCTATCTATCTACATAAATAAAAACAAAAGGCCTCACTGACTGACTGACTGACTGACTCATCAACGCCCAGCCCAAACCATTGGACCTAGAAAGCTGAAACTTTGCACAAAGGTTCTCTGTATAATGTAGACAAAGAAAAAGCAAGGGTTTTTCGAAATTCAACCCCTAAGGCAGTTAAATAGGGGATGAAAGTTTGTATGAAAGTCCGTCAGTTTTAAAGTTAGGATCTTTAAATTTTGTGTTTAAGCTGACAATTGAAAATTGATTTAAACGTGTCTTAGTGTTTTTGATAATTCTACCCCAAAAGAGTTAAAAAGGTGGATAAAGTTGTGTAGTCCTTAATTTTCGAAGTAAAAATCATAAAATTTATTTTCTAGGCGTATGGTTGGAAGCTAAAGCAACGGTGTTGTTAGAATTTCAATCCTTAAGGGGGTGAAAAGGGGTATGAAATTTTGTTTTAAATTAAAGTTCTTTATTAGGGTTCCGTAGTCAACTAGGAACCCTTATAGTTTCGCCATGTCTGTCCGTCCGTCTGTCCGTCCTCGCTTAATCTTTGTGACCGTTAGCACTAGAAAGCTGAAATTTGGTACCAATATGTATATCAATCACGCCGACAAAGTAGTAAAATAAAAATTGGAAAAAAATGATTTATTAGGGTAGCCCCCCTATATGTAAAGTGGGAAGTGTTTTTTTTTTTAATTTCAACCCTAACGTGTGATATATTGTTAGAAAGGTATTTAAAAATGAATGAAATGGGTTTCCTAAAATCATTTTTTGATAATGTCAATAATTTCGGAAATAATCGCTCCAAAAGTAAAAAACACTGTGTCCCCCCCTCTAACTTTTGAACCATAGGTTTAGAAAATATGAAAAAAATCTGAAAAGTAGAACTTTATAAGGACTTTCTAGGAAAATTATTTTGAACTTGATGGAAACAACAGTTTTTGTACAAAAAAGATTTAAGTTGGGTTACCACTATGTTCGCGCTCCAGCAGCGCTCCGCGCTCCTGCAACTGCTCCAATGGATACGTCGCGCGCACTTCTACATGCGCTCCCCTTTGACACACTTCGCTCCCCTTTGTGTTCGCGCTAAAAACCGTCACGAGTCGGAGCGCCTGCTGCGGAGCGTGCAATGTTGCACGCTCCTTGTTCGCGCACGTACCCACTACCGGGAGCAGTTGCAGGAGCGCGGAGCGCTGCTGGAGCGCGAACATAATGGATACCCACCTTTAAACTCATAAGTGGGAACACTTATTGTGACGGACGGGAAACTACGGAACCCTACACTGAGCGTGGCCCGACACGCTCTTGGCCGGTTTTATTAAGTTAAACTCATTAATATTTCGGCTTATGGTTGGAAATTAACACAACGTACATTGTTGTTGTTTTTTTTTTTTCATTTCAACTCACAAGGGGGTGAAAGGGGATGAAGTTTTGCGTTGAAGTTGCTCATTCGCTAAATTTTGTACTCAAATCTTCTTAAATATCCATAGGATGAAACTGACTGACTGAATGACTGACACATCAACGCACATCCCAAACCGCTGGGTCTACAGACTCCAAATTTGGCAAGTAGGTTCCTTATGTGGTCTAGGGGTGCACTATGAAAGGATTATTCAAAATTCACCCCCCGAAGGAGTGAAAAAGAGTAGTTAGTAAGACTATTTTATTAGAAACTTCACAGGAGTACTTCTATTGATAAATGAGTAGAAACGGGTGTCAAGTTTTTTCAGAATTCAACCCCTAATACCCCTCTTAGGGGTTGAATTCTGAAAATGGGGTGACAAAGTCTGAAAACCAAAATAGTTATTGTTTGTATGGTGTATCGGGTCGGGTCATAGGGTGTATTAGAAAAACAACGATTTTAAGAATTAATGTGGTGGACCTGAAATATTATCATCCTCTGTTGGGGTGCGATGGGGTTGAAATGTCAAAAATTCAATATGGGTGCCAATTCCGAGATCATCAGGGGTGCTGATTACGAATATGGCATTTATTTTGAGATCCAGAAGATGCCGGATTCGACTTCTATACGGGTTATGGTTGACTTATTGTGATGATTGTGATAACAATGGTATGGAACCTATAAGTTTTTTTTATAATTACGGCGCTATGTTACTGAAACGCACGTGCATGACAATGTTCTTTTTTTGAAATGAGTTGCATAATGAAATTTTGTACAACATTATAACACCAGTTTGATATTATGGTTACTATGACACTGGTTGTTTGTCTGTCTGTCTGTTGTTTTAATGTTGGCAATAAGCTAACTGTTTCAGATACTTCTATAGAGGATTTATATTTAATAGCATGGGTGTAGATAAACTAATAAAAAGATTTCGAATAGGTATAAAATACCCCTAAGGCCTGGCGACCTATCGCGTCCGGCCCTGGTTCAAGCCATGGTCCGGAGCGAGACGGAATAGGACGCCGTCACCTCCTTCTGCGAAGCAGTCATGCTAGAGAAATAGGTGGCGGAACGTGAGAGGGAGTGAACCTCACGTCCCGGTCGCCCCGGGCGTCACGTGGTGGCCCCCGGCCACCGTAGGCGCGGGCCTGTGGACGGTGGGCTATGGGCTAGCTCGCCGTCCGTCCGTCTCATGACGACAGGCCGTGTCGACGGCGCGTTCGTGTTCCACGCGCGCCTCAAAGAGAGTCAGCAATAGGAAGGGGTCCGCAAGGACCGATGCCTGCCGGGGTTGCGGGACTGTTCGAAAGAGATACCGTGGCCCCGGAACACAAAGGGCGATGAAGGAACATGAATGGGTTTTAGTCAGAAAAAGTCTGACACTCCCTCCTGCTCCGCCCAGAGCAGGAGAAGTCATGTGATGAATTACCAAAACGAAAAAAAAAAAAAAAAAACTCGGCCTCGGACACGAAGTCAGCGGGCAGATCGCGAAAGCGGCGTAGTGTTGTGTTAATTAGTATCTTTATTCGTGAACGAAACAGCGACGACAATATCTTTTTGATATTAATTCCTTCCTAAAGTTTGATTTATTGTGGGCAAAAGAAGATGTAAATTCCTACGTCAATGCAGACGCGCGGGCACCGCTCGTTTACCGCTCGCCGCTCGTACGCCGCTCGCCGGCCGCTTCCCGCTCGTACGCCGCTCGCCGGCCGCTCCCCGCCCCGCTGATTTCGAGGCCATTTCCATATAAATGTATGCATTGGAACACGCTGCTGCCCGCGCCGCTACCACCGCCACCGCCCCGCTCCCGCTTACTTCGTGTCAGAGGCCTAACGAAGCTGAAATTCTTTCCAAACCATACCTGGGAATCTTCTAGTTATGTTTATTTGGGGGCTAAAGTTCCAACTTTTTCACAGGGTTTTTTGATTGATAGCAACTTGTATTTATATAGTGTTCACGTCTAGCATCAAGGCATCTCCTCGTTCAATGTTGTTCATAGTCACTTATTTACCGCCATTCAAGCGTCCAATTGAAACTAAAACTTCAATATTGGCTAGCAAACTGAAGGTAAACTTGAACACAAATTCAGACCATTCACTAAGTTAGTTTACTTTCAACTATGGACTGGACTGGTGTGACCCTCTGCTTAGAATTTTGAATCTAGACTCGGTCATACCTAGGGGAATATGGGAAGTTTAGTGTAGAGATTATGTCTATCTATGACTTAATTATGACTCGTGGATAAATAATAGCAGCTGCACTAGTCTACCTTAAAGGTTAAGCAGCGTTTGTCAAGGTCGGCCCGCAGATGGGTAATGACCACTCATTACATAGGTACCAAGTTTCCTCCGTGCCCCGGAAAGCACGTTAAGCCGTTGGTCCGGCAATCATACATAACAGTTATGTCTTAGTCCAATGTAATACGCGGTGAGCCTATTGCCATCAACTGGGCTTAAATCCAAACTCCTGGTAACCACTGAGAAATGAGACAATGATAATTCCAAAAGGTAGAGCAGCGTTTTTGAGAGGCCTTGAAACACTGCGCTTCTTTTAGGAATTCTCGGACTGATTATTCGATGATTGCCTGGATGCGAAGCTTGTGGGTATGTCAGCAGTAGTCGTTTTCCATTTAATATGATGATTATGGCGTTCTTAACAGATTTGGTAATTCATAATCATTAAAAAAAATCTTTTCTAAAAATGCTTGGAAATTTGAACATTATTTTGACAAACTTCTTCGAGATAAATCGAAATTGCTGTACTGGCCAGATACATGCGACCAGTGCGGCCGGCAATAGTTGTATGAAAATCCATATCTGTCGTGTTTAGCGTCCAAATAAATTACAAATAGTAAACTCATATCTGTCGTGTTGTTTAAAAATGGAACGATCTTTTACTCTGAAACATGGCAACCAAAGAGGTAACTTATCAAAGGTTTTATTTAAATTTTGAATTGGCTTGTAAATAGAAAGCAGTTTATAAAAAAAAAAATGAACTCTTTAACGCGAGAGTTTTAATTTCCTCGCATTATTTGAGAAAAGTACTATACAAGCCTTGGCCACAAATAGGCATTGATGGACTTACGTATATGTGCCTCGGCTTCGCCTCGGCCCACATTTACACGTTCGTTCATCAATGCCTCTGTTGCTGGCCGCTGCAGTAATGTACTATTTGCACATTGGTTAAAGGTCCCTGGCATATTTTTAGTAAGGCTATAACAGTTTCAAACCATATGAATTTGCATTCGTTAGCGAGCGGCACAGAAACTCGATTATCAAAGCCTAAAGCTTATATTCCTTCTTTGTACATTAAGCCTACTTTGAAACCACAATACCCCTTCATTTTACTCTACAAAATACAGGAAAACCACCATATATTATTATTTTGTCACACGGAAACATCTGACCTTGACCTTCGAACGATCAATCTTATAAGCTGTTGTTTGTGGTAGTAAAAAACCTTTTGCTATCGCTTTGTAACATCACTGGCTTTTGACCGTGGCTTCGCTTGTGTCTTAATAGGCCCACGGGGCCGTTATAAATATAGCTTACGTTTGTTTTCATGACACTTGGGGATAATGGAGCTATTTTTATGCTGAACAGGCTTGAGTTTGGCCCCAACTCGCCTAATGAGATGGAGCATGCTTGCCTAGAAGAACGCGAACTTTGAATAGATCCAGATTATAATAATCGGGAAACAGAGAAGACGGCAGCGAATTCCACAGACAGGCGGTTCGCACAATAAATGTTGAAGCGCTTTGTTCGGGTCCGTGGAACTTCAACTATATAACGGTGATGCTTCGCCGTATTTCTGCTCGTCTGATGATAGATTGGGAATGGGGTACTTAGATTGTGTAATTCCAAAGCGCAGTCCCTGAAATCTAACCGATAAAAACCGATAGGCTGGCAACTTTGCACAGTTAAAGGTTTTGAAGCTAGGCTTTGACAAGGAAGTCATTGTCAATAAGCTTCTTCCATCACATTAGTGAAAGAGTTTTGAAATTGGAAATCGGATCAGTAGTTCCGAAGATTATCCCCTACATCAAAACTTACAAACTTTACCTCTTTATAATATTCGTGTAGAGAAGTGACATCAACCGTCCTTGACATGTCAATACTTCAAGGTTAAAGACAGGCGATGTCGGAATATTTATTGTTTACATGAATAATGGGGTTTGTTTGTTTACGTCGGCGTCGTTTTGGTATGGTGTTGACCTTGACTTTGAATAATTTGTCAGTGTCATGGCGATTGCGGATTTTTTTAGATTAATTTATAACATAACAATGCGCTTGTATTTCTTGAAGGTTAAGGCAGAGCTGTGCCTGTACGCCCACATTTCGCCTGTTATGTCATAAATGGCGAGCTAATTGCCATCTCCAAGGGACCACTCCAGATTCCCATCTGCTACTGAGAAATGCATCATGGTCTTCTTCTTCTTTCTTGTCTGGTTAGTGCCTTACCAGGTGTCAGAGTTTTTATACGTACCATGAGTCTCTGACTTGGCTTTACACGCCGAAGATCTCTCAGGCAAGCTGCTTTTCTCACAATGCTTTTTCCTTAACCGAAGCAAGTGATAATTATACAAAACGCACTGATCCTGGGAATTCAAAATCAAAAGTCATTTATTATAATTAGGCTGAAAATCAGCAATGTTTGAACGTTAAAGTTTACAAGAGACGTCCCCCAAAACGCTCACCCTTCGACACTTCCTAGTGTTTAAGCTGGGAAGAAGTGGCGAAACCAACCCCCCAGCAACACATCTATCCGATAAGTTAGAAAAGCCAGATTTTATACAATAGTGTGCGAGTTAATACAGGGTGTAAACAGACTCATCACGAAGCCGTCAACCAAGCATTCTGTATATTATCATACCAAGTAACTTTATGGAAAAGTTATTGCTGGGATACGACTTTTTTTTTGGAGTGAAAAATCATATTTTACGGTAAAACTCAATGTACCGCATCAAAACATTCTGGCGGATGGATTGAATAGTACGGGGGTCGTGGAGATGTTTAAAGTAAAAATATTACATTAAAAATATGTATTTAAAAAAGAAAATTGTGGGAAAGTTGGAACTTTGACCCCCTATAATATCTCCGTAACTAGAAGGTTCCCAGGTATGGTCTAGAACATAAAAAATATCACAAATATGGGAAGAACAAGTGCCTTTCGGCTTCGTTATGAGTCTTTTTACACCCTTCATAAACAAAGAATCCATTACATAAAATTAACTTCACATGTCAGCTAGTAATACCAATAATAAAAATAGAACATAAAATAAATACTCACGCATAAATAAAGCCTCCAGGCATAAAGGGTGTGCCGGCTTACACGTGCAATATAGGGTTAGGTTTATGTCCAATGTAATAGGGGGTGAGCTTTTTGCCATCAACCGGGCACAAATCCAGACTCCACAGCTGCTAATAAAAAAAACCCAATAACAATTTGTCTGACACGGGAATCGAACCTAGGACTTAAAGCTCAGCTCATATTACGAAATCTATAAACACATTAGAACACCTTCATACCAAGTTTTTAAACAAACATAATTCATTGCTAAACAAGAAAAAACCAGCCTTATCCTTCAAAACACAAAACATAGTTTTGTTTGCCAGCTCCTATCCCTCTAAGGTCAGGAACAAACTCAATATGAAACTGGAAACCGAGCCGGAGTAGCGAAATAAAACTGAAGCTTTATTACTACCGACAAGCGGGACCGAGTTGCGGAAAAAGAGGATTATTTAGACTTGTTATATTGTCAACATTGTTTTCTTTAGTGTTTAGTGTTTATTTGGCAATCACGCAGGTGGTTGGATTGATGTTACGTGACCAGCGCAATCGTAACATCTTCAATACTAGAAAAATCTTACGGTTAATTAAAAGTTTAGTGCTTTGATTCATGATTTTATATTCAACAAAAACATATTACGATTGAAAGAACTCAACAACAACAAACAACAACAGCCCATAACGTCCACTGCTGGACATAAGCCTCTCCCATGATGGGAGGAATTTGCCGTAATCTCCACGCTTGGCAGGCGGATTGGAGATCGCAGTGATGAATGAAAGACTAACAGAAAACGCTGCTGCCCGTTCTCTGGTCTACGGAGGCGCAAGGTGTTCTACCTCAGACATTAGTCGCCTTATACGACACCCGTGAGTGTAATGGGTTGGTTCTATTCTACTCTGCCGGATACCACACGGCTAGGAAGAACTCGCGTATAATAACAGATCTGACAATATCTTCAGATTGAGCCGCGCTTGCTAAGGTTGGTGGATGTGTGCCTAGTTTCTTTCGTGTAAAATTATAGATCAAACTCAAACTCAAACTTAAAGCATTTATTTAAATTAGACCATTACGGCACTTTTGAATGTCAAAAATACAAAAAAGAAAATCAAAGCTACAGTCCCAGTCACAAGGCATAATAACTTGAGAAAGTACTGTAGTTGCCCATTCCCTAGCGTAGATCTCTATGGAGAAGAACGGGCAAGAAACTCCATGGACACTCTTTTAAAATCAAAATATTGTTACAAAATCTTGGTTACATCTTTAATTTTGAGATTATACATATATGTGAGAACGATGTAGAAAGACGTGCACACTAAGAGCGTCCAGAGTAAAATATTAGATCAACAATTTACGAATAAAGTAATTAAAATGAACCTTGGCAGCTAAGAGATGACCAGTCCCAACTGACCGCGCCCGTTCACAAACATGACGCATGTACCGGCGCCATTCAACTCAACCATATTGAAGGGAACTAAATGACCCGACACACCCGCCACCATCAGCGAGACATTTAAGTGAGCATGACATTCTCTCAGCCACCAAGGCATATTCAAGTCAATGAAAGATAAATAAATGTAAATGGTGGCTGAACAGTACAATCTTTGGCACTCGCTACAGGTAGTCAGTATTTCAAAACTCTGACAGCCTGAGTATAATCCCCAGAGGATTAGTTAGAGGTAGTACACCCACATTTCGCCAGTTATGTTTTAACCGTAGTTAAAATGAAAATAGTTGGGATAAACTTAGTTAATAAGATACGTAACCGTATCTATAGGGGGCGAGCCTACTGCCACCGACTAGGCACTAAATTCAGACTCCGTGGCTACCACTGAGATATTCCTAATGGAAAAACCCAATAACACTTTGCTCAACCTGGGAATCGAACCCAGGACCTTATGCTGAGTAATCGCGATCACTCGACCACCGAGGCAACTACTGATTTGATCGTTTTTCAAATAATATAAAAGGGCGTACAAAGACCTCTGATTTTAAGCTACAACAATAAATTGAGGATATCATAGAACTTTGACTGTAAGCCCTTAAACTTGAAAAGTTATTTCACTTGCTTGTTTGTCAAAGATACTAACAAGCGTACTTCAACTAGACTTTCAGTTTTATTCATTAAATAATGAATTCCCGTAAGACTTGTTTGATTGAGTTATTTAATTAATTAAAACTAGATTTTAAAGGGAGCCCGAATGATGGATGTTGTCTCGTTTTAGTAAATTGTTTTATTTTTGGGTATACATGATTTTTTCAAAATAATCGCTTTCTGGAGCTCAGGTAGAGCCAGAAGGCGTCGCGGCAGAGCTTCTAGAAGATGGTGAGATGTGATGGACAAATTAACAGCCAGTGGTCCACATTAGCCCTGGATACAAACAACTGATAGTCATGGGGAGAGGCATTTGCCCAGCAGTGGAATGACGATGAGCTAAAGTATCAGTGTAATAGGCTAGTTTCCACCATCAATAAATTACAAATCTATTTAGTCCGTCAGTTAGAGTATTGGAAAATAATGAACACGTATTTTTTGTTTTTGTAAATCAATGAATATTGACAAAGATAAAACGCATCAAAACTCGAGAGTAGGGGCTCGTGACGTCATAACGCACTAAAAATTGTAGCATGGCGTGACGTATTGAGTATTTTAAAAGCGTCATAATTATCTTCGTCAATTTTGATTTACGTAACAAAAGAAAAAATACGTGTCAAATATTTTTTGATAATCTGACTGACGGACTAATGAGGGATTTTTTTAGCACTTCCCTAATCGCTGGATAGATGGCGCTGAACTTGGTACGTTAATGCAAGGAATGGAACGTAAAAAAACTGATTTTAACAAAGCGCGAGAAAACTAGGTTATATTCGGAAAGTTAAGCAAACAAAAGTGTCAGTCAACGAGCGTATGTGACGTGACGCAATGTTTTTTTTTCCAAGCGTTTTGGCTTTGGCACCAACTAACGTAGTCAGTTCAATGCCATCTAGAGAGTTCTTGGAAACTATTTTTTTTTAATCCCTCAAAAATAAAACCTCTCATTAGATTTTTAGCTATAGCCTAACTTACAACAGAAAATAATAAAAATCTGTCTAATTCACACTCACTTCCATCAGCTATTCCAGATGTTCTGTAAAGCCTTTACAGAACAGTGTATCTATTGGAGAGTATTGATGCCTTGGTGAAAATGACTGCCTAGAGTATAATTACGAGAAAATACTGGTATCAATTCCAAGAACGGTTATTTTTTGTCTTGCATTACTTCAATTCCGGTTAATACAGACAAATGAATCAGCCTGAAGTGAATATCTAAGATAACATCACGCCTGTAATCCCCAAAGTGTTAGGCAGAGGTGCACCTAATAGTACACCCACATTTCGCCAGTTATGTTTAAGTCCCATGTATTATGGGGCAAGCCTATTGCCATCAACCGGGCACAAATGCAGACTCCGTGGCTGCTACTCAGAAATTCCTGATTGACAAACCCAATAATACTTTGCCCGACCTGGGAATCGAACCTAGGACCCCATGCTCAGCAATAGCGCTTGCAACCACTAGACAATGAGGCAGTGGATATCTATATTAAGAAAAACGATTTCTTCTGCGAAAAATCTAATCCAAAACCTACCGAGTCAGTAACAAGCCACACGTCCCGCTTGACCGCTTCAGATCTAAAAATGGCCGCCAGCCCGTCTCGTGCCTGCACATAGACAAACGAGAAACTCCCGAGATGGGAACATACCGCGCTTGATAAAATATAGTGTGAGCTCTTTTGAGCCGATTGATGGAACGGGAGGTAATGAGTTTACGTTTGGATGCGTCAGTCAGGGATGTGGCGTTGTTAAAGCTTTTTGGGAAGGTGGGGGTGATAGGGGTCATGTTTATCAGTAAAATTAGCAACGACCAAGTTAGTAAAACAACAATAAAAACTACGTACAAAACGTACTACAGCACCATCTATGACACAGATGATGAACTAAACATCGAAATACTTCTAAATCCTACATCGCGCAAGTAAAGTTATCTGTGACTTAAGGCTAGGTGTAGGGTTTAAAAAACCTCTTAACGAAGCCGAAAGGCTCCGTTCTCCCCGTCATTGCAATCCGTTTTTTTTTCTACACCATACTTCTAGAGAAACCTTCTAGTTACGGAGATATAAGGGGTCATAGTTCCAACGTTTTTAGGATAGGGGATAAAAAACTATTATCGTTTCAGTTCAAACTTTATGGCAGCTCGGAACATCTAACATAATGCTGCGCAAAACACAATTTTAGGTCTTGACTGTGTAATGCGCAGACTGTCATTTGCAGCTAACTTCCGAGCCGCCATAAAGTCAGAGCAGAACCTAGGGTACTTACCTACCTTGAATTCAGAACATGAATGTCATATACATAACTCTCTATCACGGAAAGTTCTCGTTTGCTATTGTAACTGTTTGTGCGTCGAACACATTTACACAGTGTTTAGCAAGTTTAATCGGTCTACAATGTTCTCATTGCTGGGATACAAGACTCCTTTCTGTAAGTGAGCATTCACCTGAGTTCTGTGTGGATCTACCTTTCCTTTACCTTTTTGAGAGCAGTGGTGAGCGAGCTCGTATTATCTTTACTCCCAGGCGATGACAATATAGGGTAGATGACAAAAAAAAATCTAATTCGTCCATCAGATAGATTTCCAATAAATATTGGACAAGTATTTTTTCTTTTTTCACGAAAACAAAAATTTAAGACAGTGCGTCGAAAACTCGTGTGACGTCACATTTGAGTACACAAGCCCCCACTCATGATCTATAACAAAGAAAGAAAGAAAGAAAAAACATTTATTAGCCCGCACAGGACAAAACACAAATTAAAATAGTTTAATTAACAGTACAGCTAATAAAATAAAAAAACGTTTTATCTTCAACGAATTTTATTAATTTGACAAAACAAATAACACGTTTCCAGTATTTTTCCATAATATAACTGACGGACTAAACAGAATCATATGTATTTTGTTTGGTCAGTCATCATCCCTATTGAATAAGTGTGTAAATCTTTGAGACTACGTTCGCCAGCTTAGTAATTATTGCCAGAATACAGTGACACTGATAACAAGTAAACTACAAATAAAAAAAAACAAATGCGACTCGATCCCAGCTCACATTTTAGAACGTTCCAATTTTTTGTTCCAAGAACTGAACTGAATATTTTCAGGCCAGTGGAATTTATGCACGCTGCACAAATATGAAACTGACCAGTTGGAAACAGTTTAGAACTAAATACGTTAGGTTACATAATACTCGTTCGGTGTAAAAAAGCTGAACTAATTTTCATGATTTAAATTTTAGAATTTTATTTTGTTTGGGTTAAAACTCTAGCTTAGAAATTGAATACTTTTTAGAGAATCTTGTCGCAAGCGCGAGTGCTTAGTAATGAGGTCTTTGGTTCGATTCCCGGGTCGGGCAAAGTGTTATTGGATTTTTTCAGCAGGAATTTCTCAGTAGCAGCCACGGAGTCTCGATTTGTGCCTGGTTGATGGCAATAGCCTCGTCTCCTATTATATGGGATTTAAACGGTATTAATGGGTACACCTCTGCCTGATATGATAATTAAACTGTCCTGTCAACGGTTAATATAGGGTATACAAATTATAAGTTTTAGTTCAAAAATTGTAGTCCACATAATGTGATACATTTTTCTGGAACTTTCAGTCAGTCCAAAGAATGAAATATCACTGCTCATCCTAGAAGCATAATCTCTTAGCCTTTTACGAAAAGATAAAAAAGACAGTGGATTATTCTAATCCGAGGACAAACGAAAAACCTATGTATTCCTAATCATAAGTATGTACACACGACGACCAATCTACCTATACAAAACCAAATTACACTGCTCTTTGATTGTACAGGAAACTCAAACAAAGCGAGGTCAGGTTATACTGGATATGTATAGCTTAATACGTCGCCATGTGTACATATATTTATACCAAAACTAAAGGTTTTGCTGTACCTAATTTTGTATTAGGGATCTCTGTTACAGCCACCCTTGAAACTGCTAACTATGATAAGTAAACTCAAGGAAAGGGCGGACGGAATTTTTTGTGGCTGGGTCCCGTAGTTCTCCATAAATTGAAGTTTAACTTTAAAAATAAAGTTGGAAGTAAAAAATTTAACGGTTTTGGTATTGAGTTCAGTTATTTTATTTTACTAAATTGAAGAAAACTTACAGCTAATAAATTAGGGCCAAGGCATTAAGTCCACCTTTAAACAGTATTTTTTACGTTTTGTGCATGAAGTTTAATAATATAATAAATAAATAAATTCGATAGTAAATACTCAAAAGTAGAAGATGGCCAATTACAAGTTTCCACATATAAGGTGTTGATCTCTTATTTTAGTTTACATAACCAGCTTATGAAGTTCCCACTGCCGGGGCACAGGCCTCCTGTCCGTGAGATTTCTGGGCTAATAATAATCCACCAGTGACCTAGTGTACTTGCCAGTTGATTGTTTTTCTTCGAATTTTTGGTTCAAAGCATTACTACTACGTATAGAGGAGACACCGCGAACAAAATCTGTGCTCCGTTCAACTGCTGTCGGCTGGCTGCAGTTCACTCAGTCGCTAACTCGCCACAGCATTATTTAAACGGGGTTAGTCGGCCCCCGCGCGCCCCGCACTGCGCACAGATTTTGTTCGCGCTGTCTTCTCTAAATTACCCTCCGTTTCAAAAGTCAGTTGAACCAGATTTTATAGTAAGAACGTTACTTTTTATACGATGACCTCAATTCTTGCTCCACAAAAGTCGACGGAACCCTAAACAAGCGACACAAGGAGGAGAAAATACAAAGATATTACGTGACCAAAATTCAATACTCTAGGAGCTGTACGTGATGCGTGTGCGTGATACGTCTCTATATTATAGTTGCGGAGCTAGGCAACTTTTGGTGATATTTATGTCAATTTGGTTAAAATTATTGGCAGTTTTTGGTGGGGTTTGTAATGTGGTTAGGTGAGATAAGTGAGGCTTTTTGTTGGTAGCTGTGTATGATTTAATGTTGTGTGTACTAGGAAAGTGCTTTTCATTTATTTGTTTCACGGCTTGTACACACTACATACAGAAAAGAATAAAGGAATAGCAAAATAAGTACAAAGGTGATGCTTATTTCTAAAGAAATCTCTTCCAGCATACCTGCGAAACGAGAGTAGATACAAAGAGATGTAGACATAGTGTGTAAAAAATGAGCGTATAGAGTACACACATACACATACAATATAAGAATATACTGTTATTATTTATCTATTAATTGTTAGTATTTATCTTTGGGTCCTACCACTCATTCTACTTCTTCAACAGTTTTATTTATCTGAATTCTGACTGACTCAGTAGAGTCAGTCAGACTTCAGATGAATGAAACTGTGTCTGTGACTGTGTGTTTCCTATTATATAAAATGTAATGAAAATTAATTAAAGTAATGTAAATTAATTATTTCATTAAAACACACACGTCACAGCATGTGGTAAAATAGGAAATAGCATCAAATGAAATACTGAATACTACTCATCTGCATCTGGTTTGACCATAATGTAATACGAACTGCGTTATGAAAATGGCTACAGAACTAATTAACGGTGTTATAGTAAAGTTATTTTAAGAATCGGTTCTAAATTACCAACCTTTTTTCGACTACTTCATTAATCCAATTCAAAACCTTGTCCAAAATATTCAGACGAGAATAACAGTCGTAGTTGTTTGACACAATTATTATAATCCCGTGCTTATTGTGCTCGCCGTCTCCGAGTCTATATAAATAGTTTTGGCACAGGATAACTTGCACAATCTGAAACAGAGCTGATAATGACAATTGTTGTTTTAAATGGTCAACATTAGTGGAGTTTCTTCAAAGAACTAAATTGTTCAATTGGAAATGTTCGATAATTTATATCTTTTTCTTAGTAAAATAATAACATTAAGGGGCCGTCTCCACGAGCGACAGACTTTCGGGCCTATAACGACTGTCAAAGATCTACAAATGACAGCCGAGACCAACGGCTTAACCTGCTCTCCGAGACCGAAGGAAACTCGTTAAGTAATTGGTGGCCACTCACGGACCAATCTAGGCAAATGCGGCTTAACCTAAAGATCGACCGATAATGAACGAGCCACGAGCACACGTGAAAGAGTTACAAACATAATTATAATAGTTTCCAAGTGCACTTTCTCCAAATCATTTTCCGATGTGATGGGTTACCTAAAACATAAAGAAGAAAAACGATATTGTAACAAATGTATCCATTAATTCCATTATCTTAATACAAAAAGACCATGTTTTATTAACACCTGCCAACTTCAAGTAGGATAACTCCAGCGCCGCCATTTTATTCCGCGCTACAAGTACGAAGTTTGTTCACAAATAAGATACTATTGTTTGCAACAGAATTAAAACTTATTGTGACTAGTGGACACTGGGGAGATGAAGACAGAAGTTCCATTTAGTACTAAATTACAATGATTTACTCTAGCGGCTCTGCAAAAAGTTCTACAATAACATAGTAAAAAACGTAGGTACTACAGCAACATAGTACAAAAAGTACTACAGTAACATTGTACAAAACTAAACCGGCCAAGAGCGAGTCGGACTCGCGCACCGAGGGTTCCGTACAAACTTTTTAAAGGACAAACTTAACTTTGATGTTCGATTCCTAGATACGGCTATTGCACCAACCGCAAATGATAAGTTTGTAATAGTAAAATCGCTACACTCGCGCACTACATATTTACGGTTTTCAGACTTGTCCCTTTACATATGCTGTAAGACCATGCTTTTTGCCAAATTTCGTGATTCTATGTCAACGGGAACTACCATATAGGTTTTCGACCCAAAACCTTTAGGGTACTTCCGGTTAAATTTTGGTTAAAAGCAAGGTCTTACAGTACAAGTAAAGGGAAAACTCCGAAAAATAAAAAATAAATAAAGCAATGTTCCTCACGATTGATATTAATATTCCTTATCATTTATTAATATCTTTCACCTTCTGCAATTGCCTGTCCCTAAATAATAAAGTCCACAAGTATTTGTTGTAGCCAACTTTCACTTTCGGAAATGAGCAAGTTTCTGTCGATGTAGCTCGCTTAATCTCCCAAACGAACGATAAAACCGTTGTTTTGAAGAAAGAGTTGCCTTTTTTTCGTCGTTCACTTTGCCGTATTGGTTTCGGGAAACTGCTTTTGGTTTTGCAAAATTGGTTTTCTCTGTTTGAAACTGTGTGGTTTAAAATCGGAATAGTTTTGTGTATCTGTTTGACATATATTGAAAGTTGGCGATGTCATAGCTGTTAAAGATTTTGCTGTTTTGTGATATACGAGATATCACGCTGTGTTGTACTACAATATTGATCATAAAATGCTAATATCGTGATTAGTTTTTATAAACTTCCAAATGCTTTTTACACTGCATAATATAATAACACCTAACACAGTGTTATAATTGCAATTTATTTTTAATTTTCATTTTGGTTTAGTGCGAAGCGAAATATTTCAGAGCTCGTGGCTAATTAATAACAGCCGCTCAGCGCAATCTTTAGGCTTTCGTACTTGCCTAGGTTGGTTGAGCTAGGGATGTCCGATACGCAGGCACTCCATGTGAAATACTGGTATTCAGCTGCATCCGGCCAGAATGGAACCCTAACGACCCTAACGTAATTGGGAAAAGGTTATACAAATAGAGTTTTGAGTTTTGAAGAACAAAAAATGGCAAGGTCGAAAAATATAACGTTATCTAACTTAAATAAGACAAAAGAAAAAAGGTGACAATCTCATCAAAATCGAAAAGTTCGAAAAACAAAAGAAAAACGACCTAATCCAATTTTTCCTTCACTTGGGAATGGCCACAGGTCCAAACCAACATAAAGTTCCAACTAGAAAACTTAGTACTATTACATAGAAAATAACTTATATCAAACTAAAGGCCGACGCATAGTTGTAAGGTGTGTAGTACTCGCAACCAGTTGTAACGTTGTAGAAACTCAGGAAAGTTTCTACCGTTACTTTGTAAACATAACCTATTCAACACTTTAATTAAGTTAAATGTCATAACAAACGCCACAGAGTATACATACTTATTAGGCCGGTCAGTTACTAAACGACGAAAATTAGCTTCTTTACCAGTGTTGTGCGCGCGTTACGTGTATCCGATCGAGTGAGTGAAGACTTGTCTATGCGTAAACACGCCAATATAAATGTCACGGACTCGCGATGACGAATCCTTTTTGGAAATATTCTGCCCCCAAAGATTAGACGCGTTTTTTTCATGGGAAATTAAATCTCGAGAAAGTATTCGTGTTCTAGAATATTCGGGCTTGGAGCAGGCAGCTTTAATTTTTATTAGTAACCTAACTCTTTTCGTATTCTGTGTCGGCGTAACCCCATACTGGGTAAGTGTTGAACAGCAATTCACGTTTTCATATTTTGTGTATCGCTAGCTACGTGGTCTCAAGATGTGAGCCACTCTCTATCACCCTTTTTGCTATGCACATTAAAATGCTTAAATCTTGTAGCCTTCAGCCGAGTGTATTTGACATTGTTGCAATAACCTTCATGACACTCAAAATGTGCAAATCATGTCGTGCTTACCACCACCTTCATGTAAACTCCGTACTGACTACCACACATCACCTTCATTGGCGCACGGGCATTTCTCGCTTTGCTTATGCCTTGGTGTCACAATCAGCGGGGATGACTGCTAGCCATTCCGTGACACGCTGGACGTTATTTTCCAGGGTCCAAGTTACCGGCTGACGTCCAAGTTACCGGCTGTCATCCAAGATACCGGCTGCCATCAGAAGCATCGGCTGGCAACCATATTACCGGAATCCAGTTAACCGCGGGCTCCGCAGCGGGTACCTTTTTACCTGCGTGGCCGCAACGAGATTCTACGGGTCGGCGCGATCATCTGCCGTCCGTCTCCCTACCTGGCGTCTGCAGCGTGGCACACCGCTACGGTCATCGTCACGCCGGGCTGAGCCAGGAGAGTTCCGTGCAAACCCCCGGGCGGGCTTGGAGAAACTTGTGACCATAAACCTACCCGCACCGGTTAATTTATTAATATATTTTTTATGTTGACCCAGTTGTTGGGTCCGTGGTTTTTTTTATTTACCCCCACGGACACCCTTTCCGTCACACAGTGTGCATGTATGACTAGATGTGTGAACGAGGCAAAAGGTGTACGTATGGATCATAGCATGACCAGGGTTGCGGGACTGTTCGAAAGAGATACCGCGGCCCCGGAACCAGGCGCGGCCCGGAGAAGATGGATAGAAAAAAAAGGATCATAGCATCTGGCGTTCTTCCCACCACTATCATCTCCCTGCCCTTGTTCCATTCTACTTGTGGTCGGCGCAACACGTTGTCTTCTTCTACGTCACGGCATCATTTACTACTTTCTTTTTCATTTCATTCCTCACATGATCCATCCATCTTTTCTTCTGGCGTTCTGCCCACCACCGTGAAAAAAAGGTGTGAATTTATGTTGTTTAGAGCATTGAAGGTCAATCAACATCGCCTTAGCTCCCGTTCGGGATTTGGAATATGAAACTCCATAGTGCAACGCACACTTGTCTCTTCATTTTAAATTGTGTTGAACCAATACTTCGTGACTTCCAAGGCGTCGTCTTTGGTAGCGCTGACGTCACTCTGGTTGTATGTTTCGGATCATAGCATAGTATAAAAACAAAATTTATGTGACATGAAACCAATCCAATGCAGTGCTTCTAAAATAGCAATTTTAATTGCACAATGCGGACGCATCAATTATTATTTACATACCTAATGTTATTGAATTTTCCTATTACGAATGGCAGCCATGAAGTTTGGATTTATGCCTAGTTGATGCTAATTATACTCTCGCTTCCTATTACATGGTAGTTAAATATAACTGGCAAAATGTGAGTGCACTACTATAGGTACATCTCTGTCTCTCACACAGTTGCTACACGTGTTTCAGGCCTTAGTGTACCTACTATTAAGCTTTATAGGCATACTAAAATATCCAATAAGCCATCTAAATCCATCCAAAGAAGTAATATTACCGAAACGAGGCTTAAAGTATAAGCCCTAATAATGGAACTTCTCGAAATAGGTCCGCTGTCCTTGTGTTTATCCCGAACATATTTTTCTTTACTCTAATACTCGTAAACTAAACTTATGGGGTTCTTAAGCTGCCCAGTAAACAGATATCGGGAGGATAAGCTCGGCTTTAGCGGGTTTTAAAAGCGAGAGTCGGTAGGCAGAAGGTCAAGAGTAAATCATGTTTCAGGATCAATATTTTGTAAAAGCAGGGAGAAGTTGAAAAAGTAGATATTGTGATGAAACGGCAAAATTTGCAGAAAAATCTAGTATCTGCAAATTTTGCTGTTCCACTAAAAATAGGACAGTTTTCTGATATCGTACCCTGGTGCTCTGATACCTGCAGTCTTGCACGCTACAGGAATCGCCGAACTTGAAACTTTAGTTCTGGGCAGACCCATAAATTATAAATGTAGATCGCCATCGAAACGCTAAAAAAAAACTATTGAAAGAAAAACTTATCCAAAGAAACACTATCATCATTTTTCGGCCCTTATGCCCATTTGTTTGTCTTCTTCTTCCATACTTCTCTATTACTCGTCATCTCATTAGGCAGCTCCTTTCTTGTCATATCATCCTTCCAAAAAAACACTAAAAAACTCCGAAATAACTTTACCATCGGAAGATTTTATTTTTGTTAGCCTACTTCAGTGTACCACTGCTGGGCAAAGGCCTCCCTTTTCTCCTTCTAAACCTCTCAATCCTGTGCAGTTTATGGCCATGTTTACCCCGCAAACGGGATCAGATCGTCACACCACCTTCTCCACAGTCTACTTCGACGGCAATTTCCTCCCACAGGCGTCCAGTCATTTACAAGAATAAGATAAGAAGTTATTTTCTTCTTGAAACATAACACATTGTGATTCATCTAAAACAGAGTTTTATTGATTAAATACAGATAAGTTTTACAAAACAAATATCAACTAATGGAATAATTAGGTACTAACCTAAAACAGCAGCGGTGGCTCAGCGGTGGCGGCCCTGACTTACGAACAGTAAGTCGTGGGTTCGAACCCAGACAGGCGCATTACTTTGTGTAATTTATTTCATCACCACTGCTTTCAAAACGGTGAAGGAAAACATCGTGAGGAAACCGGCATGTCCTAGAACCAAAAATTCGAAGACATGTGACATCTACCAATCCGCACTGAGCCCGCGTGCTGGATTATAGCCCATTCCCCCTCATTGAAAGGAGGCCGTGTCCCAGCAGTGGGAACATTATAGGGTGATGATGATGATGTGAACCTAAAACAGAGAATCGACAATTAAATGTTCATACTATAATATTCTTATTATAAAAACTTGAATCGTCTTTTGCACTTTTAAATTAAAGCAAATTCACAGACATAACTGAGTTAGAGAGGAATTATTAAACAACATATTTTGTAATTTAACGCCATGTTACTTTTCGATTGGTAAAAAAAACAACACTTTTTTTTACATACTCAATTTTCAATGTCAGTGTCAACGTCAACACAAAGCTTACATAGATAATGTATTCTTGTAAAATGCCCTGTCCTGCTTACATTGTGTAGTATTTGTAGTATTGAGTGACGATCGTTGCCCATCTCTCTTTAATTAAATTAATTAACTATCAAGAACCGAATCAAACCAGACCTTCTGCCAACGCTCTGCCACACAGCTTAAGTGTAAACTCTAAGTAGGGATGCAAACAAGATAGCCCGGAAGTATGCAGCAAATTATGTCGAACTCTCAAGCTTGCTCCGCTCCGGGTACAAGCAGACAATAGGGTTGTTGGCGTGGCTTGCGGGTAAATATAAACTCGATTAGTTGGTCGGTGACTTATATTGTGTGTAGCTGTGGTAAGTCTGAGGATGGGTGCCCATTGTTCTAATCTCTTAGTTCAAACAGGCTGGTGTGAGAAAGAGACGGATAGGGTCTGCATTGCTCTACGCCGCGAAGCATCTCGAGGCGCAGCGCTGCATTGTGCAACGTATTCTGAATTTTCACAATGAAATGTGTATCCTTTCGTGTAGTAAAATTAAGTTATATTTTGAGTTGCTCTATTAAAATGTGCAGCGTCGCGTCTCGGTGTGAACTGAGCCTTAAATTTCCACGAACTATATTTGACCTTGATGTTGGCCAACAGAAAAACACGTCTAAGGAAACGCATACCTCCAAAATATGTACCAGCATTACAATAACACGACCCCAAGGAAAACGGTCCCAAAAAACCTGGAGATTCCTTTTTGCGACTGAAACAAAAGCAATATCAAACGTAACTCCATGATTTACGAAAGAAATCTTGAATATCAGAAACTAATATATCTTGGTTCGTTTGTTTGTGAGCACAAATATATGTAATTGGATAAGAAATGGTACTGGTGACATAAATAGTAATTCCTATGCTGATTCGGGTACAAACAAAAAAATGTTGGTTGATTTCTTGCATTTAAGTAAAGATACTCGAGATAATTCTATTCCTGCTGTGCTTGCAACCCTGGTAGGTTTTGTTTTTCGAGGACAAATGATGAGCCCACACATCTCGTTCATCTTATAGGAAGATTGAGGAGCCCAAGGCTAAATAATAACAGCCGCTCGGATCAATCTTCAGGTTAAGCCGCTAGATTAGTCTGTGGATGGGTGACCACCCATTGCATACCGAGTTTTCTCCGCACTTCGGTAAGCACGTTAAGCCATTGGTCCCGGTTATCATTGCTTGCTAGATGTTTGACAGTCGTTACAGGTAGTCAGTGGCCCGAAATTCAGACAACCAGTCTTACAAAGGGGAATCGTAATAACCAGTACTAACTGAGTTGAGGAAGTCAGATTGGCAGTCGCCCCATGTAAAATACTGGTATTCAGGTGCATCCAATTACGACCCCAACATAGTTGAAAAAAGGCTAGATATTATGACGTTTATAAAAACAAACACACAAACTTTTTGATTGGATTGTATTGGTAGGTTCTAAAATAGCCCAAACATTATAGTTTATACATTGTTTTGAAACCCTGTTAATATTATAACGCTGTAATCTACATATAAATGAATTTTAAGCGCCCAAGTTAATTAGCTAGTATAATTCGATAGCATTAGTGTAACTACCTGTTAATTAGTACATACTAATTAACACAGATAATAATAATACTTCGTGTATATATATGATTAATTTTATATATTTGCTAAAGCCTGTTAAATACTTTGAATGAGTCAGATACAGTTTTAGGCCACACTGAAGGCACGGTTGGCGCAGTGGCTGAGTGATTGGCTGCTGAGCCGCGCGTTGCGGGTTTCGATCCCGGCATGTAACAAAAATATTTGTATTCCCACAGGTTTGTAAGCGCACCCACGATACAGGAGAAATAACAAGTGAGGGGCAAAGTTGGAATGGGAAGTTATTTTTTTACCTCCGGAATAATCCACACGGCTTGTAAAGTTTTTAATTTTCAATTAACAATGATTCATTAGCACAATTAGGAATTCCTTTTCATTACTTTCTTCTCGCAAAAAATAAACACTCCTCAAGATTATTCCCAGTACAAAGCAAATACCACTTTAACAAATTAAATGATAATTCAACAAAATGGAAGGTCATAGTCATAATGTTACAATAAAAACTGCCTCTTTGGTCGAGTGGCCACAAGCGTGATTCTGAGCACGAGGTCCTGGGTTCGATTCCCGGGTCGAGCAAAGTGTTATTGGGTTTTGCCATAAAGAATTACTGAGTCAGGATTTGTGCCCGACTGATGGCAATAGTTCGCTCTTTATTATAAAGGAGTTGAACATAACTTCTAAAATGCTGGTGTACTTTTAGGTATACGCCTCTATCTAACCTTTCGGGAATACAGGCGTGACGTTATGTAATGTTCTGGACACAAATCCTGACTAAGATCTGCAGCTAAGAATTTTATAATAGCAAAACTCCAAAAACAATGACCTTTTTCATTGTAATAATAAATTGTTGAGGGTACAATTGTTCAAAGTCTTGCTCTACCTCTGCGTAACAAAATACGTTTGACGGCTGGCGTACTACTAGTGGTTCGAAACTCACTTTCATCATTTTTGTTTCAGGTTGGCTGTGCAGGTTGGCTGCAGCAAGGAAAACCCAGTTGTAAATACATACACATACAATGGAAGGTGAATGCGTGTGCGTTTATGCTCTAGCGTTCAAAAGGTTAATGACTCTGCCCTGGAGTGTAAATGTGGTGCTGTTCCACAAATGATGGGGCACTTTGTTTGTTAATTACAGGAACTGATAGACTCTACTGAAGGCGCCCAACTAGTGGCTCAGTTCTGGACCGACACAATTTAGATTGCCATTGACACGCTAAGAAGATGATGACTTTTATTGCTGTTTGCTGTTAAGTTACCCGTATTTGTTGGCAGAATCTTAGACTTCTTCAGAAGATGTAGACCGTCACCCAATTTCTCACAACTCTCATCATCATTTGTTGGGGTCGGCTTCCAGTCTAACCGGATGCAGCTGAATACCCAATTAGAACTGAATAATACGATACCCCTTCGCAAGACCGATTGTCAGACTTTCGGGCCACTGACTACTCGTAACAATAGTTAAAGATTCACAAATTATGACAGACTAACGGCTTGACATGCTTTCCGCAAACCAAGTAACAGTGACAACCAATAGTAAACCCTCAGTTTTGAAGAGACGCCTGACAATCGCGCGGCTAACGATCACTTGGCTTTGTGCGGACTACAGGTAACACTCGCACTGTGTTTGATTTCAACAACAACAGCTGGAAATAAAATAATAATGCTGGTTAGTTTTACAAAGGTGGTAGTGTTTTGTTTATTTTTGAGTGACCAAGAAAAAGAAAGGCTGGGGCCGAGAAAATAGAGAAGAGTGAACGAGATGACAAAAATAGAATTGCCTCAGGTAACTCTGGGCAGTTATGAAGGCTACCCGCTTGTTGACTAGTAATTTAATTTTAATTGAATTTTTTTGCTTTCAGCTTGATGACTAGTTTTTTTTTTTTTTTTTTTTTTAATTATTGTAATTTTAGTAATTACTTCGAACATAAATGCGACAGTTTGTAAGGATGGACGGATGTTTGTTACGCTTACACGCAAAAACTACTGAACGGATTTGGGTGAAATTTAGCATACAGATAGTTCATAACCTTTTTTTTTTTTTTTTTCTGATGGGAAATCATCAAATGACTTCTCCCGCTCTGGGCGGAGCAGGAGGGAGTGTCAGACTTTTACTGACTAAAACCCATCCATGTTCCTTCATCGCCCTTTGTGTTCCGGGGCCACGGTATCTCTTTCGAACAGTCCCGCAACCCCGGCAGGCATCGGTCCTTGCAAGGGGTCTCCTTCCTTTTTGCTGACTCTCTTTGAGGCGCGCGTGGAACACGAACGCGCCGTCGACACGGCCTGTCGTCATGAGACGGACGGACGGCGAGCTAGCCCATAGCCCACCGTCCACAGGCCCGTGCCTACAGTGGCCGGGGGCCACGTGGTGGCCCCCGACGCCCGAGGCGTCTCCCGCGGCGGCCGGGACGCTGTGAGGTTCTCTCCCTCTCACGTTCCGCCACCTCCTTCTCTAGCATTACTGCTTCGCAGAAGGAGGTGAGGATAATTATCAAACTTCACGCGGGCGAAGCCGCTGGCAAAAGCTAGTCTATTATAAATGCGAAAGTTTGTAGGGATGGACGGGTGTTTGTTACTCTTTCACGCAAAAACTACTTAACGGATTTGGGGTACGATCTCGAGGGGTAATTACCGAACTCCACGCCGGCGAAGCCGCGGGTATTAGTTAGTAATTTAATAAGAGAAGAATAAAAAGCCAAATATTAAAGATAACAAAACACAGGTTACTCACGGGTTATGTGTAACTAACCGATAGAAGCCTGAAAGTCGGATGATTTGTTTCCAATGTGGAGGTCAGATAGATGATAACACCATGCAGGTGCATTCGGTTAGATTGACAGCTGACAAAACTAACAAAACAACTTGACGTTCTGGCCACATGGAATAAAAACTGCATTCTTTTTTCAACTTGTGAAACCTACAGCTTGGTTTTATCGTTCAAAAACAATAGTGTGGCGTACAATAAAATCAGTACAGCGGATAAAATCCGAGCATAAAAGCTTGCATGTGTTTACGTCAAAGGCACTCAACCGAGACTTATTTTTACGTAAAACAGGACGCCATCCAGTGGCGAAAACTGACAGTTTTAATTTTGCTTTTATGATAATAGTGGTTGTGTTCAGCTCTGCTCGTATGGGCTAACATGGTACCTTGACGATTGAACTCTGCTTGGGTGAATATAGAGAAAACGATTTTTCCCAAATATGAAACCTAGTTAAATCGATTTTTCGTCCCCGTAAACGTCTATATTGCAACTTTCATCGAAATCCTTAGAGCCGTTTTGGAGAACGTGATTACAAAATATATGAACAAACAAATATTGCTCATTTAGGGCCATTTTCAATAACTTACTAACAGGTAACGAAAGATTGGTATCTGTCTGTTTGACATTTAGCTTACGGACGGTTATAAACAAAACGTCACAGAAAATCTATGTTCGATTTTTCTATGAATCAAGTGACAGGTAGGTGACGCGGATAGGATATTTCAAGCTAAGTTTGTTTATAGAATAGCTACGGTCGTAGGCATAATAACCAACGTTACCTGTTTTAAGAAAAATGCAAGTTCCTTTTACCGTTTCGGGCTTAAATTGCTCTCCGAGGCACGGAGGAAACTCAGTAATATTTAACTTGTTAATATAACGTACATAATTCTTTAGATTAGAACCGACTTAACTACGCATTTCTATGGAATTTAAAATTTTCTGAAAATAAAATTTTACTTTAACTGAAAATGTTTATAAATATTTTTTTATGAACATTTTATTAACGTTATCAAGCAGTAAATTCCAAGAAAATGTCTTTAAAGTCCTGGAACGATTTGCGAGTTTTTATAAAATAAAAAACGTTGGTTGGTTTTGTGTTGCAAGTGCAATTATATTTTTTATTGCATTTTCATTGCAAATCATAGTCGTATTTATTTAAGAACAACTTTTGCTGAACAACAGAACAACTTTTGCAGAACAACAGAACAACTTTTGCAGAACAGCTTTTAAGAACAACCTTCTAACTATATTTGAGTGAGAACTACATTTAGATTGTAAAAAAAAATAAGGATTTTTGTTTTCGTAAAAGTATGTTTCTTCCTTTATTTATTTCTCTAAATTTTTTGGCTCATTTTTCACTCCACTCGTTTAGAAAAATACTTAAGTTTGTATTTAAAATAGCTACCTTTAAAAAAAACTAAATTATTTAATTAAAAATTCTCTTTAATTAAAGCTAGAGTATTTAAAGAACTTTTCATTCAACAAAAAGAGACTGAGCTTTTAAAAAGTAACTCAAAAAGCCACAAAAACTAACATTTTATTTTATGCGGAACTAAATAAAACTATTCGAATGGTACTCCCCATTTCAAAGTGCACAAAGTACAGTAAACCACACAAGTTTATGACCAGCTAACGCAGCTCTGAACCAATATTTCTGCAAAACTTTAACGGTAATGTGTACGCTGGAGCAAGTTTTCTAGGAAAAATTGTTGTATTGTCAATGTGAGGTTTTTCTTTAGAAAAAGATACGAAAAGTTCTTTTTAAGTAATGTTTTGAGACTATTTTTCTTTTGTGTGTGCCTTTTTTTAAGTTTGAGTTACTCGGTTTGCCAAATTTTTTTTGAAACCCGGTTAAGAACAGTACAGAGTTATGTGTATTTTTTTTGGTTTCTTTGTCACGCAATGCTTACCGCAGTTGTGCATACGTAAGTGTTGTGGACCGACCAACCGTATTGTATTTTAAATAGAACTATTTAAAAAAAACTAAGTTAGATATTATCTGTTTTACTGAACATTGGATGAAAGATTATGAAGTAATGCAAATAAATTATAAGAATTACAATGCGAGCAGTTGCTTTAACCGAAAATCTAAGATGCGTGGGGGTTCATTAATCTTAGTCAAAAGTTGTATTAAATCTAGTCTCGTAATGATATAGTCGATCTATCGGTTGAACATAGCATTGAATTGTCTTGTGTTGAGCTGGATAAGCATGTAACTACTCCATCTTTGAGTCAGTAATGGAAGATGCTTTGGCAAAACTTGTAACAGGTAATAAACCAATAATTATCTGTGGTGACTTTAATGTTAATATCTGAGAGAATAATCTAAATAGCAGTAGATTCTTAAGTCTGTTTAAATCATTTTTGTCAAATGTGTTTTCAGAACCAACCCGAATTACTACAAATACTGCTACATGTATTGATAATGTTTTTTGTTGCTGCGACTACTTAGATAAATGCATCGTGAATTACCTGCCTTCAGATCAGTTTAAGAAAAGTTTATTTTCAGTGACTGTTTTAGCTGTTTTAGATTGTTTGAGCTGTACGGCCTTAAGCCTTACATCAACACAGAATCTTTTAATAAATATGTTGCTACTTACTCGAAAGTTTTTAAAAACACTTGCAAGGTAGCCAAATCCTTATTCATTAGCAACGAGATTAAATCAGCCGATAACAAATTAAAGACGGTTTGGAAAATTATCAACAGTGAAACAAATAAAAATAAAAAACAAAGTAATGACTTCACACTAGAGACATCACGTGGCCTTGTGAGCTCCAACAATGAAGTTGCTCAAGAATTTGTAAATTTATTTACCAGTTTCCCACTTAAAACTACAGAAGCCTTAAATTCCTCTCCCTTGCTCTCTATTGATTTATTGAAAGCGAACATTTCAATTTTTTTTCAATTTTCATTTTCGTGGGGATAAAAATGAACATGGACAAAACCAAGGTCATGTTGAATGCCCATGCAACACCCACTCCTATTAAAATCGGAGACACTACACTCGAAGCTGTGGACGATTATGTGTACCTGGGACAAACGGTCCAGTTAGGTAGGTTCAGGTCAATCGTCGAATCCGACTCGGTTGGGCAGCGTTCGCGAAGCTGTATCTTCTCGTCCAACTTACCGCAGTGTCTCAAGACAAAAGTCTATGACCAGTGTGTGTTGCCAGTGATTACATACGGGACCGAAACGTGGTCGCTCACAATGGGCCTTATCAGAAGGCTTAAAGTCACCCAAAGGGCAATGGAGAGGGCTATGCTCGGAGTTTCTTGGCGTGATCGAATCAGAAATGAAGACATCTGCAAGAGAACCAGGGTCACCGACGTAGCCCGAAGAATTGCCAAACTTAAGTGGCAGTGGGCAGGGTACATTGCTCGCAGATCGGATGGCCGATGGGGCCGAAAAGTTCTGGAGTGGCGACCGTGAACCGGAAGACGTTGCGTTGGAAGACCTTCCACTAGGTGGGCCGATGACCTGGTGAAGGTTGCGGGAATCCTTTGGATGCGAGTCGCACGGGACCGGTCAATGTGGCGACACTTGGGGGAGGCCTATGTCTAGCAGTGGACGTCTTTCGGCTGAAATGATGAACATTTCAGCATGTCCAAATGAATTTAAATTTCAGCACATAAACCCCATAACAGTCATAAAAGGTTTTAAGCAAATCAAGATCAAATTAACGGAAGATCTATGGGGTATGTCTATCAAAGCTTGTACCTCAATTATTGAGACTGTAGCACCGTATTTAGCCTCTATATTTAATTCGTACGTGGATCAAGAGGTCTTCCCGGATCTAATGAAATTCAGTAAGCTAATACCACTTTTTAAATCCGGTGACAGTAAAGACACCAATAACTATAAGCCCGTATCCGTGTTGCGGGTTTTCAGCAAGGTGTTTAAAAAGATAATGCTCAAACAAATGCTTAACTATTTTAAACACCAATAAAATATTACACAAGCAACAGTATGGTTTCATCATAGCATAGGAAGTTGTAGAACTGACGCTGGTGTCATTTTATTAAAACACATATTTACTGCGTGGGAAGAGGCACAAGATGCCATAGGAGTCTTCTATGACCTTTCGAAGGCATTTGATTGCGTAAATCACGAAACCGATCTTGAAACTTGAGCATTATGGTTACGATAAACTTGCGCTCAGTTTAGTAAAATCGTATTAGAATGATAGACAGCAGCAGGTACAAATAAATGGTGTCAACTCAATGGGTTTAAAGGTAAAAAAGGGTGTACCACAAGGTTGGATATTGGGTCCCTTCCCCTTTTTAGTGTATATTAATGACCTACCCCATTTATTTAACAACCATCCGCATATGGTGTTGTTTGCTGACGATACTTCTTTAATATTTTGGATAAAAAGACGTGCCACTAATCTTGAAGACTTTTCAGACTTTTTGGGCTACTGACTACCTGTAACGACCGTCAAAGATCTACAAATGACAGCCGGGACCAACTGCTTAACGTGCTTTCCCAGGCATGGAGGAAACTTGGGATGTAATGGGTGGTCACCCATGCACAGACCAACCTAGGCAAGCACGGCTTAACCTAAAGATCGACCCGAGTGGCTGTTATTATTTAGCCACGAGCTCCTCCACAAAAGACATAAATAATCAACTTAAATTACGATACCCGGTCTTATATTAATAAAGCTGCTATTTTAATTTATTTTAAATATTTGACAGTATTTCAGAATAACACCAAAGTAATAGAAGGATCACCCATCGCGTGACATGTCTCTGTGTGCGTTTATTTGTGTGTGAAGGCGCGGTTATAGGGCCAGTTTCACACATACCGACTTCCTTAAATAAGAAAAAAAAACCTACCTATTTTATTATCGATTCGGGTCGAGAATCATTATTATTTTTTCCTTTAATTTGACCAGGATGCAAAGCGACACTTTGTATAGGCAATGAGAGATTTATAGTGTTAGAGTTTTGTAGACATGTGATTAACACTGTTTCATTTTCTACATCACCGTTTTCGGATATAGATTGACTTCGTCTAGACGTTGCACAGGCAATAGCAATCAGCAAAAATAGCCAGTTTGACATTGAAAAATATTATGGTAGGTATCGACAGTAAACGCGAACAGTTTTTCAGAATGTCAAAATCAAAATTAAACGTTTTTTTTCCCTCAAAACATAAGTAATTTATTCTAACAAAATTGATATTGTCCGTTTGCTGAAATCAATACACAACTACACGACAAAGTCCCTCAAAACGTCCTTTACTACCTCAATATATGAACCAACAAGTAGAAAACCTTTACAATAATATTTATATACAAATATGAAATGAAACTATCATCAACAACCAACACGAACAAAACCAGTAATATCCGACGAACCCAAATGAAACTCATTGGTTGTCCTCAAACTGTCGTCAAAACTTCAGGACTCCGGGACTCCGGAACTCGCAAACTAAACGCCTAAACATCCCGGGGTAGCGCAACACTACACTGTTATAGTAAATGCTGGGTAACCAGTGTTGATAGACATTTATATGCGACGATGGAATAGAGATATATGAGGTTTTCTACTTTTAGTGAGTGCTACTTTTATAGATTATTAAACTATGTAGTTACAAATATGACACAGAAGGAAAATCTCGAAGTAGACCCGCCCTCATTAAATTATTATTTTTATAATATGTTTTCAACGCGAGGGTTAATAATAATAATTAGCAGCTGGATCAAGGTCTAGATTCAGTGCGCAGTATTTCTGGACACGGCACGTATTGTTAGGAGGTTCCTCTCTTAAGAGCCCTGACCACCGGCAGCTCGGACCCTGTTCCCTGCGCCGGTGGGCTACTATTTTTATATATTTAAATGTTTTTTTATTAGAATATTTAAACATGTAACGATATGTTGTTATATGTATGAATAAACGAATAATAATAAAATTAACATTATTATACTATGTTGATTCTGAAAAAGCGGCCAACAACTACTGGGTAATACGATACGATACCCATCAGTAAGACTAGTTGTCAGACTTGCGGGCCACAGACTACCTGTAACGACTGTCAAAGATATACAACTTACCAATTACCCGGGACCAACGGCTTAACGTGCTTTCTGAGAAACAGGACAGGAGAGACTCGGTATGTTATGAGTGGTCACCCATCCACGGACCAACCTGGGCAAGCGCTGCTTTTCCTGAAGATCGACCCCGAGTGGCTGTTATTATTTAGCCACGAGCTACTCTCTCCTTAGCAAATTATACTCAGATTATAATTTAACATTCACTTGCACTTGACTTTGTACTGCAAAAGTAACGCAAACAAAATAAACAATCATGATACTTGCCTCCTCTAATCTCCTACCAAGGACCAAGACACACCGGTCACCGTACACAGTTCTTGCTCCCATCAAGTTTCATTAAGCCAGTAAGGGTATCAGATTTTGGGCCCATTTAGCCCTTTTTGTGACGACACCACTTTAAGAGTGTGTCCCGTGTTATGTTACTATGGGCCGTTTTTAGTTGAATTATGGTGTATTGTGGTGTGGCTGATTAGGTTATAATGTAAGTTGGTTTAGGGAAAATGGAAGTAGGGTACGTTGGTATTGTTTTGTATAAATGTTTGTGGTTTTTCGTTGCTGAATTTTGACGACAGATAATTATGACTGATTGAGATACATACGGAAGTAGATTACATACGGGACCGAAACGTGGTCGCTCACAATGGGCCTCATCAGAAGGCTTAAAGTCACCCAAAGGGCAATGGAGAGGGCTATATAAAAAAAAAAAAATATATAAAATCATTTATTTCAGGTCCGAGACCCATATTAAACAAAAATACAAACACATATAATTAAAATTGCAGAATTACATTAAGAAATAAATGTCAAAATAAATTATCAAATACAAAATTTGGAATTACAAGAAATTTAAATGTCAAAATTAATTATCAAAATAATACAATACGTGGAATTAAAAGAAATATGTCAAAACAATCGTATATAATTATATGTAAACATTAGGTCTAAGCAACATGCCGGTTACAGCAGTGCCTCATATAAGGACAATCAAGTCTCCCCGCAATCACCGCCAGGACAGTGTTGGAGCTGGCTCGCACCCTGCGCACCAAGGACGCGCACCGCTTGCGCATGGTGGCGTGAAAACAGTCGGTGCGCGCTTCCGCAAACATGCCCGAGGCACTGCAGAAACGAGGCAGCCCCAACACTGCCCTGAACGCGTTGTTATACTGGACGCGGTGGACTGGACGGTGTTGTAGCTAGCTTGTGTGTAGCGAGACAGACTGCACGTGTATGCTCGGAGTTTCCTTGCGCGATCGAATCAGAAATGAAGACATCCGCAAGAGCACCAAGGTTACCGACGTAGCCCGAAGAATTGCCAAACTTAAGTGGCAGTGGCACATTGCTCGCAGAACGGATGGCCGATGGGGCCGAAAGTTCTGGAGTGGCGACCGCGAACCCGAAGACGTTGCGTTGGAAAGCCTCCCACTAGGTGGACCGATGACCTGGTGAAGGTTGCGGGAATCCGCTGGATGGATCCGCGAGTCGCATGGGACCGGTCAATGTAGCGACACTTAGGGGAGCAGCTTGGGGGGCTTGTCCAGCAGTGGACGTCTTTCTGCTGAAATGATGATGATGAATGATGACTGCCTCGTTTGTCTGGTGTGGTAGACGAAACCGCTACTATTGAGCAATCTCAAAGCATTTATTTCAATTAAACCATTACGGGCACACTTTTGAATGTCAAAAAAACAAAGAAAGCCAAGCTACAGTCCCAGTCACAAGGCATAATAACTTGTGAAAGTACTGTAGTTTCCCATTCCAAAGCGTAGAAAGCATGTGATGTGAGCATGTGATATTGGCTTTGATCCCTAGCTGCGCCAAGTAGGTTTTTCTAAAAATGGTTACTCTCACAGTTAGCCCGTAGCTAGGACTTGTGCTTCGTTAATTGCAAAAGGCTCGCCCTCCTCACGAACTGAAGGAATTTCTCGTTCTGTAGGTAAATCTTAACTCTCGGAAATTATGCTAGTCCGTGATATCGAGTATGTGATTCTTGATAAACACGGATATAGTTTGTCTACGCCAACCGAGTCCATGTCCCCCTATTAAATGAAACCTAATTAGTGAAATGCGTTATAATGTAAACCAAATAGATTGGCCGACCGTACATTGAACGTTATACCTTTACCTTGGGAATTTTAACTCTAACATGGTGAGATCAATCTCAGTCTTACCGGACAACTTTACCTAACCTTTGATTATATTATATTACTGTTTTTTCTTAAATAGTTATTTTTCTCGTTCATCGTGCATTTATAAAGGGTGTAAAACAAGCCAACAAGTTAAGCCGAAAGACACTTGTTCTCCTCGTCATTCAAAGTTCAAACTTTTTGAAAAGTTTTTTTTTAAATACTAGTTTTTAATGTAAGATTTTTACTTTAAATACCTCCACGACCCCCGTACTATTTAATCCATCTATCAGCACAATGTTTTGAGTGCGTTAGTTCTATCACAAAACATGATTTTTCACCCCAAAAAAAAAAGTCGTTTCCCAGCAATAATTTTTGCGTAAAGTTACTTAGTTTGATGTACAGAATGCTTGGTTGACGGCTTCGTGATGAGGTCTTTTACACCCTGTATTAGGTACCATACAAGTAAGCAATAGTAATAAAAACCAAAGGGTTTGTAACAAAACTCTACACGAGAAAAAAAACGAACACATTCAAATTCCGAACATAGAACTATCCGATCAAAGGATTCTACCAGTAACGATCAAAGTACCTACAGTCACGCACTACATACTACGTGGTTACTCATTTGAAACCGCACAAAATACAGAGAGCTTTCCTTCAATCCCTTGTTTGAAAACCACTCAATAATACACAAATGGAGTGTTCACGTTAGAAACACCTCTAAAAGAAAGAATCGCCTAATATTGCTAGACTGAGTAGATAAACTAAAATGGTGATTTAGAAGTATTGAGAACGCCCTGTGCTGAGCCCGCGTGATGGATAACGTCTCAGACCGTCCTATTGAAATGAGGCCTGTGACGCAAAATCGGAACCGTTGCAGGTCGATTATGGTGATGCAATGTTAAAGAAGTAGATTGACTGAAAATAATGAGCTCAATAAGCAAAAAAAAACTGAAAAAATCTAATTAATCCGTCAGTTAGATTATTAAAAAATATTTTTTCTTATGTTACGTAAACCAAAATTTACGCTTTTAAAATTCTAAATACGTCACGCCGTGGTATAAATTTTGTGCGTTCTCACGTCACGAGCCCCCACTCCCTAGTTTTGATTCGTTTTATCTTTGTCAATATTCATTGATTAACAAAAACAAAAAAACGTGTCCATTATTTTGCAATAGTCTAACTGACGGACTAAATAGATTTGCAATTTATTGATGGCGGAAACTAGCCTATTGCAGCATTACTATGGCTGCTTTCTCAACTCAGTTGTTTTGGCACTGATACACATAGGCAGTCCTGTTCTCCGCCATCCGCATCGCGTCGCATTCTACGTTCTAAGAACTGCACCATTAGAAATCAGGGTCCTTCAACAGAAGATCGACTTTCAATGATCCTGACCTATAAATCAACACTTCATTCACTCTCTCCTCTATGTCCCAACCCTACCCTTTAATTTCACAAGCCCATCAATTTCGGTAACCGGTTGACAGAACCGTCAGCCATCTTGAAGAGGTAACGGATATTAATTGGAGGCAAAACACGTTACTTTGTGTTGTTGACAGGTAATTACTGGCATGTTGTAAGTAGGCACGTAGCAAAATTGAATTAAATTTTGTTTGTGCGCTGGTGGAATTTTCTGATATTTTATGAGCTTTTCTGACTTCCTTGTTTGTGAGAAAAGACAATCAGGAAGACTGGGACCACCAATCAAAACTAGTTAATAGTTGATGATTTCAGTGTTGATTGGGAACAAAGCACATAGGTACTGAATAGTTTATTGCCTGCCTGCGTCCAGCGGCGTGCAGTCGTCTACCAGGCTGGGTAGGCCACGAAATAATGATAGCAAAAAAAAAACGCGCAACTCCACAACGTCCGTCGCTCTACATAATTATGATGGCCCTCAAAGTAGTCACATTTATTGATTTATAATATTTGAAAATAAGCCTGTAAAAACAAAAGTTATAAATGCAAGAATTCAAGAACTCACCTCATTATTCAAGGTTCAACTCACGATTTTCTAACGATGCAAACAGAAGAAAGATTCTGCCACCTCAAATATCTTAACCAAGTGAGTGGGTGATAGTTACAGAACACGTCACTTGCAAGATATCCGAAGCGGCCTTTGAAGGCCCTATTTCATTGTGATTCGCATGTATAAATATATTTAATAAGTTAACTATGGATTTGAAATCTGTAAAAAAATCAACTCATTTATAAATTAAATCTACTCGCCTATCCTTTTTCAAATATGATTTTAAGACCTCGTCATAAAAAGTAGGCTTGCGTCGTAGTTCGACCATTAATTCTTTTTCTATAGAAATTAAAGATAGATTTGTGAGTCGTTGCTGACTTTGTGTGTTTCGTAAATAGGTGTAGATACGTTTTAAGGACGAAAATGAACGTTCTGCCGATGCGCTGCTTGGTGGGATAGTAACAATAAACTTCGCCAAACGCAAAACTTCTGAAAAAACTTTATCTAAGTTACTTTTATACAAATTTTGAATGATATCATATATGCTACAATTGACGAGACGAGGTGCCAATAAATGAGGATGATTTTATTAAGTCTACTAAAATTATTCGTAGGCGTTCCTTAGATAATGGTCGCAAGTGGATAGGCATTGAAATCGAGTCCACAGTTCGTAAACATTTAGTGTCCACCAAAGATAAATTATTTATTGATTGGGCGACTTGCCGTTTCATCGATGATGTCGAAGTAGTTCGTTGTTTACATTGCCAACAGTTTGGTCACGTTAAGAAACACTGCGTTAATAAATCACCTACCTGTGCCAACTGCTCCGAAGCACATGAAACAAATAACTGCCCGCACAAGGATAATTTAAATTTTATACCGACTTGCGTGGCGTGTAAACGTTTTAAAAAACCGTTTGACCATCGTTGCGGGTCTCCCGAGTGTACCACGTACAAACTTAAGCTCGAACAGTTAATCCTCAACACCAACTACTAAAATAATGGATAGTTTAACTATAGGACAAATAAATCTCCACAACGATAGGGTGGCGACCTCTGAATTAGACAAATTAATTATCGATTATAACTTAGACATAGTACTTGTTCAAGAACAATACCAGAACGCTCGCTTACGTCACAAAGTAGTTCAGCTGGACAGCAAAGCACGAGCCGGAATTTACGTGGCGCGTTCTTCTAACTTTACAGTAACGTCTTTGCGTAACCTCATGACGCCCCACTGTGCCGTTGCGGAAGTCTCATCAGCTTCTTTTAAAGTTTACGTTGTGAGCTGTTACTTTCAATACTCAGACCCTGTTGCTCCTCATATACATAACCTCCGTCATGTCTTACAGTCACTCGCGGGCTGTAAAGTTATCGTTGGCGCTGATGTTAACGCGTCATCGTCTCTGTGGTATGGCAAGGTTAGGTCTACGGATTTCGACCGACGTTGTGCTGTTGAAGATTTTATAGCTGAAATGAACTTATCAATTCATAATACCCCAGATGCACCACCTACTTTTTGCAGCCCAATGGGCGAATCTTGTATTGACGTCACACTTTCTAGTGCAGACGTACGCTTGGATAGGTGGCGTGTCCTACCAGATGCGTCTTGTAGTGATCATCGCCTGATCGTGTACGAATTTGTTCCGGTGTCTTCTCAAGGTCCATCTCATATCACTGGTAATTTTAGATATAAAAGTAAAGGCGCGAATTGGGAATTCTTTAGCTCGCTTTTTGCGTGTCACGCCAAAGACTTCACTCGTGATGGGCTGTCAGCTGAAGAAAGTGCTGAAATTATGTCAGACACCTTCACTTACTGTGCTGACATCGCCATTGGTCGCGCATCTATGACCAACATCCATAGATGTGATTGGTGGTGTGACTACTTAATTGAACAACGTAAAAGCTATCGCCGAGCTCGTAGGCATTTAAACAAGCTTAAAAAACAAAAGGTCACCGGAGACCCACTCAACTTTGCTTTAAATGCGTTTAGAGTTGCCAAGTCCCGCTACAGAGCATCGGTGGAAAAATCCAAGGGTAAATTACTGCGAAAAATAGTAGAAAAATTAGATAAAGAAGGTCCGTGGTCTCCTTTGTATCACGAATTCAAAGCTAATCGATCAGTCGACCTGGCGTTTGTCCAGAACATTAAAGTCAATAATAAACACACCACCGGTATTGAGGAAACAACCGAAGTTCTATTAAATAGTCTGATTCCTGATGATTCGCCGGTAAATGACAATGACTACCATCAACAGATCAGAGCGTGGGCTGCTGTGCCACCTGAATCACCAGCGTCAGACCTTCCATCCATTGACGAATTCATTAATGTTGTCAGGAAACTGCCTCTTAACAAATCATCAGGTGAAGATAAAATATCTAATCGGATGATAATAGAAGCGTGTAAAACAGCGGGCGACGCCATTCTATCTGTTTTCAACCGATGTATTGCGGACGGCGTTTTCCCTCGCGTATGGCGACGTGGCTTTATACGAATAATTCCAAAAAGTGGTGATAAGCCACCGGACGACCCTAAGTCGTACAGGCCCATAACCCTACTGCCATCTTTAGGAAAACTCCTGGAGCGCCTTATCGTTCCACGTTTGCTGCCAGACGGGCCAAAGTTTCATAACAACCAATTCGGTTTCACCGTGGGAAAATCTACCGTAGACGCGGCACTTTCTGTTAGAAAAATTGTTAATAACTCGGAACACAAGTACGTGGTTGGAATCTTTTTAGATATTTCCGGGGCCTTTGATAACGCATGGTGGCCGATGCTACTACTTAAACTGAAGAATCGTGGCTGCTATAAAAACATATATAATCTTGTTTATTCTTACTTTTTAAATGGTTCCGCGAAACTCAAACTCGGTCATTATTCTATGTCAAAGTCCCTTACCATGGGATGTCCTCAGGGGTCGGTAATCGCTCCGTATGTATGGAATTTAGGTTTTGATGATTTTCTCGCGATTCCCCTTCCTCCCGGCTGTTCATTAACCGGTTACGCGGACGACGGCCTGCTGCTCATTCAGTCGAGTACTCGGGCTGGTCTAGAGAATTTAGCTGATACTTGCCTACGATTAATATCTCAGTGGGGCGATCGAAACCGTCTGACCTTTGCACCGCAAAAAACTTATCAACTAATTTTAAAAGGTAATCTTAAATCGTGGCCTAGTATTAAATTTAATAACGTTCCCGTGAAAAGAAAGCAATCCGTGTGCTACCTTGGTTTGGTCTTAGAGAGAAATTTTTCATTCATAGATCATATAAAAACTGTCGGTGAAAAAGCTAAAAAGAACTTTTATGCCTTAACAAGAATATCAAAATCTACGTGGGGTCTGTCATTTATAACTTTAAAGACCATTTATGGGGCTACTTACTTGGGGTGTATGTGCTACGGGGCACCTGTCTGGGCCGATAGGGCCACCATAGGAGCGGCACGACGTAAATTGCTTCAAAGCCAGCGTTTGGCTTTGATATTCTTATGCAAAGCGTATAGGACGGTTAGTACTGAAGCCTTACCGGTACTTGCAGGTGTACTTCCAGTTGATCTTGAAGTGCAGCGACGGGCTGCAATGTACTATAACGCACGTGAGACCGCGGACGCAGACTTTTTAACCCTACGTGACCGTGTTAAGATTGCTAGATTATTTAAACCACAGACCGACGTCTGGGAGGAACTTTTGTCTGAATGGCAAGGTAGGTGGGATAATTCCATCAAGGGCCGACACCTCCACCAGTTCTTTCCATCCGTTCGTGAGCGGCTGGCCAGGACATGGTTGGATGTTGATCACTGTGTTGCCCAATTTCTCACCGGTCATGGTAACTTTAAGAGTAAATTATTTTCCTTCAAGCTTGTTGACTCGCCTTTTTGTCAATGTTCCACATCTGACTGCGAATATGAACAATCAGCACATCACATTTTATGGGAGTGCAGTCTTTGGCAGAATGAACGCAACATTATGTTGGATAGTGTACAGGTTACATCCGGAGTTATTTACTATACAGACCTTGTGGAAACTAGAACAAATTTCCGTGCGTTCAAGCGTTTTTGCCATACCTATTATTGGAATCAAATATAACAGCTCACAACTTAGGACCCATTAATGTTAATATTTATCCGTGGTGCTAGGCAACTGGGCCTATCCCAGTTGTAAACGTCCCTTTGTGCCTATTGGCCTTGTTTCGTTCTGTCTCCTGCTGAAATGGAGGGAAGTGGAAATTACGGTTTTTTCCTACTCCTCCACTATACTTTTCTGATTAATTTCGTTGCGGGATCCAAGACAGTTAAATTCATTCTCTGGGACTTCGTCGAGCTTCATTGTCTCGGCGCTTTTCTGGTGGTCGCCACTGTTGATTCTGGCTTTCAGGAGTTACAGTGGTTTGGGAACAGTGTGGCGGGCTTGTCCCAAAAAAAAAAAAAAAAAAAAAAATATGCTACAATTCGCAAATTCAGGCGATCTATAAATACAGCGCAATTCATTTTTTAATCTATCAAAATTAAAATTTGCCTGATAAGTATTAGTGAATTCTCTGATTTCTTTTTCAGGGAATTGTTCACTATATTTACTAAAATTCTCATAAGAAAGTAACTCAAAGAATTTCAAATTTTTTATATTCATATAACGATCTCTTAATTCGGTGAGTACATTATCAATAATTTCGTTAAAAATTCGCCGATAGTGTATTTTTATATTATCGACATTGCGCTTTCTTTTGGGTGGTCCGGTTATGAGGGCAGTTGCATCATAATTGTTCTCGAACTTGTCTCTGTAACGAGCTAAAAATGACTCGAATTGTTTTATCTTTTTAACACAATACGCGCTGTCACAAGTTTTTTTCTGTATAATGTCGTATAAAACATCGGTTTCAGCAAAAATATCCGCGAAGGTTTTTAAAAAAAAATTGAATTCAAATTCTTTCATGTTAAATAAAAATGAAGTGACTTGTGACAATGTATCACCATCCCAGTGTTGTGTATTTTCATTCATTTCTTCAAACAACTGGAGGTGTGTGGACTCGTTTTAAATTATATTTAACGTGCGCGAGTGATATGTCCACCTTGTTTCCGCGACACGAGGCAGCTTTTTCATAGCGGCAAAGTCGTTATAATACGCCATTCGTTTCGTACTACTGTGAAAAAAAACCGCAATTGATTTTATTATACTAAAAAAGCGTTTGGTTTCAGGAACCCGTTCAAAAGATTTCGATAAAACTAAATTTAATACATGTGCGGAACACCAAACATACATAGCTTGCGGACATTTTTGCCTCACCAAAGCCTGTACGCCGTTAATTTGAGAGGATAAAACTGCTGCCCCGTCATAAGTTTGTGCAATTAATTTAGAATGACAATCTAAGTTTTCTAAAATTTCCAAAATTATAGAACTTAAAGCTACAGCGGTCCGATCCGCGCTGACATCTACGTATTTAATAAATCGATCCACTGCTTGGGAATCACGAAAATATCTTAAAATCAGAACTAATTGTTCTCGGCCGCTTATGTCCGGTGTTTCATCCACCATGACAGCAACATAATCGGACTGTTTAATTTCGTCTTTAATAATATCACTCATCACAGATGCAACGCTCGAGATCAAATCATTTTGCGTTCTGTTCGACATGCCCGTAAATGAGGTACTTGCATTTTGTAAGTGGGTTTCTAAAACTCCATCATACTTTGCTAATAAATCTACTGTTTCTAAATAATTACCTCTATTCATTGATGATAATGATTCATCGTGGCCGCGAAAAGCTAATTCTTGTTTTCCCAGAAAGCATACGACATCGATCAGTCTTTGAAAAATATTTCTATTCCTATCTACTTTAGAATTATGCCTTTCTATATCTAATCTTAACTGGCTGTTAATACTAGTTTCAATACGTGATTTACCAAATGTATTTAACTAAGCAAGCCTCTATATGTTTTTCTGATAGGTCATGCTTTTTGGCCGAGGAATGAAAATTATGCAAATCAATAAATCCCTCACTCCACTTACTGGAAGTATTAAACAAAATGCACGGAAAACAAAATAATGTATTTGTATGTATACAGACACACAGCCAGGTAAATGTTGCATAATTTTGAGGATTGAAATGACGAGTACGCGCTGGATTACCATATTTTTGGATTAATTCTCGTAATTCGGGTACACATCTACCTTTAGACACAACTTGAAGCTTGTCATTATACGATAATAGAGAAAACTTATTGCCTTTAACTTCTAACAAACACACATTATCAGCACAAACTTCACAAGTAAACACCATTGTTAGGTGAATAAACAATTAATACACAACAAAATTAATATTTACACTACTGTTACTGTTAAATGTACGTTTTCTGTTTCAAAACAAATGTGTAAATAACTTAATATGTTAAAATTAAAACATTCAAGATCGCGATATAAATTGCTTGTCACAATGAAACAATAATGGCTTCCTTCAGAAAAATATAATTTCTAATTTGTCGATGGAAAAATACGACCAAATAAAATTGTATCATTTTCATATCGAGTTGGTTCACAACAGTGATCAACAAAATTTTGCAGGATAATACGAAATTCCACTAATTTATATTTAATTTGGAAAGGAACCGGAACCAACCCTGCTTAGTGCATTGCTGCACGGTAGCCCGCGAAATTCAAATTTCCTCACGTTTTTTGCAATTTTGTTAAAGAACATCCACCTTGAATCCTGGCCTTGTGTTGTAGCAGCCAATCATAGCCCAGCTACACTCGCAGGAGTTACCGCCCACAAATGGCTGCAATCTATACATGTGTGCGGTTCATACACACGAAAATATGCACCAATGTGCCGCTGTGTGCGTAAATTTATCAATGGGATTAAGGCGAGTGGATTGCTTGCCTATAAGATGCGTCCGGCGGGTGAGCGTCGAGCTTCGTAGCAACTTCCAGTACAGTGTTAGTTACGTAACACGGGCGCGAAAAATTGCTATAAGTATTCGAACAGGAGTTAGAACTTTTTTTTAATATTTTGTACAAAGTGTTAGTTTATTACATAGTTCATTAGTTATAATAATTCCCCCAGTTGGTAGGGTAGGCTTGGTCTAATTGCCTCTTCGTTGCGCACGCCCATGCCTGCGTCGTTGAGGTCTTTATGACGTCCTGGATTCTATTCCAGGGTCGGGCAAGGTGTTATTTGGTTTTTCCATCAGAAATTTCTCAGTAGCAGACACGGAGTCTGGATTTGCACTCGGTTGGTGTCAATAGGCTCGCCCCTATTACAAGGGACTTAAACATAACTGGCGAAATGTGGGTGTACACCTCTGCCTAACCCTTCGGGGATGAGCAGGCCTGATGTTTTGTTATTATGAATAGTTTAGTTAGTACAATTTAATCGCAATTGCGTCCAAAAGTGGAAAACTGAAAACCAACTTTTTTAATAGGCATGACGAAAGTATCAAAAAATTGCAAATCTATTAAGCCCGTCAGTTAGAGTATTGGAAATTACTGGACACGTATTTTTTGTTTTTGTAAATCAATGAATATTGACCAAGATAAAACGCATCAAAACTCGGGAGTGGGGGCTCGTGACGTCAGAACTAGGTAAAAATTATACCTAGGCGTGACGTATTGAGAATTTTAAAAGCGTCATACCTTCGTCAATTTTGGTTTACGTTACAAAAGAAAAAACACGGGTCAAATATTTTTTGATAATCTTACTGACGAACTAATTAGTTTTTTTTTTGTCGTCTCGCCTATTGTAGTCGGGACAGTTCCGTAAATTTTCTTTAAAGGTGGTGCAATAAAAATGTTGGTTTCTAGTCTTTGTTACCCGGGATAACGCAAAGATCCTAACAATACCAATTAAATCCAAATCGTTTCAGGCATTCCTAAGATATGCTGGAATAATGAAACTCGCAAACATACATACGCATGAACCCTGAAAACATAACTAACTTCTAGCTATTTTCTTGCCTCTAAAGGTACTCGACCTTTAAAATCCATGTTACATTGAAATAATTAAGTATCTCACATATTGCTAAAGTAGAACGCAAACACGCAACACCCAACCGTGATGATCGATGATTCAGAGGCCCTCACAAAATTCCAGACCATAATTCCCAAACTCTTTATCAGATTTTAAAACAATAACTTACGAGACCCATCCCTTACTAAAATAGAAATGGAAAATATGCAAATCAACTCCGGCCACCCTTACCTTACATACATCAAACTGTGCTTACCCTTTACAAGTAAATATATAGCGTGAATAAACAAAGGGTAGGTCTACATTCAAATGTAAATGAAGTGGGCTGAAGGGAATTTTCACTGTTGTGTTATGCCTTAGAGAACCGCTTCTGAAATGGTCAGCTTAGCATATTATTGTATTGTGGAGTAGTAGTGTCATTTCTTGAGAGTTGAATAGGGAATTATGACTTTTAAGTTAATGAAAATTGGTTTTAAAGTCCTTTAAATTAGTAGAGGTAGGATGTTACCCACTGCTATCAATCTATATCGTGTGGTTAATGCCTAACCACACGAGGTGTCAGAATTATTAAACCACCCATGGGCCTCTGACTTGGCTTTACATGCCGTCGAGAAAAACCTTTCAGGCATGCTGGTCAAGCCATTTGTTTCTATACTAGCAATTACCGACAATATTTTGATGGCGATAAGGTTGACAAAGGCTTGTGTTTATGTCACATGGTCGAGGTCAAGCTAAACTTGCTTTAGTCAAGATTGGACCGTGCATTCCGAGAATCCTTCGTACCTTAGAAAGGACGCCATACTGTTAGTCCGCTCATTTGTAGATTTTTGTTAGTGGTTTTGGTAGACAGATGTTTAAAAGTCAGACAGCCAGTATTATCTAGGGGTGTTGAGCCAAGTCAGGCAGGTAGTCGCTTCATTTAAAACACTGGTACCCAACTGCACCTAGTTTAAGTGGAAGTCGACCCAAACATTATTGAAGATATAAAACGAACAAGTCTGAGATCCTAGAAGCCAGGGTAGCAGGACTAGCAGGTCAGTGTCGGTGTCAGACTGTAAACAGTCATTGAATATGATTGATTATATAAATTTAGAGGGTTTTATTGGTGATTTTAATGGTTATAATTCTGTAACTTTACATGTGTTGCAGTCGCGAATAATATTTTAATCAACATACAACACTGACCTGCAAATTGCAAAAAAAAAAAATTCCGCGGCTTTCCCTGGCGCTTCTACTTTTCAAGAATTTCCACCTTTGTTAAGCAAAACGTTAGAAACTTCAAAGTGATGTTTAGAGAACATCAGACTTCGATCTAAGTTACTATACTGGTCCACTAATCCAACTAGTAAGTTTGTGTTAGTATGCGCTCTCCGTATTTGCAATCAGCTTTGTGTACTATCAAGACCTAGATTTAGCTATCAAGGTGCTCAAATAGAAGTCTAAAGTTATGGTGAGTGTGGATTCTGTAATATCAGGATTGTACTTTTGCATATAAGGCTTTCGATTTTATTGTTGTTGGTTTTTTATGTATTGATGTCTGCTGTCAGGCTTCAAACTGATAAAATCTAAATAAATATTAAAGTAGGTTACTAAAAATCACACTTTACAGTGACTTCATTTGAAATCCACATCACTAAGTCCGCCATCTTTGAGAGACCGCCATATTAGATTTAGAATGACATCACTTAGCTAAACATACATTCAAACTAAATATGTTTGCAAAATAGTTCAATCGGAAACCGGGAAATGGGTCAAATATAACTTCTAAGAGTTATGTACAAAGTTAGTTACAGGTGAAGCCAATAAAAGCGTGTTAAAAATAAATATGATAAATAATAAAAAAAATAACAACCAATAACTTCATAAAATGAGTACAGGGTGTTATATCGACACTACACAAAATTCGAATCCATCTGTGTTCCAAATTGATACTAAAATAAAAATCTACCTTATGCTGTGTGTATTCAGTTGATTGTGCTGTTGAAAGTCATAAAACATTTGAAATTGTAGCGCAAACTGAACTAGCTGGCAGCTCTCCTTATTTTGAATTTGACAATCAGTTCGGTTGTACTCTGATTGTTCAATCATGATTCGAAAGAAACGTGGCGCTTCTTTTATCATAAGAACAACGTTATTATTGTTTTCCTCGGGCACAGTACGTTTTTTTCTGGATGAACGATACCCTGTGTCTGTTTCTGTACACCTGATAACGTAATATTCAAAATGTCGGGATTATCGGTTCAGTGGTTTAGGCGTGAACAGGTAACAAACAAACTTACTTTCGCATTTATAATATTAATTAAATAATAATAAAATAATAAATAATAAAAACGTTTATTCATCTCCACAAGTTACATTGTTATAATATGGGTTGACACGTAGTTTGGCAGAAAGTTGTGATTTGTGGGAGTCTAAACTAAGCCTAGGCCTGTATTTTAGAACTCCAGGCCCCATCACATCATAAATAGTGGTTGTACACGTGGAAACAGTACGAAAATTGGTGACGGTGTGTATGTGCATGTATGTGTGTGTGTGTGTGTTAGATAGAAGTTAGAATTAGAATGTTAACGTAATTTGCCAAAAATACAAACTATTGTCAGCAATTAAATTCAAGTTGCAGGTGATGGGATGTGGATGGACCTGGACACCGTAAGTAATTCAAATTCAAAATAATTTATTTCAATTCATTTAGGATCATAATTTATGCACACATTTGAAATAATTAATTAACAATTATAAAATAAAAATTTCAATCAGCATTTACTTATACAAAAATAATCAATTATAAATTAAAACTAAAATTCCAAAATAATAATGTCAGAGACAATAAAAATTAACAATTATAGAATAAAAATTTCAATCAGCATTTATACAAAAATAATCAATTAAATAACAGATAAATTAAAACTAACATTCCAAAATAATAATGTCAGAGACTAAATAAAAATTAACAAATATAAAAATTTAAATTTGAATCACATTAAGTACAACAAATAATACCAGGGTTGCCCCGTTTCATGGCGGCATTCTATCAGACTCAATCTCACAACTTATTACCCACAAAATTACAGTAAGGTGTAACTAAAATCCCTTAAATTTCCCATACAATGAAAACAAAAGGCTATTTTGCTGGACATAACTGTCAGACGTATTGAAGACACCAAGATAAGGAGGGTTTCAACACCCCGAAATGAATGGTCCCTAACACAATGTGATAGAGTATCTTTTAACAATGAAAATACGTTTTCTAAAGATGATTGTGTATTGAAAATTTTGCCCCCTGGCCAAGAGCAGGGAATAAACTTTTAGCTTCATTACATAAATACTAAAATTTTTTGTTGGTCATTTTTTGAACCTGTACCACTCGGTTAATAGCTACACGCTTCTTGCTATTGCGACTGCGAAGACAAACAAATGAAAAAAAAAGGTGTTGAGAGCATGCCACGAGTGACCGCAACGCGTCCCTTGACACAAGTGGTAAGTCGTGTCAACAGTCACATGTCGTGTCGCAAATCGCAAGTCGCAAGGCGAGTCGCAAGTTGCATCGCAAGTCACATGCCGTGTCACAAATCACAAGGCGTGTCGCAATTCGCAAGTCGTGTCACAAGTCGCAAGTCGCATATCGTGTCGCAAGTCACCTCCTCAGAGGTGGCGAACGCATTGTATTCAATGTGTAATAAAGACGCTTGTAAGCGTGTATTTTAAATGTTTTTAAAAGTAGCTTTGAGTTTTTTTTTGTAAAGGTAAATTTGTGTATCGTATTTTCTTACAGAGAAAAGAAAGTATGAATAAACTGGGATGAAAAGAGGGCTTTTGACTTTTCTCATCTTTCTCGCTCAATATTTTCCGTTGGGAGCCTTTTCTGAGTTACAATGGATTCCTCAATTTGTAGGATTCTTCATTTTTAAACTATGACCACCCAATGTTGAGTGTAGGCCTCTTCCAAACCTCTCCAATTTTACCTAGTCGGTTTTTCTTCCCACATTACTACGCCCCGTCCGTGGTCTGCTCTTCAGCAGTTTCTTCCCCACCTTCCATATACGGCCCGCCCATTTCCACTTTATTTTTGTTATAGATTTTGCTGTTCGTAAGTCTCGTTCGTCTCCGTATTTCAGTGTTTTGTAGGATTAACCTGCATCTAACTGATGTCAGTTTGTGGATGGGTAATTATTCTTTATACGTTGAAATAATGCTTATCAATGCCAGCATTTTTAGTGATGCAGGCTAGTGGAGACCGTTTCAGGAACGGTCTTCAGCCACATGAACTATCGAACTTCAAAAGGTTTGAACGGACTACTGATGAATGAGGGACCAAATTGTTGTACTGTAGCTGAAATAGGCTTGCGTTTGGCCGCAACTCGCCTGATGTGAAGCGATGATGCGACCTAGAAGAAACGGATTCACTCGAACTTTGAATTGATCCAGATTATAATGATCAATGAACAGAGAAGTCAGCAGTGAATTCCAGAGACCCGTGGTACGCACAATAAATGTGGAAGCATAGCGTTTTTTTGGGGTCTGTGGAACTTCGTGGACATTGTGAGAGACCTTTGTCTATCAGTGGATTGCAATGAGCTGAGTTGGTTAAAAATCAGTAGATCTAATTCAGGAGTTGGATTATCTTATCTGTTCAAAACTGTGCTAAGTGTCTGATACAAATGATGATGACCCACAAGCCACTTCGATATCTGCTCACCCCATAAGCGGAGCGTTTGAAGATAAACGCGGCGCAAGTGTTTATGTCTAAATTAGCTCTCGTTAAGATACCGGCAGCGGAGTAGCTTAGTTTTAAACGTAGATTTAGGTTGCGTTGGGTGATGACGTCAAAATTATCTTAAACTAAATAAAATGTTTAGTCCCCGTAAACATTTTAATTTAGCTTAAGATAATTTTAAAGATTGATCTTCGTCGAGAAGAAGTACATCATGGAGAGAAGTGAAAGGAATGGTGTTCCATTCCTTTCACAACTCTCCCATTTTTTTAAAAAATGGGGTTATTAAAAAAAATATAAAACACTAAAAAAATATTACCTATATAGTACATTTTCTGGGGTAAAATGAAGAAAGCCTCATTTACAACATAGGTAAGGCTATAGCCTATATTGGACTATTTTATTAAGAGGTCCTTAACGAGTGGCAATTTCGTTTAAAGCGTTTTGTAGTTTTTCGTTTGCTTTTTCAAAAACTTCTATCACTGATAATTATAACGTTATTTTGTCTATGCCTTCTAGTTTCCACATACATTTACTTGGACGTTATTCAGGCAGAATTAGACTGTACATAAAAAATGTTTTAAAAGTAAAGGGCAGTTTCTTAGGAACCTAAATAATGTATTTACCTGCTTTTACTTTACTGCCTATACAAAAGGTAGGTAAATACCAAAACTTTTAGAAAACCAAGACATTACTTATTCCGACCCCAATGGCAAAAAATGCCAAGCCTATATTCAGGAGAAAATTGAGTGCTTGAAAAATAAAGCAAGCCTACAGAATTACTTCAATCACGAATGCGGTAACCTTATAATTATGCTAATACATTAGATTTACACTGTATTTTTCTGTCACGACCGGACGTGTAAATTATGCCGTGAACACTTATTTAATGCTGTTAAGATTATACATCACATAACACCTCAAGCTACCATTAGTTGTTGCCACGCAAAAGAGGACATCGAGAAGGCCTATTTCGCATGGATATAAACCTTTATCACGCAAGGAAACTCCTAGCATAGCCTCCATTCTCCATTGTCTTTTGGGTGCCTTCTGATGAGGCCCATTGTGAGCGACCACGTTTCGAAGCCGCAAGAGAACCAAGGTTACCGACGTAGCCCGAAGAATTGCCAATTTAAGTGGCAATGGGTAGAGCACATTGCTCGCAGAACGGATGGATGATGGGGCTGGAAAGTTCTGGAGTGGCGACTTCTTTTGTTTTGTTCAGTCTGTGAGTAATAGTTTTTCTTTCTTTCAGTGGACTGCAATAATTGGCCTGCTTGATTGATTCTCGTATGGAAGCTTTTTGGTTTTAGCCACAAGTAACAGTATTAAAGAACGCCATAGCTCTTCAAATTAACTTTTTGACTAAATATTCACAATCAAGGCATGAAGTCTTTTCGCAATTTCTAAACCACTCTCCTACAACAATTGTACATCATGCTTTTTCAATGCGATATCCATAAATAATTTCCTAAATATTTACCAATTGTGCCCTTCTCTCAATGTCATCCAAGGACTATTAAAACAATTCAGCACTTTATCTTTATTAGCTCAAACCTCACAAAACAAACCTTTTCACACTCAAATCGGTAGCCACAAAAAAAAACGAAACAAAGCAATAACATAACCGCTTAATACCGCCAAATAACCATTATTAATAGCGGTAAGCGCTACACGCACTTGACGTCACTGTAGTGGTGTTAGCTGAATATATCGCGGGGTTTAGAACGCCTCATTAATATACCATTTCGCGAAATCCTTGTGTTACATACATAGGATAACCTTGGAATATTTAACGTGAATTCTCCTTTTGTTTAGCCTATTTTGAGTAAAATGAGATGTTTCTGGAAGGTTCTGATTGTTGTTGGGTTAAATTGCTGGAAGATTGAGGAACTGCGTTCTTAAATACTAACTGGATTGTTCTTGTGTGATTGGGAATCTACAGAGAAGAGGCCCTTTCACGGGGAAATAAAATAACATAACATTACGCCTGTTATTCCCGTAGGGTTAGACAGCTGAGGTGTACCAAATAGTACACTCACATTTCGCCAGTTATGTTCAAGTCCCATGTAATAGTGGGTGAGCCTATTGCCATCAACTGGACACAAATGCAGACTCCCGTGGCTGCTACTGAGAAATTGCCCAACCGGAAACGAACCCAGGACCTCATGCTCAGTAGTCGTGATTGAGGCCACTAGACCAACGAGGCAGTTCACACAAAAAAGGCCTTATATTTTACTGGATAAGAAAATATTATCAAAAAAAAAATATCATCATCAAAACAGGGTGAGCCACCGTTTTAAGCGGATTAACAACATTATTTAAAAAAAATTAATGAAAACAAATAATTAACACTCAATGAAAACCTCAAGGGACAAGAAAATACGAAATACTATGGATGTCAAATACAAATAAATGTTATAACCATTAGGTCTACCATTTATTTTAATTCATCCCAAAGGTCAAACAAAAGTAATCTTAAAAACGCTTTACAGTATTACCTTGGGCGACATTCAAAACGCAACGGCATTATTTTTTAGTGTTCCTGTTTCTTCAGACCCAAGTTTCCGCGCTCGCTGCCGCTTCCGCCATAACATCCGTGCCTACCGCTCCGCTTTTAGGAGTGAGAAGAACAGGGTGTAAAGTTCTTCATCCCCGCCGCCGCTCGGGTCGATCTTTAGGTTAAGCCGTGCTGGCCGTGCAGCCGTGCAGTGTTAGTTTAACCATTTTTATTTGTGTGTTTTGTCCCGTGCGGGAAATGCTTTTTCTTTCTTTCTTTATTTCTTTCTTGCCTTGGTTGGTTTGTGGATGGGTGACCACCCTTACATACCGAGTTTCCTCCATACCTCGGAAAGCACGTTAAGCTGTAGGTCCCGGCTGTCATTTGTAGATCCTTGACGTCGTTACAGATAGTCGGTGGCCCAAAAAGTCTGACAACCAGTCTCACCAAGGGGTATCGTATTACCTAGTACTAACTGGGTTGTGGAGGTCAGTTAGGCAGTCACTCCATGGAAAAATACTGGTATTCAGCTGCATCCCGTTAGACTGGAAGCCGATCCCAACATAGTTGGGAAAAGGCTAGGCAGATGATGACGTTGCTGTAAAATTTTTTGTATCGAACAAGCTATTTGGTTTACAGTTAAACCCACAAATTACATTGTAATATGTAAACCAAAGAGCTTGTTCGACGTACTATGTTGCTGTAGTACATTTTGTACCATGTTGCTGTGGTACTTTTTGGAATGTAGCTACACGCTTATCACTAAACCTCCTGGGCCTCAAGTCTGCTATTGCAATAGTGTTAGAATGGTCTATCATTGATTTCATAATTGTTGATCGATGCCATTGTCATTTTGCTAAAAGTTCGTAATCTGCTAAATTCATAATGGTCGAACATTGGTTGGTAATAGCAATAATGGTCTGGTAATAGAATTGTGTTTGTAATGACATTGTTGTATTGCCATTATTATAAAACCTGTTAATAGAAATGATTTTCGAAAAAGTAGAATTAAATTTGAACATCTAATCGTGCCAGATTTCATTTATATATATTTTTACATGTATTTATTAGTGTTATAAGCAATTTGAAGTAGTAAGAAGTTCGTAAATAGCAAAAAAAACATTAAGTTATGTGTAACGCGTATTACACGCGTGTACATGATTCTGACAATGGAATATTGAGAGCCATATATGAAGCTAATTATTTCTTTGTATATGGCTGTCAATATTCCTGCTAACAATTTTTAATTAATTATTTTATTTATTAATGATTTTGTAATTTTAATTTTAATTTTAATAATTTTAAATTTTAATTTTAAGTTGATTTGCAATTGTAAATATACACACATCAAAAGTATCTAGGGATCAACATATATTTTTGCAATAACTTTTCTCCTGATTGATATTAATTAAAATTTTCTTTAAGGATTCATCAAATAAAGTGTTTTCGTTTGTCACAGTAACGATAAACCAAGTCACCTTTGCATTAATAAAGAAATTTGCCATTTTCCTAATAAAGGGATTTTTGACATTTGAACCACTAACATTAAAGTTCGAAAAAAAGACTGAAATAACAGTTTTCTTTAAAATTTTATTGGGTAACTTAAACAATTAATAATCCGTGTTTCTACCGCGAACACTAACAACACAAGAACATCGGTTTGGCATACTCAAAATGAGTTCATCCAAATCACGCTGTGGAATGGCCGCCCATGTTCGTTGCAACAACAAAAAAAGGTCTTCTTGCGACTGGATACCCTCCATATTCGGCAGAGTCTTCTCTGTAGCATATCCCATGCATGCTCAATCGGGTTCAAGTCTGGCGACTGAGCAGGCCAGGGCAGGACATTGATGTTAGCTGCGGCGAGAGTCTGTCTTACAACTCTTGCGGTGTGCGGTCGTGCATTATCATGCATTAACTGAAATAAGGGACCGATTTGCACTTGTAGAGGAACGATGACGTCTGATACAATCGTCTCAGCATAAATTTGAGCGTTGAGGTTGCCTCTGATCCAAATCAACTCAGTTCTTCCGCCGATCCAAATACCCGCCCATACCATGATGGTTCCACCACTATAAGGATGGACTTCCTGGCAGGATTTTAATCGCTGTTGGCGTCCAGGGGTTCTCCAGTGTCGTATACGTCTTGTATCCGGTCTCATACCAAAACGAGACTCATCAGAAAAGCACACGAAACGCCATTGTTCTTCTGCCCAATTTCTGTGTTCAAGAGCCCATTGATATCGAATCCTACGATTGTGCATTGCTATAGGTGGTACCCGTAGCGGTCTTCGGGAATGAAGGTTCACTTCATGCAAGCGGTTTCTGACTGTTTGGTCGCTAATTAAGTTCCCTGAAGAGTGATGAAGCCTCACGGCTAACATCATGGCGGTTATTGTTGGAGCTCTTCGAGTTAAGATTTGAATGTATCGGTCTTGTCTCCGTGTGGTGCAGCGATACCGTCCTCCATGGCGCTCAGCCACGGTACCAGTGCTTCGGTAACGTGTCCAAAGTCGACTGATAACACTCTGACTTGTATTCAGAGCTAAAGCTACAGTACGTTGCCGGGAACCAGCTTCTATCATTCCCACGGCTCTGAGCATTTCTTCCCTGCTTAAATGACGTCGCCGCTCCATAATAACGTTGGTTTTAATCAGTAGTAGGGAAACAGTAGCACTAATAATGTCTTCAATGCGTTGTATGTTTTTATAGGGAAAATATTGACAGCTTATTTTCATCTTTTACTCGAATTTGATTGAGAGTTCCTGATTCAAATTATGAAATGCACCAAAAAGGATCCATATAAATTTATAAAATCATAAATTTATTACAAAGCCACATCTCAATCTCAAGAAATCCGCATAAAAATGCTTGATCCCTAGACATTTTTGATGTGTGTATATACAATACTTGTGAAAAATGTATCTTCCGTATGGGCGTCTTGCCTGAATTAAATGATTTTTATATTATTATTATTATTATTAATGTGAAACTATACAATTCAATAATATTTTATCTGTTTAGCTGTCAAAATCAATTGTGACATTACTGCTTACTGACGTTTTATCTGTTTTTATTTCTAGCGGCCGGTGTTTTGATTAATTTTCATTTATGTGTTTTAAATTATCTTTACTAAGAAGCCTATATTTGAGCAATACAAAATGGTGCTAATTGAGCAAATTTCGGCTGAAACTGTCAAAATTTTAGCAGATTTCCTTCTATGCCATTTCAATTGAGTATCAGTGGTTGACCATTGGAAAGTCATAATGACGCCAATATATTAGTAGATTACCAAACTTGTCAAAATCAACAATTATGAAATCAATGATAGACTATTCTGACACTATCGTCATAGCGGACTTTGCCCCCTGGCCTCAAGCGACACGATCACCACGCGTCTTGCGACAACAACTTCGGAGAAAACAAATGAAATGCGTTACCGCTCACGCTCATTCTATCACTAAGCTCTTGGTACCAAAAGTGCTCCAATTTGCTTAAAATTCGATTAACAGCATTGAAGAATAATTCTGTTACAATAAAATTGATTGAAAGCTATCAAGAGATACAAAATTTCTGTTGCTCAAGAGATTCGAAAATAAACGACCCAATAAACACCCATAAACATCGAATCGGGGGAGTCGGACACGGGTGTCTCGACTACTGGGGGCCTAAGCCTCGTACCCAAATAAACGTGGAAGTGATATTTTAAAAACATAAAATCAAGCTTTTTATTTTTAAAGGCATCTTGCAGGTCATCCAATGAGGTTGGCTTCTGCTTAAGGCTGGGGTATCTGCAAAATTATCAACTCTAATTTTGTAGTCATTCAAACTTCGTTTGAAATACTGTTAGAATGAAGTTCTAATCAGCTTGCACTACAAAGTGGTTGTTACGTCAGTCACTGCGGGCCGAATAGTGCGAAATGAGTGGTTTTTATTTAATTGTAGCATACTAAGTCATTGGATTTAAATGACAATTGTACACTTTGTGAAGAAAAAAGTGACAGAAATTTGCGTGAAAAAAAAAATACAAAAAACTTAAGTTTAGAGTCTAATAAGCAACATATATTTTTTTGCACATTGATATTCACTCAGCAAAGAGGAGTTACATGGAGAAAAATGTCTCGTTAGCAGATACCACCCCCATAACCGGACTATCTTGTGGTTGCCCTGAGTGGCCTCCAGCCAGGCATATCATCACGCCTGTAATCCACGGGCAGAGTACAGGTGACCTATCAAGTAGTGGGGGGCAAATTGATTGCCAACAAATTTACACTTGTGACAAATCGGGAATTCAATTCAAAGTCATTAATTCATTTGTTTTCTTGTGGTGACGAGTCGGGACTCCTAGTATGTAAAAAGTTTTTGGTGACCAATCGGAACAGTGACGAGTCGGGCATAACTCATGGGCACAAATCTAGACTCCGTGCTCCATGTTATTGAGAAATTCCAGATGAAAAATATCAATGGCAATATGCCTGACATGGGAATAGAACCAAAGACCTCAAATGCAGAGCAAACTTCATACCGCTGCAATTCTTCTTTACCAATACTGCATGGCATTCAAAGATAATCACCACTAATATTATCTTATGTACAACTTCTTTAAAAATAACATAACATCACGCCTATAATCCCAAAAGAATTAGGCAGAGGTGTACATAATAGTACACTCACATTTCGCCAGTTATGTTTTAAGTCTCATATAATAAGGGGCGAGCCTATAGCCATCAACCAGGCACAAATCGAGGCTCCGTGGCTGCTACTGAGAAAAACCCAATAACACTTTGCCCGACCCGGGAATCGAACCCAGAACCTCATACTCGGCAGTCGCGCTAGCGACCTCTCGACTAACGAGACAGTCTCCTAAAATAACTGACCCAAAAACCTTAAAATCGGACAAACATCTAAGCGAAATATTATCCAGAGGATATCTCTGAAATTTATGGCACTCTCCCTCAGGATAAAGTCTTAAATCTACATTAAAACTTGTGAATAACGCCTTAATTTAGAAAAGGGTAGGCAGGGCTCTCGAGTTGCTATTTGTTATAAAAATTAGGGTACTCTACAAACTGATTAGCGATTTTTCGGGTAATTAATGTTTGTGTTTAAACAGTTAAAGTTAGATATTTTGAATATCACAGTTAATATTAATTATTTTTCAAGAAATACAAGAAAATTAATATGGGAACAGCGCGCGGTCTGCCTCTAGAAAATGAATGAATCACGTTTAGCAGCCCAGTAATCACATTTTTTGCATGAAAATGTTCTATTTAATATAAATTACATGAAAATCAAAAAAAGATTCTGGCCGACTACATAACCTTGTCCATTTTTAGAAGTTCGGTTAGTAAGTAAAGCTGTACAAGGATCTTTACCAATAACTTCAAAAATGTTTACCAATAATATCTCACTAAGGGTTCTTACAGACAAGTGGCACGTTGCCAACTGCACATAAACTGCAGCCGTCGCCACCTGTCGACGGCTGCCGTCGACGCTTGCAATTGTGGCGTCGGCGGCTGCCGCCGGCGCGTCGATGGCAGCCGTCGACACACGTTTACGCGGCATGCCACAACTGTAAGCGTCGACGGCACTCGTCGACGCTTCGGCGGCAGCCGTCGACAGTTGGCGACGGCTGCAGTTCATCTGCCGTTGGCAACGTGCCGCTCGTCTGTAAGAACCCTAAGTCAAAACATCCTTGTAGCACTGTGAGGACAGTGATAGACAAGATTACTGAACTATCAAATGAACTGTTTCTCAAAATTTCTAGAACTTATCATAATGAGTTGGCTTACCAAGAAACAATATTAATGTACGTATTTTATACCAAAGAACTGCTCTGTTTTGTACGACAAAGTTATTCAATCCGTAGTAATCCAAATAACTTTATATGAATCTACTAAACATTATACAACTGATACCGATACTGGTAGCTTGCAACATCCCACTGCTGGGCAAAGGCGTCGTCCATGACTTCAAGTTGTTTCGATCCAAGTCCAATGCGGACCACTGGTCGCTGGTCTTTTTCAGCGCTGGTCCTGCCATATTCTACAAGATGTGCCGCGATGACTTCTGGCTGTGTTAGGGTTCCAGAAAGTGTCTATTTTGGTCCAGAGCACGCGTAGCATGACCACCGTAGAAACGGCAAAATGACAGATTTCTTTTGTCATCTGTCATTTTGTCGATACTTCCGTCGACAATACCGTTTCTAAGGTGGTCGTGCTACGCGTGCAGCTCATTGGGCGTGCGGCAGACGTGGCGTCCAGTCCCATAATAAGCAACTACAAAATATAATATGGATAAGTTATTTAAAAAACGCGGCTGTATAGGTTGTACCTTAAAGTCATAATCCTATAGCAATGAGGGATTTTCTTTTTAGCTCTTCCCTAGTCGCTGGATAGATGGCGCTGAACTTAGTACGTTAATGCAAGGAACGGAACTTAAAAAAAAACTGATTTTAACAAAGCGCGAGAAAACTAGGTTATATTCGGAAGGTTAAGCAAACGAAAGTGTCAGTCAACGAGCGTATGTGACGTGACGCAATGTTTTTTTAACTAGAAGAACTCTATAGAGTTCTACGAAACTAAGTTTGTTTTTAATACCTCAAAAAGAAAACCTCTCATTGTTACCTACAGTATAAAACATGGTTGCTTAATCTGTGCCAGGAACCGCAATCCAAAAGACAAATAAAAAACAAAAATTAAACAGCGCCCAACACTTTCTAAAATGTTCCCTTTCACACATATTTTATTCCCACACATAAAAGAACGACAAACTTACCCTGAACCGCGGAGAAAACCGGAACTAAATTCAAAGGTACCGTATTTGACGTTTCATCTGACAGTTCTCTTGACAAGTGGCGCCATTTTGAAATGTCAGGATATATTGGGTGGCTGGTTAATGAAAGGAAACGAACTCATTAATCTCCTTTTGTGCTGGTGATTAATACACTTTTGTTTAGTCTGTGGTTGTTCGTGGGTTGTTCGTGAAAGCAGCAGAAAATTGTGGGGTAGTCGTGAAATAATGGGAAGTGTTATTAACTTTGAATCGGGGTTATGTTGTGTAGGGATTTGGGAATATTAAGAGGCCTTTTTTCTTTGCATGTATTTTATAGAAGAGTAAATGATATTTTCCACCCATTGATCAGCTGATAATCTAACTGACGGACTAATTAGATTTTTTCAGTACACAAGCCTATTAGGTGTTAGTTCTAAAACTTTGTAGAAGTCCATAAAAACGTTCATCTAAAAACCTGGCAACGTCGCAAATAACTGTCAAATATTTACATATTTTAAATAATTTGGAAGTATTACTGGAAATAAGAAATATAAAATATAAATTTAATATTATATAAATATAATATTATTTATAATTTACCTGCATTACATTCAGACCGCGCGCTAATGCTAGTGCCTTAGGGCCTGTTATAAGACATCTCCAATTTGTGAAGTAATTCGCAACCCTGTTCAACACAACTTGACCTATGCCTCCAGCAAGCAAATGTTACTTCGGTCAATATTATTTAGAAATTAATTTACTGTATCAACAAGTAGCTTGTTCATTTAACTGAGTCGGATAAGAAAAGGCTATTAATAAATCGTTCTTGGTGTTAGTGCTCTTTGTGGATGACCTCGTCTAGGTTTGAGTAGGTACTACAACCATACTTTTTTTTGAAGGGTGGATTGAATCCAGCACACCAATTGCGTAACACAATATTATAAACCACAAAAAGTCTGACAACCAGTCTTACTAAGGGATATCGTATTACCCAGTACTAACTGGGTTGTGGAGGCAGTTGCTCCATATAAAATTCTGGTATTCAGCTGCATCCGGTTAGACTGGAAGCCGACCCCAACATAGTTGGGAAAAGGCTTAGGCAGATGATGATTATAAACCACAAATTGAAGGCTTAGGTACTCCTTTTGCCACTTTTGTCCACGTTCATACATCTGGGTCATACACGCCCGCCGAGTGCTACGCAACTGGCTTTTCTGAAGAACCTCACCAATAAGGTATATGTATAAGGATATACATATACCTTATTGGTGAGGTTCTTCAGAAAAGCCAGGTGGTGGTACTGGGAGAACCCAGTGTTGCCATTCACATATGTTTTGTAAATACTTTTTTTTTATTTGTTTTCACTCATCGTCTACAAATGACCAAACAATCTAAGCATACTCTTTTCAATTTGTGTAAGCATATCTTCTTTTAAACCACTTTCTAATAAACATCAATTGTAAATTATATAAGCATCAACGTAATAACATCAAAAATAACCAATGCCTCTAATAATAATTGAAAATCAACGTCCCTGTATTCAATTGTTTTGGCGTCAGCTCTCTAAATAAGTTGTCTGTTCGTAATGAAATCCTGTCCATCAACGTGGTACTTGAAAATAAATGGTTTTCCTAGATGTAAGATGGACTCGTTTATTTCAACGTTGTCAGTTTCAGGAGTTTCATATTTATTTACTCGCATATTGCTCAAAAAGGTTTACTATGCTTTATTCGAAGTTTTCTGGTGATGAGGCAGACGAATTTAGTGTCACAGTTTGATGTGTGATAATTATCTCGAAAGAAAAATATCCTAGAGAACCTTACAAAATCACAAAAGAACACGTCTTGTGTTCTTGATTGGAGACCGCAAATCGGCAAGCGTAAGGTGGGACGCCCTCCAGCTCGGTGAAGAGGCTCTTCGCAGGGTGGCTTTTAGCAACTGGATGAGAGTTGCTGAGAATGGAGTTGTAAGGCGTGCGATTGAGGAGGCCTATGTCCAGCAGTGGACTGCTGTAGGCTGACGATAATTATGAGTTTATAGAAACATTAAGGATGAAATCTCTGAAAAATAAAACTGTACCTAAAGTTTAGCAGTCGCTTCACATTCAATACTCATTCTTGTCGACATTAATAGTCAACATTCCCTATTTTTCCTTGTGTCTCTAAATAAATTGTATTCAGTAATGAGAAGCTGTCCGTCAAACGCGCTCTACTTGAAAACAAATTGTTTTCAACGCTTTCGTAAGATGTGTGTGTGTGAACCCTCACTGTGTGCGTCAGTGTAGGAGAGTTTCATTCATTTTTCACGAAATTATTTGACTGTATTCTTTCGTTTTCAGGTGAAATTAAATATACGCAGTGAGTTTTCACTACAGCTGGCTCTTTATCATCATCATCATCAGCCTACAGCAGTCCACTGCTGGACATAGGTCTCCTAAATTGCACGGCCACTCCGCTCGATTCTCAGCAACTATCATACAGTTGCTACCAGCCACCCTGCGAAGAACGTCGCTCCACCGAGCCTAAGTACGTCTCACCTTACGTTTGCCAATTCGCGGTCTCCACTCAAGAACACGTCTACCCCAACGGTCACCGGTTCTACGGCTAATATGACCGGCCCATTGCCACTTCAGCTTACCTATTCTGTGAGCTATGTCGACAACTCTGGTTCTCTGTCGGATCACCTCGTTCCGTATGCGATCCCTCCAAGACTCCAAGACTAAGCATCCTAGCAAAAGTAAAATGTTTGTAGAGCTTATAAACATATGTCATCAATAATATCAAACGACGTAAAAAAATATCGTTAGATTCTGATAGCAAAATACTCTAAAGGTAAACGTTCACCTGTCCGCGTCGTACGCATCGGACGCATTGCATTAAATGGATCATAGTACTGTCGAACAAGCTATTTGGTTTACAGTTTAACCCACAAATTACATTATAAAATGTAAACCAAATAGCTTGTTCGACCGTACTATTGAACAGATTCGAGCGATTCGTACGGTGGTGATCAGTGACTTTCTATACAAAGAATACTACGATCCGTTTGATGCGATGCGTACGATGCGGACAAGTGGACGCTTACCTTAAAAGGCAAAAGGCTAGATAAATCTTGGAACTCGTTCGAACATATTGAGGAAAAGCTAGGTGGACCAGTTCTTCTAGGAAAAGATATCGGTGCCAAATAGCATAAGAAGCTGAATATCTTTGGCGAATCATCGGCAGACGGGAGTTATAAATCATAATCTATTGAAAAGACATGGTATACTGATTCATGCGATTAGTGCAAGGTTTGAGAGAGTAGCGGGAAGAGTGACAAGAATAAGAATAATTTATTTAAAAAGAAAATATTACAAAAGTGTACATTTAGGTGAGAGCCGTGGTGTTAGCCGTGTGGGGATACCACATGATTTTTAGGTGCTTGCGTCAATTTTAGGTGTTAGCCGTGTGGTATCCGGCAGAGTAGAATAGAACCAACCCATTACACTCACGGGTGTCGTATAAGGCGACTAATGTCGGAGGCAGAACACCTTTCGCCTCCGTAGACCAGAGAATGGGCAGCAGCGTTTTCTGTTAGTCTTTCATCACTGCGATCTCCAATCCGCCTGCCAAGCGTGGAGATTACGGCAAATTCCTCCCATCATGGGAGAGGCTTATGTCCAGCAGTGGACGTTATGGGCTGTTGTAGTAGTAGTAGTGTAGTACATTTAGGTGCAGCAGTGTTATTTCTTAAAGTATTGTATAATTAGTGCATAAAAGTAAACTATAACTACAATATATAATATTGTTGCAAGTAAAGAAAATGTCGAATTCAAATGTTAGGTAGCGACCTGCCTGATCTAGGTTTTTTTTAAACCTGTGTTTCAGGCCATCACTTTACATTGGATAATTTAATTAGGTCAGTAAAAGTTTTAAAATAAAATAAATCTATTAACAACTATAACAAGAATCAAATTGGTAAAAAAACTTAAATTAAACATTAAAACTAACTTAAGTAACAATAATCAAACTAGGACTTCTAGAAGTTTTTCTGTGTCCGTGTAATTATGTATCGCTAAATAATCTGATCTTACAAAACTACATTTCCTATAACTTAGACTGTAGAAGTTTAGTTTCTTGTTGAGTCCATTATACAGAAATGGTCCCAAAAACACATAGAATCGACTAGCAAAAGCATGTCTAGTTTGAGGCTTTGTGCAAACCAGGTCCTTCCAGAGTGACGAACGGAATACCGAAAACTGGGTGAAAAACTGTTTGGGCATCCTGTTTTTGAAGAAAAAAGCAAGAACATTACTGACACAACAACAATTATACAGAAAAATACATCGAATTACATATTTTGCCAAAAGAGCACCTCTGCTCCGCTTTCTTATTTCTGGTAGACCACTTGTTACTACCCAACGTCTATGGCATATCAAATCTTTGATCTGTAACTCTACTAACAAATCTAACGTTAGCATAAAACATTCAATTACCTTAAGGACATGACTTTTACAACAGAAATTGAATAGGCTGTCAGAGTGACCTAGTTAAACTTGTTTTACTGCGCTGAAGACCTGCCGAGTGCATTATAATAGTGGCGCGCAAACTTCGAGAGCCTAGACAGAGGTGGCTAGCGCCTTCAAAAAGTTTCGTATTTTTACAATAACTTTCAGCTTATGGCAATACAAAACATTTTAACTCTTTTATCATCGTAATAGATGGCAGAATATCACATTGTATAGACCATCTAGATACAAACCCCCGCCAGTTCAATGTTGACTGTTAAATTATTTTACTACGGCATAAGATGCTCCGCCGCTAAAGCCGTAAAAATAGAGGGCCTTCCAACCTACCCGCTACCGCTTACAAATTGCACCACACGAATATTTTCTTCCAAGTTTGAAGGAAATTGGGTTACCGTCGTTAATCACAGGAAGTGACGTGTCGCCGTGTACTTCCGGCCGACCCTTAAAGGCTAACCGACTTTCAAAGTTTCTTTGAGGCTTTCGGCCTGGTCTGATAGGATCTTTATTACGGTTATGGGCTATTAGAAGTGGGATAGGTTCGATAGGTTGTGTAGGGGTTTTAATGGGATGGGTTGTGTTTGGAGAAGGATTTTGTGTTTCGTGGATTTCTTTTCTTTCGTAGTTTACCTCAGAATTAGTTAAAGTGAAGTACCTGGGCGACTGAGCTCTGCTCGGGTGAAAATCGAGAAGACAATTTTCCCAGAAATGAAACCTAGTCAGATCGATTTTTCGCCCCCGTAAACTCGGATATTGCAAATGTCATCGAAATTGTTAGAGCCGCTTTCGATAACGTGATTACAAATTTATATTTATACAATTTGCTTATTGAATAGTATCCGATACAGGGGTTGTTTCTCTTTCGTGTGTGGTGTTCTTAGAAACCATTTCATGTAGTTTTGAGCAAAGATTTTGAAATGCTTTTATCTACACCCATGCTATAAATCCTCTATAAAAGTATCTGAAACAGTTAGCTTATGGCCAACATTAAAACAGCCAGAGTCATAATAACCATTATATCATCCAAACGGGTGTTATAATGTTGTACTAAATTTCATTATGCAACTCATTTTAAAAAAAGAACATTGTCATGCACGTGCGATTCACTACCAAAGCGCCGAGCCGTAATTACAAAAAACTTATTGGTTAATTCGAATTCACGTCGGAACCCGCCATTTTTGTTCGATATTAGTAATGCATAATATACTTTGTTGTTTACAAAAATGAGTGATACAAGCTTTGTGCATTTTAATAATTGTATTATTACCTATACATAGTTTGTTTGTATTAAATACTCAGCAATTAAACTTTCCATGAATTTACATAGACTTCTTACAACACTACAACACCCTATGGTTTCAGAACGTTTTATGGAGGATTCATATCATGGATGTAGATAAAGTCTTGTATGCAACTGTACATAATTAGGTATTAAAACACTCATGTGATACTATTATCTATTATATATTATACAACAGTTGCTAGATAAGAAACTGCTTTCTTCTTCAAAATTCTTCTGTTTTTTTTTTAAATAACATAAAATCACGCCCATAATCTCTCAAAATTTGTAGTAGTGGTAGGTAGGTGGTTGGTAGTAGATTAACAGCATGAGATTACAAAGTTCTGTGTCCTATCCTGTGAACTTATAGGATTTTGAATTTTGGTAATAAATTATTTAAAGAGGGACGTCCCATTTAATTACAAAGGTCTCTCTAAAGCGTATTTATTAATTGAGCTTCCTAGTGTACTCAAGATCAATCTTATAACTCAATCAGCCAACAAACTTATATACAAAATTGGTAACTAACAAGATAGTTGAAGCCTGAAACTCTAGTTGAAGCAATTCTAGAACGAAATTTTAAGAAAACCCAACAAATTTTAATCACTTCGAACAATTTCTAAAGAAAACACTAAAACACAATTTGTCTACATTAATTAAAACTTGTATATTTTAAGTTCGAAACGAGGGGAAATACGAACTTTGAGAAAACAATCTTCTTTTATGTAATTTCTGGAAACCCTTGTTTAATGTTTATGCTGCTTTAGTCAACCTTAAACATTTTGAAATACAGTTTAATTTCGCTTGTTTTTGTTGCATAAATGACGGATGTCTTAGCTGGCAATGTAATGCGGTTACAAAAACCCTAAGACATTAGCGATAGAGTCCAGTTTTGCCTGTTTAGTGTTATATTTGATAAATGTCTTCGTTCAGGAGAAGTCTTGCAATTGTGGTGTAAGTTGTGTTAGGGTGCGGTCAGATTGCTATTTGAATTTGGAATATTGTCTGGATTCGAACTGAATTGGAAATTAATGAAATATAATAGTTGGAATAACAGTAGATGAATTTGCTCTGTTAAAGACGAGGCCAGTGGAATACAAAATAAATAGGGAATACACGGATTTATTGTTAAACTTAATTCAATTTCTGTAACACAGAAAGTAAGTCAACTCAAATTATTTATTTGCCGTAATTGTGGTACAAAAGATGGTAAAAATAATATGTAGTGCAATGATACATTTCGCCATAAAATTGGCTTGCAAACGATGAATTTGTCTCTATTTTGTATAAAGTTTTTTTTCTTTTATTATATTTGTTTTTTCGTGGTATGGACATGGTAATGCGGAGGAATGAGGAAAATCTAGAGTAAGAATATAGGTTCTACGAGTAGAGGAAGACCAACGAAACGATGAATGGACTGTACTTCATAGTCTCTTTTGAAGTCCAGACATAATCTTGCTCAAATTCACATGAGGACCATGCACATTAGTGTCTAAAATGGTCTTTTGAATAAAGGACCACACAGATTTGAGTGGACCTGTCCAATCAGTGCAAGCATTTGTCAGTTATCGTGTAGCTCGACTTATAACTCAAGGAGCTCAACGAAACGACGAACAATACCAAAGAAAGAACATTTGGGTAGGTCGCTTATAATACTCAAACTGCCAGACAATCATGGGGAAAAAAATAATAAAATAAAATATGTGACCCACATGGTCCTCACATTCACAATAATCAAATCAAATTAATATTGTATCGTGGACACCAGATAGTTGATATACTACATAGATAATTACTTATTTACAGCCATATAACCACTCTACCCAGACACCATACCAAGCTACACATAACAATACATCTAATATATTCTCAACACATACTACTCTGTCAAGAAAGTACCGGGAAAAGATCAATAATACACAAAATGTCTGTTATTCATCCAAATTTATTTTATCACCTTCAAAGTATGCTCCTTTAGAAACGATACACTTGCGCCAACGAATAATCCATTCATCAAAACATTTTTTAAACGCTGCTTCCGGAATTGAGTTCAGTTCTCGCCGCGAATTCTCCTTTATGTCTTCTATCGATTGAAAACGGGTGCCACGATGTGGTAATTTGAGTTTAGGAAAAAGAAAAAAGTCAGCAGGAGCCATATCTGGTGAATATGGTGGTTGCTGGATGGTATTTGTTGAGTGTTTGGTCAAAAATTCGTTCACAATGATAGCCTTGTGCGAAGGCGCATTGTCGTGGTGCAAAATCCAAGAATTTTCTTTCCTCAAATCTGGCCTTTTTCGTCGAATTTGCTCTCTTAAACGCCGCATAACGCTCAAATAATATTCTTTATTTACCGTTAGACCTTCCGGTAAGAATTCAGAGTGCACAACACCGCGATAGTCAAAGAAAACAGTCAACATGACTTTGACTTTTGATCGACTTTGGCGTGGTTTTTTCGGTTCCGGTTCAGTTGGAAGGCGCCACTCCGAAGCTTGTTGACTAGTTTGCATGTCAAACTCGTAAACCCACGTCTCGTCACCAGTAACAATGCGTTTCATGAATGTTGGGTCCGAACTGACTCGTTCTAGCATGTCCTCAGCGACTTTCATGCGATTGAGTTTTTGGAGAAAATTCAGATCTTTTGGGACTAGCCGAGCAGCAACATGTTTCATACCCAAATGATTAGTTAAAATGGTACGGATCGACTCGTGAGATACAGAAAGTTCGGCGGCTATCTCTCTCAGAGTTGAATGGGGATTTTCAGTCACTATTTTCTTCACTTTTGCGATGTTAACTTCAGTTGCAGACGTTGACGGCCTACCAGAGCGAGGCAAATCTTCCATCACATCTCGACCGCTTTTGAACGCTTTGAACCACTCATAAGCACGAGTTTTTGATAAAGTCGATTCACCGTAAGCCTTCTGTAACATTTTCAGTGACTCGGAACACGAAATTCCATTGGCGATGCAAAATTTAAGACAAACTCTTTGTTCGATATTTTTGTCCATTATGAAATTCACAATACACACTATATATGATATTACTAAAACCAGCACTGTATTTAATATAAATAACAGATGCAACTCAAACTCCGCGCCAAAATGGAAAACAGTTGTGCCAATCTAACAACTACTTAAAAACAAAAATTTGAATTTGGAACCATAAACAAATCATCCATTCCCGATACTTTTTTGACTGAATGTATACATATACATAGGTGTGAAGAAAAACACCATACCTTTTGTTTAGCTTGCCCTACTTTCTTACTACTGCTTTCTTGAGAGAAGCGCGTATAAATGATGATAAGTTTATACTTAGCTTGCGTTACCTGACAGTTTTGTTCATATTTGTTTTGTTACAATGTTGGTAAGTATCTTTTCCTAAAAGAATTTTGTTGATATAGGAATATTTCGGTAGATATTGGGGTTAACAAAAAAAGGCAAACCGAATGCAGCTTAATACCAGTATTTTACATGGAGCGACGGCCTGTCTGACCTTCACAACCCAGTTAGTACTAAAATATTACCTAAGACTTTAAACTTTTAATCTTGAAACTTATGGCGAAATGCTGGTGTCTTATTGGGTACATCTCTGCTTGACTCCTCGGGGATTACAGCCGTGATGTTGTATTATACTGATGTTACAATTTTAATATGGTTAGAACTATATTAATGAGACCTCAATATTCTCTGCGATATTAAACTACATAGTTACTTACTAGTTACTAAGTTCAGTTTCTCATTGTTTTAGTTTTAAGCTTCAACTCTGCAGTCTCATCTATACTAATATTATAAAAAGAGGTACTCGTTTGTTAGTGTGTATGTCCCCTACATACAAACTAACAAACAAGTACCTCTTTTTATAATACTACATACAAACTAACAAACAAGTACTATTATAAAAAGAGGTACTTGTTTGTTAGTTTGTATGTATTATATACCAATATTGGTATAGATGAGACTGTAGAGTTAAAGCTTTAAACTAGCCTAGGAGGCAATTATTATTATTATTCTTCAACAAATTTACATTTGTGTCGAACAGTAATAAATGAAACACAAAATTAAATACCTAATCATCATAAAAGTCATCAAAATTTAATAAATAATTCATTCCACACTGGTCATAACATTATTTGTCGTAAATAAAAAAAATAAAAATTTATAAAAATATTGTCAATATAAATTCAAGGAAATGTATGTCAATAAAATTAATTAAGATGTAATGTCATGATAGAATGCTGAAATATGTTATTTAAAGCCAATAAAATATAATCAATATTATTTCGACCTACTTATTATCTTTGAGAAACTCTTCTATGCTGTAATAACATTTCTTCAATAACAATGACTTTAATTTTCTCTTGAATTCGTTTGGATTCATAGAGTTTTTAAGTTGTACAGGCAATTTATTGAACATATTTACTGATTGCACCCTTGAGGCATGTTTAACGACCTTCGCAGACTTCGGAACTAATGATCCACTTCTAAAATATTTTCAGTGATGGATAGAAACATTATTTCTAGGAAGGCTATAAATTTTATTTATATCAAGCATATTAGCCGAGTTTATACAATTTTTGCGGAGGAAGTCGAAGGTGAAGTGCTAGTCTATACTAGGTAATATCTGTACCAATATAATAAAGACGAAAGATTTGTTTTTTTTTTGTTTGTTTGTGTGTTTGTTACTATTTAACTCTAAAACTACTACCGATTTTAAAAACTCTTTCAGCAATGGATAGCTACATTATCAGCGAGTAACTTTTCGTGAGTATTTTATCCCCGTACTCCTACGGGAACGGGAACTACCTGGGTGAAACCGCGTGCTGGCTGCTAGTCAATAATAAAACTAACTTATCGCGTGAACTCAAAAGTACTTCCCTATTCCACAGTGCATGTGACAACATAACCTCAGCATACCAAGTACAAAACCACCATGTTTATAGCAACAACACCATATTGCTTATTTTGCGTAAACTTGGCGTTTATGAAGTAGTGTGCACGCAGTTTTCTTTTATGGTGGATATTTCTGTGAAACGTGGAATAATTCCGGGATATTATTTTAAAATAGGTCACAGAGAATGGGCGGCTTGAGAACGCATCATCGGGTGAAAGGTTGTTGTATTGTAGTCTATGCTTTTTAACCTTTTTTTACATAATTTAATATATTTAGGGTGTAAAGGACAGCCCTCCGGAGACTGATGGGGTGAATTCAGTAAATAATAATAATAATATACTACTATATACGTAGCCCGAAGAATTTCCAAACTTAAGTGGCAGTGGGCAGGGCACATTGCTCGCAGAACGGATGGCCGATGGGGCCGGAAAGTTCTGGAGTGCCGACCGCGAACCGGAAGACGTTGCGTTGGAAGGCCTCCCACTAGATGGACCGATGACCTGGTGAAGGTTGCGGGAATCCGCTGGATGCGAGTCGCACGGGACCGGTCAATGTGACGACACTTGGGGGAGGCCTATGTCCAGCAGTGGACGTCTTTCGGCTGAAATGATGATGACTTACTATATCAGTATATTATATCACTATGACAAGTACAAGAAATTATTTCAGGAACGTTATGGCCATTCAATAAATTTGATTAGTTTCATTTCTTCCTAAGCAATGTGTTATTACCGTGGTAAAACGCACGTAGCGAACGGCAAGTGCGACGACGAATTCGATATACTCCTTACCTGGGCAGGAAGTGAACAGCTGATTTCACGCGTCATTCGTTTATTTCGAGTATTTTAACATCTATTGTTTGTTTTTTTTTATTATTATTTTAGCCGTAATATTTACATAAATGCAGTGCTGCGTACAGAGAACGTAATTTTACATTAAAATATAGGAAAAAATATTTAAAAATATTGAATTATCCGGAGAAAAATTGAATGAACCCTGTCAGTTTGCGGAAGGCACCTTCCACCCTGTGTATCGTTTTCAATAAAATCATTTACCAATCTAGCGCAAACCTCCTCAGTTTTAAACCATCACAAAGGTGCTTTACTAGAAGTAATCCACCATTAAAACATTTCCCACCGTCCAAGCAAAATACATTCGCTCCTAAGGCGCAACTTATTTCCCTACACCGCCCTTACGAGCAACTGTATCGATAAATTCTTTCTATCGTGCTCCGCCGATCAAATAGATTCCAAGGTTTATCCGTATCGTTGACCTTTCTGTTCGGATTGAAAAGTATCGTTAGGTAGATGTAGGTATTCGGGTCAAACTGGTGAAATATATCAGTAATACTCGTATAATAAAAGGTAAGGGTACAATCAAAGCACCACTTTCACTACGAAATCTGCTCATACTGCTAAGATTAAACGCTGTCAAATAGTGGCGGTACTTTCATACAAGCCTACAAGCTTGTCTTAGCATTTGCAAGTAGGTTGTAAAAAAACCTACTTGCAAATAAACATCATTTACACTTCTGCTCTGAAAGTGCTTATTTGTGCAGGATATTAGGCTGCACAAAATCGAATTTTGTGCACAAGTGCATTAACGTATCTACTCATAAATGTTTCTATATTAAGGCAGAGAAAATGAGCCATACAGCCAAACACAATAAGAAGTTCATGGATAGAATTTGTTATTTTATAATATTTACTTTAATTTTTTTTTTTTTTTTTTTTTTTTTTCAAATTCAAATTAATTTATTTCGTGAACACAGGGTGCATACAGATGTTATAATAAAATAAATTAGATCCGAGCTGTGTCCCGCCAACAGGCATACAAAATATCAAAAGTTTTTTAAACAGATAAATTTTAGCATTAAAAATACAATCACAATAATTATAAATCATATCAAAATTAGATTAAAATGTCAAATTAAATAAAGTAAAAATAAAAAATACAAAATAAAATAACAATGTCACTAATTCAATAATACAACAAGACAAGGCAATACAACAATTCAATAATTCAAGATTAACAAAATCATTTCGTATGTCACTGCATTAAAACTGATTGGATTTGGAAGATAATTAAAATTAAAATTTGTCATTTAAATATTCGTCAACAGAATAATACACCTTGTTATTTAATAGTTTAAATAGATTTCTTTTAAATTCGTTAATGTTCACACTTGAGATAACTTGTTTATTTATTTGCCTTATGTGTTTTTTAAGACATAAAATATATTACAATTTTATTTAAACATAATTAATTTAATTTTATATATTTATTTTATTATCAAGTACAATATGTTATTAAATTAATTTAAGAAAATTATTTTTACAAAATTAATTTAATAGTAGGCTGTATAGGTCTGCAGCCCAAGGCTAATTTCAAAGTCGTAAGATTAAAAAAAAAAAAGCGGCAATGTGGCGGGAAAAACAATTTCCTTCAGTATTCAAAACTGTACTAAAATTTATACTTTGAATTTTAATTAAATAAATGTTATGTTTTACTACTGTTTTATTTCCTCGCAATCGAATTGAAAAACAGAGTTTATAACTCGTCCACAAAACCATTTTATCCTCAACATTACTAAAAGTCTCCGATAAAAATGGTTCGTTTCGTGCACTTGTAAAATCAAAATCAAAGCATTTATTTCAAATAAGCCAGTTACAGGCACTTTTGAATTGTCGAAACAAAGATGAAAATTAAATGTAGCTACAGTCCCAGTCACAAGACATAAAAACTGTGAAAGTACTGTAGTTGCCCATTCCCTAGCGTAGATCTCTATGGAGAAGAACGGGCAAGAAACTCCATGGACACTCTTTTAAATCAGAATATTGTTACAAAATCTTGGTTACATCATTCATGTTGAGATTGTATATTATGTGAGAACAATGTAGCAAGATGTGCACGTTAAAAGTGTCCAAAGTAAAAACACCAAAAAAAAATACAATTTAAAATAATTCATTCAAATAAGCCATGGCCACTAAGAGATAACCAGTCACAACTGACAGCGCCCGTTCACGGACATGACGCATGGATCAGCACCATTCAACTCAACCATTTTGAAGGGAACTAAATGATCCGAAACATGCGCCACCATCAGCGAGACGTAAAATCTACTATTATCATTTAACTCGAGTATGGGGTCACCCATGGGTACGTACGTACGTGCGTACCAATGATGCGTACAGATATTTCAAGCCAGTCTATTTTAAGTTTGACAAAAAATCATTGTTCTTTAGCAAATCATAAAAGAGCCCTCACTTCCATTAAATAATTAAGAATATCTTCCATTACTGCTAATTGGAAAAAAAATAATCATATTACCAGTTCATTCTTCCTTTGTGGATCAATCCGGTAATTAATGAGAAGATCCCATTAATTTAATTAATTGCGACTTCGCAACTTCAATTTAATTGACGCCTTATGTTCAGTTCAATTACTCAGTAATCTTATGGACAGTGGGCTTTAAACAATTATGTTACATTACATTTATTTGACTACCGTTGGTAAAGGTTTTTAGAAAGAGCTCGTGGCTATATAATAACAGCCGCACGGATCAATCTTCAGGTTAAGCTGTGCTTGCTAAGGTTGCTCCGGGTATAGGTGACCACCCATTACATACCTACCGAGTTTCCACCGTGCCTCGGAAAGCACGTTAAGCAGTGAGTCCCGACTGCCAGTTGTATAGATCTTTGACAGTCTTTAGGTAGTCTGTGGCTCGAAAGTCTGACAACCAATCTTACCAAGGGGTAAACAGTATTGCCCGATCGTAACTGGGTTGTGGAGTTCAGATAGGCAGTCGCTCCATGTGGTACTGGTATTCAGCTGCATCCAGTTAGACTGGAAGCCAACCCCAACATAGTTGTGAAAAAAAGCGTAGGCAGGTGATGAAGATGAGATAAGAAGATCCTCAGAAGTAGCTCGATAAAGAATTCACAACTTGGTTGAGAAAATACAATATGGAAACATATGGAAACGGGTATTTATCGCGAATTTTTCCCTTATTATAAGCTCGACGTTTCGACCGGATTTCCACCAGCCGTGGTCGCGAGAAGACTGAAGTATTGGAGGTACCGCCACAGCACAGCGAAGGCGTTTATTCAACTACCCTCACTTGATCTTCATAAATGTTAATTAGGGCCGGTTTATACTAGGACAGCACACTACACTAAGTGTCTGCATACACTAAAAATAAAAATCAAGAAAAACAAGAATCAAGAATAAAATACAAGTCGGGAGATGGTCCTGCGGCATGTGCCACTAAAACAATTAAAAAATCTTCTCATAATACTATAGAAAACTTTATTAATATTATTCAAAATGTTAATGGTCTACTAAAATATTATTAATATCCACAGTGAGCTGGCGAAACACAATTTATCAGACCCCTAGGGGATTTAAGGGATATCCTTCCGGAGAGTCTAGGGATGTGACACTGTTTATCGAGGTTATTATTTTAAGCAACTTTTAAAAGAGTATACGCGGATATTTCGGACTTGTGGTTATATAATGATAATTGATAGATAAACCATTTATTTAGTGCACACAAAAGACATAGCACAACACACAGAATTACAATTTACATGATTATTAAAAACAAGGTGCCAATTTACAAAAAGAAAAACATATTTACGAAATTAGTATAGTAACACCATGACATACTTCAATTAAACTAAAATAACAAGTGCACTAGTCTTCAAAGTAAAGCAGCGTTTGCCAGGGTAATGACGGAGGCCCATTTCATACCGAGTTTCCTTCGTGAAGCGGAAAACACGTTGAGCCGTCAGTCTCCGCTGTCATTTGTAGATATTTGACAGTCGTTACCCGAAAAGAAGTGGCCCGAAAATCTGACAAACAGTCTTATCAACGGGTATCGTATTACCCAGTACTAACTGGGTTGTGGAGATCAGATAGGCAGTCGTTCCATGTAAAATACTGGTAAGACTGGTAGTCGATTTATTTTAGTTATTTAGATAAGAGTAGGAGAATGATAATGATGAGGACGCACTCGTTACTCTTAAATAGACAGAGAAAAGAACATTACCTTTTTCAATTTTATCGATACCTTCTTTCCCACCCCTAAAAAAAGTAGAAGGTGCAAAATACTTATATTATACGTACATTTTAAAAGTGCTGGATATTTTCCGCATGGTTCTCCCCGTCAGGCTACAGTTAAGTCTCGTAACCCGCGGTCTTTTAACCGTTACGGTTTTTATAATTTTTAAACGTTTAAGTTTCTCAAGAAAGGTTCAGCAAGATATTTCTGCGGTATTTAGTAATTTTGTCTTGGAAATAGTGGTTCGGGATTTGTAATTTTTGAGTGCTCTTTTTCTAGGTTGGGTTGTGTAGAATCTACTTTTAGTTGTGTTTGGTAGGCTTTAATAGTTCCATTTTATTCATTAAATTATTCATAAAGCCTAGTTAAGTGGTGTGACTGTCGGACTGCCAAGTCATAGGTCTCGAGTTCGAACTTAAGACACGCACCTCTGATTTTTCGGATTCACGTGCGTCACATGTGCGTGTTGTAAGTATATTATTATCACTTGCTTCGGTGAAGGAAAACATCGTGAGGAAACCAAATCTGCCTGAGAGATATTTCTCGACGGCATGTAAAGTCAAGTCAGAGGCCCATGGACGGCATAAAAACTCTGACACCAGTAGGGCTATTACGTATCTATGTTGACAGCTCGAAATGATAGTAACTGGGGTCAGTGACCATCAATTAACTGTCAAAAGGTTAGTTTCATATTATGTATGGCCTTTGATAACGCATGGTGGCCGATGCTACTACTTAAACTGAAGAATCGTGGCTGCTATAAAAACATATATAATCTTGTTTATTCTTACTTTTTAAATGGTTCCGCGAAACTCAAACTCGGTCATTATTCTATGTCAAAGCCCCTTACCATGGGATGTCCTCAGGGGTCGGTAATCGCTCCGTATGTATGGAATTTAGGTTTTGATGATTTTCTCGCGATTCCTCTTCCTCCCGGCTGTTCATTAACCGGTTACGCGGACGACGGCCTGCTGCTCATTCAGTCGAGTACTCGGGCTGGTCTTGAGAATTTAGCTGACACTTGCCTACGATTAATATCTCAGAGGGGTGATCGAAACCGTCTGACCTTTGCACCGCAAAAAACTTATCAACTAATTTTAAAAGGTAATCTTAAATCGTGGCCTAGTATTAAATTTAATAACGTTCCCGTGAAAAGAAAGCAATCCGTGTGCTACCTTGGTTTGGTCTTAGAGAGAAATTTTTCATTCATAGATCATATAAAAACTGTCGGTGAAAAAGCTAAAAAGAACTTTTATGCCTTAACGAGAATATCAAAATCTACGTGGGGTCTGTCATTTATAACTTTAAAGACCATTTATGGGGCTACTTACTTGGATTGTATGTGCTACGGGGCACCTGTTTGGGCCGATAGGGCCACCATAGGAGCGGCACGACGTAAATTGCTTCAAAGCCAGCGTTTGGCTTTGATATTCTTACGCAAATCGTATAGGACGGTTAGTACTGAAGCCTTACCGGTACTTGCAGGTGTACTTCCAGTTGATCTTGAAGTGCAGCGACGGGCTGCAATGTACTATAACGCACGTGAGCTCACGGACGCAGACTTTTTAACCCTACGTGACCGTGTTAAGATTGCTAGATTATTCAAACCACAGACCGACGTCTGGGAAGAACTTTTGTCTGAATGGCAAGGTAGGTGGGATAATTCCATCAAGGGCCGACACCTCCACCAGTTCTTTCCATCCGTTCGTGAACGGCTGGCCAGGACATGGTTGGAGGTTGGTCACTGTGTTGCCCAATTTCTCACCGGTCATGGTAACTTTAAGAGTAAATTATTTTCCTTCAAGCTTGTTGACTCGCCTTTTTGTCAATGTTCCACATCTGACTGCGAATATGAACAATCAGCACATCACATTTTATGGGAGTGCAGTCTTTGGCAGAATGAACGCAACATTATGTTGGATAGTGTACAGGTTACATCCGGAGTTATTTACTATACAGACCTTGTGGAAACTAGAACAAATTTCCGTGCGTTCAAGCGTTTTTGCCATACCTATTATTGGAATCAAATATAACAGCTCACAACTTAGGACCCATTAATGTTAATATTTATCCGTGGTGCTAGGCAACTGGGCCTATCCCAGTTGTAAACGTCCCTTTGTGCCTATTGGCCTTGTTTCGTTCTGTCTCCTGCTGAAATGGAGGGAAGTGGAAATTACGGTTTTTTCCTACTCCTCCACTATACTTTTCTGATTAATTTCGTTGCGGGATCCAAGACAGTTAAATTCATTCTCTGGGACTTCGTCGAGCTTCATTGTCTCGTCGCTTTTCTGGTGGTCGCCACTGTTGATTCTGGCTTTCAGGAGTTACAGTGGTTTGGGAACAGTGTGGCGGGCTTGTCCCATTATGTATGACCAGTCGCGATCAAATATGACGTCATTGGTTGTCATCGTGGCTGATAGTCACCGTAACTCATTTTGACAGACGCTTTCGTATCGTTATTTATATTTTTTTGATTATGTAAGCTTAGTGGACAACAAATTGATGACAACGGAGTTTGAAGTGGCTTTCGTGAAAGACGTTACACCGTACCCGGGCTATTTGTCGCCGTAAAGTGATATCCACTCAGTGCGATACGTCATACCAATATTATGACATTCTCGGTTGTCATCAAAGCTCGGTGTACAACCGAAGCTTGATAGTCACTGGATATCAGAAAGATACGTAATAGGCCTACTGGTTAGACACTAACCACACGAAAAAAATAAAAAAACTGCAACAAGTTAGCCGTCCTTTGTCAATGGCTGTACTCAGACTTATTCTAAGTACTACAATACCCGGTTCCTCGTCTTCCGCATCCAGTCAGAACCAGCCGCCTTTTAAACTCCAGCTCCAAGGCCATACTGAAGAGTGTAGCAAGTAGGTACAACTCTCCGATACTTGGGGCTATATAAATAAATAATAAATATCGCTGGACATTACACACAGTGCCATCTAATGCCACACCAAGCAACGAGGCTTGTGTCGTGGACACCAGATAGTTGATATCCATGACTCGGAAACAAAATGTCCATGCTCATCACACAAACATTTGCTTCTACCGGGATTCGAACCCGAAACCCTAAGAACGTAAAGCAGCCTCACTATCACTGCGCCATTCGGATCGTCAAAAGTTTCTATCATTCGTAGATGCGTCTCGAACCACAAGCTTGTGTCCAAATAAATAAAAAGTTGTAACTAACATGGTCTAAATCATTTCTTAAAGTTGAAAGAAGTTGAAGTTGTTGTTGTTGGAAGTTGTTGCTGTTGAGTTGTGTTGTTGTTTTCTTGTTGTTGCGTGTTGTGTTGTGTGTGTTGTTGTTGTTTTTTTTATATTTTGTCGTCGGTCTGTCTAAATAGAGTCGCAACCATGACACCGTTCCAATTAAATGATTCCATTTTATATCATATTATAGATTCGATTTGATATCATATCATTGTTTGTATTTTCCGTTCATTCTTCAAGAGAAAAAATAATCAAAGATTTAGCTGTGCAACCGTATCCTGTAACTCAATTACACCAAACAACTTAATCCCCACAATCCAGATAAGTCCCTTTAAAATCAGGAACACGGTTTAGTAATATATTAGACTGTTTACGTTAATAAATAGGGAGGCAGACAAACCCGGGGCTTTCCGGTACATTGCGTCACCTGTAAAGTGTTCAATAACTCAAGTGGTAAAACGCTGTTTAAGCTTGTATGGGGCTGACTGTTACACCGAAGTGCGTTCGCAGTTCAGTATTTTATAAAGCATTTTTTTTTAACGATTACCTAATTCTACAGAAAAGCATTTGAAATGAATAAGAGACGTGTGTACGCACTAACTTAGCAATCTCAATGTGTAATTAAGGCCTCGGACACGAAGTCAGCCGGAGCGGCGCGGTCGCGGCACGGGAAACGGGCGCAGCGACGCTGTACCCGGTCTCGAAGTCAGCGGGCAGATCACGCGGCGCTAGAGCGGCGCAGTGTTGTGTTACGAGAAATTAGTATCTTTATTCGCGAAAGAATTGTCTAGAGAGCAACGACAACATCTTTTTGATATTTATTCCTTCCTAAAGTTTGATTCATAAAAAGAAATAAATAAATGAAAATGTTTATTTCAGACTAGGTAATGTCCATACTTCGTGTTTTTTATTGTGGGCAAAAGAAGATGTAACAACACAGACGCGCGGGCACCGCTCGTCCGACCCGTCTCGCCGCTCGCCGCTCGTACGCCGCTCGCCGCCCGCTCCCCGCCCCGCTGACTTCGAGGCCAGTTCCATATAAATCTATGCATTGGAACGCGCCGCCGCACCGCCGCGCTGCCCCGCTCCAGCTGTCTTCGTGTCCGAGGCCGAACTCATGAACAAAAAAAGAAATACAAGTTTAAAGAAAGATAAGCTCGTTGGTCAAGTGATTTTAAGGGCGACTGCTGAGCATAAGGTACTCGGTTTGATTCCCGGGTTGGGCTTTGTTATTGGAAATTTCTTAGAGCAGCCACGAAGTCTGAATTTGTATTCGGTTAATGGTTACATAGGACTTAAAACATAACTGGCGAAATGCGGGTGTACGGTCGAACAAGCTATTTGGTTTACATTTTACAATGCAAATAGCTTGTTGGACCGTACTATTAGGTACACCTCTACCTAAATGTTATGTTATGATGTCAATTCTATTTCCGTGTTTGACGATCAAAAGTGCCTTTTAATGCCCTAATCGGTTCGGCTTTGACTTTAAATAAAAAATTAAATGAAAATTTTATTATCTTCTAATATTGCTTCTAATATATGAACGAATGCAAATTAGACACTGAGAAACCAACACCACGGATTATTGGCACATTGACAACCTTAGAAAATCAGTTTCAATGTCACATGAACCACTTTTAAATGATAAATGATGTTTATTTTGCAAGTAGGTTTTTACAAACACTTTTACACGTCATTTTATAAAACTAGATGGGGCCGGTGTTTCTTACCTGACTACTCTGAGAAGAAACAGCCGAAACAAACTCAGAGGTCATAGTCTCTTTTGAAGTCCAGACATAATCTTGCTCAATTCACATGAGGACTATGCAGATTAGTTTCTGAGATGGTTTTTTGAAAAAAGAACCACACAGATTTGAGTAGACCTGTCCAGTCAGTGCAAGCATTTGTCAGTTATCGTGTAGCTTGACTTATAACTCAAGGAGCTCAACGAAACGACGAACAATATCAAAGAAAGGACATTTGGGTAGGTCGCTCATAGTACTCAAACTGCCAGATAGTTGTGGGAAAAACAAACAAAAAACACATTCACAATTTCAAATAAAATTAATATTAAGTACTTTTCAAAATGAATGTCTTTAAAAATTACAAAAATCATTAAATGTCACAATGATTATAAAAAAAAGAAAATACTTAATAAAATAAGTATTCAACGGTTTACAGATGGCCTTCAAACTCAACACAACAGCTCACAATCAGGTAATACAATAGTCCTTTCAGACACTGCCATAGCCAACACTCACCAATTATGATAATGCAGTCCACTTCTACTTGAGTCCAACAAGCACAGCAGACTCCTTTCTAAGAGAGCGTATGAATACTTGAAACTTTCCATACTTTACTGAGTTAAGGCGCTGTTCCATAACTACCATAAGCTAAGCTTCGTACGTGTGAGCTTCGCTTAGTATCAAAATGTAGGTGGTTGGTTGGGTGTTTCCTAATTGAAACACCCAACCAACCACCAACTTAAGACCCATTAATGATAATATTTATCGGTGGTGCTAGGCAACTGGGCTTATCCTAGTTGCATACGTCTCTTTGTGCCTATTGACCTTGTTTTGTTAAAAATATAATTTCCACTTCATAATTTCCACTTCCCTCTGCTGATATGGAGGGAAGTGGAAATTATGAAGTGGAAATTATACTTTTCCTTATACTCCTCCGCTATTCTTTTCTGATTAATTCCGTTCCGGGATCCAAGATGGATCCAAGACAGTTACATTGTTTCTCTAGGACTTCGTCGAGCTTCATTGTTCTCGCTTTCAGGATTTGCAGTGGTTTGGAAATAGTGTAGCGAGCTTCTCCCAATGAATAGAAATTAAATAAAAATTAAATACGCAATAACACTTTGCCCGCCCAGCGTAACCCCATGACCAACGGAGTGGTTCCAATCCTACGCTGCAGTGGACAGTCGACCTAACATTCAAGTCCCAAGGGAACAAGTTTAAGTGATGTAACTGCACACAAACTTGGGACAGAGTGTAACTTGTGTGTGAGTTACTAGACAGCACTCTTGAGATTCTAAGAGAAATACGTAGAAGTACTTATTCTATGAAATAAATGGAATCAGTGGGATTCGAAGAAACTGCCAAGATTGACTTCACAAAAGACTTTAACGTCTAGGTAACAAGACGATTTCATTTGAACCGAATGAAAGATGTCTCAATAAGATTAAAGCTATGATGCCAAGTAAAATACACATTACATCATGCTTGTAATCCCCAAAGGATTAGGCAGAATGGAACCTATAGTAGGTCACTCACCTTCCGACAGTTATGTTTACGTCCCATACAATTGGGGCGACATTATTGTCATCAATCGGGCACAAATCCAGACTCCGTGGCTGCTACTGAGAAATTCCTGATGGTAAAACCCAATAATAATTTGCCCTACCCGGGAATCGAACCCGAGACTTCATGCTCAGCAATCACGATTGCGACCACTTAGATACACCTAGGCCTAACCCTTCGGGGGATGGATTTGGGGGCGGAATACAGGCGTGATGTTACGTTACGATTTCAAAACCTTTGTGAAAAATTTTGTGAAAAAAATATTGCATTGTAAGAGTAAGCAGATCATGATGAAGTGACACGGGCATTACAAACAAAAACAAAGATTTGATTTAAACGCACTTCGGTGTAACAGACCGCCAATTAATCCAAGTTTTAGCGCCCTCACTAATCCGCGGCTGGTATTTCTCTGGCGTCAGATTTATTAGCCAAAACCAAGGATGTACCGAATTATTCAATTAGACTACCAACTATTAAAGTGCCGTCATTATGGTGGGGAGAAAAGGAAGCAAGAGGGAAAGGGGGGGAGAGGGGACGATTTATAAGGCTTTTGTTTCCCGTTGCTCTTTATTTCTATATTGTGTTCGTTTTCCTGTAGTGTTGAGAGGTTTAGTGCGAGGGTACTGCTGAAAAAACTGTAGAAATAGGAAATTGTTTTATTTTATTCTGAAAGCAAAAATGTGCTGCCTTGTTGGTCTGGTGGTCGCAAATAAGACTGCTAAGAGGTCGTGGTTCGATTCCGATCCGTCGAACAAAGTGATATTACATTTTTCCATCAGGGATTACTGAATACTTAGCTGCCACAGATTCCGGAAAAAAAAAACTTTTTTTTTCAAACTGCAGTTCATAGTTTTGTTTTCTTTATTTGTGCCCGGTCAATGATAACAGGCTATCCCCTATTACATGGGGCTCACAAACATATCTGGCGAAATGTTGGTGTACCAATAGGTACACGTCCACTGCCTATCCTTTCGGGGATTACAGGCGTGATATTATGTAAACATGTGTTTGAGTCCAGTTTCAAGTTTGTGGTACTAGGTGTTGCTTGGTGGTGTTGCAAATCCACAAGCAACACCTAGTTCATAACTAGAAACATGTGAGTCTACACCATTGAGCCATTACTACTACGTATAGAGAAGACAGCGCGAACAAAATCTGTGCAACAAGCGCGGCAGTGCGGGGCGCGCAGGGGGCGGCTAACCCCGTATATATAGATGCTGTAGCGAGCAAGCGACTCCCCCCGACCCTTGCTTGAGCCAGTCCGCGATGCTGAGCCAGTAGTATCAAACCAGCCCCTAATTAATTTAACTCAGATCCAGACTGTCCCCTTGCTGCCCCCCCAGCGACGCCCTAAGCCAAGGTTCGTACCCCACAGGGTTTGCCCTTAATGCGTGGTCAATGCCCCTGGCTGGAGGCCTTAAATTCAAGGCATCCACAGGACTAGCCCGGTTAAGCAGTATCCAGTCTCCTAGACTGAACTGCGAGATGCCATACATAAAAAAAAAAAAGAGCAAGCGACTGAGTGAAATGCAGCCGGCCGACAGCAGTTGAACGGAGCACAGATTTTGTTCGCGTTGTCTTCTCTGTCCGTAGTAGTAATAGCTCAATGGTGCACCCGTCACTTCTTCCTACCACGTTTTGTAACGCAAGCGTGATGTATTATGGAAGGATATCATAGAAAACTGACCCCATGGTTTTATAGGTCAACGATATTCAAATAGATGCAAATATGCGTCGCGAAACTCCTCGCCTTATTATATCTGGTACCTACTTATGTGGCAAATTAAATTCTGTTTTACACGGTTTTCCTTCTACGATATAAAATATTCAGGGAATAGGATATTACAAGATAACTACCATCGTAATACATTTTTCCATTTTTAGCAGAAAGCATGTTATCGATGCCAACTTTTATGGAAAATTCAGACTGCGGGTTGTTACTGAGAAATTCCTGTTGGATAAACACAATAACACTTTGCCCGACCTAGGAATCGAACCCAGGACCTCATGAGGCTTTTCGTTGCTTCTACTATTATTCCTTTCTCTAAAACATTGAAACTCAATTACTACTTACCTGACCCGAGCATCAAACTCCCGACCGTCACTTATTACATTAAAACTTCCTAATCACATAACAAGACACTCATTTAAACAAAAAAGGTCCAAATACACTATTTCTAAGAAAACTGTCTCCTTTGTGAAAACTTTCATCACCACACTACTATTTTCTTTGTGATGAAACACCATTTTATCTATACACTTCCTGAAAACCTTAACATGTTCACATAAAGACTAAAATCGCTTGTGTGGAGCTAAAAGATAAAGTTGTCCAAAGCTGAGATGAGTCGTCAGCACAAACTTAATTTTTTGCAATTCTAAAAGATCTTATGCGGATGCAATAAAGATCGTTTTGATGGTTTTTGAACTGCATTTTTATGTTGTTTATAGTGTATTCTGGAATAGAACGATAGTAGTGTTGTACTAATTACTGCGTGACGTCACAAAGGACAGTTTATATAGTACCAATCAAAGTGAAAACCATTCCTTGAAAAAAAAAACAAATGACAATGCCATGAAGCAGGTTGTAGCTGCGTTTTTTATTTTTTTTTTATGCAAAAATCATCCTTTGAATTATCATTTCACATATAAAGGGTGTAAAACACCTCTTAACGAAGCCGAAAGGCACTTGTTCTCCTCGTCATTGCGATCATTTTTTTTGGTCTACATCATATCTGGGAAAAAAACCTTTCAAAAAGTTGGAACTTTGACCCCCAATATCTCCGTAACTAGACGGCTAGTTACGGATATTAAGGGTCAAAGTTCCAACTTTTTGAAAGGTTTTTTTTTTTTAATACAAGTTTTTAATGTAAGATTTTTAAACACCTCCACGACCCCCGTACTATTCAATTCATCCATCAGCACAATGTTTTGAGTGCGTTACATTGAGTTCTACCACAAAACATGATTTTTCACCCCAAAAAAAGAAGTCGTTTCCCAGCAATATTTTTTGCGTAAAGTTACTTAGTTTGATGTACAGAATGCTTGGTTGACGGCTTCGTGATGAGGTCTTTTACACCCTGTATTTATTTTAGTTTGAAGCAACCGGGAGTTCAGAAAATAAAAAAACAACCAGTGTATTGTTTCGAAGTCCAGTTTTCAAAAATTGTGGTAAACGGGACTTAAACATAACTGGCGAAATGTGGGTATACCATTTATTTATTTTATAAAAGGTAGCTTCACAGCTGCAGTCTGACGGTACATTAACATAAAAAAATAATCGAACATTACGCCAATTACGAAGTAGAAGACAGAAAAAACATTTGATTAGCCGAGAATGTGTCCAATTAATTGGCATTTTAATTTGTGGTGTGTGCCTGTGTGCGTGTATGTCTATACAGGTGACTTTTTTATCATTTTCCAAAAAAAATGGGTATAATAGGTGAACGGAGTAGAAGCAAATGGCATACTTAGTTTCGTTTTTTTTTGTTTTTTCTTAAAAAAAAAACATTTCATTGAAGCGTGGGAATATGGGACCCTAATAGGTTTGAACAAAATTTCACCAACACTTTCATAAAAAAAATAATTTATTAAATATAGGTCGCGGATCACTAAAGCCCGTCATAGGTTTTTGGCCCGACATATGGAGGTAGGCGCGTCAAGTACTGCCCTGGCTTGCGCGTAGCTGTATGGACGCTGGAGCCGAGGAGCAGGATGCAGGAACCGCAGGGTAGGTGGTAGCGTGCCGGATGCCCGATGCCCGTAGAGGCGTCGTTGGATGTCGGATGCCGGATGCCGGTGGAAGCGACTCGTCAGATGCGAGTATCGGCACCAGGTGACGCGGCAACGGCACACACGGGTTAAACCCGGTGAAGGAATATCCCGAACTTTGGTCCCTGGAATTTATGTCCAGTGGTAAGCATAGGGTTCTCTGCTTATCCTCTCCTGACGGTGACCACAGCAGCGTAAGTGTAAGCGTAGGGATGGGTACTATTGCGCTTAGGGCGTATGTGTGTAGAGGTCACCTTCAGAAGCGGAGTTTACAGAGAAAAAAAGAAAAGAAAAAAAAAAAGGTGTGAAGCACTTTTAAATTAATATTTACATACATGAACATTGATGTAGCAATTAAGTACAATAGTTGAAATAGTAGCTAAAATGATGTCTATGAAAAAGATGATGAAATAATTTTGCACATCATTGACCTTGACATGACATTTAGAAACAAGCACTGCGTGAATTTGTCAACACTTAGCCACTTACCCGATATGGGGAATTACACACTGAAGTTATGGTTCCTTTATAGAACTTTTCAAAAAGTAAAATTATTAAAAAAAAATGGAAATTATCAGTAGTCCAATCCAAAAGTCTAATTGGCGAGGCTGCGCATATGTCTTCTAATATATGTGTAGACTGACCGCGCGTAGATGACGACTGGCCTCTCAGGTATGCGAGCGTGGTCGCCGCTCGCGGCGCGCGTAGAATGATGGAGTGGGAGAAAACTGGTTTTAAGAACGCGAGCGAGTGAGACAAAAGTACAGGCGCGATCAGGTGATTTGGTCGGCTGGAAAACGATATTAAAATGACTTCTGTTTTATTTGTTTACGTTTTATCAAATTATGAACTAACAACGTTACATCATTTGAAATTTGATAGCTTTCATTTTTTTTTTCAAATTTATATTTCTTTGTTCTAAAATGAAAAGTTTACTTGAAATTTGTAGCGTTTTTTGATGATGGATCAATTTTTTTCTAAGCTGTGGAACAAAAAAAAAACTAGGTATACCATAAGCTTCTACTCTGTTCACCTAATATACCCATTTTTTTTGGAAAGTGATAAAAAAGTCATCCGGTATACTTCTGACTAACTGGCACTGAATATCCCGCGTTTGATCCAGGATTGTACATATCTCTTTTTTAAGACGGTAACGAGTAGTACTATTAGGTTCACCTCTGCCTAACCCTTTGGGGATTACAGGCGTGATGATATGTTTGTAACGTCAAAAATGTGGTAAATTATTACAACCTATTTTCATCCCAGACTAAAATAATAATTCCAATTATTTCTACCATAAAACTATTAATACGTTAGTCCGTCTGATGAGACAAAATAGACGTAAACATAATTGAATCTGAGGTCTTACAAAGGGATTACAGTAATATTAACAGTAATACCTAGATTTCATTACTTTGGCACGATTTGTCCCAAAGCTTCGACTACACTGCGAGAATTAGAAAGTGAGCATTTACATGATTGTAATAATTATCACATCATTACACCTTTAATCTACAACCTGTTTTTTTGATATCCCATAACTCTACGGTATGATTGAGACCTTATCAGGACGAGAGTATCAAAAAATTGCAAATCTATTTAGTCCGTCAGTTAGAGTATTGGAAATTAATGGACACGTATTTTTTGTTTTTGTAAATCAGTGAATATTGACAAAGATAAAACGGATCAAAACTCGGGAGTGGGGGCTCGTGACGTCAGAACTAGGTAAAAATTTAACCTAGGCGTGACGTATTGAGAATTTTCAAAGCGTCATTTCTTCGTCAATTTTGGTTTACGTAACAAAAGAAAAAACACGGGTCAAATATTTTTTGATACTTTTTTGAACTGACGGATTAATTAGTTTTTTTTTGTCGTCTCGCCTATTATGTTTCAAACATCCTTTTTTTTTCACTTTTCATACAAAATAATTCAGCAAAGTCACGATTATTAACGTAAAACACCGTGAAATATGACAACGTCGCATTTTCTTAGCTTTAAATACCAGTATGTCCCCAGTCGTTCTCGAAAGGGAACAGAACATTGTTATATTAATTGTGTCTGTAATTGCGGGTAACCACAGGTTAAGAATTAATAGTTTGAATTAAAATGAATTACTCGTATTTATTAATGAAACTTAGATACATATTTTATAATTATGATTGATGATATCTCCGAAACTATGCATTTTTGGACCACCTATTCTAGGAGTTTTAGTATTATTTTTACCTACAGAACCCCCGTGATTTCCGGGTACTGGCGAAGTATCTCGTGGTACTCCGTGTTGCCTCCTACGGACTTCACTGAGGCGATCACTGCTGCAGAACCGGCCGCAGACGATGACGAAGACAGCTGGGTCAGCCCATCGATTAGCCGGTAACTTTTGAGGTCTACCAGGATGTTGTAATGCGCCAAGAAGTCGGTGCCTATGATTGCCTTGGTGACATCTGCAACCACGAACTTCCACGTGTACACGCGGCGAAGCCCTAAATTCAAGTGGAGCTCCACCCAACCGTACGTGTCGATGGCAGTTCCGTTTACCGCGTATAACTGGTACGCCGACCTGCTGCGCCGCTGTGGTAGGGCTGCACGTGGGTACACGCACAGATCGGACCCTGTGTCCACTAGAAACGTGGTTTTAGAGTCCCGATCTGTCACGAATAGGCGGCGTGGTTTGTTAGGGCAGCCATTTGCCGCTATTTCCGGCTTCCAGCGACGTTTCCCGCGTACGTACATGGCGACCTGCACTGCATGGCCCTGTCACCGAAACTGTTGTGGTACCAGCAGTGAGCCTTGTTCCACGTGCTGCCGGAGCGTGAGCGACTGTGGCGTCGGCCTGGGGTCGGCTCTCTGCCACCACGCCGGTACCTTTCTGTGGAGCGCGAGCGATGGTGTACCTGACCTTGCCTCGGTAGAGCCGCTACCTGTAGACATAACTCTGCCATGCACTGTTTCAGCTCCGCGATGTCACTGCTGGTGCTCGTGCTCGCCACGGCGGGAGGTGTCGTGAGCGCTGGCCGCACTGGCGCGATCTTGTGCACGCGATCGGCCAAATCTGCGACAGACTGAAGCGGGAGATTAGGTTGGGAAGCAATTACCGTCTGTATGTTCGTCGGCAACCTGCTCGTCCACAACGTGGCCAGGAATGTGTCTGGTACATGTGGTCCGGCCAAAGTCTGCAGGTGCCGCAAGAACTGCGATAGCTTCCGGTCGCCGAGCTCCTCTTGAGTGAGGATTTGCTGAACCCTTTTCTCACGTGAGTCGGAAAGCCGACGTATGACCTCAGCCTTCAGCTTGACGTATTTGTCCTGTGCAGGTGGGTTCTCGATTATGTCCCGAGCCCCTACCATGTAGCGATGGTCTAGCTGACCCACGACCGTGTAAAATTTTGTGGTGTCGGCGGTAATGCCGGCTATGGCAAACTGACCTTCTACTTGGGCAAACCAAAGTGTCGAATCCTCAGGCCAGAATGGCGGCAACTTCACGCCGACTCTGCACACGTCCTGCTTGACCTCTGCTGCGCCCGCCTGTGCTCCCTGCTCTGCTCCGGTAGGCATCGTAGCTCCACGTGGCTTCTGTGCTCCTTGTCGGGGTCACCAATGAAGTGTATGGAGGAAACGACGAATGAAACGGCAGTCCGGAATATAATTTCTATATTATAAATCTCTCGACACTTCCAGTAGGCTTAATGCTACAAATAATCTAAGACGTCAGAGGACAATTTACTTAATACAGACACTAGGCTGCGGAGATGATATTTAGTCGATTAGCGAAATCTAAGTCTACGAAACAAGTCTAGATTTGGTTGTAAGATGCAGCTTGTACAAGCCAGGAGGCCAAAACAAGTACTGAACTCAATGACAATGCCTAATTGATTTTTGGTCAGTCATCTGCTCCGACGGAGGCGAGCTTAGCCGAACGCGCCCGAAGTTGCGTTCGGAAAGGTATACACCACTACACCAGTACATTACAATGTATGCTTATATTTTGTACAGTGTAAATATTTATTGGTATTGTTAAATTTGTAAATAGACATTATGTGTGATATAAATATAGCAACTAAATAAATCTGTATATTTCTATTAATAAATGTTAGTTTAATTAAACCCAAAGACAATGATCGTATTTTCTGTATGATGTCTATGATTTGACATTTGTTCGAATTTGGCAACTCTGTGTAACGAGAAAATAACATGTACTACTTGTATTGTGAAGTGTTTACATTTTTGATTTTAAAGTTAATTATAGTATTAAATGCCAGTGTAGCGATGACCGCCACAGACTATAAACTCCACTTGCGAGGTTATATGAGTCTAGGGCTTATGTAAATGACTGTTTTACTAATTCTTATCACTGATGCACTTATTTGTTCGTCACTGTTATTGCCCATATCACTGATTTTACACTGTTTACGATAAAAAACACTAATTACACTGTTTGGTAACGTTCGTCGCGAACAGTATTGATAAACGAATTAAAAAGTTTCTTTTATCATTCAAGTTATAACAACATAAATATTTATGTCAATCAAATTGCCACTGACTAAGAAATAAGGTTACCAGCATAACAAAAAGAAGAAGATATTTACACAAAAATTAAAAAGACATGGCTAAAACCTGCTTAATGGCATTGTCCTTTATAAACTCGATTCAAAAGTCAATTCTAAACCACCTACATACCAACATAACTTGTATATTTTCTGTTACACGTGCCGTGTATCCCTCATAACATACTTTTACACAGAAACACACACGCACACAAGTCATCCCTTTAATATCCAGTAAATAAATAGGTTTTCGTTTACAGGTTATTATGAAACCGTACGCCACAGGGCGCCAACGTAAAATATGGTTGTTTCCAACAGTTTTCTAATATTTGCGCGAATTCCAACTAAAGTAAAGGGTCGTGACAGGGCTATATTTTAAACATCATTCTCATAGCCCTTGTAGGGATTAAGTTGAATTACGAACCATTATATTAAGTAACGTTTGATATTTCGAACATTATTAACAGAGATTGAAATAGTTACCTATGGTTAAACTACAAGAAAGTATGTAACATGTGGATAATAAATACATTCACCTAAATAGGGTAGATGACAAAAAGAAATCTAATTAGTCAGTCTGATAGATTTCCAAAAAATATTGGACTCATATTTTTTTTTATTTTTTCAGCTAAACAAAAAATGAAGACGAATTTAAGTACATCGTGTTTGATACGTACGTGACGACGCAAACAGAGGTCTCATGATCTTTGACACGTTTTATCTTCGTATTTTTTTATTAATTTGATAAAACAAAAAATACGTATCCAATATTTTTCGATAATCTGACTGACGGACTAAACAGAGTCATATTTTGTTTAGTCAGTCATCATCCCATCCCTATTAACAGCTTTATATCGGAACTTAAAAACCATTCCGGAATTTTCAATAGGGAGGTATTATCCACATGATTGGTCTAATAGTCGCAAGTGCGACTGCTGAGCAAGAGGTCCTGGATTTGTTTCCCAGGTCGGGTGAAGTTTTATTCCCATCAAGAATTTCTCAGTAGCAGCTCCAGTGTCTGTATTTGGGCCCGATTGATGGCAATAGGCTCACCCCCTGTTACATCATCATCTGCCTAGACTTTTCCCAACGTGCTTTCTGAGGCATAGAGGAAACTCGGTATGTAATGGGTGGTCACCCATCTACAGACCAACCTAGGCAAGCGTGGCTTAACCGACATTACACCGACTTATACACCAATGGCTTATTGTTTTAAAGTCCTGATTTATTTATTTATTATACTATGGCTTTGTCTTTTTAGTTATGGAGCATCACTGACTCCTAAGACACAGGCACATACACCTAGTTTAGGAGTCAGGGAATTAAAATTATTGTGTCCTAGCTATAAGCCTTATATGCTCTTAGTTTTTTGTTCTTGTTATAATTATGATGGCTTTTGGTGAAATAAAGAATTATTAATATTTATTGGGTACACTTCTGCTTAACCCTTCGGAAATTACAGGCGTGATGAAAGAGTATGGTTCCTGTATGAAGTATTGCTGTCACATACGGGATGGCTCAGCAAAATACCAGCTTGCTGCACTTGACTCGGTGGAACGCAGACCTAAAAGACTTATAGGTGACGAGACGTTGGCAGCTTCGCTTCACAGCCTAGCTCTTCGCCGTAATGTTGCCTGCCTGTCGGTCTTCTACAGACTGTACTTCGGAGAGCGTGCGCAGGAGCTCCACGACCTGATCCCACCATCCCCCTTTTACCACCGGACTAGCAGACGTACTGCGGCGTACCATCCGCACTTGGTAGATATCCCGACGAGTCGTACTCAGCGCATCTCCTCCACTTTTATCATGCGCACTGTCAAAGTTTGGAACGCTCTGCCTACATCTGTGTTCCCACCCACATTTAACCCGCATACCTTCGAAGCAAGAGTGAACAGGCATCTTCTGGGCACGCTCGTTCCATCATAGACCTCATCCATCGCTTTCCATCAGGCGTGATCGAGGTCAAGAGCAGGCCCATTTTGTAATAAAAGTAAATAAACAAAAAAAGTATCCATGGAGTTTCTTGTCAATTCTTCTCAATAGAGCTTTAGAATGGGCAACTAAATAATATTATGCCTTGTGACTGGTAGTGGATTGTAGCTTCGCGATTTTTTTGTTGTTTTGACAAAAGTGCCAGTAATGGTTTAATTGAAATAAATGCTTTGAGTTTGAGTTTGATGTTATGTACCCAAGTTCCCCAAACAACTCTTCCCACATTCAAAAAGAGCATGACACGCTCCCCTCTAAGATGAAGATTAACGACGCAGCCTCACAAATACAAACTAAGTTACACTGTTACATCTTAATACGCGTGTTGCTTGCAAAACTTTCAGAAGTTCAGGGGTATTTCGTGAGAAAGGCATAGTTTCAGACTTCTTGTAGAATTTTGGGTCAACATTTTCGACTGAATAGTTTTAACGAGGTACCTGTGCTGGACTGGACGACGGAATATGATGGCGAAGGTCCTCAAAAGGGTAGGCATAGTTAGTCTACATTTCGAAAATATTCAAGTCTATGTAAAAAGTACGCACAGCTTCAGATTTCCAGCTGTCGCTAGTCTATACATCGTCGTCAAAATCTGTCTACATTTTCCCAACTATGTTAAGGTCGGCTTCCAGTCTATCCGGAGCTGAATACCAGTATTCCGTTGGCGCCGGCTGCCGGTGACGCGTCGACGGCAGTCGTCGACAGGTGGCGACGCCCGCAGTTTATCTGCCGTGAAGAAGAACCCGTAGTGCAAGTCTATTACATCTAGACAAATAAATAAAATTGAAGTGTCTGATTGCAATTTCAAAATAACAACTTTTTACACGACTGCCCAAAAAAAGGAGTGTTGTGTTTTCAGGGTGCATGTATGTTTGTTTGTGAGTTTTGACTGAATGCATATAAAAGTATTTACGGCGCTTGTAACAAAAACAAATTCTGTTTTAAATTGTTGTCTTTACGTCTCTTTGTTCCATCAAATCTCCGAAAGCGCTGCACCGATTTTGACGGGACTTTAATAGCAGACAGCTGATTTTATAAGGAGTAACTAAGGCTCCTTTTATTTTAGAAAAAAAACTAGGGTTCCGTACAAAAAAAAAGCCCTTGAAAATACAGCAAGGTTGGTAGCAGGGATTAGTCAAAAGGGTAGATGACACTATAAAAAAATTATTCCCAGACACCCTTAAAAAACACTTTATTTTGAGCCTGAAAACCCGATTTATTTTCAATTAATTGCCAAATTCGATTTTTAGTTGCTTTGAAATGAATAAATTGTTGAGTCATTAAGTTGAATAAACAGTGACGTCACAGTTGGCTATTGCCATACAAAATCTATGAGAGAACCGCGTTTTGACAGCTCTTAAAAAGAATCTCAATTGATTGGTGTGTCATCTACCCCATTCAAAGGGTTCAGATGAGTCTAGTTATAGTAGGTATAGTTTCTCTTAAATCGTATATGCATTTTAGACACAAAAAACCAAAACGTGTAAAAAAAAATATTCTGAACAAACAAATACAAATTGCGTATTTCGTTACTTCGTTTTCTATCAGCCATTCCTTTCCCCGCTCCATCAACATAATTAATTTGTAGAACAACACTAGTTTATCCTGCGTTTCCACCATGTTTTCGCTACATTTCTGTGACGTCAGTGATATATCGAGGGGTGCGCTTCATCTGACGGCCCGGATATTGTCAATAATTAATTGTTTTTAGTTCAGTTTTGGGTAAACAAGAAAACACGAGTGGAATTGATATAACTTTCGAACAGATGGGTTTTTTTCAACAGGATTAACTTTTCCGTAACCTGTACAGGGTGTATATAGGGGGCGAACCTTTTGCCAGCAACCGGTCACAAATCCAGAGTCCGTGATTTGCTGAGAAATTCCTAATTGAAGAAATCAATAACACATTGCCTGACCTGGGAATCAAAACCAGGTCCCACATGCTCATCAGTCCCGCTTGCGACTACTAGACGAATGGGGCAGTGAGTTTCATTTCATTTCTTCAACTTCACCCTTTTTGTATTATTATTTTGTTGTACTATTAATGTGATAACATTCTTTCACTTCTGATTTTCTCGGACGCCATAATTATAACTGGTTGTAACTTCGTTTGTACCACTAACGAAAAAATTATGAACTAACAATTTAATTTTCCTAGAACTTTCGTTAAAATTACATTGCTTTTTAATATCGTATACAAAGTACTAGAAGTTGCTCGACGCACCGAGAATGTCTGGAAGAGCTACGGGTCGATGAAACATCTTATGAAGGGATCTCTCCCTGTCGGACTTAAGCGGAAGCTCATAGACATGTGCATTCTTCAAATCGTCCGAAGTCCGCACTTGGGGTCTGCCAACGAGCTATCGAGCGAAGTATACTGGGTGTCAAACTTACGGACCGCGTCAGAAATTCCGTACTTCGCTCCAAAACCCAAATAGCTGATGTTGGCCTTACAGCTGCTAGATTGAAGTGGAACTGGACTGGTCACATCTGCCGCATGCCGGAGGAGCAATAGGCAAAAGTTACCACTCAGTGGATACCAAGTAGTAGGAAACGGCAACGCAGCAGGCCCAGAAGGAGATGGCGGGATGGGCTCTTTCGCAAAGTATTGGCCAACAATCGCACTAGATCGCGAAATGTGGAAGGAAAAGAGGGAGGCCTGTGCTTTGCAGTAGGATAAAATAGCCTTACAAAGGCTGTTGCCCGCGACATCTGTCTGCGTGAAATTATTATAAAAACACTATTCTCCCCGTTTTTCAGTCATTGATGCTCCGCTCATATTATGTCGTAGCGTTATGTTATATAGCTTTTCTCGATAAAAATATATAATAAATAATAAATGGGCTATCCAATATTCTCAATATCCTCAACCATTATTTCCTAAGATAAGCGCGTTCAACCAAACAAACTCTTCAGCTTCATATTATTAGTATGGATCAGATATAATTGTGTTTCCTGCTACATTTTATTATATTTCGCGGAAGTATTCTATTAGACTGAACGATTCAATTTCTTCTCGAATATATGCCTGCGTAAAACGATTCACACACACAATATTACTTAATAACGTACATCATTTCTTCGACAATACAATATGATCATCATAACAATATTATGTTGATATTCTTGAAGGACTAAGTAGGTACTATTGCATAGCCCTTTTGGGTCGTTTAGGGTCGGCTTCAAGTCTAACCGGAAAACCCGGAAAAGTCTAACCGGTCTTCTTCAGTTAAATCCTATTTTCTACTAATATTATAAACGCGGAAGTTTCTGAGGATGGATGGATGTTTGATACTCTTTCACGCAAACCTTTTGACCGGATTTGGATAAAATTTGGCACACAGATAGTTTATAACCTGGATTTACAAATAGGATACTTTATCCCGGTAGCATAATCCCGTAGGACAATTACCGAACTCCACGCGGGCAAAGCCGCAGGCATAAGCCAGTATAATAGGCATGACGACAGTATAAAAAAATTGCAAATCTATTTAGTCCGTCAATTAGAGTATTGGAAATTAATGGACACGTATTTTTTGTTTTTGTAAATCAGTGAAAATTGACAAAGATAAAACGCACCAAAACTCGGGAGTGGGGGCTCGTGACGTCAGAACTAGCTAAAAATTATACCTAGGCGTGACGTTTTGAGAATTTTAAAAACGTCATATCGTCGTCAATTTTGGGTTACGTAACAAAAGAAAAAACACGGGTCAAATATTTTTTGATAATCTAACTGACGGACTAATTAGTTTTTTTTGTCGTCTCGCCTATTGGTAGCGATTTATTTTCTCGCTCAAAGTACAATTACAACAGATGTTACAAATATTGTAGGTATGTGGGAGCCAGGAATCCAAACTAGGGTGCAGTGGCCCTCCTGCGACCCCTGCCTCCTGTGGACTCCTGGCCCCCCTCACCAAGATTGGAATAAATCACACTTACAGATACATGCAGGAATATTGTAAGAAAATAATAAAATAAAATGAAAAAGTGCTAATAAAATAAAAATGCATGGATTATGAAAGATGTCGTGTGTGGTGTTGGTCTAAATACGAGTATTTTACATGAACCAAATGTCTATCTGACCTCCACAACCCAGGTTCTGTAGTATCAACCCTGATTCCCTTTAATAAGACCATTCCTGGCTGTTATATGCCTGTCAGACTATTCTAGAAAGACTAATGAACGATATCAATACACGAACCACGTCCCAATAACCTAAAATAATTCTTCGCCCTACATTTCCCGGTGCCCTAAAAGTCTAATATTTCAGCCGGTAATAAAGTTACATAGTTATTCACAGGCTTACACTCAATTTTTGAGGTGAAAGGTAACAAACGAGTTTGCTGACACGATAGAATGGGAACCACAGACGTAGATACACCTAGAAAAGGCAAGAGGAGCTACTTCGCGTGTCCAACTTAAGGTGCCAGGGTAGCCCGCGAAATTAAAATTCTCTTCCGAGTTTTGCAATTTGCAGGTCACTGGACTTGCAAATTGCCCTGCAAATTAAAACCACGACGCTTTCACCTTAAGCATTTTATGCTTCACGTGTCGCGAAAGATGAAATCGCGATGTTCCAAACCTATAAATGTAAATATATAATTGCACAGCACTAATGAGATGACAACACTAAATCAGTATGAGCAACTTGACGCCGCCAAACTCAAGCTGTTCTTTTGGATACCGCCATGACATAGTCAGTTTGAATAATAGTTAATTTGAGTAAAGTAAATTCAGTGCAAGAAGATTATATGGAAATTCTTGTCACCCGTGAGACACGCCACCTGGATAGCTAAGTACTAACTTTCTGTTTATGTAAGAATTAGAGATTTGGTATGTTTAATAATTGATGTTTTACGAAGGTATTTTTGCCTGCTTGAATAATTTGGAACACCTAATCTATTGGGAGTGATGGTCGTGTCTTCAACTGCGGTTGTGGTTCAATGAGATGCTTCCATGATCGCAGCTTAAGGTATAACGACGACCTTCACGCGCTACTAGTCCGGACATTTAAGCGCTGGGGTTTGTGGGAAGGGTCGTGGTCCAACCAATCTTGCAAACCTTCTAGTATATTCCCCATGGGGCCCAATGGTAAGCGTCGACGGACGCTATATATATATATACATATGTGTATAATGATAAGGGGAGCGTTCCAGATGACGAGGCAATGGGCCGAAGTCAACTGGAATGCGTGGGTGCTTTTGCAGAGGAAGAGAAAATCCAGAATCTGATTAGCACAAAGGTGTCACAAACGTTAATGATAAAATAAAACTAGTGAGAAAGCAAAATAGATTTATTTATCATAAACAGATAGGTAATACTAAACCCAGAGATTCATGGGTGCTTAAACTTACAGATGTCCTAGTCGCGCCTGAGGAAATGAATAAACTGATGGTTGACCTGATGATAGCCACTGATGAGAGACACTCCGTATCGGTGTGTGATCCGTATCGGTGAGGGTTTCTGACATTTCGTGAGGCGGGGGTTTCTCTTTATATCAATAGCGAAGCAGTTAAATTCTAAGTATTACTATAAAACAAATTACAATGTAAACTTGGGGACAACTCGAATAAAACATGAATAAAAGAGAAATGCACGCCGCCCGCGCCGTCGCAACAACGTGGCTACTTTCGCAGCATAGAAATATATAGCAGTAGCAATAGCAGAAAAAATATATTTGTTATAAATTTGTTTTTTTGTAGTTATTTAAAAAAAAAACAGTCCCTTTCGTTCCGAGTTTGATGATCGAGTTTATTATAGTTTATATTAGCTTAATGACGTCATATTGGGTAGTCAAAAAATGGCACGCTTGGTTTTCACACGGTTAGTGATACTTACGTTGTCTTGGTACATATATCTTGATGCTTGCGTTATCTAGGTATATCTATATCTGTGATGGAAACTCTCTAGATGGCCATTATTTAATGTCTGAAACTTTGAGCTTTTGAATGTTGGATCGGGAAAAAAGTTGTGTTTTTTTTATCGTAGGTAGTAATTGAGTTGTTTTCAAGTTTAGATAGAATCGTTTTAAGGAGTAGGTTATAAAATACTGTAACGTAACATCAGGCATGTAATGGTAATCTGATAAACAGTTGTCGTGGCATGTGATGCGGAGGAATGAGCAAAATGTCGTGAGGAAAGTTTTGAGTATGAATGTGGATGGGTATAAGAGTAGAGGAAGACCAAATAAACGATGGATGGACTGTGTTATACGAACAAGAAAAGAGGCGTCTGATGAGATGACGAGAGTAATAGAGAAGTATGGAAGAAGAAGACATGCTGCGCCGAGCACTAATTAATTGGGATAAGGGCAGGGGATTGATCATGTCTGTAATCCCAAAGGGATAGGCAGAGGTGTACCTAATATAGTACAGCCACATTTCGCTAGTGATGTTACAGTTCCATATAACAGGGAGCAAGCCTATTGCCATCAACCGGGCACACATCCATACTCCGTTTTTGCTACTGAGAAATTCCAGATGGAAAAACCCAATATCACATTGCCCGACCCGGGAATCGAACCCAGGACCTCATGCTCAGCAGTCGCGTTTGCGACCACTAAACCAACGAGACAGTGGAAGAAATTGTTTTTAATCATTTAAAAAGAACAGAAAGGCAGACTGGTTGAGTCAGTCACACAAAAAAGGTAAGGTAATATGTTCTAGGTGCTAACATACGGGCCTTTTATGTACATATGTCATAGTTATGTATTTTCGTTTTCTTTTATGTGTGAGTCTAGTAAATACTTTTTGTTTCTCTTTCTTCTTTTGCGTAATTAATTATACAGGCTTATAGCAAAAATAAGTTTCCGATACACAATTTACATGTCAGCCTATCCTATTTGGAAATAATAGCGTGATATTATTTTTTTATCAACCATCTAAGACAATTAAAAAGGCCATATAATAACTATCAGGTAGTGAATAATAGCACGATAATTTTCAGAAGTCCGTATATTGTTCACTTCACTTCACAATAATCAGAAGAATTATAAACACATAGTAATTCACACGAATTGTACACACACATTTATTCACACGAACATAGTGACAGCATAGATGTATCTTATTCGATAACTAGCGCACGAATGACCCGAATGAGTGCGCTCTAACCTATTTGACAACTCTGTTTTTCCCACCACCCGGCCACGGTAATATTATAATACAGTAGTGTAACTCAGCCGCATGATAGAAATAAATGCCTACAGCCGCGCGGTACGTAAACATGCGTTAGGGCTGCCCGTCTCCAGCATTTTAATTACATTTGCCTACTTTTTGTTTCTATTTAGTTTTGTGATTGTAAATATCCTTTTTATATAAATAAATGAAATACTTTGTATATTTAATAGGAAGTGTTCAGTAAAAATGCGTATTGTTTTTTGATTGGTAGATTTAATTAAAAAAACATGTTACTCTATTCGCTTTATTTATTAATCCAAACACCTTTTTTTTTCGTGAGATGAAAGGAAATACTTACCCATTAAAAAGACACACATTCTGTACCTACCTACTAGTAAGTAAAATTATTTTATAGTCTTACCTTTCAGAGTTTCCAGGTAATTTAAAAAAACGTATGTCTGGATGCGTTATTGACGAATTCATACAACCAAAAACAGCACAATATTTCCTACTCGTCATATTAACAGATTTTTATAGAAAAAATCGCGCGGTTTTTGTTAAAAAAACAACACACCGTCCGTTCGACACTGCGGTACAGCTGTAGATCTAAATCTGTGGGTACAGCCGTGAGTGACTGTCTGCGCCCCGAGCGCAATCCGGTGTCAATACAAGTTTTAAATATTGTAACAAAATTACCTAGCGATATTAAAAAGAGAATATTACTACTACTACTACTCGTATACTTTCTACATAAAATTATATTAATTATGAAATTTCTAACACATATAAAAGCCAATTTAAAAAAATACAATATTCATATATTATTTTCCAAGATCGCCATCGAAATTGAATCTAAAACGCATTTATAGGTTGCTTATAAAGGCGCCAATTTGTTTTTCTCCCTTTTCTTCGAAGATAAGCAACCATTACCACCAACGAGGAAGAGACTAGCGATCGACGAAATTGTCGCTTATGAAATGTACAAAAGATTATAGATCCCGTTTGAAAGAGTTGATCATCTGCCATCATGTTTTCAAGGAAACCATCGTGAGGAAACCAGCATGCCTGAGAGATATTTCTTGACGGCATGTAAAGCTGAGTCAGAGGCCATAAAACTGTGACATTAGGTAAGGCACTAACCACTAGAACAGAAGAAGAATCTCCAAAGACAATTTTACAAATGTTTACCAACACGGCGCCGTGTTCTTCAAGAGCTAAAGAATCACTGTAGCTTTATACAGCTGTACATGGATATTTTGTGTGTGGCCATATTTGTAACAAACGCTGCTAATTTAGTTTTTTATTACGCTTTCATAAAACACTTCCTACAGAATCCCTGTCTTTTCACTGTCAAAAAAACTATACAGCACTATGCCACCTTAAAATTACCTGTTCGGTACTCCTTTGACAGCATTCAACTAAAATTCCATATACAACCTTCTCATCAAAATTTCTCAAATATTACATCACGACCTTCCCTCAATATGACAAGAAAATTTAATCCGGCGAAGTTTATCAGATGCCTATGAAATTACTTGCTTATGTATCGGGGCCGATCGGGGCAGATCGGGTCCAATTTGGGCTAAAATTGCATTCACCAGGCCTGGATCGGAGCGTATGATCTTGATAAATGGGCCTAACTAAAGGAGAGGTGGGTTTAGACTGGTGAAGGACAGATTGGTGAAAACTGAATTTTGGGTGTGAATTTAGAATGGATACTTTTGAAAAGTGGAAATGTAGGTCATGGTTGGTATCGTTTTGGGATTGTGATATTAAGTGGAAAAAGTTTAGTCAAAATCTGAATCCAAGTTTTAATGTCAGGTTGTAGGATAATGAATATTTATGTTGTATTACTCGTATAACATTGAAAAAAAATGTGTTCAAACGTAACCGGTGATGATTCATTTGAAGGGAACTGAGAGGGTGCTCCTGCCGGGGTTGCGCTCCCTGCCGGGGTTGCGGGACTGTTCGAAAGAGATACCGTGGCCCCGGAACTCAAAGGGCGATGAAGGAACATGGATGGGTTTTAGTCAGTAAAAGTCTGACAGTCCCTCCTGCTCCGCCCAGAGCGGGAGAAGTCATTTGATGATTTTCCATTCGATAAAAAAAAAAAAAAGGGAACTGAGAGGGTGAACTGCCTCGTCCGTCTAATGGTCAGAAGCGCGACTGCTGACCATGGGGGCCTTAGGTTAGATTCCCGGGTCGGGCAAAGTGTTATTGTGTTTTTCCAACAGGAATTTCTTGGTTGCAGTTTCGGAGTCTCGATTTGTGCCCGGCTTTTTGCAATGGGCTCGTACCCTATTACGTGGGACTTAAACATAATTGGCAAAATGTGGATGTACTTGTTAGGTATACCTTTGCCTAACCCTTCAGGGATAACAAGGCTTGATTATATAATGTTATGTGTCATAAACACTGTTGTTTTATGTACAAGTTCTTGTGCTAACTTACCCAAACAGGGAATAACTTACCTACAGCACCATAATAAGCATACAATATTTTATGCTGTAGTGGAATGGGGTATTGTATTGTATAACGGGCTGGTGTCCGCAACTCCATGTCATAGCGCGTATTTTGCGTATGGGCTATAATTCACCAAGCGGGCCCAGTGCAGATCGGTAGATGTCACATGTCTTCGATTTTTTAGTTCTAGGACATGCCGGTTTCCTCACGATGTTTTCCTTCACCGTTTTGTGAGCAGTGGTGATGAAATAAATTACACAAAGTAATGCCGCCTGCCTGGGTTTGAACCCACGACTTACTATACGTAAGTCGGGGCCGCCACCACTGGGCCACCGCTGCTCTCGTGGAATGGGGTAGATGACACACCAATCGATTGAGAAACTTTTTAAGTGCTGTCAAAACGCGGTTCTCTCATAGATTTTGTATGGCGATAGCAAACTGTGACGTCACTGTTTAGTCAACTGAATGAGTCAACTATTTATTGATTTCAAAGAAACTAAAAATTGAATTTGGCAATTAATTGAAAATAAATCGGGTTTTCAGGTCCAAAATAAAGTGGTTTTTTTAGAGATTGGTGGCTTGGAATTATTGTTTTATGGTGTCATCTATCCTATTATCTATAATTTCAATTGCGACATCCCATTCTTGTAGTTTCTTAACGCATCATCGTCAACAGTCTCCTGCCCTTATCCCAATTTATTTCTGGTCGGCGCAACATATCTTCTTCTTCCATACTTCTCTATTACTCGTCATCTCAGCAGTCCTCCTTTCTAGCCATATCATCCTTCACACAGTCCATCCATCGTTTCTTTGGTCTTCCTCTACTCTTATAGCCATCTAACTTAATTTTTCATAACGGATATTCAAGTAAAAGTTTTATGCAATGTTCAACCACTAGTAGCAGTGTAAAATAATCTTAATGATCTAACTTTAGAGGTAGTCCTTCGAGCCGGATCATCAAGACTAACCTTATATTAAATGTGTTCGATTTGCACAGACTTAAGTAAATACAGAACATATCTTTATATATATCTTCTTCTTAAAATAACTCAAGCTTCAAAATATCGCTGAGTTCTTCCACACAAGTCATGGTACCCACGGTAAAAGTTTAAAGCATTACTGAACAACTAGTATTGTCTGAATTCAGCTTTACCCCAACTCGTCCCATCTAACCGTACGTCGTTACAAGGAAATGACACCCCGTGTTTGTGAACACGCGTCTCTGAAAGCGATTGCTCAGTGTCGGTTGTCATAGCAACCGTTGTCAATAACGAGACGAATACGCTGTAGTGGTGTGTGGCTTACGTGAGAGATGGCAGGCGATAGGAAGATGTTTTGTGAGCTGGTTTATTCAGATTTGTATGCAAAGTTTATTAACGAGTAGGCTTTTATTGTTTGTTTTCGCCTTTTCCGCACGTAATTAAAAAAAAACTTCTTTACACACTACTCTTTTTTTCCCCTGGTTCAATTCTACCTTTAAATTGAAGTTTATGTCCGAAGCCACTAGTATAGCACTGTCAATATGGTAGGTTAAATCCAACCTTTTGCCCGACCTGGGAATCGAACCAAGGACCTCAGGCTCGGCAGTCGCGCTTGCGACCACTTGACTAACGAGGCAATCGAGGTTCATCTAACAGTAATTTAAGAATCATAGACACGAAGAAGAACTGAGATCAATCAAGTCAAATGGGTATATTAAAATGGCGGTCTTTGTCAACTTGAAAAACCTACAGCTCTCTATGATTCGGATCAAAGGACCAGTTTAAAGTCCATAATAGACACGAATTTTCAATAGTTTGAACTATTGAAAATCCATGTTGGATATTATTGTAATAATATTAACATGTTGAATTTGCTAATATGTATTAAGGCACAGAGTTATATACCAAACTATTCATCAGTTACCGTATACATTTCTGTTTCTTGCAGTCTGTTACATAACAGCTCAATCTAAAAATATCGCTGAGCTCTTCCACAAAAGACATGATACCCCCTCAATTCGAGAGCTATTACAGTTGCCATAGCAACACCCAATAAGAAAGTAATCTCATCACATCGCATCTCCTACTAAACGGATTTTATTAATAAAACAATAATTTGAGCACCTTTTTCAGAAGCAATAAAAGAGGGTAAAAGTGTCCTATAGCAATATACTCGTATAGTACCCGGACGTAAATATTAAAACGGTTGAGGAATACTTCGTGAGGAAACCGGCATGTCATAGAACCAAAACAAATCGAAGATACCAACCAACCCGCATTGATTACAACCCACTCCTTCTCATAGAGAGGATGGCTGCAGCGGCCTATAATGATCCCAGCTTCGGGACCATATGACACGCTAGCTTTTTCCCGCGGATTACCTGCGTAAAGTTCAGCGGGATCGTACTATCGAGATAAAAAGTATTTGATGTGTTAATACAGGTTCATTTGTACATATTTTTATTACTATTTTAGAGTTGTAGTTTGCTTAGATAGTAGTAATAACACTGTTATCTTGTAAATAAAAGGTAGGTTATAAACTATATGTGTGCTAAATTTGTCATTCTGTAGTTTTAACATGAAAGAGTAACAAACATATACATGCGTCTATACATCCTCAAAATCTTTCACATTTATTATAATTATAGTAGGTACATAAAGATACCATTTATCGAGTTTCACTAAGAAACTGTGTGTGTGTGAGTGAGTGACGGAGAAGACACCCATCGATGATGAACTTTACATTCAGTCAAAAAAGTATCGGGAATGGATGATTTGTTTATGGTTCCAAATTCAATTTTTTGTTTTTTTGTAGTTGTTAGATTGGCACAACTGTTTTCCATTTTGGCGCGGAGTTTGAGTTGCATCTGTTATTTATATTAAATACAGTGCTGGTTTTAGTAATATCATATATATTGTGTTTTGCGAATTTCGTAATGGACAAAAATATCGAACAAAGAGTTTGTCTTAAATTTTGCATCGCCAATGGAATTTCGTGTTCGGAGTCACTGAAAATGTTACAGAAGGCTTACGGTGAAACGACTTTATCAAAAACTCGTGCTTATGAGCGGTTCAAAGCGTTCAAAAGCGGTCGAGATGTGATGGAAGATTTGCCTCGCTCTGGTAGGCCGTCAACGTCTCTGGTAGGCCGTCAACGTATGCAACTGAAGTTAACATCGCAAAAGTGAAGAAAATAGTGACTGAAAATCCCCATTCAACTCTGAGAGAGATAGCCGCCGAACTTTCTGTATCTCACGAGTCGATCCGTACCATTTTAACTAATCATTTGGGTATGAAACATGTTGCTGCTCGGCTAGTCCCAAAAGATCTGAATTTTCTCCAAAAACTCAATCGCATGAAAGTCGCTGAGGACATGCTAGAACGAGTCAGTTCGGACCCAACATTCATGAAACGCATTGTTACTGATGACGAGACGTGGGTTTACGAGTTTGACATGCAAACTAGTCAACAAGCTTCGGAGTGGCGCCTTCCAACTGAACCGAAACCGAAAAAACCACGCCAAAGTCGACCAAAAGTCAAAGTCATGTTGACTGTTTTCTTTGACTATCGCGGTGTTGTGCACTCTGAATTCTTACCGGAAGGTCTAGCGGTAAATAAAGAATATTATTTGAGCGTTATGCGGCGTTTAAGAGAGCAAATTCGACGAAAAAGGCCAGATTTGTGGAAAGAAAATTCTTGGATTTTGCACCACGACAATGCGCCTTCGCACAAGGCTATCATTGTGAACGAATTTTTGACCAAACACTCAACAAATACCATCCAGCAACCACCATATTCACCAGATATGGCTCCTGCTGACTTTTTTCTTTTTCCTAAACTCAAATTACCACTTCGTGGCACCCGTTTTCAATCGATAGAAGACATAAAGGAGAATTCGCGGCGAGAACTGAACTCAATTCCGGAAGCAGCGTTTAAAAAATGTTTTGATGAATGGATTATTCGTTGGCGCAAGTGTATCGTTTCTAAAGGAGCATACTTTGAAGGTGATAAAATAAATTTGGATGAATAACAGACATTTTGTGTATTATTGATCTTTTCCCGGTACTTTCTTGACAGAGTAGTATATGAAATGGCAGATAAAAATAGAAAATCTAAAGAATCGAACAACATTAATATCTTGCCTATTTTTGGCCAAGTTCAATAAAATATTGGAAGAGCTATCTTGTTTTGTTGCCTGTGTACTTATTACTTAAAGATCAAACAACCTATAAATGTAATTTCTATTCATAGAAAAGTATTAATATTTTCTCTGGCTAGGTTTGAATACATTATATTTAAGAATAGCTGTTGCCCGCGGCAATCAAGATAACGATTTCCTTCGATACGTTAAGAAAACAAGAAGGTAGGTACTTAACATTAGACCACACATGCATAGTATACGCATTTCATTAGATTCTTGCTTGAATTTTAAACTACAGACCTAAGGCACTCACTCAAGTTTCTGTATACCACAAAGTCATGCTCCTACATTCAATGTAAATGTGTGCTGTCTCTAAAAACACAAAGGTAGTAAAATATTGTATAGAGGCGACAATCTGCTCTTAACTCAACCTAAATTCCTTACATCAGCCTACCGCTCTGCGTCACAACTCTCTCCTCTGCTTTGTGCACCCAGTCTGACCCAGCCAGACACGGCCACGTGGTGGCGCCCGGCCACCATAGGCGCGGTCCTATGGACGCTGAGCTATGAGCTAGCTCGCCGTCCGTTCGTCTTATGACGACAAGCCGTGTCGACGGCGCGTTCGTGTTCCACGCGCCCCTCAAAGAGATGTCAGCAAAAGGCAGGGGTCTGCAAGGGCCGATGCCTGCCGGGGCTGCGAGACTGTTCGAAAGAGATACCGTTTTAGTCAGTAAAAGTCTGACACTCCCTCCTGTTCCGCCCAGAGCTGGAGGAGTCATTTGATGATTTCCCATCCGAAAAAAAAAAGTTGTATTAAACTAGCAAGTACTAACTGGGTAGTGAAAGTCGGATAGGCCGTCATAGCATAACATATCATAATTAGCCTACAATGTTCCCACTGCTGGGACACAGGCCTCCTTTATATGAGAGGATGGGTACGGAGATAATCCATCACGCGGGCCCAATGCGAGTTGGTAGATGTCACATGTCTTCGAATTTTTTGTTCTTGGACATGCCGGTTTCCTCAAAATGTTTTTTTAGGCAGTAGTTCCATGGTACAATACATACTGGTATTCAGCTGCATCCGATTACCTGGACCCCAATATAGTTGGGAAAAGGCTAAACAGAAATGACAATGAGTTGACTTTCACATGAATTACACCTCTACACGTCTCCTTACTCTATGTTACAGTTAACATAGGCAATGAGTTAGTAGTTGGTAAGACAGAGACATTGTAGTCTCTAGAGGTGGGACCCGTCTGTTTTGTTGCATTAGAGCAGAATGAAGGCGTCTTGGGCAAAACAAGATCTTGTGTTTTGTTCAGTTACATTTTATTGTGACAACGTTTGGTTGGTAGGAAATTTTCGTGAAGAAATTGCAACCGGAAAAATTATAAGTGTTTTTGTACTAGAAGACCCTGACAAGGTGAAATTCTTTAAACTGAAATGGGCGCTACTAACAATATCGCTCGTGACTAAATAATAACAGCCGCTCGAGTCGATCTTTAGGTTAAGCCGCGCTTGCCTAGGTTGGTCTGTGGATGGGTGACCACCCATTACATACCGTGTTTCCTCCGTGCCTCGGAAAGCACATTAAGCAGTTGGTCCTGGTTGTCATTTGTAGATCTTTGACAGTCGTTACAGGTTGTCAGTGGCCCAAAAAGTCTGACAACCAGTCTTCCCAGTTGGTACTGGGTAGTACAAACGTATTACCTAGTACTAACGGGGTTGTGGAGGTCAGATAGGCTGGTATTCAGCTGCATCCGGTTAGACTGGAAGCCGACCCCAATATAGTTGGAAAAGGCTAGGCAGATGTCGATGCTGGTCACTAACAATATCATTTATGGTCCAGGATCCCAGAGCCGTTACACCACGCTAGACGTTACTTATTTTCTTATTAACAAGATGTCTGGCATCAAGTAGTGTAAGCCAATTGTTAGATATTGGTGTCGATTCTGTTGTGCACAAACTAACCTTAATTTAGGCTATTCCTATCTTTTTCTCTAATAAAACGAGAAAGAGACGGACGTAATTTAGAGCTGTCAAATTTAATTGTAACTAATATTTCCATACAAATGAAGGGTGCACGTAAAAACATGTCGACTAAAAACACGGTGAAGCGCAAGGCATAAACTGGTTTGACATCTCTAACTTAGTTCATAGCTATAGCCGTCCTTTTCTCGCACTGCCTTTTAGTAAAAGATAGCAATAGCCTAAATTAAGTTTGTGCACAACAGAATCAACACCATTAGGTGCTAAAGTTGCGTACAAAGCCTGGTTTCTCAGTTGCCAGCAGCATGGAGTCTCGATTTGTGCCCGGTTGATGTTAATAGGCTCGCCCCGTATTAAGTGGGATTTAAACATAACTGGCGAAATGTGTGTGTGCTATTAGGTACTCCTCTGCCCAACCCTCGGATAACAGGCGTGATGTTACTTTATGTTAATGTCACTGATAAAATGTCTGAAATGTATTTGGATTTACGTCTAACAAAGCTTCACGCGCCTAAAATATTTTAAATTAGAAAACATCTTTTTGTCATTGAAAAAATCAGAAGAAAGTACCTAATAAATCAGTGATCCCAATTTATATTTCGATTTTATTGAATACGTAAATACGTATTTCTATTCATTCCACGTTTGAGCGATAAAAATATTTCAAAAGTCTAGAATCAAAGTTCAATGAATCATTTGGTTCAGAACTAATTGAAATCTTTTGGTGAATTATTCACAAAAAATAACTTAAAAGTAAGCAGAATTTATAAAGGCATCTAAGGGTCTGGGCACACTTACTCACGATTGTAATTACATAAATAATGTAGGTAGGTATCATTTTTTGAAAAAAAGTAAATACATTTATATATTTGGCACATGCCACAAGTACTAAAACAATAATAATATAAGAAAAATTAAACTTAAATCTAAATAAAACTGTAACACTGTGTTCCCCACGTCTGCGCCAGATAGGCCCAGTTCAGCAGTATGCCGTAACTAGAGGCCGACGCTGGTTTTCAACTGCTGGTTTTATTTTCTGCCTAACATGTTCCCAACTACCCACACCATAGAAGCTAGGAGCCGGCGAGAAGTGACGAGGAGGAACTCTGTGCGGTTTAAGTCAGTAGGAGTCTCACAGATTCCTCCGGCAGCCCCACGGCTGAGGACATCCATTGAGGATCTTCACAAGTAGAAAAAAGGCTTTCAGTCTTACCCGATTCAGCTGAGTATCAGTATTTTACATAAAGCGACTTCCTATCTGCAAGCAGTTACGTTGTCAAACCTTCGGGCAGCTGACTACCTGTAACGACCGTGAAAGATCTACAAAAGACATGCGAAACCAACGGCTTAACGTGATTTCCGAGACACGGAGGAAACTCGGTATGTAATAGATCCATCCATGGACCGACCTAGGCAAGCGCGGCTTAACCTTGAAGTTTGACTCATGTGATTGTTATTTGTTATATAAAAACTAACATAGCATACTCGATCTATCTTTTGGTTAAGAGGCATGACATAAAACCTACTAGTGTCGCAATAGTCTCGCCCCCTATTACCTTATGCGAAATGTTGGTGATATTAGATATATTTCTGCCTAACCCTTTGGGAATTACAGGCGTGATGTTATGTTATTAGTGTGGCCTTATCTTTATGTTTGAACTTTAAAAACTTATTGAGCACTGTAATATTATTTCTTACGATTACATAAATATCAATTCAATCTTTACATGCTTGCCAAACATACATAATTTATTTTCAATAATTTTAGATTTCTTTTGATCACTATTGAAAATATTTGTTCTTTTAGATTTTTGCTTATTGCATGTAATTTGGGAATTATCTAAGCCAAGTCAGAGGCCCATGAGCGGCACAAAAACTCTGACACCAGGTTAGGTACTAACCACACGGTAAAGAAAGATCTATAGGACTCCATAGGTTAAGATTTATGACAACTGACTGTAATTTCCGAAGTTGAAGCTGAAGTGCCTGTATAACACCCTTCCCTTAATAATTAATACATGACCAGAAGCTGGCTTAAACCTGAAACTTTTAAGCTCAGCAAATCTCTTAACGACTCACGCCAACAACGACCGAAACAGTTCTCAAGTCAATCACAAATAAATAACATCGCTGGTCAAGTGGCCCAGATGGTATTACTGAGCACGAGGTCTTGGGCTCGATTTCTAGGTCAGGCAAATTGTTATGGGGTTCTTTCAATGTCAAGAAGCCGGGTAGATTGATTTGTGCCCTAACCTACATGGTACTGTAACAATAGGGATGATGACTTACCAAAAACAAAAAATTGTATAGTCCGTCAGTTAGATTATCGAAAAATATTGGATACGCGTTTTTGTTTTATCAAATTAATAAAAAATTACAAAGATAAAACGCATCAAAGATGTGGGGGCTTGTGACGTCACTTTCCAGTAAAAATTTACCGCAATGTGACGTCACACGAGATTTTGGCGCATTGTATCTTCATGTCTGTGTCTTCATTTTTTGTTTACGTAAAAAAAAATATATATATGTGTCCGATATTTTTTGGAAATCTATCTGACGGACTATTACTACTATTTTGTCGTCTACCCTATTGCTCTACAAGTACATCTCTGCCAAACCCTGCAGCGATAACAGGCGTGATGTTTGTGTAATATCAAAGATCTACTACACGTCAAATAGAACTCGTGCTATTTTTTAACAAAATGTTTATTCATACGTCCCTCCCAAGTCGTAGATGTAAGAGAGGTCGGCGCTGGACCAAATGTTCACTTAAAGCTGCCAGAATGCTTCTAGGGATGGGAACAGAGTGATATCGATAGATTTGATTTATAGGCTCAAAAAAAAAAAGTTTTTTTACACATGACGCAGTCGGGTAGATGACAAAAGAAATCTAATTAGTCCGTCAGACAGATTTCCAAAAAATATTGGACACATATTGTTTCTTTTTTCACGTAAACAAAAAATTGAAGACGATACAGTGCGTCGAAAACTCGTGTGACGTCACATTTGAGTACATTTTTTACTCAAATGTCACAAACCCCCACTCATGATCTTTGACACGTTTTATCTTCGTCAATGTTTATTAATTTGATAAAACAAAAAAACACGTATCCAATATGTTTCGAAAATCTAACTGACGGACTAAACAGAATCATATTTTTTGTAGTCAGTCATCATCCCTATTAGAGCAGCACAATGTTTTATAATATAATTAAGTTCAACTAAATACCAAGTAATTTTAGTTTACTACCCTAACATGGCAAGCCTGTAATCCCCAAAGTTTAGTTATCAATGCCATTAACTGAGTATTAATGTTAATATTAATTATTAATATAATTAATTTACTAACATTACCTGCTGCTTCTGAAAATACCGGACTCATGAGGTCGCCGGTTCCAGGTTTTTATTCGCGTGTGCGGCCATTAGACTAACGAGGCAAGGAAAGAGAAATCGGATCAGAATACAGTTTTTTTGGAACATAGACTTGAGTGGTAGGTGAATTTGTTTGAGAAAAAATTAAAACTAACTCTTTTAAAATGTGTTTAAGTATCATTTTCTAATTTCTTAATAAATTATATGTCAGTTATGCTCTTGATCAGTGGTAATAAATTGCGTGGCTTTCTTTAACCACGAAGGTCAGCTACCACCTTTTTGTCCAATTACGTTGAGAATTTATTAAAATATTAGGCTTTACGAGTTATTAGCATTTAATTAAATGTTAGTCCGGCAGCAGATAATAAAGGTCAACGTGATGCAAATTGAGAGAAAGGACAACTCAGACATACCTAGTTTTAGCAGCATCACAAGCACCTCTCTATTCTCTCCCTCCTCTCTCTTCTTCAAACTTTGGCCACCCAATGCTGATGAGTGTATACACTCATCAGCATTGGGTCGCAATGCGATGGGTCTCTTCCAAATCTCTCTACTTTTGGCGGTTTGCCTCATGGCTATCCAGTTTGTTCCGACCACTTTAATGAGATCGTCTGTCCACCTAGTTGGTTGTCTTCCTACATTCCTCCGTCACAAAGTAAACTGAAGCTTTTGAACATCTCAAAATCTTGTGACTTTTTTTTATTGTAAATGCGAAAGTTTGTGAGGATGGATTGAAAGACGGATTAAACGGATTTGGATGAAATTTGGTACACAGACAGTCCATAATCTGAATTAAAAAAAAATATATAAGTACGTTTTATCCCGACGATTTATTACGATCTAGTGTGACAATTACCAAAACCAACACGGATTTCCATAAAAAAGTCTCACCTAAAAACATCGACACACATCCAAACACTAGTGTCCACCGGAGCGCGTAATCAGGTGACTGCGCCGCCCGACGCGAATAACGAACGCAGCTCAATTGTTCCTCTTTGCCCACAAGTGGAGCCCCACTCCCGGCGACAAAGCACCTTTGGGCTTTGATGCATCAGGGGTAACGAAGCTGTGGTGGAACGTAGATTGGAGATAGGCATTGTCCCGGTTTTCGTATTTCTGTGATTGGGTAAAATCCGTTTAAAAATAAACCCGTGGTACTATTTTGAAGGTACAGTTTCGAGTGGTTTAAAGTTTCGGAGAATTTATGGAGCACAGAGAGCACGCTTGATGGCCCAACAAAATGACAATTTCTGTTGTTGCGACTTAAATCAAGCAACACGCGCGTGAGTCATTTGTTTCAACTTTCAACACAGAAGCCGCTTCCATACTTTTGTACCCTTTCCCAGCAAAGGGTACAAAAGTATGGAATCGGTTTCTTTATATGCTATTTTTATCACGGTATCGTGACATTCATAATTCTACAGTGAGTATAAAATGTAGTACTCAAAAGCGTAATGAATATATTTTATTAACCAATTTAAAAACCTGGCAAGAAAGTTGAAAATAACAAGTTAAAAATACTACAAGAAAACACGATAAAATGAAAAATTAAAAATAACTTTGAATAAACCGGGTCTTTTTCCGTACTGACTAGTAAGGAGCGCGCGTCAGTACGGAACACTCAAACTACATTCAAACTTTAGGTAAATATGCGTCCGAATAACTGATCTCCTCCACTCATAGCATGCCCAAAACAACTCCTGTCATATGTTCTCTCTGCATTCCCAGCGACAAAGCACCTTTGCCCATTGATGCATTAAGGGTAACGAAGCTGTGGTGGAACGTAGATTTGAGATAGGAGCTGTGCCAGGTTCGTATTTGTGTGATTGTGTAAAAGGCATTGGGAAATATGGGTGTACGATTAGGTACACCTTTGCCTAACCCTTCGAGGATTACAGGCGTGATGTTATGTGGGTAAAAGGCTTTTAAAAATAGACCGTGTTGTAGAGGTTTTCGGTAATTTTTTAAAGTTTCGGCTCGAACTATCTATGACTTCCATTTCCAACGTCAGTTGATGCTGGTAGCTGCAGAAATAAGGTAGGTACTTGTAGTCAAACATAGAGGTTCTATATTATTAGGAAACTATAATACAAATAGTGCAAAAACACCCTTAACGAAGCAAAGAGGCACGTGTTTTTTCCGTAATTGCGATTTTTTTTTTGTTTACCCGTGAACCTTCTAGTTACATAGATACAGGACAAAACAATCGTCAACATTTTCCTGCACTTTTTTTTTTCGGATGGGAAATCATCAAATGACTTCTCCCGCTCTGGGCGGAGCAGGAGAAGTCATAAGTCATGTCAGACTTTTACTGACTAAAACCCATCCATGTTCCTTCATCGCCCTTTGTGTTCCGGGGCCACGGTATCTCTTTCGAACAGTCCCGCAACCTCGGACATTTTCCTGCCCTTGTCCAATGTTACTTGGGGTCGTCGCAACACGTTTTCTTTTTTTTTTTTTCTTCCATTCTCCTCTGTCAACCGTCACGCTATCATTTATTCCTTTATCTTTTATATTCAATCCTCACACAATTAATTCATCCATCGTTTCTTTGGTCTTCCACGCCCCCTCCATCCATCAATATTTATATTCATCACTCTTTTAGTCACATGCGATAACAGGACAAAACAAAAAAAAAGCTAAAAAATAGATTTGGTCCTGTACAAAGACACCAAAAGGCCCCTACCTAAGCATGGTGCTGTCATGGTCATGGTGCTGTCTAACATTAAAAAAAAATGTCATCAACTTCAAGTACACCTTCCATCCCCGCTACAACCACCACCCCACCCCATTATCCCTTTCTTTGTCCCCTTTTCGGTCGTCTCGCTCCAGCGCCTGCACAGATGGCGGACCTATCTCCCTAAGTCAAACGTCCCGACTTCTTTTTAAATCTTTTAGGATTGTAAATATTCTAGTTCTCTATGAATTTTGAGGGGTAATGGGGTTCTTTGTACCTAGGGTGTACTTTATAGTGAGTAAAATGCTTAATTTGTTGCATTTAAGCATTGCAACAGCGGTCACCAACATGCCTACTTTCATTTATTTGTCCTGTATAGTACGAATCCATACTCCGGGCGTACAAAATGTTGAAGATCTCGATAGATAAACACTCATGACCAAATAAAAACCACGACATATCACTGCGAACAATACAGTGAAGCATGCGCAATACTACGCCTCGCTCTGTGCATACACGCTCACACGCACACAGCCCGTGTATAATTAAACTACGCATAAACTACGCTCCTTTACTTCGTGTAACTGATCGTCAATACTATAAGACCTGTATCACCAAAAATCAGACTTAGACTTTTGTCAAATTGGCAGTCGCCCCGCGTAAAATACTGGTATTCAGCTGCTTCTGGTTAGCCTGGAAGCCGACCCCAACATAGTTAGGAAAAAGCTAGGTAGATTATACGATGAATACTTTGACTTTGACTACTACTCTCAAAATAGTGAAGGAAACCATCGTGGGAAAACCAGCATAATAGGCGAGACGACAAAAAAATAATAATTAATTAGCTAGCTAGATTATCAGAAAATATTTGACCCGTGTTTTTTCTTTTGTTACGTAAACCAAAATTGACGAAGATATGACGCTTTTAAAATTCTCAATACGTCACGCCTAGGTATAATTTTTACCTAGTTCTGACGTCACGAACCCCCACTCCCGAGTTTTGATGCGTTTTATCTTTGTCAATATTCATTGATATACAAAAAAAAAAAAACGTGTCCATTAATTTCCAATACTCTAACTGACGGACTAAATAGATTTGCAATTTTTTGATACTGTCGTCATGCCTATTTAGTAACAAAAAATCGAAGACACGGAGAAGGTATGTGACCTTCAAAAGCGGTAAAACAATTACGATAATACTAAACCTACCTACATTGTTTCTTAGTACTTTAGCACTTCAGTTCCACATTCTCCATAGCCTAGAAATAGAAACACAACAAAATAGCCAAGCAAAGTAATAAATACTGGCGATATAAAACAGCGAAGATTTTTATTGGCCTGGCCATAACTTTAAACATGAGATCGCCAGCATTTGCTATAATTTATTGTTATTATCGTACACTTGAGGCAAACAGGTTTTAACTGGGCACTTGTAAGAGAAAACTGTTAGTTTTACTGATATTTTTTTTAATAATAGCCACTATGTTATTTGTTTCTTTTTTATTTGTGATAGATTAGGTTTACCATTGGCAAAAATGACGAACTTAAAACATGATTCTTTAATCTCTTATACAGCATGTACCAGAAAGGTTTGATCATTATAGGCTAGTTTCCACCATCAATAAATTGGAAATCTATTTAGTCCGTCAGTTAGAGTATTGGAAAATAATGGACACGTATTTTTTGTTTTTGTAAATCAATGAATATCGACAAAGATAAAACGCATCAAAACTCGGAGTGGGGGCTCGTGACGTCAGAATGCACTAAAAATTATACCACGGCGTGATGTATTGAGAATTTTAAAAGCGTCGTATCTTCAAAATGAAAACAAACGCAGCTAAACACCATTATTTAACATGGAGCGAATGCCTATCATACCGTACGGCTGTAACAGACCCAGAACAAAGGATTAATTTAATTAAGTTGACCACTGAAAGGTCCCCAAACTGAGGATTCCACGAAAATTCCGTTTAAATAAATACCTAGTATGTAATATTCTATTCCTGGATTTCTAGCTTTCCAGTCGGAACTTACAACTAAATCAAAATGCTGCCCAATGTAAATAATACAAAATGCTGTCAATTCAGGTTTAATTACTGTAGGTATTTACCTAAAACAGTGTATTTGTTATTAAAATTCGGTAACAATGGCATGCCGGAAATCAGGAGACAATAAATTGTATATAGATTAGCTTGTTTAATACTACAGGACAGTAGTCATTGTTCCGTAGAAATAATTAATAAATATCTATGGTACCGTTAGTCGTGTCGGCCAATGGCTTAAATAGCCAATAGCCTCGATCAACACCTGAGGAGGGTCTCGTTGCTTGGGGTTCTCGTTGCACAGATGTGCGGGGAAGGATGGTGGAGGACTGGGCTCTGGAGAAGGGCCTGGTCGTCCTAAATCGGGGTTCTGTCCCCACGTGCGTGCAGATGCGGGGTGAGTCGGTGGTGGACATTTCGTTCGCTAGCCCCACTCTGTCGCCACGTGTCGTTGACTGGCGTGGTAGGTAGGTCGTGGTACCACCGGTATATCCGGTACGACGTTTCCACCCAGACCTCAAGCGCACCGGTCAAACAGGCCCCGAATGGTCCGCGTTGGGCGCTGAAGCAGCTGGACCGGGAGCTCCTCCTGGAAGCCTCGATCGTGCAGGCCTGGGTGACATCATCAGACAGGCCTGCCGACATTAACAATGAGGCAGGGTGGTTCCAGGAGGCCATGTCCGACATATGTGACGTCCTCACCGGACACGGTGTTTTCGGGAGGTTCCTGCACCGAATCGGGCGGGAGGAAACGCCCGGGTGTTTCCACTGCGAGGATCGACCGGAGGACACGGTGGAGCACACGGTGGAGGTGTGCCCCGCGTGGGCGGAGCACCGCCATGTCCTCGAAGCGGCGATTGGCAGCGGCGACCTCTCGCGTCCGGCCCTGGTGCAAGCCATGGTCCGGAGCGAGACGGAATGGGACGCCGTCACCTCCTTCTGCGAAGCAGTAATGCTAGAGAAGGAGGTGGCGGAACGTGAGAGGGAGACAACCTCACAGCGTCCCGGCCGCCGCGGGAGACGCCCTGGGCGTCGAGGACACCACGTGGCCTCGGCCACCGTAGGCGCGGGCCTGTGGACGGTGGGCTATAGGCTAGCTCGCCGTCCGTCCGTCTCATGACGACAGGCCGTGTCGACGGCGCGTTCGTGTTCCACGCGCGCCTCAAAGAAGTCAGCAATAGGAAGGGGTCCGCAAGGACCGATGCCTGCCGGGGTTGCGGGACTGTTCGAAAGAGATACCGTGACCCCGGAACACAAAGGGCGATGAAGGAACATGGATGGGTTTTAGTCAATAAAATTCTGACACTCCCTCCTGCTCCGCCCAGAGCGGGAGAAGTCATTTGATGATTACCCACCCGAAAAAAAAAAAAAGGATTGTCTCGTTAGGCGGCTTGATTTAGAGAAGCAGTACTTCTAGACACGGAGCTTCGAGGTTCCTTTTTCTGGAGCCCTGACCACCGGTAGCTCGGTCCTTGTTTCCGATCTTGTTGCTACTATTTTAACATTTTATATTTTTTTTTACCTTTTTTTTTTAAAGAAATATGTCAAAATCTAAAAGATATATTTGAAAAAAATAAAATCGAGGGCATCGATGCACAATAAGTCTAAATCGCAAAATCCACATTGGTAATTATTGATTGGATTTGAACCAACAACTCTGTGCACCATCAAGATAAGCCAGACACCATTACTATAAGTATTTTATGCCAATATATTCACACATACTCGGACATAGCCAACAAAACCCTACAGACAACCAAGTAATATTTACGGAGAAATTCACGGACGAACGAGCGCCATATTTATTAGAGAACCACTTCCGGTTCCGATGGCGGCCATGATTTAAACACGCATTTCCGGTGTATCACTTGACTGTGTTCCGTTGGCGAGGAGTAATATTACATTAATTTATTTTGTTCATCCGATTTTGGGAGGGAGAGGAAATGGGGAGGTTAAGTTATTGGAGATGAGGATGGGAAAAGGATGGGTCTGTTGTTTGGTATTTGTTTGTTACTATGAGAATCAGTCGTCTTCATTTTATTGGGACCTGCAATGCAATTTGCTACCTTTCCAGCTGAAATAGTGTCGATATTTAAGACCGTACTGGTCTAATAGTCAAAGCAATAGCGTGGAGTGGAATGGTTCGCACTCGGACGTGTATCGGTTGGAGTGCGGGGTGAGGCAAGGGGGGCTCAGCTCACCCAGGCTCTTCAACGTATACATGAACCAGCTGATCCTTGAGCTCGGCAGCACCAGTGTCGGATGTCATATTGACGAAGTGCATTAACAATATTAGTTATGCTGATGATATGGTGTTGCTGAGCCCATCAATCGGTGCTCTGAGGCGACTGATCGCTATATGCGAATGCTATGCGGTGAATCATGGGCTCAAATACAGGGTGTAAAAGAGCAGCCGGGGCGAACCGAAAGGCCAGATATCGCACAAGATAGAGAGGTTTGGAAGGAGAGGGAAGGGGAAGCCTTTGCCCAGCTGTGGGACATACAAGGCCATTAAAAAAAACAATGAACTAACGCTTAGGCGTCTAAGTACTCCATATCGCTGTCATCCGGAAACGTGTCCAGAAGGCTGGCAGTATTGTCACGTTGAATAACAACGAATTCACATCGAATAAGAAAGAGCCAGGTTTTGAGTTAATAAATGAATAAAAAGCATAAATTCCTTGAAATAAATATAATATATAATAATAAAAAAAATAAGCAGCACAAGTAAATGATTGTTAAGTATATTTAAGTAGTTCCTTGACAGGTTTATAATAAGCACCTAACTTGTGCAAAAAAAACTTAGCTATAAAAAGCATTCTTCATTTTTTTTCTGTTTTCTTGCTAAGTAACATTTGCATCTTGTCCCGCAAAAAGAAATAAAACAAAAAGCATTCGTATAGAAATAGCCCGGGGGAATAAAAGCGTTGCGAAGCTGGGGTAAACGCTATTTATTAAACTTTGTTTTGATGTTGAGCTATGTCCGACATTTTGCATGTGGGTCGACTTGAAATGTTTTGTGGAGAATAGCGAGTTTGTTGGGAAAGTGGTAGGAAATGAGCTGGTTTGTAATGCTATGCTGAATTGAAGTAATTGAGCATTATTTGGCAGTGATGATTGAAACAAATGGAAAATTCGTGGCGAACATTACCGACCTGTTGTAGCAGCATAAGATCTACATATTCTCCACGGTTTACAATACCTAAGCCAGTTGGTCTCGGGGCACAGAGCGCTGGGTTACAATCTCGTGACTTCGAGTTCAATTCCAGCATAAGGGTTATTTTTTGTGAATCGAGTAATTTGGTTTTTATTTTCTTTTGTTTTATTTTATGTGTTTGTTTTTTTATATTGATATTTTTTAAGCATATTGCTTGTACAAAATATTTTCGATGTTTTACATCTGCCAGGCGTCCCACGACGGCTCACTTTTTGGATTCATGTTCGTTTTGTATTATTAATATAATTATCACTTGCTTTAGTGAAGAAAGATATTGCGAGGAATGCATGCATCTCAGGCATGCAGGTGCATGCCTGAGAGATATTTCTCGACGGCATGTATTAAAGTTAGACTATAAAAAACTCTGAATCCAGGTTAGGCACTATCCATACGATAAAGAAGATTAAAATGCTGTACTTTAGTAAGATCGATTTTTAGATTTCCGACCTTCAAACTACCGGTAACGTCTCTCAAAGATCTATTAAGGAGAACCGGGATCAATTACTGCAGTCCGGATTTGTGCACGGTTGATGGCAAAAGGCTCGCTCCTTATTACATAAGACTTAAACTTAACCGGTAAAATGGGAGTGCAAGTAGCTACACCTCTGCCAAACCTTTCAGGATTACGGGCGTGATGTTATGTTATGATACCCAAACTAATTCAAGAACCTCAATTTAGTGCTATCTCTTTTTGTTTCTCTTACCAGACAAAGACAGCAACACTGTTCAGCTTCCCAAGCCAGTGCTCCACTTTCAGCTATTTCTTCTTCCACTTTTAGTTTATTCCCACTCCAGCTCTAAATACTACATGACAAGACAGAGCAGTCCCATTTCTAACAGGACTTGAAACATTACCACGTTTCGGCTTATACTTGCAAATGCGCTGCAAGTCGCCAGAGGTCCTAGCATGAACGTGCGTCGTAGACGTACGGAAATTTGAACGTTTTTTTAAATCTACAAAACAACTACCTGGAGCTTATTGGTGTGATTAGCACATACTATATCACCCACAGATACTATAATATGAAGAAACCTTCAAATGAAATAAATAAAATATGTTCGAAATGAGTATTTTAACCTTTTAATATCTTATCGTACGCATACCAACCCGCGCCGAGGATCTCGTAGCTAAATACCTATTAATGGCCGCTCGGGTTGATCTACAGGGCATACCGCGCTTGCCTTGGTTGGTCTGTAGATGGGTTACCACTCATTATGTATACCGAGATGCCTCCGTGCCTTGGAAATCGCGTTAAGCCGTTGATCCCGGTTGTCATTTAATTTTGTAGATTTTTGATAATCGTTTCAAATGTGGTCAGTGGCCCGAAAGTCTGACAACCAGTCTAACCAAGGTATGGTATTACCCAGTACTAACTGGGTTGTGGAGGTCAGGCAGGAAAATACCTGGATTCGGTTAAACTGGAAGCCGATCCCAAAATAGTCGGGAAAAGGCTAGGCAGATGATGAACCAGCCCGCACTTGACGCGGGTGGCGGATTACATACCAATCCCTCCCATAGAGAGCCCTGTGTCCCAGCAGTGGGAACATTATAACTGATTATGCTTACCCTATCGTTTGAATTAACGTTACTTTTACTACGCGCGTTAGTACTAGGCCCACCAGAACTTGCAGAAAGTGGTTAAGTTGACAAGCCAGGAACCTTTATTAAAGTTGACTGTTAAAAACATAAGTTTAAGGATTATTTGAAGTCGACTAGAGTTAGTAGGTGGTTAACATAAAATACCAATATATTCCTGAAAGTTTCTTTTTCGGTTTTCAGGATAAGCTGAAACGTTATTCATCAATCCTGGTCAAATTCAAGGAGGTATAAAGGGTGTTAAAAACCTCTTAAAGAAGCCGAAAGGCATTCTCCACGTCAATGCGATCATTTCTTTCTTTTTTCCACATACCGTACCTGGTAACCTTCTAGTAACAGAGATATTAGGGGTCAAAATTCCACGTTTTTGACAAGAATTGTTTAAACAAAAGTTTTTAGTGCAAGATTTTTACTTTAAACACCTCCACGACCCCCGTACTATTCAATCATCCATCAGCACAATGTTTTGAGTGCGTTACATTAAGTTCTACCACAAACATAATTTTTCACCCCAAAATAAACTCGTTTCCCAGCAATAATTTTTGCGTAAAGTTACTTAGTTTGATTTACAGAATGCTTGGTTGGCGGCTTCTTGATGAGGTTGATTACACCCTGTATATGCTAATGATTCTCGAACCGAATCAATAATAAAATGGATAGGTATTTTTTTCTTATTTACGGAAATCGGTGAGTGAAAACCACCCATATTAAAACGCAGCCCGTCTGTAACTGGTCATATAACCGCGCCTTCCCACACTGAAATAAACGCACACAGCGACATGTCGCGCGATAGGTGATTCTGTTTTACCTAATTAGTGTCAAAAATAAACATTTTATGTCAAGCTCCTGAATCTTTACTAGGATACAAAACTGCACACAAGCTTCCTCTCTATGAGAGGGATTGGACAATTAATCAACCACGCTGGCCTGATGCTGGTTGATAGATGTTACATGTACCTATTCGATTTGTTTGGTTCTAGGACAAGGCGGCTTCCATTCTAACCGGATACCGCTGAATACCAATGCCTATTTTACATGGAGCGACTGCTTATCTGACCACCACAATCCAGTTAGTACGTAGAACTTGGCCTCTAATCCAATAACTTAAAAAAGAATATCACTTTAAAAACTTTATTTTCTTCACACACATACTCCGTACCGTTGAAACGTTCCAGACTTATAAATGGCCACCTATTCGAGAAAATAAACTTGAAAAATATAAAAGTTTACAGTGGCCCACTAAATGAATAGGATCATAAATTTGAAAAAGGCTATTCTACTCTCTGGCTTGTAGCTCTAGTGCCATTAAAACTGGCAACTTACAAAATAAAACAATTGGCATAAATGATGCGTGAATCTAGTGGCGAAAATGGAAAAAGAATCGGGGATGGAAAACCATTGGCTTGATGATATACAACTTACATTCTGTAAACGAACCTTTACGAATCCGTCAACCAAGCATTCTGTACATCAAACTAATTACAACAATTATAACTGGGAAACGACTTTTTAAAGCAAAGTAAACACTTTTTTTTACACTTGTGAATTAGTTCGAACTTTGACCACCAATATCTCCGTAACTAAACAGTTCCCAGGTATGGTGCAGAACCAAAGAAATATCGCAATGAAGGGAAAAATAAGTGCTTTTCGGCTTCGTTAAGGGTTAAAATTACGTTGTGTACAAAACCCGGCCAAGTGTGTGTCGGGCCACGCGCAGTTTAGGGTTCCGTAGTATCCAGTTATATTCAAGCCTACTTCCACACCTACTTCATCTTAGTCACTTTAAAAAAAAATATTCTAAGGATTTTGTATTTGGTACAAAATTATCCAACACGAACGAAGTTCAACAACTATAACTGTTAAACTGATAGAGTTATCTTAACTGCTATAGTTTTCCTTTATAGTTCATGAAATGCACTATCTAGATAGGGGAGCTAACCTAAAAAAATATATTTTCCAAAATTTTATTTACCACTATGATTGATATTCATACCTCTACAAAATTACAGCTTTCCCGTACTAACGGTCTCTTAGCAAACCCTCGGACAGACAGATAGACAGACAGACAGACGGACATGACGAAACTACAAGGGTTCCTTGTCAGGACTATGGAACCCTAAAAAAGTGAACAAAATACTTAAAAAGACATGACTGAAACAATGTTAATATCAAATCATAAGTCATTTATTCAAATTAGCCTGATAATAATCAGCAATTTTTGAACACCAAAATTTACAAGAGACAAGCCCGTCAGAAGCCTGCCTGCCCTTTGCATCAATACATTGTATGAAACATGTTTTTTTTACGAAAAATTTACAAAAAATTGTTGAAAAAATACCTAGGAGGCACTTAGGGCTTTAATAAATATCGCCAATCGATTTTATAAAATAAACCGAAGCATTATGATCATAAATCGATGATAATAAGGTAGATGACACCATAAAACAATAATTCCAAGACACCAATCACTAAAAAAAAACTTTATTTTGGGCCTGAAAACCCGATTTATTTACAATTAATTGCCAAATTCGATTTTAAGTTGCTTTAAAATCAATAAATAGTTGAGTCATTGAGTTAAATATACAGTGACGTCACAGTTGGCTATTGCCATACAAAATCTATGAGAGAACCGCGTTTTGACAGCTCTTAAAAGTATCTCAATTGATTGGTGTGTCATCTACCCCATTATGATCATGTTCTGTACAGTCGCCAACACAGCAAGTTACCACAAACTGTCAAATTTCTCCAAACGATTTTAAACCACAAAACGTATGATGGTTAAGTTCGAAATCGCACAAAATTTATAACTGTTTCCCAACTTTGTTACCAGCGAACACGCAGTCTTAGACCTACAAATTATCATCACTCTCCGCTTCGCTTTTAATTTCCACAGTAACTATATCTGCTATCCTTTTCTGCTCGTACGTTTGACTAATAGATGGAGCTGTCTTTCTCTTTCCTCCATCCCCAATCCGACCATCATCCCTACATTTCTTCATAAATGGTAGAATAGCTGACAGTATTTTAATTTGACATTCCACCTTATCATCCACTGATAGCATGTTTAGCATTGGCACCAATGAAAAGGCGAAACTAGTACTATCTGTCTCATTCACGTTTATTAAGACAGAATTCGATGAAGCTTTAGTGACAGAATTCATTGAAGTATTGTCAGAATTGGTTGAAATGTTATTAGTGACTAAATCGGGTGAAGAATACGAATGGTCAGAATTGGTTGAAGTTTTGTGTTTGACCGAATTGGTTGAAGCTGTTGTTTTGACAGATTTAGTTTTTTCGAAATTTGAAGAAGTTTCAATGCTGTTAATCTTCTTCTTTCTTATTCCCTTAGCGTCCGTTTTTGGTACTGAAATTGGATCAGGAATAGGTTCTCCAAATTTGTTTTCTACGGTTAAAGTAGTATTTTCCTTTTCAGAATTTTCTGATAAATCTATGCCTAATGTTGATGTTTCTTCTGTATCGTATTCAGATTTCAGAAATGACAATTCATTGTAATATATGTATTTACGCCTTTTGTAGGCGACACCATAGACCCAGTTGGGATCCTTTTGACGTTTGCATTCTCTAGAGAAGCAAGCTCGAAGGTTCTTCCATCTTTTTACTACTAGCTCACCTGAAAAAGAAAAAAATTACTAATATTATAAATGCAAGTTAAGCAATGCAAATGCAGCAGTTACGCGTTGTTGCAGTTATTAAATGTAAGTTTGTTTGTCACCTTTTCACGCCTAACCCACTGAACCGATTATCCTAAAATTTTGCATATACGTTGTCAGGTGTACAGAAACGGACATAGGGTACCTTTCATCCCGAAAACAAGTACTGTTCCCGAGGACAACCACAGTAACTTTCTTATGATAATAGATGGCACCACGTGTCTTTCAAATCATGATCGTATTATATTATAACATTATAGCTGATGCCCGCGGCTTCGCCCGCCCGCAAATTATATACTAAAACCTTCCTGTCTATTAAAAAAAACCCGCATCATAATCCGTTGCGTAGTTTTAAAGATCTAAGCATACCTACATAGGGACAGACAGACAGACGCGGTGGGGGACTTTGTTTTATAATATGTAGTGACAGAGTACAACTTGAATTGATTTTCAAATTTTAAATTAACACGAGCGAAGCCACGGGCAAAACCTAGTAAATCATAATTATTAAATTAAACAAAATAGTTTCAAGTTCGTTTTTGCAATTCTATTATTATACTGTAGCCACCCAAATAATAATAATCTACATCGCTATTTCTTAGAATTTCTAATAAAAACGCAAAATATGTGTTAAAATTTTGCACGAACCCCGGAACCGAACCCGGGACCCCGTTTATAAAAAATGCGTTTTGTTACCCAAATTAATCGACTAATGTTAATCTTTGGTGAATAAAACCAGTCGTTTCTAAAATGACGTTTCGTTACTGCTTATAAATAAACGAAAATAATTTGAAGACAACATTATCAAGATAATTACGATTTAATTAAATTAATTATAATTTATTTGAACCGCAAGTTATTTTTTTAGCTAACCCTACTTTATAGTGACATCTGACGTACAACAGAGGTCACTGGCGACCTATTTCTTATTTAAAACACACTACTTAAACATTATTTCAAAATTAATTGGACAACGCAGTACTATATTGTTTTACGCGCTAAAGATCCTTGGAGTACTGTATTTGACAGCTCTTTGAGATCTGTCAGATTGATTGATTCTAAACAAAAATCATAAGTAGTAATAAAAACAACCTAAAAAACTTACATTTAGCATCAATTTCTTCATAATCATAACTGTTCCAAACGTCTTTAAATAATACTGAAGAAATTTCTTCCCATTTATCCCTCTTGTACTGCGGATCGCCATAATGCGAATCGTTTTTGTCATACAAACATGGATGCTTTTTAACTTCATGTATTAACAATTCTACGTCAAGTTGAACATCGGGAAATTCGGACGACATTCCTCACTACAATACACTATATATCTTTCACTAATTATAATATTAACAACCGTGTTTGACATTTAGAAAGCACTCGGTAACTAAAAGTACGCCATTCAGTATTCACGTCAAAGCGATCACTCAGACACTCACTTCGTTCACTGCGCGCGCAGATGCCAGCTCGCTGCCACAGCGCTTTCTCGCTCTCACATTTAAGATAGGAATAAGAGCGAGTGAGAAAGCATGCTCGGTGTAGCCATGTTGGATCTGTTTGTTACGATTCCGAGCGACTAACAGTCACGCGGTCGCTGTTTGGAATTTTAGAACGTACCATGGTAAAGAGAAGGATGTTTTTCCGCTGACTGGTTGATGAGTGACGATCCGGCAACAGGGAGTAACAAAAATGACCGAAAATCGTCGCCGCCGCGCCATGCCGACTGTTGTATTTGATAAGAAGTTTTGATAGATTGGAATTAATTATTTTTAATGAAAAATTGTTTGTTTTATTTAGTTGTTTTCAACTCATAAAAGGTATTGAACGCAAGCACAAAACTTACTAAGGGAAAAAACATATAAAGGCGACTACAGGAGCTAAATTAGCAACTCTATTTTTGTGGTTCAAACTTCGTTTGAAAAACTGTTAGAATTAAGTTCTAGAATAGTTAGAATAAACGTCAGTCACTGCGGGCCGAATAGTGCGAAATGAGTGTTTTTTTGCGATTAACAAAAAATCTATTGATTGGACTATAAAAATAAAGCACTATCATGCTAATATGTTGCTTGTAGAATTATTTGCCAAAAAATCAGAATGATCGCATGTATGGTTTTCACTCGTTAAAAGAAATTTTTAGAGATAAGTTGGTGATTTTTTTTATCGAGAAAAATTCTTGATTATGTTTTCAACCTACCATACTAGCATATATCCTGAAGACTATCATATATTTTTCTGGTTTTATTTATTGCAGTGAATCATGTGCTTTTTTGCAATATAAAACTCGCGTGTAGCTCCTGTAGTCCCCTTATAGGGTTCAGTGGCGGCGCTAGATCTCGCGTGGACGTCGGCGAAATTAGGTACGCGAGGCCTCCTTTTTTCCCAATCAAGAAAATATTAAATTACATAAGCCGAATTATAGTTAAAATAATATTAACAACAAGTTTTATCAAACATTTTATTGCTATTAAACAAGTTTTGTTGATTATCAAATTATGACAAAACTTACATAAATAGAAGTTAAAATAAACGAACTTTTCGGCTTTTGGCCTCACTGAACTTTTTCAGGATTACGTCATAGCTAATACCAGACGCTATTTCAGCTTCAATTGATAGAACTGATAACGAAGATAATCTCTCTTGACTCATCGTGCTTCTCAAATAGGTCTTAATCAATTTTAACTTTGAGAAGCTTCTCTCAGCGGAAGCTGTACTGACGGGAACTGTGAGCATGATTCTAATTGCTATATAAACATTTGGATATATTTCTTCCAAATTATTTTCAAAAATGTATTGAATGAGTTGGTTCGCGTCGTTGATAGAGTCTAGTGAATTTGTTTTTAAAAGTTGGAGTTCTTCATACAATTCGAAAGGCTGTATGTCGCTGTTTTCGCCTTCCCGAAGTATTGTACCTAAATCATTACAGCACTTGAGAAGGTCTTCTTTTGATATAGACTTTAAATATCTGATATCATAAATAAAACCAAATCGTTCAAAATATTAATTGAGCGCTTTAAATCGACATTCGGTGTCAACTATAATAGCATCAATCATTGTGTTAAAAAAGTTAACTCTGTACTGCATTTCAAAAGATTGAATAGGTTCATCAATATGTTCATAATCGAACATTCGTTTTCTCCTGGCTGTTCTTTTTTCTTTAAATTGAATCTCAATTTCGAAAGTACTTTTCTCTACAAATAATCGAGCTTGTGCTACACTATTGTCAAATCCTGTATTACGGAATTCTTGAATCCAGCTGCAAAATGACCGTAAAGTATCAATAGCGACTTTCAAGTTGACTTGAACCGTTTGCCATAGTTTGCTTATATTGTTCACACGTAGTAAAACCTCGTACCATACGTGTATCGCAACAACAAACTCAAAAGTTAACATTTCATTCAAGACTGCGTCACAGTTGCTTAGAGTTTCAGAATCATCACTTTTATTTTTCAGGTCACTCACGCATTCGATAACATCACCAAATTGCAAAAATATTGCTTTTACTGCTCCGATTCTACTCTCCCATCGTGTTTCAGACAGAGGTTTTAATGTCAATTTTAATTTAGTTTTCACAATATCCCAACGCTTACTTGACTTTGAAAACAGCACATAGATTTTATTGATGAAGCCAAAAAACGTTTTAGCTGTTGTAGAAGACTTAGCTGCATCCATCAAAAGCAAATTCCAACTGTGACATCCGCACGGCGTAAAGAATGCTCTTGGGTTTATATTAAGTATTCTTGTTCTTATACCTTTATTAATACCGACCATATTGGCGCCGTTGTCATATCCCTGTCCTCGACAGTTTTGGATATCTAAACCATTTCTTTCCAGTTCTTGTAATATGGAATTTGTTAAATATTCTCCCGTTGTTTCTGTGACGGCAATAAACCCAACAAAATGTTCCTCCATTGCTCCAGTTGAAGAATTGCAAAATCTTATTATTATTGACATTTGTTCAACGCGGCTGACATCCCTGGTACAATCGAGCAAGAAGGCATAGTATTTTGCTTGTTTAACTCTGTGTATAGGTAATTTCTTCAATAACTGATTTAGACATTAATGCAATTAATTCATTTTGGACGTCGTGGCTCAGATAATGTTGTTAGTTGCTTTGCATTAATACGTTGCATGTGCTCCCGTAGTGTCAGATCTTATTTGGATAACAACTTAAATAAATCTATAAAGTTGCCACTGTTTTTGCTATCGTTCATTTTCAAGGATTCTCGATGAGCTCTAAACGCCAAATTGTGTGAGGCTAAGTAGTTTATGATATCAATCATTCTTTCAAACAAATTATACCAGTACTTTTGCGATTCTTTAATAGATCTCTCATTATCTTTATCTATTGTTTTTCCGTGTTTGATTCCTTTATAGAATTCAATCCATTTAATCATGTGTGTCCTTGACTTTGTTCATGTCTTTGCAATATCCGACTCAAATCTTTCCAGTCACAACATCCTTCTTTTACCATCTGTGTCTGCAAATTTGAAAAAAGTCTACATGGAAAGCAATAAACTTTATCTTGAAAAATGGAGTAAACTAACCATCGGCGATGTTGCGTTTCGCCGTTACTTAATTTTTGAGTGAAATGAAATTTAGAAAAATGTCTTTTATTTGCGTCTTTTGGGTAACTGTCATCAGATTTCTCTAGATCTTGATTGGGTCCGTTTTGAATTAGATCATGACGCTGCGAATCGTTTACTGGAAATACCCACTTCCCTGGATCTAAGTCTATAAATGACTCTCTTAAATGAACTCCTTCCACTTGATTTTCTGAGTCACACAACGTTTCACTTTCTAACTCTTTATTGGGTTCCGACATTTGGACCATAGTAGGTTCGCTCGATGTTGCAGGTAAAACTGTATCAGAACTTCCAAAAAAAGATTCATTTGACTCTGACGCTGGCTCAGAAACTAAAGTTTCATCAGATGACTCTGAAACAGTGACACTCGAAGAAGGTTTCTTGAGAAATTTCATCATACTGGAACTTAGAGCTTGGTTGGATATAACAGCTTCAGCCTTTCTTTTTCTTTTTAATGCTCCGGATTCCCATTTCCTCCCTTTATCTCTGTCTCTACTTGGTCCTCCAGACATGATGACCTAAAAATAAAAAAAAAACATTGAAATTAATTGCGTGCTTATAAACATACTCGAACAGCTAAAAATTTTAGTTCTCGAAAAAAAAAACACTAGCACAGTTTGAATTTAAAACTACATGAACTATCCACTTTTTATAAATTTCGATATCCATAAAGAAATACATTGCAATTAAGACGTCTTATAAAAGATAGGAAACTGTTTATACCTATTGATGTTGACAAATACAAAGTTCATATTGACTTACCTTATCTTATAACCTTCGAAGTATGAATGAAATCACAATATAAATTAACACTTTTATCTACTAAATCACCACTGGGGTACTGACTGACTTTACAACACAATAAATGACTATACAACGCAATAAAAAGAAATTTTGTCCATGCGAGTCTAGTCTGCGAGTGTTGCGTTGCATTCACAAAAGGAATGATTGTTTACGTTTCGCTCACAGAAGAAATACAAAAACGACACGGGTATTCCCCGTCTCGCGCACGAAGTTGTTTAACTTTCATAGTGTTGCCAGACGATTCTGCCCGTAAAGTGCTCATTGCACAAAATCTACTGAACCGATTTTGATGAAACTTCCACTCTTCCCTAAGTTCAATAATACAGAAACGAACAATAAAATAATCATCCCAATCGGCCTTCTAGTTTTCGAGAAACTCGCTCACTTAACTCGCGCAAGTGTATGATATGAAAATAAATAAAAATGAATAACTAAATTTTAAATAATAAAAAAAAATTGCGAGGCCCCCTCAAGCGCGAGGCCGTCGGCGGTCGCCGACGTCGCCGACGCCTAGCGCCGCCACTGATAGGGTTTACGGTAATTGGGTGCTTACGGTATGCAGTGAATCTTTTTTATTGACCTCAGTGTCCCAGCCAGGAAAGTGCGAATTGCGATTAACTCTTGGCTTAAGTATGTCCTTAAAATTCCAGTTGATTTCTCCATATTTTTTGGTAGTAATTAATTGACTAGCGTTGTATTCCTGTGTTTAGCTTCTGCCCCTAATCTTGATTCTAATTACAAAACGTAGCATTCAAAAAGGCTCCTATAACAGTTGGTATTGTTTTTAGATAAATGAACTTAGTCAGCAAAAAAAACTAAAACGCCTAACAGAAAAATGCTGGCAACATGTTGTACGACCAGGGCCTCAAGTCTGCTATTTTTAAAATTCGTCATTCCAACACGATCCTATTGTCATTTTGGTAAAAGTTCGTAGTCTGGTAAATTCACAATGATCGATCACTGGTCGGTCAATGGTCTCGTAATAGAATTGTGTTGTAGTGACAGTATCGTATTGCCATTATTATAAAACTCGTTGGTAGAAATGATTTTCGAAAAACTACTATTAAATTTGAACATTTATTCATGCCAGATTTCATTTATATATATTTTTACATATTATTTATTAGTGTTTTAAGCCATCTGAATTAATAAGAAGTTCGTAAATAGGAAAACACATTAAAATGTTCAACGCGGATTAATGTAAAACTTAATATGTTTAGCTGTCAAAGTCAAATGTGACATTACTGTTTACTGACGTAGATCTGTTTTTGTTTCTAGCGGCCGGTGTTTTTTTATTGTATTTATTTTCATTTGAATGTTCTAGTTAGATTTTTGTTAGTATATTTAAATTTTCTTTCCCCTAAGACGACCCACTGACCGAGAAGCCTATATTTATTGATTTTATACAAAATGGTGATAATTTAGCAAATTTCGGCTCTAGTTGATTATTTGGAAAACCACCAATGAAGGTAGAAGTTTATTGAAGGTAAAGATCTTGCAATTATTTGTTTTGACCATTAACGCCCCACTCTAGTATGTCGCCTGATGTAACAAAATATATTTTTTTTTTATAGAAAAAGACCATGTAGCTCTCGAAGTTGCTCAATCAAGGCTGGGCGCTATTATTATTAGGCAGGCCATCTACAACTCAGCTGCTGCATTGATCGACTGAGCTCCACCACAGAAAAAATGGTGGATCATAGAGGCCACTGTGTGCCAAAAAAGGTAATTACTAAACTAAACAATACAATAAATTAATATAACCCCTCCATCTAAGCTTATAAGCTTGTGTTAGGTTTAGGCTCAAATCAGTAGTACATTGGCCAGAATCTGACATCACGATTGTAACTCTGATACTAAGCGCTAGGTTACACAACATGCTATAAAAGAAGTTGCAACTTTTAAACACAAACTCTGCAGAATTATAATGTCATGATAAATGATTAAATGAAACAGTGTTTATAAAAAGTGTATTAATTTATTTTAACCTGTAGATACCCGTAATTACAGAAATAACAATGTTCTGTTCCCTTTGGGGGACGTCACGGGCTTGAAGCGTTAAATCATATTTTGTCAATACTGTGGTCACTGTGGATCTGTAACAAAGAGTTAAATCATTTTATTAATACTTAGAGCATTTTCGTACTTCACTAGAATATCGAGGTGGGTAACATTACATACCTGCTAATTTAATTTATGCATTTCTCCACAGTCTGTCAACAAGAGCCTGCTCAGTGTGTGGCCCAGTTCAGTGCAGTGCTTCCCGTCCTTCAAAAAGATCCCGATTCACCCTTTGATGGTCTTGATAATTAGGTGCTGCATTATTATTTTCCTCCTAAATTAAAAGATAGATTAGTGATTAGTGACATGACTGTTATTATTTTTATTAAAAGGTAAAATTTGTGATTTGTTATTCAAATGATGATTAAAATATTGAAGATCTTTTTGATTTGTATGAACACTGATTTTGATTTCGTTATTATTATTACATTAGATATTGTAACTTGTCTTTTGTTTTATGTAGTACTTATATTTACATTTCAGGTTTTTCAATTGACTTGAAAGTCAAGTTTAATATTGTTAAATAAATAAGTATTTAGTTTATGAAAAATAAAGATTATTTGAAATGTTGATTTTTTATCATAGTATTATTTAATATCCCATCTTCAATAGAATTATTCTAAAATAGTGGAATGTAAATCACCTGTTGCAAGCCAAGTGCTTCTGTATAAACTTCATCAGGTGGCAACGGTGCTCTTGCCATGTATGGAATATTGTGCAATATGTAACATGCATTCACAATCTTGCCTGCAGTTGTTGGACTATAATGTAAAGCATATGCTGCAAACTAACACCTGCAAAAAATCAATTTACTTTTCTAAGCATTTAGGTAAACATAGATTAACTTTTATTTAATACTGTTCTTGACATAAACAAGAACTATTGCATCTAATCACTGTTATTGAGTGTCTAAAACAATTGCTTATAATAATGCGATGGTCTTTACCTGAAACATGCTTCTTATACGCTGATGCCATGGGGAATGAGTTCTTCAATTTATTAACCCCCGAGTCATTTCCAAGGCGAAACGTTTTTACAAACACCGCCTGGGGAATATCAATAAAATGGTTTATGATCATTCTCGTCAAGCGACGGGCACGACGACGTCTTCTGCATTCTGCCCATCTTCTTTCTTTATTATCCACTGAGTTGAGTTTATTGTCCACTGCACTGAGCTAGCCAGCTCGAGAATATTTTGTTCGTAGTGAATTCACTGTCTCCATTCAATATTCCACAAACACGATCGAAATAAAAGCAATGATTGCACAATGACGTTCCAATGGTAGGTCAGTGATCAAAGGAACTGTCAAAATTTTAGCAGATTACCGCTTACGTCAGTCTTTCATTTGTCATTGTGTACGAGATTACCATTATATGCTATTTCGTTCAATGGAGTGTCAGTGATTGATCATTGGACAGTCATAGTGACGCCATTATATTAGTAGACTACCAAACTTGTCAAAATCAATAATTATGAGATCAATGACAGATCATTCTGACACTATTGTAATAGCAGACTTGAGGCCCAGAAAACCACTAGCTGTAAAAAATATCAGACAAATCTAATACCACTGATTATGAGGCTTTAATTAAGGAAAGTTCATGAACTTCAATTTTTTTGGTCTTAAACGTATTTCGTACTTGTTTCAACAACTTTCAGGCTTGAAATAACGTTCCCGGTAACTTATTTTTATGTAGTTGTTCCCCGCGACCTGCGCCCGCGTGAAATTGGTGTCGATTCTGTTGTGCACAAACTAATCTTAATTTAGGATATTGCTATCTTTTTCTCTCTAATAAAACGAGAAAGAGACAGACGTAATTTAGAGCTGTCAAATTTAGTTGGAACTAATAATTCTATACAAATGAAGGGTGCACGTAAAAACATGTCGACTAAAAACATGGATAAGGGTGGATTTACAATGCTGTCGAAAAATTACGTTGAGGACAAAAAAAAAAAATATTGCTCGAGTATCGTAACTTTTATACATTTACAGGGTGTATATAGCCTAGTTTTATAATGTGCTTTAACCCAAATATACTCAAACTCAATAGATTTTTAATAATAAAATGAATACTTCTATCAAAATCATCACCGTCTGTGAATAAAATGCTACTCTTTACTTTTGCCGGCAAAAAAGTCGAATATCCGACATATGAAGTAGATTAAAAATTACTATTTACGTTTATCCATATTGTATTTATCTTTCTAGAAAAGTTAATAATAATTTCTTCGTAACATAAATAATCAATAAATAAATAAAATTTTAGCATCGAAATTCGTCAACACCGTCACGGCAATATCAAAGTGAAGGTAGTTCTGTATGTGTTGCATTTACGCGGGCCGTAATACCCTGCCCCGCTACCTCAGTTCATAGCAAATCGCGAAGCGAGTCGCACGTGCACGTAACACGCGCTCCGAGAGCAAAAATTGTTGTGAACTGACCAAAAAAGTTGTTTAAAAAAAGTTTCGTCATTCCTGTCAGGCTGTGGTTAAAGGTAAGTACATAAAATTACTTTACGAAAAATTTCAACAAGAACTTAGTTATGAGTGAAGATGCTAAAGAAAAAAGGAGTTTCTTACTATTATTATTACTTTTCGAGAAAAAACGATGTAGCGTCCCAAACGTCATCACCATACGCACGCATCATCATTTACAAATAATGAACGGTGATGACCTCGTATGTATGGTGATGACGATTTTGGTAATTTGCTTAAAAATTTCACTGAGAGATCGAAATTTATTAGATTCTATAATATCAATACAATAACATCACACCTTGTTTCCCCGAAGTGTTAGGTAGAGGTGTACCCATAGGTAGGTACACCCACATTTCACCAGTTGTGTTATTTATTAGATTTATCTGTTCTTTTAACTAATTAGTATCAACTCATTCATATAATATAGTATCAATAGTTAATTGTGTCATTGTATTACTCAAGCGAACAAGGTTTTCTTAATTCTTATGTTTGACATAATAAACGGTGTACTTACCTGATTATCCACCTAAGTCGTTTTTTATTTCAGACTGAGAAAAGTATAAGCATATTAATACAGTATGAAACTAATTTATTATGTATTAGTAATAGACACCAATCGTAACATGCCTAACAGAAATCTGTTCCTTCATATTCTTCAAAATTTTGAAGTAATGTACGCCACGCATGAGGGTGGAATTTGTGAAGCCCTGTGTGAAGACTCAGAAAATAAGAAAATATATAGAACATATGAACAACAATCAGATTTGCATTATTATACTGTGTACATTCAGAAAACAGCTACAATGGAAACTTTGCATGAGCTATTTCAGGATAGACTATATGATGAAATTATCGTTAACAACCTTCACAAATGGTCGCTAACTCTGAGAGATTTGAGGGAAATCATGTAGAACCATATTTTTTAATACTAACCTATTAATTAAGTATGTTTACATAATTATAACAAATGTTTCATGGTAACATAGGCTTACAGAATTGTAGCCACTAACAGAATTGTTTTTCTTTCAGATTACCACAATCAATAAAGGAAGCGTAGTTTCAGTGAAGTCCTGACTCTGTGGGGTGAATTAATATTTAAAAAAAAAACAGTTTTTAACCAACTATAAATCAAAATAATAATTAACGGGTACCAATCAATAAAGTATGAATAAGTAGAATAATGTTTCATGTTTAACCCTACGCTTAGAATTATACCTATTAACATAACTATTTACTTTTAGATCACAACTATGAGTAAAAGAAAGCAAAGTATAGGAGAAGTTCAGTTAGAAAAACAGAAAATAGCTATAAATAAACGGAGAAAATATGCCACCATAAAGCAGGCTCCTGAATTGTATGAACTTATGAAAGATAAAGAAAAGAAGAGGTATCAAAATAGAAAAGAGAACGGTCAATTCGAATCAATAAATGAAAAAAGTCCAAGAGAGCAGAGAGTACAGCACAAGAAATGGCGTGATGCAGCTAAAAGATATCGGGAAATGAAAAAAGATGAAGCAAAAGCGAAGTCCATTAAACTAGAACCAATATTGATCAATCCCGATGATAGTGTCGAAACAAATACAAACAATTGTTTAGATCAGGATCTTCAAGACCCATTAACAACACGCACTAACTTGCAATACAACTGCTCAGTAAAAGTTCAAAGGATTCGTTATTTAGAATACAAGAAACGATGTCTTCGTTTCTTGTATTCTAAATAACGAATCCGAGTTGTTGAAAGTAATTATGGATTTGAAAAAAGAAAACACACTACTGAAACAAAAACTTTATAGGCAAAAAATGAACGAAACTGAAGAAGAAACCAAAAAATTTAACCTTAGAAAAGATTTCAAAACAAAGAATGCCAAAATGTCACCAGAAAAAAAGATCGCTAAATTAATAAAGGAGTTTTATGTTGATGATGCAAACAGTACGATATGTCCCGAGAAAAAACAGTACATAACACGATTCAAAACACAAATGCAGAGAAGGTATCTCAAAAGTTCGATAAAAGAATTGCACTCGAAGTTTTTGAAGATTCATAAAATAAAAGTCAGCTACTGTACTTTTTGGAAATATCGACCATTTTGGGTATTGCCAGCCACAGCGGCGCAAAGAGACACATGCATGTGTGTAGTACATGCCAATATTGATCTCAAGCTGGAAACTTTATTTAAGGCGGGAATCATGACAGAGAAAAAAAACATCACGAACTGCTGGAAAGTCTTTGTTGCTCAAGATATGCAAAGAAATGTCTAAAAAGAGAATGTGGTGTCTGCAAAAACAAGACAATTCAATTCAAAGAGTTCTCGAATGATGAAGAGATAATGTTCTCTAAATGGATACGATCCCGAAAACCAATCCCAACAAAAAAAAGGTCATACAACAGTCATGATCACTCAGAAAGACGAAATCAAAGCAAAACCCCTCGAAATTATCAATGAATTAAATTTAGACTTGAAATCATTTTTCGAACATTGTTACCTAATCCATGCACAAAGAACATCAAGCTGCTTCAAATGCACATGTGGGCAGATATGTGATCATGATAAACATTTGGGTTTTATACAAATACCACGTTCCGCCGCAATTACTACAAATCAGGAAAAAAACAAAGATCATGTCACTCAGTTAATAGCAACAAAGCATTCGACTCTTTGTGATGTCACAAATTTGCCAATAAGTTCCAAAGTCATTGTGGCTGGGCCCTCAAACATAAAAATACTCTCCAACAAATTAATCAAGATACAAAAAAGTAATCAGAAGATAATTACCTCTTTGATTACAAAAAATGTGAAGATTAGTAAGAGAATCTTGTAAAAATATGAAAATGAAAAAAAAAAGGAATTTGGTCAGTCATTTGGTAATTTAATCAATCGCACTAACTACAAGTACCTAGTCAATAACCAAAAAACTGACCAAATTTTAGATAACTTCGAAAATAATAATGATTACCTTAATACGCGTTAATTAGTTATTAAGAGAAAAATGAATACCTAATTATAAAAAACCAAACAGAAATTAAGTACAAGTAGGTAGTACGTTTACTAACGTAACTACTACTTGTACTTCATTTCTGTTTTTTTACCTCTCTATGACTGATTACCAAAAACAGTGACCAAATCTCAATTAATATAAAAATATTATAAGATAATTAAGAGAAAAATGTCTAAGACTGGTAATAGAATTATAAGTGTTGATTATATCATTTAAAAAAAATGATTTTTACATATTTTGATGTTTTTGATTTGACATTCGGGTAAGCGTCATCACCATACACACGAAATCATCACCATCCATAGATAAATCAGTGCCATACCACCGTCGTCATCACCATCACACCTCTTTTTATTGGAATGCTGATATCTTCTGATCTACGCTTAAAATATTGGTCTAAACACAATGTAGGAACATTATAGTTATCCTACAATGATTTTATATAGTTTTATCATTCCAATGTGTTTTAAATTTTTCGAACTTTTTGTTCGGAGAAATTTTTATTGGGTAAATCCACCCATAAGCGCAAGGCATAAACTAGTTTGACATCTCTAACTTAGTTCATAGCTATAGCCGTCCTTTTCGCTCACTGCCTTTTAGTAAAAGATAGCAATAGCCTAAATTAAGTTTAGTTTGTGCACAACAGAATCGACACCATTATTATTAAAATTTTACTATCCTATTTGAATCCTATCCTACTAATCAATACCGCGGGGTATTGAAAGGTCGCCATTTGTGACAAAATCGACAGGTGTTATTTTTAGCAAACCAAAAATAGCTGGTTGGTATAGCTTGTTAGTCTAGGGATCGCAATCGCGACTGCGGAGAATGAGGTCCTGGGTTTGATTCCCGGGTCGGGTAAATTTTAATTGGGTTTTTACATTAGGAATTTCTCAGTAGCAGCCAAGGAGTCTGGATTTGTTCCCGACTGATAGTAATACCCGTAGACTCGCCCTCTGTTACATGGGACTTAAACATAACTGGCGAAATGTGTGTGTACTATTAGGTATACCTCAGCCTGTCCTTTCGGGGATTACAGGCGTGATGTTATGTTATGTATGACTAGCCCACCAGACACAACACCCGTCTGCTCACAGGATCCTCCCTTTTCTATGGGGGTGGAGAACTTTACACCCTGTTCTTAATACTCCACGTAGTGCACGTAAACAGTTTCCAATAGGTACAATGGGAGAACCCCCTCTGAGGACAGGATTATAATTTCAAGTTCCTAACAGTAATTATTATTGATATATTCCTTAGTCACGTTCCGTGACCATGGTTGATGGAAATGGATTAGAATTCTGCCATCGCACTACAGGGGGTGAAAGGGGGTGTAGAGGGGTGAAAGCTATTTTTAATCTAAATGCTAAAACCATCCTGCCTTTGGATGGTTAAGGGTAGTCTAGAGTTGTTGGGGGTGATGTGGTTCTAAATAGGGGTTTTTTTTTTTTAAAGTAACGACGTTGCATTTTTTGAAAGTTGTGTAAGCGAATTTGGTCCGGTTGGAGTGTTCCGTATATGGATTCATTATTATTATTATATCGAACCTACCTTACAAAAAGCCACAAAAAAGGCCATCCTTTAGAAAAAAAAACTTGATTTAACAAAATAAGTAATATTATTGTAACATAATTTACAAAATTAATTTACCGAATTTATTCATTACGTGCATTCACACAAAACACCATTTTTTTTAATTAATTCATTTACAGTACTTCTTCATTCTTTATCGTGTGGTTAGCTCTAGCCTGGTGTCAGAGTGTTTATGCCGCCCATGGGCCTCTGACTTGACTTTATCACCGAAGCAAGTGATAATTATAAAATACGCACATGAATCCGAAAAATCAGAGGAAAAACTTATTGCAATGGTTTTAGTTCGTTAGTATAAGAACTAAGAAACTCTAAAATAGAATTGTTGCCCTCTTTAGTGCTCAATACGAGCCTTATAAAGAGCTAAATGGATCTCTCTGATCTCAGAAGTGGGAACCAAACAAGCTACTATTAACTGACTGCTCGCGTTTGAGGTCAACGAAGGAATAGTAATGAGTTTGTGTGGTAAGTAAGGAATACGGGACAGTGAGTAAAAGTTCAGTCAGTACATCATTCTGAACAGGGGGTTCGCAATGATGTTCTGACTGAACTTTCATAGATTTTTTCAGCTGTCATTTGGAGATCTTTGATAATTGTTCAGGTAGTCAGTGACCTGAAAGTCTGACAACCAGTCTTACAAAGTGGTATCGTATTACACAGTACTAACTCGGTTGTGGAGGTCAGATAGGCAGTCGCTCCATGTAAAATACTGGTATTCAGCTGCATCCGATAACACTGAAAGCCGACCTCAACTTAGACGACCAGAATGGCGCAGCGGTAGTGAGGCTGCCTTACGTTCTTAGGGTGCCGGGTTCCAGTCCCGGTAGGAGCAAATGTTTGTGTGATGAGCATGGACATTTGTTTCCGAGTCATGGATGTTTATATGTATAATAAGTATGTATTTACAAACAAAAAGTATATATGTAGTATATCAACCGTCTGGTGCCCACGACACAAGCCTCGTTGCTTAGTGTGGCACTAGATGCCGCTGTGTGTAATGTCCAGCGATATTACTATTAACCTACTTGAGAAAAGGCTAGGCAGATGATGATAGAAAAAAAACAAATATTTCTGCAAGAACCGAACTCACAACCACCGTCTTTATAGGCCAGATACCACGAAATCTTATAATACAGTAGTGTAACTCGGCCGCCTGTACTACTTTCTGTTTCTATTTAGTTTTGTGATTGTAAATATCCTTTTTATATAAATAAATGAAATACTTTGTATATTGAATGGGAAGTGTTCAATAAAAATGCGTGTTGTTTTTTGATTGGTAGATTTAATTAAAAAAACATGTTACTCTATTCGCTTTATTTGTTAATCCAAACACCTTTTTTTTCGTGAGATAAAAGGAAATACTTATCTATTAAAAAGACACATTATGGCCACATTGGCCTTCGACCTAATAAGCTCTGGACGAAGCTTGGGGAGGTCGGGGCTCCAGCCGAACTCATTAAGATATTTTCCTTCTGGTACAACCATCAGAAAAACGTTGTCAAGTGGAGAAACGTATTTTCAGATGAGTATACACTTGGATGTGGAGTTAGACAAGGGGGGCTGACCTCCCCAAGACTTTTCAATCTATATGTCAACCAGCTGATTGGTGAGCTCAGCAACAACCATGTCGGGTGTCACATAGACAACGTTTGTGTCAATAACATCAGTTATGCGGACGACATGGTGTTGCTGAGTCCATCTGTGGGTGGTTGAGGAAACTGTTGAATATCTGTGAGTCATACACCGAGACTCACGGCTTAAGGTACAACGATAAAAAGAGTGAGTATATGATTATCAGAGGTAAAAATAAACAACCTGAGCATATACCACCCGTATACCTAAACGGGGTATCCTTGACTCGTGTGACTGAGTTTAGATATCTAGGGCACATTGTAACTGAAACACTTAATGATGACAGAGATATTGAGAGGGAGAGGAGAGCATTGTCGGTGCGCGCTAACATGCTGGTGCACAGGTTCGCAAAGTGTACAGCACAGGTTAAGGTAACTTTGTTCAGAGCTTACTGTCAAAGCTTTTACACCAGCGCCCTTTGGACCAACTATACGCAGCGGGCCTACAATTCTCTTAGAGTGCAGTACAACAACGCCTTTAGGATTCTGGTGCGGCTGCCTCGGTTTTGTAGCGCCTCGGGCATGTTTGCCGACGCGAGGGTGGATGACTTTTACGCTATAATGCGCAAAAAGTCAGCCTCACTAATTCGCCGAATTCGAGGAAGTGGCAACGGAATCCTAAGGATGATTGCAGAGAGACCTGAATCTGCAGCTGTATGAAGGCTTATCAGGCTGCATGTTGTCTAAGCAATTTTTCTGACTAACATAGTTTTAAGATAATGTTACTAACAAATTATGGACATTTTATTAGTCTGAATTAAATGTTTTTTTTTATTTTTTTATTATGTGCCTACCTATTATTAAGTAAAATTATTTTATAGTCTTACCTTTCAGAGTTTCCAGGTAATATAAAAAAACGTATGTCTGGATGCGTTATTGACGAATTCATACAACCAAAAACAGCACAATATTTCCTACTCGTCATTTTAACCGATTTTTAGAGAAAAAATCGCGCGGTTATTGTTAAAAACACACCGTCCGTTCGACACTGCGGTACAGCCGTGACTGTTTGCGCCCCGAGCGCACCCCGAGATCGAGACGCGTAGGTATAGCTCGCGTTTCGTCCGTTTGTATGAAGTTGGAGTACTGTATTATAATATTACCGTGCAGATACTAAACTTCCAGACCAGCTCAACATCCGCAGTCCCTATCCAAACATACTATCAAATTAATTTCTATTTTAGTATATACCTATAACATAATTAAGGTAGACAATACTACACTAATTGCTCCATAATAGCCTTTAAGCACTAGTTTGACCTATTTCTAGTAATCTAATATTTATTGTTAGGCTGGCTGGCATGCATGAATGTTAATGAGTATTTGATTAACTTGGTCAACGGCTAACGTCTTAGTTTGAAGTTTACTCAGTAGGTACCTACTTCTACACACAGCCTTAACATCGAGCAATAGTAGATACCATCGAGTTCACAGGCAGTGTGTGCCATAAGGCGAACCACACTTAGGACGGCATTGGTAAGGCTACACACTGGCGTTTTACCCTTACACCATGACAGTGTAAGGCACTTTTAAGGGGCACGGTTCGGGGAGATTGTAGTGGTGGGAGACTTTATGCACAAGTAAAAACTGTACAAAGCCGGACTTAATGCCTTAGGCATTTTCTACCAGACTACCTTAGATGAGGTGATGCAGAGACAATACACAGTAGGTGCAATAACAGAAAACAACTTTAAGAAAATATTTGTAACTAAAATATAAGAATAAGTACTTATATACATACATAAAACAATACAATTTAGAGGTTTATATCTATCTATAGATTGTACTTTCAGGTACAGTAAGTAAACAATTACACATAAGTAGGTATTTTGGTTTGATCGCATTTTTTTTATGTCGACTGTCGAGCGTGAACTTTTTTAAGGATATTAAGTTTTGTAGTTAGTACCTAGATAATTTATTTTTTTAGTTTAGTTTGGTTAAGTAGGTAACTTACAGGTCTGAGCCAGGGTGGGGCAAGCGCCCTACCCTGCCCCACCGTGGCTACGCCCATGACTGGATACTTGTAAGACCAAGTTTTGCTAGCTGGGTGGTCCACGGACCGAGCTAGGCAACCGCGGCTTTAGATGAAATATTAAGGAAATAATGCATAATCTTCATAGAAACGTTTAATAGATTAAAACACGTCCATTACACACAAGAGGAAAAATCGCCTTCATTTATTTTATGTCAGAGAGAGACAGATATACATATTATAAACTACTCCTGTCTCACTCACACCTTATTACATTGAAACTTATTAGTATTTTACAACACCCCCTCTCAATGTAATAACTTACTTTCAAACTAGACAAAACAAAAAATTAACAAGAGGAACCATACAACAAAAAAAAATATTACTTTATTTTTTTTAAACTAACCATCTAACTTTTATTTATTTAAGCCACACATGCTTACAAATTTTAACAACATATTATTATTTAAAGCTTTGGTAAACATGTCAGCAATTTGTTCCCCTGTTTGAACATATTTAACACATAACTTTTCTTTTTCAATAAGTTCTCTAATAAAATGATATTTAATATCTATGTGTTTCAATCTCTTAACACTATTAGTGTTGGCAATCACTATGGCAGACTGATTGTCACAGAATAAGATGGCTGGAGATACATTTCTTACATTAAAGTCACACAATATATTGCTCAGCCAACATGCCTCACTTCCTGCCATACTCATTGCTACATATTCAGCCTCGGTAGATGAGATACTAACTGTACTTTGCTTTTTCGAGCACCAAGTAATCAAACAATTTGCATACATAAAACAGTAGCCTGTGGTAGATTTCCTATCCTTCAAGTCACCTCCCCAGTCAGCATCACAAAATCCTACCAACTTATCACCTTTACTATCATAGGTTAACTTATATTCTAATGTGTGTTTAATGTATCGCAGAACTCTCTTCAAAGCTACTAATAACATGTTACTAGCACTATCTTGATATTTCTGCTACTTCAAGATGAAATATCAGGTCTGGTACCAGAGGCTGCATACATTAAACATCCAATTATCTGCCTACATACATTTTTAGTTTCAGTTGTACAGTTATTATTTCCAAATTCAAGTTCCTTAGTATTAAAATTCTGATCCATAGGAGTACTAATTGGTTTGCATTCATCCATGTTAAACCTTTTAAGTACATTTTCAAGGTAATTCTTTTGACATAATACTGCAACACCACTTTCTAAGTTTTGTTTAACATTTATACCCAAAAAATCAGAAATTAAACCCAAATCTTTCATTTCGAATTCCTTTTTTAACATTGTTTTCAAATGAGATACATATTCCTCATTACTACCAAAAATTAAAATATCATCAACATATATAAGTACATACATTATCTTATTTCCTGCACATTTAAAATATAAACATGAATCACATTTAGACCTTTTATACCCTTCTCTAATTAGAACAGAGTTGAACTTGTCATTCCAGTATTTTGGAGACTTTTTAAGCCCGTACAAAGCTTTATTAAGTTTTACAATACACTTATCATACTTGTTGTTATCATAAGCACCATCTGGTAAACTAATATAAACATCTTCGTTTATTTCCCCATATAAAAAGGCCCCCGTTACATCCATTTGGTGAACAGGCAAATTTAATTTTGTTGCAATAGCTATAAACAATCTAAAAGTAGCTAACTTTGCTACAGGTGCATATATTTCATCTGGACTCTGCATAGCCTCCTCATATGTTTTAGGTTCACTATCTTCTACCAAAACATTATTGCAGTTGTAGAATTCAGTCTGTTTCCGGACACGTTTATTTTCAGAGTTTATAGCTGGTATTACAACGTTCTCAGCCTCATTCCACTCCTCGTCACCATCACTTGGTTCATAGAGACTGCCTTCTGACTCACTCTGTGTGGTAGCCACAGTGTTATCACATTCCTCAATTTGATTTTCTGTTATGCACGGTACCATAACATTATTTGTTGACTTTGTTTTTTGTTCTAAATTTTCTTTTACAAAAACAACATCCCTTTTTATTTCTACATCATTCTTATTTGGTAAAAATACTCTGTACCCTTTCGTTGACTCTCCATATCCTACACAAATCCCCTTTTCGCCTTTTGGGTCCCATTTATGCCTCTTCTCTTTTGGTATATGGACATAAACTTGAGTGCCAAATATTTTCAGGTTATTAATATCGAAAGTTTTATTTGACCACAGTTCAAATGGAGTTTTGTTTTCAACTGAGCTTTTCCCGGTTCTGTTTATAACGTATGCTGCTGTATTAACACTTTCTGCCCATAGCTTAATTGGTAAATCTTTAGCATATAACATTGTTCTGGCTGCTTCAATTAAAATTCTATTTTCGCTTTCGGCTCGACCATTTTGTTCCGGAGTAAAAGTCACTGATGTTTGATGCACTATTCCTTTTGCCTGGAACATTTCTCGTACCTCCCTGTTAACAAATTCAGTTCCGTTATCACTACGAAAAATCTTTACCCGGTTTCCTGTTTCATTTTCCGCCTGAGCAATGAAATTCTTGATACATAATTTAATTTCATGCTTTCCCTTTACAAAGTATACTTTTCTGTACTTAGAAAAGTCATCCTTAAACACGACGAAATATCTAGAGCCTCCAATTGACGTTACCTCCATTGGTCCGCATGTATCTGCATGGATTAATTCACAAGTCTTTGAGCTGACGTTTTCACTTCTAGGATAAGGCAGACGGTGAATTTTACCCTTTATGCAGCTCTCACACGTTGATGAGTCGGACAATTGAGATTTATTAATGTCAACATTATTTTTCTTCAGCACGTCTTTCACATAAACCATGTTTTGATGTGCCATCTTTTCATGCCATTCATGTAAGTCTGAACACTTAACATCTACAACGTTAGCTTTGCATGTCTTGAAATAACGAAAGTCCAAGTAATACATGCTTCCATTACGCTCAGCAATAGCCATTACTTTATTTTCTTTATAAAACTTGCATTGTATTCCTTTTGTCACAATAACATAACCTCTATTTATAGCGCAAGTCACAGAAAACAAATTTGTTTTTAACTCTGGAACATGGAGCACATTATCTATGGTAGTATCAATCCATTGAGCGCCGTTCCAAACTTGCACTGCCACCTGTCCGCAACCCATGACACTAATTTGCGTTCCGTTTCCCACAATTACGGATTTATCTTTCACGACAGAATATGAGGTAAATAATTCGTAATCACAGCACATATGCTCGCTTGCACCCGAATCCACCAACCATTTCGTTTTATTGAAATGTAAACCGGATTCACCGTTCTCATCCATAACTACAAATGCGTTACTTTCTTTGTCCTTTTTAAAGCGGCACTGACTTTTTAAATGTCCTGGTTTGTTACAATAATAACATCTTACGCTTGGACGATGATTCTTTTTTCCTTCGTTTTCCTCCTTTTTACGAAAATTGTCTGTATTATTATACCTGCATTCACTTTGATAATGCCCAAGTTTATTGCAATTAAAACATTTGACATTTTTCTTGTTTATATTTTTAGCCACAAACGCTGCCGACGATTGCGTGATGAAATATTAATATCGAAAGTTTTATTTGACCACAGTTCAAATGGAGTTTTGTTTTCAACTGAGCTTTTCCCGGTTCTGTTTATAACGTATGCTGCTGTATTAACACTTTCTGCCCATAGCTTAATTGGTAAATCTTTAGCATATAACATTGTTCTGGCTGCTTCAATTAAAATTCTATTTTCCCTTTCGGCTCGACCATTTTGTTCCGGAGTAAAAGTCACTGATGTTTGATGCACTATTCCTTTTGCCTGGAACATTTCTCGTACCTCCCTGTTAACAAATTCAGTTCCGTTATCACTACGAAAAATCTTTACCCGGTTTCCTGTTTCATTTTCCGCCTGAGCAATGAAATTCTTGATACATAATTTAATTTCATGCTTTCCCTTTACAAAGTATACTTTTCTGTACTTAGAAAAGTCATCCTTAAACACGACGAAATATCTAGAGCCTCCAATTGACGTTACCTCCATTGGTCCGCATGTATCTGCATGGATTAATTCACAAGTCTTTGAGCTGACGTTTTCACTTCTAGGATAAGGCAGACGGTGAATTTTACCCTTTATGCAGCTCTCACACGTTGATGAGTCGGACAATTGAGATTTATTAATGTCAACATTATTTTTCTTCAGCACGTCTTTCACATAAACCATGTTTTGATGTGCCATCTTTTCATGCCATTCATGTAAGTCTGAACACTTAACATCTACAACGTTAGCTTTGCATGTCTTGAAATAACGAAAGTCCAAGTAATACATGCTTCCATTACGCTCAGCAATAGCCATTACTTTATTTTCTTTATAAAACTTGCATTGTATTCCTTTTGTCACAATAACATAACCTCTATTTATAGCGCAAGTCACAGAAAACAAATTTGTTTTTAACTCTGGAACATGGAGCACATTATCTATGGTAGTATCAATCCATTGAGCGCCGTTCCAAACTTGCACTGCCACCTGTCCGCAACCCATGACACTAATTTGCGTTCCGTTTCCCACAATTACGGATTTATCTTTCACGACAGAATATGAGGTAAATAATTCGTAATCACAGCACATATGCTCGCTTGCACCCGAATCCACCAACCATTTCGTTTTATTGAAATGTAAACCGGATTCACCGTTCTCATCCATAACTACAAATGCGTTACTTTCTTTGTCCTTTTTAAAGCGGCACTGACTTTTTAAATGTCCTGGTTTGTTACAATAATAACATCTTACGCTTGGACGATGATTCTTTTTTCCTTCGTTTTCCTCCTTTTTACGAAAATTGTCTGTATTATTATACCTGCATTCACTTTGATAATGCCCAAGTTTATTGCAATTAAAACATTTGACATTTTTCTTGTTTATATTTTTAGCCACAAACGCTGCCGACGATTGCGTATTCCCGCCTTTTTCTTTAATTCTCTCTTCTTCTATTAACAATCTAGCGACTAAATTATCGAAGGTCTGCTTATCATCTGGGGCAGATTCCCATGCTGAGACAAAGTGTTTATAATCCTCTGGTAAAGACATCAGAATCTTTGTAATAACAAACTTGTCGGATATTGCTTCACCGAGCTGTTTTAATTGATTCTGCATCTCCTGTATTTTTGATAAAAACACAGACATATCTGAACCTTCATCGAACTTGAATTGGAAGAAGCGTTGTTGCACAATGTGTATACTCGTTTCAGATTTCTGTTCATAAACACTTAGCAATTTTCGCCACATACCTGCAGAAGTGTCACACGAGATGATGTGCAACATAACTTCGTCTGACATTCTCGTAACCAACAACATTTGAGCTTTCGCATCTTGAGCTTCCCAACGAGTGCGTTGTGCTTCATCCTCAGGTTTAACCGTACTTCCATCCACTATGTTGTATAAACCTTGACCACGCAGTATCACTGACGTTTGAAATTTCCATATGTTCCAATTCCTAGAACCTTCCAGTTTCATAGTTTGACTGTTTTGTATGGACTCCATGATTTACTATATAATCTTCCTTCCTGTAGGCTTTCCTGCCTTGTCCAAATATTTCGAACAAGTAATAAAATTTTCTTTCCCGACTTTACGTCAAAATGTCAGCACTACTAACGCCGGTTTTATTTTCTTTTGCACTACAGTATTTCCAGCATTTATTTATTCTCTCATGCCGGTTAGTGACCTGGGCCCATAACCAGATGAAATATTAATATCGAAAGTTTTATTTGACCACAGTTCAAATGGAGTTTTGTTTAACATTTATACCCAAAAAATCAGAAATTAAACCCAAATCTTTCATTTCGAATTCCTTTTTTAACATTGTTTTCAAATGAGATACATATTCCTCATTACTACCAAAAATTAAAATATCATCAACATATATAAGTACATACATTATCTTATTTCCTGCACATTTAAAATATAAACATGAATCACATTTAGACCTTTTATACCCTTCTCTAATTAGAACAGAGTTGAACTTGTCATTCCAGTATTTTGGAGACTTTTTAAGCCCGTACAAAGCTTTATTAAGTTTTACAATACACTTATCATACTTGTTGTTATCATAAGCACCATCTGGTAAACTAATATAAACATCTTCGTTTATTTCCCCATATAAAAAGGCCCCCGTTACATCCATTTGGTGAACAGGCAAATTTAATTTTGTTGCAATAGCTATAAACAATCTAAAAGTAGCTAACTTTGCTACAGGTGCATATATTTCGGTATAACTCAATACATTATCCTGTTCAAACCCTCGAGCTACCAGCCTAGCTTTATATTGAAAATCACTATTATTTTGTTTTATTCTAAATACCCATTTAGTACTAATAACTTTCTCATTACCTGGTGGTAGATCACAAACTTTCCAGGTATTATTATCTTTAAGCGTCTGTAGTTCCCTCTGGATTGCCTTCTTCCATTTAAACGCATCTGGACTCTGCATAGCCTCCTCATATGTTTTAGGTTCACTATCTTCTACCAAAACATTATTGCAGTTGTAGAATTCAGTCTGTTTCCGGACACGTTTATTTTCAGAGTTTATAGCTGGTATTACAACGTTCTCAGCCTCATTCCACTCCTCGTCACCATCACTTGGTTCATAGAGACTGCCTTCTGACTCACTCTGTGTGGTAGCCACAGTGTTATCACATTCCTCAATTTGATTTTCTGTTATGCACGGTACCATAACATTATTTGTTGACTTTGTTTTTTGTTCTAAATTTTCTTTTACAAAAACAACATCCCTTTTTATTTCTACATCATTCTTATTTGGTAAAAATACTCTGTACCCTTTCGTTGACTCTCCATATCCTACACAAATCCCCTTTTCGCCTTTTGGGTCCCATTTATGTCTCTTCTCTTTTGGTATATGGACATAAACTTGAGTGCCAAATATTTTCAGGTTATTAATTAAAACATTAAAACATTCTCGTAACCAACAACATTTGAGCTTTCGCATCTTGAGCTTCCCAACGAGTGCGTTGTGCTTCATCCTCAGGTTTAACCGTACTTCCATCCACTATGTTGTATAAACCTTGACCACGCAGTATCACTGACGTTTGAAATTTCCATATGTTCCAATTCCTAGAACCTTCCAGTTTCATAGTTTGACTGTTTTGTATGGACTCCATGATTTACTATATAATCTTCCTTCCTGTAGGCTTTCCTGCCTTGTCCAAATATTTCGAACAAGTAATAAAATTTTCTTTCCCGACTTTACGTCAAAATGTCAGCACTACTAACGCCGGTTTTATTTTCTTTTGCACTACAGTATTTCCAGCATTTATTTATTCTCTCATGCCGGTTAGTGACCTGGGCCCATAACCAGATGAAATATTAAGGAAATAATGCATAATCTTCATAGAAACGTTTAATAGATTAAAACACGTCCATTACACACAAGAGGAAAAATCGCCTTCATTTATTTTATGTCAGAGAGAGACAGATATACATATTATAAACTACTCCTGTCTCACTCACACCTTATTACATTGAAACTTATTAGTATTTTACAACAGCTTTACCTTGAAGATCGATCCGTCTGTTAACCACAAGCTCTTCCGGATTCGAAACTCAAAAAAAAATCCGAAAAATCCGATTGTTTTTTTTTTTTTTAATAAGAATAACAAATTCTTATAAATCCAAAAACAAATGAATACTGAAGATCGAAAATCAGTCAAGGAACTTTGCCACATCCTTAACATCCATGTTATTTTTTGGCCAAAGAATCAGCATTGCCATCCAACGTGGCAATGCTGCCAGCCTTCTGGGCACTTTTCCTGTTGACAGCGATGTGGACGAATTTTTCGACGCCCTGTAACCTTTTTTTTTTTTTTTTTGATATTTGTAAAATATTTTCATTTCTTTTTATAGAGTTAGTGTGTAAATAATGAAAATAAAATGATTTAAAATTTTTAATAAAAAAGTCGTGTTATTCTTGTACTTTCCATTTCATTCCAAAACTCGTGCTTCTTTGAAACTAAAAACGCAATAAGCTATTTTATGGGTCAACAGTTTCGTGTCATAGCAATAGTAATTTTGGAAAATAGAAGGATGATATGAAAACCCGAGCAAAACTTAAAAGATTGAGGAGGATTTATCCACTTAAGGTGGATACACTTAGGGTAGCCCGCGAAATTTAAATTTTCTTACGATTTTTGCAATTTGCAGGCCAATGCTGCTAGGTTGTATGTTGATTAAAATATGATTCGCGGCTGTATTCAATTTCGCCGGCTACCCTTTTTTTTTTTTCGGATGGGAAATCATCAAATGTCTTCTCCCGCTCTGGGCGGAGCATGAGGGAGTGTTAGACTTTTACTGACTAAAACCCATCCATGTTCTTTCATCGCCCTTTGTGTTCCGGGGCCACGGTATCTCTTTCGAACAGTCCCGCAACCCCGGCAGGCATCGGTCCTCGCGGACCCCTTCCTTTTTGCTTACTCTCTTTGAGGCGCGCGTGGAACACGAACGCGCCGTCGACACGGCCTGTCGTCATGAGACGGACGGACGGCGAGCTAGCCCATAGCCCACCGTCCACAGGCCCGCGCCTACGGTGGCCGGGGGCCACGTGGTGGCCCCCGACGCCCGGGGCGTCTCCCGCGGCGGCCGGGACGCTGTGAGGTTCTCTCCCTCTAACGTTCCGCCACCTCCTTCTCTAGCATTACTGCTTCGCAGAAGGAGGTGACGGCGTCCCATTCCGTCTCGCTCCGGACCATGGCTTGCACCAGGGCAGGACGCGAGAGGTCACCGCCACCAATCGCCGCTTCGAGGACACGGCGGTGCTCCGCCCACGCGGGGCACACCTCCACCGTGTGCTCCACGGTGTCCTCCGGTCGATCCTCGCAATGGAAACACCCGGGCGTTTCCTCCCGCCCGATTCGGTGCAGGAACCTCCCGAAACAACCGTGTCCGGTGAGGACCTGCGTCAGGCGGAAGGTGAGGACGCCGTGGCGTCTCTCAAGCCACTCCTCAAAGAGAGGACTTACCGCCACTATTGTGGCGTGCCCTTCGCCGGCTACCCTGGAGCTTCCACCTTAATGAAGAAGGTCCTACCTAATGGATAACGGTTCTCGCCAAAAGGACAACAAGAAAGCAATAATGACCCATTGATACTGCTGCTGCCAGTCAAAATAAGCATAGTATATCTTACCTAAATCCGCTGGTGTGATAAGTCTCTTAGATCCACATCACTGGACCAACATCAAATTAACCAAAAGATGTCCAGTTCTAGACGTAGGCCGCCATATCGACCACTACTAAGCAAACCTACATCCGGCATTACTTTTAAGCACCACACGACCAATGCGACGGTGCTGCCAAAAGTCGTGGTTGTGACCGCGTAGTGCGTGTGGTCCCTTACATCCTAAGTCTTTGTCTACAAAACCTGCTTTCACATAAACCTACATTTCAGAAACTAGGGCTCCTTTTACAACCTCGGGTGAAACGACACGCGCACTTGTCTCTTAATTCGCGTGAATACCATCGCGTCTTGATGACTCGCACCACGTTCCAAATTTGAAATTCTTTCGTTTGTTTTCCCCGCAGTCGCTGTAGGGACACGCAAGTCGCTTGAAAGTGTGGTTTGTGGCCAAGCATTAAGCCTACATGTTCGGGGTCTGAGAAACGTACCAGTGTACCCCAGGGGACTTTGCCAATCTTTCTCAGACCTCGTTAAGTTCCACCCTGTTCCCCCAATGGTATACATATTGATTCTTATGTAATTTTAGCTTTTATGTTCGATTTCTTTCTTGGTTGTTTTATTTTTGTGGCTTTCTGATGTAAAAATAGGGCAAGATGTCTCTGTGCGGAAAGTGGTAATTCTGTAGTAGTATCCAATGTGGAAATTAAAGACGTGAGAGTCGATGACTTCTATTTCAGGGAGCATTTGAGTTTATTGACGCACATGAGATTTTTTTCATCTGTCAAATAGTAATTTTAATCGTTTATTTTTCCATGAGTTATTAACCGCCTTGGGCCTTGACAAAACCACTGATTTTTTAAACAAATTTTTTATCAGTCTTATCAACGTATAATTGGGGAAAGGCTAGGCAGAAGATGCTGTCATAAGATTTATCAACACCGATTAATGGGCTTTCAACAACACAACAGAATATAATAGCAACTTCGTCTCTATCACACGTAATATTACCAAAGATGTTAGTAGCTCAAAGCTTAAAAATTCAGAATCCTAATTACTTCGTCGAGCTCTCGTAAATCAAGACGTCTAAAGTTTTAGTTCGCTTTGTATTTACTGAGAAGGTAGCTATTTGTTAAGATAGTTAGGAAATCTGTACATATTTTTTGTTTCAGGAGTTCAATGTTTGGAAATCTTTTTTTTAGACTATGTAGGCTTGCGTTTGGCCGCAACTCGGATGATGTGAAGCGAAGAAACCGATTGACTCGGACTTTGAATAGATCCGATTATAATGATCAGGGAACAGAGAAGCCGGAAGTGAATTCCACAGACTGAATATTTTTTTAGAAACAGTAGCAGCATGGAGTCAGAGAAAACCTAATAACCCTTTGCCCTACCCGGAAATCGAACCCAGGACCGACCTCAAGCTTAGCAGTAACGCTTGCGAACATTACACGAACGGAACAGTTTGGAAAAGAGGAGAGATGATAAATATGAGTCAAACGATCCGACGTTTATCTATTGGTTCATAACTTCTAGCACGATTTGATTTTTTAATGGTTATCTAAGGCTTCTTGAAAGCTTTACACAAATGGATATTGTCAAGAATATGTTAATCATGATGTACCTAACGATAAAAAAAGTAAGAGAAATAAGATTTAAAAATCTGGGAATTTCTAGAAATTACAAGATTTTAGTTAGAAAGGATTGAGTGCATGTCAAAAATGCAACGGGTGATATTTATTATTTATATAGAGGATATACGTCATGAATGATGAAATGAAATGACTCTCGCTATTATTGTAATTAACAAATAACCGCTCTTCGACAACAGATATCATAACATCACGCCTGTAATCCCCGAAGGGTTAGGCAGAAGTGTAGGTACCTTAGTACACCCACATTTCGCCAGTTATTTTTGTAATTCCCTCGTAATAGGGGCGAGTCTATTGCCATCAACCAGGCACAAATTCACACTCCGTGGCTGCTAGCAATATCCGGCGAGCCTGATCAACATCTACCTGAATTAAAAGATCATCATCATCATCATCATCAGCCTATAATGTTCCCACTGCTGGGACACGGCCTCCTCTCAATGAGAGGGACTGGGCTATAATCCACCACGCGGGCCCAGTGCGGATTGGTAGATGTCACATGTCTTTGAATTTTTGGTTCTAGGACATGCCGGTTTCCTCACGATGTTTTCCTTCACCGTTTTGAGAGCAGTGGTGATGAAATAAATTACACAAAGTAATGCGCCTGTCTGGGTTCGAACCTACGACTTACAGTTCGTAAGTCGGGGCCGCCACCACTGGGCCACCGCACCGCTGCTCTCAATTAAAGATAAATAAATAAAGCCTTTCTACAACAAACTTCAGCTCCAAATCTAGACATAGAAATTCAGAAAAGCTCCTCCGAAACAATTAGTATAGGTACAATCATACGGATTCCGCAGTTTCGGTCCAGTGGCGCCCTCTGAACGCGCCATTGGTTACTTAACGACCCGCTAAACGGCGCTGACGACATCTCTAAGAGAATTGATAGCAGATGATGTTATGTAGTCTTAGGGAGGGTGGTATTAATGTGGGAAATAAGATACCCGACTATCTTATTTCCCACATTAATACCACCCCTACAGACCTACTAAATGAACTACCTACTTATGAACAGATTTGTACACATTTCAGGTAAATAGATAAGATATAGAAAAGGTTTGGAAGATCTGACCGGCCTACCTTCCGCTATTTTTTTTTTTTTTCAAAGTCGCGATCACGCATACTACACTACTACTACAACAGCCCATAACGTCCACGACTGCACGTAAGCCTCTCCCCATGATGGGAGGAATTTGCCGTAATCTCCACGCTTGGCAGGCGGATTGGAGATCGCAGTGATGAAAGACTAACAGAAAACGCTGCTGCCCATTCTCTGGTCTACGGAGGCGCAAGGTGTTCTGCCTCAGACATTAGTCGCCTTATACGACACCCGTGAGTGTAATGGGTTGGTTCTATTCTACTATGCCGGATACCACACGGCTACCATCACGCATAACACCTACATAATTATATTATTTCGAAATGTTCATATTATTATGTTCTTTTTTCAAATGTTCTAAAGTGTCTCGCTTCCGAGACATGTGCTATCAAAGTTAAAGTCCATTCACTTTTTTTATCACTCTTAACAAAGCGTATTAACATCAGAAATAGCAAAGTGAAATTATTTTTTAAAATCTAAAAAAAATACTAATTTATAAGCATTTGAAACTGCTGATTAGACAGAGAGATCCGATACAGCGAATGACGTCGTTGCACGAAATGCACTATCATCATGAATTTTTCCAGATTTTTCAAGCCAGCAGTTTAGCTTTTACAGGGGAGGGACACTACTGGAACAAATATTTGCACTTTAAAGTTTAATATTTCGTAAATGGAGGGTTAAATCGAAAAGTAGTTTTAGCAACCCCTAAGTCATTTTAAAATACATATTCAATGATACCCCACACGATAAGGTAGACGACGAAAAAAAAATTCATCCCTACTTCACATGTGAGCTACCCTAAAAAAAATGTATTTCGCCCAAAGCGGGAGAAGTCATTTGATGATTTCCCATCCGAAAAAAAAAAAGTACCTAACCTGGTGTCAGAGTTTTTATGACGCCCATGGGCCTCTGTCTTGGCTTTACATGCCGTCAAGAAATATCTCTCAGGCATGCTGGTTTCCTCACGATGTTTTCCTTCACCAAAGCAAGTGATAATTATACAATACGCTAATGAATCCGAAAAATCAGAGGTGCGTGCCTTGGGTTTGCTGTCGAGACCTATATATAACTTGGCAGCCTGATGGTCACACCACTAGGTTATCACAGGTTATCACATATCTGTGATAACCTAGTACCCCTTTTTTTTTTTTTTTTTCGGATGGGAAATCATCAAATGACTTCTCCCGCTCTGGGCGCGGAGCAGGAGGGAGTGGCAGATTTTTACTGACTAAAACCCATACATATTCCTTCATCGCCCTTTGTGTCAACCCCGGCAGGCCTCGGTCCTTGCGGACCCCTTCCTTTTTGCTGACTCTCTTTGAGGCGCGCGTGGAACACGAACGCTCCGTCGACACGGCCTGTCGTCATGAGACGGACGGACGGCGAGCTAGCCCATAGCCCACCGTCCACAGGCCTAGTACCCCTGAGTTCTTTCATAAAGCGATCGTCTTTCGACATCGTAAGACGATCGCTTTATAATAGGACTCGGGGATAGAGTTTTGCGTCACAAAAACTAAACATAGAATCTTCTAGAAACTTGCTTGCAAAAGTTTTAATTGGCTAAGTACTAATGCAACTGTTCTGTATTAAAAATACTAGTAAGTGTCTCCAACTAAAGCATTAACTTCATATAAACTTACTCTAAAGTAAATCACACTGGTTTTGAAGTTTTAATTCAAAGAAAATAAATTTGTTTTTTAAATCAATTTAGTATTTAGAGAGTTATATTGTTCTTTCTGCATATTTTAACATCACGCTTGTTATCCCCGTTAGGCAGAGTTGCACCTAAAAGTACACCCTCATTTTGCCAGTATGTTTAAGTTACATTTATTAGGAAGCGAGCCTCCCACGGACCAACCTAATCAAGCGCGGCTAGGCCCCGTTCCCACTATGTCGTGACGATAAATTTATCATTGGTTTTTATTTGGCAAAATTCGTGGACGACAAAAATCGCGTTGTCCATATGTAAACAACTCCATTGAAATACACCAGCCACAATATTTAAAACTACTCGATTATCTGTCGCCACGAGTTCCACCTTATATGACAGTTCTTAATTCCAAGCGTCTCATTCTGAATCAATCAATATACGAGCAAGAGATAGAGATAAACACTTTCCCATGTCCTTCAATAGACCAAATATTACTAAACTAACATCGTCAATACCAACCATGATTGTCGTGACATAATAATAATTACAACCGTCGTTAACCCTACCGCGGCGGTACATGACATTATTTGGGATAACAACGTGGTATTGAAAGGTTAACTCTTAAGCGATATGTTTATTAGTATGTTTATCGAGTACCTACTTATACTAGGCTTGAGTGTTATTAGTTTCTAATGATTCATGATAGAAAATTGGTTTTAAGAGTATATCTATAATAACATTACAAAGAGTTATTTGTTTGTAAGTTTAAATGTAGGTGATAATCTCCGAAATTAATAAACCAATTCTAAAAATTCTTCCACTGCCAGTAAGCTACGTTATTTGTGGGTGTTATAGGCTAAATTGAAGGCTATATTTATATTATGAGCTATCGCGATTTTTGCGGACGAAGTCGCGAGCGAAGTGCTAGTATAAAATACGTATACATACCATTATCTAACTAGTATACTCCCCAATATTACTCTAAGAAAATTCTCTTGTACATTCGTACAATGTGAATACCATAGATTCTTCTATACGTAGCAGACAGTACTATATTAAATTCCTATGTAACGTCGTCGCTAGCGCCTCGGTTCGCCATATAAAATGGGTCACAGTGGATTTGATTGCTTTCCATTTGAACCTTAATGCGTTTTTCTTTTGTTTTCTCGTGATATTATAGTGTAAGGAAACCTAAGAGAACACATAGACAATAAAGACTGTCAAAGTCCAAAGACAGATTTGACAGTACGATGTTCAGTTGTTACTGGGGACAGCTCTGAGGACGGGCACATCACTTCTTTTTCGTATCGTATTGAATTGATTATTATTTAGTTTAGTGTGTAGAGGCCAAAAAACAATAATTGTTGTTTGCTTTACTTTGATTATTAAAATTGTAAGTTTGTAACAATAATTATTTCATTTTCTTAGAATAGTTTATCCTTACCTTTTAATAAAAACGCCTCAAACTGTAAACTGCCTCGTTGGTCGAGTCGTAAGCGAGACTGCTGAACATGAGGTCCTGGGTTCGATACCCAGGACTCGGGGAAAGTGTTATTGGCATTTCCAACAGGAATCAGTAGCAGCCACGAAGTCTGGCAGCGTAGTAGGCTCGCCCCATATCACATACTCAAACATAATACATATAATACAAACTCATTTAATCGGTGAAGTTTCATCAATCACTGCCAATTTATTTTTTATTTTTTTTCGGATGGGAAATCATCAAATGACTCCTCCCGCTATGGGTGGAGCAGGAGGGAGTGTCAGACTTTTACTGACTAAAACGTATGTTCCTTCATCGCCCTTTATGTTCCGGGGCCACGGTATCTCTTTCGAACAGTCCCGCAGCTCCATTAACCACTGCCCTGCAGTGTAAATGTGGTGCTGTTTCACAAACTACGGGGCACTTAATTTATTGTGCCCTGCCTGTCCTGTTGTTTGTTCACTAGCAACTGATTCGACGCTACTGGAAGCGCCAAACTAGTGGCTTAGTTCTGGACAGACACAACTTTATTTTTTTCTATTTAATTTTATTTTGAAGTGAAAACTTCTTTAGGCGCGTTGAGCACTTTTGGGTGAACAAAAATCACGGAACTCGCGTCATTGTTCTTTTGTGCACGCTAACTCGAGAACGACTGGGCCGATTTAGCTGATTTTGTTTTTGAAATGTTTGTCGTAGTCCAGGGAAGGTTTAAACGATGAGAAAAAGAAAACCGAACTATTTAATTACAGAACTCAACGCGGGTGAAGCAACGGGCATAAGCTACTACTTCATACCACATGTTCGCACACCGGGAACCCACCACACCATCTCAACTCAACTCAGGAAACAATTTCTCTACATTCAATCTAAATCTTGCAAACCATTAGGCGGTTTCCCACACATAATTGGGGACATCCTATTCCCCTGTCGATTTCCCCTGCCGATGCCGGAGAAAGTAGGCGTTCGCCATCCTGCGGATATGCGACGGAAGCCGCATCGAGAAACATGATTAAAATGTCTTCCGATCAAATGTATGTTGTATTATGAATTGAATTTTACTGGTTGTGTTTTCAATTTCCTTCACTGGGTTGTGGAGGTCAGATAGGCAGTCGCTCGATGTAAAATACTGGTATTTAGCCGCATCCGGTTGGACTGGAAGCCGACCCCAATATAATTGGGAAAAGGCTATGCAGATGATGAATGGTAAAAATGATCTACCCAACACCTTCCTGCCCTTGTCCCATTCTACTTGGGGTCGGCGCAACACGTTGTCTTCTCCCATGCTCCCCTGTCAGACGTCACGGCATCATTTACTCCTTTCTGTTTCATATAATTCTTCACAAAATCCATCCATATTTTTGGCCTACCTCTCCCTCTCCATCCATCAACATTCATGAAATTATTTACTAGTATATTATGCCTCAAAATAACAATGAGAATGTTTTCGCATCGGCGTCCATTACAATACGTATTAAAAAAAAAAACCAATATAAAACAAATAAAAACCGGCCAAGAGCGAGTTGGAGTCGCGCACCGAGAGGGTTCCAACTAGGGCACAAACTTTTTAAAGGACAAACTTAACTTTGCTGTTCGATCCCTAGAAGCGGCTATTGCACCAACCGCAAATAATAAGTTTGTAATAGTAAAATCGCTTTTTTTTTTGTTATTAAACTACACATTTACGTGAATCTAATTCAACGGGATTCTAGTTCAACGGGAACTACTATATAGATCTAGAATTGTCAATTTTGGTTAAAAGCAAGGTCTTACAGCACAAGTAAAGGGAAAAGTCCGAAAATAAAAATGTTGAAAATTAAGGTACATTTTGGTACTTACAAGTTTTCGCGAAATTTAAAATTTGCCCGTATCTGTTTATCGTGTCGACTCAGAACCTTTTTATACTATAGACCTCAGTACGAGTATCTGGTATAAATTTCAACTTGCTAGGTCCAACCTTTCCTGAGAAAATCGGTGGTGACAGACGGACAGACAGACGGACAAGAAAGTGATCTTATAAGGGTCCCGTTTTTTCCTTTTGATGTACGGAACCCTAAAAATTATAACTAATTTAACCACCGAAGCGACAAATGAAAACCAGTGTGTATTTGATTAAAATCAGTGTTATTCACAAACAAATAGCACAAATTAGCGGGACAAAGCGCTAACCAATCAGTGGCTGTAATTATAGGTTAAAATAAATATCGTGTCAGTGGCCAACAGGAATTAATTACACTATGAATATTAATAGCTGTGGGGTGTGGTACAAGGCGGGAGCGACGAGCGGTTTAGTATTATTGGTTCTCAACCTGTCCGCTTCCGTCTAACATAACTTTATTATTATATTGACACAGTTTATTTTTCACCAGAAAGGACCGAAAATGTGTACGGAAACTTTCTTTAGAATATAAATAACAACATTATAAAAAGTAAAAATGTTCGAGCTTGCCGATCGCTCTTACAAACTTGTTCTACGGCTTTTCAGCAAAATTTTACAACTTTGTTTATATTTCTGTGTGAATGGAGCAAAGAATCCCTATCGAATCTAGGTGTAATTGCTTATGTTTTCAAGCTTACTTCGATCGATACTTATTACTTACTAAGTGTTTTTACCTCTAGTGTATTTCCAGCTCTAACACATTTCACAAGTGCCCAAAATAATAATGTGGAACTAGTGGTCAAAAAATTAAACATTAGCTCCATTATTTTCTAAATCTTTCAAAATGGGACTAGTGATTATAAAAAAACAACAGTAGTTCCATTATGGAACTGTTAATCTTACTAGTGGAACTAGTGATAAAAAAAAAACAACACTAGTTCCATTATTTTCAGATTCTTTCAAAATGGAACAAGTGAATATAAAAAAGAACACTAGTTCCATCATGAAACTGTTAATGGTACTAGTGACAATGAAGGGTGCGGTCGGCGCAGGTAGTCGGCGCGGACTCTCTAATACGTTGTACCGAACGTTCGACAAGTTTCGATCTGCTCCGATCAGCGGTGGTCGCTATTTGTTTACACCAGTCTGCACAACAGTCTGTCTACTCAGACAGTCAAACCCTCCTTTTACTCGCTTGCTTTATATAACGGTTATCTGTGCAGATGAGTACTAATACGCGTCTAAAGATCGATGCTGGTAGCCTGCTTTCAACGTGTATACGTCTTAAATCTGTAACCACTTCAGCTTATCACTCAACCCGCTAACCGCACCCGAATATTGATGTAAAACCTAACAGGGCGAGCGCTTGTCGCGTCAAAACGCGTGTTTCGTGGCCCCGCGGTGCCGAAAGCAGCTTAATAGCGGTTATAAAAGGTGTTCGTTAAACACCAGCTGATGGATTACGTTAGCTACGTTTTTTTAAGTAAAGGGTGTTATTTTAACGGGAGAAAAAGAGAAGGAGGTGATTTTGGCTAAATAATAACAGCGGCTTGGGTTAAGCTGCGTTTGCCTAGGTTGGTCCGTGGATGGGTGACCACCAATTACACACCGAATTTCCTCCGTGCCTCGGAAAGCACGTTAAAACTGTAGATCTTTAACAGTTTTTAGAGATTGTCAGTGGCCCGAAAGTGTGACAACCAGTCGTATCAATGGGTATCGTATTACGCGGTGCTAACTGGGTTGTGGAGGTCAGATAGGCAGTCGCTCCATGTAAAATACTGATATTCAGCTGCATCCGGTTAGACTGGAAGCCGACCCCAACATAGTTGGGAAAAAGGCTAAGCAGATGATGAGGCGTATGGTCGAACAAGCTATTTGTTTTACAGTTTAACCAACAAATTACATTGTAAAATGTAAATCAAATAGCTTGTTTGACCGTACATTACTTTCGCGGTAAGCAAAAGATGTGTATTTATGGAATACTTTCGCAATGAGGTATGCTCATATTATTTCCTCCATTTTCTTTTAGTTTACGCGACTGTTATAACTCTGCCCATCTTCGGGGAAAACAAGCGTAACTGTATAAATCATGATGTCAAAAGACTCATGCATAGCAAAATCAGCCTATAATGTTCCCACTGCTGGGACACACAGCCTCCTCTCTATGAGAGGGAATGCGCTATAATCCATCAAGCGGGCCTAGCGCGGGTTGTCTTCGAATGTTTGGTTCTAGGACATGCCGGTACCGTACGATGTTTTCCTTCACTGTTTTGAGACCAGTGATGAAGAAAAAATTACACTATAACAAATAATGCGTCTGTTTGGGTTCTCTCAACAACAACAACTCACGACTTACTGCTCGTAAGTTAAAGCCGCCACCACTGGTCCACCACTGCTCTCCATATACTCATGCGACACCCCATGATCGATAAACTGTCACGTACCATACTACACAGACTACAAACACTTCTGCTTACCCCTTTGCACAAACATCCGTGACACAATATTAAAGCCGACTCCAACGAAATACCACAAAACGGCTTATTTAATCTTTAATCTGCTGTTTCAGTGGTTTACAAGCTCGGTTTAATTCTGATTCAGTAGTAATTTCACGCGACGTGGATCCTGATGGCAACTGTCGCATCAAACAACTTTTTTTGTTTATTTAAACGTTTAATTTATATTGAGAGTTAAAAATGTTTCTGTCAGTATCAAAGGCTATGTATTTTAAATACTGTTGCATTCACGGTTTAAAACTAAACTTGAGGGGCTCGCAAAATAATAACAGGCACTCGGGTCGATCTTTAGGTTAAGCCGAGCTTGCCTAGGTTGGTCTATGGATGGGTGACCACCCAGTACATCCCGAGTTTCCTCTGTGCCTCGAGTCCCGGCTGTCATTTTTAGATCTTTGAGTCATTGCAGGTAGTCAGTGGCCCAAAAAGTCTGACAACCAGTCTTACCAAGAGGTATCGTATTCCCCAGTACTATTTGGGTTGTGGAGGTCAGATAGGCAGTCGCTTCATGTAAAATACTGGTATTCATCTGCATCCAGTTAGACTGTCCCGATCCTAACATAGTTGGGTAAAGTTTTGACGCTGATTTGTTTGCTCCTAACAATTTATTTACCATCTACCCGCATTCTCCAGTTATCCCGCGATAATGGCGCTTGCATCTGAGTCAAAATATTGGGAGCTCAAAATAATGAACAATAATAATAATAATAATAAGGCTCTCGCTTGGCAGCTTGATCAAGGGCTTGATTCAGTGCGCAGTACTTCTGGACACGGCACGTATTGTTAGGAGGTTCCTCTCTCAAGAGCCCTGACCACCGGCAGCTCGGACCCTGTTCCCAGCGCTGGTGGGCTACTATTTTTTATATTTTTAAATGTTTTTTTTTATAGTGTTTTGTATAAAAATATTTAAAAATGTTAAAAATATGTAATATAATGAATAAAGCAAAAAATAATAATAAATATCGCTGGACATGAACACACAGCGCCATCTAGTGCCACAGTAAGCAACGAGGCTTGTGTCGTGGACACCAGATGATATACTACATAGATACTTTTTGTTTGTAAATACATACTTATTATACATATAAACATCCATGACTCGGAAACAAATGTCCATGCTTATCACACAAACATGTGCTCCAACCGGGACTCGAACCCGGGACCCTAAGAACTGAAGATATCCCGTATAAGCTATGTGTTTTGTCGTAAGGGCACGAACTGAATTAAAGTTAAATTATTTAAATTGGCTGCCTCGTTGGTCTAGTGGTTGCAAAGCGCGACTGCTGAGCATGAGGTCCTGGGTTCGATTCCCAGGTCGGGCAAAGTATTATTGAATTTTTCTATCTAGAATTTCTCAGTAGCAACCACGGAGTCTGGATTTATGGCCGGTTGATGGGAATAGGCTCGCACTTATGGGGTTTAAACATAACTGGCGAAATGTGGTTTTACACCTCTCCCTAACCCTTCTGGGATTACAGGCGTGATGCGATGTTATGTATTAAAATTTAGTCACGGCAGACCACGCAAAAAATGGCGGGACGAGTTTGACAAAACCAGCCAGTAGTCCGTATTAGCCTTGAATCAAAATACCTGGAAGTCATACCTTTGTCCAGCAGTGGGATGATCCAGCCGTATTTATTTAAATACCGCTGCTCTCAAATGCTAAAAGACGACATCGCGCGGAAATCGGCATGATCTTGAACTGAAAATTCGAAGACATGTGAGGTCCACCAACCCTTACTGGGATCAATAATATATCGTCCTGTGACAGACAAACTGCCAGAGCATAGGCCTAGTAATCCCCAGGTCTCAATCGGGCCACAATTTGGGTACATAACCAAGAAAATATATAAGAAGAAGAAGAAGAAGAAGAGAAGATGTAGAAGTGTTGTGAAGAAAATATAAGTAAGTCAAAAAGGTAGGGACTGACTACCTACAAAAGCAACGACACACATGAACGCAGCAATAGTATAATAATATTGTACTAGATAAACATGAATATATAGATCCAATTTCCAATAATAAAAACCAACAAAGGTAATATTAGAATTACAATTTCTTCATTTCTTTCTCATATTTCGCAATTTTATCCTCATCTTTTCCTGTATCCCGTATGCAAAGGCAAAAAAACGTAACAGAAACTCAAACGGTCCATTTCACGTTTGAATCGGTTCAGATTTAATTGGAAATTGCATTAAAAATTGAATGCTGTATTTCCAATTAAAACTGCATTTACACTTCGAACGGAAGTACATTTTCTTCTGCATTTTGTTGGGTATTTTTATTGATAAATTGCTTGGCACTTTACTTTGTGAAAACTTTATCAATACTGCTCTCAAAACTGTGAAGGAAAACATCGGCATCGTCAGGAAACCGATATGTCCTAGAACCGACAATTTGAAGACATTTGGCGATTCTCACATCGCCCTCCTTCGTGTTCAACGCATAACATCACTACGGAGATGATACATCCCTAGGGTTGGTGACAGACGTTTGATTGACACTTAACGGACGGATTAAAAATTGCATTACCTAGATGGATCACATGAGTTTTATGTCGCATGTTCGGGAGCTGTTATTTCCCGAAGACACGTCCAGTATCCGCACTTCTTCTTTTTTGTGTGGTTAGTGCCTAACCCGGTGTCAGAGTTTGAATGCCGCCCATGGGCCTCTCATCTAGCTTAACATAACGTTGAGAAATATCTCTTGCATGCTGACATGCTGATTTCCTCACAATGTTTTCCTTCACCGAAGCGAGTGCAAATAATTATAAAATACATTTTTTTTGTCAGCCTTGTACTGTCCTACTTCTGTGCAAAAGCCTCCCCCAATTCCTACCATGTGATCTTTTCTCGTGCCTCCTCGAACCAACCCTCGCGGTACGCGTCCAAATCGTCTCGCCACCTCTTTCTGGGTCGGCCTCGGCGGTGCAGTCCATCTTCCGGCAACCAGTGCGTGGATACTTTTGCCCAGCTGTCATCGTGCATGCGATTGATATGACCCACACAATCCCATTTTAGCCTAGCAGTGTTTATGCCTACATTCCTGTTTTTGAGCAGAACGTAGTGTTCTGTATTCTATCTGCTCTCTTTACACCCAGAATGCTGCGCTCCATTGCTCTGGCCGACTCCAGGCATTTAAACAATTAAAATTATAATTACACACGTTTTTGAAACAATTACATTCAAAGCACAGAGAGCACGCTTTTTAATTTCGTTCACATTTAAAATATTCTATTCTACGCTTTTCGCTCGCTCCGCCATTTTGATTCGTGCGGAAGTTGACGTCTGACACAGATTTAGAGCGGAAATAGAAGGGGCAGACGTTAGTATAGAACAGATCTAAGACTGCCTAACGATAGAGTACTCCAAAACTGATGGAAAAAACATGAATTAAAACGAAGCATCTTAGAAGCTACGTAGGTTCGAAAATAATTATAGAAGCAGATAATGAATTGTTCAATGCCCAGGCAATACAGTAAGCAGGCTTAATACTCTCGGTGGGCAAGTCCAACTCGCACTTGGCCGGATTTTGTTTTGTTTATGTCTGCTAAAGCAGTGCTTAGGACCTCTGTCGCGTCTGACAGACAGTAATGGATGAGGTCTACAATGGAAAAAGCGTCCGTATACAAAGTTTTGTATTGCTCCAAAATTAGCATGAACGTGTCTGTATATTTTATTACATGATGATCTGACCTCCACAACCTAGTTAGTACTGGGTTTACGATACCCTTTGGTAAGACTGGTTGTCAGACTTTTTGGGCCACTGACTACCTGTAACGACTGTCAAAGATCACAAATGACAGCCGGGACCAACTGCTTAACGCGCTTTCCGAGGCACGGAGGAAACTCGGTATGTAATGGGTGGTCACCCATCCACAGACCAACCTAGGCAAGCACGGCTTAACCTAACGATCCAAGCGGCTGTTATTATTTAGCCACGAGCTCCACGAGAAAGAAAAATATATATAACATACAAAATAACAAAAAAAAAATACAACGCATAACAAATATTTATAAATAAGGCGTCCGTACGTCGGGCCTGTGGACGGTGAGCTATGGGCTAGCTCGCCGTCCGTCCGTCTCATGACGACAGGCCGTGTCGACGGCGCGTTCATGTTTCACGGGCGCCTCAAAGAGAGTCAGCAATAGGAAGGGGTCCGCAAGGACCAATGCCTGCCGGGGTTGCGGGACTGTTCGAAAGAGATACCGTGGCCCCGGAAAACAATGGGCGATGAAGGAACATGGATGGGTTTTAGTCAGTAAAAGTCTGACACTCCCTCCTGCTCCGCCCAGAGCGGGAGAAGTCATTTGATGATTCCCATCCGAAAAAAAAAAGAAAAAGGCGTCCGTACGTTTTTTCTCAGATGACCACTGAAAACCAACGCTGTGCTGTGGGCTGGGGCATATTACAGCATTATGCCACACATTATGCACATATACTTGTCGCAGTCACAACGTGCAAGCTGTCAGTCTGTCTGCTGTGACTTTCTTTTGTTCCGTAATTAACATCACGCCTGTAATCCCCGAAGGGGTAGCCAGAGGTGTACCTAATAGTACACCCACATTTCCCCAGTTATGTCAAGTGGCTGCTACTGAGAAATTCCTGACTGAAAAACCCAATAACACTTTGCCCGACCCGGGAATCGAACCCAGGACCTCATGCTCAGCAGTCGCGATTGCAACCACTTGACCAACGAGATAGTCTATATTTATGTATATTATAATGAAACTATTATCATAAATTACTATGCAAATTGAACCAACTGCAATTTTTATTACTTTTTTATACACCCTAGCATGATCTGTGATCTTTTATTTGATCTTAGACCTTTAGAATAATAGGGTAAATGCATGATTTTTTTAGCGTAAATTATTTTTTTAATATCTTTAAAAAATACTAAGTTATAAGCATTTGAAACTTCTGATTAGACAGAGAGATACGATACAGCGAATGACGTCATTCGCTGCATCGACGTACAAAATCCATACTAAATTCCGTTTATCTAGAAAGAGATAGAAATAAAAGTTTAAATGGTTATAACTTTTGTGTTGTTCCGATTTATGTCTTGTTTTCGCTTTTTGACATTATTTTTATAGTACTTTAACATTCCGTATCGAAATAAAAAAAAATAAAACATATGCATATTCCCTACCTATTGCTTACACACTTTGTGGAGGATGAGGTTCTGTTCCCGTGAGTTTTGATAAATGAAGCGACTTGCGTGGTCACATTTGCCCGCCATGGCCTTTCCACATGGCGGGAGATACGTATAAGACGATGGTTGAGAGGCGAAAAGAGATGATTCTATACAAACAAAGCCTTTTATAGGCGTCACGAATGAATTTGTGAACGGATGGAAAGATTAGAAGACCGAATAGGCGCCAGCTGAACGCAGTGGCAGATAGAGGTGTGAGCTCGCAGCGAAGTTTCTCCTCTCGGTGACAAAAGCTGCTAGTGGCGCGCAATAGCGCATCAGCCCCCATAGCCAAGTTACAAACGTTTCATATCGGTTCTCTTTCTACAATCGTAAACGCCTCGGCGTAAGCGATTGTAGAAAGCGTTAAATTGGCAGCCAAATTGACACGACTGAGTCGATCGCTCGTTCTCTAATGTCTGTAGAAAAAACCTATACTTTAGTCTATGGTGAGCGTTCCTACCAAAGAGTATAGCGATCAACATTTTAAAAACGATAACATTCTATTCTATCATTTTGAACGATGTAAACTCACAGACTCTAAGGAGTGTAAACTTGTCTACGGATTTTCTATTCGTTTGTGTTGATCACGTGATTTAACGTTGAGATGGATAGCGTTAAGGCGACTACAGGTGCTAAATTAGCAAGTCTATTTGTGGTGGTTCAAACTTCGTTTGAAATACTTTTACAATAAGGTTCTAATCAGCTTGCACTACAAAGTGGTTGTTACGTCAGTCACTGCGGGTCGAATATTGCGAAATTAGTGTTTTTTTGCGAATTACAAAACATCTATTGATGGGACTAAAAAAGTAAAACACTATGATGCTAATATGTTGCTTGTAGAATTATTTGCCAAAAAATCAGAATGATCGCATGTATTTAGGTATGGTTTTTACTCGTTAAAAGAAATTTTTAGAGATAAGTTCGTGATTTTTTTCTATCGAATAAAATTAGTTGTATTATGTTCTCAAAACACTATCGTACTAGCTTAGATCCTGAAGAATATCATATATTTTTCTGGTTTTGTTTATTGCAGTTAATCACATGCTTTTTTGCATTATAAAACTCGCGTTTAGCTCATGTAGTCGCCTTAACGATTGTAGACTGTCAACTAGGCTAAGCCTGCTGGTTACGCTCCCAGGCGCCTGATGGCGCTGGTGTGGGCGTGAACACACATACAATGGCAATGCCTTTCATTTTGACAGTTCAACAACATTCATTGCGTTCTTTTAGGTTGATGAATAGACGGAATTTTCATACCTATACAGCAATAGTTTATGAATCTTCTTCGTATTGTGACACAAAAGTGTTTTGCAATTAAGGTGCAGCATTTAATACGATGACTTTTATTTGACAGAACAGAATTCCTAGTTTGAGGAGCTCTTGGTTATATAATAACAGCCGCTCGGGTCAATCTTCAGGTTAACCCGCACTTGCCTAGGTTAGTCCGTGGATGGGTGACCACCCATTACATACCGACTTTTCTCCGTACCTTAAGCCGTTTGTCCCAACTATCATTTATAGATCTTTAACAGTCGTCACAGGTAGACAGTGGCCTGAAAGTCTGACAACCAGTCTTACCAAGGGGTTTCGTATTACCCAGTACTTACTGGGTTGTGGAGGTCAGATAAAATACTGGTGTTTAGCTGCATCCGGTTAGACTGGAAGTCGACCCCAACATAGTTGGGAAAAGACTAGGGAGATGATGACGATGGTCACAGTAGTCCCATCCACGGACCAACCTAGGCAATCGCGGCTTAACCTAAAGATCGATCCGAGCATCTGTTATTATTTAGCAATGAGCTCCTACAATTTGACAGCTACCTTGTTGCAACAAAAACAAATATCAGTGATTTTGAGAGTGACGAAAAATCTGAATTAAAATGAACTGTAAAAGACTGAAAGATTGTAGTTACTAACACCATGACACTTTTTTAGGGTTCCGTAGCCAAATGGCAAAAAAACGGAACCCTTATGGATTCGTCATGTCTGTCTGTCCGTCCGTATGTCACAGCCACTTTTTTCCGAAACTATAAGAACTATGCCGTTGAAACTTACCCGGGAATCTACTAGTTACGGAGATATTGGAGGTCAAATTCCAACTTTTTCACAAGTTTTTTTTTCAAATACTATATACTATTTTTTAAGGTCATAACTTTGCTTTTAAAACCCTTCATACCCTGTTTACTATTTAATGCGTCAATAAGCACACTGTTTGGAGTGCGTTACGTTGAGTTTTACCGTAAAACGTGATTTTTCAACCCAAAAATAAAAATCGTTTCCCAGCAATAATTTTTGCGTAGAGTTTGATGCACAGAATGCTTGGTTGACGGCTTCTTGAAGGGTCTGTTTACACTCTGAATAAGTCGTCCATCTCACGAGTCCTTTCCAGTTAGTTATAAAATATCTTTGTAAACAGCCGTACCTTTGTGTGAACATTTACAATCACTACTTTGCTGAATAGAATGTTGTGGAAACTGGTTTAATTTGATTTAAGTGGAAACATGGCAGTCAACTTTGGTACGGAAGGCTGCATTAATTCGTTACCCCTTTTAAGGCCGATTTCTATAACTTACCTACGTATAACTGTCAGTTAATATGCCAACGTCTCGTAGCTATGGGTGTTTCTATAAACAAAGATAGCTTGAAATATTATAACCGCGTCACCTACCTGTCACTTGATTCATGGAAAAATCAAAGAAATCTTTTCTGTGACGTTTTGTTTCTATCGATCCGTAAGCTAAATGTCAAACAGACAGAGATAGCAACCTACCGATACCTGTCAGTAAGTTATTGAAAATGGCCGTTAGTGGTTGTCTTAATGCGTGACGGATACCATGAGTCGCATTAATGCAGCTGTCTGTAACTCCTAATGGAAAATCCCAATGGATCCGTCTGGGGCAAGCGGAGGGTTATGTCGGACTCTAACCGACTTAAAATCCACTGTTCCTACTACTACCATATGTCGAGGGCCCGGGAGATACAAGTACATTCACGCGCACCCCCGACTAGTATCAGCCCACCTTTCCCGGCGTTTCACCAAGTGCAGTCAGCGACCGCATGTTCTCCGTAAGGGGGCGCAAAGCCCAGCGAACACCGCTGGAGGCGCAGCGCAGCACATTTGAAGACAACAATTTATAAACCTTAACTACCTTGATATACGGTCAATATAAGAATATGCGCTCCGCTGCGCTTCCAGCGGTGTGCGCTGGGCCCAAGGATCACTGCGCGCCACCTCTTTGGGCCTGGCTGGTCGCACGACGACTCGGCCCTAAGTTCACCGCGCCGCCCTCCATAGGGCGGCCGGAGATCATTAAGCGCCCTTCACCTGCATTGCTGTCTACCTATGTTTTGACAGGCTTGTGGATATGGAGGTCAGATAGGTCAGCTGGTGCATGATACAAGTAAGGTACTTGGTATTCTTTGTGGTTGTCTGCCTCGATGGTCTAGTGGTCTCAATCGCGACTACTGTGCATGAGGTCTCCAGGGTTCGCTTCCCAGGTGAGGCAAATTGTTATTGGGTTTAGAAAATTCTCAGAGCAGCCACGGAGTCTGGATTTGTGCCCGGTTGATGGCAATAGGCTCGCCCCCTAGTACATGGGACTTAGATATAACTGTCAAAATGTAGGTGTACTGTGTAACGTTGTAGTGAGTTTCTACCGTTACTTTTTAAACGTAACTTGATTCAACACTTAAATGAAGTTAAATGTCAAAACAAACGCCACAGATTATACATACTCATTAGGCCGTTCTGTTACTAAGCGACTAAAATTAGCTGTCTTACCAGTGATGTGCGCGCGTTACGTGTATCTGAACGAGTGAGTGAGGACTTGTCTATTGTTGAGTTACTTATCCTTCACAAGTAAAGAGGGGTAAGTATATTAACAATTGAATTTAATAAAGAGATTATAAAAGGGGTAGAAAATACAGTGATATTTACAAAACACGGACCTACATATCTCACGCTCTACAGGAAGTTTAGTATTACAGTACTTGGAAAAGCGTTAATCAAAGGTAACTTCCAGAGTCAGGCTCCAATATAAATCAGCTCTGCAGAAAGGCGTGAAGAACAGCTCCCAGATCAGGTCGATTCTGCAATCAGGCGAGTAGAACACGGGCGAGTCCTTTGGGGCGGAGTATTGTTAAGACATCACGGGTGAGTCCTTTGGGGAGGCCCGGAGTACAAGTATAAAGTAGGCGTGGCTCCAGTGCTAGTAGAGATCCTGAAGAGTGTTGGGTCACGTCAACACGTCAGACCTTAACACTGTTCACTTTGGTGGTGAAATCCGCGCTCTCCCATTCGCGATGGAGAGGGTTCTCAAAAGAAATTCTTAACGGACTTTACGCTACGGCGTTGGCTCTTTAGAGAGACCAAATGACTTCGCGATGCCTCTTCTTCAGAAGTCAGTTATAAACTTTGGTGATGATTCTTGTTCAGAATCCAGTTATCTTCTGCCAGGAATATTTCAGAAATACCCAATGGTATTCTAATAAACAGATATGTTGTGAGCGCGCAATCGTGAAGGCTCGAAAACGGGCCAATTGACTCGTTTTTCCTTTATTCTGCGTCACTGCGTGTATGTGAGCTGGCTCTGCCGCGCGGAACACTTTTTTCGGTGGTTTTGTAGGTGTAACTTTGTTCTAATAAAAATATCTGTTTATTACATGTTTAATAAAACATTGGAAATCCACCTTTTTTAAGACAATCTCAGCATTTTTTACATCTATTGTTTCATTTTCTTTTCTTTATTCTTTCCAGAATTTAGTTTTTGAAATCAAAAATTGAGTTGCCTTTATTTAAAACGAACTGTATTATTCAGTCAAAAACTTCCTCGAAGGATTCTCTGAGCGTGTTAATTAATTGTATAAACTTAAGATAAGATACTGTTATCAAGTAAACCATAGTGATTATCAATAAATCACATTATTTAAGCTAACATAAAAATAAAATAAAATTACATAAATTAAAAGTGACCTTCATAATCCTAACCACTAAGAAAAACTATGACACATTAGAGAAAAAAGTAACTGACAGCTTGTCAACTTACGTAATGTCAAAAGAAAAAAAAAAAAAAAAAAAAATATTATTAAAAATTAAATAAATAAATATTGAAAAACTATTAGATTTTATTTCAGCAAAATTAAAGTTAATAAATCGAATATGATCGATTGTAAGACGGCCAACAAAAATAATTGTCGCCAAGGCGCGACATAAGACGTAAAAGGACATCTTAACTAAACAATAACACAATAAATCACTTCACGGGCACTCAATTTTTACATAAACTGACATTTCAACGACTATGATGCGCTTCTATTTTTTTTTTTTAATAATTGCCCGTTGTAAGTTACTAGTGTTTGGTATCGTTTTAATCGACTACTGTCAGGCCCCAGAGACAAATCGTTTGCAAACGACTTAGAGCCTTATGTAAAGTAAAAACAAAGTTGGAATTTGCTGGTGCAAGGTGGCATGAATTCATGCCCGCGGGGCCGAGCGGAAAGTTCGGTTTATGGCATGAATCACGGCACCTCGGTCCCGAGAGGTTAATAATATAAAAAATGATTATGATTCATAGTAAAAGTGTAAGTATAGCATTTAGATACTATATTTCCTCATAAGTATCAAGTGTGAAACATGAATAAACTATACTATGCGTAAACACGCCAGTATAAATGTCATGGATTTTCGACGACGAACCCCTTTTTGGAAATTATCTGCTCCCGAAGATTAGACGCGTTTCACCAGAAATTATTTCTCCAGTACGTAATACGTGTTTTAGAATATTCCGGCTTAAGCAGGCAGCTTTAATTTTAAAATAGTAACCTAACTCTAACTCTTTTCGTAAATTCTGTGTCGTCGTAACCCCATACTGGGGTCCAAGGTTCCGGCTGACATCCAAGGTTCCGGCTGACATCCAAGGTTCAGGCCGACATCCAAGGTTCTGGCTGACAACCAAATTTCCGGCAATCCTTCATCGGGTACCTTTTTACCTGCGTGGCCGCGACAAGGTTCTACGTGTCGGCGCGATCATCTGCCGTCCGTCTCCCTACCTGGCGTCTGCAGCGTGGCACACTACTACGGTCATCGTCACGCCGGGCTGAGCCAGGACAGTACCGTGCAAATCCCCGGACGGGCTTGGAGAAACTTAGTGATCATTAGCCTACCCACACCCGTATTATTTTATTAATATATTTTCATGTTGATTTGGGTTCGTGCATAGTTTCTTTTAACTATTCCCATGGACACTCTTTCCGTCTCAACTGTTAGGTACACCTCTGCCTAATCCTTCGGGTATTACCAGGCGTGATGTTATGTTATGTACCTATGATGTTATAAATATGTTTATATTCTGCATCTGGCCTTTCCCCAACTATGTTGAGGTCGGTGAGGTCTTAACATAGTTGGGACCTATCCTCCTGCAGCGAGGTGTGACACAGGGAGACGTCATATCTCCGAAACTGTTTACCACTGCACTGGAGGATGTCTTCAAGGTTCTGGACTGGAGAGGTCTAGGCATTAACGTCAATGGCGAGTACATCACCCACCTTCAGTTTGCCGACGATATAGTGGTCATGGCTGAGATCATAGAGGACCTCAGTACAATGCTCGATGACCTCAGTAGAGCTTCCGGAAGAGTGGGTCTTAAAATAAACGTGGACAAAACCAAGATCATGTTGAATGCCCATGTCACACCCATTCCTATCAAGATCGGAGACTACACTCGAAATTGTAGACGATTATATGTACCTGGGACAAACGGTCCAGTTAGGTAGGTCTAACTTCGAGAAAGAGGTCAATCGTCGGCGGAAGTTGCGCGGTATCTTCTCGTCCAACTTACCAGTGTTTCAAGACGAAAGTCTTATGACCAGTGTGTGTTGCCAGTGATTACATACGGGACCGAAACGTGGTCGCTCACAATGGGCCTCATCAGAAAGCTTAAAGTCACCCAAATGGCAATGGAGAGGGCTATGCTCGGAGTTTCCTTGCGTGATCAATTCAGAAATGAAGACATCCGCAAGAGAACCAGGGTCACCGACGTAGCCCGAAGAATTGCCAAACTTAAGTGGCAGTGGGCAGGGCACATTGCTCGCAGAACGGATGGCCGATGGGGCCGAATAATTCTGGAGTAGCGACCGTGAACCGGAAGACGTTGCGTTGGAAGGCCTCCCACTAGGTGGACCGATGACCTGGTGAAGTTTGCGGGAATCCGCTGGATGCGAGTCGCACTAGACCGGTCAATGTGGCGACACTTAGGGGAGGCCTATGTCCAGCAGTGGACGTCTTTCGGCTGAAATAATGATGCCCCACCTCCCCCCTCCCGCACCTCCCCCTCCCGGCCCTCCCCCTCCCCCATCCCTCTCCCCCCCTCTGCCCCTTATTTCTTCTAGTAATAAATATAGCCTATGACACTCAAAAATAACAGAATTTTCAAAATCGGTTCAGTAGATCCAGAGATTACCCCCCTACAACCTCACAAAACTTTACCTCTATATAATATTAGTATAGATAACAAGATGTAGGTATGTTTGTTCGACTATATGATGACTACTAATAAATTCAAGAATAAAGCAGACTAAAGAACGCAACACAAAAAAAACAAAAGAATGTTATTTCACAACAATAACTTTGAATCAATTTCTCGACACTATTAAATAGTGATGACTTTAATTATATCTGATTCGGCCCATTATTTCTTCAGAGTTTGTATTTCATTACTTTTTTATGCAGGAATATTATTATTTTTCTCCTTAAGAGTGTGTAAAAGTGAAGTAATAAATTAATTGACAGACAGACATAAAAAGTATGCGATGATACATGCGTTGATTTTTAAGATATATTTTCATCGTTAGGACTTCGTAGCTAAGTAATAAAAAATCGTCTAAAAAACTGTGAATATTTTCTGGCACCAGGTAGATACTCGTACTATTTAAATTTCCTAAACATTCACTTGATTTATCTTCTGGCTTCCTTATATTTTTGCAAGAGGTTTAAATGGTGATCAGATTCATGAATTGTGATCAAATTTTTGGCAGAGTTATTTAACTTACATTGCATTAGCCAATAGAAGCTTCTTGTTAAGGTTCTTGGCCTTGACTATAATTTGAAAGATTAACTTGTAAGATCAACCGAGCAGCAGTTAATATTTAACTACGGGCTCTTAGGATTATTTATATGTTGTACCATTATCTCAGTGTTTACTTCAGTTACAAGTGTCAGGCGATTAAGACGCTTAGCCCTTATTGGCAATATGTGGTATTTGTTACTAGTTTCCATTTGTTTTGGTAAGTGGAGTTTAAAATACTCATATATGTAAAGAGGTATTTGTTAGTAAGTTTTTTAAAGGGGGTAATCTTCGGAACTACTGATCCGATTCCGTAAATTCTTTTACTAACGGAAGCTATATTGTCCCCGTGTTTGAAACGTTCTTCGAAGCCGTCAGACAAGCATTCCGTACATCAAACTAAGTAACTCTACGCAAAAATAATTGCTGGTAAACGCCTATTTTTGGACGAAGAATTTTATTTAAATAAAAACTTGTGAAAAAGTTGGAGCTTTGAACCCCTATATCCGTAACTAGAAGGTTCCCAGGTATAGTCTAGATTTTTTTTATCGCAATGACAAGGCTAAGAAGCGCCTTTCGGCTTCATTAAGGGTATTTTTACACCCATCATACATACACAAAACAAGATATAAACGTTATGTATTTTTAATGTTCAAACAGTGCTAATTTTCAACGTAATTTGAGTAAATTAGTTTTAATTTCGACAATTCATATTTATACCCCTTACTTAAGAGTTTATACTACCTCAAATTAGCAACTCTATATTTGGTAGTTCAAACATCGTTTGTAATACTGTTAGAATAAAGTTCTAATCAGCTTGCACTACAAAGCGATTGTTACGTCAGTCACTGCGGGCCGAATAGTGCATTGCGTTTAGAGTTAGTTCAGTTAGTATAAAAAGTTTCATGATCTAATTTGAAGTATTTTATGATTGCCAGCGGTTTATTGTTCAGTTTAGAGGTAACTTTGGGATTTTTTTCTATCGAGAAAATTTTATGGAATCATGTTTTTGTCAAATATAGGACTTAACATTAATACTCAACTTTACCATATATTTATTTCAAAATTAATGCTGCAGTATTTTAGGCGTAACGGAGGATCATGCTAAGCCGTTTGAGGTAGTATAGGCCCTTAAACCTTCATCTGTTAACGAAGTAGACACAATAGTTAAACAATGGCGTCCCTACGGAATCCGTCGGGTCCACGGACGAAGGTCTATATTTCTTTCTATTCCCATTTTGATAAACTAATTAAAACTAATTTTCAAAAACAGGCATAGTCTCTTCGAACGATATATCCCATACACAACGCCACACAGCCATCGAAGCATTCATACAAAGACTAAAACTAGAAAATTGGGAGAAGACAGAAGCACCATGTTTGGAGAAAACCCTAATACTATTGGAGAATGTGAAGAACTTCACGCTGTGGGCCACTTGGGGTAAGTTGGATAGTGCACATTCATTTGTTTATGCAGCGTGTGGTAGAGAGACTTACATATTTTTTGAGGGCTTAGTGGTGCCATTTGGTAACAGATTTTTTCATTAAAAACGAACTTGAATGTGATTTAAACTGTTAAGTTAAAACTACACATAAGATAGGTCAGTAAATCCGGGGTTGCGGGACTGTTCGAAAGAGATACCGTGGCCCGTGGCCCCGGAACACAAAGGGCGATGAAGGAACATGGATGGGTTTTAGTCAGTAAAAGTCTCACACTCCCTCCTGCTCCGCCCAGAGCGGGAGAAGTCATTTGATGATTTCCCATCCGAAAAAAAAAAAAAAAAAACAGGTCAGTAAAAAGTTAAAATAAAAAAAATTAAAAATATAAGTTAAAAAAAAGTAATTTCTATTAGAAAGTTAGTGTGTAAAAAATGTAAATATTATTAGTCTGTGTTTAATAAAAAGATAGTAATGTTAAAAAAGGTAAATTATGTAAAAGTAACTGCACAAAATTTTATTTTATTCTTATGCTCTTCAAACCGTAAAATTGTGTATTTTTTTCATATCACTTGTGGTGTGTGTGTTCGATTGTGGAATCATACTCGTATACATAATTTTTTAGAAGAAAATAAGTACCTAATCACCTAAATTGTAGATAATAACACCAAAAATTACTGCCTTCTATAACAGTAGCAAGCAAAAAATTCTGATGATTGGCAGGTAATACATTAATAGAACTGGGAGGGAAAAACTTGTGTATAATGTCCTTAAAAAAATATTCCAAGATTTTTTGTTGTTTACGTAATAACATCTTAACTGCGCACTGTACATTTTTTCGGCTTAGCGCAGGGGTCATACCATGGCCTCAGTACTATGTGACACACTAACGAGGAAAAGAAAAGTATTCAACGCCTATAATCAACGGATGGTAAGTGCAAAGCTGTACCTAATAGTCCCATATAGTAGTCGTCGACTAATTAGTTTTTTTTTTGTCGTCTCGCCTATTACCTAACCATAATCTACGTGACATATAAGACAATAATAAACAACTGCCTTGTAGATCTTTGACAGCTCAGTAGTCAGTACCAGTCTTACCGAGGAGAATCATATTACTCAGCACTAATTGAGTTGTGGAGGTCAGATAGACAGTCGCTCTACGTAAAATACTGAAATTCAGCTGCTTCCGGTTAGACTGAAAGCCGATACCTACATTGTTAAGGCGTGGTACCGCACATATGATACATGGCGTAAAAGAAACAAACGCTTTGTACGCTGATACATTACACACACACACAAATTACATCTAACACATACATTACATTATACACACATACATACATTATGCACATACACACAACACACACACACATACATTACATTAAATGCAATGAAAGGGCTTGTTGTGAGGTTCTCATTTTTTTTCCAGTATGGAATGCCAATACTATTCCAACGGGTAACCTCTACGGATCTTGGGTGAACTTTGGGAACTTCGACCAGTGTATGAAACCTCCATGGCTGGAAACCCATCCTCAATTCAGGACCAAGTACTGCTTGGTAAAGCTGATGCGGTCGCATAATCCAAAGAAGACAGCCGAATATGATCCTTATGGGTCTACAGTAGAGTTTCTTAATGTAAGTATAATAATGTTAGTGTAATAATTTATTAAGGACTTTTTTCTCTCTCCATAATTCTCTATTAACCAGTCACCTCTTTTCTAGCCATGTTATCATTAAAACCGTCCATCAATCGTTTCTTTGGTCTTCCCCTATTCTTATTGCCATCCATTCATATCATATTCTTTCCATTCATATCATATTCTTTCCATTCATATCATATTCTTTCTATTCATATCATATTCTTTCTATTCATATCATATTCTTTCTATTCATATCATATTCTTTCCATTCATATCATATTCTTTCTATTCATATCATATTCTTTCTATTCATATCATATTCTTTCTATTCATATCATATTCTTTCCATTCATATCATATTCTTTCTATTCATATCATATTCTTTCCATTCATATCATATTATTTCTATTCATATCATATTCTTTCTATTCATATCATATTCTTTCCATTCATATCATATTATTTCTATTCATATCATATTCTTTCCATTCATATCATATTATTTCCATTCATCATCATAAGTCTAACCGAATGTAGCTGCATACCAGTGTCTCACATGAATCATCAGATGCCGAACCCCTTGGTGATTGCTGTGGTTATTTGATATTGTGTTGTTTTATCAAATGCTAGCTATGGTCAGCGGCTTCGCTCCCGATACTGTCGGAAATTATTCCACAGGGACGTTTTAAATACAGCCCACGACACTCGGAAATAATGTAGATTCCCATTAGTGAAAGAATTTTCGGAATCGGATCAGTAGTTCCGAAGATTATCCCTTACATCCAAACATACAGTCTTTACCCCTTTATAATATTAAGTAGTGTTGATAAAGTCGAACACTAGGAACAGAATTTGAAGTCAGTTGGCTAGTATTTTAAAATTCTTAGATGATAATAGGCGAGACGACAAAAAAAAATCTAATTAGTCCGTCAGTTAGACTATCAAAAAATATTCGACCCGTGTTTTTTCTTTTATTACGTAAACCAAAATTGACGAAGATATGACGCTTTTGAAATTCTCAATACGTCACGCCTTGGTATAATTTTTAGCTAGTTCTGATTTTCTGACGTCACGAGCCCCCATTCCCGAGTTTTGATGCGTTTTGTCTTTGTCAATATACATTGATTTACAAAAACAAAAAATACGTGTCCATTATTTTCCAATACTCTAATCGATTTCAACGTCCATAGACCCGTTCCGAATTACCGTGAGCGCGATATCGATGTCCCTTGAATCGTCATAGATGACGTCATGACAGGCGCCATCTTACGATTACACCGACCATGCCCCAAATAAATATCACCGTGGACGCTGTCAAAAATGACAGTTGTGTTGATAGGTTGTGTTGTTTTGATAAGAACAAGAGTCGCAACTAAATATACATTATATTTAATTATCGTTGCATCTATGTAATTTGTAATTTGTGGTTTTTTTTAAGGGGTAAATCTTTGCCGGGAGCAAAATACGCTATTAAAAACACTTCCGTCATCCTTTTCTTCACTGGACGAATCGTAGTTCTCTATCACAAAATCTGAGTTATCAGAGTCGATAGAGTCACCAACATAACTTCTATTTTCAAAAATAGGTCTTGTGAAAGGTTTTGGTTTGGGGTTATGTTCACTGTCAACGCGTTCACGAGCGGTCCGAATTTATGACAGTTCTTAGTTGTCATAATCGTGATATCTTAATCGGAACGCCAATTGGAGATGTTAGCGCTGTGAGCGATTATTTTCTAATACGGAATGCAGCCTTAGTACACGAGTATAATTTGCGGGCGGGCGAAGCCGCGGGCATCAGCTAGTTTACTATAATCGTTCTTAGTGAACCAGTTGCTCTTCACCTTTGTTAACCCTAAAACCTACAATTATAACAATTATACATGTATAAATATCCTCGTGCTTACAAAAGTTCATATAGACATGATATATGTCTATAGGAACTTAAATGTTATTAGTCGTTGCTATTGTTAGTTTAGTGATTGTTAGTACCGCCTCGTGGTCCTAAGGTCGACTGCTGGGTATGTGGTCCTGGGTTCGATTCCCAGATTGGGCAGTGTCGTTAGATTTTTCAATCAGGATTTTTTTCTTTTCAGTCTAACAGGATGCAATCAAATACCAGTATTTTACATGAAGTGACTTCCCATCTAACCTCCAGTTCCTGGGTAATCCAGTAACTGGTTAATGCAACACCCCTTAATAAGATTGGTAGTCAGACTTTCGGGTTTCTAACTACCCGTAATGTCTGTCCAAGATCTCCAAATGACAGCCGCGACCAACGGCTTAACGTGAAATATACAGCCACTTCCCGATTCACTGTATCCAGTTAAGGTGAATGCTCCAGGGTAGCCCGCGAAATTCAAATTTTCTTACGTTTTTTGCAATTTGCAGACCAGTGCTAGGTTGTATGTTGATTAAAATATTATTCGCGGCTGTAAGATGTATGTAGTCAAGGAATTATAATCATTAAAATAATCAATACAACCCTCCAAGTTCATAAAGGTGCAGGAATAACTTTGACCTTTGAGTAATTTTCCCTTTATGAAATTGGAGGGTTGTATTAATGATTTTGATGAATATAATTCCTTGACTACATACATCTTACAGCCGCGAATAATATTCTAATCAACATACAACCTAGCACTGGCCTGCAAATTGCAAAAACGTAATAAAATTTGAATTTCTCGGGCCGGTTGGAGCATTCACCAACACAAAACCTGATCAAAACATAGGCCGGAAATACTAGCAGATGATGACGCTGACAATATTTCCCATTCTAGTCACCAACAACATCCGGTCTGCCCGTCAACTTCCTCCTCTGGGGGATGTGTGTCCCCTCAACCTGCAACCCACCATCTATCGCCAAGATCACCAGGTCTGTGTATGATCTGACCACCTTCGGGTCCCAAGCTCCTAATATAACGGTGGAACACTGTCAGGTAGCTGGCGAGAAGTTGCAGTACGGAGTGGGGTTTTATTTGTTTATGTAAGTACTATTTTGATCAAATATTATATTTAAAGGACAAAATAAAAACGTGTGGACTAAATCTTGAAATAGTATTAATCTTCTCGCTCCAATTTGCAACTAAACCAAAGTTATATACTCATTTTCTCATTTCAAAGCTCACTTCTATCTTACTTCTTAAAAATATTATAAATGTGAAAGTTTGTGAGGATGGATGGATGTTTGTTACGCTTTCACGCAAAAACTACTGGGCGGATTTGGATGGAATTTGGCACATCTAAAGTTTATAACTTAGATTAACACAAAGGATACTTTTTATTACCAAACTCCACGCGAGCGCAGCCGTCGGCATGAGCTAGTAATATTACAAAGAGGTAAAGTTTGTAAGTATTGATGTAGCGGGTAATCTCCAGAACTGCTGTTTGGATTGTGAAATTCTTTCACTAATGGAAAGCTTCATTATTCCCGAGTGTCATAGGCTTTTTAAACGTTCCCGTGGGGTAATGTCCGACCATCACGCGAGTAAAGTCGTGGGGTAAAGTAAAAGTTCATGTAGTATTTAATTAACCTCTACTGAGATAGCATCACTACATGAATATTAATACAATACCCAATTAACTACAATCACAGTAATCGTAACTGAATACAAATGAGAATATAATAATTATATCAGTAGGTCATAAACTAGTTCTTTTGATTATATAACTTAACGGCACGTGCAGCCGTGCCAGAGGAAAGCTATGGGGGATGTCTTTGCCCAGCACTGGGACAATGTAGGCTAAGGAACAAAAATACTTTGGTGGGAACTTAAATGATTTTTCTTTTAATTTTCAGAGCGTTAATAGTATCTCTGATAGTGATAGCGGCATCTTCTACATACTATCGCCTGCATTTAGCCAGTCATGATCAACCGCCAGATAGCTTAGGTAAGTAGTCGTTTTTAAATTAGTTTTTACGTTAGTTTTGGGGGTGTGAAGAACAGGTGGCCTACCATTACGTCTAACAGCAGGATCGTTTTAATCTTGTTCCAGTGTGAGAAAGAGATGGCGATAGAAATCCTCTATACCCACACTGGAACAAGATTAAAACGATCCTGCTTTAAGACGTCATGGTAGGCCACCTGGGTCTGAAGTTCTTCATCCCCCATAGAAAAGGGAGAATCCTCTGACCAGACGGGTGTTATGTACAGTTTTTGTCGGGGTCTTCTATATAGTATTAAGTCGTGGTTTTCTTTAGCTGCGCGATTTAGGAATTTGATGAATGTTCTTCGTTTATGTCATAGATGGCGCTGTAGTACATTTTGTTCTATGTTGCTGAAATATTATTGTAGTGCAAAAATCTGCAAAACATGGCAGGTATATTCTCTCTCTACTCTCATTCTCATAGGCCAATGGACCTAACTAAGGCATAAACAGTTAAGGAAGATAACTCCTTTGAACTCGAAAGAAGAATCAATGAGTCACAACAACACATCAAATTAATACTATAAAAGTCAAAATATTCCAAAGTTACAGAGTAGTAAAGTTTCACCGCTTTTTGCTAAAATGACCCGTTATAGACGAGGTAGTTTTACTACCGAGCTTTAGCGAGGCGACAGACAGACGGACATACAGACGGATAGACAGATGGACGGATAGACAGATGGACAGACAGATGGACAGACAGACGGACAGACACATGGCCAGCGGAGTCTTAGTAAAAGGGTTCCGTTTTTACCCTTTGAAGTTTGTCTATGTCACATGAAGGAAATTAAAAAACTAAATACTTTTACTCCCTAGAGACTAAAAGGGTCACTTTAGTACTGCTTCGTAGGGCTATATTGGCGTACTTTTAAAGCATGAGAAGTGAAAAAAAACATTGGTGTTGCTCATTGCACATTATACAAGGCTGGGAGGCACACCGACGCAACGGGTACCACGTATTCAGTACATCATTCTGAGACACAGAAATTTATCGTCGGTTATAAAAAAAACAGCTTTTCCCTACAAAACTGCAATAGCTTCACGGTAAAAAGTAAATAATAAATATAATAATGATCAGTCTATCATTACTGACAGGACTATTATTGCCAATAAGCCTGACATAGTGGTTAGACCGATCAGCGCGCCGCGTAATGATAATTGATGTTACCATCCCGCATGACGAGAACCTCGTGAAAGCTGAGAAAGAGAAACAAATAAAATATCTCGACTTGGCACACGAAGTTCGCGACATGTGGAATATGAACTCGGTTATCATTGTGCCGATTGTCGTGACGGTCAATGGCCTTATAGCCAAGAGCTTTGATGACCCATCTATCGAAGCTGTCTTTAGGCGTTTGGATCAAGGGCCTGGTTCAGAAGTCAGTAAGTACTCCTCGATACGGCTCGCATTGTGAGGAGGTTCCTGTCTCTGCAACCCTAATCACCGGTAGCTTGTATTCTGCTCCCGACACCGGCGGACCACTATTTTTTATATTTTTAATAGATATTTTTAAGAAATATTTAAAAATGTATAGAGAAAGTTGTACAATGAATAAAGAATGTAATAAAATAAATATCGCTGGACATTACACACACCGCCATCTAGTGCCACACTAACTAACGAGGCTTCTGTCGTGGACACCAGATAATTGATATACTACATAGATACTAATTATATACTTATTCTTTAATGTTGCCAATTTTATGGCGAAATGTGTCATTATTGTACTACATATTATTGTTACCATCTTTTGCACCATATTTATTGCAAATAAATAATTTTGACTTTATACATATTTTATGATACACACATAGTACTGTATCATAAAGTCACATATCTACATAAAACTTGTAAAATAATAAACTTCTTTTCCAGAAACGGTAATAACAAAATCATTCTGCATCATCAAGAACCGCCAAGACTTGGTAAAAGACAACAGGGAAGAGGTCAGAGTGATGAACGGCATGAGATTCCTCTCCGCAGCATTCATCGTCGTTGTACACGAGATATTCTATATGACCGTCGCTGGAGTTTCTAATTCAAGGAGTTATGATAAGGTAGGATCAAAAGGATGGCCTATCGAGGCGAAAAGTTCTGGAGTGGCGGCCGCGAACCAGAAGACGTTGTATTCGAAGGCCTCCAACTAGGTGGACCGATGACCTGGTGAAGGTTGCAGGGATCCGCAGCGGATGCGAATGCGAGACGCACGGGACCGGTCTATGTCCAGCAGTGGACGTCTTTTGGCTGCAATGATGATGATGATGAGGATCAAGAAGATGAATGTCGTACCATAAAGGTTAAGGCTTAGCCTCTCATACATGAGATTGTGGATTGAAATCCGAGCAAATCCCAAAGTGCCTTTTGCAATGCATAATCCATACTAAATTCCGTTTGTGAAACAAGTTTAAATGGTAACTTTTGTGTTGTTTCGCCGATTTATGCCTTGTTTTCACTTTTTGTCATTATTTTTATAGTACTTTAACATACCGTATCGAAATAAAAATAATAAAATTTATGCATCCGTATTTTCCAAGAATATGGCAAATGTCGTGAGGAAAGTTTTAAGTATGAATGTAGATGGGTATAAGAGCAAAAGGAATACTAAGAAAACGGTGGATGGACCGTGTGAAGGATGATATGGTAAAAAGGAGGTGTCTGATGATATGACGAGTAATAGAGAAGTACAGAAGAAGTGTGATTTCAGGAGTGATGTAATGTTTTAATATAATTATCATATTTCCAGTTCCTTGAAGGTTTCGGAGGATTGTTTCTCCACGTCGACGTCCTCGTGGACACATTCTTCGCCATGTCAGGTCTTCTCCACATCAAAGGTCTTCTTGACAACGGCAATAGACAGCAGAATCTGTTTAGTGTTTTATGGAAACGATATGTGAGGTACGAGATCTGAAATGAAATGATTTTTACTTTTGTAATAAGTTTACTAGAAACAATTATATGCAGTTTTTTTTTAAACAAGATGAAGTAAATAAAACCACAACTATTTACTTATGTTCCAGGTTAATAGGACCCTTCGCGTTAATCATATTCTATCTGATATCGGTGTCAAAATACATTGGTTCTGGTCCTTTCTGGATATATAGCAACGAGCAAGAATCAGAAGTGTGCCTCAAGACTTGGAGACATAGCTTGTTGATGCTTAACACTGATCCGAAATATATTGTAAGTGCTACGTCATAATCATGATTTATATACAAGAGATAATGAGAGCAGCGGTGGCCCAGTGGTGGCGGCCCCGACTTACGAACAGTAAGTTCGAACCCAGACAGGCCCATTACTTTGTGTAATTTATTTCATCACCACTGCTCTCAAAACGGTGAAGGAAAACATCGTGATGAAACCGGCATGTCCTAGAACCAAAAATTCAAACACATGTGACATCTACCAACCCGCACTGGGCCCGCGTGGTGGATTATAGCCCATTCCCTCTCATAGAGAGGAGGCCGTGTCCCAGCAGTGGGAATATTATAGGCTGATGATGATGATACAAGAAATAGCCGCTTTCAGTTTTTTATAATAAACTGTTGTATTGGATTTTACTCCTTCACGACTTTTAAAAGCGATAGTTGTTAGGACGAAGGACGTATTCTGTGTACAAGAACCTGTTTCCAAGGATGCTTCTTCTTCTTCGTCGTGTCGATGATTCCCTTTTTAGGGTTCCGTAGTCAAATGGCAAAAACCGGAACCCGGATTCGTCATGTCTGTCTGTCTGTCTGTCCGTCCGTATGTCACAGCCAATTTTTGTCCGAAACTATAAGAACTATGCTGTTGAAACTTGGTAAGTAGATGTATTCTGGGAACCGCATTAAGATTTTTACATAAAAATAGAAAAAAAAAAAAAAAAAATTGCGGGTACTTATATACTTAGAACTGAAATAAAAAAAAAAAAAACATCAAACCCATACATACGTGTGGGTTATTTATGGATAGGTCTTCAAAAATTATATTGAGGTTTCTAACGTTTGCGCGAGAGTAGTAAAATGTGTCCCCCCCCTGTAACTTCTAAAATAAGAGAATGATAAAACTAAAAAAAATATATGATGTACATTATCATGTAAACTTCAGCCGAAAATTGGTTTGAACGAGATCTAGTAAGTTTTTTTTTAATACGTCATAAATCGTAAACCGCAATTTACCTTTCATTCAACAAAGTTTGTGCGGAACCCTCGGTGTGCGAGTCCGACTCGCTCTTGGCCGGTGTTTTAAATTAAATTCGTTTTTGGCCAATACTGTGCCACCTCGACAGCGTTGGTGGTGGTCTCGAACAGGTCCCTCTAAGAGCAAAAGGACAGGAGGTGAGCCATAGTTTGCGTTGAGGCCCCGCAAGTCACACACGACTTCATCGGAATACCCTCACCGGACCAGGTTGTATCTGCAGCGGCACACCTGGCTTTGCAGTCCGTTTACGGCCTTCCAAGTGGGCCATGGCAGCAGGTGTCCCGCAGGGAGCTTTTCATCAATTTCAACAAAATGTGTTGGAGGGGATGTTTGAGGAGCCACAACTTTTTTTTGCTCTAGTAACCCTGTGGTTGTCAACTAACGACCATTTTCAATAACTTACTGGCAAGTTTCGGTAGGTTGCTATCTCTGTCTTTTTGACATTTTGCTTACGGACGGTTATAAACAAAACGTCACAGAAAAGCTTTCTTGATTTTTCTATGAATCAAATGCCAGGTAGGTGACGCGGATAGGATATTTCAAGCTAACTTTTTTTATAAAAACACCGATAGCTACGAGACGTAGGCATATTAACTAACAGTTATACGTAAGTGAGTTATAGAAAATGGCCGTCAAAGGATGCTTAAACGTTACAACCACGGCCTGGTGAACATTTACATGTTAATGTTAATTTAATATAACTATTTATGTCAGATTTATTATCCAGGAAAATAACTTTTCAGTGCCACACAGTAACATGGTACATCCCATGTGACTACCAGCTCGCGATCCTGGGAACAATCCTCTTCTACTTCTACCAGAAGGACCGTAGACTCGGGTTTGCTGCCTTCGGGATAGCTGTAGTTCTTTCTCTGATCATACCAGGTGTTCTGACGTACTGGCTGCAGCTGCCTGCTATTCATTTTACGGACTTAGGGTAAGTAGACTCTTCCCTTACCTTACTCTTACCCAAATATATTTTAAGTCATGGCCACTTTTCTGCCAAGTTTTTGGCTTGTGGCTTAATAATAACAGCAGCACGCTTGCTGAGGCACGCTTGCAAGCCGTGTGGTATCCGGCAGAGTAGAATAGAACCAACCCATTACACTCACGGGTGTCGTATAAGGCGACTAATGTCTGAGGCAGAATACCTTGCGCCTTCGTAGACCAGAGAATGGGCAGCAGCGTTTTCTGTTAGTCTTTCATTACTGCGATCTCCAATCCGCCTGCCAAGCGTGGAGATTACGGCAAATTCCTCCCTGGGAGAGGCTTATGTCCAGCAGTGGACGTTATGGGCTGTAGTTGTTATTTGTTGTTGTTTGTTGCTTGCTGAGGTCTATCCGTGGAAGGGTGACCGTGACCATTTATTAGACACTCGGTTCCCTACATGCTTCGGAAAACACGTTAAGGTGCTGGTCCCGGTGTTATTTGTAGATCATTGACAGTCGCTAGTGCCACGGGTAGTCAGAAGCCAGTGCTAACTGTGTTCTTTCTTCTTTATCGTATGCTTAACTTGGTGTCAGAGTTTTTATGCCATCCAATTTTGCATACCATCGAGAAATATCTCTCAGGCTTGCTGGTTTCCTCGCGATGTTTTCCTTTACCAAAGCAAGTGATAATTATACAATCCAAAAAATCTGAGAAAAGTGTCTTGGGTTCGAACTTGAGACCTATGACTTGGTCGCTTCATATAAAATACTGCTACTAAGCAGCATCCGGTTAGACTGGAAGCCAATCCCAACATAGGGGAAAGAGCTGGGAAAAAGCTAGACAGGTGATGATTGAAAAATGTCGTTTAATACGACTGTGCATTTGTCTAAAAATATACCTATTAGTCTTGATCCAAAACCATCCATTTCCAGCAAGTTACTCCGTGAGATGCGCGAGTATTGGGAGATCAGCTATACGTACACTCCAAGCTACAGCCGCGCCGGCTCGTACCTCGTCGGCGTCGCTATGGGCTTCCTCATGACGAAGTATAGACCTTCTGAATACAGGAAGACTGTCTCCAAGGTCAGTGCAAGTTTAACCTTTTGAACGCCATTGTCACATATACGTGACAAGCAAGCGCGTACCCTGTACGCCAACAAATATGTGACAAAAAGTGCAGTTCACTATGTCACGAAATAAACAATTGAATAGTTTTGTAATCCCTAATCATTTTGTAGGTAGGTTACGGTGAATCTGTGGCTTGACGTGGAGGGCAAAATGCGTAGAGTTACTTAATTTGATATACAGAATGCTTGGTTGACAGCTGTGGTCTGTTTACAACTATTCATCCAGTTCAACAAAAACCTCATATTTACATTCCAGACCTGGTCCATCATCGGCACAGCACTATCTCTAACGGTGATGCTGTGCATCTTGTCCTTAGGGATATTCTTCATGCATCGGGAATACGACCCTATTGAAGCTGCCGTCGTCACCTCCACCAATAGGATCGCTTGGGCTGTGGCTATCTGCGTTATCATAGGGTTGTGTGAATATGGCACCGTGCGTAAGTAATATGGAAGTGTATTTATATCAAGACCTGCCTGATTAACAACACTTAGAAGCGTATACAGGGTGCAGGGTATATGTTTGCAAAAGGTGCAAACTGTAACCATGAATTCAGTGCAAGAAATTTGTGCCAGATTTCGAACCTGGTCCCAGAAAGCTGAGCAAAGAAACGTTGTCCCATTCACCACTATCATCATCATCCCCACCATTCTCCTACCCTTACCGAAATTGATTTGTGGTCGGCGCAGCATGTCTTCTTCTTCCATACTTCTCTATTACTCGTCTTCTTTTCAGCCTTTCCTGCCGTATCATACTTCACACAGTCCATTCATCATTTGTTTGGTCTTCCTCTAATCATAGACCCATTTAAGAGAGTTTTTGAAGCAACTCCACTGTACAATTCCACCACATCCAGAATTGAAGCAATTATCTGTAGCTCTGATATATTTTTTGTGCCCTACGCCAAGTGTGTCCATTATAAAGTAGTTTTGTTCAAACTTTATGGCGGCTCGGAATTTAGCTGTGAGTGATGATCTGCGCGGTATAACGGTTCAAACTATAAGACTGTTCGGAACATCTAACGTAAAGCTGTGCAGAATACAATTTTAGGTATCAGCGGAGCGCAGAGGACGCATCGCCTTAACAGTATAATGCGCAGACTACTCGCAGCTAACTTCTGGGTCGACATAAAGTTTGAAAAGATCTAAGTCAAAGTCAAAGTCAAAATTGTTTATTGCTAATCCATAATGTACAATTACAGGTGGTAAATAAAAACATAGAAACAATTATGGTCCCTGTCGGGCACAGCAAATTTAGTAAATCTGTACACATTTGCATGCTCAACAGAAGCCATTGTTGTCATTGTTGTTTGATTTAAAGCGGTTGTCACGGACATCCTAAGCTTCTCCTACTTCACGCCGCTGAGTCGGCTGTCGTACGGCATCTATATGATACATCCTCTCATCATACAACGGGACAAGATGTCTCTCCGAGCACCCTACAACTATGACGGGTTTTCCATTGTGAGTATCAGTTTACTTTCGTATCTGCCTTACAAACTGCATTCCTTATTAGACTGCCTTTTGGGTTGAATTTTGCATAAATGTTTTCTATAACCTACGATCGCCCGAACCGTCCACTGAATTGATTTGTGTTAGTTAGGACAATGATGTAACAATTTTAATAATGGGTGAAAGAAAGGCACTTGTTCTCCCCGTCATTGCAACCATGTTTTGTTCTGGACCTATACCTGGGAACCTACAAGTTACGGAGAATACAGAATGCTTGGTTGACGGCTTCGTAAAGGATCCGTTTACACCTTGTAGATACTGCGGATTGTCCGTTTTCCGAAGATAAATTGAAAACCTGATTTTGTTTGACTGTCTTTTTGTGTAGTGGTCGCGACTGCTGAGCAAGAGGACCTGGGTCCGATTCCCAGGTTGCTCAAAGTATTATTGTTTTTTTTTCATTATAAATATCTTAGTAGCAGCCACTATTACCAAAGATTTAAACATAACTGGTGAAATGTGTCGGTACTATAAGGTACACACATCCTACAACCTACCCAAATGTCCTTTCTTTGGTATTATTGGACGTGTCGTTGAGCTCCTTGAGTTATAAGTCGAGCTACACGATAACTGACAAATGCTTGCACTTACTGGACAGATCCACTCAAATCTGTATCGTTCTTTCTTCAAAAGACCATCTCAGACACTAATCTGCTTAGTGTCTGAGATGTTCATCCTGGTTTATCCTCAAAGTAGTCAAGTACGAAACACTCGAAAATGACGTGTAAAAACCTATTTGAGTGCTTTGGGGGATAACGGGCTTGATGACGATGACTAATGGTTTCTTACACCGATTCTTTCCTTCTCTTCTAGATTTTGGACACTATCGGGACGGTGACCACGTGTGTCGGTCTGAGCTTTGCAATGTGGCTTTTGGTCGAAGCCCCGTTAATTAATATGAGCAACCATTTCCTATTTGCCAAGTAAGTACACTTAACGTTTTTTCTTCCAGAATGTTCCTACAATTAATTTTAACAAGCGCCAACGGAACCTTAAATAACTGAGACTCCGCTGTCTGTCCTTCCGTCCGTCTGTCACAGGGCTATATCTTTTGACCCGTCACTTGAAATTTTCACAGGGTATAAATAATTAAACGGGGTCACCATATAAGAACCCCATGCAACTGCTAAAACTTATAACTCTCCAACCATGAGAATCGTGACTTATGGCGTACCAGTTAGCCAGCTATATCGACTGCAGCAACACTAATGATCTTACGGAGCCACAAGATACAATGAATACTCAGTCTGTGGCTCACCGATTATACATACGAGTATACTAGCTGATGCCCGCGGCTCCGCCCGCGCGGATGTCGGTTATCGCGACCAAAAATAAAGCTCCCAGACGGCTTATTTTTTTCCGACACCTCAAGCAAATATCATTACATTTTAGCCAATGTATACAAAAACTTGATAAATTATATACTAAAAACTTCCCCGAGAACCACTCTATCCATTAGTGAAAACAGCATGAAAATCGGTGCAGTCGTTGTTGAGTTTAACGCGAACAGACAGACAAACAGACAGACGCGGCGGAGGACTTTGTTTTATAATAATATGTAGTGATGACACAACTGTTTTGTTTCCATTGATTGGTAAACTTATTTTGATTTGATTTGATCTTCTGTCTCGATTTAATGTCTATGAAAACGCTTTCATGGATCGCACATTGCCGCCTATTGCCATTCTCAAAGAAACCAGTCGCATAACCTCAGAAGTTGCTGGCTCTGCGTAATGTAAATAACCATTTAAGCGATTCTTGTGTTCCTTTCAGGTCCAAGAGTAAACAGCCAATTAAAGAGTCGGAGCAAAATGGAATCAAACATCAGAATGGGCAAGTTAAAACCAAAGCAGCGTAGAAGCAACATACAGTCTCTTCACAGATAGCTTACGTCTGACAGCAACAATACAATAACAACCTTATTGTAGTGCAATAAAGATTACTGTTATTTGACAGACTTTTCAGTGGCAGCATTCGGTCAGTAACCTTATTCGCCTTATTTTGATAGTGATGCCCAATTAGAAACGAACTGTGAAGCAACGGGAATTATAGTGCGACATGGTTTTCCTAAAAAACCATGCGCACCAGGGCGCTGTTGGTAAATACAAGGTGTAAACGGACCCTTCACGAAGTCTACGAAAAAAATATTATAAAAAATCTTGTAAAAAGGTGGAACTTTGACCACCAACATCTCTGTAACTAGAAGTTTCACAGGTGAGGTCCAGAACAAAAAAAATCCATTTGGCAAGCCGCAGGAGGTAAATTTCGAAGAAGGTTTCGCCAATATTTTTTTCGACCCCTTGTAAAAATTCTCCCATAAGAGTTAAATATGAAAAAAAAACAAAATTAATTGAAAATTGTAGAAGTAAACAATTTGTTTTTTTAAAAAAACCTATTTCCGACGAAAAATGAAATTTGTGAAATGAATTGAAATTTCCATAATTTTTTTTCCAAAAATGTTGGTAATTTCAACCCCCTCCGCAAGTTAGGGGGTTGCATCAGTCATGGTTCCAACTTATTTCACTCAGTTGGTCGCTCGGTTTAGTATTACAGTATGTCATCATCATGGTCGCCAGATATTTAAGAAATACTTATTGTTTTATTCTCAAAACGAACATTTACCAACTGTTATTAATAAGACCTAGCATTTCCCAAACACTAATCGTAAAAGCTCGATAACATTTTTGTATCTAATAAAATCCTTACAATGGTGTCGATTCTGTTGTATACAAACTAAACTTAATTTAGGCTATTGCTATCTTATTCTCTCTAATAACACGAGAAAGAGACGGACGTAATTTAGAGCTGTCAAATTTATTTGGAATTAATATTTCTATACAAATGAAGGGTGCACGTAAAAACATGTCGACTAAAATCACGGTGAAGCGCAAGGTATAAACTAGTTTGACATCTCTAACTTAGTTCATAACTATAGCCGTCCTTTTCTCGTCGTCGCCGTCTTTTTTTTTTTCTTTTTTTTTGTAAAAGATAGCAATAGCCTATATTAAGTTTAGTTTGTGCACAACAGAATCAACACCATTTACCAACTCATATAGGTAATCTTAGGATTTACTAGTAAATCCACACAGTAAGATTTACCCGGCATTCGGGCTTTTACAATAACATCTATAAACTTTTTAACCGGCTGTTGATTCGGGCTCTAGGGGTCATAACTGCTATGGTGAAATTTTCGGAAAACTCGACTTTAGATGCAAGACCAATTGGTAGATTTTTTCTGACGAAATCTACATAAAAATGTCGCGATGTGCTTGGAGAACAAGTGCCGTTCGTCTTCGTTCAGGGTATTTTTACACCCATTATTCGTCAAATTGTATTGAGGAAGGCCAAAGAAAAGATGGATTGATTGTGTGAGGAATGATATGAAACAGAGAGGAGTAAATGATGCCGTGACGCCTGACAGGAGAGAATGGAAGAAGACAACGTGTTGCGCCGACCCCAAGTAGAATGGAACAAGGGCAGGGAGATGTTGAATGGTGAAATTGTATTGAAAAAACAAGATGGCCGTCGTTAGTTGCGACTGGTAATATTCTGGTCTTTCAAATAGTAAAACTTAGTTTTAAGTAGGTTAAATTAAGTAATAATGTAATAAATACTAGGTATTATAATTGTTGGGATGAAACTACTAACATCTTTTATTTACCAATTCATCATCTGAACTAATATTAGAACGAGGTAAAGTTCGTGCATACGAGCCCATCTTAGGAACTACTGATTCTTACACTTATTGGAAGCTACATTGTCCTCGAGTGTCTTAAGAGATAATAAAACAAAACACACGCACACAGTGGGAAAACGACTATATTACCATCGACGATACCACCATGGTTCGATTTCCAGGTCTGGCTAAGGGTTATTGGGGTTTTCCATAATTATATCCAAGAAGCGCGCTCCCTATAACAGTGGCATGAACTGGTGAAATGCGGGTGTAGGTACTATCTCATACACCTCTGTTATTAGGAAACAAAAAATCTTTTTAAAGCTAAAAGAGGTAATGTAGCAAATGAGCTGGCTTCCTTCCAATGCTAACACTTCAACCTTTGGGAACGTTTTAAGTTGTACCAATTTGATTACCTCCGATCCTCCGATACAGTCAATACGGCATTGCTCTTATTTGAGAGGAAATTGCAGAATGTTTTATCCAATGTATGATTTAATTTGGTAACCATATTAAATCTAAAACATAATCTAATCACCCAATAGGTACAAGCAATACCGTCTCATTTACCGGCAAATACTACCAACACGAAGCATATGAAATAATTTATAAAATAAATATTTAAAACCAAACTCAGTTCACAACAAGAAACCATAAGATAGGCCCTTGAGATATATCCTCAATACTCGAGATCTTCGTTGATTGTGATCGTACCCCCCCTCCTCCCTTCTCAAAGCAAATAGGTACGGAAGATCAACTCTACACAACTAGCGAAAACAGGCACACGCACACAAGGACGCCTACGTACTTAACTACGGCGATCTCAAAAAAATTCAAGCGCGAGGACGCTTGCACTGGCTGTAGGTAGTGCCTGAAAATCATCAGTCTTACCGGGGATTATCGTCTCAATTACCCAATAACTAGGTTGTGGAGGTCTGGTAGGCAGTCGTTCCATGTATAATTAAGGTTTTCAGTGGCATCCGGTTAGACTGGAAGCCGACCCCAACACAGTTGGGAAAAGTCTAGACCCCGCCATCCCCTTCGTGTAGGCTGATGATGATGAAGCCGACCTGGCCTTCTGTAACATTTTTTTCTGTGTCCTATCCCTCTCTGCCTCATCTCAGTACTTAACTAACAATTTGTTTCCAATTATGTGGATGCGAGGACTTTAAACAATGTCTAAGGAGGATTGTTTGTTTCATAGCAGTTCAAGGATTTTTGCCGGGAATCATTTTGAGGTAAGGTAAATGCTTTGTTTTGTTTTCTTGTTGCTAGGTGATTTTTAATAAGGTTACATTTGAAGAGATCTTTTGGGAGTATTTCTTGGTGATTGTCCTTTTGATTGCGTAAATTGATTTACTAAAAAGTAAAGACTGCCTCGGTAGTGATTAAGCTAAGTCTGAGCGTGAGCGGTCCCGGGTTCAATTCCCGGGTCGGACAAATTGTTGTTGTGTTCTTACATCAGGAATTTCTCAAAAGCAGCTCGTAGTCTAGAGTTATATCCGGTTGATGGAAATATACTTTCCCTTCTATTATCTTGCAAGTGCAGTTAGATAAAATAATAAACAAGAAACAAAAAAAATATTATCATTTTAGAAACTTTCTTTATACAAATGATGACATTATCGTTTCTTAAAAGTATTACAATTTTTGCTTTGACAATAGCAAAGATTAGCAAAAAACAGGCATTCTATTTTGACTCATGCTTTATAAACTCACGCTGTATAAACCTCGCCTGACTTGTCAGTCAGGCGAGGTTTATACAGCATGAGTCAAATAAGAATGCCTGTTTTTTTTTGCGATTACAGTGTCAGTCCCATGGAGGAAGTTCTAGTTAGATGATCCACACCCTTGAATATCATCTTTCCGAAACACGCTGTACTTATAGCGTAAGTAAAGTAAACAATTACAACAGCTCTAGAATGTTAATTTATCTTTGGTATTCTGTAATACAATTATTGTACCTTAAGTCTAACACAGTGTGAAATAAACATTAAAAACAATAATAAGCCATTAACTTAAAATCTAAAAGACATATTGTAATTACTATGTATAATAAAATACAATAGGCCAACGACAAAAAAAAACTAATTAGTCCGTCAGTTAGATTATCAAAAAATATTCGACCCGTGTTTTTTCTTTTGTTACGTAAACCAAAATTGACGAACATATGACGCTTTTAAAATTCTCAATACGTCACACCTAGGTATAATTTTTACCTAGTTCTGACGTCACGAGCCCCCACTCCCGAGTTTTGATGTGTTTTATCTTTGTCTATATTCATTGATTTAGACAAACAAAAAATACGTGTCCATTAATTTCCAATACTCTAACTGACGGACTAAATAGATTTGCAATTTTTTGATACTGTCGTCATGCCTATTACAACTAGACTAAGTTAACATATTTGTGTACGCAAACAAAAACTAACTGAAAGCAAATTATAAAATACAAGTCATTTCTTCAACATTATTTGAAAGTCTTTTTACTTACCGGAGAGTACATAATATGTAAATGCTAGCAATACCATAATAATTCAACACCATAGACCTAGAGCGGGTCTTGAATTCAGTGCAGTCTAAGGCCTAGGTCTATATTATTGTAGTTTAAGATCCCATAAAGAACGACCTTCAACGAGCTGGTTAAGAGCCTATACTACCTCAAATTAGCAACTATATATTTGATAGTTCAAACTTCATTTGAAACTCTGTTAGAATAAAGTTTTAATCAGCTTGCACTACAAAGTGGTTGTTACGTCAGTCACTGCGGGCCGAATAGTGCGAAATTAGTGGTTTTCGCGATTTACAAAAAATCTATTGATTGGACTAAAAAAATAAATGATATAAGACCTGCTTTATAGTTAGTTCAGTTAGTATAAAAAGTTTCATGATCTAATTTGAAGTATTTTGTGATTGCCCGCGGTTTATTGTTCAGTTTAGAGGTAACTTTGGGATTTTTTTCTATCGAGAAAATTTTATGGAATCGTGTTTTCGCCAAATATAGGACTTAACATTAATCCTCAACTTGACCATATATTTATTTCAAAATTAATGCTCCAGTATTTTAGGCGTAACGGAGGATCATGCTAAGCCATTTGAGGTAGTATAGGCCCTTAATGAATGAAAAGTATTTTATATCAAATTAAATATGTCAAAAAATATATTGCAAATAAATATAAAATAAAATAAAGTAAAAATATTTTACTGTCAGGCATCAAGGCCCATAGGGTGAAATAGGTTATCTAAAAAAATTCAGTCCAGTTTTTTTTTTTTTTTTACATTTCACTGGTTTGGTTAATAGACAAATTCCATACCAATCGAAAGTATGAAGCCTGTAGAATATGCCAACGTTAGGTTAACCTAACGTTTGCATATTAGAATAAATAAGAATAAGAATGTATGAACGTGAACGAGACGAAAGGAGTCTGTAGAGATCGTAGCAGATGGCGGTTATGTGGTTTCTGCCTGCCCCCATGGGAAAAAACATGAGTTTGTATATGTATGTTACATAACACACTACTTTGGCTAAACGCACAAGTTCAAGATAGAAACGGGGTCATATTACTATCTTACTTCATCAGTCTAAACGGCAAACAATACAATCATAAATTACCACCAAAATGGCAAAGAATACTCCATTGAATCATTAACAATTGATTCATGACACACCATGAGTCAGAAGTCACCATAAACCTCTGAATATAAAACAGGTTTCCATTGAAGAATTTACACAACAAAAGATCAATCAATCAACTGAACATGGTCCTATGTCCCCTTCCCCTCCCGCCCCCGGGTCCTTTGAGCCTATTGTAATTAGACTCTTGAGGCACGAGGAACAAGGTATAAAGTTCTTCAGCATAACATAGCATCACGTCTGTAATCCCCGAAAGGTTAGAGGTGCACCTATATAGTAAACCCACATTTCGCCAGTTATGTTTAAGTCCCATGTAATAAGGGGCAAGCCTGTTGCCACCAACCAGGCGCAGATCCAGACTCCGTGGTTAAAGAAATTCTGACGGAAAAACCCGATGACACTTTTCCCGACCTGCGAATCGAATCCAAGACCTCATGCCAGCAGTTGTGCTTGCGACCAAGACCGTCAAGGCAGTAATTTCTTCTTCCTCCATAGAAAAGGGTGGTTCCTCGGAACAGACAGGTGATCTGCCTAGTGGGCTACTGACCAAATATTGCTGTCGGGGGTCATATATATTATTATGGTAATCCCACGGATAACCCTGCCTGCATGATCTACAATTTTGATGTGGTTTGTCATCATCATCTGCCTAGCCTTTTCCCAACTATGTTGGGGTCGGCTTCCAGTTTTACCGGATGCAGCTGAATACCATATTTTACATGGAGCGACTGCCTATCTGACCTCCACAACCCAGTTAATACCGGGTTATACGATACCCCTTGGTAAGACTGGTTACCAGACTTTTTGGGCCTCTGACTACCTAACGACTGTCATAGATCTACAAATGACAGCCGGGACCAACGGCTTAACGTGCTTTCCGAGGCACGGAGGAACCCGGAATGTAATGGGTGGTCACCCATCCACAGACCAACCTAGGCAAGCAAGGCTTAACCTAACGATCGACCCGAGCGGCTGTTATTATTTAGCCACGAGCTCCTCCTTTGATGTGGTTTGTATGTGGCGTAATAGATGTCGCTAGACTGGCCCCTGATCGTCAGGGTACATTCAAAGTCCTTCAAGAGTCGCCGGCGCACCTTAATCTTCCTCTGGTTGGCTTGTGATTATAATCTGTGATTATAATATGCCTTGTATCCGATCTTGTGACCATGACAGTCAGAGTAGCAAAGTTTCTTAGTAGTATTCGTTCCTTCTATAGTGTATTCAGTGCTAACTTCTCGAAGGATCACGATTAGGTAACGCAATGATTCGTACAGTCAATTCTTCCAGTATCCGTCTTTAGTTCAAGTCCTTTTTTCCTATTTTCAAGACGCCAATATCAAAAGATAATCTCGTGGCTTTCGAAAACCAATGCTTCTTTGGCGGTTGAACGTCTCCTTCTAAATCGAGTTCAATGAATATAATTATAGTAACACATCTAAAGTCTCTCTTCTGATATCTCATCCACAACAGCAACATGACTTATTGCAAAATTATAAATTACTTCACACTTAACATCGTTCTAGTATGTTTCTCTATAATGGGATCTATCTATTGTTTTTCACGATAAAACTTCACATTGTCTTTTACCTTAACCTAACCTTCACTCAAACTCACATTTTTCTCACTATCCGTCACATTATCAATACTCACAGTCACATTAGTTCTATCACCAATCAAATCAATATCTTCATCACTATTCAAATCCACTTCCCTAACTTCAACATAATCATCATCACTAAACATTCCATCACTGACAAGTCTTTCCCTAAGGAAATTGTTGTCCAAATTGGCGAATATTGTCTGATCATTTTCTATGTCTTCGTTGCAGCATCTACGGAAGAAGACGTTGATGACTGGTCTCCCGTATATGGTACTTAAAACTGCTACTAATACGAGTGATACTAGGACGCAGAATGTAAGGAATCGTAGCCACATGGTACCGTTTGGCGACAAAGGCGTCAGTGTACTGCGTGTCATTCTTATTTAAAATCGTAATACGCTGATTGTTCTGTTATTGAGTATCGGTTTTGTAGACATGCGACTTTTTATTGAGGAAAAATGTGTTACGACTTTTTTGAACATTGAATTATGTTTTCTGCACTCATGCTCTGCGGATATTCAGAATTGGATTTAACAGGTACAACAGAGCTAGTAAAATTTAAATATGAAGCGATGATGCTGCCTAGGGTGGAGTACACTTGCCTAGTTATAAGAGTTATTTGTTTTCCACTTCTTAAAACACCTTTTTTACACCATTGTTGAATGTAGTATCTTGAGGGCCTAAACAAGTGGCAATCATTTTCAAAGAGTTTTGTATGTCTACATTTACAACGACTTTGAACAAGAAAGATTTTTCAGTCTAATACATACGTCGATCTTCAGCTTGAGCAGCGCTTGTCTAGGTTGATCCGTGGATGGGTGACCACCATATACCGAGTTTCCTTTATGCCTTGGAAAGCATGTTAAGCCGTTGGTCCCGGTTTTCATTTCCAGATCTATAACAGTCGTTACTGATGGTTAGTAGTCCGAAAAGCTGACAACCAGTCTCACCATGGGGTACCTTATTACCCAGTACAAACTGAGTTGTGGAGTTGAGACAGGCAGTGCTCCATGTAAAGTACTGGTATTCAGCTGAATCCGTTAAGGGCGCACCGAGCAAACGATACGTAATTCCAAAATAATTGCATTCGCTGGATCCCTTGCTGCACCGTTATTACTTATCCTTTAATTATGCATAGTATATGTAAGATATTTAAGGATTCACTCTATACATCGTACACTTTAGAAACACGATTGCTTTTAGTTTTCTCGATAGAAAAAAAATCCAAAGTAATCTCTAAAAAACAAAATAAAACCTAAGTACGGCGTAAATACTTCACGGAAGATCATCAGATTTTGAATAATAACAAAACTACATGTTTTCTATAACGCATACATTTTACATTTTCGAAATGTGTATTTGTTTGAATAATATGAAGGAAATACCTAAATTAGCGTGCGTTCCGCCCGTTCTAACCAGAGCCGCTACGCTTCCCCCCTATCCGCTTTAGTCCTGCTTCGGCTGTCGGACGGGGAGCTTGTGTTGCTTCAGTTGCTTGCGCTTACGTACGATTTTTGCGGCGCGCCATAGAAATATAATTTATTAAATTTCGACTTTCAACCGCGATCGTGACAACAACAACAACGTGACGACTGTACTATTTTTGCAATAAATACATTGCTCTTTAACCACTACCTAAGTGTGTCGCTAAGTCACTGGACAAGCAATGTAAAAATCACAAAACGATACTTCATTAAGCGGATGCATCGCGTAGTACGGCCGCTGCTTCTTGCGACAAGTTAGTGATATGTTTGTGCAGATCCACTGACGCGGGCCTGTGGACGGTGGGCTATGGGCTAGTTCTCCGTCCGTCCGTCTCATGACGACAGGCCGTCTCGACGGCGCGTTCGTGTTCCACGCGCGCCTCAAAGAGAGTCAGCAAAAAGGAGGGGGTCCGCAAGGACCGATGCCTGCCGGGGTTGCGGGACTGTTCGAAAGAGATACCGTGGCCCCGGAACACAAAGGGCGATGAAGGAACATGGATGGGTTTTAGTCAGTAAAAGTCTGACACTCCCTCCTGCTCCGCCCAGAGCGGGAGAAGTCATCTGATGATTTCCCATCCGAAAAAAAAAAAAAAAAAAAAAAAGGCTGTCGACAATGTCGACTGACGAATGAAATATTGCGATTATAGTTTATTTTTCAATTTGTCAACCGTTTTAACCCGGTTGGAAGATCGATTTGTAATAATGCTTTTAGGTATTTTGATTATCACAGTAGAGAAACGCGTAAGCGTAACCAACTTGAAGCAGCTGCGTTTGATGGCATAAGGTTTATAATTGATTGTGTAGTACGTTCAGTTTAAAGAAATGCGGGTGTGTGCGCGACTGCGTATCTATTGCTTTTACTGAACTGCATGTGGAGTAGTAGCCATGTGGTAGGGGCAAAGTGTAGACACAGGGTTCCGATACATTTTCGTCTAGCGGGCATATCTCCTTCTTTATTATATATATGCGGCGCGCGGATGTGCCTTACGCACACATACATGGAGCGCACAGAATATCTAAAATCTATTAGCGCCAGAAACTCGGTGCGCTCTTAAAAGGCCGGCCGATGCGTAGTTCATACAAACGTAATACCAAAATAATTTGTAAATCAAACATAGGTAGTGTGTATTTATTTCGATTGGATTACAGAATATCTATGTTCCCGTGAATAAATATGTATGAGCCTCTTAAGACTGGAAGCTAATCTCAACATTGTTGGGAAAAAGCAAGCTGATAATAACAGTCCAATACATTTTCCATTTATCACACTGTCAAAATCCTTCCACTGACCCATTCGCTCAATGATTTTTACCAATAATAATACATTAGGTTATTAGGAGAAACTCAAATAAATCTTCTTCATACAAATCTGAAGAAAAGCCCTCAAATAATACTCCACAAGGAAAATCTGCAACAAAAACACGAATAAGAAGAAAATCTCTTACCACACAGCATAAAGAGATATTAATTGAAAGATTCACTTATTTTTCTCATGAATTGAATTAACCTTTTTTTTTTTTTTTTTTTTTTTTTTTTTTTTCGTATGGGAAATCATCAAATGACTTCTCCCGCTCTGGGCGGAGCAGGAGGGAGTGTCAGACTTTTACTGACTAAAACCCATCCATGTTCCTTCATCGCCCTTTGTGTTCCGGGGTCACGGTATCTCTTTCGAACAGTCCCGCAACCCCGGCAGGCATCGGTCCTTGCGGACCCCTTCCTATTGCTGACTCTCTTTGAGGCGCGCGTGGAACACGAACGCGCCGTCGACACGGCCTGTCGTCATGAGACGGACGGACGGCGAGCTAGCCCATAGCCCACCGTCCACAGGCCCGCGCCTACGGTGGCCGGGGGCCACGTGGTGGCCCCCGACGCCCGGGGCGTCTCCCGCGGCGGCCGGGACACTGTGAGGTTCTCTCCCGCTCACGTTCCGCCACCTCCTTCTCTAGCATTACTGCTTCGCAGAAGGAGGTGACGGCGTCCCATTCCGTCTCGCTCCGGACCATGGCTTGCACCAGGGCCGGACGCGAGAGGTCGCCGCCGCCAATCGCCGCTTCGAGGACACGGCGGTGCTCCGCCCACGCGGGGCACACCTCCACCGTGTCCTCCGGTCGATCCTCGCAGTGGAAACACCCGGGCGTTTCCTCCCGCCCGAAATTGAATTAACCTTTAACTAGTTAGAGCGATGTTGAGGTGAATATTAATATTATCCTAAATGTTGTACAAGTTTATTTATAAAACGTCCCAGAATTCTATTTCGCTAGAATTTTATATTTTTATTTACAGTTAAAAATAGCTTTTGTATCTGAAAACCTTCTAAAATACTAAATCGTGATTAGGTACATTGGTTAGAGGAAAATCTTGTGTAATTTGTACAAACCTTAAAAATGAAATTAAAATAAAAACTTCTCTCTACAAATAGCTTTATTCAGAATTGCTTGGTCCAGTGGTTGTAAAATCAACCTGTGAACCATGTCGCTTGGATTGGGCAAAGTGATATTGGACTTTTGATTTTTCTCCGTCAATAAGCTCTTTTACTTAAATTTTGTATTACGATGGAAATATTGATATCTCTGAAATTAGCAAACTGTTTGTCGCCCGAACAACAGACCCTGAACACTTTACGCTGGTAATCAAAGCGGGCGATCGGTCGTCGCGTTTTAAATATGCCACTTATCGCGTTTTGGAACAAAGTGAACACGACGTCGCTTATTCGTGCGACAAATATGCTTTATTCAGGATGCGACCATTTACTCATAAATCGCTGCGACTAAGCTCTTAGTCGCTCGTCTACCAAAACTATTGACGTCTTCAATATCGGGTTCGGAATAAATGAAGCATGGTTGTACCATTTGTATTCACTATGCGCTCGTCCGCCATATTTCAAACGTGTCTGCCTACACCCAATGCATATTAATGGCGTGATGATAAAAGTGTGAGCCGTTGTTTATACGGAAGGGGAAAGGGTATCAGGAAGATTTGTTTTGTACACTCTTCACTGTTCCGGGTTTAAATAAGTCTAGGTTTGTGTTCTTTCGTAGTAGCTACTTAGAATTAAATAGACAGAACAATACGAGCAACAATAATATTATCTCTACTGCAATATTAGCAACTGTCCGCGTAGCATGACCACCATAGAGACGAAAGAGAATCGACCAATTCTTTGTTTATGTCATTTTGTCGATTCAATGACAGATGAACAAAAGATTTGTCGATTCTCTTTCATTTCTACGGTGGTCATGCTACGCGGGCTGGTCAGTGTCAGCATTATGAAACTCAAATGGAGTAACACAAGTCACGGTGAAGGCAGGTGAAGTAAAAGTGTGACCGAGTGGCGTCCAAGGAATTGAAAGAGAAGTGTTTGGTCGTCCGGCGGCGAGATGGGCAGACGATATTGTTGTCATTGCAGGGATATCCTGGATGAAGTTGGCACAAGAGCGTGGAGCTTGGCACAAACAAAGAGAGCCCTATACCCAGCAGTGGGTGAAGTCGGGCTTTGGAAGGATGATGACCACCTTAAACTAATAAGTAAGTATATCCGCGAACAGGACCATAGAGGAGGAGACAGCACTATGGTAAGATAGGAGCCTTTTGGTTTCCCAAGAGGCACATCAAAAAATTTATGACATATTTTAAAAAAGTGTTGGCGCAGTGCTGGTAATCTGATGCCACGTCCCTCCTAGAGATAAAACGTGTGGCCCAGCAGTGTGAACGTTATAACGGCTGAATTTGCTTTAGGAAATCCATAGTTCGCACTGGATGTCTACGTCATTTAGTATGAGTACCTTTATTATGTACCTACCTACTCGTATTATTTAAAATACGTAGTATTGTGGTCACATTATAATAATTACCATTAACATTTTCAATGGTTATTGGTTCTCTGAATCATTACATAGAGAATTATAGGTATGGGAAACCGTGGCGATTTATTTACCTACTAGTTTATGCCCGCGGCTTCGCCCGCGTGGAGTTCGGTAATTGTCCCACGGGATCGTGCTACCGAAATAAAACTATCATATGTATTAATCCCGGTTATAAACTATCTGAGTGCCTAATTTCATTCAGATCCGTTCAGTAGTTTGTGCGTGAAACAGTAACAAACATCTATACATAATTTTCATCATTATTATATCGGACCGGAATCACCCGCTCCTGGGTACAGGCCTCCCCTTTTTCTGAAACACTTCCTAGTTCTGTGCGTCCCTTCCCTTATCCAGGTGATTCCCGCGACTTCGACGACATCGTCGACCCAACGAGCTCTAGGACAGTCCTGGGTTTCTTTGACCTAACCTGGGTCACTCACACCATCCCTACATACTACTCTGTCAAGAAAGTACCGGGAAAAGATCAATAATACACAAAATGTCTGTTATTCATCCAAATTTATTTTATCACCTTCAAAGTATACTCCTTTAGAAACAATACACTTGCGCCAACGAATAATCCATTCATCAAAACATTTTTTAAACGCTGCTTCCGGAATTGAGTTCAGTTCTATCGATTGAAAACGGGTGCCACGAAGTGGTAATTTGAGTTTAGGAAAAAGAAAAAAGTCAGCAGGAGCCATATCTGGTGAATATGGTGGTTGCTGGATGGTATTTGTTGAGTGTTTGGTCAAAAATTCGTTCACAATGATAGCCTTGTGCGAAGGCGCATTGTCGTGGTGCAAAATCCAAGAATTTTCTTTCCACAAATCTGGCCTTTTTCGTCGAATTTGCTCTCTTAAACGCCGCATAACGCTCAAATAATATTCTTTATTTACCGTTTGACCTTCCGGCAAGATTGTCAGTCATTTCCTTCACTTTTGCGATGTTAACTTCAGTTGCAGACGTTGACGGCCTACCAGAGCGAGGCAAATCTTCCATCACATCTCGATCGCTTTTGAACGCTTTGAACCACTCATAAGCACGAGTTTTTGATAAAGTCGATTCACCGTAAGCCTTCTGTAACATTTTCAGTGACTCCGAACACGAAATTCCATTGGCGATGCAAAATTTAAGACAAACTCTTTGTTCGATATTTTTGTCCATTATGAAATTCGCAATACACACTATATATGATATTACTAAAACCAGCACTGTATTTAATATAAATAACAGATGCAACTCAAACTCCGCGCCAAAATGGAAAACAGTTGTGCCAATCTAACAACTACAAAAAAACAAAAATTTGAATTTGGAACCATAAACAAATCATCCATTCCCGATACTTTTTTGACTGAATGTACATCTTCACAAACATTCGCATTTACAATAGAAGAAAGATTGGTAGTTTATATAATTTTCCAATAATGAAGAGTAAACTATAGACTGCGTAGAATAGTAAATAAAATATGCATTATACAAACATAAACTGCTACGATGTTTACACACTTCATTTTGCTTAGTTCATGTTGTTGCTGTTGCTGCCTCGTAAGCGCTGCGACAGACTGCTGAGCGTGAAATCCTGGTTTGATTCCAGGGTCGGGCACAGTGTTATTGGGTTTTTCCATCAAGAATTTCTCAGTAGCAGCCAGCCAGCCACGGAGTCTGGATTTCTGCCCGGGCTTGCCCCACCGTCATCATCATCAGCCTATTAATGTTCCCACTGCTGGGACACAGGCCTGCTCTCTATGAGAGGGAATGGGCTATAATCCGATCCAATCCAAGCCCAGTGCGGATTGGTAGATGTCATAATGTCTTTGATTTTTTTAGGTTCTAGGACATGCCGGTTTCCTCACGATGTTTTCCTTCACCGTTTTGCGAGCAGTGGTGATGAAATAAATTACAAAAAGTAATGCGCCTGCCTGGGTTCGAACCCACGACTTACTGTTCGCAAGTCGAGGCCGCCCCAACTTACACATAACTAGCGAAATGTGGGTGTACTCGGGTGTACTATTAGGTACATCCTCTGCCTCACGTGTTATATTGTGTTCAAAGCCACAGTCGTAAAATTCTGCAGAATTCATTAAATTTTCACCGTTGGCGATTCACAGGACATACCTAAAAGAAAAAAAAAAAAAACATCCAAAATTCCTAATGTAAAAATTCAACACAAGCACTGAGTCAAAGTTAGCGTTATGCGGGTTCCGCAAATAGACAGAACACACAAACTTCCTACTATGTTGTTACTAGTTCAGAGTATTTATTTCTTTCAACATTTAGAAGCGACTTTACATATTTTTTTTTTTGGTTACACAAAGTTTTTACAACGAAATGCTGCCGCTGCGTAAACATAAAAAAACCGAAGAAAACCGCTTGACCCTGTTAATTAATTTATGTTCTTGTAGTTTGTTGTTCTTCTAATATATTTTTACGTCATATCATCATGGTCAGCGCAGTTGAGCTGTTTAATTCATTGTTCTGTTTGTTGTTATATGTATGTGTATGTGTTACTGCTGTCCATTAGCGAATAAATGATTATTCTATTCTATTCTATTCTATCATAATGTCATATTATCACCCAAAGGGTTAGGCAATAGTACTTCCACGTTTCGCCCCATAAACCGAGCACAAATCCTGAATCCGTGGCTGCTTCTGGGAAATTCCTGGTGGAAAAACCCAATGACCCTTTGTCGGCACACATCTTCCGGCTCTCCGCCTTTGGCATCCTGGGAAATCTAATCGAAAAACATTTGACAATAGGGTAGATGACAAAAAAAACTAATTAGTCCGTCAGATAGATTACCAAAAAATATTGGACACAAGACATAGACGTCACAAGCCCCCACTCATGATCTTTGACGCGTTTTATCTTCGTCAATTTTTATTAATAATTTGATAAAACAAAAAACACGCATCTTATATTTTTCGATAATGTAACTGACGGACTAAACAGAATCATATTTTTTTAGTCAGGAATCATCCTTATTGACTAATTAAACAACCATCCGTAGCGGGGTTTAAAAGGCTACGGATGGTTGTTTCGTAAACACTCTCACGGCATTTCCTGATTGATCTGATCAATGCCTCCGACTTCCCGACGTAGAATGGCTACTTTAGGGTCAAAGCAATTTTCTCTACAAATCTGCGTCATCAAAATGCTTCCTTTAACGACATGCAACGACAACCAATCCTGGTGGTGATATCATATCACCTACTCAAATAGAACATACTTAACCATCATTCTAATCGATTAGAAATACAAAACGTACGAGGAAAACCCCACACAGCCTTCAATATCACTAGTGAGACAACAAAACGATTACAAAGAAAAACAATTGACGAGCTACGCATTATCATAGTAATGGAGTTTCGTAAACATACCTACATACCGAGGTACACTTATGTTCATTTATGTAGGAACTAACTCATACCCGAGGCTTCGCCCGCATGGAGTGCGATAATGTCCCACGGGATCGTACTACTGGGACAAAAAGTTTATTTGTGTTAATCCAGGTTATAAACTATCTGCGTGTTAAATTTCATCCAGATCCGTTTAGTAGTTTTTGCGTGAAGAGTAACAAACATACAAACTTTCTATGGTGTAAACATGACCTTCCTATGGTGTAAACAATTTTGTTACGTACTATTCTAGAAGATATCCGTAGCTGTAGCTGTAGGTAGTTGGTAGGTAAGGTGAAGCTGCGCTTACTACGGTCTGTCCACAGAAGGGTGGCAGTCGTGGGTGTCGTCTGTAGCCACATTAGGCAGAGGACCTTTATAGAGTTACGAATCATAATACCTAAGTATAAATAACCCAACTATTTTCAATATAACTACAGTTGATTCACATACGTTCATAACGCATATTGGTCGACTCAACTACTGTTTGATTTACCTAATTTTGATTCAACTAAAATCAATCGCACTAACGAACGATTCATCTAAAGCTATGGTTCGATTATTTATTCATTTACACACCTATAAATAGATTAAATAGATAACCTTAGCTAAGTAATAACAGGCGCTCAGGTCGATCTTCAGGTTCCTAAGTTGGTCCGTGGATGGGTGACCACCCATTACATACAGAGTTTCCTCCGTGCCTCTTGGGCCCGGCTGTCACTTGTAGATCTTTGGTACTTGTTACAGGTTGTCAGTGGCCCGAAAGTCTGTAACGTATTACCCACTACTAACTGGGTTGTGGAGGTCAGATAGGCAGCCGTTTCATGTAAAATACTGGTATTCAGCTGCATCCGGTCAGACTGGTATCCGACCCCAACATGGTTAGGCAAAGGCCAAAAAGAGGTAATTAAACATGTTCAAATGCGTAATCACGCACCTAATTTGCTCCTCCAATGCACCGCAACGCCTCCAAGCAATAATCGTACACAACACTTAAGCGTGTTTATTTCCCCCATTGCCTTTAATTCTGTATCATTTGGACGAGTATCCGGCCATCTGGACATCAGCCAACAGCTGTAATGACTGACAACCCGAACCACATTGGCAGTTGGCAACTACTTAGGGCTCATTTACGGAGACGCGGCGCGTCACATCATCACACACATCATCATTTCAGCCGAAAGACGTCCACAGCTGGACCTATGTCCAGCTGTGGACGTCTTTCAGCCCAAGTCCAAGTGTCACCATATTGACCGATCCCGTGCGTCTTGCATCCAGCGGATCCCCGCAAACTTCAAGAGGTCATCTATCCACCTAGTGGGAGGCCTTCGAACGCTAAGTCTTCCGTGCGCATTTTGTGCGGATTGGCCCGCATTTATTTCAAACATATAGCGATGTATGAGAGCGTTTACGGTTCAGCTATTATACGCGTATTTGCTTGAAATCCACCGTTACTTGCGATTGGGCCCGAAAATGTCATCGCCTCGACGCACGCGGCCTAGTGTGGCCAGCCAGTTTCCTGCAATACTCAGTTCACTGAGAAACAGCGATTGAAGCGTCATGCCCCACATCTTCGTAAACAACATCGTGCATTGTCCATTGTTTTTGTTTGCGTGTGTGATAATGCGGGCTGCTGCACTCGTCGCGATAAAAACTTGCAACTCGCCTCGAGAAGTAACGCTACACGCAACGCGCGACGCACCACGTCTCCGTAAATGAGCCCTTAGTGATATAACTACAATATGCGTCTGAGAACAGAGATTACGTCATGGATGAACAGTGCTTAAACATAGGTCCGCAAATGAATTCGGGAAAAAATAAATGATACATGACTCAAGGATAACAGCCAAAATGTTTGTGTGTTAATTGATATACTCGTTTCATCTCGTTGGTCTAGCACTTGCAAGATATTCTGCTGAAATTATATGTCCTGGGCTCATCTACCAGGCTGAGGATAAAATTAGTGGGTTTCAGGAATTTCTCAGTAGCAGTCCAGTCCAGAGTCTGCATTCGTCCCCGGTTGATGGCAATAGGCCTCCTATTCTATTATGTACCTTAAGCATTACCGAAAATAACAGTAAAGGTAACACATCCGTGCCTGACCTTTATGGGATGATTTCATCCTTCGGTAGACTTACTGATTTTGTAGTTTTAAAGGTTGTCTTTCTCGGAGAGGAGGTCTGTGATCAGCCAGTAGGAACACTGTAGGCTGATTGTGTTATGTTCCATCTTGGCACTAAGCATAATTGCTATGAGGGTTTATTAAGGAAATAAAACACAAATCTATAGACAAAAAAATGCCACGCTCGTCTTGCTCGCCATAGAATATGTGAAGCCCGAGGGGTCTGCCTTGCGTGAGACAAGTTACGACTTACTCAGGTAATTTAATTTGCGCAATTTATGGAATCACCACTGCTCTCCTGACGGTTACGGAAAACATCGTGAGGAAAATGGCTAATCCTAGATCCAAAACTTCGAAGATAGTGAATATCCATTGCTTACTCTCTCGGAACGAAAATATGTGTCATCTACCTATTCTACTGGGCCGCATAATGGATTGTGATCTGTTTGGTGTCACTGAAACGAATTCTGTCCTAGCCGGGTCCTAGCAATTGACTTATAAGGGGTGTAACAAGACCCTAAATGAAACCGAAAGGCACTTGTCCTGTCATTGCGAACATTTTTTTGTTCTAGACCATACCTTCTAGTTACGGAGATATTGGGGGTCAAAGTTCCAACTTTTTCACAAGTTTTTTTTGAAATACATGTTTTCAATGTAATATTTTTCCATCCATCAACACAATTTTTTCAGTGCGTTACATTGTGTCGTAAAATGTAATTTTTCAACCCAAAAAAAGTCGTTTTCCAGCAATATTTTTTCGTAAAGTAACATAATTTGATGTACTGAATGCTTGGTTGGCGGCTTCGTGAAGGGTAAGTTTACACCCTGTCTATATGTTAATAATTATAATATCATACACAAAAAGAGAGAGAAAAATAAATGTTATTATTCTTATTATTATCTTGACGCTAACCAGGATTGCTACGTTTAGGTTAGAAGGGGATAAAGACAAAAATAAAATACACAATTCTACAGAACACGATTTTTAAACATTCCAACAGTATCATCGATCCACTTGAGGTGCTTCGTGAGCGCGGTGTAGTGCACGTTCTTGTTGAAACAGATGCCGCGCTCGGCTGGCTCCCCGAAGAATATCCCGGCGAGGCACCAGCGGTCTACCTGGCGCGATGCGAAGATGCCGCCGTAGCTGGGGCAGAGGGGTACTTCTGGAAAGACAAGAATATTGTTTATGGTTAAATCTCTTCAGATGAGGATCTCTCAAGTGCGTATGCGGCATCTCCCCACAGACAATGGCTCACATTTCATCTTGCACCGCATGCATTATCACCTGCGCACTTGATGATGTATTTACTGCATCAGCGGGGTTAGCGTGGCTGATTTTTGGGCTAAACACTTTTGAACTTTTTGCCATCGATACGCTAAGAAGAAGATATGGTTAAATATTGCTGGGTGTCATAAGGCTTTTTTGTTGGTATAGTGGTCTTGATGAGGAAAATAGCGAAAGGGTACGCAAATGGTCTGTTAATTACAGGAATTTAATAATTGAATGGATGTATAGAGAATTAAGTTTGAGATTATTCTCAAATGATAGTCTGAGACTATGGAGCTAATGGCTAGCTGAAATGGATTTGGTATAAATATTGTATTTCAGTCAGTGACCAGCAGAAAGGGGTTGGGGCGAAAAAGAAAGGATTGCGAACACTCACGATTGACCAGCTTTCACCTTTAGGTTTGAATTTCTTGAAGTTTCTTGATGTTTCCTTGATGATGAATCTTCTCCGCGTGCACGCGGTAACAAATCACCAAAATATTGTCCTTGAGGGTTTGCTTGAGTGTCCACCACGGTAATTACGCTTCACAAATATTACACAGTTGCGAGATCACTAATTAAGAGTTAGATTGGGCCAATAACTTAATTATATCGATTTTCTTCCTTTACTGCGCGCGCGCCATGCGACCGGAACAAAAGGGGTCGGCGAAGTGACGTGTGGAGGAAAGAGTTAGGGATGGGACATGTCACTGACTAACGAATACGAAAAAAATAGTAAGGTGTATCAAACAATATCGAACATTCCCCCCGCCTTGAAGGAACCCCTTCAAAAGAAGTGGGAGAAAGAGTGTTAAACTACGAAGTAAAGCTAAAGTTAATGAGGCAAAATTAATGCAAATTATTACTACGACCTAGATAAACTTTATGCATGCTGGCTGAGTGATTATTGAGTTGGTAATGGACACAGCTTTACGATCGGTCTTTTAAGTACACCGCTCTTGGTCCTAACTTCAGCGACGCGAGTTACTCCATCCCTTCCAGGGAACAACTTAGTGACAACACCGAGAGGCCACTGAAGAGGAGGTGCATTCTCCATGTTTAGTAGCACTACTGTGCCGACCAACACTGGATTTGCTGAGGTATTCCATTTCTCGCGACATTGGAGATTATGGAGATACTCCGACTTGAAACGAGTCCAGAATGACTGGATAAGAGAATCTAGCAGCGAAAATCGAGTAAGCAAATTAGCTCGTTCATTGCTGAGGTCAGCCGCAGGTAATAAAGAAAGTGGTGCGAGTGAAAGAAAATGCGCGGGCGTAAGAGCACTAGGTTCAGAAGGGTCTGAACTTAGCTTATAGAGAGGACGACTATTAAGAATTGCCTCAATTTGAATGAGGATTGTGTTCAATTCCTCATAAGTCAGAATCTGAGTCCCGATGACTTTAAATAAATGAGATTTAACGCATTTAATATTAGACTCCCATATGCCCCCAAAGTGAGGCGCACTGGGTGGATTAAGTTTCCAAGCTATACGATTGTTTGTCAACTCTTGAGTAAAAGTTTTAAAGTATTCCTCAGAGTGTAGAAATGTATGTAGCTCGTTAAGATAAGCCTTAGATGCAACAAAGTTAGTACCGTTGTCGCTGTACATACATTGACAAGGACCACGACGAGATAAAAACCTTTTGAAAGCATCCAAAAATGATGCCGAACTAAGCGATGAAGCAAGTTCTAGATGAACTGCCTTAGTTACTAGGCAAATGAAAAGGCACAGGTACGCCTTTTGGCTGCGTACACCGCGCTTACGAGAAAAAGTTACATTAAATGGCCCAGCAAAGTCTACACCAGTATGTGAGAAGGCTTTGCTTTGCTCAACGCGACATTCTGGAAGATCTGACATAACGGGAAATGTAGGTTTTGGATTGAATCGAAAGCAAATATTACAGCGATGAGTACGCATACGTACGATGCGACGAGCCGATAAAATCCAAAACCTTTGTCTAAGTATCGATAATAACAAATTGGGACCTGTGTGAAAGTGTTTAACATGGTAAGCGTCAATAATAAGTTCAACGATATGTCCATTTCGAGGCAAAAGAATTGGATGTTTTTGCGAGTAATCTAACGACGAATTAGCGAGGCGACCTCCTACACGTAATATCCCTTGATCTAAGAAGGGGGAAAGTTTGCGTAACGCATGTGAACATAATTTTGATTTTTAAATTTTTTCTATATCTTCGTAAAAATACGTGTGCTGTACAGCCTTTACGATTGTCAATTCTGCGAAGTTCAAGTCTGACGCGGTTATGCAATTATTGCGTGGGAGCTTTTTTATGAACCGAAGCATATAAACCACACATCTAAGAAGTTTATCCCAGTTAGAGAACTTTAAACTTAGCGTTATAAGGAAATGCTCAGATTTATTCTTCGAAGCGAATACGGCTGACTTCTCCTCAGGCATTGGAGTAGAAGTAGGAGAAAAATCCGAAATAGGCCAATCATCGATTGGAAGCGATGCCCACGGTGGTCCAGTTAACCAAAGTTCATGTTTAACTAATTGTGAAGGCAATAGTCCACGCGACAGACAATCCGCGGGGTTTTGAGTACCCGGGATGAAACGAAAATAGTCCGACGAGAAATAGGTTTGGCACTGAGCTATTCTGTTAGCGACGAATGTGTTAAACCGATGAGGAGAAGAATGTACCCAGCACAGAGCAACTTGTGAATCCGAAAAGGCATACACATCCTCGATATGATGTCGTTTTGAAATAGTGTCATAAGTTACCCTTAGTAATTTAGCCATTAGAAGAATACCACAAAGTTCGAGCCGAGCAAGTGTTACAGTTTTAATAGGAGCGACTTTAGATTTCGAACATAATAGCCGAACAATGGGTTTCTGATTATTATTCAAAACGTAGGTATAGACAACGCATCCATATGCCCTTTCGGATGCATCGGAAAACGCCAAGAGATAAAGCCGAGAATGCGAATCAACGCCCAAATGGCGGGAAAACGAAAGACTAGAAATTAATGGTAGTTCCGAAATAAACTGATGCCACAAACGGAGAACAGCTTCTGGAGGTTGGTCATCCCAGTCGAGTTTGAGAAGCCAAAGTTCCTTAATAAGCAATTTCGAATATAGAATAACTGCAACAACAAGACCAAGAATGTCATACAAGCGAGCTGTGACAGACAAAATCGCTCGTTTAGTACCTTCGGGATTAGGTGGCGTGACAGTGAATTTAAACAAGTCAGAAGATGGCAACCACTGAAGGCCGAGAATTTTAAACGATGTGTCTGTGTCGAAAGAGACTGATTCCGATTGGCGGTGAGTATCAGGAATAGTACAGAGCAAGTCAAGAGAATTACTCGTCCATTTCACTAGCTCAAAACCACCACGTTTCGAAAGCTGGATTAGATCGGATGCCATTCCAACCGCTTCCTCAAGGCTAGAAGCGGAGGAAGCTAGATCGTCCATGTACATGTCGCTTTGTAACACGCTGCAAGCGAGAGGAAAACTATCACGCTCGTCATGAGCGAGTTGTCGCATAGTGCGCAATGCTAAAAACGGCGAAGAACGAAGGCCGAAGGTAACGCGATTAAATTGATAAGTCTCAATTGGAGCGTCATCCGAGAAACGATATAAGATTCTTTGATAAGAACGATGCGAAGGATGGACCTCGATGCAGAGGTACATTTGACGAACGTCAGCGAAAAAAGCGAATTCAAATACACGAACCCCTATAAGTATATGAAAGATATCATTTTGCAAGTTGCAGCCCGTATGCAAAACGTCATTAAGTGACAAACCGGAGTCTGTCTTAGCACTAGCGTCGAGTACGATACGAAGTTTAGTCGTTGATTTATCTTTACGAATAACAGGATGGTGAGGCAAATAAAATCCTGACTCGAGACAATCCTCTGGAGGGACGAGAGACAAATATTTTTTATTAAGATATTCCATGATAACGGCATTGTACTCCTTACGCAATCCAGGAGAACGCGCGAATTTACGTTCGAGAAATAAATATCTACGTTTTGCAGTTATAAAAGAATTGCCAAGCTGATCGACATTTTCCTTAAAAGGCAGATTAACAATATAACTACCATCGGCATTTCGAGTAGTAGTAGATGTATAAATATCTTCGCAAACCTGTTCGTCAGGGCTTATAAAATTTGAAGAAGGCACTTCTTCCAATTGCCAAAATCTCTGCAGCGAATCATTAATTTGTTCATGTGTAAAAGCGCAGAATGAACGAGTAGACTGAGGTGAAAATATGGTGGGTGCATTTCCCATTAAAATATATCCTAAACTAGTTTCGATTGCTGTAGGCAAATTATTACCAGGACTAATTTTATTAAATAACAAAATTTTACAATATGAATTGACACCCAACAGCATGTCAATTTGTCCGGGTGAATGATATTCATCATCGGCAAGCGGTAAATTATCTAAGTAATGAAGTGCGTTCACATCAATAAAAGCGTCTGGTAACTGTGACGTAATCCTGTCAACTACAAATGACTGCGAATTATACTTTGTCCCAGCGTCAAACCGAGATGTAAACAGAACCTTGGTCACGCCCAATATACGTTGAGATGCACCACCGATGCCTTGAACATCAACAAACCGATTTTTATTCGAAACAAATAACGATAGACGTTTACAACACGAAGCTGTGATATAATCACTCTGCGATCCGGAATCAATTAAACATCGTACGAAATGCACACGATTATATTTATCTAAAACCTTTATTTTTGCGGTACTCAACAAAGTAGTTAACAACCTGTTATCAAAAAGGTCACGAGCAACACCACAAACAGACTTACTATTGTCATTGGGTGGCGAACTAGATTCCACTCCGCTTACGCTTAAGGTGTGGTCAACCTGATGAGAGGTAGCGGGAGCGGAAGCGACAGCGGGCAAACTTGATGCATTATTTTGCGAACCAGATGAACCAAAATGCAAGACTGAATGATGTTTCGACTTACAATGGCGACAAAAATTTTTTGATGGACACGATAAAACCTTGTGCCCGTGATTTAAACAATTAATGCACAACGAATTAGATTTCACAAAATTAAATCGTTCGTGAGGGGTCATTTTTGTAAAATCAGAACAAAAATATAGTTTATCATGTTTGTCTGACTTACACAAAATACAATTATCGGCTTTCTGAGCGACAAAGGCTTTTGTGGATTTTGGTTTTGAATTAGACAAGTTTTTAATTTGGCCATCTTGTTGAGGCTTGGAAACTAAAGGGCTAGAGCGTACTATTTTATCTTGTTCTTTAACGAATTCAACTAAATCATCATAAGAAGGTATGACTTTCTTGCGATGACTCATTTCGAATAACTTAACTGTCTCGGGATCTAACCTTTGCAATGCGAGATTTAACAAAATAAAGTCCGCAAGATCTTTCAAATCTACTTGCTTGAGCGCCCTAACGGCGGTATCAAATGTGTTTACAAATGACTCTAAACCGGTTATAGATTTAGCAGATATAGGTTTAAATTCTAATAGTTGATTTAAATATGAAGCGGCTAGAAAACGCGGATCATCATACTTATCTACGAGCGAGTTCCATAATATTTTATAATTCTCAGGTGTAGGTGGTATCCCTGCACACAAAGAAGCGGCGCTGCCGGTCAGCTTACCAACAAGAAAATGAATGCGTTCCGAGTCAGATAGTTGCGTGTTATCATGAACTACGCGCTTAAACTGATTATAAAACAGCGACCAATTACGAATATCGCCATCAAAGGAAACTAAATCGATACGAGGTAATTTCGGGAAATTATTCTTAGGCGTTTCCTTTATTTGAGATTGTTCTATTTTAAGTGAATTTACGACACGTTGAACCCGACAGTACAATTCCTCAAACGAAATCCAAGATTGGTAACTTATAGTAGCATTAGGATCCACTTTAATAGAACACGTATTGAAGGCGTCTAATACGCTTTGAAATTCATTACGTAAACTTTGAAGATTTGCGACATTACTTAAAAATGACTCCCTACATGTTTCATCATTCATATCCTGTTTTGATAACTCGAATATATTTTGCATACGTTCGAAATGTGCATTACGTTTAGCTTGTAATAAGGATAATCTATTTTTATTGTCGTCGTTCGACATGATTAAAAAACAATATGTAAAATGCGAATGTGTAAACTAAAAGGTGACGTAGGTGTAGAAATACGTAATAATTGTGTCTTGCCAAAATCAAAATCAAATAAGTAAACAATTTACCTATTTCCAACGCGAGCGTAACGAAGGTAAACGACAACGATAAGTACCTATGCGACAACAACGAATGAGGCCTTTCACACTTCATAACTCTTTGTAGGTATGTGTGCAAAAAACACCAATAAGTAGGTACCTACCTAGTCTAGTAGGCTTCTCAATACGAACAACGAGATGCTCCCGAATAGAGCTCCTGAATACAACCTTAACGACTTATAGGTATGTACGAGGACGAATATTATGTATGAGTAAGCACTAATTAATGTACCTAATCGTTTTACGAATAAACGAACGAAGTGAAAATAAACGACGTTCAAGACCCAATTATACAGTTAATTATCGAATATACGAAACGAGTGGCAAGTAGCGGCATAGGAGCCACGGCTTGTTTATATACCTACGTATATCGGCGCGCGCTTTCGACAACGAACAATGAACGAACTAAGTGGAAATATATGCGTGTAGGTAATTGACCAATACTGTGTGTACGTAAACACCGACTAAGTATATATTTTTTAATAAATGTGAGTTCTATTACGATATTGAATACGTAAATATGTAATAATCAGTTACGAATACGAGTATAAGCTCAGCCAGCACAACACTGAATACCTAATGCAGTAATAGAATTCAACAGAGACGTGATATTTGATTGAGTAGGTATTTGTTCGAAATACGAATTTTAGTTAGATACAAGTATGAACTAGAACTATCCGGCTCGATGTGACCAAAAATATGATGAGGAAAATAGCGAAAGGGTACGCAAATGGTCTGTTAATTACAGGAATTTAATAATTGAATGGACTGTATCGAGAATTAAGTTTGAGATTATTCTCAAATGATAGTCTGAGACTATGGAGCTAATGGCTAGCTGAAATGGATTTGGTATAAATATTGTATTTCAGTCAGTGACCAGCAGAAAGGGGTTGGGGCGAAAAAGAAAGGATTGCGAACACTCACGATTGACCAGCTTTCACCTTTAGGTTTGAATTTCTTGAAGTTTCTTGATGTTTCCTTGATGATGAATCTTCTCCGCGTGCACGCGGTAACAAATCACCAAAATATTGTCCTTGAGGGTTTGCTTGAGTGTCCACCACGGTAATTACGCTTCACAAATATTACACAGTTGCGAGATCACTAATTAAGAGTTAGATTGGGCCAATAACTTAATTATATCGATTTTCTTCCTTTACTGCGCGCGCGCCATGCGACCGGAACGAAAGGGGTCGGCGAAGTGACGTGTGGAGGAAAGAGTTAGGGATGGGACATGTCACTGACTAACGAATACGAAAAAAATAGTAAGGTGTATCAAACAATATCGAACAGGTCTCAAGCGTTTAAATGTTAGAAGAGTTAGAAGTTCCCAGTGGATAGCAACAGGGTTTTCCCCTTTAATATAATATTTTATACACCTTTTCCGCTGATCTTTATAAAGGAGTCAAAACCACTCGGACAGGCAAGGTACCGTCACGTGTCGTTCTTACTCTTTAAAAAAAAGACATACATCCAGTTTTCGAATTAAGTACTTTCGAATTCTACTTCAGCATTATTTGAAATTCAGACGAGTGTGCGTGTTCAATCTTAGATGTACTCGTTTTTCTAAAGAAGCAACAAACTTACCATTCCCGTATGTAGCGCAAAACACGTCTTCATCCTTGTCGAAGCAGTTAACATTTTTTTCCCTGTTGAACATTATTGGCATTAGGCCTCCATCCGGTGACCATGCTGTGGTCTGTAAAGATAATATTAAATACTCAGTATATAAATTGTGATGAGGAGGGGGAGGGGTTTTGATTATTAGAATTCGAACAGTCCTATTCGCAGTTATTGGCTCGAACTCCACCGGAATGCCAACCGAAGGTTTTATTTGATTGTTAATTTGGACAGACGAACAACAAAGTGATGCTATATGGGTTCCGTACCTCATTTGACAAAAACGGAACCCATATAATATAGCATCACTTTGTTGTTCGTCTGTCTGTCCATCCTTTTCCGTCTAAAAATACACTATATTTAAACATAATATTTTACACACTTTTTTAGGCATTCACGTTTTAAAACTAAACTTATATTGTCACTTACGCTTCCGATATCTTCCGTGATTGGAATTACAATTAACAATCACGCAAGATATCCCGTAAGTGACAATATAAGTATAATATTTTACAGTTTTACAGTATTTTTGCACAATATTTTACAGTATATGATTTCCGCAAAGTAAAGCCTGCTTCCATAGGGTTTTGAAATTTCCTTAGTTTATAAGGATTTGATAAGAGAATAACATGTTTTAATTACATTTCCACAAACTAATTACACCCACAGCTACCGTTACATAAACTAGATAAAAACTACTTTATTATATTTCCGACGCAACGAAATTTAAACCATTGCATTTAAACCCGAACACGGTGGTCAAAATAATTAATTTTATCAGACGTGGCAAGAATCTCAAATGAGTATCATAGCGGGATATCAAAATGGCCGCCGGCCAAGTTTTATTGCATTTTAATGGTCCATCGTATGTGAAGTGAAGTGATGTGACTTATGAACTTTCCAAAATTTATGAACGTACGTCCGCATGTGTGTTAAAGCGAGGAAAGGTCTCGGAAAAGAATCTTCATCGTCGCAAAAGAAATTAATATGACATCATTATAATTATTCTTAAGCTCTGAATAGCATCCGCTAAAAAAAATGCTTTTGGCAATTCACTCCTAAGCGGGTTCAAGTATGGGCGAAGCTGGTGCAGGTCGGCTAGTATCAGTGGGCGATAGATCGGGAAGTCTATTGTCGTTTCATTGGACGGCCCTCATGAGTTGTGGCGATGTCTTAGGTGAGCCCGGACAGCGCCAAAGGAGTCTGGTGGCCGGAAGCGGGCAGCGCTGGATGGGTCGCGAACGTCATGCAGTAACGTAGCAGTTCTCACGGCCCATCCGCAAAGGTGACAGTAGGTGATAGTGTGAATGTGAGTCCCACATAACCCCCGTCTCCGGTGCGGTATGCGTTAGGCAATTATCACCGTTTTTTTTTTTTTTTTTAAAGTCGGATATAACATCCGACCTAAAAGTATGTACTCACCGCGGATTCTTCAGAGCCGATCCTCTCCTGATGGATGCAGGCCGACTGGATGTTATCCTTCAACTCCACTGCCCCGTCCAGCACAATGAGAGCCAGGTCGTTGGTCACGCTGCCTTCCCATGCCGCCGTGAAGTTTGGGTGGATTATTATTGAGTCTACCTGCAAAGAAAACCATCGATTGGTTGTCTATTGTTTGCCCGAAGATTATATGCCATAATCATCATTTTCCCGAATTTCATTTACCCGAATTTCATTTGCCCGAATGTTTCATTTGCCCTAAAAGACATATGACATACTTTTAATTGCCCGAATTTTAGATACCATAAGATACGAATGCCATAAGTATTGTTTGCCTTATTTTTATGTGTCATAATAATTATTAGACATAATATTTAAATGGCATAATATTTAAATGGCATAACAAGCTTTCTGGCTGTCGATGTCGATGGGTGCGCAATGTTTGGTATAATAAGAATAAACTTATTTATTCTGTGCATGGTTGATGGTGGGTTAGGTCGACGGAGCCCCGCTTCGCGGGGCTCCTACTTCTGTGTGGTTTATAAAAAAATAACCACGAAGGCGATGGCGGGGTCTATTCGCTCGCTTCGCTCGCTCACACGACCCCGCCATCCCCTTCTAACCTAACCTGTCCGAGTCGGGGTGCCCTAAAGTCCCAATTGCATCCAATTTCTCTTGATATAAACAACCGTTACACACCCGATGTCGATGGCAAATTATGTTATGGCATTTCATAATTATGGCATGTGATAATTAGGGCATGAGATAATTAGGGCTTACAATGATTATGACAAATGATGTTATGGTAAGTGACTTTATGGGAAACAATGATTCTGGCACGTGACTAATATGGCAAATGAGAGTAGGGCAAATGAGTATTATGTCGTAAGATATTATGGCTGTTGACTATTATGGCAAATGATATTAGGGCAAATAAAATTCGGGTAAACGGCGGTATACCCCATCGATTAACTACTATAGTCCTCGTGACCGTTTTTCGGCCATCGGCGCGGGAGATGTTGTAGTGGACAAGTGTGTGCGTAGATACAAGTGCACTCTCATAGTCCGATAGGACGGCAATCAGAAACGACCGGAGAAAGATCAGGCGCAGGACCAACGGCTTTCCGAGGCATGGGGGTTTCGTACCGCTTACTTCCAAACTACGGGCTGCCACGGAGTTTGTAATGGGAAAATCCATGAATCAGAATCAGAATCAGATCTTTATTTGCTTTGAATGTAGGTACAGGTATAAGATGTTGTATCTACATAAATTAATGAGATCGGCTACAGTCTACCTTACGGCATGCAAATTATTACGTAATTTAAAATATTAATGAAATCAAAACAATGTCAACAAAACAGAAATTAATGTGAAGTCAATTAATAATATTAAAGTCAGGTACATAGTCAAATTTGCAATTCAAAACAATCATAATCTGGTTAAATTCATGTCAGTTAAAAAGTCTTTCACTGAGTAGTAACATTTGTCTAAAGTAGAGCAGTTATCTTAGATTAACCAAATACACTTTTTGCCCGGCCCGGGAATCTAACCCAGGACCCCACGCTCAGCACTGGCGCTTGCAATCACTAGACCCTCGGGTGGGATTATGATCGATTAATTACTCAGCCTATCAACATCTACTGCTGGACCTAGGCCTCTCCCAAACTGCGCCACAACATCCTATCTTGCGCCTCCTGCAGCCAATCTAATCCGGACACTTTCTTGAGGTCATCGGTTCATCTAGAAGCATCTCCAGTCCTGGATTCGTTTGCTCCACCGGCCTTCCCGGTCCTTTGAAAAACGTGGCCGGTCTATTGCTAGCTTTCTCTGCAAGATATGTCACTTACTCCCAGCTTGCAAAAAAACAATACCTAGTGATAAACTTCGCAGAAATGTATTTAAAGTTGCCAGCCTATCGGTTTTTTATCGGTTACATTTAGAAGAGTGCTTTGTAATTACACAGTTTAATTCCCTTATCGCTATTCTGTGATCGGACGAGCAGAGATACATTGTGCTTCCACATTTATTGTGCGAACCCCCAGTTTGTGGAATTAATGGTCGGTTTCTGTGTTTCCCGATCGATTTATTCTAGACAAGCGTACTCCACTCTAGGCCACATCAACGCTTCACACAAGGCTAGTTGCGCAATCCTATTTAATGTAAAAAAAAACCTCTGATATTTCCTAACATTTCTTGAGACCCCTTCGTGCGTGGTACGAATTTAATTGGAATAAACTCTTACCTTATGTATTGTCTCGTTTCCTCCAAAAGACTGAAGGTTCACCTTCCCAAGGAATATCAGCATGCTGTCAGGATCCAAGGTTTTGTTGTGGACGATCATACACCTGGCGTCTGGAAGAAAGCGTGTTCAATTATTACGAACTAGCATATGAATGTACGCTAATGGATAAAACCGGTAGTTTCGAAAAAAAAACCGGCAACTGCGAGTTGGACTCGCGCACCGAGGGTTTCGTATAAACTTTTAGGTATAACATATTTACAGTGTTCTGAATTTTCCCTTCACATATGCTGTAAGACATTGCTTCTAGCCAAATTTCATGATTCTAGGTCAACGGGTAATACCCTATAGGTTTTTCGTAGCAATGTTAACAAAACCATACTATATAATTATTCTAAAATGTACAAAAAAAATATTCGCTTAACACAAAAAGCACAAAACAACTACAATATAAAAACATCTAAAAACAAATCGAAAACTGCGTGGCAAATTATTAATCGTGCAAAGTATAATATACCTAAATCTAACATAAATAAAATTAAAATGGATGGCTGCGTCATATCTCATCACGAGACTATTGCAGAAGCTTTTAATATTTTTTTTATTAATAAGATACAGCCAAAACTGAGTGTCGACTGTAGACCTAGGGCGGGTACATTAGACTTCAATAATAAAACTATGTTTATGGCCCCTAGTATACCAGATGATATTAAAAAGATAATAATGTCCCTGCGTAATACAAGCAGTGTGGGATATGACGGTATTGCGACTCATATACTAAAACATGTTGCGGATGAAAACTGCGGTCACTTGAGTCATGTCATCAATCTCAGCATTAGTGCAGGCGTTTATCCTGATGCTCTAAAAGTTTCAATTGTATTTGAAAAATACATTTACAAGGAATTTAATTCATTTATAGAAAAACATAATATTATATGCGAGGAACAGAAAGGATTTAGAATGGGTAAAACTATTAATATGGCCATTTATGATTTTTTATATAATGTTACATTTAACGTTGATAAAAAGAAACCAGTCTGTGGCGTATTTTGTGACATGACTCAAGCCTTTGACTATGTGCACTTTGATACACTCTTAAATAAACTTGAGGTATATGGAATTAGAGGAAATGTCAACAATCTAATTAAATCTTACTTACTTAACAGAACTCAAATAACACATATAAAACAAATTAATATGAAAAGTAAAAATGAAATTGTATATCAGTCCTCAGAACGTACAGTTTCGTTTGGTGTGCCACAGGGGAGTGTTCTAGGGCCTCCTTTATTTATACTATACATAAATGATCTACCGAAATGCATCCCTCAACCTCTGACACTATTTGCCGACGATAGCACCATAACGATACCTTGTAAAAATGTTGATACTTATGAAAATGATATAAATGATTCTATAAATTCAATGATAAAGTGGCTGGATGATAATAACTTAAAAATTAACCTGACCAAAACTAAATTAATACATTTTAGTCAAAGGATCAATAGTAAGAGTACTTTAAATATACACTACAATGACCAGCCTATAGAAGAGGTAGAAACTACAAATTTTTTAGGGCTCCACATTGATAAAAAACTGAATTGGAAAACCCATATCAAAATCTTATGCAAGAAAATCAGTAGATCTGCTTATGCCCTGCACACATTGTCGTCAATAATAAGTGTGGAGGCATTACTTACAGCCTACTATGGTTTAACAGAATCCCATCTACGCTATGGTGTCATATTTTGGGGCAACTCAACAGAAAAAGACACGGTTTTCAAAGCTCAAAAGAGATGCGTTCGTTCAATATTTAAAATTAAACCTACTGATAGTTGCGTGCCTTACTTTAAAAAATATAAAATACTTACTTTGCCATGTCTGTACATTTTGGAGGTAGCGGTATTTGTCAAAACAAATCCACTCCGATTTAAATTATTAGATGACGTAGTGCCACGTAACAGGCGTGACAACAGTAGGATATGCTCTCATACTGCGAGAACATCACTTATGCGTAAAAGTATTTTCTGTATGGCTCCTACGATATACAATAAATTACCTAAAAGTTGGAGAGAACTGCCCTTGTCACTTTTCAAAAATAAGCTGAGAATTTTTTTAGTTAATAAAGCGTATTACAATATTTTAAATTTTTTGAATGAAAAGGACTTTTCTATTCCGACTTCTAATACACATGGTTAAGAATAACAATTTAATAATGTAAATTTTAAATTAATTGAATTGAATTTTTGATACTTTTTGAATGCATAATAATGAATATACTGGACATACTTAATTTAATTTATTTTTTGACTATTATATACTTATACAATAATATCTTGACATCAATTATTATTTATTTCTTATGTATTTTGTAATTAAATTTCAAATGACTATACGCAATGAAATGTAATTTTTAAACCTACAAAATTTGTACGCCGTTATTGGCAAAGCATGGACGCTCACAACATAGTATTTAATACCTTGCATGTCTGATTACTCAGTTTATGTAAACGCATGTTTGACAAATAAATTATCTTTCTTTCTTCTTTCTTTGATTCCCTTGTGAAATCGCAAAATTTGGGACATTAACGCTCATATCATCATCTCATATATATATTTTGATCGCACCGATTTACAAGTTTGATTTGTTCACTGCTGTAAGGGGTAGCAGACTGAAATGCGTTCCTGAATATAAATATGAAATAAATTGATCCTTCCCCCTAAAAACATCAAAACACAACATCTTTCCAAAAGAAACCGTAAATAACTACATCAGCCGTAAATAAAGATCTACAAATGCAGCCAATTTCAATCGAGCTCATTTAAAATCAGGACATATTCACAAGTCGTTCTATATACATTTTTTTTATCTATGGCTCCGGAGAACACGGAAATGTCATTAGAAGGCAAACGCTGCAATACGGAAGGAGGTCTATAATCAAATTAGTGCCCCGCTTTGCCTTGTTCGGGATCGGGGGGCAATGGGGAAAAATAGAAAAAGGCGAGGCAGGTGGGGACAGTTGTTACATAGTAGGTAGTAGTTTTTTAGGGTTCCGTACCCAAAGGGTAAAAACGGGACCCTATTACTAAGTCTCCACTGTCCGTCACTCCGTCTGTCCGTCTGTCTGTCACCAGGCTGTATCTCACCGTGATAGCTAGACAGTTGAAATTTTAGCAGATGATGTATTTCGATTGCCGCTATAACAACAAATACTAAAAACAGAATATGTATTTAAGGGGGGCTCTCAACCGGGGTTGCGGGACTATTCGAAAGAGACACCGTGGCCCCGGAACACAAAGGGCGATGAAGGAACATGGATGGGTTTTAGTCAGTAAAAGTCTGACACTCCCTCCTGCTCCGCCCAGAGCGGGAGAAGTCATTTGATGACTTCCCATCCGAAAAAAAAAAAAAAAAAAGGGGGCTCTCATTCAACAAATGTGTTTTTTTTGCCGTTTTGTCTAATGTTGTATGGATAATGATACGAAACCCTTCGTGCGCGAGTCCAACTCGCACTTGGCCGGTTTTTTTTTAAAAGCTAGGTTTATAGACAACGGTTAACATTTTGCTTCCAAAATATTTGAAGGGGATGGTAAATCAATTAATTATTCATTAAAGATGTAGGTTAGACTGGAAGTCGACCGCAGCATATGTAGTTTGGGAAAAAGGCTAGGCAGATGATGTATAGGTATAAAATCGTACTCACCGGTCACAATAACCTTGTCAGTGATGAGCACGCCGTCGCAGTAGTAGCTGAACTGGTTCTCCTGGCTGCCGTTGGTGACGTAGATGGACACGATCCAGGGGAACACGGTCTTCGTGAACTCTTGGCAGGATGAGTCGCCATGGCAGAGGGGGTCCGGCTGTGGAAGTTGAGCATATAGGTGTTAAAGAAGGTTAGATGTAGAACTGTATTATGATGTGGTCTGGAGATGGACTGTTTACCTATAGGTAACAAGTAAGGGTAAGTAATATACGATATAATTACAAAATCTCTAATATTTACAAGACATAACAACTGAATCTATAATTTTATTCGATATAACGATCAGTTAATGAACGATTAATATAATTTTAAAGTTACAAATTTTTATAAGCATAACCTACATTTAATATAAAATCGTTTGATATACCACTCAAAAGACATCAAAAATATTTAGTCTAATATGCTATATAAAAAACACATAGCAAATTTCAGATAAACACATTATAACATTGTCTAAGTATTAATAAAACAGTTGATTTAGAACATAAGTGGTTTTGATTTCCCTGTAAAAAACATGCAAACAAGCATACACTATGCATGCAGCAGGCATGCAAACAAGCATACACCAGACATGCAGAATGCAAACAAGCATGCAGCATGCAATCAAGCATGCAGCATGCAATCAAGCATGCAGCATGCAATCAAGCATGCAGCATGCAAGCATGGAGGCAGAAAGCATGCAACATGCAGCAAGCAGCAAGGTAGTTAAGGTTTATATTAAATTGTTGTCTTCAAATGCGCTCCGCTGCGCCCCCAGTGGTGTGTGCTGGGCCTTAGTAAGACTGGTTGTCAGACTTTCAGGCCACTCACTACTTGTAACGAATGTCAAAGATCTACAAATGAAAGCCGGGACTAACGAACACAACATCAACCTTTCAACTTAGGCTAGCGTGGCTTAACCTAAAGATCGACCCAGGTGGTTGTTTTTGAGCCACGAGCTTCTCTCCTTGCTGTGCCAGACGAAATTAAAAGAATAATTAGTGAAACCAAACCCAACCCAAACCCATACCCATTGTGAACCCAATAAAAATATACCATTAAATAAAAAAAAAGATTCACAAAAAATAAATACAATTTTTTTTGCGAATGGCCTTTCATAATTCAACCGTGGTGAGCACTCAAATTAGAAATTAAAAATTCAAATTTTCTTAGCGGCCATTTTTATATGGTGTTTATAGCCATAAATTTATTTGTAATGGTTGATTATGGCCATCTAACGAACGATATAAAACAGATAACGGAATGCTGGATTTTAAACTACGGTTTAATTGATTAAACTATTTTTTTAAAACAGGAAAACGTAGTTTGTGCTTTATTATATTCCGAGAGTGTGTGGTTCATTAAACCTAACATGATTAAAATGACGGCTGCGGAATACGGAGTGAGGATTTTATTGATGATTTTAATGATTATTTGTATGTCTGTAACTGCATACGTGTTGCGGTCGTGAATCATATTATTTTGTTCAACATACAACCTGGCTCTGACCTGCAAATTGCAAGAAAAACCCAAGAAAAATTAATTTCGCGGTTTACTATGGCGCTTCAACCTTAAATCACAAGGCAACATTTTCGCCTGAAGCTTTACCAGAAACAAATTAGTTCAAACATACTAATTATACCGTCTTTTGACTTTCCCAATTAGTTAATGTTAATAAACTTTACTCAAAAGCAAATTCATGGCTTTGAGCAAGTTTTTTGTTGAAGGTTGCACAAAAGATGACAAGTACAAGGCTTGGCACTTTGAACTTTGTTCAAATGTTTCCGGAGGGTTCTGCTTCCTCCTGTTAAGTTGTTGTCGTGAAGTTTCTGTTCTTGGGAAGGGAATAGGGTAAATAAGGAAGAGGTTGATTGAATTGAACTACCTCGTTGGTCATGTGGTCGCAAGATGGGGTGCTGGGTTCGGTTGCCGGGTCGGGCAAAGCGTTATTAGGATTTTCCATTAGAAATTTCTCAGTAGCAATCACGGAATCCAGATTTTTACCCGGCAATTTAAATGTTATCCATCCGTAACCTCACTAATCCAAGTCCAGTTGAAAACAATCATCGGGTTTAGTTGCGGGTATTTTGCTGAACTAGGCTTTTTTTGGCGCACCCGTCTTACGGCTGCGCCAAAAAAAGCCTATTATATGCACATGTGGCCTGTTCCAAATAAATGTACCTATTGTCTTTCTTGACACGTCGCGTGATCAGAGGGCTGGCTCTTCTTTGGCCAAAGAATTTGCAGTGCCATTCAACGTGACAATGCTGCCAGTCTTCTGAGCACGTTTCCGGATGACAGCGATATGACAGGTATAAATTAGTCCTGTTTTAGTAAATATTTAGTTTTAATTATTCTAAAACTACAACGTGTAGATAAATTGTTAACATTTTCTTTCTTCTAAAATTAAACAAATCATTCAGCATTATCATCAATCCTCATACATTTTCCAGCCTGACTTCATTAACAATATAAACAAAACTCCTTAAATCTTACCCTGTCTTATCGTTAGTCACATAGTCACCCCCCCCCCTATTCACAATAATATCACACGCAGAAGCAGGTCATATGTTACAGTCACAGACTCCGCGTTGTGTTTGAAGAGCAAACGTTCAGTTAATGACGCTGATTTAATTTTGTAGCTGAGATAGGGGATCGAGGAGATTACGTCCCAAGGTTTTTCCTTGGAGTCAGGGGGTGGGTGTTTAAAAGGGTGCTTTACACTTGTTATGGTCGGTGAGTATTTTTTGAACATCGCAACAATATCAACAGTATACAAGGAGTAAACGGACCCTTTACTAAAGGCCGTTTTCTTTAACTACTTACGTATAAGTATAACTGTCAGTTAATATGCCTACGTCTCGTAGTTATCGGTGTTTTTCTATCAACAAACTTAGCTTAAAATTTCCTATCCGCGTCACCTACCTGTCACTTGATTCATAGAAAAATCAAAGAAATCTTTTCTGTGACGTTTTGCTTCTATCGGTCCGTAAGCTAAATGTCAAACAGACAGAGATAGCAACCTACCGATACCTGATAATAAGTTATTGAAAAATAGCCGTAAGCAGTCAAAAGAGCATTCTGTACATCAAAGTAACAAAAAAAAATTTTTTTTGTCGTAAAAAGTCACGTATTACGATAGGACTTAATGGAACGCACACAAAATATTGTGCTGATATATGCATTGGATAGTACGGGGGTCGTGGAGCTGTTTAAAGTAAAGACTGTCTCATTGGTCTGGTGTGCAAAAGTGCGACTGTTGAGCATGAGGTCTTGGGTTCGATTCCTAGGTCGAGCTATGGGTTTTTCCATCAGGAATTACTGAGTAGCAGCCACAGAGTCTGGTGTGCCCGGTTGATGGCAATAGGCTCGCCCCCTACTACATAGGACTTACCTAAACATAACTGGCGAAATATGGTTGTATTGATAAGTTCACCTCTGCCAAACCTTTCGGGAATTACAGGCGTGATGTTATGTTATGTTAATTTACGCATACTAGGCAATCTTGATCTTAAGACGGAAAACACATCCTTCTGAAGAAAAACCTTCTAACTTTCGATCTTTTCTAAACATTCACCAACAAACTTCCCTGGTAACGAACAAGGAAACACATCTGAGAGCCTCTTCATTCACTCACTCACTCGTTCACTCTCTCGTTAATCGGGATCTAATTGTGGTAGATCAGCAATGGGAGGAAAAACTTGGTATTTTTTTTCTGACATAATTACAAGCTACAACCATGAAGGACAGTAGGTGAAGAGGTACGTTTTAGTGATCAAGGAAGTTGGATGCGGTATATTAATTAATTTTTATTATGTTTATGGACGTTTACAACTGAAAAAAATAGAGAATGAGCAAAACAATGTGTTGTTTTTAATCTCGGACTTAATTATTAAATGTTTTAAATACTACAAACATTATATATATAGTATTGAAAGCCTTGGATTTATTAGAGTACTAGCTGTTGCCCGCGACTTCGTTCGCGTGGATGATGATTTTGAAGTGTATGTGTACGACTAAAAATAACCTACGACTATTCTCACACCTACCAAATTTAAACAAAAAAAAAACATAAAAATCGGTCAACCCGTTTCGTAGGAGTTCGAATTGTTGTGACAAGAGATTTTTATACATATATGTGCATTAGCGGACGTCACGCGGTTTCACCCGCGTAGTTCCCGTTCCCGTGGGACTACAGGGATAAGAAGTATAATATGTCACCCGGGGATAGTGTAGCTTCCCAACGGTGAAAGATTTTATCAAATCGGTCCAGTAGTTTTTAAGTTTATGTTACATACAAAAATACAAATCTTTTATCTTTATAATATTTGTATAGAAGTAAAGATAAAAGTGGAGGAAGACCAAAGAAACGATGGATGGACTGTGTAAAGGATGATATGACTAGAATGGAGATGCGTGGTGAGATGACGAGGAATAGAGAAGTATGGGAGAAGAGGATGTGCTGCGCCAACCACGAATGAATTGGGATAAGGGTTGGAGAACGATGAGTCTCAGATTTCAGTTCTTATCTCAATATTTACCTAATGACCCAATCATCAGTTTTTAATTAACTTTCACCATTTTCGTAATGATAATCAAAGCAACACCCTAATAGGCGAGACGACAAAAAAAACTAATTAGTCCGTCAGTTAGATTATCAGAAAATATTTGACCCGTGTTTTTTCTTTTGTTACGTAAATCAAAATTGACGAAGATTTATGACGCTTTTAAAATTCTCTTCTATAATTTTTAGCTAGTTCTGACGTCACGAGCCCCCACTCCCGAGTTGTGATGCGTTTTATCTTTGTCAATTTTCATTGATTTACAAAAACAAAAAATATGTGTCCATTAATTTCCAATACTCTAACTGACGGACTAAAAAGATTTGCAATTTTTTGATACTGTCGTCATGCCTATTGTGTAACTAACACACAACACACTTTTCTGTAACAATGATGGAGGATTTCTAAAGAAATTCGTAATCCATTGTTTCGTACTTTGTGATAAATTCTTCTCAACAAGTAATTAATGCAATTAATATTGCTGAACTATCAAAATTGCATAGCAATGGTCGTTCTGTCTTTGAGTTACAAAATCCTCGCTGAGTCTCTTTCAAGATCTAAATGATTTGTCAATCTGTATAACACTCAGTTTTTAAGTCTCGCAATGTATAACGGACTGATTTTGGCACTATCCCATTTCATAAATACGTCATTTACTATGTTGGGGTCGGCTTCCAGTCTAATCGGATGCAGCTGAATATCAGTATTTTACATGGAGCGACTGCCTATCTGACCTCTACAACCCAGTTAGTACCGGGTAATAATGCTAAGACTGGTGGTCAGTGTTTCGGGCCATTACCTGTAACGACTGACAAAGATCATACAAATACACAAAATCATTAAAATATCAGAAGGGGGTTCTTAAATGTAGGTAGGAGTACACCACAACGTCTGCCTACAATGAGGTCCTGGATTCGATGTCCAGGTTGGCCAAAGTGTTATTGGGTTTTTCTATCAGGATTTTTTCTGTAGGATTCACGGAGTCTGAATTACTACCCGGTTGATGGCAATTGGTTCACGACTTATTACATGGGACTTAAACGTAACTGGCGAAAAGTGAGTGACTATTAAATGCATCTCTGCTTAACTCTTCAAGGATTACAGGCGTGATGTTATGTTACCCACACCACATCCAAATATTATAGTTCTGCTTACCCCAAGAACACGCGTAGTCCTTTGTGCGGGTGATTGATGACACACATCGCGTGATGCCGACTATCAGCCTATCAGCACGGTGTACAGTCGAACAAATCGTTTGGTGTTCAGGCAAATACATGGTGTAGGGGAAAATCGGGACTCAAACTTACATGTTTCATAAAAAACCGGCCATGTGCGAGTTGGACTCGCGCACCGAGAGTTCTGTATAAACTCGTAGGTATTTTGTTATTAAACTACATAAATTATTTACGGTTTTAAATTTTTTTCATTTCCGTCTGCTATAAGAAATTGCTTAATGATTCTTAATTAACGGAAAGTACCCTAAAGGTTTTGGTTCCCTTGGGAAAATCATAGCAAGATATACGAGACAAACAATCTTGTGATCGCATTGACTTAAGTATGATTTTTTTACAGCTGAAATAGACCGCTGACCCGAGTCTTTTATATTTTAACGCGTTCCTGATAGAAAGGTTCTTGACAAACAGACTGACGGACGGGCAACAAAGTGATCCTATAAGGGATCCTTTTTCCTTTTGAGGTACGGAACCCTACAAATCAGCTGTTGCATCATTTCAACAAAGGAAGTATGAAAGATTAACTATAAAAAGTGGAACTATAGTTTTTGTGAGTGTTATAGAATCATTTGATTGAATCCGTCTTTTACCTGAACAGGCAATACTCATTTTTTTGTGTGATAACTTTCAATCAGTACACAAAAAACATTGTTAAAAAGTAGATGCAAATTACCAGGTAGCTTGTTCGACTGTACCACGAAGAACTACTCTTTAAGATACTGGGCTAGCGGTAATCGGGCACAAATCCAGACTCCGTGGCTGCTACTGAGAAATTCCTGATAGAAAAACCTAATAACACTTTGCCTGACCCGGGAATCGAACCCAGGACCTCATGTCCAACAGTCGCACTTGCAACTACTACAACAATAAGGCAGTCTCAGTTTTATACATTATCTACTCAATATTATACCGCAAAAGCGCAAAACGGTAGTAGATTAAAATAAGAACCATCTATATTTATTAAAAAGTGCTTCCCCTCAGATTTGAATGCAGCGCGTAATGTTTTATGAGGGAGCGAATAACAATGGTTTCACGTAGAGCTGACATACAGATTTTATGTTTGGCGAACATACAACAGTGGTACAGTACCTTTACCAGTCCATTGACAGTTGGTTTACGTATGACAGCTGTTACTAAACCGTAGTGTTATGAGGAATTGAGGATAAAGATTACTGTCATTAAACAGCAACCTACTAAATAAACTACTTTTCAAAAATAAACTTTTCTGCAAAAAAAAAAACTAATACACAAAAATTGAAGGATAACTTCCGGAGTAAAAGTCATTTAGTCATTGAATTTAGTTTTTTTTTTTAAGTTTTTTATTGCATCCTTTTGTGGTATGCCGTATGATGGCCGATGGCATCTCACTAAAATTCTAGTATTCATTTTCCATTGTTACTAGAAGTTACGAGTATTAGAGAAAATAAATTCCTTGCCGATGTTGGTGATCTAAGTATGTTTTTTATAACATCATCCCAATGAAATCGCCCCTTTGTTATATTAGTAAGACAGTAAGGACACACCTTACCAACAAAATCTAAAGCTGTCTTTTCAAACGGCCCGTGTGTCTGAATCGTTCCGTTCAACAGCAGTTCAAATCAATCATTCTGTAGCAAAAATACGAGCTGGCGGGTGAAAAGAGAAGCGTTTTTTTGAACGCGCGAAAAACAATTTTCCATTGGCTTTTATTGGAGGCTGGTGGGCTTTTTCGCGCATTTTCAGTGGTATTGTCCGATTGTGGTCGCTTTGTATGCTCTGGCCGGCCATTTTATAAGGATTGATGCTTTGTGGTCGTCATTTGTTTCAAGGGATTAGGATTTTAGAGATGTCTGTTGAGTTTTGAAGGTCGCAAAACCAGAAGCCATTGACCGCAATTGGGGTCTTTTTTATCGGTAACGTAGAACATAGCATAAGAAATGAAATTTGGTATTGAATTGTAGCTTAAAACTTAGCTTAGTGAGAGTTGAAATATAATTATTCTCCTTCCTTTTTTCCAATGGAAAGCAGCGGTGGCCCAGTGGTGGCGGCCGATGGCTCCGACTTACGAACAGTAAGTCGTGGGTTCGAACTCAGGCATGCGCATTATTTTGTGTAATTTACTTCATCACCACTGCTCTCAAAACGGTGTGGGAAAACATCGTGAGGCAACGTGTCCTAAAACCAAAAATTCGAAGACGTGTGACATCTACCAACCTGCACTGGGCCCGCGTGGAGTATTTAGCCTATTCCCTCTCATAGAGAGGAGGCCGTGTGTCCCAGCAGTGGGAACGTGGGAACATTATACGCTGATTATGCTTATGCTTATCCCTTTTCCCAATTTATTAGGGTTGCCTTTTTCTAATCTTCTGAGTTGAGATTTATCAGTTTGTTTATCTACATATTTTTGAAAGACAAGATATGAGTATCAAAGTATATAAAATAGCATTTTTAGATTTCTATTATGAGACCCAGAACTCTGCTTTTTTTTTTAATTGTTTTGTTTTTCGTAGCCTAAAATTTAACTAAAATTTAATAGTCATTAATTCTAACAACAAGACAATACAGTATAAACAAACGGGTCGTCGTTAAAATTATAAAAGTAATAAAACAATTAATTACGGGACATAAAATTATAATGGTGTACAATTTTGAGCTATAAAAGATAGTATTTAACTGGCAATTATTATGAGATTTAATTGCTTTTAACGTTATTATTTTCGTTCCGTATAATGGCGTAAGAGTTATTTTATTAAATAATACTACTCAACACACGTCTCGCCGAAATATGATGCACAGAATGTGAAATAACTACAGCAATATTTAAAGTCGTAGAACCCAAATCTTACTTGTTGTTAGGCCGTGGGTTCGAACCCAAACAGGCTTTGCTTTGCTACTTTATATAATTTATGTCATCACCACTGCTCTCAAAACGTTGAAGGAAAACATCGTGAGGAAAACCGACAAGCCTTTGAACTGAAAACTCGAAAACATAATGGTGATGTCCATCACCCCGCACTGTTCTCGCGTAGTGGACTGTGGCCTTCCACATAGAGGAGGCGGCTGTGTCCCAGCGGTAGGAATATCAACAATAACATCACACCTGTAATCTCTGAAGGGTTAGGCAGATGTGTACCTAATAGTAATAATCGTCAGTTATATTACGCCCCATGTGACTTTCTAGAGAACCCTAATAATCAAAATCCCATGTCAAACCTAGTAGAAAATGATAGCACATAGGTATAGGCTGAATCTATCCCCTGTGTCAATACAAGAGCTATTACGGTTCCAAGTTTGATTCGCAGATAATATTTTTATTTTTTCCTTTCTTGGATTGAACACTGTCTCGTTGTTCGAATGATACGCGGAGATATATCGATCGATGGCTGGATCGAGCACAAATTAGCTTGTCTTTTTTTATATGCTCGCCTATGGTCCGAAGGGAACGCAGAGAGCGAGACTTTGCCAGATAATGCATTGAAATGTCTGTCAAAAAACATCTGTCTTTTTATGGCAATGGCAATGTCAACGGAAGGGTCGCCACCATATTAAAAGAGATTTATAAAAACATAACTAGCAAAATGTGGCTGTAGGTACTATTCAGTACATATCTACCTAACGCTTCGGGGATTACAGGCGTGATGGTATATTCTGTCAAAGTCCACTGTCCGCCACCAGTCCGCTCGGCTGAACCTCACCTTTAATCCATGGGACTTACTAGAGTAACTTAAATTCCAAAATATTTTCTTTACACCTTTGTACCTATACAACAGTCTACTTTTTTGACAGAGACGGACATGATTTTAAATTGTTGACTGGTTTCATAATTCCACAAAAACTTTTGACAAACAAAATTGACTACTACTTTTTAGTAGCTTACGCCAATTTTATACATTTATTTATTTATTCTTCATCTTTCGACTATCATTACAGGGTTACTTAGTGCGATAGTGTACACAATAAAAAAAATAAGTTTTGTAACTAATCACAAACAATGCATTTATTGTGAACTCATTCAGAGATTTTTTTAATTATTTTGGAATGGGCCTGCTCTTGAGCTCGATCACGCCTGATGAAGAGCGATGGATGGATGGAACGAGAGTGCCATGAAGATGCCTGTTCACTCTTGCTTTGAAGCCAGACGGTTAAACGTGGGAGGGAAAACAGCAGAGAGTTCCACACTTTGAAAGTTCCACAGTGGAATAAATCAATGTTTTTGAGTTACTTATTCGCTTTCGGTGATAGAATGTCATTCTCTGTAGCCCTAATGACCTAATGATTCTTATAATGGCCTGGAATTCATTTACTAGTGCTCATTTCTTCAGCACAACCACACAAGTTGATAATATTACTAAATCATCACGGTAATATTACGCGCACCCAAGCGTATGTTTTATATTATGTATGTGTATTTATACTAGTAAAATATGTAAACAACAAGGCAGTTCTAAAACATCCAAGAATAATTACTTAAGTTGTGAAACGCACACTCGGTATCAAAAGATATTAAAGTGTGTATTCAAGTTTACAATAATTGATTTTCTTTTTTTTTTATGAGCTTTCTATATCCCAAAAAAAAAGACCAAAAAAAAACAACACATAAAACGAAACAAAAATCACGGATATTATCCCGTAAGTACTTTAAGTGTAATAATAATTGGTATCGTTTGTATAGACAGCACGTTTTAAAACACATTACGATCAGCATTGTATCCTAATTAAAGTGAGCATTGTTCCTATAGTGTTTGTATGAAACAGCAGACTTCCGCTATGAAGAAAAAAAAGTTTTTCATAACAACAAGCCTGTAATCCTCAAACGATTAGACAGAGATGTACCTAATAATACACTCACATAATCTCCAGTTATGTTTGAGTCCGTTGTAATAGGGGGCGACCCTATGACCCTTTTTTTTCGGATGGGAAATCATCAAATGACTCCTCCCGCTCTGGGCGGAGCAGGAGGGAGTGTCAGACTTTTACTGACTAAAATCCATCCATGTTCCTTCATTTCCCTTTGTGTTCCTGAGTATCTCTTTCAAACAGTCCCGCAGCCCCGGCATAGGCTTCGGCCCTTTCCGACCCCTTCCTTTTGCTGACTCCCTTTGAGGCGCGCATGGAACACGAACACGCCGTCGACACGGCCTGTCGTCATGAGACAGACGGACGGCGAGCTAGCCCATCCTAGCAGCTAGCTCTTCGTCCACAGGCCCACGCCTACGTCGCGGCTACTGAGAAATTCCTGATGGAAAAACCTAGTAGCACTTTGCCCAATCTGGGATTACAGGCTTTGAATTGGTGATGATGATTATTATGTACATTTGGTAAATAAGATAAGTATAATCTCAGAAACACGCTAACCGCAAAATTATAATGAATTCTTTTTGTATGAGCTGCGCAAAGATACCTTTGTGATCTCTTATCTTAAGTTAAGTACGTTGTGTGTACAAAAATGGATATTTATACATAATAATAACCTTGACAGGTTAGACAGAAGTGTACCTACAGTACCTACAGCCACATTTCGCCAGTTATGTGGCCTATGTAATAGGGGGCGAGCCTTCTAGCATCAACCGGCCACCAATCCAAAACACTGGCTGCTACTGAGAAATTCCTGATAGAGAAACCCAATATTCTGTTTGTTCTGCAGTTTTGCAGAAGAGAAGACTTATTTAAATTGACATTATTTATAAATTAATTAATACATTGATGAATTGTCATAACCATGAAATATAATTTTGTTCCTAATAATAGCTAATTTACTAACTACTTGTTTTAATAATTATTTTTTATAATGTAATTAATGTTCCTAACTAATATTAATCGAAGCAAGACTGTAAATTCTATTATGTATGACAATGATGTGTATATTGTGTATGACTAATGACATTAAATGATATTATTATGCATGTACTAGAAATATTTGCACGACTGATAAGTCGAATATAGTGAAACTAAAATTATTTTACCATATCACGTAAGCACCTATATATTCTGGGAAATAAATAAATAAATTTCATTTCAAGATTTGTGAAATACTCTTAAGTAACTTTAAAAAAATAATAACACTCAAGTCCTGATTGGTCAGCAGTACCTAGTGCTTCCGACCATTAGATCAACTACTCGACTTTCAAAACCGGCCAAATGCGTGTCCGACTCGCACACGAAGGGTTCTATACCATTATCTAAAGGGTGTAAAAAAACTCTTTAGGAAGCCGAAAAGCACTTGTTTTCCCTGTCATTGCGATAATTTTTTTGTTCTACACCATACCTGGAAACCTTCTAGTTACGGAGATATTGGGGGTCAAAGTTCCAACTTTTTTACAAGTTTTTCAACTGTCTAGCTATGACGGTTCATGAGATACAGCCTGAGACAGACAAACGGACGGACAGTGGAGTCTTAGTAATAGGGTCCCGTTTTTACCCTTTGGGTACGGAACCCTAAAAAGACTATGACCGCTGAATTTGTATAAATAAGTATCATTGATAATTATTTTGATAATTACATTGGTAATTATATCAATGTTACTTCACGTACATATATTATATACCGCGTTTTGGTGCTTCTGCGCGTAGCTAAAGGACTTAAGTCCCGATCGACTTAAAAAACCAATAACGAACATTGTTTTTAATCAAAAAAACAGTTTCTTTGATACAATTTCTAATTTAATCTACATAGTTTCTGAAATATTTGAATTTTTGCTGTGCAAAAGTGTTTGTAAAAACCAATTAACAAAAATCATAGTATAATTAAAAAACAAATATTTCTATCACTTACATCAGTAGTAGGCCGAGCAGTACTAATCTCCGTAAGATTTACGTCAGTAGTGGAAACACCAGTTAAGCTATTTTCATCTTCAGACGAATTAGTCGTAGGAATATACTTATTCTCTTCATTAATTGTATCCTTATACATTTCCACGTAATCAAAGATAGGATAGTCTGTCGAATTGTCTTCATTTGAATCGTAGTATGTAGTGTCAAATTCTTCCAATTTAAAGAGTTCGTTTTCCTTTTCACTTACCAGTTTAGTTAATAGTCTATCAATTTGATCTGTTTTGTTTTTAGTTTTTGCTAGTTGTTTCTGTATTTGACTTTCTGTTGTCGTAGTGGTTATAGCGGCTGTCGTAGTGGTTATAGCTGCATTAGTAGTGGTTTTAGCTTTTGTCAATTTTCTTTCTACATTTTCAGTTATGTTTACTGTTTTTTTATCACTGGCTTCTTCAGTCAAGTCGACGTCAATTTTTGCGTTTCCTTTCTCAAAGTCTACGTTAAAATCAAAGGTCTTCACGAATACTTTAGTTTTATTACTAACATGTTTGAAAACAAAATTGGTGTCGTTTAATCGACTTTCGAACCAACTTGTTAGATATAAAAGAATTTCATTTAAATCTTCGATTGCCACATTTTTGATTTGTTTGAACTTAGGCACTTCTAGCTTTATATCAATGTTTTCTAGTACTGTTTTGTCTTTAAGGATATCGCTTACGATTTTCTTAGCACATGTCGAATTTTCACATTCACTTATTACACTCTTAAACAACACTACACAAACAAATATTATTGGTATTATTTTTTTCATATTTACAAAATATACGTGAGCGCACTACATGAGATGTTATACAAATGCATACTATGAATTGTTTTGCTGTACGTAACAACATTATTCATATCTTCTTCATCAACTTTATCACTGTTGCATTAAGGTATAAATTCGTCTGTTTTGTTTTGTTTTGGGAATGTCTTCACCTTGGAAGTTTCGTGGCTTCGTTGACTTTGATGGACGATCACAATAATTAGTGAGGTTTGAGAGGGCTTAGTGATAGACGGAGCGGAAAGCGGGTCATGTTACGCTGACCTCCTTTAGATAATCAAGTTTGACAACAGGCTTATGTACAATACAAAACAATAGTGTGTAGTGTTATTGTTCGATGGATTGTATTGAACGGTTGATTCAATGTCATTGAAGCTAGTATCGGGATAATAAGTAGATTCCAACAATAAGTATATTGATATTTTGACCTCATAACTTCGTCCTCTTGGAAGTCGTTTTTTTATGAATGATGAATTAAGGTATATTAAAAACCAGGGTCAAAATTTAGTCTTATTGAAAATCTCGGTGGTTTTATATGACTGTTATGCAATTTGGGTTATTCTACGAATCCTGGTCTCTTCATAAACTTTCCTTAACTGTTAATGAATAGAATTACCTTCTATGAAATTGTAAAGTTTACGGCATTCAAAAAGTTGCGTTGTAGCATTGTGTTCTTACACACAACCTTTTAATTAAAGATTCTTGATTACTAAGCGGTTTTTTATTAAATCACTAATATTACCACAACAACCTAGGCAAGCAAAAACCAGCACACACGTCTTCTAATTTATAAGCAAAATAAATCTCATAAAAAGTAGAGCCTTCATTGACGCCTTACAACCTCACGCTCCACACACGACCACATACGTTACGACTTGCGTCAAAAGACTTGTTTCCTGCGAGTAAGTACGTAAGGCGTGTGTCATTGACTTGTAGCATCATCTGCCTAGTCTTTTCCCATCTATGTTGGGGTCGGCTTCTAGTCTAAACGGATGCAGCTGCGTACCAGTATTTTACTTGGAGCGACTACCTATCTAACCTCCACAACCCGATAATACGATACACTTTGGTAAGACTGGTTGTCAGACTTTCGAGCCTTGACCCTGGTCATAAACGACTGTCAAAGATCTACAGATGACAGTCGGGATCAACAGCTTAACGTGCTTTCCGGGGCACGGAGGAAACTCGGTATGTAATGGGTGGTCACCCATCCACGGAACAAACTAGGCAAGCGCAGATTAATCTAAAGATCAACCCGAGCGGCTGTTTTTATTTACCCACGAGCTCCTAATCCTCGAGTGACTTGTAGCATGCTTTAGGCAATTGTTTTTCTCTGCAGTCACTGTCGCAACACGCTTGTCGCTTGAACGCGAATCTTGTGACTAGGCTTTAAGGCAGTGGCCTTAAAGATCAAAGCTCTGACAGTTAGCTCACGATCACGAACTGTAAGATTTTAATTGTCCAAGCCAATTACTTGGCCATTGTGATTAGTGGTTTAATGTGCCCATTGATGGGTATTGATGGGAGAACTTTGTATGCCTTTTAGGGCGATCTAATGGGGCTTTTTTTTAATAATTAGGATGATGTGCCCTTAGTGCCTTAACCTCACCAATTTTTTTTACGAATAACTCACTATAACATCACGCCTGTAATCCCCGAAGGGTTAGGCAGAGGTGTAACTAATAGTACACCCACATTTTGTCAATTATGTTTAAGTCCCATGTAATAGGGGGCAAGCCTATTGTCATGAACCGGGCGCAAATCCAGACTTTTGAATTTCTGACCAGAATTCCTGATGGAAAAACCCAATAGCACTTTGCCCGACCCAGGAATCGAACCCAGGACCTCATGCTTAGCAGTCGCGCTTGCTACCACTAGACCAACGAGGCAGTCAGTTACTCGAGATATTATTTATAATGCTGACACAATATTATGAGAGAAACATATATGGTATATGTGTGATCAACTGTTTGATATTCAACACAGTTCATATTATCCTACACATTTTTATAATTTACTAGTATCCCGAAGTTTTATTCGCCGTTTAATTCGTTTTTAGGGTTCCGTACCTCAAATGGGAAAAACAGAACACTTATAGGATCACTTTGTTGTCCGTCTGCCCCTCTGTCTGTCAAGACCCTTTATCTCGGGAACGTTGAAATTAAAACTGTATACTAAAGTCTACAGTTCCTGGAAACTGTGAAAAAACCAAACTTCTAAGTTCACGTACAAAAAGGATACGGCCATTTATTCTGCAAAAAACCTATATTTTGACACTCTCAAGGAAATTAAAATTTATAGGGTACTTTCCGTTGACCTAATCATGACATTTGGCAAGAAGCAATGTCTTACCACACATAATTTTACAGGAAAAAATCTGGAAACCGTAAATGTGTAGTTTAATAACAAAATACCTACAAATTTATACGGAACCCTCGGTGCGCGAGTCCAACTCTTGCCAACTTGTTCAACTTGGCCGATTTTTCTTTTGTCAGGTTGTCAAGGCATACGTCATCACCGTCTGCCTATTAGGCTTTTCCCAACTACATGTGTTGGGGTCGGCTTCAAGTTTTACCCGAAGCAGCTGAAGACCAGTACTTTACATAGAACAACTGCCAATAGGCATACGTATTGCACATAATAGCATAATTACTTATATAATCCTTCCCTAAGCATTGGTCTCATACCCTTATCAAAATTCATTTGGGGTCGGCGCAGCATGTCTTCTTTTTCCGTACTTCTCTATTCCTCGTCATGTCATCAGACACTTCTTTTCTTGCCATTATCATTCATAATACAGCCCATCCAACGTTTCTTTGGTCTTCCTCTACTCATATACCCATCCACATTCATACTCAAAACTTTCTTCACAACATTTTCCTCATCCCTCCGCATTACATGCCCGTACCACGACAACCGATTACCACACAACTTTTCAGTCACCGGCGCCACTTTCAGACTCATTTCTTACTTTATCCATTCGCGTAACACCACACATCCCCCTTAGCATCCTCATCTCCGCGACATGCAAATGCCTTTCATTCATCCCTTTTGTGGCCCAACATTCTGATCCATACAAGACAGCAGGTCTAACCATTATTTTATAATTCTTCTCCCTAAGTTTAAGGGAAATGCGGGAGTCGCAGATTATTCCCGTGACCTGCCGACATTTCATCCATCCCGTGTTAATTCTGTGCTATACACTACGACCTATTTCGCAAAAAGATTTTTTTTTAATCCGACTGGTCGTTCCTGAGATTAGCACGTTCAAATAAACTACTTAGTTTAGTAGAGATGTGTCATCCCTATAATCGTATCAGCTAATGATTATACTGCGTCTTAGAAAACATTTTGTTCTTATATAACAACTAGCTGTTGCCCGCGGCTTCGCCCGCGTAAAGTTCGGTAACCGTCCCGCTGGATCATATTAAAGAGATAAATAGTGTCCTACGTGTTAATCCAGGTTATGAACTATCTATGTGCCAAATTTCATAATCAACACAATCACCATCACTATCACAACCACCATCATTATCACAATCACCATCACAATCACAATCACAATCACAATCACAATCACAATCACAATCACAATCACAATCACAATCACAATCACAATCACAATCACAATCACAATCACAATCACAATCACAATCACAATCACAATCACAATCACAATCACAATCACAATCACAATCACAATCACAATCACAATCACAATCACAATCACAATCACCATCACTATCACTATCACCATCACAATCACCATCATCATTATCATCGCAATCACAACCATTATCATCGTAATCACAATCATCATCAAAACCACAATCTCCATCCTCGGTATCACAATCACAATCACCATCACTATCAAAGTCATAATCACTATTACCATCAGTAACCATCAACATCACCATCAATATCACCGCCACTATCACAATCACCAACAAATCACCATCACAATCACCATTATCGTTATCATAATCTTAATCATCATAATCATAATGATTATCATCGTAATCACACTCATTATCATGGTAATCACAATCATTATCATCGTAATCACAATCATGATCATCATTATCACAATCACCATCACTATCACAATCACCATCAATATCACAGACACAATCACTATCACCATCAAAATAACCATCGCTATAACCATCACAATCACCGTCACTATCACTATCACTATCACAATCACCATCACTATCACAATCACTATCACAATCACCATCAATATCACAGTCACAATCAGTATCACCATTAAAATAACCATCGCTATAACCATCACAATCACCGTCACTATCACAATCACAATCACAATCACAATCACAATCACAATCACAATCACAATCACTATCACAATCACTACCACAATCATCATCATCGTAATCACAATCACTATCATCGTAATCACAATCATCATCATCAATATCACGATCACCTTTTCTGTCACAATCACAATCACTATAACAATCACTATCACCATTACAATAACCATCACCATCGCTATCACCATCACAATCATCGTCACTATCACTATCACAATCACCATCACTATCACAATCACTATCACAATCACCATCAATATCACAGTCACAATCACTATCACCATCAAAATAACCATCGCGCTATAACCATCACAATCACCGTCACTATCACAATCACAATCACAATCGCTATCACAATCACCATCATCGTTATCACAATAATCATCATCTTAATCACAATCATTATCATCGTAATCACAATTATCATCATCATTATCACAAACACCATCACTGTCACAATAACTATCACAATCACAATCACCATCACCATCACTATCACAGTCACAATCACTATAACCATCACAATCACCATCACCATCGGTATCACCATCACAATCAACGCCACTATCACTATCACAATCACCATCACGATCACAATCACAATCACCATCATCGTTATCACAATCATCATTATCGTTATCACAATGATCATCACCATTATCACGATCACCATTTCTGTCACAATCACAATCACTATAACAATCACTATCACCATTACAATAACCATCACCATCGCTATCACCATCACAATCACCGTCACTATCACTATCACTATCACAATCACTATCACTATTACCATCACCATCACCATCACTATCACTATCACCATCACCATCACTATCACAATCACTATCACGATCACCATATTATCACAATCATTATCACAATCACCATCACTATCATCATCACCGTCATTATCACAATCACAATCACTATCACCATTACTATCACCATAACAAACACCATCACTGTTATCACAATCATCATCATCGTTGTTACAATCATCATCGTTGTTACAATCATCATCATCGTTGTTACAATCATCATCATTATTATCACAACCATCATCATCGTAATCACAATCATTTTCATCGTAATCACAATCATCATCATCGTAATCACAATCATTTTCATCGTAATCACAATCATTTTCATCGTAATCACAATCATCACAATAAATCAACAATAACCCTGTATAGAGGTCGAATCCGCCATCTTCTGGATCTCAAAATAAATGCCATTTTCGTAGTCTGCACCCCTGATAATCTCGGTATCGACACCCATATTGATTTTTAGACATTTCAACCCCATCGCACCCCAACAGGGAATGAAGGCATTTCAGGTCCACCACATTAAATCTTAAAATCGTTGTTTTTTAATACACCCGACCCGATACACCATACAAACAATACCGATGTTGATTTTCACACTTTGTTACCCCATTTCCCCTTTTAGGGGTTGAATTCTGAAAAAACCTGAAACACAAATGTTTACTCATTTATCGATAGGAGTACTCCTGTGCAGTTTCGAATAAAACAGTCTTACCTAATCTTGTTTCCCCGCACAAACTTTTGACTCCCGTTTCATCCCTTTAGGGGTACATTTTGAAAAATCCTTTCTTATTGCCCCCCTTAACTTCATAAGGAACGTATGTGCCAAATTTGGAATCTCTAGACTCAGTGGTTTGAGCTGTGCATTGATTTTTAGACTTTGTCACCCCATTTCCTCTTAGGGGTTGAATTCTGAAAAAACCTGAAACTCATGTCTACTCATTTATAAATAGGAATACTCCTGTGAAGTTTTTAATAAAATAGTCTAATTAATCTTGTTTCCCCATACAAACTTTAGAGCCCCGTTTCATCCCCTTAGGGGTTGAATTCTGAAAAACCCTGAAACCCGTTTCTACTCATTTATCAAAAGGAGCACTACTGTGAAGTTTCGAATAAAATAGTCTAACTAATCTTGTTTCCCCATACAAACTTTGGAGCCCCGTTTAACCCCCTTAGGGGGTGAATTTTGAAAAATCCTCTCTTAGTGCACCCCTAGACCACACAAGGAACCTACTTGCCAAATTTGGAATCTGTAGACCCAGCGGTTTGGGCTGTGCGTTGATAGATGAGTCAGTCAGTCAGTCAGTCAGTTTCTTCTTTTATATATTTAGATTTCATTATCATCGTCTCTTTGCAATGGTTATTGTGCGGTAGGTTAGCAGGCTAATAACCCAAGCAGACAAAATATTATTTGGTTTTTCATTAGGAACAGGTACCTAATTACAAAACAAATAACGATTATTTAGAAATTTTCAGTAGGTAGGTAGCACTGAGAAATTTCTCAGTAGCAGCCCAGACTTTTGAAGTTGGTTCTAACAGAAAAACGGTTGTGTTGGAGTGCCTTCCCATCGGACTATGAGGGTGAAGGAAGAAGTAGGTAACACAGTAATCTGTGTTACGCACCATCAAGAAAAGAAAACGTTGAGTAAAATCCGCATACCACTTTCCCAAACGACAATCAAATCCGCCTTCCCTCTTCCGAAGTATGTTGGAGTCGGCTTGATGAGATTAGTGTTTAATACCTACTTTTAAAAGAAACAGCCGAAACAAACTCTGAGGTCAAAACCAACTCAAATTTAGTCTGAGTTTTAAAAGCATTTTAAAATGGACATGAAAAGATAAAAATTGTGAGCCGTCCCGGGACGCCTGGCAGATGTGAAACATCGAAATTATTTTGTACAAGTAATATTCATAAAAGAACAGATTACGACAGGAACTAAGTTTGGCTAAATGAAAAAATTAAATAATACTTCTTTTTTCCCTGAAAATGGTGACTGTTTATTTAATAATCATCAACTTTCATCAAAAACAAAAAAAAATAAGATACGATTCACAAAAAGAAAATCCTTAGGCTGGGATCGAACTCGAAGTCACACGAGATTGTATTGCAGCGATGTGCCCCGATACCAGCTGGCTTGTCGTTTCGCTTAATTCGTATGTCAGAATCAAACATTTTCGATTTTGACGCACGAATTCTACCGGACAAGCGGGCGTGTGACACTAAACATCCCGATTTGTTGACAAGTATTAGATTACGAGTGTCTTCGTTTTGTCCCGTCTTCTGTCACTCGTAAATATTTGAATATCTATGGTTACACAATACCCTTCACACTGATCTGGTAATCCGAAATACGAAGAAATAATTACAAAACATACTCTTTGATGAAGTAAACTTCGTTTCAAGTCATGAGAATTTGACCGGTTGCATAACAATGCTGTCAATGAGCATAGTTGAGTCATTTGATGGAAGATAACACGTAATGGGTGAAGGAACACGCGTTAATGACTAATTAAGAGGTGTTCTAGAACATTAGGCTTGATTTTTATTGGCGTAATAAGAATTCACTTGCTTATTAGTGCATTGAATACATATTCATGCATGATGGGTGTTGATCTAGTTTCGTGTGATGAAATTACTGCTTTTTCTTCTGATGTTAAACAAATTTAATTTTGCCTGTGAGTTCAGTAGCGTCGTGACTCAGTGACTGCTGTGAAACGTGTCCTAACTTCGATTCCTACATGGAACCAATATTTTTATGACCTACAGATATTTGTAAAAGGGATTTTTGTGGTTTAAAACGCATGTTTTATTCTGGTAAGTTTTCTACCAGCCCTCTTCAGCAAAAGGGCCTGATAAAAAGAGATAAGAAAGATACACAGACACAGAAAAAGAGAAAGATACACCTATAGGTATGAACTAAATCTGTAAATTATTTCACTCAAAGAATCGCCACCTTAGTATTGAATAAGAGCTTGCTAATTAACGTTTCATCTGCGATATTATCTCTCTACCATCCTAAGTTAACTGCTATAGAAATACCTGAACCGTTAAGTCTGTCTTTTTATATTTAACTAGCAACCCACCATGGCTTCGCACGGGTAGCAGAGCATAATTTGCTGTTTTTTTTTTGTATGTAGACATATAGTTACCCACGCCAGTAAACTACCAATCGGCATGATTTTTCCCGTCATGTTTAACAATTTATCGTCATATTTCAGCCAATTTACACAAAACGTAAGAGTAAAGAATTTTCACGCAAACCTTACTCATGCATTAATCATTCCGTCTAGGTGCAAACCGTTTGAAAATTCTGTCCGGTAGTTTTTGAGTTTATTTATTTATTTATTTAAACTTCATGTACAATAGTGGTACATAGGCGGACTTAATGCCACAAGGCATTCTCTACCAGTCAACCTTTAGGTTAAATAGGAAAACATAGTGATAGGGTACAAAATAATGTAAAAAAAAAACTTTTTGTTAACGAGAGTTTAGATTGATAATAATACACATATACAGATAAAATAAACTAATAGATATTTTAACAAATACCAAAAATTAAAAAGAAAATAACAAGAAACCTAATAATTATTATTATGACGATTTCAAATTGAGAGCTATTTATTCTGACTTAAATAGTAGTTACGAACTTTTCTTTTGAAAGTGAATTTGCTTTCAGCTTTTTTGATGCCAAAAGGTGGCGCGTTCCAGAGCTTTATAGTAGAGATAGCGTAAGAATTTGACATGAAACCTGTACGGTGTGAAGGAATTTGGAGGAGTAGATTCTTTGAAGCGCGAAGGTTACGACCATGAGAACTGCCCAACACTTTGAAATGAGTCTTTAGATAATCGGGAGCACATGGAGCGTTTATAATCGTGAAGAGCATGCAGAGAGATCTGAGGGACCTCCTGAGTCAGATAGGCAGCCATTTAAGCTGAGAACGAAAGTAAGAAATGTGATCGTATTTACGAAAGCCAAAAACAAACCGAATACAATTGTTGAGAAGTCGATCCAATTTATTTAGAAGAAGTTTATCGCATTCAGACAGACAAACAGACGAGGTGGGGAGACTTTGTTTCATAATAACTAGTGAGCTCTGAGCAAGTGATTTTTGCTTTTAAGCTTAAATTAATAAATGAACTTACTATCATCTGTAGTTTCCAAGGTTTCCCCGTAACCATTTCAACATCTTCCGATCCTCTAGTACTGAGCTTGCTCACATCCACTAAATCCCGCATCAACCTCGTATCCTGTTCATCATCAACCAACTCGTTTTCATTCGCTTTCGTCGTTAAGATAATTAGTTCTTCAGTAACCTCATCAACCAATGAATTGGAATCATCACCAACCAAATAACCTTCTTTTGTTGTACTGTGTTCGAGGATATACTCTGTAGTAACCATTTCTGTGGTATGTGTTATGTCTTGCTCAGTAGCTTCGTCCTGGTCAACGCATCTTTTTGATTTTTTACTCTTTGTTGGTTGCACTGTGTAATACTTCTTTGTTACAGCTGGTTCTTCACTTACCGTCGTTTTTGGTGGGTCACCTTCTATAACTATTCCAGTAACCGATGTTTTAAATATATTACCATCTTCTTCTGTTTCTTTCGGTGGTGTATCATCTCCAGCTAAATTTTTTGGTATAGCTGTATCTTCGTTAATCGGTTCCTCAAGAAAGATATAATCAACAAATATAGGTCTTGGAGGTAATTCTATATAGTCTTTCAATTGTTCGATTACAATTTCTCTCTTTACTTTGTTATTGAAATTGATCTCCTCTTTCATAAATTCATCGATATCAAGACCGTTAACAGTGGAAGCATCTAGGTAATCGTCATCGGTGGTGCTGTAGTGATTGTCTTCATATGTTTCTGTAGTATAACCAACTTCTATAACGGTCAGTTGTAATTCTGATAAAGTAGGTATCCTCCTTATAGTGATGTTAGCGTTTATATAATTGTATATATCAGGCCAGTATCTTGCACTATACAGAAATGATGATATCATAAACATTATTACGAACAACATCATTAAGATTAGCATTTTTATGATCAACTTCAGCGTTGACTGTGATAACTTCATTTTGAACAGTTAAATCTACCTTTTCTTTATATTAACCACTCAATTTCACAAGATCACCACTCAGTTTCAACTTTATAACCACTTTCTCTACACTGTCACCTACACATATAGAAAAACCGCATAATTTCAAAAGTAACCACGATAATTCGCACTTAGAGACCACCACAGGTGACACTGACTCGATGGACAAATCTATACTAGCTTTAACAATGTATAATTTCAACAAGATATTTGTATAGAATCATTAAACAACACATATAAGGTCGGTTATGCGCAGAATAAAACAATAGCCCATATACTTGCCTTATGTAGGTCGGGAAAACACTGATGATGCCTCCACATTAGTGGTAAGAACGTCTAGCTATATTATTCTGTCCTTCAAATGATTATGAGTCAATGATTATGTCAGCTGGCATAATATTACTTTCGCGAACAGAAAACAAGAAAAATGTATTTATCTTAAAAGAGAAAATACTTCGTTTGAAGTAGAAAAGTATGTTTGTTATAAGTACTGTATATACTTTCATATGCATTCAGTAAAAAGCTGTTATTTTGAAACTACAAACTACTACACTACACTACTACAACAGCCCATAACGTCCACTGCTGGACATAAGCCTCTCCCATGATGGGAGGAATTTGCCGTAATCTCCACGCTTGGCAGGCGGATTGGAGATCGCAGTGATGAAAGACTAACAGAAAACGCTGCTGCCCATTCTCAGGTCTACGGAGGCGCAAGGTGTTCTGCCTCAGACATTAGTCGCCTTATACGACACCCGTCGTGAGTGTAATGGGTTGGTTCTATTCTACTCTGCCGGATACCACACGGCTAAAACTACAAACACTTGAACTTTATTTATTCGAATAGATTTATCTGCAGTAGCTCCGTACTCACGACACTTGACTAACGCCTTTTAAAATGTACATAGCATTAACTTCTGCCTATGTTTGGGTCGGCTTCCAGTCTAACCGGGTGCAGTTCAATACCAGTATTTTACATGGAACGACTACCTATCTGACCTCCACAACCCTGTTAGTACTGGGTAATACGATAACACCCAGGTACGACTAGTTATCAAGCTTTCAGGCCACTGACAACCTGAAACGACTGTCAAAGATCTACAAATGATAGCCGGGACTAACAGCTTAAAGTGTTTACCGAGGAACAGAGAAAACTCGGTAGGTAATAGGTGGTCACCTATCCACGGACCGACCTTGACAAGCACAGCTTAAACTAAAAATCGACTCGAGCGACCGTTATTATTAGGCCACGAGCTCTTGTGTTCATGGCAAAACTAGATAATGTAGAGTTGCTCTGAAATCTTTTGCAGGCGCTAAAATTAAAATTAAATAAACATACATACTAGCTCTCTCGCTCTCTTAAGAGACGCCAACGAACTTGCGTGGGTCACCACGCAAGTTCGTCGGCGTCTCTTAATAGAGAAAAAAATCACAAAAAAAACAACACCATTTTTGCAACATTTTTGATTTATGCTCCTCTCCTATTGGTCGTAGCGTGATGTTATATAGCCTATACCTTCTACCTTCCTCGATAAATAGACTATATAACACAAAAAGATTTTTTCGATTTCAACCAGTGGTTCCTGAGATAAGCGCGTTCAACCAAACAAACAAACAAACTCTTCAGCTTTATAATATTACTATGACGTATAGATGTTTTTGGGAAATAAATACTTTATTATTATTATGACTGGTGTCATTGTTCGAGCCTGCCTACTTCGATATCGGTCGAATAAATATTTTGCTGCTCGCATGCGCTTTAGCACAGATGTATGTGTGATTATGAGTGTGGTGTTGATTCATCAGACCGACAGCATTTGTGTAGTACACCATGTATTCATTGCGAAAGTTATGCATAGAACGAAGAACCCAGTCAGTCAGTTACTTTGTGCAAATTATTTTGTCGCCAGATAACATAACATCACGCCTTTAACCCCTGAAGGGTTAGCCAGAGGAAGCTCAGTCAGTCACGTCACTAAACATGAATCATAAAATAACTAGCTTTAAATTGCTCCGTTACTTAGTTGACCTGAAATCTAGCTCTCATTACTATCTCCAAATCACTAGACTGTGAAAGTCTAGGACATATTAAGATGCTAGATAGTTTGTTATGTGGGGACGTCAACGACATGCAATGTGTTTAGTTACGCTAGTCATGTTGGATAATGAAATGTTGCATCTTCACGCTTTGTTTGATGTTGGGATGAGCAGAAATCGAGGCTCGATATGCTTCTTGCCTCTGTCGGTTCCGGCTGTCATTTGCAGTCCTATAGTACATATAAAGTGGATTTAAAAAGGTTTAACAATCAATAGGGATCGAATGAAACATGGCAATAACTGTTTAAAAATCTTTAATAGGTACACCTTAAAACTAAATAACAACAACAATATTTACAACACACACACACACACACAAACAACAAACTACAACAACATAACAACAGCTTAACAACAATCAACAACAATAATAATAAGGCGGTAGGGTTACAAAATAAAACGTAGGTATACATTTGTTAAAGTCTTGGCTTCAAATTGGCCTGGGAAAGCTTAGACAATATTTGTTTGCCATTAGACAATACGGGCTGGCCTTACTATCGGAAAATAGGAGTTGCTAGCTATGTATAAGGCAAAGATTTCAGATGCCGTTTTGAAAAGGTGGTAAGAAGTAGAAGCCAATCTAAATATAACTTTAGGAGTCCTTTTTCTATTTTTGGATACAATAATGTTTAAAGAGAATAGTCACTCTTGCAAATGCTAGGGACAAAGAAAAAATCCAAAAGAAAAGGCCCCATTGTGCGTAAAATCAAAGATAAGGAAGGTCATAAGATTTACCTGATAAGTTGAATTGGGCAAAGCCAAGGCTTAATCTTTTAAAGCAACTCCAACAACACATTTTTAATTTAAATCTAATGCTTTCCCCCTTTCTTGGTGTGTATGATAGTTTCATAAACGGGAACCTTGAAAGGTACAGGTTTTTCGACCGGTACCAGAATATGCTTAATGACTTCGAAAGGTACTTTCTTGAATGTGGGAACATGCACGATACGTTCTACAGGGTAGGGTACCGACTTCTCAACGGGAATCGATACTTCTTTAATAATCGGGATAACTACAGCTTTCGGGACTGGTACATGTATAGGTATGGGGTGAGGTACAGGAATGATAATGGGCTGATTTACTTTGAACTCTACGTTCTTAGGTAGAGGGACGACTATTTCTTTGTAGTGCTTGATGGGTTCAGGGTTCTCTTCGTCGACGTGTTGGTGGACGGGGTACACGTGCGATTTTAGATCGTGGCCACCGAAGTCGTGGGAGCCACCGCCATAGTCGCCACCTGAACTGCCGCCGCCAAAGTCGTGGGAGCTACCGCCGAAGTCATGGGAGCCACCGCCTTGCCCACCAAAGTCATAACCGCCCGAAAAGTCACTGGCTTGGAACTGTGGAAAAAAGAGAAAATAAGTTTACAGGTATTTGTTCTGTAACGTGTCGATGGCAATCTAAATAGTGTCGACCCAGAACTGAGCCACGAGCTTGGCGCCTTCAGTAGCGTCCACCAGTGGACTTGTGTGAAATGAATGTTACACAAAATTTGTGTGGAATGAATGTTATTTTAATGAACAAACAACAGCACACGCAGGACACGATTTCAATTTGCCCCATCGTTTGTGAAACAGCAATATTTTATTTATATTTGGTAACAAATCGTAGGAAAACTGTTGGAAGATCAACCGTTTAAAGAATAGATGACTTAAAAAATTCGACGGGTAGGACAGTATGGTTCGTTCCAAAACATAAATAACAGTCATAGGCAACACAGCCGCCAAATTAAAATGCAACTGGGCAAACCGTAAATGCGCCGCATATCGCATCAGCCCGCTTAGCATGACCACCGTACACACGAAACGAAAGAGAATCGACAAATCTTTTGTTCATCTGTCATTTTGTCGATTCAATGACAGATGAACAAAAGATTGGTCGATTCTCTTTCGTTTCTACGGTGGTCATGCTACGCGGGCTGAATTGGGCGAAAATATCTACGAATTGCGTTCCAAACAAAAGGAATAGGCGACGCGCCAGGCCTGATGAGATAGACTCCTACTTAAAGGACTGGGCTAAAATAGCTGTAGAAAGAGAAGAATATATTAGAGGAAGGAAGACCTTGTCCTGCAGTGAAACACAACAGGCTTATAATAAATGGTATTAATAAAATAAAACCGGAATGAGATTTGCAGAAACAGGTAAGCGTGGCACAAAAGGAAGGGATCTATACTCAGCAGTGAATGTAAAAAGGATGTCAATGTAGATGATGTTTCTACATTACATAATACTGATCATAATAAAATAAAAAACGTTTAAACTGCCACTGCAATGCATTTCATTTCTTATGAACAAATAAAAGAAAGGCTTTTAAAATTTAGATATCACGAAATTCGGCACAGTCTACTTTCATTGATAGATACTAACTACGTGTTCACCTACTGTTTAGTTGAGACAGCTTTATTTTGACATTGTGGTTGGTATTCAATTCATACAATGGTTACCTACTCTAAAATGAAATCATTAAGCCTAGGCTTAATATATATATTTATATATATATATTAAGCCTATATTTTAAGGCTTCAAAGTAATGTATGAAACTTGCTCTTGGTGCAGCCATTTCGTTCTAATAGACACATTTACAATGGTCCCAAACTAAGTCACAGCTCAATCCCAAAATTAAATTAATGTACCATTTGACATCAAACGACCTAAATAAATAGAGACTTCAGCTAAAACCTGTTCAAAATTCACCGGAATCGGTTACTCGACAATTTAATAACAGTACCACGTTGACAAAAAAATACGAATGAAAAAAGCAAGCGGTTCCCGCGCAACGACATGCCCGCTATTTAGTCTGTAAGTAGCGCCTTTTTTTTTGCTTTTATTTTCTGTGGTCCGTATGACTTTTTGCTTTGACGTTTTTATTTTCGTTCGGTAAATCTTGTAACAGTTATCCAATCGGTTCGTTACGTTCGGAAACCAAGTTTTTAGAGCGGAACTTTTAGAATAGTTAAGTGTTAGGTAATCAGTCTCGCAATAAAATTGATTGTCAATTTCTTTTTTGAATTTGGAGTGGTTCAGACGTTAATTAGGCGTTTGAATACTGACCCAGTTACTTTTTTTGGAAAGGTATTCTAGTGAAAGTGTTCTGTGTAATTTATAAAAAATTGTTAAAACTGAACAAGATTAATGTTAAGCATCCATTTGGTAGCCATTAACTCATCAAGTCTAAAAACTACTAATTAAGTAATTAAATGATTAGAAAATTACTAACATATTGGATTAGCCTGGGGAAAACATTTATGAAATGCCTAAACCAACCATTGATAAATGTAACTAAGTTTATCTTTAAATCCGTATCTTAAGACAAAATACCACAAGCTGCCAAAAACCATAAAAACTAAAATCTACTTTTTTTCCCAATAAAGTTATATCAAGATACAACGAGAAAGGTCTACAGTGCCTTAAGAACATAATAAAAAAGGAAATAAGGCAAGAAAAAACATATAATATGCTTTTATGACATTTTATATATTTCTGTTAAAGAAAATACACATTACACTTTTAGTATTTAGGGGTCCTTCCTTATACGAGTAGAAGATACACAAAACGTTTATTTTTACCCAACTGACCCAAAAGGAGGGAAAGACTAGGAAGTGAGGAACGACTGAACGACAATTTGATTAAATAACTGGTCATTTCAATTGTATGGTAAAAAGTGTTTGTCAGATGCAGGAGATAGCTGAAATCATTGTACAGTTGGACTATTATTTTCTGGAGGTCTTGATTGCACATTATGAGCTTCACTAGCAGATAAATATTTGTCAAGGGAACAACCAATAGACCTTACCACTATTATGATTATGGTTTTAGGAATGAACGGGCTCTTTCACAACAAAACTAAAAAAAAACCCTTGATTGGTGAGGGAACTACATTGATAGATACTTAAGACGAAGACTCTTTATCCTGGAAGCTGGTTTCATCACTGGCCTAACTGTCAAATTGACTAAAAAGAAGATGAAATGAACACCAGGATACAAGACATAAATATTATCAAATGTTTATAGCAACGAAAATCTAAGACCAAAATTACAAGACGAAGAAAATGACTGTGCGGAACCTCCAAAAAAAACTCTGTTTCTAACACACAACGTAGCTAGGAAATAAATAGGCCGCCCCAAATGTATTACCGTTGAATTTTTTAATATAAGTACGGTACATACAAAGGGGATGTTTTTTATGTGGTAACATCAAACACCGAAGTACAGGATTAATAATATCGCCCCTCATTTCCAAGAGAATGATAAAACCGAGGTTTTCGTGTATGATGATATTATTTGGTCCCAATTTTCAAGCTTAAGGGATATATTTTCTGCAGACGTTAAAATCAAGGAAGCGCTGTACTTGTTTATAACGTTTTTATAAGGGGTAAATTGTATTGTAAGTGTCAAGTTTGTAACTTTCCTGAAAGAAAATTATAATTTGACTACAAAATCTTTCAAAGAAAATATATTTTTGAAGAATCGCCTCCCTTACTCGCTCTGGTTTTGAAAATTCAAGAGCCTTTATTATCTGGCTTTTCCTAACTATGTTGGGGTCCACTTCTTAACTGGTCTCACACACACACACACACACCCTTACGTAGTCATCCGAAACCTCTAAACACCTCTGATTTTTCAGATTCATGTGTGTATTGTATAATTATCACTAGCTTCGGTGAAAGAAAACATCGTGAGGAAACCATCATGCCTGGGAGATATTTCTCGACGGCATGTAAAGCCAAGTCAGAGCCCATGGGTGGCATAAAAACTCTGACACCAGGTTAGGCACTAGACACACGAGAAAGAAGAAGTCCTCGAAATGCCAGAGATTTTTTATCAGAAAAACAACAAATAACTTGAATTTTTGACAGATCTTCCCAGATCCCCGAGTATCATTCCAACATCGAGACAGTCAGAAGGACTATTTTTCCCTTTCATCTTGTGCTCACCTGTTGATCCTGTTGTGATGCCGCCTGCTGGTAGGGCGAGGACGCCTGTTGGTACTGCTGCAGCAGGCTGTTGTATGGTGTCCACTGCATCTCGTCACCTGCGGCCAAGCTGGAGACCAGCACCGCGCTCACACACTGGAAGCAGAATGATGGTTATAAATAGGATGTCGGGGTTTTTTATAGACTTATGCTCGAATTCCGAAGGGTTTAAGAACCTGCCAGGGCTGCGGGACTGTTCGACAGAGATACCGTGGCCCCGGAACACAAAAGGCTAAGAAGGAACATGGATGGGTTTTAGTTAGTAAAAGTCTGACACTCCCACTCCGCCCAGAGCGGTCATTTGATGATTTCCAATCCGAAAAAAAAAACCAAGGGCTTGTGAACCCGCAACATAAACGCTTAAATAAACGCATCAGTGAAAGTGCTATATTTTATTTGCAGGTGAAATATCAACTGTGTTAATACTTCTGAGATATTAAGGTAACACGTGTCGCTGAATGTTAATGAAACGCATTAGATCATTAAGCATTACGGATTATACCAAAAGAGATGTTTATTGAAGTCTATTTGTGTATTGTACTGCTGCGTACTATCACTGCGTATCGTATAGACAGGATCAATTTAACATAATATCACTCCTATAATCCCTGAAGAGTTTGGCAGAGGCGAACCCAATAGTACGCCCTGCACATTTCGCCAGTTATGTTTAAAACCCATGTAATAGGGGGTGAGCCTATTGCCATCAACCGGGCACAAAATTCAGACTCCGCAACTGCTACTGAGAAACTCCTGATGTAAAAACCCAATAACACTTTGCCCGAGCCGGGAATCGAACCCAGGACCTTATGCTCAGCAGTCGCGCATGGGACCACTAAACCAACAAGGCAGTCATAGTAAAGGTAATAATTTGCCCAATAAATCTATAGAAAAACGTAACACAACCTAAGTTTACGACGCCGTGTTTTGAAGTTGCACATGAGTTATGTCAAATGAGTTGCAGCCGGCAAACGGTTGTTGTTTGCAACTGATATGAGTTCATAATGTGTTCTGCGGTTGATGGTTGCAAGTTGCAGCTAGTTATTATACAGGAATTAGGTACTGTATGTTTATGTGGGTATGCATATCTATGAACGCCTGCAACAACATAGTCAATCTCGTGATAAGACCATTTGGCTCAAAATACCATTGGTTCTAAAGACCATCCACTTTCAACCCATGGACCCGCGCAACGTTTTTTTCCCCATCTCCCCTGTCAACCGTCACGCTATCATGATTGAAAGACTCAATAACACTTTGCCTGACCTGGGAATTGAACCCAGAATTTCACGCTCACCTTCCGACCACTAGAAGACCGACGAGACAGAAATAGTCTTAGTGTGAGTGGTGTCAATCGTGAAGTACTATGAAAATAGCTAATTTGATGTGTTTCCTTCACTGAATGAAATGAACATCATTGCATGAAAGAACTTTTTCAAAATTTTAGTTAGCTCTTTGAGATGTAATTTTTTTTTCTTTGACCAGTCGCCAGCAGTTTAGGTCTCAAGTTCGAACCCAAGACACGCACCTCTGATTTGATTAATGAGCGTATTGTATAAGTATCACTTGCTTCGGTGAAGGAAACCATCGTGAGGAAACCAGCATGCCTGAGAGATATTTCTCGATGACATGTAAAGCCAGTCAGAGGGCCATGGACGGTATAAAAACTCTGACACGGTTAGGCACTAACCACACGGTAATGAAAGAAAAGAAAGTTTGACCACAAGGAATTCCACAACAAAATGACTACGTAATTCGCAGTATCACAGCTATATCTACACATCCACAACTGTCTAGTTTTGGCAAGCCTAACAATAGACATGTCAGCATGATTAATGTGTTTGTCTTGGCACTTGCAGCTTCCTCAACCCTGTCATGTATAAATCTTGGACTACATTAGTTAGGAATCCTGTTTGAAGATCAGTCATTTGATTTGTCAATGTAAACAGAGAAATCTAAAAAACTATTAATTAAACTAAAATAAATATACTAACAACAAACTATAAAAGTGCATCAGAAAACTCCTCAACGCTGTCAGCTGGTAATGTGCCCAAGAGACTGGCGGCGTTGCCACGTTGTATGGCAGTACTTAGCCTCTAACCAAGGTAAAAGCCAGCCCTTGGGTCACTTGAACCGTCAACTAGGCGTTTCAAAATTTCCTTAAACCGGCTATGAGCACTAGGACTCCACGGCTCCAGAGTTTTTTAAGGAATCTTGGATTTTTAGCGCTATATGGCGCTTGCAACAGTGCCAAAAGATCGGAAACTCAAAACAAATAACAAACATCATCATAATCATCAGCCTATAATGTTCCCACTGCTGGGACACGGCCTCCTCTCAATGAGAGGGAATGGGCTATAATCCACCACGCGGGCCCAGTGCGGATTGGTAGATGTCACATGTCTTCGAATTTTTGGTTCTAGGACATGCCGGTTCCTTCACGATGTTTTCCTTCACCGTTTTGAGAGCAGTGTTGATGAAATAAATTACACAAAGTAATGCGCTTGTCTGGATTCAAACCCACGAATTACTGTTCGTAAGTCGGGGCAGCCACCACTGGGCCACCGCTAAATAAAAAAAACAAGGTAAAGTAAAATAACATGTCAGTTTAAAAACTCGTAAAAAAATGGTAAAATGACTAAGAATGTTATATAAAAATATTAAATATCAGACTGCCAATAAAATACCTGTCTTTTCTACAAGACATTAGTATTTTTTTCTTTCAAAGACATTCCGTCTGACCTTTTAAATACCCGACATTGTCACAGATATCTTTCAGGAAACCCGCATCCAACTAAAATTGTAGCTCGAGCCTAAGACGGCTCTCAGACGATACCGCTCGTCCGCGCGGTCGGGCGGTGAAGCGGATCTCACGTCGCATTGGCTTGTATAAAACCCGTAGCCCGCGAAATTTATGTTTTCTTAGATATTTTGCAATTTGCCGGTCAGTGGCAGGTTGTATGTTGATGAAAATATGAACCGTAACACATACTTACGTAGTTACAGTATTATAATCATTAAAATCATCAATAAAACCCTCCAAGTTCATATAACCCCATTGAATGACTTCTTCATAAAATTGTTTTTCAATGGGATTAAATGAACTTAGGAGGTTGTATTGGTGATTCAACACACGAGACACTGACCGGAAAATTGCAAAAATCATAAGAAAATATTATAAATTTCGTGGGCTACGGGTTTTATACAATTGAATTGAATTTCGTGGCTACCACCTTAACACACACTATACCACAAAACCGCGCTGACGAGCGGCGCTCTGAACATACACACATCCGCATCAGGGCCTTCGCACAACCGCACAGACGAGTGATGTCGTCTGAGAATCTCCTAAGTTGACTGTTAGAGTGAGCGTGGGAGAAGCCGTTCTCACTTCCTGAAAATAGATCTACCTACTTTATGTATTATTAACCGTTTTGATCTTTGTAATACTAAGCCCTAGGCTTCTGAATTACTCTTCTTCAGTTTATTTTGTTCTCTAAACTTACGTCGGGAAATTAATTCCTGAGAGTGTAGGCCGTAATCTACCACGCGAATACTGTGCGTGCGGGTTGGAGATAACACCACGCCAGTAATTCCCGAAGGGTTAGACAGAGGTGTACCTAATAGAAAGAACACACACCGAAGTATAAGCTATAAAAGTTATCCTAAATCGCTCAAAGCTCTTTTATAAACCTAGCCACGAAGGACCATTCAATAGTTTAAGAGCGACTTATAGTGCAGCAGAAGACGTAGAGAGCCAATAAATTGTGATATATTGTGTAGCGTTTTAAAAGATTATAAGAACATATAAATCTTTGTAGAGAAGTTTAGTTCAAACGGCTTGAAAGCATGGACTATCTTCTTGGATTAAAAGAATAATAAGAGTGATTGCTGTTTAAGAGTGTCCATGGAGTTTCTTGCCCGTTCTTCTCCATAGAGATCTTTAACAACTGGTAAAGGCATTGGCACTGGTATGTTTGTTATGTTTATTGTTTCTGTATTCAAATTTTGTATGCACGTCATGTCCCTGCGATGAATAAAGATTTTTTCTTTCTTTTTTAACACCTGTATTAGTAGATCTAAGATGGACCAAAAAAGCAACTTTCTGGAACAGCCCAATAGGCAAAAGAACAAGAGGGAGACCTATTACAAGATGGGAAAACTATATTTAAACAATAGCTGGTCCAAACTGGAGACAAGTAGCTCAAGACAGAGTCAAATGGGCATCACTGGAGGATGCCTTTACCCATTCTGGGGTTCCTGTGGATAAAATTAGATTAGAAAATAGTTTAAAAAAAAGCTTACTTGTTTAAATTTACAGGAAATAAAAGGCTTTTTTTGTTGTCTATTTTTTATGTATTCTTAGCAAGTCAATTATTTTTATTCTTATTCTTACGCTGTGGAATGCGCAACTACAGTACTTTCACAAGTTATTATGCCATCTGACTATGGCTTAACTTTTTTTTGTCTTTTTGACATAAAAAGTGCCTATAATGGTCTAATTGAAATAAATGCTTTGAGTTTGTTATTGCATCGTCATTATCTGTCTGGGTTTTTCCCAACTGTGTTGGGGTCGGCATCCAGTCTAACTGGTTGCAGCTGAATACCAGTACTTTATATGGAGCGACTGCCTATCTGACCTCCACAACCCAGTTAATACTGGCTAATAGGATACCTCTTGATAAGACCGGTTGTCAAACTTTCGGGCCAATGACTACCTGTAACGACTGTCGATGATCTACAAATGACAGCCGAGACCAACGGTTCACGGATACCTGAAGGGTTAAGCATTTCGATAGGGATGATGACTGACTAAAAAAAATATGATTCTGTTCAGTCCGTCAGTTAGATTATCGAAAAATATCGGATACGTGTTTTTTGTTTTATCTAATTAATAAAAATTGATGAAGCGTGTCAAACATCATGAGTGGGAGGCTTGTGTCACGTCAGATTTGAGCAAAAAATGTACTCAAATGTGACGTCACACAAGTTTTCGACGCACTGTATCGTCTTCATTTTTTGTTTCCGTGAAAAAAAAAAAAATATTTGTCCAATAGTTTTTTGAAATCTATCTGACGGACTAATTAGTTTTTTTTTTGTCATCTAAACTAATGCACTTTTGAACGTATCTATAACTTTACACGAAAATAGAATAAATTCTAGCTACAAAGTAGTACCTATAGTAATCTACATTTCGCCAGTTATGTTTAAGGCCCATGTAATAGGGGCGAGCCTATTGCCATCAACCGGGCACAAACCCAGACTCCAGTCTGTTACTTAGAAGTTCCTAATAGAAAAACCCAATAACATTTTTCTCATCAACCTGGGGATCGAACTCAATAGCACATGCATGCTTAGCAATAGAACTTGCGATCACTGTAACCAATGAAGCAGGCAATGGTTTGTTGTTTTAAGAAGACAGACTGTCCGTTCAGTACTTAAGTCACAGCAAAAAGATAAAAAAAATTCGATAGTTTATCCGAAGGTTAGGTTGTGGTAATAATTCAGTATTTATTATTATTTCGAATAAAAACCTTGCATTTCGGATGATTGAATAAAGCTTGAAATCAATTTCATGGAAAAAGTAACCTACCGTTCACGAATAAAAATATGTTTTGGTAAAATAGGTGAGAATCAAAAGCTCTTTTTTAAGCTTTTAAGCTACAATAAATTCGAATAGAACAAAATATTTTTTTTAATCTTCTCACTTTAAAAAAAAAACTTTTTCTTTGATCTGCCTCTTGAATCTCTTTGGGTTTTGAAACATCGGAGTAACGAAAAAAATCGAATTGTTATCAATTCGATTTTTTAGGTCAATACTGATACAGTATAGCAGACGTGACTTCGATGAAGTATAAAAAAAAAAAAATTGAAAAGTTTTAAGTGAAATGAAATTCGGCAAAATATTTTTAGAACTAATTATAGGTAACTCTTGCCTAGGTTTGAATCCAACCTCTTTGTAAGTTGGGAAAGTATTAGACATTATTAATAGACAATAACAAGTAATCAAAAAGTACATATTACTCAAATACATTCTAACAGTTTTCAAAAACAGAATCGTGATGCGCAAAACCTCCATCGGAAACGTTCGTGCCTACGTATCATTGGCTCAGAATATGATGTTCTAAATCTAAACGCAAACGGGTAACGTTTACGTGTGGGTGTAAAATATACGTTATGAGCAGTGTGGCGATAGATCAGGTGTATCTCGCGCTGTTCGAAGCATGCGCCTGATATACTGGGGTGGGGGACATACGGGAGATTGAGAGGATGAGCGTGTCCGCTATTGAGATGTTACTTGGATTTAATTAATACCTAAGCAGTTATTGGTTGATAAGCCTACAAGACATTTGATCTGCGTTGCAAATCCCGCTTGCACAATACAGAAAACTACTCCCTATTCTATCTCATAAAAGGCGGAAATTACAGTGCTACATAAATAAAAGTGTAATATTATAAGAATTCACAATCCAGACTACGACCATCTTGCTAAAGCGCCTACGAAACTACGGTAGCAAAGAATCAGATACCGGGTAGAACAGAATATATTATAATAGAAACGCAGGGATGAATCGAGACCAAATATCTCTCTCTCGTCTCGATTCACCCTGTTCTACGGTAAATAAAAATCCTTTTCAATAACTTCCTCGAAAACTGGTTCTTATCGCACTACGATTAGGTTCGACATGCAATGTATTTCACACGCGTGCGATTTTTTTCATTTTCCAACACCTGTGCGGGAATGAAAATTGCCACTGATAGTTGGAGGTGAATGTTTTTTTTTAAATTTCGGCAAAGCAATAATGCGTCTTACGGCGTAAATATTTTTTGAATATTCAAATTGTATTTTTATATAGAATATCATAGATAAACATGATTATTTAAAACTTATATTTACTTTTATAAACCAATAAACATTTATTTGTGTTCCAAATTCAAAAACATAAAAAACTATGTTTTTAATAGGCTGTTTAGCGGCTTCATACCTTTGCTTCTCCTTCAACCTGGCGAAAGCAAAGCGCGGAAAAAAAATAAAAATAAAATCATAGTTTCCTAATAATTCATGACGAAAATATTTTTCGTTCTTTTATTTTATTTCTTCAAAAGTGTATTGAAAAACGTCGTTTGATACACGTGGACATTTGTTATTGCAGTTCTCGGCTCAAAAACACCCTCGCCTACGGCTCGGGAGTTTATTCTGCCTCGGATGCATAACATACTTTCTCCACTTGTATCAAAATGTACTATTGTATAACAGAGAAAATTACTACAAAATCACATGTTTCAGTTTTGCTTAACAAGTTCTTAACACTGTCTACTTTTAAGTCTTTTAATCGGCGCGTTGCCGAGCACAATACTCTCCCCTATGTTTCCACCCTGAGAAGCCAGTATAAAATGTGTCCAATGGTCTGCGATGATACACTGCCCCAGCAACAAGCTCTGCCTGTTATTTATTGCAGATAAAAGCAGTTTTTAGCTTAAATCTAACGATATGAGAAAATAACAAAGGACGCTTTGTCATTGAACGGGGGATGAAAAATTGCTGGGTGTTATTAACTAGGTATCCGTTAACAGAGAAAAGATATATCGTGGATTAAAAACTGGATTCACTGTTTTATGCTTTCACGGTGTATAACTACACTTACTGTCACTAACGGGATATCTTCCGTGATAATTCATTATTGTGAGCTCCCGATATTTCGACGCTGTTGCAAGCGCCATGATCGCGGTGTGACAAAAATTAATGAATTATCGGAAGCTCGCAAATTTGAAGTAAGTGTAATTTTAGGTAGATACCGTAGGACCAAATATTCGACCTACTGATTTTAGAGAATCTTTATTTCAGAACATTTTTACCTGAAGCGAATTTAGAACACAATGACGCCTTCGGAATTATTTTATCTTCACATAATTTGGAATAAAAGAAAGGCGCCTCTAGTAAAAGTAGATTAATATTAAAGTTCCTGCTTATAATTTTAGCAAGCTGAGCACATACCTAGACAGGTAACGTGTTGAACCTCCTCTCTCCCCCCTACTTTAAATATAGTTATGTTGAAGTCTAAATTTAAAAATAACCGACAGGAATTCACTTTAAAAATCTAGCAACATTTCTAACCTGCAAAACTTTGCTAGCAGACACATCGGGGTTTTAAACTATTTTGACCTTTTTTAGCTGTACCCTGAAGCGCGTACCACGGCTTTCATGTATGTACCACAGTTTGTTTACGGAAAAATATCACATAATAACATAACATAACATCACGCCTGTAACCCTGAAGGATTAGGCAGAGGTGAACCTATTAGTACATCAACATTTCGCTAGTTACCAATAAATGAATGAAACGAATCCAGACTCCGTGGTTGCTACTGAGACATTCCTGATGGAAAAACCCAATAACATTTTGGCCGATCCGGGCATCGAACCCAGGACCTCATGCTCAGCAGTCGCGCTTGCGACCACTCGACTAACGAGGCAGTCCATTGCAAGTGTATTACACAATATTTCCACGTAATAGGAACTGTAGAAATAGAAAAAGATCCAGCATTATAAAGAGTGTAACCGAAAGGCATTTGTTCTCCCCGTCATTGCGATATTTTTTTTTGTTCTACACCTTACCTAGGAACTTGGGAAGTTACGGAGATATTGGGGGTCAAAGTTCCAACTTTTTGACAAGTTTTTTCTAAATACAAGTTTTTAATGTAATATTTTTGCTTTAAATGCCTCCACGACCCCCGTATTATTCAATCCATCCATCAGCACAATGTTTTGAGTGCGTTACAATGAGTTTTACCACAAAACGTAATTTTCACCCCAAAAAAAAAGTCGTTTCCCAGCAATATTTTTTGCGTAAAGTTACTTATTTTGATGTACAGAATGCTTAATTGACGGCTTCGTCATGAGGTTGTTTACACCCTGTATGTTTCTCTGGGTAAAACTGAATACACTAAACACTTAGAGGCACTGAACAGGATTACTGAGATCGGGTATTGGTCTTAACAGGGTTATAAATCCTGAGATCATGAAAACAAGGCTAAACTAATCTCCGAGTACCGTACACAAATCCAAAAAAACGTCCTTACAGAAAACCACCACCATTAAAACAACATAACATAACATCACGCTTGTAATCCCCACATATCGCCAGTTATGTTTTTAAACCCATGTAACACCACCATTAAAACTATTTAAAACTTATTCACCATTTCACTTAACAAAAAAATAATATGTCAAAAGAACTCACATAGAATATTACTGTGCACATTTTGATGTAATGCAGAGCGTTGCTCAAGTGTTTGTGATGTCACAATAAACCGAGGTGCAGTTTTATAGTCAGGTGACGGGCGCTCTGTTATTAGTTTTGTGCCTCCGCGCTTTTAGGGGTCCGTGGGCAGGAAGTTGAATATTGGTCCTTTCGTACGGGTGCCGATGGGGAGGAATGAGGTAAATGTCGTGAAGAAAGTTTTGAGGATGAATGTGAATGGGTATAAGAGTAGAAGAATACCAAAGAAACGATATTGAACTGTGTGAAGGATGGTATGGCTAGAACGGAGGTGTCTGCTGAGATGCCGAGTAATAGAGAAGTATGGAAGAAGAAGACATTCTGCACCGACCACAAATAAATTGGGATGAGGGTAGGAGAATCACGATTAAAAGGAAGTAGAATATTTGTCTTTTGGTATGATTATGATAATTTGTTGAGCAGAAATTAGGAGTTCCTTTGGTCTTTTTTAAAGAAAAAGGTTCCTGAATCCTCTTTACTGTTAATCCCATATGTATTGAAATAGTTGTAGGTAAACCCGTACCCATAAGGTTAAAATTAAATACCTAGGTATGTTTTTCACAATAAATTAAGGATTGACTATAAAGTGCAACCTCGCCAGACGTAAAAACGCGAACATAGGTACTCGTACTAAGTATAAAAACACTTAGTAGGACCCTAAAGAATAGCGTAGCGAAATGATATAACGAAAAAAGTAAATAGTCGGCCTATTTCGGGTTAAAAAAGAATACACAAAAACATGGAATGGAACGTTCTTCTTAATGTCTTTTGATTTTGTGTCCCTGAAACACAGCCTACAACGATTTCTATTCAATGGAAACTGACTAGAAGTAACTAAAAACAAGATACCTTTTAAAACCAAACATAAAGGTACCAAGGACTGAAGAAACAGCAAAAAATCCTCTTACTACAACCACAGACATCATTAAAACATTTTTTGTACGGAACCACACCTCCTAATTACGTGTCTATGCGAAACAAAAATCTTTTATTTTGTTCTATATACTTAACCAACTTTACATGACACTTTTATCCGAAGAAAATACAGACACCGATAGTCTACATAAATTGGTTAGTTATATCATGGAAACGGCTGGTACTACAAATAACAAAAGACGGTGACTAATCTTCTAAATTCAAAAAACATCGCTGGTTTTGATCAAACAATGTTTTCGATGTATAGTTTCCACCAGCAATGGATTAAATAAGAACAGTGACAGTCGATAGTTCGATTTAGTTCCGCCATTAGGTTTTTTTTGGTATTTTTTCAGTCGATCCGGTATAGTAATTGAATGGGAGTATTTTGAGAGCGTGTCCATTATAAAGTACATAACTAAATTGGTACTTAGGTACCTTCATTCACTATGAAGGTAAAGTCAATACAATTTCTACGCTACGCGGGAAAAGCTTTCTTAGTTTTATTTCGTTTTCGTAGACAGATAAGCGGGCGGCCCATCTAAAAGTTTTTCATTTCACAATGGGCTTACGTGGTGGGTTACGCGGCCCACTCCCTCTTAGAGAGAGGAGGCCTGAGTCCCAGCAGTGGGAACATAGAAGGCTGATTAATACGATAATTTATTATTTAAGAAAAAACGATGGAACCCTCTACTGCATCGTGGGTGCGTTTACAAAAATTTAAAGCAGCGCGCACTCTTAAATAGGATGGAGTAGACTCAAAGACATTCAAATATTTAAGAGCGATAGACGGGACAAGACGAAGAAAATCGTAATCCAAAAACTTGTTACTACTTAGTAACAAATCGTTCTGTCTAGTGTCATACGCCAGCTTGTCAGGTAGCATTCGTGTGTCAAAATTGAAAATGTTCGGGATCAAAATTTTTGCAGGAGATTATTCCCAATATCCGCTCTATACCTATTATTTTAAATCTCTTTGAGTAGACTAAAGGATTCCCATTAAATTATCCCGATAGTTGCCGTGGGCGAAACTGCGGCCAAAGGTCTTTGTCTAAAAAAACTGTCTCCTAGGCTCTAGTGGTCGCAATCGCTTCTGGTGAGGTCTTGGGTTCGATTCCCGGATTAGTAAAGTATTACTGGGATTTTATGCTAGGAAATTCTCAGCAGCAGGCGGAGTCTTCGTACCCAGTTTGACGGCAAAAGGTTCGCTCCCTATAACATGGGATTTAATGTACCTATAGCTGGTGAAATGTGAGTGTATTTAAAGGGTACCTACCTACATCTCTGCCTAGCCCTTCGGGTATCTCAGGCCCGATGTTATGTTAAGTAAAAAAACTGTCTCATTTGTCTATAATAACACCGACACTCGGCAACCATCTTTTATTTTTACTTTTTAGCCTAGCCGGCGTTATGCAAAGATGGAAGTAAAACGTTATGCAAACGGACAAGACTCACTATCTCAGCTGTGAATTGAAATACATAAGGAAGAGATGCTATCGTACAAAGATTGTGGCATTTAGAGCCTCCAACAGTGATGAGGGTTACGTGCGTCCGGTGAGTCAGCTGTTAGTCCCGCTACCAGGCTTGCGTACTACTGGCTAATATACACTGGCTTTGAGCTGTGGTTGTAGTACCTAATAGATTGTGTAGACAGGAGTTGGTCAATGTAGGTAGTTTAAGAAGGTATGTTCATTGTCATTTTGTCTGCTCAAAATTTATAATAATGCTTACTTATAGCTGAAAAAATATAGCCATCAAACTGAAACCGAAATTTCTTGTCCTACCTAAAAATGTATGTAGACCTTTGAAAATTTTGTACCTGCATCCTCCCTGTACCTATTTACAGATATCAATAATCAAAAATCCAGGCGAGGTATAAAAATACCTACCTACCACTACGTTCTCGTACTCAACATAATGACACCCATTAATTCTGCTGATCTTTACATCAAGCAAAGCGTACAGATACATTATTACTGGCGTTACTTGAATACATTTATCATCATCTTCCACAGCTCGAACTCCCCCACTGCTGGGTATAGGCCTGTCTTTTCCTGTGCCAATCTCCACGGTCCTGTGACAGCCTCATACAGGTTTTTCCCCCGCGGTATCTATGTCGTCTGCCCACCTCGCCGCTGGACGACCCAAGCTTCTTTAGCTAGTTCTTGGACGCCATTCGATGACAGCCTTAGTCCACCTGTCATCACTGCGCCTTGCTAGGTGTCCTGCCCAAATCCATTTGAGTTCCGTAACGCGATTTCCAATATCGTAAACCTTAATGCGTTTTCGGATTTCGACGTTAGGAACTCGATCTATCAGCTTTATACCGAGCATGGAACACATTGCATGTCATTAATTGAGTTATTCTAAATTTCTATTCCATTCTATTTCTATTTAATCCTAGCCTTTCACAGTCTTTTGATTTACCATCTGCCTAGGACTTTCCCAACTATGTTTGGGGTCAGCTTCCAGTCTAACCAGATGCTGTTAAATACCATTTTACATAGAGCGACTGCCTATCTGAACTCCACAACCCAGTTACTGGCTAAATACGATACCCCTTGGTAAGACTGATGGTCAGACTTTCAAGTTACTAAGATTACTCGTAACAACTGTCAACGACAAATGACGGCCGGAACCGACGGCCTAACCTGCTTCCGAGACAAAAAGCATATCGAGCCTCGATTTCTGCTCATCTAACAAAGCGTGAAGATGCAACAAATTCATTATCCAATATAACTAGCGTAACTAAACACATTGCATGTCGTCCCTACATTATTATGTCCTAGACTTTCACAGTCTAGTGATTTGGAGATAGTAATGAGAGCTAGATTTCAGGTCAGCTAATAACGGAGCAATTTAAAGCTAGTTATGTTATGATTCATAGTAAAGTTAGTGACGTGACTTAGTGGCGCAGTGGTTTGGTGTAGCTATACGCGTAGTTGCAGGTTCGATTAGGTAACGTAAGCAGAACCTACACCTAGGTACCTATTACATGTAATAGAGGGCGAGCCCATTGCCATAAATCCAGACTCCGTGGCAGCTACAAATAAATTCTTCATGGTAAACCCCAATAACAATTTGCCGACCCGGGAATAGGACCCAGGAGTCCAGGACCTCATGCCCGATTCCCGGCATACATTTACCTGATAAAAAATCCAGAAGATATAAAGTAGAAAGATACATTTGATTGTGCCAAAATATCTTTGCACCCAAGCATGTAATAGCAAAAAAACAATTCATACACTCCAATTGCTAGAGAACTCAATCCATTCACAAAAGAATTAGGTACCTGATATAAATCTCACGACGACTTTCATATCATATTAACTATCTTCAGACCAAATAGTACAACAAAACAAAAAAATAACAAACTATAGGTGAAAGCATAGGAGTGATACATAATATTATAGAATGTAGATTCTATATTTTCTGTACATTTGTACTTATGTATTACAAATTAAAGTCTACTCATGTACGTGTCTGTTACCGTGTTGTTAAATATTTAAACTTCTTTAAACCACAAGGCATTCTCTGCCAGTCAACCTTTTGAGAAGACAGAGAATTGAGTATTTTTATGTTCATAATTCCTATTAGTTTTTAGGGTTTCGTACCTCAGTCGGCCAAAACGGAACCCTTACAAGCTCACTTTGTTGTCCGTCCATCTGTTTCTTCGTCTGTCAAGCAATAGCTTAGGAACCCTTTTTCTCAGGAACGTGTGGAGGTATCAAATTGAAATTAATATCAAATACTCGGGTCTGCAACCCCTTGGAGCAGTGAAAAAATAGATGAATTGATTCCGTCCCATGTCCAATTCCTTTGTAATAGGGGGCGACTCCAGCTGCTATAGGAAAATCTCGGATGGAAAACCCCTACAACACTTTGCCCGAACTGGGAATAGAGCCCAGGACCTCTTACTCAGCCGTATCGTTTACTACCACTAGAGCAACGAGGCATAATCCCCGCAAACGTGATCAGGTCGACTGCGGTGAAGGTGGCGTGACGATCTGATCATGTTTGCGGAGCTAACATGGCCAGAGATCGCACATGATAGAGAGGTATGGAAGGAGAAAGGGGAGGCCTTTGCCCAGCAGTGGGACACGATGCAGGCTAGTAAAAAAAAGTGTAAAATTATACAACTCAGTTAAAGCACAGAAATCTCATTAGTATATTCCATATGAAGCAGGAGCGCGAGTGAGTCACTAGTATAAGAATATAGAATAAGTATAATACATAACAATAAAAAATAAACAAAAACTGCAGTATGCAAGTTAGGTAATGTGCGCCTCTTACCGGAAGCTTGGAGTACAGTCGCACGCGCATGTAATAGTGGCTAGGTAAATGTAGGTATGTAAGGAAGTGTGTGAGCATAATTATCTTAGTAATAGTACTGTGATATAATTTACTTACTGTAATTAGGACAGACTGGCTGTTTACCGCGGCTATGTTCGCTTGCGTTCCTGCTTGAACGTGAAAACCAAAAAATATATATCGAATTTTGTAACCTTACTTAGGAAGTAGGTCACAGTGCTGTATGTTTTGTTATGACGTGCTTTAAAAGCCAAAATAAGTTCCTATGTAAGTTTAGTTCCTCTATTTTTAAAAAGAAAATTAAATACACACTAATCGGGCTTTAAAAAAACCTTCGTACCTAAATGATTATGATGACTAAGGGAAAAAAAGTACAATATTCTCAAAAGTTCAATAAGCATTCAAGTGTTGTCTTTCAAACATACAGATCAATCTTTTGTGAAGATGAATAGACTCAGGTTGATAAATCTTATGGTGCACAAATTATAGGTACCTACCTAATTATCTTCAGTCGAACGGAGAGTAAAAGTGAATGGGAAACTGCGCGTGTACATAATGTAATCTTTGATTCAAGATTACATCGTCACTTTATCATTAGCTGATGGCGTAGAATTGTGTCTTAATTGGCGATTTTATCATTGATTAGATTGCTCATTGTTGAACATACTAAATTAATTAGTAAATAAATGACACGACATAATTAGAGCAGTTAGGTAATAACTATGTTGACACTGACTAACTAGCTGAATTTTGAGATTGGTCAAATTTATTCTCTATTTTTTCCAATAATGGGTGTAAAAGACGCTTCACAAAGCCGAATAGCATTAAATTTTGTTCTCCACGTCAATACGATATTTTTTTGTTATGGACCATACCTGGAAACCTAGTTACGGAGATGTCAGAGATCAAATTTACACAAGTTTTTTTTTAATAAATTATTTTTATATTATCTTTCAATTCCTCCATGACTTCTGTACTATTCAATGCATCCATCACCACAAAGTTTTGAGTGAGCTACAAAGTCTTACCGTAAAACGTGATTTTTCACCCCAAAAAAACAGTCGTTTCCCGGCAAAATTTTTTGCGTAGAGAAATTATGTAATAGTTTGATGTTCAGAATGCTTGGTCAGATATTATTATTTTTTCGAAAAATTATAATGGTCACCTATCCACGGACCGGCGTTGGCAATCGCTGCTTAACCTTGAAGATCGACCCGTGCTGCTGTTATTATTTAGCCACAAGCTCCAAGGACATCATCATGTGCCTACCTTTTCCCAACTATGTTGAGGTCGGCTTCCAGTCCAGCTGAATATAAGTATTTGACATGGAGCGACTGCCTGTCTGACCTCCACAACCCAGTTAGTAATAAATCCTGTACCTAAATAAATAATAGCCGTGTGGTATCCGGCAGAGTAGAATAGAACCAACCCATTACACTCACGGGTGTCGTATAAGGCGACTAATGTCTGAGGCAGAACACCTTGCGCCTCCGTAGACCAGAGAATGGGCAGCAGCGTTTTCTGTTAGTCTTTCATCACTGCGATCTCCAATCCGCCTGCCAAGCGTGGAGATTACGGCAAATTCCTCCCATCATGGGAGAGGCTTATGTCCAGCAGTGGACGTTATGGGCTGTTGTAGTAGTGTAGTAAATAAATAATAAAAACTATGTAACAGAATGTAACAGTGACTGTACCACCCGGGTACAGTTAATAGCTCTTTTGTTTCAGCCTTATTATATTTGAGACAATGAGTTCAATCAGCAATGTGCCTAGTGTCTTCATTTCCGTGTGGACTAATAGTTTTATGATGTAATGTCATTCAAGTAGTTTTTTACATATTTGTTATATTTTAAAATGTTATGCTCGTTTGTTAGTGGTAGATTGTACTTGGAAGTGGAGGTTATAGGGTACGGTTTCTTGACGTAAAATAAAAAGAACTTTCAACAATATTGGTAAGAAAAAGATTTGATATTTTAGTTTAGCTTTTGAGATTTAAGGAACTCTTTCGTGAAACTGCAGCAGTCACTTTATTTTTCTTTAAAAATACAATGAAAAACAATTTATGTTTTGCTGTTGAGTGTAAATTGATGGATAAAATAAATTGGGATAAGAGCAGGAGAAAGATGAAGTTGAGTGTAAACTGAAAAAAAGAAACCAACATGACGACTGTGTGCTCTAATTTAAAAGTAAAACAAAAATTAATACTGCAATATGGGTATCTAATTAAAGGGCTCATCGTGAGAATTTTAAAATGGTATATCATGACCATATTAATAAATCATGCATACGATGAAAAATCCTTTATTAGTAACAAGCAACAAAATAATGAGAAATCTCCATCTTATTATAATCGTAACTAAAAAGTGTACTATAACAAAATAAATTTAAAAAAAAAACCCGACTGTGTAAAAGATGAACCGAAAGAAAAAACAAGTGCAGACCAGAATAGTCGGGACTCAAAAAATAATTTAGACTAAAATCATCACATCCAATATGGGTCCCGACTATTCTGGACTAAACTTGTTTTTTCTTTTCATTTTATTTTTTACGGTTTTTTTATTCTTTCATTTATGTAATTCCACAAGGTCAGATAGGCAGTCACTCCATGTAAAAAACTGGTATTCAGCTCCACCCGGTTAGACTGGAAGCCGACCCCAACATAGTTGAGAAAAGACTAAACAGGCGATGATAGGTAATTCCACTCTTGTCTTTGGTCTTCCTCTCACTTTGCATCCACAAACATTGCTAGAAAGGCTATAAAATAAAATAAAGTTCTTACAAAACTCAAATACGTTTTTATTCCTTACAAAGTATGTACATCGTATTAACTAGTTGTTTAATCGTAGCGTTATATTTAACTATAAGTAATTATATTTAATCTAGAAGTGAGCAGTCAGTCTGTCTATCTCGTACAGGTCAGACATTATCTCTTCCACCTTTGTGCCGATCTTTTTGGCGATCTGAAACAAAATAATTATTATGTAAAGAATATCATGTTTGTAATTCCCGAAGGCTTAGAGTACTTGACAATACATCAACATTGTGTTAGTTATGTTATCAAGTCTCAGGGGGCGAGCCTATTACCATTAACCGGGCATCCAGACTTCGTGGCTGCTACTGAGAAATTTCTGATGGAAAAATCCAATAACATTTTGCTAGACCTTGGGAATCGAACCCGGGATCTCATGTTTTGAAGTCGTGTTTGCGATCATTAGACCAATGAAGCAGTTCAATCAGTCGAGACAGCCAGTATTATGTTAAAAGACTTAAAAAACGTTTTATTAATTTATTCAATCGGACTGTATGATATTACAGTTCGGTACCACTTCGTCGTATTTTTAAACAAAATGTCATTCCATCAACGACCGGTTTCTTGATTATCATTAACACCAGAAACGAGATTTTTACCAGGTTTACCCGTAATATCCCCTTCTAGTGTTACGCACGCACACACGCGCACGCATGCAAGCATCGCGCGCCCGCGGATTTACAGACTGCAGACTTTCTATCGGCCGATAGTTTAGTAGGGTTATCTTGCTAGCGCGCACACTTTTTTTTTCCTCGATGTCGAAATCCTCAATGGATGTCCTCCGCCCTGAGGAGAGCGGAGGGATGTCCGCGACTCGTATTAGCTACATGTGCACTCACGTCCTGTTTCTCCACGTTGGGCATGGTGGTGTACTGCGAGACCAGGTCGCCGTCCAGCATGCCGCGCGCGGGACCTCCGCCCACAGGCCGGCGGGCTGACTTGTACGTCCTGGAAGAGGGAATACGCTCATTTGCGTTCAATGTAGGTGCATAAAAAGCAGTTATAATTTTGTGGTGACCCATCAAAAAGGACCCATCACATAGCCGTCATCCATCAAGTTTTACAGGGTGGAACATCCACCCTGTAATATCCTCTCCTCTCCGATTTGCACATCTCCGTTTCGTCTCCGCTTTGGAGGAGTCCCGGCCTTCCAAGTCCCTTCCAATAGAAGCACAAACAGTTACAACGTACTCGAAACATTTTTCTGAGACCCACATAGAAATTTTTCATCAGTAATAAAAAAAAACTGCTGATTCCGTAAAAAATTCAATACCTACACATCAAAATGTATGGAACACTCTACCTTAGTCTTGAGCGTAAATGGGTTAACATTTCAGTAAAATCGATCTAACCTGAAAGCCCTGGGGTTCAGTCCAGCTATATGGCAGCAGTAGTTATTCATAACGTTCTGCAACATCAGCAGTCGCCGGTACATCTTCTCCGTGATCGGTAGCACGTAGCCGACACCACCGTCCAGTGTTGCTGTAAAAGAAATGGTGTTACATTAAAAATTAATGAGAAATAAAAACTTTCAATAACATTTTGATATTTTTTGGAATCTTATTATCTTATAAATAAAAACCGACAGAGAATCAGAGTTGTCGAGATAGCTCACAGAATAAGTAAACTGAAGTGGCAATAGGCTGGTCATATTAGCCGTAGAACCGATGACCGTTGGGGTAGACGTGTTCCTGAGTGGAGACCGCGACTCGGGAAACGTGTGCGGGGACCTCGGGCGAGCGAGGAGCGACGACGGTACGAGCTGGCTGGTTGGGTGACACTTGCTGAGAATTGACTTGAGTGGCGTGCCATTGAGAGGCTTATGTCCAGCAGTGGACCGCTGTAGGCTGATGATGATAAAAATAAAGACAACTCACTGAACATAGTAACGTGCCGCTTGTGGGTAGTAGTGGGCACGGGCCGCGCGTTGATACGGAACATGGCGTTCACCTGCTGGCCCAGGTGGTAGTCGCTCTTTCGGATCAGGCGCTGACCTGGATAGATACAGGTGAGTTGGTAAGTTAATACAGAGATATTAACGAACTAGCAAGTGCCTGTGTGGAGTTCGGTAATGAGGTTTTTTGTTATCAGCATGTCTAAAAAATAGGTAATTCGAAACGCGCTGACGTGTGACGTTAGCGCGTCAAAAATAATGTTTAAACACAAACACTTAAAATAATAATTGCAACCCACTTTACAAAACAAATTTTATGAACGTAAACACTCCGCATCTCCCGCAATCGGACATGACACTCGCGGCGTGACATCATCGCAGTAGCTCGCGAAGGAACGTAAATTCAAAAAAGTGGTGAAACTTTACAACTTTGGAAATCCTGGCCCAATTTAGATGAAACAAAAACTATTATTATTTGCACGAATATGCGCATTAAATACTATATAATATTATACTTTTACAGTATTATTTAGAAATGTGTTGGTGTGACTCATTGTCCCGCGGGATAAAAAGTCCTAATGCGTGTAAAATCCCTTAACGAAACGAAAGGCACTTATTCTCCTTGTCATAGTGATATATTTTTTTGTTCTAGACCATACCTGGGAACCTGCTAGTTACGGAGATATTGGAGTTCAAAGTTCTAACTCTATTATTATTAATGTTTACCTCCATAGCTCTCCCTTGCTTGCGGCTGGTACATGAACAGCGCGAGGTTCCCTTCAGACTCGCTCACTAGGAAGCCTAAAGTTGTGTTGTCGACCATGAATTCCATATCTAAAATCTGTAATTTAGAAATATTAATTATTTTAATGCTGGCGCGTGCACTGCCTGTGGCGGCACACGAAGGGCACGCGTCACCCGCCCCGCGCCCGTCCCGCGTACGTTACCTGTGTAATGACACCCACCCTACTCCCGACCCCGACCCGATCTGGCCCGCGCCCTTCCCGCGTACGTTACCTGTGTAATGACACCCACCCTACTCCCGACCCCAACCCGATCTGGCCCGCGCCCTTCCCGCGTACGTTACCTGTGTAATGACACCCACCCTACTCCCGACCCCGACCCGATCTGGCCCGCGCCCTTCCCGCGTACGTTACCTGTGTAATGACACCCACCCTACTCCCGACCCCGACCCGATCTGGCCCGCGCCCTTCCCGCGTACGTTACCTGTGTAATGACACCCACCCTACTCCCGACCCCGACCCGATCTGGCCCGCGCCCTTCCCGCGTACGTTACCTGTGTAATGACACCCACCCTACTCCCGACCCCGACCCGATCTGGCCCGCGCCCTTCCCGCGTACGTTACCTGTGTAATGACACCCACCCTACTCCCGACCCCGACCCGATCTGGCCCGCGCCCTTCCCGCGTACGTTACCTGTGTAATGACACCCACCCTACTCCCGACCCCGACCCGATCTGGCCCGCGCCCTTCCCGCGTACGTTACCTGTGTAATGACACCCACCCTACTCCCGACCCCGACCCGATCTGGCCCGCGCCCTTCCCGCGTACGTTACCTGTGTAATGACACCCACCCTACTCCCGACCCCGACCCGATCTGGCCCGCGCCCTTCCCGCGTACGTTACCTGTGTAATGACACCCACCCTACTCCCGACCCCGACCCGATCTGGCCCGCGCCCTTCCCGCGTACGTTACCTGTGTAATGACACCCACCCTACTCCCGACCCCGACCCGATCTGGCCCGCGCCCTTCCCGCGTACGTTACCTGTGTAATGACACCCACCCTACTCCCGACCCCGACCCGATCTGGCCCGCGCCCTTCCCGCGTACGTTACCTGTGTAATGACACCCACCCTACTCCCGACCCCGACCCGATCTGGCCCGCGCCCTTCCCGCGTACGTTACCTGTGTAATGACACCCACCCTACTCCCGACCCCGACCCGATCTGGCCCGCGCCCTTCCCGCGTACGTTACCTGTGTAATGACACCCACCCTACTCCCGACCCCAACCCGATCTGGCCCGCGCCCTTCCCGCGTACGTTACCTGTGTAATGACACCCACCCTACTCCCGACCCCGACCCGATCTGGCCCGCGCCCTTCCCGCGTACGTTACCTGTGTAATGACACCCACCCTACTCCCGACCCCGACCCGATCTGGCCCGCGCCCTTCCCGCGTACGTTACCTGTGTAATGACACCCACCCTACTCCCGACCCCGACCCGATCTGGCCCGCGCCCTTCCCGCGTACGTTACCTGTGTAATGACACCCACCCTACTCCCGACCCCGACCCGATCTGGCCCGCGCCCTTCCCGCGTACGTTACCTGTGTAATGACACCCACCCTACTCCCGACCCCGACCCGATCTGGCCCGCGCCCTTCCCGCGTACGTTACCTGTGTAATGACACCCACCCTACTCCCGACCCCGACCCGATCTGGCCCGCGCCCTTCCCGCGTACGTTACCTGTGTAATGACACCCACCCTACTCCCGACCCCGACCCGATCTGGCCCGCGCCCTTCCCGCGTACGTTACCTGTGTAATGACACCCACCCTACTCCCGACCCCGACCCGATCTGGCCCGCGCCCTTCCCGCGTACGTTACCTATGTAATGACACCCACCCTACTCCCGACCCCGACCCGATCTGGCCCGCGCCCTTCCCGCGTACGTTATCTGTGTAATGACACCCACCCTACTCCCGACCCCGACCCGATCTGGCCCGCGCCCTTCCCGCGTACGTTACCTGTGTAATGACACCCACCCTACTCCCGACCCCGACCCGATCTGGCCCGCGCCCTTCCCGCGTACGTTACCTGTGTAATGACACCCACCCTACTCCCGACCCCGACCCGATCTGGCCCGCGCCCTTCCCGCGTACGTTACCTGTGTAATGACACCCACCCTACTCCCGACCCCGACCCGATCTGGCCCGCGCCCTTCCCGCGTACGTTACCTGTGTAATGACACCCACCCTACTCCCGACCCCGACCCGATCTGGCCCGCGCCCTTCCCGCGTACGTTACCTGTGTAATGACACCCACCCTACTCCCGACCCCGACCCGATCTGGCCCGCGCCCTTCCCGCGTACGTTACCTGTGTAATGACACCCACCCTACTCCCGACCCCGACCCGATCTGGCCCGCGCCCTTCCCGCGTACGTTACCTGTGTAATGACACCCACCCTACTCCCGACCCCGACCCGATCTGGCCCGCGCCCTTCCCGCGTACGTTACCTGTGTAATGACACCCACCCTACTCCCGACCCCGACCCGATCTGTCCCGCGCCCTTCCCGCGTACGTTACCTGTGTAATGACACCCACCCTACTCCCGACCCCGACCCGATCTGGCCCGCGCCCTTCCCGCGTACGTTACCTGTGTAATGACACCCACCCTACTCCCGACCCCGACCCGATCTGGCCCGCGCCCTTCCCGCGTACGTTACCTGTGTAATGACACCCACCCTACTCCCGACCCCGACCCGATCTGGCCCGCGCCCTTCCCGCGTACGTTACCTGTGTAATGACACCCACCCTACTCCCGACCCCGACCCGATCTGGCCCGCGCCCTTCCCGCGTACGTTACCTGTGTAATGACACCCACCCTACTCCCGACCCCGACCCGATCTGGCCCGCGCCCTTCCCGCGTACGTTACCTGTGTAATGACACCCACCCTACTCCCGACCCCGACCCGATCTGGCCCGCGCCCTTCCCGCGTACGTTACCTGTGTAATGACACCCACCCTACTCCCGACCCCGACCCGATCTGGCCCGCGCCCTTCCCGCGTACGTTACCTGTGTAATGACACCCACCCTACTCCCGACCCCGACCCGATCTGGCCCGCGCCCTTCCCGCGTACGTTACCTATGTAATGACACCCACCCTACTCCCGACCCCGACCCGATCTGGCCCGCGCCCTTCCCGCGTACGTTATCTGTGTAATGACACCCACCCTACTCCCGACCCCGACCCGATCTGGCCCGCGCCCTTCCCGCGTACGTTACCTGTGTAATGACACCCACCCTACTCCCGACCCCGACCCGATCTGGCCCGCGCCCTTCCCGCGTACGTTACCTGTGTAATGACACCCACCCTACTCCCGACCCCGACCCGATCTGGCCCGCGCCCTTCCCGCGTACGTTACCTGTGTAATGACACCCACCCTACTCCCGACCCCGACCCGATCTGGCCCGCGCCCTTCCCGCGTACGTTACCTGTGTAATGACACCCACCCTACTCCCGACCCGACCCGATCTGGCCCGCGCCCTTCCCGCGTACGTTACCTGTGTAATGACACCCACCCTACTCCCGACCCGATCTGGCCCGCGCCCCTCCCGCGTACGTGACCTGTGTAATGTCGTCCATATGCATGAAATGACACGCACCCTACTCCCGACCCGATCTGGCCCGCGCCCCTCCCGCGTACGTGACCTGTGTAATGTCGTCCATATGCATGAAATGACACGCACCCTACTCCCGACCCGATCTGGCCCGCGCCCCTCCCGCGTACGTGACCTGTGTAATGACACCCACCCTACTCCCGACCCGATCTGGCCCGCGCCCCTCCCGCGTACGTGACCTGTGTAATGTCGTCCATATGCATGAAATGACACGCACCCTACTCCCGACCCGATCTGGCCCGCGCCCCTCCCGGGTACGTGACCTGTGTAATGTCGTCCATATGCATGAAATGAAACCCGCCCTACTCCCGACCCGACCCCGCCCGCGCCTGTACCGCTGTGTGTTGCGCTTCACTGTCGCTAAATATCATATCGCACGCGTATCATAATACGGAAGCTGTTCAATTGGTTTGCCTAGTTAAAGCGATTTGATTATAGACAAACAAATTTGAAAACAGTTATTATTACTTTATGCAAATTATTAAGTTTTAATTCCGCAAATAGGCTTGGATGCAGGATGCAGCATGAAGGAACTGCGAAAGCAATTTATAATTTTGCATAGCATTTAATGTTGTAAATTTCCACGAAGTATACCTATTTTTCCGTGTAGTTTCTAGAATGATTTCCCTACCTGCGCACTTCGGAGGTCCCTGGACACGAGCGACAGGGTCCTGTGCTGTGCCTGGTAGCGCAGCAATGAGATGGACTTGTACACGTCCGCCACCAGCACCAAGTTCTTCACGGACAGCATCTTGTGCACGTAGATCTGAGTGTCTATGAACGCTACGCCTACGAGGTCGTTGTCTTTGAGTTGCCAGATGTAAATCTGTTGACAGAAAATAATAATACATGATTAGGGGTTTTTTTTTTGGATGGTAAATCATCAAATGACTCCTCCCGCTCTGGGCGGAGCAGGAGGGAGTGTCAGACTTTTACTGACTAAAACCCATCTATGTTCCTTCATCGCCCTAGTCCACCTAGTCGGTTGTCTTCCTACATTCCTTCGTCCTAGACGATCCCATTACAGTGGCCGGAAGAAACTGAATCATGACACAAAAAAGCAAAAAGTGGAGAGATTTGGAAGAGACCTACATTCAGCATTGAGTGACCAAAAGTAAAAGAGGAAGATATTAAAATTAAATAAATCGGTTATCGTTAGTATGGTCATGTGATGTGGAGGAATGAGGAAAATGTTGAGTATGAATGTAGGTGGGTATAAGAGTAGAGGAAGACCAAAGACACAATGGATGGACTGTGCGAAGGATGCTGTTTCTAGAAAGGACGTGACTGCTGAGATGACGAGTAATAGAGAAGTATGGAAGAAGACATGCTGCGCTGATCCTGAATAAATAGGGATAAGGGCAGTAGAATTATGACATATGAAAATAAATGAAAAATGGTGTTTTAAACTTTCATGGTTCATAACTATACTTAAAATGTCACTAGATGTCTACTAGTGATACTGTGAGTGTGTTTTGCCGTGACTTAGTGTCGAGTTCCAATAGTGCGCGTAGCAAAAGACAGAAAAAGAGGGTAGAGAGATTTGTCTGCTCCTAACAATTTTATTTCCATCCACCCGCATTCTTCAGTCAACCCGCGATCATGGCGCTTGCAACAAGCGTCGAAATATCGGGAGCTCAAAAATAAACAAAAATAACGGAAGATATCCCGTAAGTGACATTTTAAGTATTAAGAAGAATGGTTTATGCTGTACAGGATAGCTTGGACTAGCTCGTGGCTAAACTGGCCGCACGGGTCGATCTTCAAGGTAAAGCAACGCTTGCGAAGGTCGCCACTTTTCAACCCTATTACCACGGGCATAAGGTTGAACCTGTAGACCGTCATCTACTCGGTAGTACATAAGTGACCGTCATTAGATACCGAGTTTCCCCCGTGCCTCGGAAATCACGTTAAGCCGTTGGTCCCGGCTGTCATGTGAAAGTCAGTGGCCCGAAACTCTGACAACCAGTCTTACCAAGAGTTAGCGTATTACCCAGTATTATCTGGGAAAAAGTGCTGGAGTAGAGAGCACGGACGGGACGGAGGAATGTGAGAAGCAACCGGCTATATGGACATAGCCGGTTGCTTCTCACATTCCTCCGTCCCGTCGATGACGATCTCATTAAAGTGGCCGGAAGAAACTGGATAGCTATGACACAAAACCGCCAAAAGTGGAAAGATTTGGAAAAGACCTACACTCAGCATTGGGTGGTCAAATAGTGAAAAAGAAGAACTGGTTTGTTCAGGTCAAATATGCAGTCCCACTATGTAAAAAAAGTGAGCCGTCGCGGGACGCCTGGCAGATGTGAAACATCGAAATAAGCTTGCGTCCTGAAAAAATCTAATCAGTCCGTCAGTTAGATTTTTAAAAATATTTGACACGTATTTTTTCTTTTGTTACGTAGACCAACATTCACGAAGATACGACGCTTTTAAAATTCTCAATACGTCACGCCGTGCTATAATTTTTAGTGCATCTTTCTCGTTTTTTGACGTCACGAGCCCTCACTCCCGAGTTTTGATGCGTTTTATCTTTGTCAATATTCATTGATTTACAAAAACCAAAAATACGTGACCATTATTTCCCAATACTCTAACTGACGGACTAAATAGATTTGCAATTTATTGTTGGTGGAAACTAGCCTATTATTTTGTACAAGTAATATGCTTAAAAAAAAGCCAATTTAAAAACAAAAACATAAAATAAAATGACTTGATTTACAAAAAGAAAATTCTCTTGCTGGAATCGAACTCGAAGTCACGAGATTGTAACCCAGCGCTGTGCCCCGAGACCAGCTGGCTTGTTGTAAATCGTGGCGAATATGTAAATCTTATGCTGCTTCAACAGGTCGGTAATGTCCCGAACATTACCGACCTGTTGAAGCAGCATATTGTTCGGGCCGGGTTCGACTGCCACGCTCGCCACGAATTTTTCATTCTTTTTTAGTTTACCCGCGCCTATAGATGTTTCAAATCAAAAGCTGCATCCAATTAGACTGGCAGCCGACCCCAACAGGCAGATGATTGTGATGTATGCAACTCATACTCGTACCTTCTGTCCGACAGCAGATATGAGATACCCAAGCACCTGCGTGAGCGCGGTGACGGGTCCCTTCTGCTCCTTCGCGTACAGCTCCTTGAACCTGTTCTTAGTGAGCGGCTGGCCTGGCTCCGGGACCACGTCTATTATGTCGTAGATTATTATCTGGAAGCAACGAATAGGTAAGTTAAGGGTTACCCAGTACTAACTGGGTTGTGAAAGTAAGATAGGCAATCGCTCCAAGTCCTATCTTTATCGTGGCTAACCTGGTGTTAGAGTTTTTATGCCGCCCATGGGCCTCTGACTTGGTTTTACATGTCGTCGAGAAATATCTCTCAGACATGTTTGGTTTCCTCACGATGTTTCCCTTCACCGAAGCAAGTGATAATTATACAATACGCACATGCATCCGAAAAATCAGAGGTGCGTGTTTTGGATTCGAACTCGAGACCTACGACTTGGCAATCCGACGGTCACACCACTATCACTACTACTGCTTTTTTATCGCTCCATGTAAAATAATGGTATTCAGTTGCATGCGGTTAGTCTGAAACGCTGGAAGGAAAGTTGACTACGATAATTATAAAAAAAAAATGGTTTAATTAACTGTTCGGTTAACGGTTAACTGTTCAAAATAGAATTCCTATCAAAACCAGGAGGTTTGTGCTGTTAAAAAGGGAGGAACTTAACTAAAATCAATCTAAGCAACTTACCCTTCCTCTGGAAGTGATATCTTCACTGTAATTGTAGTTTGTTCCTATCGCTATGTATCCTCTCAGGCCAGACCTGAAGAAGAAAACGAAATTTCAAAAAACAACCTAGAACTGTCAATTTTGGTAAAAGCAAGGTCTTACAGCACAAGTAAAGGGAAAATGCCGAAAAATAAATAAAAGTAAAAAACTAAGGTAAATTTTAGGACTTACACAAGTATTCGCGAAAATCTAAATTTGCCCATATCATTTTATCGTGTTGACTCAGGGCCTTGATTTTCATACACCTAATAGGGACTACAGACCTCAGTAGCTGGTATAAATTTCAACTTGCTAGGTCCACCCGTTCCTGAGAAAATCAGTGGTGACACACGGGCAGATGGACAAGAGTGATCTTATAAGGGTTCCTTTTTTTACCTTTTGAGGTACGGAACCCTAAAAATGATAAAATGATAATATGTAATCGAAAATCTATCTAATTTGAATAAAACGTTTTGGTAACTATTCACAAATACATCATTTTGTTGCAACATTACCCGGTACTAACTGTGTTACGTAGGAGTCGCTCCATGTAAAATACTGGTATTCAGCTGCATCCGGTTAGACTGGAAGCCGACCCCAACATAGCTGGGAAAAGGCTAGGCAGATTCGCATGCATATCTCGACCATTTTAAGTCGAATATAATCCGGAGTCCAATAATAATTTTAGCTTACACTTACCTAGTCCCCTCATAAGACAGCGAGACGTTCTTCAAACACGTGACATGTTCCCACTCGTCGAGCTCTATGCGAGTGTTGGGTATGATCTCCCACGAGACAGGCGAGAACAGCGTCACGAAGAACTTGTCTTGTAGCGGGTACGGGAATCTGAAATTAACGACTTTGTAAGTAATGCCCGTTTTTACATATACAAGGAGATATCTGACTACAGCCTAAATAAAAGCGCATTGTATCAACACTGGGATCATAGCGAGAGCTGAAATGGGGAAGGTTGGTCAAAGCCGATTGTAGATGTCGTGACCATAGCTAAATCCCAATCTGACACATGCCGTCAAACTCTTTTGGAATATAAAATGACATTGACAGATTTTCAACCAATAATGATGCTTGGTACTAGCTGCGCTTACGTAATTAGATTTACAGTTGCCTTCCCGATTACAACAGTGCAATCAGCATATCGGCAAGCATAGATTGGGTCGCCCGCTACATAAACCGCTACGCGACCAGGCAGTAGGTGGAACGTCACGAAGTGCGGCGTCTAATGCTAGTATAATGTTACCTGTCCCCCTTATTATCTTGGCTCTTCTCCTTGTCCTCCCCGTTGAACTTGTAGTAGGAGGTGGTGGGTGTGTGCGTGGAGGCGACCAGGCAGTAGGTGCGGGACTCCAGGTGGAACGTCACGAAGTGCGGCGTCTAATGCTAGTATAATGTTACCTGTCCCCCTTATTATCTTGGCTCTTCTCCTTGTCCTCCCCGTTGAACTTGTAGTAGGAGGTGGTGGGTGTGTGCGTGGAGGCGACCAGGCAGTAGGTGCGGGACTCCAGGTGGAACGTCACGAAGTGCGGCGTCTAATGCTAGTATAATGTTACCTGTCCCCCTTATTATCTTGGCTCTTCTCCTTGTCCTCCCCGTTGAACTTGTAGTAGGAGGTGGTGGGTGTGTGCGTGGAGGCGACCAGGCAGTAGGTGCGGGACTCCAGGTGGAACGTCACGAAGTGCGGCGTCTAATGCTAGTATAATGTTACCTGTCCCCCTTATTATCTTGGCTCTTCTCCTTGTCCTCCCCGTTGAACTTGTAGTAGGAGGTGGTGGGTGTGTGCGTGGAGGCGACCAGGCAGTAGGTGCGGGACTCCAGGTGGAACGTCACGAAGTGCGGCGTCACCCGCAGAGGTACCTTGCGCACCGGCCACCACGCGTCGTACGACAGGTGGGTCGGCAGAGCGCTGATGCGGAGGGACGACTGGGGGGGACATAATAAAGTCAGCGATTGTCATTCGCCCTTATCCTAATTCATTTGGGGTCGGAGCAGGATGTCTTCTTCTTCCATACATCTCTATTACTCGTCATATCAACAGCGGCTCCTTTCTAGCCACAATATCATCCTTTACACAGTCATCCATCGTTTCTTTGGTCTTCCTCTACTCTTATACCCGACATGCATACTCAAAACTTTCCTCACGACATTTTGCTCATTCTTCCGCATACAACATTATTTAAATCAGTATCAAATCTAAACGAATACTAGTATTGCCCGCGGCTTCGCTCTTATCAACGCAGGCCGCACCTCCAGCTAGCGAGCGAGCGAGGTGGGCGAGGGTCTTTTCATACTTCGTTCGCTTTCGGCAGTTCGCGGTGTTAACCAAAGTACAAAAAGAGGTGAAACGATACCTCGTTCGGCTCGCTCGCTTGCTCGCCAGCTGGCGGTGTGGCCTGCGCTTTGTATTCGGAAACGTTTTAAATACAACCCTTAAGTTCTAAACATCGGCGCATAAACCACGGTTACCATGTCGTCAGTAGATCATTCCGACAGAAAATTTTCATCGGTATTTAAAAATATATACAGGTGGGAATTTTACAATGCCACCTGGAGGGAAAGTACTCTTAATACTGGAGATAGCAATTTTACTCAAAGGAAACATTCCTTTATTTTTAAAAAGAAACAAATCTGCATTTACAGATTTTCAAAAATTCTTGACACATGACACATGTGTCAAGCGGATTCGGGAATCCAACCGGCTAAAGTTCGAAAAAATAACATTCTGTACTTTTTGACATGGTGCTGCTGGGCCCCCGACTGCTGGGGAATTGCTCAAAGTTTGTGAGACTTTTGCTACCTCACATGGACTTATTTTTAATGTCACCAAGAGTGAAAATATGCTCTTAAAGCTGCCGCTGGTAGATGTCCAGACTTTGTACCAGAAATTATAAAACTGAATGGGCTCCAGAGTCTCCAATTTCAAGTACCTTGGACATTTCATCACCGACGACCATAAGGATGATATAGATACTGAGAGGGAGCATTCGGCACGCGGGCGCGGGCGCAGGGCCTAGCGGGCGGTCAGAGGTAACATGCTGGCCCGTAGATTTGCTCGGTTGCTCTGACCTAGTCAAAATTACTCTTTTTAAGGCTACTATCAGAGCTTTTACACCAGCCAGGTCAGCTACACTTAAGAGATCGCTGGATGTCCTGCGCGTTCAATATAATAATGCTTTCAGGATGCTGTTGCGACTGCTTCGTTTCTGTAGCGCTTCAGAATTGTTTGCCGAGACCAACACAGATGGCTTTCAGGCCATAATACGCAAAAAAACAGCTTCGCTGCTGTGCAGAGGACGGAGTAGTCGCAACTATATCCTGTGGCGGAGAGCTATACTCCAAATATCAGGTGTCTTTCTGCCTGGTCGTCCTTTGTTTCAATAATATTATTTTTGTATCAATGTTATTAAAACTAGAATATAAGTAATACTAACAAAATATGGATCACTGTTATCTGAATTAAATGAATTTTAATTAAATAATACAAACAAGTTTTTATATGATTTTTTTTGTATCGATTGGCCGCTACTTTGAAAAAAATACAAAATGGCAGAACTCAATACGGCCAAAAAAATTAAAACCCCTTTTTACATATATTTTGATCGTGTAGGTATTACACTTTTGCAAAAAACAGTGGGTTTTTTTTTTTTCAAGAATTCCTCAAATAATTCTGTAAGGTTATTAAAGGTGACTGAACAGGAAGCTTTAGATTGAAGTGAACTTGAAATAGGTCAACGGTATAATAGGCGAGACGACAAAAAAAAAGTAATTAGTCCGTCAGCTAGATTATCAAAAAATATTTGACCCGTGTTTTTTCTTTTGTTACGTAAACCAAAAATGACGAAGATACGGCGCTTTTAAAATTCTCAATACGTCACGCCTAGGTATAATTTTTAGCTAGTTCTGACGTCATGAGCCCCCACTCCCGAGTTGTGATGCGTTTTATCTTTGTCAATATTCATTGATTTACAAAAACAAAAAATACGTGTCCATTAATTTCCAATACACTAACTGACGGACTAAATATATTTGCAATTTTTTGATACTGTCGTCATGCCTATTATGCCATTTTCCTTATTTTTATCAAGTAAGTAATTATTATAATATTCTATGCAATAATAGCTTTAAAATGTGTGTGTTTTTTATATCCTGTCTGAGTAGAATTTAAAAACCAGCCAAGTGCGAATCGGACTCGCGCACGAAAGGTTCCGTACCATTATCTATACAACATTAGACAAAACTGCAATAAAATCTCATTTGTTGTACGGGAGCCCCCCTTAAATATTTATTTTATATTAATTTAGTTGTTTATTTTTAAAGTCAATTTTACAACTAAATATTCTGTGATTATTTCAAGCGTCTACCTGTTGCCGTTATTAATATCGAGCAAAAAACGGCAATAAAATCACGTTTGTTGTATGGAAGATCCCCTTAAATATTTATTTTATTCTGTTTTTAGTTATAGCGGTTTTTAGTTATAGTATTTGTTGTTATAGCAGCAACAGAAATACATCATCCAAGAAAATTTCAACAGTCTAACTATCACGCACGATACATGAGATACAGCCTGGTGACAGACAGACGGACAGTGAAGTCTAAGTAATAGGGTCCCGTTTTTACCATTTGGATACGGGACCCTTCACAAATAATATACCTCAAACTTAGTGTTTATTTTAATATGATTTAATTTTGTTAACAATCTTAATTGTGATGTTCATTTTAATTGTGTTGCTGATTACATAATTTTTAATTCTGTTTAACTATACCTATGATCTGATTGAAATAAATAAATGATAACTATAATTAGTAACTCTACGCAAAAAACATTGCCGGAAAGCGACATTTTTTGGGTAAAAATCACGGTTTAGGGTAGTTCTCCATGTAACGCACTCAAAACATGCCGATGGGTGCATTGACTAGTACAGAGGTCATGGAGGACGTTCTGCAAATGACAGCCAGGACAAACGACTTAGAGTGCTTTCCGAGGCACGGAGGAAACTCGGTTGTCATTATATAGGCACGGAATGCGGGAGGAATGGGGGAAATGACGCGAGGAAAGTTTCAATGTGACTTGGGGAAGACCAAAGAAACGATGAATGGACTGCGTGCAAGATGACAAACTTAGTGAGGAGGTGATTAATGAGATGACGAGTAAACAATAACGAGGAATAGTAATAATAAAGGGTGTAAAAGTACCCTTGACGAAGCCCAGTGGACCAGTAAAAAGAGTGCTCAGGCTTAATTTCGTGCAAGCGGGGTGAAGAAAGCGTGTACGTGTTCTCATTTGATAGCTTTCTAACCGATTGAATGAATGTAACATTTACGTTCCGCGAAAATAAATCAATTTATAAATTAATATTAGGTACTTACCACTTGTTCTCCCCGTCATTGCGATATTTTTTTTTTTTAGACTATGGTCTGATTCCTGGGAACCTTCTTGTTACGGAGATATTGGGAGTCAAAGTTCCAACATTTTCAAAAGTTTTTTTTTTAAATACAAGTTTTTAATATTATAACTATGTTTATTGTTAAATACCTGCACGAACCCCATACTATTCAATGCATCTATCAATCAGCACAGTATTTTGAGTGCGTTTTATTGATTGAGTCCTACCGTGAAACGTGATTTTTCACCGCCAAAAAAATGTTGTTTCCCAGTAATATTTTTTGCGTACTTAGTTTGATGTAGGGAACGCTTGGTTGACGGCTTTGTGAAGGATCAGTTTACACTTTGTATAATAAAAGACATGATGCTCCGATCCCAAAGAAACTGGGAGCAGAAGAATAGTGATATTTTTCTTTAAAATATAAACAGCATTTAGGAAGATGACAAAAAAAAATTAGTCCGTCAGATAGATTTCCAAAAATATTGGACTACATATTTTTTCTTTTTCACGTAAACAAAAAATGAAAACGATATAGTGCGCCGAACACTCGTGTAACGTCACATTTGAGTACATTTTTTAGTCCACAAGCCCCCCACTCATGATCTTTGACACGTTTTATTTTTGTAATTTTTTATTAATTTGATAATACAAAAAACACGTATCCATTGTTTGTCGATAATCTAACTGACGGACTAAACAGAATAATATTTTTTTTAGTCAGTCATCGTCCCAATCAATCGGAGTAACCTACGATCTCACCTTGGCATTGAAATACAAGAAGCCCTGCGGACAGTTAGTGTTGTTGAAGGGCGCGAAGGTGGGCACGGGCGCCTCCTCCGCGCACAGCGCGTGCAGGCGCAGCTCGCCGCGCGCCGACAGCAGCACGAAGTACGGCGACGCGCCGCACACGAACACCCCGTTGTACCCGCCCACGTTACCTACGGCCACCCGATACGCAACCACTGTTACACCGCCAGCTGACCCGCGCAACTTCGTCTGCGTCTCGTAACAAATAAAAAGCTCACAAGCGGAATTAATTTTCCCCGGTTTTGCAACATTTTTCATTTATTCCCCGTCACGAGAAACTATAATTTTTGAAAATAAAGAACTTTTTCAACACACTTGCTCATAAAATAGCTCTAATTTCACCGCAATTAGAGGCACATCATAAAACCTGTAATCAAACTGTGACGTTTTCATTGCTATTATTTACAAGTGAGTTGTAAGATTTTTTATTTTATTTTATCGGTTGAGTTGTTTTGTTCTTAGTATTGTTGAAGGGTAGTAGTTCTTAGTATTATTTTCTTCACAAGTGTGTTGAAATACGTCGTATGATACACGTGTGTTGTGGTGATTACCGATCTCGACTCTTTTAAGACCCTTACCTAACGGCTTGGGTCTCAACGGCGCCTCTGCGATTGTCATCAACATGATTACACACTTGTACCATAATGTACTATTACCAATTTACGTAGTGACAATTCAATCAACAGCAAACAATCCCAATTTTAATTAACTCAAAGTAACATACGTGTAATACGAAACTAACGAGCAATTTCTCTTGGTCGAGTTATATTTTAGCAATATAAAGCGCTGTCGTCTATTGTTTTGTGGTACTGGAACGCGTCTGACTACATGGAACGTAAACATTTGGGCCGCTATTTTGGAGTAAGTTCGCGCTGACGTTTTTAATGCTGTAATTTTTTTATTTAATCCAAAGGTTGCAACGACGAATGTGTATTTACAAAATTTATAGCTTCTCGTGACGCGGACTATAAGCGACTACACGCTAAGGGCACCCCCAGTGGGGTACTCCCGTCGGCTGGATCTAAGTGATATCATTATTAAGGGGCTGGTTTAAAGGGTCGAGGGTTGAATGAAAATGATAAAATGAGTTACTGAAGTATCGGCAGTGTCGGACGTTCTCCTTCAGCAGCGCGGTCTCGTAGGAGTCGTCGGGCGACGACAGCGGCGCCGCGCTGTAGCCCGCCGGGAACGGGGCGCGCGAGCGGCTGAAGCGGAGCTTCAGGTTGCCGCGCGGGTACTTGTAGGCCTGCGGATGTTCCACTTCAATTGTATACACTAATAATAATACATTTATAATATTGTTACGAGCTGGGTATGGGATAAATTAATAACTACCGAAAAAGCAATTTAAAACTTTAATAATCACAAAACACTTATAACTCAATCACAAATACACTACTGATCACTAGATTCGCTTAGATATCGCACTTCTAGTTCACTTCGATTCGCTTCGTTGTGTAGCCAAAATCAGACTGCCTGCTCCCGCAAACACGTCGACTATTTGTATGGCGATCGAACGTTCGAGAAATATCCACGACTTCCTAGAATCTTCTAGACAATTCCATAGTGGTCCTTCGAGAAACTTCCACAACTTGTACAAAGGAAAGAAATAGGTACTTTGTGCCCTCGGCGTACGGTCGAAATTACAATGACAATTCCTGATGTTCTTTTGTAGGTAGTTTGCTAATTTGTACCTACATTATTAGAGACTCGTTCTACCTACATACTACTACCTACTTGTAGGTACCTACTACAGTAACTGTAGGTAAGTACGGGTACGACGTAACACTATTATAAGTTACAATATAGAGGTGTTACAAATATTACACTACAGCGTGTTTCAGAAAGTTGTTTTCATATTTGAGGGTGCGATTCAGACTGTTCTGAACTTTCTCGATGGGACCATCATCGTTATCGAAAAACCCAACCAAATGCGAGTCGGGACTCGCGCATAAAGGGTTCCGTACCACCTTAGTAGGGAAGCCCCCTTTATTTTTAATATAATTATCTGTTGTTATATCGTTAACAGCAATTGCTGTTGATCCATTACGGGTTATGAGATACAGCCAGCTGACACACAGACGGACGGATGGAGGCTTAATAATAGGGTCCCGTTGGTTACCCTTCGGGTACGAAACCCTAAAAAACGAATTAAGGCGAAAGTTCGTTACCTGATATATCATGAGCTGGTCCTCGCAGCGCATGAGCAGCAGCACCCTGGAGCCCTTGTGCCCGAGCGCCACGACCAGCAGCTCCCTGCAGCGGTCGGCGTCCGCGTTCTGTGCGCCGCTGCTCAGCTCCTCGTCCGACACGCCGCTGCTGGGTATCGGGACTGACTCCAGGCTGTCTGCCAGGATCTGGCAAAAACAACTTTCATTGATAAACTATGTTTAAGTTTCTGAAACATATTAAGCCTGTTAGTGTGAAAACGCCATACAAATGAGGAAACACTCGGAAACTTGATAAAAAAAACAGCAAATACGCAAATAGGTTTTTACAAACACTTTTACACATAACTTTTTTGTTTTTATTAGATAGGGCCGGTGTTTCATACCTCTACTCTGAGAAGAAACAAACAGCCGAAACGTCTCCAGGCATAATCTTGCTCAACTCACTTGAGAACAATGCAGATTAGTATCTGAGGTGGACTTTTGAAAAAACAACCACACAGATTTGAGTGGACCAGGTAGGAGCGATTACACTCAACCCAAGTTCTTCAGACCCATCAGCCTCACCTCGTCCTTCTTGAAGACATTAGAGAGGCTAGGAGACAGAAGGATTAGGATTCAAATTTCGCTACTTAAACCTTTACACCCTAACCAACACGCCTACTGCGAAGGCTAGTCAACTGAATCCGCTCTCTCTCCACTGCGTGGTTACACGCATAGGAAACGCTCGAAACACCAAAAACCAAACACTGGACGCCTTCATAGACATAGAGGGTGCTTTCGACAAAACGAACTTCGACAGCATCAGCCAGGCACTAGTCGCGCACGGTGTGGCGCCAACGCTTATGCAATGGATTCACAATATGTTAAAATACCGTGAACCACCACACGAGGTATCGTTAGTAAGGGCTGCCCACGGGGTGCTGTCACCACTACTCTGGAACCTAGTAGTAAATGAGCTCATTACAGAGCTCAACGCTAGCAGTCTGTACTCGGTGGGTTATGCAGATGACATAGCAATTCTAATCACGGGGAAATTTGAAGGCGTCTATGTAACTCTACTCAAAAATTATTGATGGATTACAACTTTTTTTTTGGGGTGAAAAATGTGAGTACTGGCCACCGCACTGTCGGTTAAATCAAAGAAACCATGATTACAAAAAATGTGTAGTGTCAATTTGTTGTGTGAAAAGAATATTGTCAGTCGCAATAGTTCCAATTAAAGTAATTTTTTTACAATACAATGTTATTATCAATAAATCCCAACAAAAAATCACGTTTTACGGTAGGACTCAAAGCATTGTGCAGATGGAGCTATTTAATAGTTATTTATGCAACTGTTGTATAATGAGGGGTATTAAAACACGAATCTGGGTTTATAATAGTATTACATGAGTGTTTTAATACCTAATTATGTACAGTTGCATACAAGACTTTATCTACATCCATGATATGAATCCTCCATAAAAGGTTCTGAAACCATTGGTTGTTGTAGTGTTGTAAGAAGTCTATGTAAATTCATGGAAAGTTGAATTGCTGAGTATTTAATACAAACAAACCATGTATAGGTAACAATATAATTATTTACATTTTGGATTGTACAATTATTAAAATACACAAAGCTTATATCACTCATTTTTGTAAACAACAAAGTAATGTAATATCGAACAAAAATGGCGGGATTCGACTTTCGAAATTCGAGTTAACCTATAAGTTTTTTTTTAATTACGGCGCTGTGGTAGTGAATCGCACGTGCTAGACAATGTTCTTTTTTTAAAACGAGTTGCATAATGAAATTTAGTACAATATTATAACACCCGTTTGGGTGTTATAATGATTATTATGACACTGGCTGTTTTAATGTTGGCCATAAGCTAACTGTTTCAGATACTTTTATAGAGGATTTATAGCATGGGTGTAGATAAAGTAAAGTTATAACATTAAAAACTTGTATTTAAAAAAAACTTGTGAAAAAGTTGGAACTCTGACGAAGATATTGAGGATCTCCGTAAGTAGACGGTACCCAGGTATGGACTAGAACAAAAAAAAATGTTCGCAATGACGGGGAGAATAAGTGCCTTTTGCCAGCGACAGCAAGTATAGGTAGGTAGCTATCGTTTACAACTGTGGGTTTTTGCCCTCTTTTTGTTTGTCCCAAGCTCCACGTTCACGATGTTATACTCATCGAATATGATCTCTACGAACTTACCCTATTCCCAGCGCAGGCATCTCTGACAAGGAAGCTGAGCCTCATCTCAGGCAGCGAGTATATCTCGAGGTTGCCGTTTAGGCGCAGTACGAACAGCCAATACGTGGGCTTCACTTCCACAAGGTACTTCTTCCACCAGCGAGAGATTCGACGAGGAACGCCCGGATTCTTTGATTGTTCCGCTAACATTATCTGCGGAACAAAAACAATCAGTTATAACATTGCGCCTGTTATATGCGAACGGTTTCTTTTTGAGATGGCCGCCATCCCACACTGCAACTCCTGAAAGCCAGAATCATCAGTAGCGACCGCCAGAAAAGCGCCGAGACAATGAAGCTCGACGAAGTCCCGGAGAATCAATTAAACTGGCTTGGTTACCGCAAAGGTTTTTTTTTTTCACTAAAAAGTTTTACGTTTGGCCTCAACTTGCCGGATGTGAAGCGATGGTGGAGCACGCTTGCCAAGAAGAAATCAATTCACTCCAACTTTGAAAATTATAATGATCGGAAAACAAAGAAGCCGGCAGTGCATTCTACAGACCGGTACGCTCAATAAATGTGGAAGCAAAGAGCTTTTTTCGGGTCTCTTAATAATGAATCATTAAAGAATAGCAGGGAAGTGAGAAAACTTTCCACTTCCCTCCATATAAACAAGGAGAACGAACAGAGCAAGATAAATATGCTGAAAGGGCCCAAAGACCCACATTTCGCCAGTTATTTTTAAGTCCCATGTTAGGACAGGCGAATTGCCATAGGTTGATGCATAAAAGAAGTACTCACGCTAGCCATGGACGCGGGCGTCTGATCTCCGCCGTACAGCAACTCGTCCTCATCGTTTAGCTCGTAAATAGCGCCCGGCTTGAATCCCTCAGCTTTCACGTTCTTCTTGCCTTTCATTTTGCCGCTGAATTCGCCTTTCACCTGGTGATATAAATATATCATTACATAAAATAACAAAATACTTATTTCAAGTAGTCCAGTTACAGGCACTTTTGAACCGTCTTAACAAAGACAACAATGAAATGTAGCTACAGTCCCAGTCACAAGACATAATAAATAACTGTGAAAGTACTGTAGTTGCACATTCCCTAGCGTTGATCTCTATGGAGAAGAACGGGCAAGAAACTCCATGGACACTCTTTTAAATCAGAAAATTGTTACATAACCTTGGTTCAACTGAGATGGTACATTATGTGAGAACGATGTAACAAGATTACGTTAAAAGCAACATAATAAATCGTATCATGATATTTAATACTGTATTCACTATTTAAGAGGACGCATTGGAAATTTTGGAGTCAATGATCTCAGTTTTTGTCAGTAATTACAAAACGAATGAAAATATAAATTGGTGACCCGATAATTCATGATAAAAACCTTATTTTGTTAGTTTCCAATACATGATTAGTTAATAACTTTTGTAACAGAGAAAAAAATATCAAACATACTTCTTTTTAAAAAGACATTCTCATATTATGGGCAAACGGGACCTATTTAAGCCTCTTAACTTTCTCCGTAGATGAGTCTATACATACTCTTTAAAATTGTAGAAGGAAATTCTCAAATTATCGTTTCCAACTTAATTAAATAACAAAAACCATCTTGTCGTTTACGTCCTTTAGTTATAAGCTAGCAATCCTCGCCCCGCTCAAACGCTCAGCCCCCGCTCAGTCCCGGGGCGCGCGTGCCCAGTTTTAGGACAATGCGTCGCCTTAATATCATTTAAAGATTGTGAAATCCGTTCCGATTGGATGCGATACGATCCGTTTGGTGGAAATCATCCTTAACACTGGCAGACTTGGGCAATTTAATAATAATAAAAAGAAAATATTATATAAAATTACCACTAAAAAGTTTTTACGCTGACGTCAACTCGACTTTGGTCAAAGGTGTAAGCCATTTTGACTTTTTTTTTCCAAAAAAGTTAGTGTCATGTTTCCTGAAGGAAAATTATTTAAAACAGACGAAGGTACAAGACTTTACTATACAATATACATGCACATTTTCCATGTCTATGTGCTATGGAATAGATCAACCAGGAAGTGAGTAGAACACGACGACGGCAGGATGCAGTTAATTACGTTTTATACAAGGAGCGACTGCCTATCTGACGTCTAGAACCCAGTTAGTACTGGGTAATACGATACCTATTGGTAAGACTGGTTGTCAGACTTTCGGGCCACTGACGACCAGTAACAACTGTCAAAAATGACGAACCAATGGCTTAATGTGTTTTCCGACGCATGGAGGCAACTCGGTATGATATGATTGGTCACCTATCTGCAGACCTACCTTGGCAAGCACTGCTTAACCTTAAAGACCGACCCGTGCGACAAGTGCCACTTTTATTACACACTTATTATTTAGCCACAAGCAAACATAGATAGATAAATAAATAAATTAAAAAACATATATTTGTCAGAGAGACATGACACGCATACAAAATGACAATAAAATAATAATAATAAATATAACGCGTATCAAATATTTATAAAAACAAAAGGACGGTACACATTGAGATATTTCAATGACGGTACAAAAAGTCGACAGCTTGAGCATCGTAATCGTAGCTGAACGTAGATAATTTCGGAGAATCTTTACTCTTCCGGGAAACGGAGGACGTAATACTGCCCTGTTTGTAGTTTCGGAGAAAATTTCACGTGATATAACAGACAGGCAAACGCCGCCCGACACGTGTTTCTTTTAAGTCGGACAACGGGTCTGAATCCATTTTTATCGTGTGATTAGTGCCTAATCTGGTGTAAGAGTTTTTATGCCACCAATGGACCTTTGACTTGGTTTTACATACCGATAAACTTTCTTAGGAAACTTTAACTCTTTTTTTCATGAAAACAATTTTGCCATTTTTAATTTATTTATCAACTGTGAGTTGTCCATAAAAACGAGTGAAAGTGACCTTTTATTTCCGATCCTTTTTCGTGTAAGGATAATAGGCATAACAGTATCAAAAAATTGCAAATCTATTTAGTCCGTTAGTCAGAGTATTGGAAATTAATGGACACGTTTTTTTTGTTTTTGTAAATCAATGAATATTGACAAAGATAAAACGCATCAAAATCCGGGAGTGGAGGCTCGTGTCGTAAGAACTAGCTAAAAATTATACCAAGTCGTGACGTATTGAGAATTTTAAAAGCGTCATATCTTCGACAATTTTGATTTACGTAACAAAAGGAAAAACACGGGTCAAATATTTTTTGATAATCTAACTGACGGACTAATTGGATTTTTTTTGTCGTCTCGTTCTATAACATTGTATGGGAAAAAACATATTTAGGACAGGGGAAGTTTTTAAAGGACCATGGGCATTTTCGTGTACGTTCAGCGATGATGTTCCCCAATGGGGAGACACAGACAAAGATAATCTAAGATGGCGCCAGCATAGCTGGTCTCAATCTGACCAATGAGGTTAAGCTATTTTGAAATATGAAATGACATTTAATTTTTCGAATTTAATGTTGTGTATGTAATGTGACTGTGTAAATGTATTATGTATTTATATTATGAGTCAGTGATACTTGAATTAAATTGTTTTTTTTTTTTTTATTACCACATTTTCAACCAATGACGATGTTGGGAACCAGCTATGCTAGCGCCATTAGTTCCACAGTGTGTCTCCCCATTGTAAACTGATTTTAATTATTTTTTGTTAGGTAGACTATTTCTACGAGGCAGTCGATTTAAATTTTTTGTCACTGACTTCTAAGCTAAAGTTATTTTCCATGTTTCTTTGAAGTCGGTTGTATTTTAATGCAAAAAAGTTTTTTAATTTTAAGTTCAAGGAGAAAATTGCAATAAAACTAGTTTATTGAGTAAGTATTCGACTTTATTGACCTTCAATCATATTATAGTTATTAACTTTACATTCAACTTACGATGCTGTACCGTTGTTGTGAGTCGTTTGGAAAAGACGCAGCCAGGGACTTCTCCGATGAATCGTTTTATAATGATATAAAAAAGTTGTTGTGTGATGAGAGGAAACCAGCTGCGGTGGGTTATATAATAGTATATTCTATTTATATAACAACCAATTACGGTAAATCAAATTATAAAAATAAAAGAGACAATTATAACACATATTAAAATATATAAAATAACAAAGTAAGGCAAAATTTGAGGTGAAAACATAAATAAAAGAAGGTTAACAACACTTTCACAAATTCCTCTCACAGTACGTCTGATATACCAATAAAATCTTCGTCCATCCATCCGCAAACAGATCGTCTGTTGGATTAGAATCCAAGATATCATTAAGCGCGGCCAGAGTGCGAGGAATTGGTGACTTAGCACGTGCAACAGTACCTGGAGACACGGCAAACAGTCTGTGCTTGAAAAAATATAAAATTACATTTCATATTTAATAGTTAATCCGGTATATTAACAACTGCCGGTCGACAGTCAGCAGTTTCATGAAAATTTTGAACATTCATTCGGATATCGCGATTCGTTTGCGTTTCATTTAATTTATTTATATAAAACTCATGCCACACTTCTCGGTTGCTCTTTACAACAACAAAATAAATGTTCAACAATAGTGGGTTAAAGTGCTGTAAGAACATTTGCATCGAGAACAAAAAAAAGGCGCTAACTGTCGCTATGTAATTGAGGTACTTTAGTACATATACAGAAAATAATATGACGTCGCTGAGTATAAATATCACAGTGGCGATGTACAAACGAGTCCGTTTGTTCGTAGCTGAATGTTCTCTCGCGCTTAAACTACTAAAAAGTGAACATACAATAAAAATGTAAAGCATACAGTTTAATATGACAGGTAAACTTATCAAAAATAATGTAACATTGAGGAAACTTGTAACTGCTTTATAAATCACTAAATGAACATAAGTACTAATGACAATTATTATTGTAGTTATAAAACTCACGCCCCAACCAAAGATGCAGCTTTTCAAATATCTTCTTCGGACGTGTCGACTGAAAACTTTTGCAATGTCTACGTAAAACATGTTACACATAATGACCAACCAGTGATGCCTCACTGTTATTGCGTATATTACTAGAAACTGTCCAATGACGGAGAAGAATATATCGGATTTGATTCGTGAGATCACTAAGGGTAAACATAATGAATTCAACGCCACTACAGTGCCAAAAATGTTTGCTATGATGGCGCTGAGAAACACAAAGTTTTTGTAATTGCGAAAGTTTTTCATGACGCACCATGATGCCACTCCGTATATTAACGTAGCTGTTGTCAGCGCGAGCATAGTGTAGTGTATAGTCATCTCGTTATCTCTGTATAATGCCGCAGAACGGAGCTCCCTCTCCAAGCCTTCGTAAAACACCTCGACACTGTCACTCGTTCTATTAACTTCGGTATCGATGATAGACATGATGGAAGGCACAGCTTTGATTTACTTTTTGTTCACGATAATTTGTTTGTGTGTTATGTGTCCGTCGATGCGCGTTGCCTTCCGGGGGTATCACAACACAAGCAGTTGTATTTTATTAGTCAACGCTTATAATGTTTCTATAGTTCCTGTTAAGCGGAGTAAATGATTTCTCTCGAGTTCTAAACTTGTCCTCATTCTTTAGTTTTCCTGTGTATCAAATGACGCACCAAGATGATTATGACACATCTAATAATTACACATGTTATTATTAGTATGTAGGATATTCCCCGAAGAGGAAACTCAACTTTAATACTAATGCTTACTACTTTTATTTGAAAAAATCTATCATGTATTAATACAGTTGTGATACTCCCGGGAGGCAGCGCGCATCGACGGACACATAACAAACACATTTTCGGGAATAAAAAGTGAATCAAAACTGTGCCTTCCATCATGGGTATCATCGATACCGAAGTTAATGGAACGAGTGACAGTGTCGAGTTGTTTTACGAAGGCTTGGAGAGGGAGCTCCGTTCAGCGGCATTATACCGAGATAACAAGAATACTGTACACTACATTATGCTCGCGCTGACAACAGCTACGTTAATATACGGAGTGGCATCATGGTGCGTCATTAAAAACTTTCGCAATTACCAAAACTTTGTGTTTCTCAGCGCCATCACAGCAAACACTTTTGGCACTGTAGTGGCGTTGAATTCATTATCTTTAGCCTTAGTGATCTCACGAATCAAATCCGATATATTCTTCTTCGTCATTGGACAGTTTCTAGTAATATACGCAATAACAGTGAGGCATCACTGGTTGGTCATTATGTGTAACATGTTTTACGTAGACATTGCAAAAGTTTTCAGTCGACACGTCCGAAGAAGATATTTGAAAAGCTGCATCTTTGGTTGGGGCGTGAGTTTTATAACTACAATAATAATTGTCATTAGTACTTATGTTCATTTAGTGATTTATAAAGCAGTTACAAGTTTCCTCAATGTTACATTATTTTTGATAAGTTTACCTGTCATATTAAACTGTATGCTTTACATTGTTATTGTATGTTCACTTTTTCGTAGTTTGAACGCGAGAGAACATTTAGCTACGGACATACGAACTCGTTTGTACATCGCCACTATGATATTTATACTCAGCGACGTCATATTATTTTCTGTATATGTACTAAAGTACCTCAATTACATAGCGACAGTTAGCGCCTTTTTTTTGTTCTCGATGCAAATGTTCTTACAGCACTTTAACCCACTATTGTTGAACATTTATTTTGTTGTTGTAAAGAGCAACCGAGAAGTGTGGCATGAGTTTTATATAAATAAATTAAATGAAACGCATATGCATCGCGATATCCAAATGAATGTTCAAAATTTTCATGAAACTGCTGACTGTCGACCGGCAGTTGTTAATATACCGGATTAACTATTAAATATGAAATGTAATTTTATATTTTTTCAAGCACAGACTGTTTGCCGTGTCTCCAGGTACTGTTGCACGTGCTAAGTCACCAATTCCTCGCACTCTGGCGGCGCTTAATGATATATTGGATCCTATTCCAACAGGCGATCTGTTTGCGGATGGATGGACGAAGATTTTATTGGTATATCAGACTTAATGTGACAGGAACTTATGAAAGTGTTGTTAACCTTCTTTTATTTATGTTTTCATCTCAAATTTTGCTTAACTTTGTTATTTTATATATTTTAATATGTGTTATAATTGTCTCTTTTATTTTATACAATTTTAGTTAATGTAATTGTTTGTAAACACAACCGTTGTAATTAAATAAATAAATACAATACACTAATAAATAACCCACCGCAGGTAGCTTCCACGCATCACACATCAACTTCTGTCATCAAATTTTCGACGGCATTTAAGCAAAGTCAAAGGCAATGGGTGGCATAAAAACTCTGACACCAGCCGTCTATCAGACAAAAATTGTACATTCGTTTTATATTATTAAAATATACGTTATTTATATCAAAATTAAAGGATTCATCGAAGAAGTCCCTGGCTGCGCCTTTTCCAAACGACTCGTACTACAGAGGAGAATACTCCACAAGAAAATCGTGTTTTTTTGGGTTCGAATTGCCCGATGTCCTTTCTCACATTCATTTATATACTTACTAAGATTTCTTTCGTCATTGGTAACTCGGTTATACTTTTTTACAGATAACTGAACACTAAAGTGTTCAAGATACCTACATTCATGAGTGTATTATCTAAATAAATAAATAGAAAAATCGCAAAAGTTTTTTTTTTTTCCTTCTTCCCCACACCTATAGGAACTCAATAAAAAAATCCCATGAAAATTCAATCACTAAAAAGAACTTTGCTCCACCTTTTGAGTATTTTTTGACGTTCGACCACTTTTCAACCTTATTACTTAGGGCATAAGGGTGAAAAGTGGCATTCAAAACTCATTTCACACATTCCGATCCAGGTTCAGGCCCGGGCACAGTACAGTATCAGCTCTTCTTAAAGGGACTGACGACTATATAAGGCGGGGAATGGACGTTGCAGTTTTAGTCTTGATCGATCTTTTCTCTCTCTTTTCCAATGCTTTTAGTACCGTAAGTCACAAAGTCCTTTTATCCGTCCTCTCCTGTCAAATGATCTTTCACGAAGTTTCAGAATGTTTTTCATCCTATCTTTGGGGGCGTTAGAAGTCAGTTTTTGCTAGAGGCTCTTCTTCTTCAATGTGTGATCATCAAACGGGCTTCCGCATCGGATCGGAACGGATTTTACAATCTTTAAACGATATAAAATCGTGTGCACAGTATTTAAAGTTAATGTTACTAAGCCTTGCACAGCAGCTTGACCGCGGGCGTCTTTCGCGACACGAGATATTAGCTGAAAGCGGTATCTAATGCGGCTTCCGCTGCCCCGGACTAATGGCCGGGCCCGCGACACCTGTGGGCCTCGCCCCGGGTTGTAAAACTCCCCCCGATCTTATCTGCACATGTATCAAGACAGAAGAAGATTTATCTTACTGGGGCAGTGAACATTTTTTAATTTATTATTACAGATGTCAAATTTGTTAAAACTTAGTAAAAAGCCATATTTGTTACGGTCGCGAAATCATATTTTAATCAACACAACCTGGCAGTGACCTTAGAATGGCAAAAAACATAAGAAAACTTGAATTTCGCGGGATACCCTGTCGCTACCACCTTAATAGGGTAGATGACACACTAATCAATGGGGAAGGAAATTGGAACTAATGGCGCTAGCATAGCTGGTTCTTAACAGCGTCATTGGTTGAAAATGTGGTAATATCATTTTATATTTCAAAATAGCTTAACCTCATTGGTCAGATTTAGACCAGCTATGATGTCGCCATCTGAGATTATCTTTGCCTGTGAATCGCCAAAAAAATCGAATTTAGCAATTAATTGAAAATAAATCGGGTTTTAGGCCCAAAATAAAGTGGTTTTTTTTAGAGAAAGGTGTCTGGGAATTATTGTTTTATGGTGTCATCTATCCTATTATGATAGCTCTTTCGAAAACTTCATAAAAAATACAAATAATTTTGTAAGAGCGATTTTAGACTATTGTTGCTGCCTATTGTCATCTTACTGGATGACAATAGCGGTCATTGCCCTATCCCTAATATCTCTTCGTACGAACTAAAACAAATTAACCTTGTATCGGTTTTCATTAAAAAAATGTTGAAGATCACGATAGCTGACGATTCAAGACTTGAATACGTACCTACACGTGCTTCCAAAAACGAGATCCTTTAATCTGAAAGCATCATGCTCTAAGTTGACTTACTTGCGTATTGTCAGCATCGGGCGGTGCGAACAGTCCGCTCAGGTCGCGGTACACTGTCGCTCGCAGTAACGGTGGGCGGTGAGGGACGGCTTGTCGCGTAGGAGCCAGGCGACCCGACGACTGAAATGTTATAACTTAACTTCATAACCAGAAATCAGAATAGCTAGTTTTTTTAACCTATTCAGTGTACAGTTACCCAGTACTAGCTAGGATGTGGAGGTCAGATAGGCAGCCGCTCCATGTAAAATACTGGTATTCAGACTGGGCTTCCAGTCTGAATACCAGTATTTTGACCCCAAGATAGTTGGTGTACTAAACCCCCGCCCATGTTGTTGTGGGGGCGTTGTTATTGATTGAAATAGCTGGACCCACGTGCCCAAAAATTTTTTACGACTATTCAGCCTCTGGGGCTCGTCCTCTCGATGCGGCTGGCTATATTTCGGCCTGCAAATTTTCGGAGGCACCATGGTATTCTAATAGTCCATTCTAACTGGATAGTAGCCGGATACTGTGTATTAGCCGGATACTGGGCAGTAGCCGGATATTAGTGTCTAGTATAGTGGATACTCACCGCGCCATCCTTCCCTCGGAACTCTCTGAGCGCCAGCACTAACACTCGCCCGCACATGGACATCACGCACAGGTACGGGTCCGCTGTGGCCGCGTACTGAGCTGTCCATTCTAACTGTATCGATTGTAGGTTTACGCCGCCTGTGGAGACAAATTCACGTAATATAAGCAGAAACAAAAAGTATAATTATTGGGACTCGCACAGGAAAATAATAACTTGAACTTAATAATAACACTAGATCATTTTTATTATTTGTTGTTATAGCAGCAACATAACACATATTCTGTGAAAATTTCAACTGTCTACCTATTACGGATCATGGAATACAGCCCGCTGACGGACAGACGGATGGACGGATAGCGGAGGCTTAGTAATAGGGTCCCTAAATATGACGTTTTCTTGTCTTCGTTCTTTTCATTTGTCGTTTATATACGACCGTGGAACTCAAAAGGTTAATCGAAGATAGTAGAAGGTGACAACGTTTTTAGAGGATCAACGAAATATTAAAGAATAAAGTACTAACTCTTAACAAGTCGAATGCCCGTGGTAGTAACCTGCACCATGAACTTGTTGTTGCCCAGGTTGCCCGCGAATATCGTCGGGGAGCCCGTCATGAACCCTGAGTTGTCTACCTCGTTGATCTCCTGTCCTGTTGGATGGAAAGAACATATTTCAAGATTAGTCAGAGTGACTGGATTATAGCAGTGATAGCCTAGTGGTGTGACCGTCAGACTGACAATTCATAGTCAACAAAATAACAAAATAATTTTAGAATATAATAGTTGGTTTAAGTAGTTATTTTATAATATTTGCTAATTCTCTCTCTTTTTTTGTTGTTTGCATGCCTGTCTATGTTTAAGTTCGCTTTTAACTACTTTTCTGCTTTAAAATATTAGAATAGCGCACTGTTAGATATAACTTTTAAATGTGTTGTGGAAAATGTCGTAGGTTATACATTTATAAACCTTGTATATTTATAACTTAGTGTAAGATTTTAATGTATAACTGTTTATTTTCCGGAATAAATAAAAATACCTCTGATTTTTCGGATTCATGTGCGTATTGTATAATACTCACTTGCTTCGGTGAAGGAAAACATCGTGAGGAAACCAGCATGTCTGAGATATAAGACAAGTCAGAGGCCCATGGGCAGCATAAAAACTCTGACACCAGGTTAAGCACTAACCACACGATAAAGAAAGAAATACTGGATTTATAGAAGACATGGCATTGTGCTATCTGTTAGGGAAAAAACAAAAAAAAAATCTTCATTTGCCTAAGCTTTTCCCAACTATATTCGGGTCAGCTTCCAGTCTAACGGGATTCAGCTGAATACCTGCATTTTACATAGAGCGACTGCCTATTTGAGTTCGGCAACCCTGTTAATTTTGGAGCTCAAATAGGCAGTCCCTCCGATTTTTTAAATCAAGAAGCGCTTCCCAAGGTTGGTCCGTGGATGGGTGGCCATCCATTCCATGCAGAGTTTCCTCCGTACTTCGGAAAGTATTTGAAGCCGTTGGACCCGGGTGTCATTTCTAGATCTTTGACAGTCGTTATACGTAATAGTAATATAGTATATAGTAATAGATTAAGTTTTTTAGATATTTAAATAAATAATAATAATAATATAGCCAGGGGCCCGAAAGTCTGACAACCAGTCTTAACAATTGGTATCGTATTACCCAGTACTAACTGGGTTGTGGAGGTCAGATTGGCAGTCGCCTAATGTATAATACTGGTATTCAGCTGCATCCGGCTAAACTGAATTCCGGCCCTAACATATTTGGGAATTGGCTAGGCAGATGATGACGACTATACACGTACAATGTATCACTCACCGAGAACTGGATCAGTACAACAGAGAGGAACAGAGGGTGCACATGTGTCTGCGCACACACTTGTGCACTATAATATTTCCCGCGCCGATGGCTAATCTTCGCTAAGATTGGCCGCCGTGACCGAAAACGGTCAGCAAATCTATTTAGTCCGTCAGTTAGAGTATTGGAAAATAATGGACACGTATTTTTTGTTTTTGTAAAATCAATGAATATTGACCAAGATAAAAAAAACATCAAAATTTGGGAGTGGGGGCTCGTGACGTCAGAACGCACTAAAAATTATACCACGGCGTATTGAAAATTTTAAAAGCTTCTTAACTTCGTAAATTTTGGTTTACGTAACAAAAGTAAAAATACAGGTCAAATATATTTGATAATCTGACGGACTAATTAGATTTTTTCAGTAGATAAGCCTATTATCACTCACCGGTCTGTAGCACCATGCTGCCGTCTTCCTGAGTGAGTATGAGGTACGCGTGAGAGCCCTCCGTCTCCCGCGCTGTGTCGGGACTTTCGCCCAGCACCGACCACATGTCTATACATCCTGACAAGAGAGGCATATACGAGGTAAGTGGTGCTATCACACATGTTCAGGTCGCATTCATTCGGGTCATGAGAACGGCAAAATGTAACATACGTTCGAGAAAAAATCGTTTGGCTCGACAGATTCGGAGCTACAAACTGTGCAGAGAAAAAAAAAAGTGAAATGAGGAATTAAATGTGAATGTGAAATGTGTTTGGATGAAATATGGCACAGATAGATCATGACCTAGGAGATAGTATACATTTTATCCCAGAAAAAAGTCCCCATGGGATAATTCCCGACCCAAAGCGGGTGAAGAAAATGTAACAGAATATTCCAGAAACTCACCAGGTAAATTAAAAGCAGTAATAAGCTGCGGTCTGACAGTTCTCTGTAGTACAGTCAGCGCCCCATTCTTGCCGCGACCGCTGCAGGCGACGAGCTCTATGACCGGGTTGTCTTGTTGCCGACTGTACTCTTCGGACAGAAGTTGAGGCTCGCCCATTGATACGTCACCGATTGGGCAGATGTTTAGGAGGGAGTCGCATACCTGGGGAATAAAAATGGGAATATTTAATCAAATTATTAACTAACTTATATTATCTTAGAGATTGTTTCTTTCTTTATCGTGTGGTTATTGCCTAACCTGGTGTCAGTTTTTATGGGCCTATTATTTTCGGATGGGGTATCCTCAAATGACCCCTCCCGCTCTGGGCAGAGCGGAATGTGTCAGATCTCTACTGACTAAAACCCATCCATGTTCCTTCTTAGCCCTTTGTGTTCCGGGAAACGGTATCTCTTTCGAACAGTCCCGCAGCCCCGGCACCCATGGGCTTCTGACTTGGCTTTACATGCCGTCAAGAAATATCTCTCAGGCATGCTAGTTTCCTCACGATGTTTCCCTTCATCGAAGCAAGTGATAATAATATACAATACGCACATGAATACGAAAAATCAGAGGTGCGTGACTTGGGTTCGAACTCGATACCTATGACTTGGCATTGGTCACACCACTAGACTATCACTGCTATGCGTCTCAGAGACTTTCTCTCATCCTTCGAAGTTTTTAATTGGTCTTAAAAATTACTGATCTACCAATTTCGATTGCCTTTCTTTAGATTCCTTTGCCTTTGCTTTGCTGCTATTTTAAATTGTTTAAATTTGACAGCATTTCAGAATGACACGAAAGCTTAGATCAACAATTGTTGCTAATTGTTGATCGAAGCACGAAAGTAATAGAAGAATCACCCATCCCTGTGAAGGCGTGGTCATAGAGCCAGTCACAGACGGGCTGCGTTTTAATACGGGTGGTTTACACTTACCGATTACCGTTATTATCAATTCGGGTCGAAAATCATTAGTATAGATACCTACTTGAATTTGACTAGGATGCAAAGCGACACCTTGTATTGGCACAGTATTCCACTACTTTCACAGCATCGTCGATGACACAGCAGAAATCGCTAATAACAACCAGCAAAAACATAACCCTTCGCTTTGCTGGAATCGGGTAAAAACTAGTACCCACCTCAAAAACATAGCTGGTAAGCTGTGTGGAGGTCCTGATATCAGAGCCGTACACCTCCAGCTCGTCCTTATCGCTGATCTCGATGACGTTGGTGGCGACGCAGTCACTGAGTGTGTCCAGACGACGCTTCTTAGCTAAGGGATCCGATAGCTCCTTCTGCTGCTGTTCCTTGTTCAGTAGCTGGGTTTGTTGTTCTGTTGAGACAAAGAGCTCATAATAAAGGGTGTAAAAAGACTATTAACGAAGCCGAAAGGCACTTGTTCTCCCCGTCTTTGCGATCATGTTTTTGTTCTACACCATACCTGGGAACCTTCTAGTTACGGAGCTATTGTGGGGTCAAAGTTCCAACTAAATCACAAGTTTTTTTTTAATATAAGTTTTTTTTTAATGTAAGATTTTTACTTTAACACCTCCACGGCCCCCATACTATTCAATCCATCCATCAGCACAATGTTTTGAGTGCGTTACATTGAGTTCTACCGTAAAACGAGATTTTTCACCCAAAACAAAGTAGTTTCCCAGAATTATTTACTACTTTTATTTGGGTGAAAAATGTTGCGTAAAGTTACTCAGAGATGATGTACAGAATGCTTGGTTGACGGCTTTATAAAGAGTCTGTTTACACCCTATATGTATAAAGTTAAAGAAGGCCGGTGATTGTACATTGTACCTTCGTTTTTTTGTTACTTGTTTACCAGACCAACGGAAGCTGGTGTTATAATTACCAAGAAATAATGTTTCGAAAGCCGAAATTATGAATTTTCATTAGTCATGTGGAGATTCACCAAGTTTATTTATTTGATGTGGAAATACTTTAATATAAATAAAAATTATTTGTTTCAAGTAATAGGCACCAAAGCTTTCATCAGTTGGAAATAGATTGAACCAGAGGATCAAACCTTAGTTAGAAGCTTGAAAGTCTGCAAACCATACCACTCGGTGTCTGTTGTAGTATGCTAGATAGTACTTACCACTCTCCGATAGAGTGAGGTCTACAGTGGCTTCCAACGGCTTGTCTACTGAGAACAGCATCCTGTTCTCTCTCTCAGTCACTCTCAGTAGCAGAGAGTTGCCTAGCCGAGAGCCCAGGAAGAGAAAATCTTCTTCAATAATGCACATCTGTGGACAAAATCATTCTAGTATTTAAACAGCTCAGCGATTGTAGTTTTGATTAAATAGTAGCACACAAACGTATGAATTTATAAGCTCCAAATACAATCAACTCATTAACTCACAACCTCATCAACACACAAATTCATTACCTCACAAAATCATTAACTCACAAACTAATCAACTCTCAAACCCATTAACTCACAAACCCATCAACTCACAAACCCATCAACTCACAAACCCATCAACTCACAAACCCATCAACTCACAAACCTATCACCTCAGAAGCCCATGAACTCACAAACCCATCAACTCCCAACCCCATCAAATCACAACCTCATCAGCTCACAAGTCCATCAACTCACACAGGTAGTAAGCACGGAGGCGGCGGCCCGGTCGAGATGGAAGCTGCGCACAGTCCGCACGGAGTCCGCCAGTAGCGTCAGCACGTACAGCTGTCCGCCGCGCAGGGACAGCGCCAGGCGACCCTCCCCGAGGGGGGCTACGCAGGACCCGTCTAGCGTAACGCATACGCCTTCTTGGATTCCTGTTAGAAATTACGAGTTTTTTTATACATTTGTACTTAACACGTTAGTCAAGAAGTCAGAACCAGAAGTCTAAAATGTCATGGTCACTAAAATTATCTCCACCATGACGTGCTTGCAACAGCACCGAAATATCGGGAACTCACAACAAACAGTAAACATGGTAAATATCCTGTTTCTAAGTCTAAATATCGTCAATGTCATGTCCCTAAATAAACCTATAATAGCAAAAATGTAGGCAAATTAGAGGATTTTATATTAGACTAGCTTTTGCCTGCGGCTTCGCTCACGTTATGGTCGGAAACTATCCCACGGGTACGTTTAAGATATAGCCTATGACACTCGGGGATAGTGTAGCTTCCCATTGTTGAAAGAATTTTCGGAATCAGATCAATAATTCTGATTGCGGAAATTCTACCACCCCCTACAACAAAACTTACTAACATAAGACTTTATCTCTTTATAATAAATTACCGTAAAAGATTCAAATGTGACAGTTCTTGAAAATAAGGGCATTTCAGTTATGTCTACATGTCTCTTCTGTAGTTTAGCAATTGCTTGAAGTTAGAACCGTCAAAAGTTAGAATTTCTAGGAAATTTAAAATTAAAAAAAAAAATCTTGTCTTCATAAAAATGGTTGCATAAGTAATGGGGTAGATGACACACTAATCAATTGAGATACTTTTTAAGAGCTGTCAAAACGCGGTTCTCTCATAGATTTTGTATGGCAATATCCAACTGTGACGTCACTGTTTTTTCAACTCAATGACTCAATTATTTATTGATTTCAAAGCAACTAATGTACCATCTATGTTTTATGTACCATCTATGTTTTATGTACCATCTATTTACCCATATTATGCGAATAAATTATTTGAATTTGAATTTGAATTGAATTAAAAATAGAATTTGGCAATTAATTGAAAATAATTCGGGTTTTCAGGCCCAAAATAAAGTGGTTTTTTTTAGAGATTGGTGTCTTGGAATTATTGTTTTATGGTGTTATCTACCCTATTATTAACTTGACTATAGATACCAGGGTTAGTCTAAGTAACTTACTGTTGTAAAGAACAATATAATTGTTTTACATCGAGCAGCTACATCATCTTCCTCTGAAAACAGTACATATTATTTATTAGACCACATAAATAATTAAAAATAAGGTACTTACTGAGAGGAAAATTAGTAGTATGTGTTGCTACACTATTTAACGATACTCCGTACGGAGGTACCGACTGATTGAGGTATATGAGAGAGTTCACAGCCATTATGAGACAACCACCTGTGGACGAAGAAAATAAGATTCAGTGAAATCGTTCTTACCAAATTAAGTGCTGATAACAGAACAGCTATCAGATGACTAAAAAATAAACCCTGTCCAAAAATACTTTAAAAAATACAATAGGCGAGACGACAAAAAAAAACTAATTAGTCCGTCAGTTAGATTATCAAAAAATATTTGACCCGTGTTTTTTCTTTTGTTACGTAAACCAAATTGGACGAAGTTATGACGCTTTTAAAATTCTCAATACGTCACGCCTAGGTATAATTTTTAGCTAGTTCTGACGTCACGAGCCCCCACTCCCGAGTTTTGATGCGTTTTATCTTTGTCAATATTCATTGATTTACAAAAACAAAAAATACGTGTCTATTAATTTCCAATACTCTAAATGACGGACTAAATAGATTTGCTATTTTTTGATACTGTCGTCATGCCATTTAATGCTTTTTTATTTATTATTCTGTCCGTTTTTCTCTACTAACTCTGATTTTGTATCAGTTTTATTCTTTGTCTTTCCAAACTTTCAAAACCGAATACAGTTATGGTCTTTTGGGACAATGAGGGATTTTCTTTTTAACTCTTCCCTAGTCGCTGGATAGATGGCGCTGAACTTGGTAAGTTACTGCAAGGAACGGAACGTAATATACTGATTTTAACAAAGCGCGAGAAAACTAGAATAAATTCGGAAGCTTAGGCAAACGAAAATGTCTATCAACAAGCGTATGTGACGTGATGCAATGTTTTTTTTTTCAAGCGTTTTGGATTTGGCACCTAGTAACGTAGTCAGTTCAACGCCATCTACAGAGTTCTTGGAAACTATGTTTTTTTAAATACTCAAAAAGAAAACCTCTCATTGTATTTTGTGCGTCGGTGTTTCGTCCACACTGAAAAATGAATTGTATCCTGAAAAAATCTAATTAATCAGTCAGTTAGATTATCAAAAAATATTTGACACGTAGTTTTTCTCTTGTTACGTAAATCAAAATTGACGAAGATACGACGCTTTTTAAATTCTCAATACGTCACGCCGTGCTATAATTTTTAGTGCGTTGTGACGTCACGAGCCCCCACTGTAGAGTTTTGATGCGTTTTATCTTTGTCAATATTCATTGATTTACAAAAACAAAAATACGGGTCCATTATTTTCCAATACTCTAACTGACGGACTAAATAGATTTGCAATTTATTGATGGTGGAAACTAGTCTATTACAAAGAAGCCAGCAACTGTTATTGGGCGAAGTTGCCACTGTGATTTGCTGTTGCAGTCGCTTATGGAAAAGCACCTTAAACTGTTACAGTAGAGTTCAAATTCGCAATACAGGAACCAACAGAGCAGTTAAGTAGGTTCAAACTCACCTAGTGGCTTCTGCACGGGCACAGCTCTAAGACAATCGAAGGGCAGATGCGCGGTGGCCCAAATAACGGGATGTACGCGAGCGCTCATGTTGAGACTCACACCGCACATGGCGCAAGTGTCGTTACGGACCGCTGTACGACTGGAATAGATAACATCACATCACACCTGTAATCCCAGAAGTGGTAGATAGATTTTGCCTGTTCAACATCCTTATTCGTCAGTCGTGTTTAAGTCCCATGTGATAGGGGGCGAGTCTATTGTTGCCAACCGGGCACAGTTCCAGACTCCATAGTTGCTACTGAGAAATTATTGATGGGAAAACCTAATAACACTGTGCCCAAAATGGGAATCAAACCCAAGACCTCATGCACAGCAGTCGCTCCACTAGACCAACGAGGCAGTCAAGGCCTAAACCAGGCTCAGGGGCAGGGGCAGGGGGCTAGGGGCCTAGGTGGCTTGAGTCCATAGAGCAAAATCAAATACATACTTACTAATAATGGATATAAAAAGACCCCTAACGAAGCCGAAGGCACTTGTTCTCCCTATCATTGCGATATTTTTTTTGTTTACCATACCTGGGTACGTACTAGTTACGGAGATATTGAGGGTCAAAGTTCCACCTTTTTACAAGTTTTTAATGTAAGAACTTTAAACACCTCCACGACCCCCACACAGCCACATTATTCAATCCATCCGCCAGCACAATGTTTTGAGTTGTTACATTGATTATTACCGTAAAACGTGATTTTTCACCCCAAAAAAAAAGCAATAATTTTAGGGTTACTTAGTTTGATGTACTGAATCCTTGGTTAATGGCTTCGTGAAGAGTATTTACAGCCTGACTCACCCAGCAAAAGTCCTGACCGGCTCGTAAAGTATCAGCAGCGTCGGTTCGTAGTAACCGTGAAGGAACTGTATGTCTAGAATATTGTCTATTTTCTCGTCTAGATCTTTTAGCACTATGACATAGGAGGCTAGGGTCGGCGCTCGGTTGATGGTCTGTGTTGGTTGCTGTAACAGAAAGTATGGGTTATTATGGTTACGGTTTACGGATGGCCAATGGGGCCGAAAAGTTCTGGAGTGGCGACCGCGAACTAGAAGATGTTGCGTTGGCAAGGTTCCCACTAGGTTGGATGCGAGTCGCAATATCTAAGGAATGCTCTTTGAACTTTTTCTAAAGCTAACGCATACTGCTTCTCAGGATAATATCTAAGGATCTAAGGATTCCATACGCACGCACTAGACTCAAGATCTCTATGTAATGGGTTCCAGGGAATTAGAGATTTCTTTAAAAATTTTGAAAAATTTAATATTTATTTGGATTTCTTGTCGTTTCTGAATAGCTTTAAGCAGGGAAACAATATTTAATCTTTATTTTATTTTGACGGCACAGTTGACACAGCGGCTGAGTGACTGGCTGCTGCGCTGTGTCACGAGTTCAAACCCCATATTGAACAAATATTTGTATGGCCTACAGGTAATTGTTCCAAGTATGGGTGTTTATGTGTGAGTTTAGTTTGGTTTGTTTGTAAACAAACCCACAATAAAGGAGAAATTCTTGTTGTGTCAAAAAAAACTTGAAACTGTTACATTTAATACCTAGTTTAGGATTAATAGATAATAGGTACTTACAGATTTCTTACTATCAAGAGGTTTTGCCTCCAAGGGATCTCCATCTTCACTTGTGATGTCCTTTCTAAATGGCAACACAGCCAGTTTCTTGCCATACAGTAACATGACTGCACATCGGCACTCCGGGTCCACTCGGATCCATGGAATGTGGGGGTGGGTTGTCCAGCCATTCTGGAAAGGCAGAGGAATTGTTCAATATTGCACACAGGATAATTATGTGTGCAATAATAATCTTGATATTTGAAACAAAACTATGCTTTTTAGATAGACAGGAGAATTGGAAAGCTATGGAGAGACCTATACCCAGAAGTGGGACAATACATATTATAGCTTGATATAAAAAAGAATACTTTTAACAGCTGTGCACTGATGACCTTATGGAGGCATCAGTAAGCAGAGTTGATTTTTTCAGAATTTTGGGCTATACACATTTGAACTCTTTAGCCAGACACACCAAGAATAATTACAGTTTACACCAGTAGTAATTTTAATCAAATTGAATAGTGACAGCAATCTACAAACTGTTTAATTTCCAATGTTAGGTAAGTACCTACTGCTGGGGCTGCAGGACTGTTCAAAAGAGTTACAGTGGCCCAGGAACTCCAAGGGCGATGAACATGGATGGGTTTTAGTCAGTAAAAGTCTGACACTCCCTCCTGCTTCGCCCAGAGCGGGAGGAGTCATTTGTTGATTTCCCATCCGAAAATAAAAAAGAAAGGTAAGTACCTACTACCGTAATTACAGACGGTCAACCAATTTTCAATCTTATTACCCATAGGCATAAGGGTGAAAAGTGATGGCCGTCTGTAAGTACAGTAGTAAGTACTTACGTTTCTTTTTTGTTTTCTTTTTCAATTTTATTTCCAAGTATTATAACTCCCTTGCTTCTATGAACATTAATTTTCACTTGCTTCGGTAAAGGAAAACTTCATGAGGAAACCAGCATGAGATATTTCTCGATGGCATGTTAAGCCAAGTCAGAGAACCATGAGCGACATAAAAACTTTGACACCAGTTTAGGCACCAACCAAATGATAAAAGTATGAAATTATAACTGGGCCCTTACCTTCATATCATCCTCCTCAAAATAATGCATACTCAATGTAATAAGGTTATCGGTCTGCGGATCATATTGTAGCACAGACAGCTTAGCTTCTCTGAATGATACCAGCAACAGATCTCTACCGGCACTGGGGCAGCGGACGGATGCCAGAGACATTACGTTACCCCATAGTGTGTAGGTGGCTAGACATTCTAGCTTCATTTTTGGTGGAATTGGCTGACCGGCTGAGGAAGACATTTAGTTGTATTTTTAATATTTGATTTGGGATTATATAATTAGAGAGAATATTACTGTTCATCGTTCATCTAATTTAAAAAAATATATGAGACTCAAAAATAGGAAAATCTCAGATATCCATAGATAAAAACTTACCGGCGTTAACCTCCTTAGTTTGGCCTTCAGGTAACAACCTGAAAACCTTAAGGATATTGGCTCCAGCAGTGATAAGACACGTATCATCATTGTTGAAAAAGCAGCAGCTAACGGCATGCTCAATCCCTGTCGCGGGGTGCGTTTGCCGGCAAACTGAAAACATCTTCTAATCGCGTCGATTTCTAGGTTATGTTACAAAAATTACTTAAACTTGAAATTATAGATACGATAACACTTATGGTCAATGTTTTTACATATTTAATGGAATTATTAATGCATTTTACTGAGAGTTAATCGATTTTGCAATTGTTTATTTTTGATGCCGTTGCGTCGCTTGACACTTCAAGACTTCAACAAAACAAAATAGCGAGTGAACGCCAACGGTGAACGTTCTGAAATCTGGATCCGAAATGTTGAACTAAGCTTCAAACAACTATTAACTGCCATGTACCCGAATCTATATTGGAAGAGTTTTATGTATTTTGATATATATTGTCACAAAAACTTAAATGTAGTGTTTTTAGTAGCTAATTTTTAATGATACATTGGCTTCCGTTAAGAATAACCAAATGTTTCGAACGCATATTTAAAAAAGCAAACCAGCGCACAGATAAAATATTCTTATTTTTCGAAATTATTAAGTATAATTATTTTCTCGACAAAGTTAATAATTTTTCACCAACACCATTTTCATTGTTAATGATGTCAGTCAAAAGGCTTGATTGCAGAAAACACTATGTCTACGGTTCCTCTTTTTGAAATTTGACTATGAGTAGGTAATGGCCGTGGATTAATTGGACCTTATCGAATCCCACGCGTTAAACGACTGCACGCGTTGATTGAAGGGTCAAAGCTCGCAATGTGGCGCGCGTATACGCGCGTAAGCCGGTTCGAGCATAGACACGCTACAAAATACGCTAGTCTGAAACCGCCTTAAGTATAAAATTAGACGCTCGCGCATCCTCGGGCACGTGCGAGACGCTTAATGTCTGCGTCGTATGGAGTCATTGAGCTATTACTAATACGTATAGAGAAGACAGCGCGAACAAAATCTGTGCAACAAGCACGGCAGTGCGGGGCGCGCGGGGTGCGGCTAACCCCGTATATATAGATGTTCTGTGGCGAGCAAGTGACTATGATCCGAATCCGACCCAGCCTGCTGACCCTTGCTGCCCTCTCCTCAATGACGCACTAAGCCGAGGCTCGAACCCCACAGGGGGTGTTCATTTAATTATTGTGTTAATCCTTAGTTTGTAAGCCCTGGCTGAGGGCCTTAAAGTATTTTTTGGCCACCATAGAATAGTCCGGTTAAGCAGTTAAGCGACCTTAGCGAGTCATTTCAAAAAAAAAAAAGCAAGTGACTGAGTGAACTGCGGCCGCTCGACCGCAGTTGAACGGAGCACAGATTTTGTCCGCACTGTCTTCTCTATACGTAGTAGTAATAGCTCAATGTATGGAGTCCTTAGAAGTTGGCTAACACAAACCGCGAATTTTGTCGCGCACAGGATTTGACCAGAGAAAAACTGTTAATGTCAGCCTGTCATCCCACTGCTGAGCAAAGGATCTCCCCATGACTTCCAAATTGTTCGATCCAGGGCCAAATGTGGACCACCGGTCGTTGGTTTTGTCCAGCTCGTCCCGCTATCTCCTGTGAGGTTTATCAACTTTGGTGTTAACTTTTTTTTGCTCCACAACTTGTCGGGAACAGAAAAAAAACAAAGTCAAATTGGTAAATACTTTTATTCAGATCATTATCTACCTACAAAAACGGTGAGCAAATTATTTCTAAAATATATAAACTAAAATATTAACCCATTCATTAAAAAACAATTCAAGATTCAGATTTATCATGCTAATTAACTAACTATCTAATTAATAACTAAACCTAACCAGTAGTTTGTACCACAAGTCACAAATAAAAAGAAATATAAAATTAAAAACATTAGTTTAAAATATTTTAATAATCAATAAAACTTTATTATATTGTCATATAAAAGTAAGTACCTACCTAATCATGGAAAATAAGGAACTCGAAAACTCATATTATTTACATGAACAAAAGATTTCAGAACTCGCAAGTCTGCGATTACAAAAATAGACGGTCAGTAGAGCTCTAGGCGGATTATGAAAGATTATTTGACAGCCAAAGCATTATTTGAACCAGAGGTGTATTCCTAGCATAACCAATCGCAGGAACAGTAAGTCTGACATTATTATCTTCACAAAAGTAAGAGAAACAAAGCTCACAAAAGGAACAAACTTTGCTCGTTTTTGCAGTTTTGTCTTATGCTCCGCTCCTATTGGTCGTAGCGTGATGTTATATAGCCTATAACCTTCCTCGATAAATGGACTATCCAACACAAAAATAGTTTATCAATTCCAACCAGTAGTTCCTGAGATTAGCGCGTTCAACCAAACAAACAAAATCTTCAGCTTCATAATATTGGTATACATTTCGTAGACCGTGTCATGTGTGTTGCCTATTTGGGCCAATCTAAACAGGTCTTTACCTACTTTACTTGACATCATAGATCTTTCGAGTTACCGAAGAAAATTTTCAATGCTCCCGGAGTTGTGTCTGCCACATATAACGAACAATGATTATAATATGACTATTTTTGTATTGATATTGTAATGGCCAGCGCACACTGAGACGGCAAGGCAGAGCATTTTATCTTCGCCCAACGTAAAGTAACATGGGTGAAAGAAAACATCGTGAGAAAACCTGAACTTATAATTAATATAAGTCTGAAATCACCAACCCGTCTTGAGCAAGCGTGATGATTAATGCTCGTGCCTTCTCTGTACGAAAAGAGGCCTTTGCCCAGCAGTGGGACAGTAATAGGCTGGTATTATTAGGTATTTTTTGTCGAAGGGACATTTTTTTGTCTACGGAAAACTATTAGCTGCCATTTTGGATTATTTTCAGCGTTCTTACGCACACTTCTGAAATCGGCATTTCTATTATTTTACTGTCTAATTCGTATACGTAAATTATTGTTTGTATTATTATTTTGTCACACTATTACGTTTTCACTACCTATAAGCAATGCTTGTGAAAGCTGTGTTGGAATTTGAACGCTCGGCTCAGCGCCGGGTCGAAATTACAGCAGTGCCAGAATAATTTTGTGTATTGTGGAAGGCAAAACGATACTGTCATAGCAACAGAAAAGTCGTTAGTTCGTTTAAGAAGTCTGGGTATTGAATCATAGATGCCTAAAGTATATTGGGTGTAAAAATAAGCATAGCAAAGACGAAAGTTACTTGTTCTACCCGTAATAATATAACATTACAATTTTTTTTGTTCTAGAGTCTAGACCATTCCTGGGAACCTTATATTTCAAGTTACAGAGATATTGGGGGTCAAAGTTCCAACTTTTTTATTTAAATACAAGTTTTTAATGTTATATATAACTTTACTTTAAATACCTTCACAACCCCCGACCTATTCAATGCGTCCATAAGCACATTGTTTTGAGTGTGTTACATCGAGTCCTACTATAAAACGTGTTTTTTCTTATCAAAAAAGGTCTGGGAACCGAATTTAAATTAGAATTTAGAGTTACTTAGTTTGATGTACAGAATGCTTGATTGACGGCTTCGTGAAGGGTTCGTTTACACCTTGTATACAGCACTTAAATAGGTAAGGTGCCCTTGTGAGGCAATAAAAACTACGCATAAAAGGTAAAATTAAAAATAACAGGAAAACAATGCAAACTAAAATACATATAATTAGTAAATAAATATATACAAACACTACTCTTTTGCAGCATCACTGCACATTTGGAACCATACACCGAATCAAAATTTAAATTAACGAAAATTGACAAAAGTTTAGTGTGAAAACTTGGCAACATGTCTACACTAAAATAACGGAGAACAGTATAATAGTTACTAGATTTATACATTACAAAACATTGAAGGCATTCTTAGCATTACTTGAATTATTATTTCATGCATCTATTGAATAAAATATCAATAAACAGACATTGAAACATTGCAGTATTGTTTTTTAAGAAAAACACAAATTAGTCCAGCTTTTATATTTACAATATAGGTTTTAACACTTTGTAGTATAGTTCGTTGAGAAAAAAAAACATTTACAGTCCACTTGTCAATCATCCCGTACCTTATATGCAAAAACATTAAAATCGTCCAGATAAATCAGTCTTCAACCTTTATTGTGCCACGAAATATGGTAGATCAACAAAGTTCTAGGAGGGCTAGATGGGGAACTATCGATTGCCCAACACTGTTCGAAATAGTTGGAAGGGAACAATCTCGACCCATAGCAGAATAACTTGTTACAGTAGATGTATTATCTGCATCTGAGCATATCCCTCTCATACTCCTTCATTATGAAGTGGGTTCCTTTCTACCAATTCTGTGGTCATTCTTTGTTCTCTCAGTTCCCGCTCCATTCAGCAGATCTACACATATCCGCAAGCAACTCATCAAATTCCAGAACAGAGTTCTCATACAACTCCAGATCCTTTGACAAATCCTCATTGGCTAATTCCATCTCTCTCGCAGATTCGGGAGTTCTCGACTTAGCGACAAGATCTTCGGCTAACTTCAAATGAGGAGCGTTGAAGAAGTCCTTATAAAACTCAGCGAGTTCTCTTATCGGATGGTGGTCGGCGAAAGGAAAATGAAGTAGTTTTAAAGGCGGCTCATTCTCATTTCGAAACCCTGTGAATTTCTTCGGTGGCATCTCCAAAGAGGTCGGACTTTTGGACAATGTTGAGATGTCCAGATCTTGTGTACTTTTGATATCTATGGGACTAGTTGTCAGTGGAGTTTTAGGCCGTTTCCTACATTTAGGAATAGGGATCTTGGTAAAGAAGTCGTCGAATGCTTGCTTGATGACGTTTTCGTCGACAAAAGCAGCTAATCGCAAGGGCCTGTTTAAGTCAACAGGACCAAAAGGTTTTGGTTCCTTTTTTTGGTCTTTCTTTTTCTTCGACTCAAATATCACATGTTTTGGACTCAGTTCAAAATGGTCACTCTTAAGTAACAGTAGTTTATTTTTCTCTGTCCTATTTGGAGATATTGAAAAGTTGGTTCTATATGAAACAGAGAAGCATATAGCTCCTAAAGGAGTCTTTAACATCCCAGCTTGGATTTTCTTAACAGATTCGCCTAAAGTTTTAATTTTCGGTTCACCACTGTAGACTCGATAGAATATGGTGAAGGATTCTGTTCTCTGCTTCCTTGATAGATGATACGCTGGAGTTATTCTCGTTACTGTGATTAAAGACTTAAGCAAGATCCCCATTCGGAAGTATACTGTGTTCATTGCTTTCAACGATGTGTCGAACTGGGTCTCATCTAGTTCTAAGGTCCATAATTCGAGTACCATTTCGTCTCCATCCTCAGTTTGTACTGATATTTCGACGTGTAGTTGAGATCTAATGGTTTCAAGGACTCTGTCCGATGGGAGAGCATTCTTGGTTGCTTGGTTTACTTCGGGAGTATCAGGTATTTGGAGGTTGAACCAATCAGTATCAGACGATTGCGGTTTACTATTCGGTTCTATTTTGACCCCTTTCCTCGATTCTACTATAACTTGGACGCCTTTATACGCTAAGAATTTTGTGAACTTTGTGAATTCGTTTTTGTCACCTATGTTTGAGAATGCGGCGTCCGGCGCCATTTTTGTGAGAGTTTATTCTTCGTCAGCGATGCAGTTCTCTACGAGATTTCTCAAGTTCGGATTCTCCATAGCGGCTGCAATCCTCTCTTTGTCGTTGATTTGTTTGTTGACTGTAACAAAAGAAATGGAGCAATTATTTTTATAATCGACACAAACACAAACAATGAAAATCGATAAATTGTCTTGACAACACAAAGGGTGTTATCGATAACGCCAACAAAGACCGCTAGTTTTTAAAAACAATACGGAGGATTACGATTAGATCCCTAAGATTACTATAGTACCCAATTCTGCGATGATGTAATTCAGTTCGATCGACAAAGAAATTTCAGAAATTGAGCTCACTCTTTTCCTAAAAAACGCCTCAAACCGTCAAAAGTGAAGTATTTAATTGTTTATGACATAATTAAACTCCACGCCGTGATCCCTAAAGGCACGCTACCGTGACCGTCACTGCTTACAAATGCAACGAGGCTGAAAGACGTCTGGACCGGTTTAAACACAGATGCTTATCAAACCGGTCCTAGATCTTATACAAGCCTTAGATAAAACACATCTTTCGAACGTAAACAAACCACTTGCAAGCAGTTTTTTCTTCGAAGATAGAATCACAGAGTTACTACTTACTAGTCATTCCGCGAAATTACTGATGACTTGCAGATTTGACACACAACATGAATTTGTAGAGATCTGACCTTTGCCGGAAATATTGGGAGGTCATCGTCACAATTTTTTAGCCACTGATACGTTTTTTTTTTTATTTCTAATGTAACACGCGCATTTTCAAGTTATTATGAATCAGGTGGCAGATGGACTGTGTGAAGGATGATATGGCTAGAAAGGAGGTGACTGATGCGATGGCGAGTAATAGAGAAGTACAGAAGAATAAATGCTGCGTTGGCCCCAAATAAATTGGGATAAGGGCGGCAGAAAAATGATGATATTGGATGGCAAACAAGCAAGTAACCCACAGAGTAGTAGTCACTGCCGCCAATAGACATCTGCTGCCGTATTCACAACGTTTCGATTCGACAAGTCGTATGTCTAAGTATCTTTTTTTGGCATTACGAAAGCGAGTGAGATAGATATACACTTACATGGAGCAGTCGGGTAATACGATACCCCTTGGTAAGACTGGTTGTTAGAATTTTTGGGCCACTGACTACCTGTAACGACTGTCAAAGATCTTCAATTGACAGCCGGGACCAACTGCTTAACGTGCTTTCCGAGGCACGGCATGTTATGGATGGTCATCGTACTCATAGACTGACCTTGGCAAGCGCTGCTTAACCTTGAACCGCGCGGCTGTTATTGTTTAGCCACGAGCTCCTCATAATTACACCGGCAACCACACCAACAAACCGGAACAATTCTTAGCGTCAGAAATAGATATAGGAATTAGGAAGTAACCTTGCAACAAGAAATGCTGCGAGACTAACAAGAATGCTTTACAATATAATCTAAGCGAACGGATATTATTCTAAGAAATCTAAGATGTCTAAAAATAGAAAAGGTTAAAGGTTAAGCCTAAGCAGTATCAGATAATCAGACATCTATGCTGTCAGTATCTAGCCTGAATTATCATCAATTCTCTAATTATGCAAAAAACATGCCGTTATCAAAATGCTTGCTTATCAGTCATTACAGTATAAACACAACAGTGCTATCTTTTTAATCACTTGTTTTGACACAAGCTTGAATAAAATATATGAAGCCTTGCATCCAGCTGAGAAAAGTCGAGTTGTAACGACTATTACGACCTTCGTAATTGACTCATTTGTTTTTAACCGGTCTTATTACCATGACATGTTAAGAAATAAATGACTGCCTTGTTGATCTAGTGGTGGCGACAACTCAGCATGAGGTCCTGGGTTCGATTCCCTGGTCGGGTAAAGTGTTATTGGGTTTTTCCATCAGGAATTTCTCAGTAGCAGCCACGGAGTCTGGATTTGCGCCAGCGCTTGCCCCCTATTACATGGGACTTAAACATAACTGGCGAAATGTGAGTGTAGGTACTATTGGGTACACCTCAGCCCAACTCTTCGGGGATTACAGGCGTGATGTTATGTTAAGTTAAAATAAATGTATAGCTAATATTTGTATAGAATATTACAACTAAAATGGAAAAATAAAAAACTTTTTTGCAAAAAATAAAACCGACTTCGAAAAAACAACAAAGTGAAAAATAACTTTAGCTTCAGAAGTCGGTGGCAATGAAACTGAATCAAACACACAAGTCACCGACTTCTGAAGCTAAAGTTATTTTTCACTTTGTTGTGTTTTTGAAGTCGGTTTTATTTTTTGCAAAAAAGTTTTTTTTCTGTAGTGCTGGTTATAAATAGCTGTTTACTATACTGGTAGGTATTGCATTACCCAGTTATTAGGTTGTGTGTGGAGGTCAGATAGGTAGTCGCTCCATGTAGAATAGCAGTATTCAGCTGCATCCGGATTAGGGGATGCAGAACCGGTACCTGTTCAGTAGTAATTGAAGAACTGCGAATTCCTACGGAACCGGAACCGGCTCTGTATTCCCTAATTTTAAGTTGATGAAACGATGAACGGAAGTGTTGACATGAATCACGGGCTGATAGAGGATATCGGACAAAGACATGACTTATCGCAACAAAAACGGCATCTTTTGGTACCTATTAATCTTTTAATAGATTAAGACATTAGAAAGGAGTTAATGATGCCGTGACGAATTGACAGGGGAGATGGAAAGAAGACGTGTTGCGCCGACCACAAGTAGAATGGGACAAGTTCATGATGAAAGCAGGAGAGGAGACAAAATTGTTAGAAATTTCGATCCTTAGAATGTCTGATGATCGGAATATTAACCCTTTTTGGCGCCTTATTAGGTAAAGCCATAGCAGGCAAAGTCAAAGGTCACACAATATCGTACATGATAGCATTTATCGTGTCTTCACGAACCTTGTTTTGTAAGATAAAATAAGCGCCGCACTATAAATATTTGATCAGAGCGCTATCAACTATCAGGCACTTAGATAACTTCAATAACAAAGTTAATACGAAAACAAATCGTTGGCTGTTTTGTCTTTAATAGATATTTTTTCCGAAGTTTTCTGTAATATTGATCTCTCTGAATAGCTATTTCGGTAATTCTAGTGTTATTCCATGTTCTTATAAAGGTAGCTGTGACCGGCTTGAAGAGAAAAGCAAAGAAACGCCGCCGTGTCCGTTTCCACCAAGTGGAAGTATCCTCACGCACTTTTTTGCTGTCAATTAATAAAGGACTGTATCAATAGTCCCGGTATGTAAGTACAAAATTGTACGATCGCGTATCTCGACATAAAAAAAAGCGCCAGGAAATTTCCGCGCGCTGGTAACTGACCATTGAGAGAGGCCATGTCTAGCAGCGGACTGTGATAAGACAAATTACGAAGACAAATGACATATGAGTTTGTAGTGGATAATAGTCTACTACACTCTCTGAGAGAGGAGGCCTGTGACCCAGCAGTGAGAACGATTTAGGCCGATTATACTGGACTGTCTATGAATGAGTGGCATTCACGAAAGTGACTCACAAATAAACATTTCAATTGATCCTAGCGCAACTATAGCGGTATAGGTACACACATCAAAAGTATCTAGGGATCAACATATATTTTTGCAATAACTTTTCTCCTGATTGATATTAATTAAAATTTTCTTTAAGGATTCATCAAATAAAGTGTTTTCGTTTGTCACAGTAACGATAAACCAAGTCACCTTTGCATTAATAAAGAAATTTGCCATTTTCCTAATAAAGGGATTTTTGACATTTGAACCACTAACATTAAAGTTCGAAAAAAAGACTGAAATAACAGTTTTCTTTAAAATTTTAATGGGTAACTTAAACAATTAATAATCCGTGTTTCTACCGCGAACACTAACAACACAAGAACATCGGTTTGGCATACTCAAAATGAGTTCATCCAAATCACGCTGTGGAATGGCCGCCCATGTTCGTTGCAACAACAAAAAAAGGTCTTCTTGCGACTGGATACCCTCCATATTCGGCAGAGCTCTTCTCTGTAGCATATCCCATGCATGCTCAATCGGGTTCAAGTCTGGCGACTGAGCAGGCCAGGGCAGGACATTGATGTTAGCTGCGGCGAGAGTCTGTCTTACAACTCTTGCGGTGTGCGGTCGTGCATTATCATGCATTAACTGAAATAAGGGACCGATTTGCACTTGTAGAGGAACGATGACGTCTGATACAATCGTCTCAGCATAAATTTGAGCGTTGAGGTTGCCTCTGATCCAAATCAACTCAGTTCTTCCGCCGATCCAAATACCCGCCCATACCATGATGGTTCCACCACTATAAGGATGGACTTCCTGGCAGGATTTTAATCGCTGTTGGCGTCCAGGGGTTCTCCAGTGTCGTATACGTCTTGTATCCGGTCTCATACCAAAACGAGACTCATCAGAAAAGCACACGAAACGCCATTGTTCTTCTGCCCAATTTCTGTGTTCAAGAGCCCATTGATATCGAATCCTACGATTGTGCATTGCTATAGGTGGTACCCGTAGCGGTCTTCGGGAATGAAGGTTCACTTCATGCAAGCGGTTTCTGACTGTTTGGTCGCTAATTAAGTTCCCTGAAGAGTGATGAAGCCTCACGGCTAACATCATGGCGGTTATTGTTGGAGCTCTTCGAGTTAAGATTTGAATGTATCGGTCTTGTCTCCGTGTGGTGCAGCGATACCGTCCTCCATGGCGCTCAGCCACGGTACCAGTGCTTCGGTAACGTGTCCAAAGTCGACTGATAACACTCTGACTTGTATTCAGAGCTAAAGCTACAGTACGTTGCCGGGAACCAGCTTCTATCATTCCCACGGCTCTGAGCATTTCTTCCCTGCTTAAATGACGTCGCCGCTCCATAATAACGTTGGTTTTAATCAGTAGTAGGGAAACAGTAGCACTAATAATGTCTTCAATGCGTTGTATGTTTTTATAGGGAAAATATTGACAGCTTATTTTCATCTTTTACTCGAATTTGATTGAGAGTTCCTGATTCAAATTATGAAATGCACCAAAAAGGATCCATATAAATTTATAAAATCATAAATTTATTACAAAGCCACATCTCAATCTCAAGAAATCCGCATAAAAATGCTTGATCCCTAGACATTTTTGATGTGTGTAGTTGGTAAATAAATCAATTGGGTTCAATAGAAGTGTAAACGAATGATGAATCGTTGAGGCAATCTGGATATTCTTTGGACAGAAACTACAGAACATCAACTGCTACCATCCTTATAAACTTACTCCTTTTACACCACTCGTACATTCGTAAACGTTCATACATCTGGTCATACACGCACGCCGGTTGCGAGTACTACGCACCTGACCTTTCTGAAGAACCTCACCAATAAGGTCAGTGTATGTCCTTATCCTTCTAGGGCTTTCTAATTTCAAGGTTAAATATGTCAGGTTGAGAAACCTACATTCCTTAAAGGCCAGATTGGCTGTCCATAATAGTAAGTCGGTAGGTACTTGATTATTTACGGAAGTGAATGTTGAATTCTATATAGGTACATAAATAATATTAGTCCAACAGATAAGTACTTGTAATCTGTTACATCAAGTGCAAAATCTAGAACGAAGTTGTTTTGCATAATATATTTTTTTAGAACACGTATTTTTCCGTTTTGTTACCATTTGCAGACTAAACAAATAACATGACGAAATAATAAACTATCGAGTCCACACCGCATCGTTTACTATTAATTTATTATGGTGTTTTATCGATCGACAAGTGTTGTACGCTGGGTGGATGGACCGATGACCTGAAACAGGTAAGACTGACTCTGGGTCTAAGGAAGGCGGAGCATCGTATCGCATCGCATGTTGTGTGTTCGACGCAGTTTTGAGTACGAATGTGGTGCAGTGGGTATTTGGGTAACTATAGAAAAGACCAAGGAAACGATGGATGGACCGTGTAAAAGATGATATGGCTAGAACCTAGGGCGGGGGTGACTAATGAGATGACGACTAATAGGGAAGTACCTATAGAAGAAGTCAAACTACGCCGAACCGAAATAAATTGGGATAAGTAAGAGAATACTTAATAATGACTAGTTTATGAAATCGGAGTCCCTATACTTCGGTATAGTTGAGCAAGTTCAACTAAAGTAAGGAGGTCTCCAGTCCACAGGAAGGTAATCATAAGGAAACCGAAACATTTTAGTTATTATCGTAACATACATAGGTAAGTGTTCAAACACAGTGGGAGCGGCGCGGGCGGCGGAATCCGCAAGCGGGTGTCGTTAACACACAGCTTCTGCGTGTGAACATAGTTACAGCGGCGCAGGTGCGCGGTATCCGCAGGGTTAAAAAAAACAGAACTCGTTAAATACACAATTAATATAAAATCTGATTGACAAAATCAATGCTTTAGAGTTCTAGATTATTGACGTCTATTTAATTCATTAAAATATACTTCACTGTAGTTACAGTTAGAAAACGTATTGACTTACCATGTTTTCATAAAATGCACTCGATTTTCAACACTAGACTAATGGTAGAAAGTTGATAATCATTCAACAGTGTGCTTTTTAAACGCGCTAGAATGCGCTGTGTTGGATTCTCAATGATGGGCTCAACACAGAGATTTGAAAGTCCAGTGCAACGTATTCAAAAAAGCGACTGTCAGTACCTAAATACAAGATTTATTCTATTAATAGTAATAAAATTGATGACAAAACTACAATAAAAGAGAGTTGATAAGTTTTCTTGCATACAGTTACTAACTGATAGGAAAGTTCAATAGAGTCATGAGAATGTAAATACATATTAATATCAAATACAAGTGACTTCATAATATTTACCCTGGCTTAGCAATCACTCGCAGAATGTTATGCAGTTCATAATGAGTGTTGCATTGTGATTTATGCAGATATATGCTAAATTAAGTATATTGACCGAGTTGGTCTCACTATAATTTACTTCATTTAGAATAATTACTCACGCACACTTAAAGTTTGATACATTTAGTATGCATTAAGTTTTTTTTTGTTGTTTTTATGGTATATTGAGACCTTCAAGGAGAAGATAAGTGGAATCTTTTAGATGAAGAATGCAGGATTGATTGTTGTGGCGATGATTGAGGAGGCCTATCTCTACCAAAAGACTACTTTTGGCTAATATAATGTTTCCGCTGGAATAAGAGGCCGTTTGAAAGGGGCCCCTGTTACAGAAAAGATGAAAGAGAGTTGCCTATCTTGGTATGGATATAATATGATGAGGAGGGATGGAACACATGGGACTAAAATAGTGATGAATATAAATGTTGATTGATGGAGAGAGAGACGAAGACCAAAGAAAAGATGGATGAATTGTGTGAGGAATGATATGGAGGAAAAAGGAGTAAATGATAGTGTGACGATTGACAGGGGAGAATGGAAGAAAAAAACATGTTGCGCTGACCCCAAATAACATGGGATAAGACCAGGAAGATGATGAATAAACCATAAAATAATCCTATGAAATTGAAGTACTCAGAATGGACGGCATAGTAATACTTGAAAAAGAAGAGATAAAGAAACATTTCTTAAGATTGTCCAAACTGATATTGTGACACAAAAACCATTGTTAACATAACTTGAATGACATGACTCATCAGTTCAATGTTTGGACTCATTTGAAGCTTGGACAAACAGAGGAATCGGAAAATTCCAATATTATCTGTTCACACTTATGTGGCAAAGACTTGGTAGATTGTTATGTAATCAAAACATGTTTTTACAAAATTTAAATGTTGTTATGTTTCTAAATGTTTAGATCAATGTTTGTTAGCTAATTTTGAACAACTCATTTAGTTTTTCAGGTAAAATAAAATAAATTTCATAGAAAATGTTGGAAATGGGCTACTGAACAATTCACAACATTTCCACAGATAACATTTCCAACTGGCTCCGATGATGCTGACTTTATTAAAGTTTCTAAATTTGAATACTTCTTTTTTGTTTTTCTGAGCGACATCTTTTCGGTGTGAATGTTTCGCATACTTTTTCCTTGTTTTTTTTTTGTTTTTGTGGTTATTCGCTTCATTTTTTTTTATGTGTAAGTATGCAAATAAGTATTTTTTTTCTTTTTTTTGTTGACTTGACATTTATTTGGCAGAGATTTTTTGAAGCTCCAGCCAGGGAATAGCTAGAAATCCATTGTTATTACAGTCAATTGTTAAATGTACAATAGTATTGTGATAATGTGTTGATAAATAGTAATACTCTTGAACAGTCAAACTATAATATCATGCAAACTGAGTATGTAGGTGAAATGATAACACTGGGAAAGATTTAAATAACTAGCTTTAAGTATTTGTTCAGAAATGTGAGCTCCTTTCTAAATCAATACTGCTTAGTCTGTGACCTACTGAACTTTTGTAGAGAATATCTTAATAATCTAGGTTCAGTATAACATTCTAATTAAATGCAAAAATAAGTCCAAAATGTAAGAATAATCTAGAATTTAAGAAACTGTTTGGGTTGGCTTTAGAATCGTGCGGCACGCGGAGGGGCGTAAAAGGGGTTAAAGCTGGTAGGGATTGGGTCCCCGATTATAAGGCTATCAGTCTTATAACTAGGAAATGCATATTTTTCGAGAAATTAATGAAAAATGTTTATAACCTGAAATCAGTTTTATAGCGAAAAACGGAACGTTAAAATGGGCGATTGACAACCAAATCTGTTCCACATATTGTCTATGGTGCAAAATGACGTGAAAAACTGGTAAAACGGAACGTAAAAAATAATAAAATGGTATGTTATGTGTCACTGTCATTCGTTTGTTCATTCCGTTTCTCCTCGAGTCGCTTGAATGTGTGTGTTCCCTGTGTTTCGTGGTGTTTTTCTTGTGGCTGTATTCAACGACCTTGGAAGTAAGCTGGACTTGGGGCACCCCGACACGGATAGATTAGGTTAGAAGGGTATGGCGGGGTCGAATGAGCGAGCTAAGCGAGCGAATAGACCCCGCCATACCCTTCGTGGTTATTTTTTTTTAAACCATTCAGAAGTAGGAGCCCCGCGGAGCGGGGCTCCGTCGACCGACCCTCCTTCTTCTGCGCCACGGTAAGTGGTATAAGATACTACTAGGACTTGGGGCACCCCGACGGTTAGTTAGGTTCCTTTAAACCCTGCAGACAGAGATAGGACCCCCGCTTAGCGGGGTTCCGTCGACTTCGCCTTTTAGGCGAATATAAAGTGTTTTGAGGTTAAGTTACAAAAATTGGTTTTCTCAAGAATGGTGGGTTGGCTTTACATGGGAGTGGTGTCAGGGCAGAGGCGGCACCTCTCCCGTCCCTCCTTCTACCTAAGAATACTAAAGCCAACCCTACTACGCCTTTTAAGCGGCTATAAAGTGTTTTGAGGTTAGGTAGTTTTTCTCAGGAATGGTGCATTACCTTTTCATGGGAGTGGTACCAGGGGGCAAGGGGGATCCCCATACCTCCCCCTCACCCCCACCCCCCCCCCTCCGCATGCCGCACGATACTAAATTTTTACCTCTATGTGACTAATTACTGTTAAATAATTTTATCTCAAGAACACCCAATTTTATTAATGTCCTAGTAAGCTGGTATACAAAAATTTAACACAACCAAGGTTAAATGAAAATATAATGTACTTAATTTTAGTAGTAATATAAATAATAATTATAGTATTTAATTATCAACAAAATACACTATTACGATTAATACAATGATCGCATTTTTAAGCTATTGTTAATCTTTTATTTTTTTAATCCTTGGTTTGACAACAATAGGAAACACAGGTGTCGTATTTGTGACGTAAATTATTATTATTTTGAATAAGAAAAAAAAACCTTGGGTACCTACTTTAGTGTAACAGGTCCAACTTCATTACGCTTACTGTTTTGAAAACACACATGAATTCGCCGTTTTGAAGTTTTTTACGTGGGACTATACATATTGTAATTGTAGTGGGTAGGTACTTACTTTCATCTTCCGTGGTATGTGCGCCTTTCTTGATGTAGATATCCAATTTAACAGGATGGTGTATCGATCTCTGTATCTTGATGCGTATGCACAGTCCGATTAGCGTCGCCAGCGAACAATGAGGCACTGTAGGATTGTACTCCACACGTAACACGGGAACTTTATCGGCAGTAGGCTCCTTCACAAAAATTCCTTCTTCGTAAATCACCTTCAAATCCTCAAGCGTACTCGGCTTTTCCGGATCCCGTATCGTCCGCAAAAAGTCTAAAACACCACAACACACGTTAAAGCCACAAACAACCAACCCAATAAGTCCAAAACAACACGAAAACTGATCAAAACAAACCGTAAATCGTCTCTTTCAGGTCGTTCTCATCTTTATAGCCTAACTCCTGGAGTGTCGCACTTTTGTCCATATAAGCTGGCTTCGCAAGCTCCACTGGTGCTTTTTGTGAGTTATTCAAAGTGAGTTTTGAGAAGAACGATATCATATCGTTGGTAGTTAAATAATTGTGTTCTACTGATTTTTAAAGTCACAAGTCGGACATGTTTGTTTTGTTGGAGCTTGTTATTTTCCCGTACTTTGTCTCTGTGTTACAGATGCGTTCGTGCAATTATGTTAAAAACAAAAACGTTTTTTTAAGAATTCACACAATCAGCTTCGCAGATGACCTGACACAGATAATATTGTAAGTCATTTCATCAAACCTTTTTGTGTGAGCTTTTTATACTGCCGCGACAGTCACGGACCGGACGTTTGAACTGTCAGAAAATTGCAGGAGTTTAATATTATTTTTAAACAACACGACAAGCAGTATTTGAACTTGACTTTTAATACTTTTCTTGGGTTGATAATACTGTATTTTATAGATTTATGTGAAGAAAAAATTACATGCATATTCCCTAATTTCTTTTGGTGCGGTCAGGGAAATCTTGAACGCATTTCATAGACAATTGACAAAACAAAACTGTCATTTTCATCTACTACGGGGAAATTAAATTTTACGAATGCCCGTTCTACTAGATGGCGTTATTCTCACTGTAGCTTTAGCCGTGACGTTGATAACGTTACACCTCTCGGCAAGGACTAGACGATCCCATAACTTTAACCTAGTACCTATATTAAGTATTTATAGGAACTTTGACCTGATACTCCAAATAGAGCTATGCTTTCTCATCATCTACGGCTAGGTACTGGATCGGGCCATCCAGATGTCAACTGTTATATGGCTCGTGATTAGGAGACATTTTGCCAAGGGGTACCTAGACCCCACATCATGGCTATTTTTTGCAGCAGATACCAGCTGCATCATGAATTATATAAGGTTGCTTAACCACTGGAGCTGAGCTGTGCAAATTTCGATCAATATTTTAGAATTGCATAAAATTTCCGCTCCGGCAACGGATTTGAGCAGTATATTAAAGATGCGAGCTGTTTTCCTTTTACCATTCGCTTTGAATGTACTAGACTAGTGCTGCGACTGTCAGCCTTGCTCCGCTCCGCTTCAATGGACACAGTCAACAACACTATTCCGCATTTCTTCCTCGCCCCGCGACAATGGACAGGCAGCCTAAAGGCCCCCAGTTCCCACCAAAGCGGAGACGAGCTGATAGAAGTGCAAGCTTCAACCAATCACAGGATAGTCGATAGACCTGCAACTATATTGTGATTGGTGGATTTCCGCACATCTCTTCGCTCCGCTTTGGTGGAAACCGGGCCTTAAGAGCGGCCAACCCGCCACACTTTTCGCGAGAATTTTGACAAACTCTCGTGCGTGATTATGCCGTTGTTACACATATATCTTTAATTTTTTTGAACTGATAGGTATCTTGTGCACTATATCTAGGCTTCTATCGAAGCAAAAAATAAAAATTTGTAAAAACAAATTCAGTATAAGCCTCCAAAAATTGCCGTTTTTCTCAAATTTTACCTCAACTTTGGCCGTTCATAATGTAGTCATAAATTGTAAAACTAAAGAAAATATCCTGATAGAAACCTTGCAAATGTAGTGGAGATTCTAAATGACAAATATTTATTTCAAAAACTTCTAAGACTTATTCAAAAACACGCATTTCCTGGAACAAGTTTTATAAATTTTCGAACACTATTTTTCGTTCAATGTCCTAGCGTTAGTCGGTATGAGGTGCGCGAATGACGAGTAGTGCGGGGTCGGGACTAGGTAAGACAGGGCAGTTGAAAAAATATCGCCGCGATGGCTCTGGATGAAACAACAAGCTTTTCGACCATGTTCGCGTTGACGATAGACGCGCCGGGAAGGGCCCTCTTAAGTCTCAAAGAGCCACTCTAATCTAACTTAATAATTAAAAACATTAAACATGTATTTAATAGAGAATTTATCTCTCTCGGTCATTTCTAAGGACTTTAGACCGATAAAACTAGAAGTATATTACACATATTAATAGAAATATTTTTTCGTGAACTCTTCGATCTAGCTCTTGGACTATATAATATAGACCTTAATAATTGAACTCATTATATCTTCTGAACTAGGACCCGATTAAATCTGTAACTTGGCGACTAATTAGCGAGTAAATATGGTAGAAAACAGATCTTCGCTAGGTGCCTTTTTTTGAGATATTAATGTGGCTCTGCTGGGGTAGGCTCTCTCCAGAAGGGCCACCTATAAACCCTTATATCTTTTGAACCAGTGACCGACCAAATCTGATATTTGGCGACTAATTTCGACTAAATTTGTGTTATTAAAATTAAAATCCCTGCTGGCTCTGCCAGTGTCAGCCACACTTTGTGTTCCGGGGCCACGGTATCTCTTTCGAACAGTCCCGCAACCCCGGCAGGCATCGGTCCTTGCTTGCTTGCGTCCTTGTTTTGCTGACTCTGAGGCGCGCGTGGAACACGAACGCGCCGTCGACATGGCCTGTCGTCATGAGACGGACGGACGGCGAGCTAGCCCATAGCCCACTGTCCACAGGCCCGCGCCTACGGTGGCCCCCGAAAGTTTAAGCTGCCTTAGAACGAATTTCCGAGATCAAATAAAAACACCAAAAATTACTTATAACATAAGTTTATTAGAACTTCTTGAAGGATTTCTTGGAGCCCTTGCCCTTCGTGACTTTGAGAACGTTGAAACGGATGGTCTTGGAGAGCGGCCGGCACTCGCCGATGGTCACAATGTCTCCTAATTCCACATCCCTGGAAATATATAAGGTGGAATGTTGTAGAGTTAATATGTCCTGCACAGGTTGGTTGATATGTGGGTAGGAGGTAATCAGAGTTTGGGTTAACAAACACGTCTTTCGTCAATAGGTAGTTCGGAAGACCGTCGTGTGAGTATCATCATTTAAATCTCAGAAATTTTACAAATACCTAAGCAAAGCCAGGTTGACAAACAGGCCAACATTATGCTGTTCCAGTCACAGGAAATTCTCTCTCTCTTAACTGAGTACATTTATTTAGAAGTAGATGACAGTTGGGGCGCCTACAAAATTAGAGGCGTGAAGAAGCGCTGCAGTGGCGCCACTGTCGTGTAAAATAAGTGCGCGTAGTGGCGCGTGGACTGTGCTTCTAGATATTATATGAAAATTAGTTGTGGCGCGGCCGCACGCCACTCTGCAGCAATTCTTCAGTAGTTCGCCTCTAATTTGAAGGCGCGCCCTTAGTGACACCAAAATAAAAGCGCCTTGTATTTTCAACGCTCAGTTCAGCACCGTTACAATTTTAAAGTGAAGTCAATTAGTTGTTTAGTTGAAAGCGTCAGGGTAGCCCGCGAAATTCATTTCATTTTTCTTACGTTTTTTGCAATATGCAGGCCAGTGCTAGGTTGTATGTTGATTAAAACATTGTTCGCGATTGTAAGACGTATGTAGTGACAGAATTATAATCATAAAAATCATCAATACAACCCTCGAAGTTCATAAAAGTCGAGGAACGATTTTTTCAAGGTCAAAGTCATTGCTAGATCTGTATGAACTTGGAGGGTTGTATTGATGATTTACATACATCCTAGCACTGGCCTGCAAATTGCAAAAAACGTAAGAAAATTTGAATTTCGCGGGCTACCCTGGAGCATCATCATTAATGTCCCTTTGTTATACAGCTTGATATTTTCTGAAAATTGGTGCACCATGCACATTAAGGGTTCTTACAGACGAGCGGCACGTTGCCAACTGCAGATAAACTACAGCCGTCGCCACCTGTCGACGTGCCGCTCGTCTGTAAGAACCCTAAATGGACCAATGTAGACTTCTGCACGCAACAGTATTTTCGTACTGTAGATTTTATCACCTTACATAGCTCTTTACAACAATAAAAACCCTTACCTAAAGCACGGCGATAAGTGCACGGACATATTCCTGTGACGCTTCTCGAATCTGTTGTACTTAGGGAGGTAGTGCAGATAATCACGGCGGATGACGATGGTCCTCTGCATCTTCATCTTCTGAACAACCCCAGTTAGGATACGACCTCTGATGGATACGTTGCCAGTGAAGGGACACTTCTTGTCAATGTATGTGCCTTCGATCGCCTGTTTAGAGAGAAAGTTCGGGTAAGTATTTTGTAAAGGTGGTAGGGGTAGTTAGTAATTTGGTGTAAAGCAGTTTAGATCCTTCGCCCGGTTGTATGACTGGTGATTTGATATTTTGTTTTGAGTAGGAATGTAGCAGTGAAGCTTTTTTATAATGATTTTGAAGATAAAATTGGCATAAGTTTTTTATGAATTATTTTTGTAAATATTCCAGTTATTTGACTGATACAAACCTACAGCAAAATAAACCTTGTACTGGTTACTTTAGAGTTCACTTTGTATCGGCCACACGACGCAAATATTTAGAAAAAAATTGAACCAAGTGGTTTCGGGAAAAACAACAAAAAAAAACTAGCTACACTGCTTATCTCCTGTGCCACTAAGGGTTTTAATCATGACCATAACCAATGATAAGAATTTATTCAGGGACAAGTTTATACTCCTCCCCCCTAATTTATGGAAGATGACTTGTTTCAACTGTAATCAGAGTTGGGTTAGAACACGTTCTTCGTCACATGGTTGTCAGAAGACCGTCGTGTGGGTATCATCATGTTGACAGTCTTCACAAGTCTTTCAACTTCCATTGTATCAGACATAAATGATTATTTTGTTACAATATTCCTTCACCATAATGTTATTCTGGCATATTATTTGACAATAATTAGTGATTTATAGTTTGTCTTTGTTTGGCTTCTGAGCCAGTAACAACTATTCTGCATTATTATATAGCTATTTTTCGTTGCGTCTGCAACTCATTTAAATTTTTATTATTATTAATTATTGCATAGAATTGTGGAATGTCAAAATTCTTTCAATGAGTGTGTGGCTGAACTAGACTACAAGTGCTTCTACTGTACAAGTATTTAAAGAATAATTGAGTTTAAGTAAGTGTGTTTTGTATTTTACAATTCTGTACTTTGGTAACAGAATTGAAGATTTCAATCGAAAAACTTGGAACAATAAGCTCTGTAAATTGAATGGGCAAAACATATTTTTACAGATAATTTTCCTTTGTAAATTTCCTTCTTTCCCATGAATTAATCCTTAAATTAACACACTAAAAGTTAGTACACAATGAAAAATGATCTTACATCTAAATATCATTGTTACATCAAGAGCAGCATGCATACTGTACCTTCAACCATTTGATGATAGCACCTAGCTTCATTTATGTTAACACAATGGTGACCATAACCTGACGGCATAGGAGCAGATAGTTTTGATACTTGGCATACACAAATGTTGAATTGCATATTTTACTTAATTAATGGGGCTTTTCTTTAATTTTGCTAGATTAATTAGGGCCATTCCCTTTGTAGAGAGGAGGCCGTGTGTCCCAGCACTGGAAACATTATAGGCTGATTATGCCAAATAGAGCTATAGATTTTGTCAACTGTTAGTTTAATATCTTCCTGAAGAATCCAATTCAATGTTTTATTTGTGTAAGTTAACAGATTGTGTATTACATCTTATGAGGACTGATCAATAGCTCTTGGGTCTTTAGAAGACACCTGTTATTACTGCAAATCATGAACAATATGCATAATGTGACTTACATCATTGTTAACATAAGTTTCAAATAGTAATGATTGCATTAATGCAAAACAACTTCTATCTACACCACATTTTGTTGAATAAAGTATCAAAATTATCTGATCCAATGATAGTTGATATTGCTGGACGACGCCAATCATGCACATGTTAAAGCAAGCTCTTCCTCTGACCAACATGGACCGGTTTCATGAACAATGGACTATTTAGAAATACCACTCTAGGTTTAAATTTCTTATGTTTTTTAAAGGACCTGCTTTATTTTAGAAACTGGTATGAAGAATTTTGCACTACAAATTTTATAAGCGCTAAACATAATTCAAACTGTTATTTTCGAAGGAAATTTAATGAACATCAGGGAGCCTAAAATGGCTGCTTTATCGAAACAAGTTTTAAATTTATTTAGCTTCTAAACATATTTAGGAACTTGTAGTGCGAGCTTAAACCCAATTGAAATCTTAAAAAACAAAAATTGTGGTTATAAAAACCGAATGTAAAATTATAGTCCATCACACACAAAACAAACAACGTAGTAGCCACCACCGTTGCAAGCCTGGATCCCATCGACCATAACTAAAAGTACCACACCTCAAGCGGAGTCTTAAATCCGAGACCGACATTCTTAGAATGTCTCAAGTCTTTCCTCTTGATCACGCCCTTCTTGTTGAGGAAGACGGTCGCCTGCTTCTGAAACGCTTTCTCTGTCTACGGAAAAATAAACACGTTAGTTCACACGTCATGCGTTACCTCGCGAGGAGTTTTGAAACCGAGTCCCACGTCTTTGTGGTACCTCAGTGGTTTCCTGCTACGCTTGACACCAATACCCTTTTTACGGTTCAAGAAAACCGTTGGTTGCTTTTGGAATGAACGTTCCGTCTGTAATTTTATCAATGCATTAGTTTTGTTATTGATAAAAAATTAAGGTTTTCTAACTACAGAAAGTGTGAGGGTAGAAGTAGAGTGGAAAGAGGATAGAAAAGAAAACTAAGCTAATTTTAAAGCAAAACTAAAAAAAAACTACTGCTGAAAAATAAATGCACACAATAAAATTAAAGCAATAATTAATCACGTTTTTTTGTTACTTCGGGTGTGTTACAAGTTTGTTTTTTTATAATAACTTTGAAGTTTTCTAATTAAAGCCTGTGTATGGCTGGTTGTTTTAATTTTGTTTTTATGACATAGTGAGCATTTTCTTTTTTTTTATTGTATCTGCTGTCAGTCAGTCATCCCTGACTATGATCAGATGTGTGGAAAGATGCATCCCATTTTTACAGAATCAGGACCAATGTCCAAATTCTACTTAATCAGGCAGCACAATGTCAGCTTTCTTGAGTCTCTTGGTATGATTTGGCATCAATAGTGAATGTGAGAGGGGATTTGGATGGTTGGTTAATCTATCCTTGTATTTCTCTAGGTAGCGCTTCGCTTCATTTGGAATTTCTATTGAGCATTGAGTAGTTTTTTTTATCAGTTCTATTAGATTTAGAGGCACCACTGCACTCTGCACTATTGCTATATTTTGATAAATGAAGATCACTTGTTGGTTGACTGTAATCAGTTTGAGTTAGAACACGTTCTTCATCACATGGTTGTCAGAAGACCGTCGTGTGGGTATCATCATTTTGTCTTTACAAGTTTAGCGTCTTCAATCACCAAGTTTCGTTTTGTTAGGTAGGCCTATTTTTATTTTTAAACATTATCTAGAAAACCTTAGCCTTGTGTTCATTTTCGCTGTGAGATATTTGTGTTTAATACACACTGGATGGAAGATAGTGCTGTTTCAGGGTTTTTAAAATATAGTCGAATTTGAGAAAATGTGGTAAGTAATTTTCAGACTAAAAATAGTCTAGTTTATTCTTAGAATTTTAACATTTATACGACCTCGTCTATTTAGTTTATTCTTAGAATTTTAATATTTAGACGACCTGGTTTCTAGGCATTAAAACCAAGATATCTCATGAAAATAGTTTGGCAAAGCCATTGAATATGCTGAAGTTAAGATGTAAACATAACCTATCAACCTCGAGTTATTGATCATTTATGTTTTTTCTGAATACCACTGAAAATTGATATTTTAGGATTGATTCACCAGGCATTTGTCATTTTATGCATAGTTTTGACGAAACTGAACACACTTCTACAGCAGAACTAACCTATCGATCGAACACACTTTCATGATGCGTTTTATTGAGTTTTAACATGATGATTATGCAGTTTATGCAGTCAATTCATTTCAAAGCACTATTTAGTTGAGAAATCTGTTTTTTTTTTTACATTTTAGAACACATTTTGTCAGAATTTATAATGGGAATGCCGATTCCCACGTGCACCAACTTCGGAACCACATTTTCACAAATAACACTTTATTTACACTTGAAAAATATTATTCAGATAAAGCTTTCCGTATTTATTGTCACTTTGTGCACGAATTCATAATGATTTAATTAATTTTTAAATTATTTTAGCCAGAAAACCAACACGTACCTGGTCCGCCATCTTGCTTGACAACGAAAAGAAGGTGGTGTTGCAAATTAACAACGACCGAACTCTCCTACGAAAATATCAAAGAATGTTACCAATTAATTTTGTTTTTTTTTAATACTGATAAAAACGCAATAACTTGTGACGTTTTAGTGTTTTCATTAAAAATTGTACATTTAAAACGTTCTTTCCTTACTGTTTCATTAATATTTCTGCTTGTTGTGCACACAGCTTTCAGTTATTTTCATAAAATGTCGTATCGTGTCTTCTATACATAGATGTATAGATTAGTATACTAATATTAGTATTTTAGTAATATTATATTAATAATTAGTATCAGTATAAGCTAATGGGGAGGAACTAATGGCGCTAGCAGCGCATGAACCAAACATCGTCATTGGTAGAAAATCTGTCAATGTTATTTTATATTTCAAAATAGATTGACCTCATTGGTCAGATTGGGTCTAAGCTATGGACGCGCCATCTACAATCAGCTTTGACCAGCCTTCCCCATAGTATGATTAGTTTATACTAATATATTAAAGAGGGAAGATTTGTATTTTATATTTTTGTACATACATAGAAACTACTGACTGGATCACTGGGCCGATTTGAAAAAATCTTTCTGCAATGGATAGCTACTTCTTCTATCTTCTTCTTCTACTTAACTTACCTATTCTTCTTCTTCTACTTCTGCTATCTTCAACTTAATCATGCGCAATTATAACAATTATTAGTAACATATCATCTTCATCTATCCTTTTCCCAACTATGTTGGGGTCGGCTTCCAGTCTAACCAGATATGCAGCTGAATACCTGTATTTACACGGAGTGACTGCCTATCTGACCTTCAAAACCCATTAAGTACTGGGTAATACTACGGTACCCCTTGGTAAGACTGGTTGTCAGACTTTCTGGTCACCGACTACCTGTACCGACTGTTAAAGATTTACAAATGACAGCCGGGAGCAACGGCTTTAAAGCAAAAATACACAAAGGCAACACCAAAATAGACTCTTTATAAACGCTCTATTGCACCAAAAGGAGATTTAACGTGCTTTCCGACTTCAAGGCACGGAGGAAGCTCAGTATGTAATGGGAGGTCACTCATCCAGAGTCCAACATAAGCAAGCACGGCATAACCTAAAAATTGACCCGAGCGGCTGTTTTTATTTAGCCACGATTTCCTCCAATTAACTTAACTGATAAAAACTGTAAAGATAAAACACGCTTGTGTAAAAAATTAAGGCAGTTTTCATTTATGATGTAAGTGGTAAAAATCTGTTCTGTGCCAGTTCGTTTTACAGGACTGGCAACATTTCTAAACTAAACTGTCAGAACGCGAGTTGTTATGAAAATATTCGCTAAATTACTTTTCGCATTTTCGCCAGTTGATAACGTTTAAACTCTTTTATTTTGATTTACTGCATCTTTTTATTTACGTTTAACAAATTTCGTTTTAAAGTGTATTCAGATGTTCACAAAGTGACTAATATCCGCGAGTGATGTATCGAGTTTTTCCTTTTTGTTTTGTCCAGAAAGATAGAATTTCTGGTTGATTTGCGATGGAGGAAGTGAGGCAGCTGGTGCAAGAAGAAGGCCGGGAGGCGCGAAACCTCGTTGCTTTCCATGTGGCCGTCGACACACCAAGTAAATGCATTATGCACATTGCAGTATTTATTTATCTAAGTCAAAATATATTATCTTTGCCGTGGGCGGTAGTACTTTATTTGTTTCGGAAAGAGGCTCTGAGTGAAGGAGTGCCCGCAGGCACATATGCGCAGTTTACGACGTAAATATTTCTTAAAACATTGTATTGAATGTTGCCTTTGCATGTTCATTTAATAAAATAGGCAGAATGAAACCAACCTTTCTGTGATTGTATTTTGAATGAGATGTTTGTTTTTTCATGAGTTACGGTACTTGTTTAGAATAAATATTTCAGCAAAGACCTTGATTTTCATATTTACAATGGTCCATGGAGAATTCTGTTAGATGCGGGACCTTTTGTTAAGTTTTTTTTAATCAATCTGGTTTAATTTAGTCATTTTCCTGTGAGGTTTGCAGAACATAAAACCATAAAATAACATGTTCCGTCTCCTAGCTCAATAAGTATGAACTAGTGCTCTAACCATAGCAGTAACCAAATATATGACATTATGTGAATGTTATATGTTATATGCGCAGCAGTGAGGCACACGTTTTTTTAGTGGACATTATGGTTGTATTAGTAATAGGGGGTGAGCCTATTGCCATCAAATATAACATATTATTAATTAATTTTGCACATTTTCCCAACTCACAATCTATTGCAATTTACAGTAAGCATTTTACAGTTTCATACTGTAAATTATGTAGAAAATGAAAACCGTTATAAATTCTTCTGTTAAGAGGAAAGTTGAAATGTTTTAGTTGCATATTTGAATACTGTTTTGAGAAGTCATTATTTGATGGACAATCATCAATCAATCATTCTTATGGTATCTGCGATATACTAATAAACGTAGTGTGAGCTTGAAGTTTCCATGTGTGGACTAGTCCACACTTATCCCGGGCAGCGGGTGCACGTACCCTTGAAGTGGTTTATCTACTTACTGATAGTTTGGTGGTTTTATTCTAAACCCTAACTAGTGTTTCTAGTGAACACCACAGTATCCACTGTAAGATCAGTAGTGTGCCTAGGTGCCAACAATACAACAAGCCTATAAGGCAAGCAAACTGTTCAGAAACCCCAACATCGTGAAGAGTAGTAGGTTATTGGGGCAAGGCAAGCTTTGTGGCTTTTCTGAAAGTACTGCGACAATGTAAGATAAACCATAGAGTTTTTTTCTAGTTCTTCTCAATAGGAAACAAATAAATTGGAACCCTGGATCTACCTCTTCATGTTTGATAAGTAAGTGTTATGGTATTATGAAACTGCTGGAAGAATGTATTAATGTGGCTGCTTCAAGGACGGACGATAACCAAAAAATTATTAATTAAGGTGAAAGCGTCAGGGTAGCCCGCGAAATTTAAATTTTCTTACGTTTTTTGCAATTTGCAGGCCAGTGATAGGTTGTATGTTGATTAAAATATTGTTCGCGACTGTAAGACGTATTTAGTTACGGAATTGGTAATCATCACAATACAACCCTCCAAGTTCATAAAGGTCGAGGAATGACTTTGACCTTGAAAAAGTCGTTCCTCGACCCTTATGAACTTCTTATAATCCACCATAAAGTGAAACATCATTTTCATGATTTCCAATCCTCATCATCATCATCATCATTTCAGACGAAAGACGTCCACTGGTGGACATAGGCTTCCCCCAAGTGTCGCCACATTGACCGGTCCCGTGTGACTTGCATCCAACGGATTACCGTAACCATCACTAGGTCATCGGTCCACGGTAGTGGAAGGTCTTCCAACGCAACGTCTTCCGGTTCGCGGTCCCCACTCCAGAACATTTCGGCCACATCGGTCATCAGTTCTGCGAGCACTGTGCCCTGCCCACTGCCACTTAAGTTTGGCAATTCTACGGGCTACGTCGGTAACATTGGTTCTCTTGCGGATGTCTTCATTTCTGAATCGATTAGGTACGCAAGGAAACTCCGAGCATAGCCCTCTCCAATGCCCTTTGGGTGACTTTAAGCCTTCTGATAAGGCACATTGCGAGCGACGTTTCCCGTATGTAATCACTGGCAATCCAATCCTAATCAGCATCAGCAATTAATGTGAGTTTTTATGTCTTTTAATTTTCGGGTGTTGGCTTTTCTACATAAATTCTTATCAGACTGCCTATTGGGAAAAAAAACGGGCAGCTTTCTAGTAAGTACCTACCTACTAACCGTCTTTAGCAAAACCTCGGACAGAAGACCGGACCCGGACATGACGAAACTATAACGGTTCCTTGTTAGGGCTACGAAACCCTAAAAATATAATATTTTAGTCTAGTAGGCTCAAAAATTCCTACTTCCACAGCATCGTCATTGTCAGCATAGAGGTGACTTGGACAGGGTTGGAGGTGGAAAAAAACATGCGGGGTAGTCTTTGGGGACTGCCGATAGAAGTGATAACTAAGTTTGATTAGAATCAATCCAAAATAAACTATCTTAATTGTATAAGGTTGATTTTGACTAACCGTTCTATGAAAGCGTTCGGTGACGATGTCGCAAGTTCCATGATTTTTGTTCACCCAAAAAGTGCTCAATGCGCCTAAAGAAGATTTCACTTAAAAAAAATCATTAAATATAACAATAACATTAAAAAAATCGCTGGACATTACACACAGCGCCATCTAGTGCCACACTAAGCAACGAGGCTTGTTTCGTGGACACCAGATAGTTGATATACTACATAAATACTTTTTGTTTGTAAATACATACTTATTATACATATAAACATCCATGACTCGGAAACAAATGTCCATGCTCATCACACAAACATTTGCTTCTACCGGGATTCGAACCCGGGACCCTAAGAACGTAAGGCAGCCTCAGTACCGCTGCGCCATTCGGGTCGTCGTATTAGCCAGCAGTGATAGCCTAGTGGTGTGACTTCCAAGTCATAGTCTCAAGTTCGAACCCAAAACACGCACCTCTGATTTCTGGAATTCATGTGCATAAGTAATGTATAATTTCACTTGCTTCGATGATGGAAAACATCGTGAGGAAACCAGGATGCCTGAGAGATATAACATTACAGGAGTGAATAGCGCCACATCCTGCAGTTTTCATTTCAAAACCATAATATTGTCAGCATCTATTTATACCCACTTATTTAACTCTACTATGCTTCAAATATGGCGTTATGGACACATGTTTGCATACAAATTCCAAGAATAATGGTTCGTTGACTAATGAGACAAGTTAAGACAGCTGTGTCTTGTATTTTGTTATCAGTTCCCTTGATTAGTCGTCTGTCTGAAATTAGAATAAGTAGGTACTTAGTCCACTGTGAGATATTTCGGTTTTAGTATACTTGTAGGTAGGCACTTGATTTTGAAGGAAAATAAACAATATAGGTACCTTGGCCTTGCCAAGGTTTGTCTGTGGATGGGTGACCATCATTACATAGGTCGTCATCGGAAAGTACAGTAAGCCATTGTTCCCAGCTGTCATTTGTAGATCTTTGACAGTAGTCAGTGGCCTGAAAGTGACAACCATTCTTACCAAGGGGTACCGTATCACCCAGTACTAACTGGGTTGTGGAGGTCAGATACCTATCTGACTATATCTGACATGGATCGACTACCTAGTTGATAAGGCTTGGCAGATGATGATGACGTTATACCTAGGTAGGTACTACTATACCTACTATAATTAAAAAGTTGCAATTCATCTAAGATTTGTAATTGTTTCAATAAGAATTGATGGTCTGAATACCTATATCAAGTAATTGTATTAGATCATCATTAAAAGTGCTTATAGGTATATTTATAGTAATTAATGGCTTGCTACAACTTCGATAGGTATTGTAAATTACGCTGTAGAACTCCAATGTAGTTTGGCAGGACACCTTGCAAGACACGATGATGGCAGGTGGAGTTAATAATGGGTGTAAAAGTAGGTACTCTATCGATCTCACAAATCGAGCGTCAAAATATTTTCCATCCGCTGACGCTGTTGCAACAAGTACAGTTCACGCTCGGCATTGAGCGAGAGCGAAAGGGTTGCGAAAGCACGTGACGCGAACTTGTGATTTTCCCGGTTATTGCTGGGGAGGGGGTGTTTGTCGGTTTAATTAAAATGTTGGTAGCTATATTACAAGTTTTTGTTCTGTTTGTTGCTTGCTCACTTTTTACAACTTCTTCTAGCGCGAGCTGCGAGTCTGATAGAGAAATTGCGATTTCAACATGTTGTTTTTCCGTAAACGTTTCTCCATTCGAACGCAAAGTTAGTCTTTCAAGTTCAAAATGAGTTGACTTCATGATGCAGCCCGAACCGTCTCTTCACGAGGGCACTCTTCTTTTTATACCTACCTCTATAAACATGTAGAACACGCTAGCGTTTGCCCACGGCATCGCTCGCGTCGCATGGATTAGGACTAATCTTACAGTATCGTATTCAGGTCTTATATTTTGTGGTCTTCACGTGTGCAAAATTTCATCTAAATCCGTTTAGATGTTAAAGCGTAAAGGCGTGACAAACAAACGAAGAGACTCATAGATTGTAATTTGTGTTAGTAAAGATCATGGCAAGATGATCTATGAAATAAGATTAGATGTGTTGATTGGCGAGAAGGTTCAATATTCAAATTTTCGGCTACCTTTGCATCACAGGCCAAACACTGTAGTATAGGAAAGTCACTAGTTTAGAGAGTTCTTTTCGATTTTATTCTACGGATATCGTATCGTACGTAACGCATCGCGGCACATCGAGTCGCATCGTCAGCCATTGGGACGATTTTTATGGGCGCTGTGATCGTTTGATGTAAAGAAAAGTGAACGATTTATAAGCTTCTTTGGATGTGCACACAATTTGAAGTGGCCCCAAGATATATCCCTGCGGTACTCCAAGAACTAATCCAAACTAGACTTGAGATGTCTTGTGATTATCTTACACAAATACTGACATGTCTTGTCAGTATTTGTGTTTCAGTCTACCCAAGTGCGACTGAAAACCAATATTTTTCAGAGTTCATGTTTTAAAACAAGAAGATGTCTTCGCAGTGTTTCCGATAACTCTGGGAAGAAAAACTGAAACAAACTCAAAGGTCACAGACTGTTTTAAATTCCGGTCATAATCTTGATCAGATAACTGGACTCGTCATGTCTGTGATGTGTATATCATAGTTTCTGGTCTACTACAGATCTGAAGTTTTTGGGGGTATGAAGAACAGGGTGTAAAGCAAATTAATATTTTGAGGTCATAATAAAAAATATATATTCTGGTTTTTCTGGTCCTTGACAGAATTGGATTGCCAGGTTTAAGCGATAGTTAACTTGGTCCTGCTGATGTTCATTAGGGAAGACTGGAAACCGATCTTAATTAACATAGTAGTAGGTAGTCCTTGTCCTTAGGTGATATTCATCATTATCATTCTTCTAATTTATTTGGGGTCGGCGCATCATATCTTCTTCCATCTCTCTCTATTAGTCGTCATCTGATTAGTCACCCCAACATAGTTGTGAGTAGGTATGCGATTTCAGATAATATTCTTCACAATCATTCTGATCTCATCCCTATCCTTTAGGGGCCAGTCAGTATGTCTTCTTATTCCATACTTCTCTACAACAGTTCTCTACTCGTCATCACATCTTTTTTATGCTGCCTCAGCTGGGCAAAGGCCTCCTCCACTCCTTTCCCACTTTCCCGGTGTTTTGCCTTTTTGGGCAATCAGTCAGGAACGAGTCCAAATTGTCTTGGAGTGTTTCTCGGTCGACGAGACGACGACCGTCTTGAGGCACCCTCTGTGTGATTCTGCCCCATCTGTCCTGACCTTTCCTAGAAATGTGACCCACACAGTCCTATTTTAACCTTGCAGACTTATCGTCATCGTGGGTAATGCCTGTCTTAGAGCGTATTATGGTGTTGCGAATTCAATAGGTGATCGTCATCTCATTAGCCCTTTTTCTAGCCATCTTTCACACAGTCCATCCACCGTTTCTTTGATATCTTTGATCTCCTCTTACTCTTATAGCCACGTTCTTACTCAGATTCTTTCTCGCGACAATTTCCTCCACTTGTGGCATGTGTCAAGTAAACATATTTTATACCTTTCCTTCTTTCTTTCTAAGGGAAATGCGGCAGTAGGATGATATTATATAACTGCATACTATGTTGCTTTAAATTTAATCAATGGTTCCGGGAAAACCTGACAGTGAAATATCCCCTTTGAAATGTGATCAATAGCAATTACGCTGACGGCATAGGGGCTGCGTTTCCCGCCCCATTTCATCAAAGGTTTATACTGTACCTATGTGTGATGGCTTTGCTAGACAAACAAGGCTTGCATGGCTGTAATTATTGCTTTCGGGTTTTAGGGGAATATTTCTAACATTCAGTTAGTTTGTTTCAGTGTCCATCCTATTAAAATTCGTAATACGGATAGTAGTAATACGGATTTCAGAAATCCGAATTACGTTCTCAATTTAGAGGTCTAACTTGGCTTTAGTGGAAGTCTCACCACAGTATCTTTAACGCCATGAGCATGTTCTTCTTCTTCGTATACCTAGCACATTTTTTGAAATTTTGTTTTTAATTCTTTGCTACTTTCACCGCGTTGTCGGTGGCATTGCATTGCACTGGTCACTTTGACTGCATCTTTTGTCAAACTCCTTCATTCCTTCCAAGGAGTCTTCTCAGGCCTCCCTCCGCTCCTTCTACGGAAAACGCTTCTTTGCATTAACTTTCCAATTCTCAAGTATCAGTGCAGTAAAATAAATTTTGGCCTGAATGAAAATCCGATGACCTTCGTTAAAAGCGCGCTTTCAAGTTAAAGCAATTTATTCATACACCATTCAAAACAACAGAATTTTCATCCAGTAAACGTGATAGTTGATGTTAACGGAAGCAATCTAGGTCACACAGTACTACCTAGCTATCCTTCCTATAAGTGTGGGGTGGGAGAGACCTATCTCGCGAACAGGGCACATCCCTTTCCTCCGAGAATTCAGTCCCCGGGTCTGGCGAAGCGTTATTGGGTTTTTCCATCAGGAATTTCTTAGTGACAGCCTGGTGTCTGGTTTTGTGCCAGGTTGAAGGCAATAGGGTCGCTCCCTTTAATATTGGACTTCAATTTGTCACCAGTCTTAGGTCCGTATTCTAGAAAATACTCAAGCACATCTGTGCTTGAGTACCTATATAAATAATAATAATAATAATAAATTAATTCCCAAATGCTTGAACTTAGCTTGAGAGACCTCAAGCTTAGTTCAAGCATTTGGGATTAATTTGGTGTGGCCTAAGACAAATTACAACCTGTACAGATTGACCGATATATTTTCTATCCATGTTTACATTTACCTTCACGCCTACACAGATCGTATCTCACGCAAGCCACCTCGCGGTTTTGATTCCCGGATCGTGCAAAGTGTTATTGGGTTTTTCCACTAGGAATTTAGTTTTGTGTTGATAAGCAATAAGTTCTCCCTTATTACATGGAACTCAAATATAACTTGGGAAATGTGTGTCTCCTACAGTTAGGTATACCTCTGCCTAAAAAGACTTGCCAGACGAAAGCTGTCCTTTAGTTCTTTATAATCTGGTCCAAAATACTGCTATTCGTGATACTGATACTATTAGCTAGTGTCATCCCACTGCTGGGCAAAGGCCCCATGACTTCCAGTTTTTTCTATCCAGGGCTTATGTGGACCACTACTAGTCGTTGATTTTGTCCAGCTCGTCCAGCCATCTTCTACGAATTGGTTTATGAATTTAAAAATCTTATTCATTTGCTTCTGATATCAAAAATCATCAAACGACAACGCGGCAGGCCCGGAAGGAGATGGTGGGATAAGCTGGACTCTTTCTCAAAAGATTGGCCTACAATCGCACGAGATCGAGAAATTGGAAGGAAGTAGGGGAGGCCTTTACCCTGCAGTGGGGCAATATAGGCTTCTAAAATATGTGCTTCTGATGCAGCTTTCGCGAATCGAAGTTACATCCCGAATGTGTAATATATTATGTTATACCTGTGTTCACATCTACCTTCACGCTTCCACAGATCGCATCTCACGCAAGCCTCCACGCGCGGGGGCGCCGCCACCTCGCCGCGCGACGCCCCGCGGCCCCGCCCGGCTCCGCTCCGCCTCGGCCGGCCGGGACAAGCGCTCCGAACTTCGCGCGCGATACTGGGCCCTGCTGTTCGGTGATCTGCAGCGAGCTGTGAGTATTAGTCTGTTATTGTTATTGTTGTTACCGGCGTGCAGTGTATCACTAAGCGAGAATATCCGCACATTTTTGATGACACTGAAAAAAGGACTGTATCTGTATTGCGTTTAAGTATACAATAGAGCGCTCGCGCATTACCTAGCTGTCGCGAGGAGTCAAATTTTCCCTTTATTCAGTGTTACCAAAAAAGTTCGCGAGGTTCTTCTGCTTGGTGGAAACTGACCCTATGACTAGATGTATGAACGTGGACGAGCCAAAAGGAGTATGGAGTAAGGATCGTAGCATGTGGCTGTTCTGTTTTTTGCCTACCCCCAGGGGAAAAACGGTTTTGGTGGAAGCGCCAGGGTAGCTCGCGGACTTCAAATTTCATTCTTCTACCCTTTTTATTTTGCGAATTGGTCATTTTTCGGCCGCTGGACATTTTGCGAATTGGACATTCTGCGCCTAAACGCCTTTTTATTCCTCTAAGCGTGTCGATAGTATCTATTGAGTCGTCCCACAAGTTAGCCACGAGTTTGGCGTATTACTTATTCCAATTTATTTGGCGTGGGCGCATCATGTCTTCTTCTTCCATATAATTATGTTTGCTCTATTTTTGCTGTCATCGTTTTTGCTATCGCTCCATCCATCATTACTTTGGTTTTAGTGGCCCATATACCTGTAAAGTAGTCAGAACAACTAATTATTTGAAAGATGCATGCTTTTTAACAGGTGCCTCATGGTAATGTGGGTAAAATTGAAATACGTCTTTTGCACAGCATTATTACAATAGCAAACTGTTTCATTGTAACGTGTCCTTAACTGTCAGTTTTACCAAACGTGAAGGTATAGATTGGATATTTGGTACAAATATACTTAATGTAAGAGACAGTTTTCGGCCAATAAAGCTTTTCAGAAGCACCCTAATCGGTGCGCCTTTGTGCCGGTACGAAAGCACTTAAGTTATGCCTGCTTATAGATGCAAAGGGGTAGTCATGTGTAGTTACGACAAGATTTTGAGGTAGGTGAATATTTATGATCCCGATATGAATTTAAATTCTTAACTCTTGGTTGACCCAAAACACTCACCTCTGATTTTTCGGATTCATGTGCGTACTATGTAATTATAACTTGCTTGGGTGAAGGTAGGAAGGAGGAAGTGTAAAACCAAGTCAGAGGCCCATGGGCGGCATAAATACTCTGACACCAGGTTAGGCACTAACCACCCTATAAAGAAAGAAAACAGTTTCTGGAATCTTGCTCATGTCTCAGAGCAAAATTTTCTCCTAATTTGTTCAGTTTGTTTTTTTTTGTGCTTATTTTTTATGTGCGTCAGGTTTTGTGAAAAACAAAATATGGATATTCTTCCCAGCAAATCTAATGCTGTGATTGGTTGACCAAATATACAACATTCAAACAGAATAAACAAATTTAATAGACTTGCTGCAACCGGCGACGTTCTAAGTAATTTTTAAGATCATCTCCCTGCCCTTGTTCCATTCTACTTGAGGTCGGCGCAACACGTTGTCTTCTCCCATGCTCCCCTGTCAGACGTCACGGCATCATTTACTCCTTTCTGTTTCATATTGTAGCGGCACTACAAAAAGTACTACCTACAGCAACATAGAACAAAAAGTACCACAGCGCCATCTATGACACAGATGATGAACTAAATATCCTAATTCCTACATCGCGCAAGTTATCCGCGACTTAAGACTATACATAGAAGAACCCGACAACAACAGTCGGGCAGGTAGCCCACCAGATACAACACCCGTCTGGTCGGAGGATCCTCCCTTTTCTATGGGGGATGAAAGAAGAGCTTTACACCATGTTCTTCATCCTCACACAATCTATCCAACTGTTCTTTCGCCTTCTTCTACCTCATCGTCATGCAGACATCCATCATCATTCATATCCATCACTCTTTTAGTCACATGCGTTTCGTGAAGTTTCGTCCCTTCTAATTGCATGTCAATATCAAGAAAATCGCCGTCCTTTCAACTTTTCTTTAGCAGGTGCCACTTTCAAACTTCCTCTAATATTCTCATTCCTTACTTTATCCTTTCTAATTGTCACTCCTTACATTCAAAAGCGTAGTTGAAACATTTTAATATTTATGGTATGGGGCGTGACTGGTTTCCTACGATAAACTACAAAGAAAACTAGCTACATAATTGGAAAATACACAGCCTACAGCGCTTGTGGACTTCCATTTCCACTGCTGTTGCAACTGACGCCCATATCGATCGGATTCTATTTTTGAAATGTAGTAAATATTAAATGACCTCTATACTGCCATGGCTTTTGCATATCGATTTATTATCGAGCCGACTATGGTAAATATTTTATCATTCGTGTAGTTTCTCTCGTTATGATTTAAGTCTTGAAAGTTTAATACCTTTATACTACACTTGCTTAGTAAGTGTACTAATACTACCCCACTAAAAGGTTTGAAAGCTGTTCATTAAACCTTCTCAAAAATCTAGACAGTTAAATTGTATGGAATTTCATTACTGCCCTGAAAATCAGGGTAGTTAATCCATTACTAACGCGTTTTGTTTTTTTGAAGTTTTGTCTTTGTGCTTAAATGTAGTATAAAGCAGTATAAATATCACTCGAGGGTAAGTACAGATTACTAAACTCGTGTGGTTCACTTCCCTCCGCTTCGCGTCGGGCCTCAAATGCACACTCGATTAGTAATCTGTGCCTTACTCCCCTTGGTGAATAAATAGCTATTTTACCATAAAAAGTACTGGCCACTAGCACTTAAAGCAGGTAGCATACATTCCGATATGGCCGGCAAATTTCAAACCTCTATGCGGTACTTAGAGCGAGAGATTTATAACACTCACGCGCGTAAGTTGGAACCTGCGAAACGGGGCGTTTTTACCTTCTCTAACGTCTTTTGTTGCGAAAACTGTTTGACGCGCTAAAATTAAAAACATTTAACAATTGTAACAATGTCAATATAACTTTTTAATAAAATGCTTTTTTTGCTATTTTGTCTTTTCCTTCTTTGTGCTTAAGTGTAGTATAAAGCAGTATATATCACTCGAGGGTAAGTACAGATTACTAAACTCGTGTGGTTCACGGCCCTCCGCTTCGCGTCGGGCCTCAAATGCACACTCGATTATTAATCTGTGCCTTACTCCCCTTGATGAATAGTAATGTTGATAGTGTTGATCTAAAAAAATATAAAGCTCTACGGATATTGCTTGGAGAAAACGGGGTAGCTGCCTGTTGCGCTTAGTTATTTTGATCCTTGCGAAAACAGTAACGAGGGTTTACTTTGCGGTAATTTATATCGAACAACATGATAGAATAAATGCTTCGTGTCTTCTAGTTTCAAAAGAAGTGGTGAATGAGTAGGTAGTCAACAATACATGTCTGAAAGACGTCAAAGCATCTATGAAACATGTTTTATACACCAAATCAACCAAACAAAGGTCACCGACTTCTGAAGCTTAACCTTTGTTTGATTGATTTGGTGTTTTTGTCACCGGCTTCTGAAGCTAAAGTTATTTTTCACATTTTTTGTGTTTTTTTTTGTTTGTGTTTTTTTGAAGTCGGTTTTATTTTTTGAAAAAAATATTGTTATTTATTTTTCCATTTTTAGTTGTTCCTAAACAATTCGCCATGAATGTAACATTATTAACAACACATGTCATGGTAATAGGCTTATCCCCAATGAATGGAACTTAACATTTATTTCTTTATTTAATTACAACGGTTGTATTTTGGACTCATTGGAAATTTTGGAGTCAATGATCTCAATTTTTGTCAGTAATTACAAAACAAATGAAAATATAAGTTGGTGACCTGATAATTCATGATAAATACCTTATTTTGTTAGTTTCCAATACATGATTAGGTAACTTTTATAACAGAGAAAAAAAATCAAACATACCTCTTTTTAAAAAGAGATTTACATGTTATGGGCAAACGGGACCGATTTAAGCCTCTTAATTTTCTCCATAGATGAGTCTATACATACTCTTTAAAATTGTAGAAGGAATTTCTCAAATTATCGTTTCCAACTAAATTAAATAACAAAAACCATTTTGTCGTTTACGTCCTTTAGTTATAAGCTAGCAATCCTCGCCCCGCTCAGACGCTCAGTCCCCCGCTCAGTCCCGGGGCGCGCGTGCCCGGTTGTAGAACAATGCGTCGCCTTAAGGGCCTATACCCCCGCAAATGGCTTAGCATGATCCTCCGTTACGCCTAAAATACTGCAGCATTAATTTTGAAATAAATACATGGTAAAGTTGAGGATTAATGCTAAGTACTATGTGTGACGAAAACACGATTCCATAAACTTTTCTCGATAGAAAAAAAAACCAAAGTTACCTCCAAATCGAACAATAAACCGCTGGTATTCAAAAAGTACTTCAAATTAGATCATGAAACTTTGCATTCCAACTGAACTAACTATAAAGCAGGTCTTATGTGTTTTACTTTTTTAGTCCAATCAATAGATTTTTTGTAAATCGCAATGCGATTGCAGCAATGACGATAAATTTGCCGTCTATTTTTGAAGAGTTCCATTGTAAATCTCCGAAGATCAGCATCAGATCTAGTCAGGTTCAAGTCTTAAATATACAAAAAGTCACGGTTATGACGGTATTACCACAGAGGTTCTTAAATTCGTAATTAATATTATAGCTCCACCTTTATGTCACATCATAAACAGGAGCATTGTTTCGGGTATTTACCCTAATAGTCTAAAAAGAGTTATAGCAAAACCTATACATAAAAAGAATAGCAAAGAGGAAATGTCTAACTACAGACCTGTAGCTTTAATCCCTATATTATCTAAAGTATTTGAGAAGATTATTTACGAATCATTATACACATTTTTAAATAAACATAATATATTATGCAACGAACAAATGGGTTTTAGAAAAAATAGAAATATTAATATGGCAATATATAATTTCTAATGCGATATAATGCCAAGTGTAGATAATAAGACTCCTGTGTGTGCTATATATACCGACACGACCAAGGCTTTCGACTACGTAAACCATAACATCCTTTTGGAAAAACTATATAATTACGGTATAAGGGGAACTGTTCTAGACTTAATGAGATCATATCTTACTGGACGAACTCAATATACGGAGATGTCCAGAATATGCCTTGAAACCAAATGTGAGCTTAGATATACATCAGCTAGTATGAAAATGAAATACGGTGTACCGCAGGGGAGTGTCTTGGGACCTCCTCTATTTCTCCTATATATAAATGACTTGCCACGTCAGACGCGACAACCCATGGTATTATTTGCAGACGATAGTACAGCGATAGTTAAGTGCACCAATAAAGAAAACTATGAAAGAGAAATTAATAACAATTTAGAAACAATTTATACATTGGCTTGATACAAATAACTTAATAATAAATTAAAAAAAGACAAAAGTAATGCACTTCTACCAAAAGATAAGCGCTGATGATATAAATGTTAGTTATAACGGTCAAAAAGTTGATACAACTTCTGTAGCGAAATTTCTAGGTATCCTGATTGACAATAATTTGACTTGGAAACCGCATGCCGATGACGTATGTAAGAAGTTAAATAAATCAGCCTACGTACTGCATAACCTATCACACAAAGTTAGCAATGATACTTTTATAATAGCTTATCATGGATTGGTTGCGTCAGTGTTAAGATTTGGAATCATATTTTGGGGTAACTGTAGTGAGAGGGAGGAGATATTTAAGGCCCAGAAACGGTGTTTTAGATCAATGTCAAAACTTAAAAGCACAGACAGCTGTGAACCTGTGTTTCGGTCTCTGTGGATACTGACTTTTCCATGTTTGTACATATTGGAGGTGGCAATTTTTGTAAAAACCAATTTAAACTTATTTCCTTCACTGGCCAATATAAGAACACGCAATGGCCCCTTGAGATCCCAATACAAGAGCTTGCTACATTCGGGTAATTACAAAACAGCACTGTTAAGGAAAAGTATTATGACAATGGGTCCTGTCATTTATAATAAAATACCCCATGGTTTTAAGGTCTGTTCTGTAAACGTTTTTAAATCTAAGGTAACTGCACTACTTTTGGACAAATGTTACTACTCTGTGAAAGACTTTTTAAATGACATGAATTTATCCAGATTATGATTGTTTTTAATAGCAAATTTGACCAAGCACCTGACCATAATATTATTAATTGACTTGACTTTAATTTCTGTTTTGTTTTGTTGACATTGTTTTGTTTTTATTAATATTTTAATTTAATTATGTAATAATTTGCATGCCGTAAGGTAGACTGTAGCCGATCTCATTAATTGATGTACAACATCTTATACCTGTACCTACATTCTAAGCAAATAAAGATCTGATTCTGATAAATAAAGGGTGTAAAAGACCTCTTAACGAAGCCGAAAGGCACTTGTTCTCCCCGTCATTGCGATAATTTTTTTGTTCTACATCATACCTGGGAACCTTCTAGTTACGGAGATATTGGGGGTCAAAGTTCCAACTTTTTGACAAGTTTTTTTTAAATACAGGTTTTTAATGTAAGATTTTTACTTTAAACACCTCCTTGACCCCCGTACTATTCAATCCATCAATCAGCACAATGTTTTGAGTGCGTTACATTGAAATCTACCACAAAACATGATATTTCACCTCAAAAAAAAGTCGTTTCCCAGCAATAATTTTTGCGTAAAGTTACTTAATTTAATGTACAGAATGCTTGGTTAACGGCTTCGTGATGAGGTCTTTTACACCCTGTATATGTAGATCTTCACCAAATTTAAATGGGACCACCTCAGGAGTATATTCTTTCAAATAAAAAGGGGGAGGGGAGAAATCAGGTAAAATACATTAAAAAATATATATACATACACACGAACATATAACCGCCTCCTTTTTTGAAGTCGTTTAAAAACAAAGTAAGCGAAGCTACAGTCAGTCACGAGGCATAATAACTTGTGAAAGTACTGTAGTTGCACATTCCAAAGCGTAAACTAGTTATTTACAAAAATTAAAAGCAATTTGTTGCAAAACATACGTAATAGGTAGCTTTCCTTTAAAACTCCTTCCACGAGGTACGCTTGTGCGACGGCGAAGGGTGGTTTCACGTCAAGTGCAACGGGTGGGGTAAACACTGATGTCAATACTTTAAAGGTCGGAGTTCAAGCTCGCGAGCTCTCAACCTCCAGTAAACACTCCACAAGTATATTATACTTAAATACCGGCGTTTTATTAAAAATGCATTATCCACCAGCTCGTACTGAGATCTGCTTGGTGAATTACACTCCCTCCCATAGACTGACTGACTGACTATGATAACATTTATAAGTACCCACGTCAAGAGTAGGGGGTCGGGATCGGATCAGTAGTTCCGAAGATTACCCCATCTTCGGAACTACTGATCCGATCCCGAAAATTCGTTAACTAACGGGAAGCTACATTATCCTCGAGTGCTATAGGCTTCATTTAAAATGTGCCCGTGAGTTTATTTTCATACATAACGGGAGCGAAGCTGCGAGCAAAAGCCAGTCCTTTGTAAAATACTTCCGTAGATCAAACTCAAATATCATAAAATTCAACGATTCAAAACGATATCTCTCGAACATTCTCGATTGCAGTGCAACACCTAGGTAGATAGAGCACTGGCAGTCTGACCTCAGCGTCATTCTGGGAATAACATCCCTCAGTGAGACAAAATCAATAATGCCCGGGCCCTGAACCACTAACTAAACAACTAACAGAAGGCTAGCTGCATACAACGAGCGAAACAAGTCGCACGCACACATAGACGCGTACGTGCTGCGATATCAAACAAATTTCGGTCGCGCGTACGCTTGCACTCGCTGTACGTGAAGCGTGTCTATGTGTGCGGCCAGACTGGCAGCGCGGTGCGGGTGCACCAACGCGCGCGGGTTGCCTGGCCAGACTGGCAGCGTGGTGCGGCGAGCGGCGCGGGATCAAAGATCCCCGCTCCCGCCAGGGTTACCAGCTTGGGGGTTTTACCCCCAAATTTAGGGGTAAATAAGAGGGATGTGATTTTTTAGGGGTGTTCTATTTTTAGGGGTACTTTTAGTGCTGGGCTAGACTGCAAACGCGGGGTAATTTGATGATTTCCCATCCGAAAAAAGGGGGCATTTTCAAGTAATTGTTGGAATTTTGAGTTAGTTTGAGGGGTAAATATTTTTGGTAGTTGGTAACCCTGGCTTCCGCACTTGCTGCCCGCGCCGTCACTTCTGCCACTTGTATGAACGAGCTATGGCTTGAGCTGCCCGCGCGCGGACAGTCCAATGAAGTCCATATGTTTAAGCTCGTCGCACCGCGCCCGCACCGCACCCGCGTTTTCAGTCTGGCCGAGCACTGTGTGCGTGCGTTCACGCTCGTTTTAAGTAGTGGAAATTCTGTACTTTATTTGTTTGGTGTCGATACTGTGAAGCTTCATGCTTAAATATTGTGAATTCAATTTGATGGCGTTGCAACGTATGTTGGTAGCTTTGATTAAATTGGACAGCGTCGCTCTTTGAAATATTATTTGCTCGTATTTCGAAGGCCATTTTCGTATTGCGCCGTGTTGTTTTATATAAGGGTTGGAAAATAAATGTTGATGCACTTATAGTGTGTAGTTAATTTTTTTTCCGATGTTTGACGAAGTTTCACAAACTGGTATTGATTTATTACTGTTATGTAACACGTGGATAGCTCTCTCGACAATGTAGTGAAGGATGTTGCGTTGCGTTGAATCAATTGTACCTATATTTGTGAAGATAACTTATTTAACCAACATCAATTACTTTATCAATGCTGAGTATTGACTACCTCCATGTGTTAAAAAGCGCACTTTTCGACTTGAGCTGAACACGTGTTACCACATTTGTTGCATTTAGTTCCACGCGATGTCGAGTCGTTTCTTCGGAGCCGAAAAAAGGCAATGGTGTAGATCAGGGGTTCCCAAACTTATTTTGTCTACTGCCCACTTTGAGAAAAAAAAAAAATTTACACCGCCATTTTTTCACCTAATTAAAAAATACTTTATACTTCAAATTAAATTAATTTTTGTGAGCTATACTAGCGGTGATTAAACATTCATTCTAAACGAGACACTATAACCCGCAAGAAATAACTTGAGACTTGAGCGCAGTAGGTAGCAACGGTTAACTCTTACGGGCTACACCTGCCAATGAGAATGATTATTGAAACGCAACTTTATTGTATTCAGACAGAGTATCTTTTATTCAAAATAAAACAAACATAATCTATTCTTCTCACGATCTCGATCTCTTAATTAATAAATTAGTTGATGTTCACAAGTTGTAGTCGAGAGTCGAGAGCTTAGTCCGTTGCTAGAGTCCTCCAAGATGAAATTACAAACCCCCTAAGCCTCTACACAACGCCGGGGTTGCGGGACTGTTCGAAAGAGATACCGTGACCCCGGAACACAAAGGGCGATGAAGGAACATGGATGGGTTTTAGTCAGTAAAAGTCTGACACACCCTCCTGCTCCGCCCAGAGCGGGAGAAGTCATTTGATGATTACCAATCCGAAAAAAAAAAAAGCGTCTACACAACGCCCCCGTTTTTTTTTCTGGGTCTCTTACTGCCCCCCTTTAGGCCTGCAGCGCTCACAAGGGGGCGTTATTGCCTACTTTGGGACGGGCTGCTGTAGATTCTGTTGTGTACAAACTAAACTTAATTTAGGCTATTGCTATCTTTTCAACCGACTTCAAAAAAGGAGGAGGTTATGTTCGTGTGTATGTTTTTTTATGTATGTTACCCGATTTCACCCCCATTTGTGGACTGATTCTCAAAATTGTTATTTCTTTGATTCTTATAATTATTTTTATTTAAAAGAGTATACTCCTGAGGCTGTCCCATTTAAATTTGGCGAAGATCTGATGCTGATCTTCGGAGATATACAACGGAACTCTTCAAAAATAGACGGTAAATCTGTCGTCATTGCTGCAATCGCTTGGATGGTTATTGTTTATACAACATCATGATGTAACATCACGCGCGTATGCTCTGAGGGGGTACGCAGATGTGTACAATACACCCAGATTTCGAAAGTTAGGTACGTTTGCGGATGGATGGACTAAGATTTTATTGGCACGTCAGAAGTATTGTGACAGGAATTTATGAATGGGTCAACCTTTTCTTTGTTATTTTGTATATTTTAGTTTTGTTATCTTTTACTCTTTTAGTTACAGTAATTGGTTTAAATTCAACCGTTGTACTTAATTAAATAAATAAATAAATGTTAAGTTCCATTTATTGGGGATAAGCCTATTACCATGACATGTGTTGTTAATAATGTAAAATAAATTCAGGGCCACTTGTTTGGGAACAACTAAAAATGAAAACACAAATAAAAAACTTTTTTGCAAAAAATAAAACCGACTTCAAAAAAACAACCAAAAAAAACAAAAACACAAAACCTGAAAAATAACTTTAGCTTTAGAAGCCGGTGACAAAAACACTAAATCAATCAAACAAAGGTCACCGACTTCTGAAGCTTGACCCTTTGTTTGATTGATTTGGTGTTTTTATCACCGGCTTCTCTAAAGTTATTTTTTACTTTTTTGAGTTTTTGTTTTTTTTGGTTGTGTTTTTTTTAAGTCGGTTTTTACTAAAAGGCAGTGCGACAAAAGGATGGCTATAGCTATGAACTAAGTTAGAGATGTCAAACTAGTTTAAGCCTTGCGGTTCACCGTGTTTTTATTAATTTAAATTTAATATTAGTTCCAACTAAATTTGACAGCTCTAAGCTCGTCTCTTTCTCGTTTTATTAGAGAGAAAAATATAGCAATAGCCTAAATTAAGTTTAGTTTGTGCACAACAGAATCGATACCAATGTCTTGTTCGATCTTCTGCATTAAGCTCTTTCTGACCTAAGACATTAGTGTCCGAAGCTTCCAATTACATCCACCTATTGTACAATTTTATTCAATGAATGAACTGAACTTATTTCTCCACAGATCGGCGAAATCTACAACACCGTTGAAGCTCACGAAAATCTAAATGAGTGCCAAGAAGTCATTCTAGTTTTGGAGAACTACACTCGTGATTTCAAAGCTCTAGGCGAGTGGTTCCGGCTTAAGTGGGAGTACGATAACACGCCACCTCCTCAGCGGCCACAAAGCCTGGCATGGGAGATCAGAAAGACTGATTTCGTACGGCCAGAATCACGAAAAGGGTATTCAGTCAAAAGCTCTCCGTCAGTGTCAGGCAAAAATAGCCCTTGCTTCTCAGGTCATAACACCCCAAGCGGCAAGAACAGCCCGAACTTGACTGGCAAAGCTAGTCCAGGCAGTGGAAAAGTCAGTCCTCGAGTTACTGGACATAACAGTCCTAAAGCTAACATCGAGTTTTTCAGCAACAAAATCGCTGCGAAAATCACTGCTAAGCCTGAGCCGAAATCTGCTAAGGAGTTATCACGGCTTTCTGATATCAAGGAAAAGGATTGTAAAGATACAACTGAAGAGAATGTGAATACGGTTACAGTTGATGAGAAAGAAGATAAACTAGTGAAAGAAGTGATACCACCAGCATCTGAAAAAGATAAACCAATCAAATCACCGGTCGTAGAATTAGGCAAAGCAAAGGAATGCCCAAACACAAGCCCGAAAATGGTAGTCATTAGATCACCTAAACGTACAGTATTACAAGATGAAGCCAAGCCATTACCAAATGGAGATGTTTCCAGCCAAGCCAAGGCTACCATTGCCAAACTAAATGCTATGGAAAACGAATTCTTAGCCAAACAACTCACTGAAAATGCCGCTAAAAATGAGAATCAACGTAATCTTGATAAAGAAATTGAAAACGCTGAAAAGGCTGATGACCCAGATGATTATGCACTAATAATTGAACAACAAATAAAAGCGGCTGAGAAAAATAAAGCTGTCTTAGAAAATGGTACAGTCCCAGATGGAAAAGAAAGCGTCTCAACAGAGTCGCCAGTTAAATCTGAAGACAACTTTGGTGATGTATCCAATGAGAGCTCCTGCAAGTCGAGCGATGAAAAACCTACACCAATAGAAGAAAAAAATAATCATGTTGAAACCACAAAAGACGTTAAAGATCCTGTTGTTTCCCCAGAAATCATTAAGAAAGAAATCAAAAATCAAGACGTGGGTGCCAAGAATCAATTACCCACACAGGAGATAAAAAGCGACCCACCATTAAATGGTATAAAAGAATCCGACGTCACAAAAGTTAACGAAATTACAGACAAAGAAACTTCTCTCACCGAAGTAAAAGAACTGAAAAAAGATCACGATTCAAAGAAGATTGATCTCAAAACTGCAGCTGAAAAGCCGAGCACAAGACCGGCTTACTCTCAGGCAGCGGCTAAGCCAAAACCTGTGACGACAACAAAAACCGAAGTCAAGACTCCAACCAGGTTGATAGCTCGAAGCAAAACTGTTGTTGAATTGCGTCCTAACTCCACCTCAAAAGCCCAAAGGCCGTTCCCTAAACGGAATCAGACTAGCAAGTGCAGCTATCCTTTCAACCTTACTACAGGAAGAACTAGTCTTTTCGATGCTCCTGCTAATAAAGCAGTAACTAAGAAACCACCTAATCCCAATCGTACTCAAATGGGTTCAGGAGATACTAAAAATACAGCTAAAATTGATCTCAAGAAACGTCCTCCCAGACCTCTCACTATTACTCTCAAAATCAATGAGAAAGGAGACAAAACAGAAAAACTCAATCCGTCATTTGATAAAAAAGATGGCGAAGAGTACAGCAGCTCTGATACTATTGTCACTCAAATTGATATGTCTCGGATTGAGTCCAGTGAGAGTTTAAAGACTTTGGTAGCAGAAGAGGGAGATTTCGCTAACTCTGTTGAAGTTCTAAACGTTGATAATGCAAAGACAGATAATGATGGATGGTTGACGGTGAAATCTAGACGATTGAGTCGCGAATCGAAGAAGCATTCCAAATCACACTGGGCTAACAGATTCCATCAGCCTTCGGCCACTACAAGCCTTCCGACACTCAACATGATAGAATCTCCCAAACAGGAAGTCAAAGAGATAGTTTCAGCTTCAAAACTGGATCGAGCAAAGTCGGAACAGCCGCAAAATACACCAGAGAAACCGAAGATTGTGAAACCAAAACCTCAGGTAAAGGAGATGAAGAAAGATTTGTCAATAATAAGGCAGAAATCAGATGTAACTGGATTGAAGACTCGCTCGTCTCGAAGCAAAGCTTTGAAACGGGAGAAAAACAAGAATACTCCTAAAGACGACGGCTCAGAGCTGACTAAAAACCGCCTACACTCATCTCTAGAAAGTCTAACGACAGGGTTAGCCAGATCTCAAGAAAAAACCGAAGAGACGTTTGACTTCGACAAATGGAAGTCAGAATTCATGACCACTTTCAAATTCTTAGAAGACGATGATCAAATGAATGATCACAACGAAATTTTGAAGTCAGCGGATCCGTCAGAAATGTCGGAGATCGCGGAGATGACGTCACAGATAGAAGAGAATGAGAGGAAGATCAGCTGGGCGTTGGATTTCCAGTCGGAGGTTGATCAGAGGAAGTTGTGTGAGGAAGAGGATTTACTGAACAGGCAGATCATGGAGCTGCAACAAGTTTCTGATATTGATTTGGATACGGAGACAGATGATACTGAAGTAAGTGATTTATGAATTTTGCATCAATTAGTTTTTCTTTAGGTGGATGCTCCAGGGTAGCCCGCGAAATTCAAATTTTCTTACGTTTTTTTCAATTTGCAGGTCAGTGCTAGGTTGTATGTTGATTAAAATATTGCTTGCGACTGTAAGACGTATGTAGTTATAGAATTATAATCATCAAAATTATCAATACAACCCTCCAAGCGCATAAAGGTGCAGGAATGACTTTGACCTTGAAAAACTAATTCCTGCACCTTTATGAGCCAACGACGTTTTCCAATACACTTTCGAAGAAATAGAACGAGAACGTGTAACGTGGAGAATTCACATGATACTGCCGATCGCAGATTACTACTAACTAATGTATTGACATCATTGTTTCCATAACAGACTGACGCAGAAATTCTGTGCGAAGACACATCTGCGGGTGCATCCTGCCAGTCTATCGAGAACCTGTCGTTAGCTGCGAGTCTTGAGAACCAGTACGAGACTGCGCTAGCTGGCATGTCCTGGGCTGAACGAGTCGATACCCTGGGTGCTTTGGAAGCGTTGGTCGCTAGGGATCCAGGTAATATCCTAGTTTTACTTAATATATCATCATGTTATTTGTCTATCTAGTCTTTCTGTAAAAATACCGTCAAAATCGGTCAAGCTGTTTCGGAGATTAGCCGGAACAGACAGACAAGAATTTAAAATATGTTTTTTTTTTTTTTGTTATAGGTTCCATAAATATTTTAATATGCATTCAGAAAAAGCTGTTAGGATATTACAAACAGACACTTAAATTTGATTTATTGGTATAGATTTACAATGTAAATAATTTGGTTACTTAAAAAAAAAAAAACTAATTCTAAATTTTAAACCACCGTTGCTTCCCTAGGTCGTGCCCAACAACTACACGCCAAACTGTCCCAAGGTATCAAACGGCGCGGCAGCTTACAGGACGCCTTGCGACGTCTGCAGCTCAAGCAGGCGCGCGCCGAGCGACAGAGGATCGAGTACCAGACGGAACGGGCCAGGAAGATACACCAGCTGTTGGCCAGGGTTGAGGAAGTGAAGGTAATGTGCCAGGTTCTTCCATCCGGTTAGACTTGAAGCCGATTCCTACATCCTACTTAATATTATAAATGCGGAAGTTTGTGAGGATGGATGGATGTTTGTTACTCTTTCACGGATAAACTCCTAAACGGATTTGGATGAAATTTAGCATACAGATAGTTTACAACCTGGTTTAACACATAGGATACTTTTTATCACGGTAATATGATCCCGTGGGACAATTATCGAACTCCACGCGAGCGAAGCATAAGCGCGTAAGCTAGTCAATGATATATAAGAATCTGCTTCCAGTCTAACTCGGTGCGGCTGAATACCGGTAGTTTACATGGAGCGAATTGCTATCCAGGTAAAACCGGTACCGTTTGGGAAGGGACAGGTTGGGACAGGCTGTCAGAGATTTTGGCTACCGGTAACGAGCATCAGCCGTGGCCCAGTGGTGGCGGCCCACACTTACGAACAGTAAGTCGTGGGTTCGAACCCAGACAGGCGCATTACTTTGTGTAATTTATTTCATCACCACTGCTCTCAAAACGGTGAAGGAAAACATCGTGAAGAAACCGGCATGTCCTAGAACCAAAAATTCGAAGACGTGTGACATCTACCAATCCGCACTGGGCCCGCGTGGTGGATTATAGCCCATTCCCTCTCATTGAGAGGATGCCGTGTCCCAGCAGTGGGAACATTATAGGCTGATGATGAACTAGCATCCATGATCTAAGATTGTTAGCCGGGATCAATTGCTTTCCTACGAACTGTCCCCATCGTGCGTCTCATCTTTGAAATAATCATTTTTCTTTATTCCGCAGATTGCTAAGAATGAGCTGATCGAAGAGAAGCGTCTTCGCATGGAAAGGCGGCTTCAGAAGGCCGCTGAAAACCGAGATCAACATCTGAAGGTATACATACATAATGACCAATAAAATGTTCAGATAATCTTTTTTATCTTTGTTCATCTATTTTTCATTATTTCAACAGGACATAGTCCGGAAAGCTCACGACGAGGAAGAGAAACTCCGCGAGATAGCGTTTATCAAACAGCTGGAAGCTGAGAACCGTCGGCACGAGTTCCTGGACCAGTGTCGCTCCCACACCACGCGGCTGCGGCAGATGAGGCGGGATCGGCTGTCTAAACTGGTAAGTATTAGCTTTTCTTTACCCGACTACGCCGAAGCCAAAAGGAAGGGTTATGATTTAAGCAGTATGTTCGGTTGACAATATTTTGAGAGTTCACAGTCTCGCTAGATAGATTAGAATGTTCAGTTGACAATATTTTGAGAGTTCACAATCTCGCTAGATAGATTACAATGTTCGGTCGACAATATTTTGAGAGTTCACAATCTCGCTAGATAGATTACAATGTTCGGTTGACAATATTTTGAGAGTTCACAATCTCTCTAGATAGATTACAATGTTCGGTTGACAATATTTTGAGAGTTCACAATCTCGCTAAATAGATTACAATGTTCGGTTGACAATATTTTGAGAGTTCACAATCTCGCTAGATAGATTACAATGTTCGGTTGACAATATTTTGAGAGTTCACAATCTCGCTAGATAGATTACAATGTTCGGTTGACAATATTTTGAGAGTTCACAATCTCTCTAGATAGATTACATTGTTCGGTTGACAATATTTTGAGAGTTCACAATCTCGCTAAATAGATTACAATGTTCGGTTGACAATATTTTGAGAGTTCACAATCTCGCTAAATAGATTACAATGTTCGGTTGACAATATTTTGACAGTTCACAATCTCGCTAGATAGATTACAATGTTCGGTTGACAATATTTTGAGAGTTCACAATCTCTCTAGATAGATTACATTGTTCGGTTGACAATATTTTGAGAGTTCACAATCTCGCTAAATAGATTACAATGTTCGGTTGACAATATTTTGAGAGTTCACAATCTCGCTAAATAGATTACAATGTTCGGTTGACAATATTTTGACAGTTCACAATTTAGCTAGATAGATCACAATGTTCGGTTGACAATATTTTGAGAGTTCACAATCTCGCTAGATAGATCACAATGTTCGGTTGACAATATTTTGAGAGTTCATAATCTCGCTAGATAGATTACAATGTTCGGTTGACAATATTTTGAGAGTTCACAATCTCGCTAGATAGATTACAATGTTCGGTTGACAATATTTTGAGAGTTCACAATCTCGCTAGATAGATTACAATGTTCGGTTGACAATATTTTGAGAGTTCACAATCTCTCTAGATAGATTACAATCTAACGGTTTTTACAATTTTTCAGTGTCACATACATTACACCTTCCTCTTGAATCACTGTATCTATTGCCGTAGTTTAAAAGATCTAAGCGTAAAGACAGCGGAAGCGACTTTGTTTTATACTATGTAAAAATGTTGTCACCAAATCGCTACCATGTCAGATTTTCATCGCAAATTGTATTTAACGTTTGTTTAACGCGCTTTTTAGTTCTAGATAAAAGAATTCGAGTACTCAAATAATTGAAATTCCTTTCTTATCTTCCTGATTCCTCAAATTAAGTAAATAATTCTATAACGAATGCCTTACCATAATTCTAGGAACAAAAGTCAGCCCGCGAGGCAGCCGTCGGAGCCCGCAGACAAGCTCTAGAAGCTGCTCGCAAGCTACACGTAGAGACTCTACTCGAGAAGAGAAAGGAAAGAGACGCGCGAGTCGAGGAGCTGAAGGAACTCAAGAAACAAGAGAGAGATGACGCGGCTAGAGAGAAGGTGAGATAGAAACACTGTCTAAACTGTTTTTTTTTGTAAACTGTAGGACGTGTTTTAGGTGTAGCTCAGAAGACACGCATGATCTACCTCAGTTGTTTAGCTTTTTAGGGTTACCTACAAAAATGGCACCCTTATGGATTCGTCATGTCTGTCTGTCTGTCTATCTGTCCGTCCGTCCGTATGTCACTGCCACTTTTTTTCCGAAACTATAAGAACTATGCTGTTGAAACTTGGTGGGTATACAATAATTAATCTTATGAAGGCTTACAAGAGAACTTCTTTTATATCTAAGTAGGAATGTGACGTTACAATTCTCAGGAAAGTTTGTTAAGTAATTTTATAAATATGTCGGATCCAGTCATGAGTACGGACGGGCGAATGTATCGAAAGCGCGCCAGTGGTGACATCACGTGACCTACTCACCGTGGAGTCCTGATGTTAACGCCTCGCGGCGAGGCGGACATCCTGGATCTGATCGCAGCGGAGTTAAGACGTCTTGAAACTGTATCCGATTCATTGTGCCCAGTGTTATTGTGTGAAAGTGTAATGTCAAGTAATTTGTTAGTCCACTCAGTGTATCTGTTTGAAAAGAGTAACCATGGAGTTTCTTGCCGGTTCTTCTTCATGGAAACAACCAAACCCGAACCGTGCAATGTGAAATAAAATAGTGTATCGCATCCAGTGTGTTTTCATAGCATCCAACCCGCTCTTCTGCCCACAAAATGCTCGACCCTAGCGAAATAAATCCTGACAACCCGACAAATAAATAAAACGATCAAACATTTTTGTTATCATTCAGCACGACTTTGTTTTTTTTCCACCGTCCAATAAATACACAATCACATAAATAGTTAAATAATAATACTATAGTTTTTTTTACTAATATTTAACTTCTTATAAAAAATAAATTATAAGTATGAATCCATTATAAAAAAACAACACCTGACAAGTTTTTGCATAAAAAAATACAAAATAATAATGATACTAAACTAATAACTATACTAATATCACCAAGAAACAAAAAATCCACACATTGTAAACGGGATTGGAACTCGGTTCTCTTTGATTGTAAACCCACCACTTACCCCAACAGCTATCAACACTTTGTAAACATGTGAATTTTAGCCATCCAATGGTAAGAACACAATAAGATCATGCGTTTGCTGCGTATATAACAAAAGAGTCAGAAATATATTATTATGTTTCGTGAAGTGTGCGGCGACGACATGCGATTGGGCGAACTCTGTGACTGTGGTGTGCGTACTGTATAGAGACCACTTACACATACAGACGCACGGACGCGCGACCGTGCGTTCACAGCAATACAATCCTTAGCGTGCCTATGCACTTATGAATGCTTACTGTACATTACCATATAAACTTCCACCAAAAATTGGTTTGAACGAGATCTAGTAAGTAGTTTTTTTAATACGTCATAAATCGTCAACCGCAATTTACCTTTCATTCAATAAAGTTTGTGCGGAACCCTCGGTGTGTGTGTCTTGGCGAGTTTTTTTCCACTTCTGGGTCGGCTTCCAGTCTAACCAGATGCAGCTGAATACCAGTACGTTACACGGAGCGACTGTTAGTCTGGAGTGTTTTTTTTCCACTTACATCTGGGTCGGCTTCCAGTCTAACCAGATGCAGCTGAATACCAGTACGTTACACGGAGCGACTGTTAGTCTGACCTCCAGAATGCAGTTACTGGGTAGTGCGTACCTCTTGGTAAGACTGGTTGTCAGACTACCAGACTTTTGACCGGTAATGACGGTGAGAGATTTACAATTGTAGAGGTCATCATTGAGGTACAGAAGGGGTATTTTTATGAAATGGATACTTACCCACAGATCGACTTTGGGCTTAATTTTCTAGTAAAAACAGCGACACGTCAAGCTATACATTTCCAGTATAACATAGATTCACTTTGAATTGATTTCCCATCCAATGAGAGTTTGGCTTATTGTGGTTTTGTGTAGTATTATTGATCTTTGTGCGTATGATTCGAGCGGCCTTTTAGTTTTATTTAATCACGATTCTCTCTATAGACAATATGCTATGATGACATTCAACTTTCAGAACTTTCTAGTAGGTACGTGCCTGTCATGAAGTTTTGCCAATCAATTAAATTGGTTTCGTATTTTGTTGCTGGATATCTCGTAGTAACGGTAAGTCTATCCTTGCCCCCAGGCGGAAGGCGTGAAGTCGCGCCTGTCTGCGCTGGCGGCGGCCGCGGAACTGGAAGCTGACGCGCTGCGCTCGCGCATCCGGGACAAGCAGGACGCCAGCCAGCAGAGACTGGAGTCGCACCTGCAGGCCATACGGGAGAAGGCCACCAACCCCAGGCAGGCGGTACGTAGCTTTATACAGGGTTCGTTTTCAATAACCGGCCAAATTTTCAGAGATGTTTTAGAATTGATAATATTTTGGATATAATGAAAACAAAAACAACATTTTTAAATAAAATTTCATTCATGTCCACCACTAAAAAGCGAACTTGTGGATACTGCAACAGCACAATTCAGTTCAACAACCAAGATAGGTATCAGTTAGGCGGTACATGCACGCACACGAGTGCATTGATTACCACTAGGTTTATGATTTAGGAAATTTTTAGGCCATTTTCAAATGAACGCTATTATTTTATTTTTCGACAATAATATTTAAAATGCACTTTTGGTTATGATATCTAGATCTTAATTTTAAATTTTAGCTGGTCATTGAAAACTAACTCTGTATAACCAGCTAATATGGTCCCCGCTGATGAGACATACACTATTTCTTGTGAGAAGGAATCGACTAATCAAACACGTAGACCTAATGCAGTTTTATCGACAATAAAAAAAAGAAAAAGTTTATTTCTCTTCCACGAATAAAAAACATACAGTACTTATGTTGTAACATATATATATACAGGAAAAAGTATTTTATTTGTGGGAGACTGGCGCCTAAAGTAAGCCGAGGCCTGTATTTTATGACACCAGGTCCCCACTAAGATACATATTAGGAGATCTAACAAGAGTAGTGCCATATACTTATTACAATATGCATCAAAGTTTTTTTTTCGTTTTTACAATACAAGTACTATGTTTTTGAATACTTGATTCTGGGACTTTTTGAGAGCATTCGTAATTAAATAAATAGCAGTGATAGTCTAGTGGAGTGACAGGCATACTACCGAGTCATAGGTCACGAGTTCTAACCCAAGACCAAGACCTCTGATTTTTCGGATTCATGTGCGTATTGTATAATTATCACTTGCTTCGGTGAAGGAAAACCGGCTTGCCTGAGAGATATTTCTCGACGGCATGTAAATCCAAGTCAGAGACCCATGGGCGGCATAAAAACTCTGACGCCACTTAGGGACTAACCACAGCCTTTCACACAAAAAAGGATGAAGAAGAAAAACATGCCATGCTTTGATATTCTAATATATCTTCACTTGCCGTAAATTCGACATATTCAGACTGACGATATTAATAAACAATTTTTTTTTACTTTCCCATAATTCTCAGACAACGTCCGAAAGCCAAGACCAGACAGCTAAAGAAGAGAAGGAGCTACAAGACGAAGCTGACCGACTCGAACTTGAACGTAAAGAGAGGGAGAAGATCAAAGCTATCAAGAAGAAGGCGAGGAAAATTAAACAGAAGCTTATTACCACGTGAGTATTCATCATCTGACTAGCCTTTTCCCAACTATGTTGGTGACGATGTGTGATTCATCCGGCTCGAAGGACCATGCATGTACAACTGTCAAAAACGTCCGGGCAACTTTCTAATTGTTTATAGATTTAACTCGAAAACTTCGAGATTTTATTTACAGCATACTGACCTAACCGGTTGAATACCAGTATTTTACATGGAGTGATTGCCAATCTGACCTCCACAACTCAGTTAGTACTGGGTAATACGATACCCCTTGAAGAGCAGCGGTGGTCCAGTGGTGGCGGCCCCGACTTACGAACAGTAAGTCGTGGGTTCGAACCCAGACAGGCGCATTACTTTGTGTAATTTATTTCGTCACCACTGCTCTCAAAACGGTGAAGGAAACCGGCATGTCCTAGAACCAAAAATTCGAAGACATGTGACATCTACCAATCCGCACTGGGCCCGCGTGGTGGATTATAGCCCTTACGCAAAATACGCGCTTTAACGTGGAGTTGCGGACACCAGCCCGTTATACAATATACAATACCCCTTAAAAAGACTGGTTATTAGACTTTCGGGCCACTGACGACCTGTAACGATTGTCAAAGATCTACAAATGACAGCCAGGACCAACGGCTTAAAGTGCTTTCCGAGGCACGGCGGAAACTCGGTATGTAAGGGTGGTCACCCATCCACGGAACGACCTTGGCAGGCGCGGCTTAACTTTGAAGATCGACCCATACGACTGTTATTATTTAGATATACAGTGTGTAAACTAACCCTTTACGAAGCCATCAACCAAGGCATTCTGGATATCAAATTAAGTAACTGATAAAAATATTGCTGGGGAACTTGCCGGGACTGGTGAAAAGGTCACGTTTTTCTGGTGAACTCAATGTAACGCACTCAAAACATTGTGCTGATGGATGGATTGTATAGCACGGGGGTCGTGGAGGGTTTAAAAATAAAGCAATAACATTGAAAAATTATGTTAAAAAAAAAAAAACTTGAATTTTGACCCTCAATATCTCCGTAACAAGAAGGTTCCCAGGTATGGTCTAAGTTCTGAAAACTGTTTGAAATTAGTTATATTCACCATTTAACCAATCGCTTAGAAGTTCCTTAATAATGCACACAGCTAAACTGATTGTTATCATTTCTACAGAGCCAACGAGACAATAGTAATGGATGGAAACGTGATGGACTGCCTCTCTCCTGCCGCAGCTAAGACCTGCAAAGTGATCCACAACATATCGCACATGATGACTCCCTTCCTGGAGCACCCCATCGGGATCGGCTCCTGGGATATCACGCACAAGTCGTTTGAGTTCAACGGGTTTAGTGATGATCCCGCCAGGAAAAATGATAGGAAGAAGGGCAAGGTAACTTTAAGTGTTTATCTACACATATAATAAAGTTGTAACAGGCCGTTGTTTGTACTATAGAGGACACTCCCGCCTGATCACCACTAAGCTAATTTTTGCTTGCACTTGCAACATAGAAACGCTCTCTAGCCCCGCTCCGTTGACTTTGTATAGAAATAATGAATGTAAAGATACCGATCGGCCGAGCGCTCTGACGACGCACGCCAAACGAGAGTTATTGTTATTTAGCGCGCCAAAGTTGTCGCTTTCCTAATAGGGCTAAACTGTAAAGGGGGCGTGGCTCGGCGCCTCCGCATGATTTAAGCGAAAACTTTTTTAACTGATCAGGCGGAAAAGACTGCAACGACTGTACATTGAAGATATTTAAAAAAAATTATATGGGGGGTCTTTATTAGAGCAACAAAAGCCAAAACAACAGTTTTTAGAATTTTTATGTCTGTCTGTCTGTTTGTACGCGCATCACGCAAAAAGTACTGTATGGATTTGAACGCAGTTTTCACCGCTCTACTGCTAGATCATCATCAACCTATAATGTTCAAACTGCTGGGACACGGTCTCCTCTCATGATGAGAGGGAATGCTATAATCCACCACGCGGGCCCAGTGCGAGTTGGTAGATGTCACATGTCTTAGAATTTTTAGTTCTAGGACATGCCAGTTTCCTCACGATGTTTTCCTGATTAATGATTATGCTATGCTATACTATTGCCATCGACTTGGTAAAAATGCAGACACAATGGCTATTAGTGAGAAAATCAAAAACTCTGCTCGCTTTTGCCTGGGAATCGAACTCAAGACCTCATGTTCAGCAGCCGAAAATGTATTGACACTATTTACATATTTATAAAAAATCTATGTTTACTCTAGATATACATTAAAACAAAAAAATAACTTCTATTTCTCTTCCAAAAGGTCATCCTCAACGGTAAAGTAGAAATGCGATCAAGCAAGGAACGAGAGAAAAGCGAGAACAACAACAACAACAAAGATACAGATTTAAAAATCAAAACTACAGCAACAGAGAAAGATGAAATAATTGAGAAAAACCCAGAAATCGATGCCTCAAATGCTAATACCACAATGACTAATAATAAGAGGAAGAAGAAGAAAAGCGGTGATAAAGATAAACCGAAGCTTAGTAAGACTAACTCGGTGTGTTCCTCGCTTAGTGATATGAGTTTTGGTTCGAGCAAGGATAAGGCCAAGTTGTCAGTTATAGATGTGCAGGCGTTTGAGAAACAGTTGAATGAACTGTACCGGTTAATTGAGAAGACGGTAAGTTAGTAAAACTTTGATTTTATTTATTATTTATATTATATATTATGATTTGATTAATATTCTCCGGCCCTTTTTGGTAATTTATTCGTGATCGGTGTCTTCTGCTTCCATACTTCTTATATTATTTGTTATCTCATAAGTCTTCCCTCTTTCTGTCATATATTACAGTGTATCCATCGTTTATTTGGTCTTCCTGTAGACATCCACATACTGCACAGTACACACACATATTACATAGTGCACTAAATACAGTGTTTCCCTTTCTAGTGTGTAGTGAACTCTTAACAATCACGCAAGCCCTGTGCGATGCTAAATTTTCTTAAATGACGTTTCTTGTTATGTTTTTCCTACTTATTTTATATTTTCTTCCGGCCCATATTCTATGTTACTTTGCGTTGTCGGCGTAACACGTTTATTTTATGTGGTGTTTCTTTTATTTTATGTTTTGCTTCTTTTATTTTATGTTTTATTTTTATTTAATCATCTATGTAGTGTGGAAACCAACAGCGAGTCAAACTCGGCGGTTTGGGCCGTGTATTCGCTCCCGGCTTCGGACTGCGACAGAAACCTACGGTAAGATAAAGTAATACAATATTTGGCTAACACAACTAATATAATACCAAAATGGCGACCTTTAAAATTTGTTAAGTTGTTTTTTTTTTCGTTACAACGGTGGTCTTTTTAGGGTCGGGGATGGTAATCATCATCATTATCATTTTTGACAATACTAGAAAGTAATCCACTTTCGTTCTGTGTCTCATCCGGCTCGAAGGACCATGCATGTACCTACAACTCTCGAAAACGTCCGAGCAACTTTCAAGTTGTTTATAGATTTGGAAACACCGAAACTTTATTTACAGCATACTGACCTAACCGGTTGAATACAACTGTTTTATATGAAGCGCCAGCCTATCTGACCTCCACAACCCAGTTAGCACTTGGTAAACGGTACCCCTTGCTATAAGACTGGTTGTCAGACTACCTGTAACGACTGTCAAAAATCTACAAATGACAGCCGGAACCAACGGCTTAACATGATTTTCGGCATTGAGGTCTGGACCAGTTACTGAGTAACACACAAACAAATGACTAATAATTAGGTCGTTGTTACAGTCACCGCACGAAAAGACGTCTCTCTTCAAGATTCATCTGCTCAAAGTGATCGGAGAGCTGCTCGCCATCGCTGTGGACCGCGACGATCTGACGGTGCAGTTCACTACCAAGTAAGTAACATACCATCACGCCTGGAATCCCTGATGGGTTAGGCTGAGGTGTAGCTACATTTTGCTACTGTGAACTTCCTGATGGAAAAACCCAGTAACACTTTGCCCAACCGGCGAACAGTAATAGGTAGACAGTTGAAATGTGTATTTCTGTTGCCGCTATAACAACAAATAATAAAATTTAATTGGCGAGCCGCCAATTACGATGGTAAGCAACCCTTAATGCGCGAGTCCGACTCGCACTTGCTCGGTTTTTATTGAACTCATTGACTTTTCGTTATTTTAACTGATGGGGACGGTTACTGAACCTGTAAACGACACTGACATAGCTATACCCAATCGTCAACATTAATAAAAACAAAGTGACGCTAACTGATTTTCTAGGTTGAAAATCTTTTAATGTCATCTCAAAACAGTTAGAACTTGGTTTATAACCCATATACACCTTACACTTACATCATACACACAATACAACATCAACACGATACAAATAAGATAAACAACAATAATATGTATATAATACCAAATCAAAATCATAAACATAATCAATTAATTACAGTAGTCTCTTTCGTGTGACACTATATGTAACTTGTCTGTAACAAGTGTCACAACAGTGCCGCACATAAGGACAGTCCAACCCGTCTGCTATCATTGTCAGTGTGTTCCGCAGGGCGCTGTACACAACAGTACTGATCGTGTCGCGCACGATATCCGCGTGCACGATGAGCGCCTCGTACTTCATGAGCAGCTCGGCCTGTGTCTACGTCGTCAAACTGCTCAGCATGCAACTGGTGAGTCTACGAGTACTACTTTAATGTTTAGCCAATTATTTAGTTTTTATTCCGCGAAAAAGATGGTCGGATGCAGGATGCAGTACCAAAATATGCACAAGCGATAATAATTAGTATTCCATGTACCCGAACTTATACTTTGTTACTTTTGAGTATAGGTTTGAATTAAACTACATCAGTGGCGTGCAGCGGTATTCCACGAAGGGTAGGCCACGAAATAATGATAGCAAAAAAAATTTCGTCTGCGCCATCTTGATTTTCGAAAACGACACCCATGAAGAAAAAACCGAAAATTTTCGTTGGCGCCATTTTGGATTTTTATTTTGACCTCATTTTCATTATCAGCGACCCCAAAAACCACGATAATGACACCCATAAAGAAAAAACTGAAAATTTTCGTCGGCGCCATTTTGGATTTTCATTTTGACCTCATTTTCATTATCTGCGACCCCAAAAACCTCGAAAACGACACCAATGAAGAAAAAACTGAAAATTTTCATCGGCGCCATCTTGGATTTTCATTTTGACCTCATTTCCATCATCAGCGGCCCCAAAAACCACGATAATGACACCCATGAAGAAAAAACTGAAAATTTTCGTCGGCGCCATTTTGGATTTTCATTTTGACCTCATTTTCAATATCAGCGACCCCAAAAACCTCGAAAACGACACCCATGAAGAAAAAACTGAAAATTTTCATTTGCGCCATCTTGGATTTTCATTTTGACCTCATTTTCATCATCAGCGACCACAAAAACCACGAAAATGACACCCATGAAGAAAAAACTGAAAATTTTCGTCGGCGCCATCTTGGATTTTCATTTTGACCTCATTTTCATCATCAGCGACCACAAAAACCACGAAAATGACACCCATGATGAAAAATCTGAAAATTTTCGTTGGCGCCATCTTGGATTTTCATTTTGACCTCATTTTTATTATCAGCTACCCCAAAAACCTCGAAAACGACCTCCATGAAGAAAAAACTGAAAATTTTCATCGGCGCCATCTTGGATTTTCATTTTGACCTCATTTTCATCATCAGCGGCCACAAAAACCACGAAAATGACACCCATGAAAAAAAAACTGAAAATTTTCATCGGCGCCATCTTGGATTTTCATTTTGACCTCATTTTCATTATAACCAACTCAAAAACCACGAAAACGACACCCATGAAGAAAAATATAATATCAATAATATTATTAATTATTATAATAATAATACGCGCCAATAACCCCCAGGAATCATTATTTAATCAACATACACCCAGCACTGGCCTGCAAATTGCAAAAAACCTAAGGAAATTTAAATTACGCGGGCTAAAGAACTACTACTACTACTACAACAGCCCATAACGTCCACTGCTGAACATAAGCCTCTCCCATGATGGGAGGAATTTGCCGTAATCTCCACGCTTGGCAGGCGGATTGGAGATCGCAGTGATGAAAGACTAACAGAAAACGCTGCTGCCCATTCTCTGGTCTACGGAGGCGCAAGGTGTTCTGCCTCAGACATTAGTCGCCTTATACGACACCCGTGAGTGTAATGGGTTGGTTCTATTCTACTCTGCCGGATACCACACGGCTAAGCCGGCTAAAGAACATTCACCTTGAATCCTGGCCTTGTGTTGTAGCAGCCAATCATAGCCCAGCTACACTCGCAGGAGTTACCGCCCAAAAATGGCTGCAATCTATACATGTGTGCAGTTCATACACACGAAAATATGCACCAATTTGCCGCTGTGTGCGTAAATTTATCAATGGGTTGAAAGCCAGCAGACTATTTGCCTATAAGATGCGTCCGGCGGGTGAGCGTCGAGCTTCGTAGCAACTTCCAGTACAGTGTTGGTTACGTAACACGGGCGCGAAATTGCTCTAAGTATTCGAACAGGAGTTTGAACTTTTTTTAATATTTTGTACAAAGTGTTATTTTCTTACATAGTTCATTAGTTATAATAATTGCTCCAGTTGGTAGGGTAGGCTTTGTCTAATTGCCTCTTCGTAGCGCACGCCCATGAACTACATAACTCCTTCTTTAGCACTTGGTCCATCGCCGGAGAATAGGGAGAAGCGCGTAGAGCTAGCAACTTAAAACCTTTTTTTTGTGAGAGTTCTCGCCGGTAGCGTGAACTTGATAAGTGAGATAATGGTGTCGATTCTGTTGTGCACAAACTAAATTTAATTTAGGCTATTGCTATCTTTTATTCAAAGGCAGTGCGAGGAAAGGACAGCTATAGCTATGAACTAAGTTAGAGATGTCTAACTAGTTTATGCCTTGCGCTTCACCATGTTTTTATTCATGTTTTTACGTGCACCCTTCATTTGTATGGAAATATTAGTTCCAACTAAATTTGACAGCTCTTAATTACGTCTGTCTCTTTCTAGTTTTATTAAAGAGAAAAAGATAGCAATAGCCTAAATTAAGTTTATTTGTGCACAACAGAATCGACACCAATATGTGTTTATTTTTCTGACACGGATCGATAGCTAGTCGCTTCCTATTTGGCGGGACAGTCGACTACGTATTTTTACAGGTCTTAAAACTAGTGATAATGTGGCTTTCAAATAACTAATAAGGTATCTGTTTCTCGTGCTTGACGGACCGGTAAAAGTTAAACGTAACTTTATCTATCTTTTCTCTTCATCTAGTCGTAATAATACAAAAAAATTAAAAACACGGCATCTATCGTTTGTGTTATGAACCTAGACTTATTGGCAGTCCACGTCGAATGTTCGTGTTTTGTAAATTAGAATTGAATACAACGCCATCTAGCGATCTCATCCAAAACTGGTTGCCTACGACAACCAGTTGTACTACTTTTGATCAATAGATGGCGACCCCTACATCACTTGGGGGCAATAAAAAACTATTGTGATTGTAGGTATTCGATTTGTTTTTAATAAATTGTTGTCCTAGGCTTTGACAGTCTCCTGCCGGGGTTGCGGGACTATTCGAAAGAGATACCGTGGCCCCGGAGCACAAAGGGCGATGATGGAACATGGATGGGTTTTAGTCAGTAAAAGTCAGGAAGGCAGGAGGGAGTGTCAGAACACTCTCTCCTGCTCCGCCCAGAGCGTGAGAAGTCATTTGATGATTTCTCATCCGAAAAAAAAAAAAAAAAAAAGACAGTCTGCGGAGTCTGCATCGATAAATTGTTTAATCGTCTGTCGTTAAGTGTTTTCGGCCGTGCGCTATCGGCACTACCTACTTATATTTTTATTCCCACCAAGCAGGCCAAGCGGCCCATATTCCGGTAACGCGACCACCGTTCCCTGACGCAGCCATTGTAGGTCCTCACCTCACGTGTGCAGATGCCAGCGGCGCAAGATAGAAGATCTGTGAATTGAAAAATGACACAGAAATTGTATGAAATCATCTTTCGGATAAAACCTAAGACTTATCTGGATGTAGCTATAAATAATTTAAAAAAATTATATTCGCGCCGACTGCTATTCTAACAAGCATCTTTAAGCTCAAACCTTTCTTTCAAAAAACACCAGTACCTACCTACACCTTCTTCTTTATCGTGTGGTTAGTGCCTAACCTGGTGTCAGAGTTTTTATACCGCCCATGGGCCTCTGACTGGCGTTACATGCCGTCAAGAAATATCACTCAGGCATGCTGGTTTCCTCACGATGCTTTCCTTCACCGAAGCAAGTGATAATTATACAACGTATTGTATAATTATCACTTGCTTCGGTGAAGGATCACATCACATGAATCCGGAAAATCAGAGGTGCGTGTCTTGGGTTCGAAGAACCCCTTTAAAAGCTCACCAAACTTCTGGAGCTAATAGATTGTAGGTATTCCTAGGCAGGACGAAGCAGGACTAAAGCGGATAGCCGATAGAATGGGCAGAACGCACGCTAATTTAGGTATTTCCTTCATATTATTCAAACAAATACACATTTCGAAAATATAAAATGTAATCGTTATGGAAAACATGTAGTTTTATTATTATTCAAAATCTGATGATCTTGCGTGAAGTATTTATGGCCGTACTTAGGGTTTATTTTGTTTTTTAGAGATTACTTTGGTTTTTTTTTCTATCGAGGAAACTAAAAGTGTTTCTAAAGTGTACGATGTACCTATAGAGTGAATTCTTAAATATCTTACATATACTATGCATAACTAAAGGATAAGTAATAACGATGCAGCAAGGGATCAAGCGAATGCAATTATTTTGGAATTACGTATCGTTTGCTCGGTGCGCTCTGAAATCCAAGATACAAAGTTCCGAAAAAAACATCAGTCCCGAATCGTTTACTACCAAACTCAATCAGGAGCAGTACGCAGATTGAAACACATCAAAATTAACTAGGCAGAAAACGTTACCCTTTACACGGTGACATAGCAAGGGTTGCTTGTTTATGTGTATGTCCGAACTTTCGTTGTAATCTCAGAAAGTGCTCGGCTGATTTCGGTTTTTATTGGTTGTTTAGTTTTTATGGAAAATTGGTATGAATTTGGACTATTTAGGATTTTCCCCTATATTATTCTTTTATGGTCTTCGTTGTTATTGAAGTAAAGGGGGTAGCAGTTGTCAAAGTGTTGTCTCACAAATTGTGGGGATTTTTGCAACAAAGTAGGTATTTGATAGGTAAGACTGGCTGTGACACTTTCGGGCCACTGACTACCTGTAACGATAACGACTGTCTAAGGTCGATAAATGTAAGCCGGGACCAACGGCTTAACGTGCTTTCCGAGGCACGGAGGAAACTCGGTATGTAATTGGTGGTCACCCATCAAAATAAAATATTTTACAGATAAAACGTCGAAAAAGGTGCACGGTTCTGGTTGGTCGTTCCCTATGGAGAAGAACCGGCAAGACACTCCATGGTTACTTTTTTCAAAACGGACAACATTCACAGAACAACTCAGGCAACCGCGACCTAACCTGAAAATCGACCCGAGCGTCTGTTATTATTTAGCCACGAGCTTCATTAGTGCACCACGGAGAAGCTTAAATAAAATAGGTCTCATTTTCTAACAAGACTTTACCATTATACTACAAACTGATCTAACACTCATACTCACGACTTCCAACCACTACCTTCCCGCTACCTCTACTACGCTGTAATTCAGCGCGACCCTTAAAGGGAGAAGTCGTGACGATTCTATACATTTATATGTAATATGTGTATATGTGTGGGTGTGTATAGAGTAGAGTAGGTGTGTGGCAGACGCCGCTAGACGCCGCGCCATGAGACGAATGACGAGCGTCGTGTTCAGGGGTGGCACGTGTTACAAAAAAATTATAATTTACAACAAGCAGAACACATTATCAAGATAAAGTGGTGTAGCAGTCGGTTAGTGTGGAAAATGTAGTGAGGAGAATGTTTAGTATGAATGTAGATTGCTATAAGAGTAGAGGAAGACCAAAGAAGCTGGACTGTGTGAAAGTAGATGATATGGCTGGACGGAGGTGACTGCTGAGATGACGAGTAATATAGAAGTATGGAAGAAGAAGACATGCTGCGCCGAGTGCAAATAAATTGGGATAAGGCTAGGAGAATAATGATGATTGTTACGAGTATCTGTTCCAGTGAATAAATGCCCATCCCAACGACTATAGCAAGTGTTTATACTTACAAATGTAAGAGGTGCTTTAGAATATTTTAGTTTCATCAAGGGTCATCGTCGACCGTATCATCTTTTGACATCTAGGAGGTGCGTCGCGTTTTCAAGTGCATTGCTGGATAGTTTTGTCTTGTATCTCGTATTTGTGGTATAGACTCGCTCCTGGGTCTCCACGCATGGGATTTCCTATAACTGTTGGTGTACTAATGGAACATTATTATCATTCCCAGCCTGATCTCACCCACTGCTGGGTATATATAGGCCTTTCTTTGCTTTGTGCCAATTTCTACTTTCGGTACACTTCTGAGTAACTCTTCGAGGATTGATATATTTTTGCCGTTACCTTACATTTTTACGCAAGATTGTACTGTGAAAACTAACTTATTAATTAAATTCTTCACAAAAATATCCAATTTTAATACTAACTAGCAGACGTCACGCGGTTTCACCCGCGTAGTTCCCGTTCCCGTGGGAGTACGGGGATAAATTATAACCTGTGTTACTCGCTGATAATGTAGCTATCCATTGGTGAAAGAATTTTTCAAATCGGTCCAGTAGTTTTTAAGTTTATTCGTTACATACAAAAATACAAATCTTTCCTCTTTATAATATTAGAATAGATGTATGTATAAAATAAATAAAGTGTCACCCCTCGTGCCAGCCCTGTGCTGTACCGACAGTAGCCGTTGAGTGGGTGGGCGCCCTAAAAGCACCGCTAATGCATCTCGCGCGACCGTTCACAGCGTCCTTTATTACTTGCCTAGCTACTTGCGCTAGTAGCTATATTAGTGAGTTGATAGTAACAGTGACAACAGTGTGTGTAGAAGTTTGATGAGATACATAATATGTACATAGAGTGGTTGTCCTGTATTACTTGCTAGCTACTTGCGCTAGTAACTATACTACAATCGTAGATAGTAAGAGTGACAACAATGTGTGTAGAAATATAATGGGATATACACAGAGAGAAGTTGTCCATTATTACTTGCCTAACTACTTGCGCTAGTAACTATACTACAATCGTAGATAGTAAGAGTGACAACAGTGTTTGTAGAAATATGATGAGATATACATAGAGAGATGTTGTCATTTATTACATGGTTAGCTATATGCGCTAGTGACTATACTACAGTCGTAGATAGTAAGATTGACAACAGTGTTTGTAGAAATATGATGAGATATACATAGAGAGGAGTGGTCCTTTATTACTTGCTTAGTTACATGCGCTATAGTATGCATAGTCGTAGTAAGTGTGACTGTGGAAACGGAACATAAGTGCGGTAAGTTGAAAATCACAGCCGAGGCGATATTGCTAGCCCGAGCCGTAGGCGAGGGCTACAAGAAAGTAGAGGCTGTAATTATCAAAGCGCACGTATGTTATACGACGTTTTATTTATTTGTGAGGAAATAAATAAAATTCGGACATTCTTTAACGAATAATTCTTTAATCACTTGTAAAAAGCAGTTATAAAAATTTGAACAATTTGTAAAATTGATTATTACGTTACCAGTTGGCTTTTTTTATGTTGTCAAATTATTATTATTATATATAATCTCCCAAAGTTTATTTTATTCATAAAATGTTGACCATTTTTCTAACTTAAAAACTCTTTGCTAAGATTTAAAAAGTACCGTTCTTTTTTGACGGAGCATCTTGATAAACTGTGCGTTTTACATTACAATAACGCACAATTACGTAATGAGATAAATGTGAAATAAATAAATCTGAATCTGAATGAGATACAATACGATATTGAAATTGGTGAAATATCTCTTATTTATTCTCTTATTTTAAGGGTCTCCCCTTTACGAGCAAATGTGTTATAAAACAAATTATGATACCTTCCAGTTTAGTGTGTGAAATAACTTTTAAAACTATGCTAGGTACTCAGAATACTGCAGTCAATAATGAAATACCTAATAACAATATACGTTATGATTTATTACTAAAATTATCACCTGGCTTCAGGTGCGTTTACACCACCTCAGAACTTGCCTGGATACTTGCACGAGTAACTAGCTACATGTCTGTTCACTTTTATGTAGGTAATTTTTTATTCCAACATTTTGGACATATGTCTCGCGATTACAGCTGTACAAACTTTCATACCAATTATTTAAAATTCAACTGTACTACAATATTTTTTAAACCTTTGAGAAGTGCGCTCAGGTTAGTCTATACAACTGGAAACTACTAAGGAAACAGAAACCATGACACATACAAAACAATCTCCGCCAAACTATAAAGATTTTAATCTGAATTCGCTACCGTGTACAGAAATAAAAATCCCGGAATATTCTTACCGTAAGCTTTTACAGTTTGTTATAAAATAAAATAAAAAAATAAAACTCGGACCTCTAATTAGGCAGTTACCGACTCTTTGATACAAATTCTGTAGTCGTTATATATTAATAAAAAAGGTATTTCTTTTTCGCTTTTTATCTCGGCTTATCTTTAGGGACAGGTCTAAGATATTGAGAGAACTTGGACGTATAAATTTGAGGTTTTAGATGATTGGGAATGGTTTTGTTTAGGTGTTTCGTTTGTTTTTTGTACTAGCTTCTGCCCGCGGGCTTCGTCCACGTGGTTATCAGTTTGTGATTATAACCTATGTCTACGCTGTAAGTGCATTCTAAATATTTGTGATTGTATTGTTGGAATCGGATGAGTCTGCTTGAGTAAGTAGTTTTTAGGTAATCTCCTACATACTTGTATAGCTGCATATTCGAGCAAACTGAAAAATTAAGTGACATATATTTGCTACCAAAAAGAACAAACCAAACAGGTATACGTTTCTGCATTAAAACGTCGTTTTACTTGTTGCCTGACAATCACATCTCACTTGCGAGATTTATTAATATTTTGGGAAGTGAATGGATTTTAATATGTTGTAATTGTTAATTGCCTTGCTTTTGAGACATTCTCTAACATAATCTTAAGCACACTAGTGCCCTTACTTTCAAACTACTTAAAACGCGCATTGTTTCACAAGAGCGTAAAAAAGGATTAACTTTTAATATCCATCCTTACGACTTCCCACTGCCTGTACAATCGCGGGCAATAAAAAATGTTATTAAAAACTCGCCAAAAAGTATCATAATTGTTGCATTTTTTGTAATAAAAATAAAATTGGGAATTTTAATCTTATGCAGTTCCGTAACAGAATTGCTTTGGAGATAAAACGCGGTACGGTCTACTGCAGAATGTTCTGGATAATAAAATAAATAAGATACGGTACAACTGTGCCTACCTACTATGTTTGATGTTACACGTTTTCTTTGTCGCTATGAAGTGTCCATTTTTTGAGCGTAAACGCGTAAAGGGTGATCATTTTCATGCCAGTAAAGTGGTCTGCTTATCAGTGGTAACAAAACCTTTTTTGCTGAATGACATCTCGCAGGTCTACCTAGGAAGTTGTTCTATGCTTAACCGTACGATCCTGTTGGTGCCTCAGTAGTAACAGTAAGGCCTAAAAGGCAAAAAGAAATATAATTAACCCAGAATAAGATGGCCTTTTATTCCGTTAAAACTCCGTACTACGCTAGGCCTTATCAAGCTCAAAGTGTTACCACAGACTTCATCATCATCATTGGGAGCCTTGTTTCTCCCACTGACGAGTCTGTGTATGGTACTAAAGGAAAAAGGCCTGTGCCTGTTCTTCCCAGGTCTGCGCATGTTTTAACCAGGTCTAACCCTGTAGATAATAGATAATGTTTGCACTTATAGTACTTTCTTATGAGTCGTCAGGTGTCGAAAAAATAGATCTTATCTTAACAATCACCTGTTCCACCAGATTTACAAAATCTGCGAAATTTACATAATTTACTGGACCCGAAAAATATTTATTTTATTAGTCGCAATTAAAACCAGCTTATTGACTCGTACACTCGCGGCAATGTTAATTGGTCGTTATCGCTGACGCCATCTTGGATTTTTTTTGCGAAATTCGAAGTGTATTCCCTTTTTTTTCTCGTAAATCTAGTTGTTTATTAGGGTCGACTGACATTGTGTTGATAACATCTTTGGCCGATATTTGGGTTGCGTTTTTTTTTTGCACAATGGTTATTTACGAGATCTAAGGGGCACGGGCGTAAGTCCGGTTCGTAAGACGCCCGTTTGGTTTATCATGGCGTTAGAAAATTTCCCCCAAGGTAAAGCAGGATCTTCGTATAGACTTAATAAAGTTGTATTTTCGAGAGGAGCTCGTGGCTAAATAATAACAGCCGCTCGGGTCGATCGTTAGGTTAAGCCGTGCTTGCCTAGGTTGGTCTGTGGATGGGTGACCGCCCATTACATACCAAATTTCCTTCGTGCCTCGGAAAGCACGTTAAGTCTATCGACCCGGCTGTCATTTCCAGATCTTTGACAGTCGTTAGGTAGTCAGAGGCCCAAAAAGTCTGACAACCAGTCTTACCAAGGGGTATCGTATTACCCGGTACTAACTGGGTTGTGGAGGTCAGATAGGCAGTCGCTCCATGTAAAATACTGATATTCAGCTGCATCCTGTAAAACTGGAAGCCAACCCCAACATAGTTGGGAAAAGGCTAGGTAGATGATGATGAAGTTGTATTTCCGAAAACGATTGCAACCACGAATCTCAGCGACATAGCTTCCCAAATCGCTATTTGATACCGCAGTGTCTGCCTTGATTTGAAGCATGTCTTTATAAATACTTAGCTAGAAACATATCCAGTAAAATGGTTTCTCCCGAAAAATTGATCAAGTAACATTTTTACTGTCCTCTGACAACCGCTACTGGAGCAAGTACACTCGTCCATTCCAACGCAGCACAGTAATGCCACAGTATAACTCAATGCAGTCGGTCTACGCGGGCGTTGATATATGCACGGAGAGTCTTGTTAAGCCTGCACTCGTATTCAACACTAATCCTGATCTAAAACGGGATTCATGCACATCACTTCGGTTAGGTAGAGGTGTACCTAATAGCACACCCACATTTCGCCAGTTATGTTTAAGTCCCATGTAATAGGGGGCGAGCCTATTGCCATCAATCGGGCACAAATCCAGACTCCGTGGCTGCTACTGAGAAATTCCTGATGGAAACTCAAACTCAAACTCAAAGCATTTATTTCAATTAGACCATTACGGCACTTTTGAATGTCAAAAATACAAAAAAGAAAATCAAAGCTACAGTCCCAGTCACAAGGCATAATAACTTGAGAAAGTACTGTAGTTGCCCATTCCCTAGCGTAGATCTCTATGGAGAAGAACGGGCAAGAAACTCCATGGACACTCTTTTAAAATCAAAATATTGTTACAAAATCTTGGTTACATCTTTAATTTTGAGATTATACATATATGTGAGAACGATGTAGAAAGACGTGCACACTAAGAGCGTCCAGAGTAAAAGATTAGATCAACAGTTTACGAATAAAGTAATTAAAATGAACCTTGGCAGCTAAGAGATGACCAGTCCCAACTGACAGCGCCCGTTCACAAACATGACGCATGTACCGGCGCCATTCAACTCAACCATATTGAAGGGAACTAAATGACCCGACACACCCGCCACCATCAGCGAGACATTTAAGTGAGCATGACATTCTCTCAGCCACCAAGGCATATTCAAGTCAATGAAATATAAATAAATGTAAATGGTGGCTGAACAGTACAAAGTACTCACACATGTGCTATGCAATTATATAATACTAAGAACTGGAATCTATATAATGCAAGTATATTTTTACAATCTTCTGCAGCTTCCACAAAACATTAACATGGGAATCAATTCTTCATCTTCTTCTTTACGTGTCGATGGACTCAAATAATGCCCGACCCAAACAATCAATTAATTTGCCCCCCCCCCCCCCTATGGTTGTGGAGCAGGACCAGCATTTAGCCAAGCATTTTTATCATCAATGTAATCCCCCAACTTATAATATGCTTGCCTACATAGTGTGCGTTTTATACAAGATTTAAATTTCGTCTCGTTCAGTTGAAGAATGTGGGGAGGTATTTTATTGTAACATTTCAAACAGTACCCCATGAAAGATGAATCTACTTTAGCAAGCCTGAAACCTGGCTGAACTAGTTGGTCCCTATTTCTAGTGTTATAGTGGTGTCTGTCACCTCTTCTACTGAATAAATGCCGATTTTTCCTAACGTACATGATGTTTTCATAGATGTATTGACAAGGTACTGTCATGATATTAATTTCCTTAAACAGTTCTCTTAGAGAATCGCGTCTACGTAATTCATAAATGGCTCTGATGGCTCTTTTCTGCAGAATAAATATAGACTCGATGTCTGCAGCCCGTCCCTATAGTAAAATACCGTATGACATAATACTATGAAAATAACTAAAATAGACTAGCCTCGCGGTATCAATATCAGTGAATTGACGGATTTTTCTAACAGCATATGCTGCTGAGCTCAGCCGTCCTGCAAGAGATGTTAAATGAGGACCCCATTGTAACCTTGAATCGAGCGTGATTCCCAAGAAAACCGTTTTATCGACAAATTCTAGTTTCTCTTGATTCAATATTATGTCACAATCACTACTTTTGACATTTGGTAGAGCAAATCTAATGCACTTAGTCTTTTTTCCATTTAGTACTAAATTATTGGCGGTAAACCAATTGTGGACCTGCAGTAGGGCGTTATTTACGTCGTCAAGATTAGTGGCACGTCTGTTTATCCTAAATATTAAAGAAGTATCGTCAGCAAACAACACCATATGCGGATGGTTGCTAAATAAATGGGGTAGGTCATTAATATACACTAAAAAGAGGAAGGGACCCAATATCGAACCTTGTGGTACACCCATTTTTACTTTTAAACCCATTGAGTTGACTCCATTTATTTGTACCTGCTGCTGTCTATCATTCAAATACGATTTTATTAAACTGAGCGCAAGTTTACCTAAACCGTAATGCTCAAGTTTCAAGATCAAGGTTTTTGGGAAAAACCCAATAACCCCTTAACCCGACATACAGCTTAATACAACTTAAAACAACTACAGTACTTTCACAGTTTTTATGTCTTGTGACTTGGACTGTAGCTACATTTAATTTTCATCTTTGTTTCGACAGTTAAAAAGTGCATGTAACTGGCCTACTTGAAATAAATGCTTTGATTTTGATAGGAATCGAACCCAGGACCTGATGCTCAGCAGTCACGCTTGCGACCAACGTGGCAGTTATGAATTGTATCTCTTTATAATATTTGTGTAGATTAGTATATCTACTTAGATTTCTAGCTATAACATAACCCCATACACGCATCCATACAACAACAAAAAACTAAACCAAATCCCTCCATCTACAGGAAAAAGACATTCACACAGAGCAACGCGATATGGACCTAGCGAAGCAAGCAAGCGACTGTCTCGCCGTAGCAATGGACTCCGTGTTATGTACCACTCGCATCTACGAAGAGACGCAGGAAATGTGCAAAAAGGAGCTGGAACTACTCAGCACACTACGAAACAGAGCGCATACGCTCATCAGGTAAGAGGGAGACAGATGATTAACTACTTGTAATTTGCTAAGAAGAGATAGGAGACTGTCAGTAGCAATGGATTCCGTGCTGTGTTCCACTCGCGTCTGCCAAGACAGCCCGGATTTGTGTAAAAAGGAGGTGGTACTCTTACCATGCTGAGGAACAGGGCGCATACGCTCATCAGGTGAGAGGGAGACAGATGATAAACTTAATGTAACATGCTAGAGGGATATAGGTGACTATGTGTGAGTAGCAATAAACTCAGCGCTATGTACCACTCACGAAGAGACCCAGGAAATGTGCAAGGAGGAGCTGGAACTACTCGGCACACTACATGGCATACGCTCATCAGGTAAGAGGGAGACAGATGATAAACTACATGTAATATGATAGATGGAGATAGGAGACAGGTGTCAGTAGCAATGGAGTCTGTGCTATGTACCACTCGCATTTACGAAGAGACCCAGGAAATGTGCAAGAAGGAGCGGGAACTACTCGGCACACTACATGGCATACGCTCATCAGGTAAGAGGGAGACAGATGATAAACTACATGTAATATGATAGATTGAGATAGGAGACAGGTGTCAGTAGCAATGGAGTCTATGCTATGTTTCACTCGCGTTTGCGAAGACAGCCCGGATATGTGCAAAAAGGAGCTGGAACTACTCAGCACACTACGAAACAGAGCGCATACGTTCACCAGGTAAGAGGGAGGCAGATGATAACTACATGTAATATGCTAGAGGGAGATAGGAGATAGGAGACAGGTGTCAGTAGCTATGGACTCCGTGCTGTGTTCCGTGTCTACGAATACAGCCCGGATATTATGTGTAGAGATGGTGGAACTGCTCACCACACTACGAAAGAGGGCGCATACGGTCATCAGGTAAGAGGGAGAGAGATGATATTGCACCAGCAAAGTGCTAGAAAGAGAAACTAGGACTTGATGACCACACTGGTCGTCAAGTCCCTTGTGTTCGTGTACTTTCCAGGTTAACTGCTAGCGCTACCTAGCTTGCTGAATACAAAGCTAGCTTAAACAACAATAGGTTCTAAGATTGTTAGGTAAACACTCATGTCAGGTTCCTTTCTCTGTTACTTTACTGCGGTCCTAGTCCGATCGCGCGGAGTAACGAAGCGTGGATTCTAACGAACTTAACATTAAAAATACTCGTTTGGCATCAAATATTCACTTAAAAAACGAAAAATGACTTTAGCTTCTGAAGTCGGCGACTTTCTAAAGTCGGATTTTTGTTTGTTTGATCCAGTTTTTTTTCACCGACTTCTTTGGTTATAATATGGTATGGTGTTGTGCTCTTCTATGTAAATATATTGTCCTGTAAAGTATTTTGTGTGTACTTAAATAAATAAATATTTGCTATGGATTTATTTTAAATAAACGAATTGACAACCTCCTCCTTTTGGAAGTTGGTTAAAAATAGTTTGATTTTACGTTACATTTACGTCGCGTGTTCATGCTAGCTGGGCCTCCGAATAGTTATGCATTAAAAAAATCGACAATTTAATTTTTCTTTTTTTTTTTTTAAATAAAAAATAACTCTCCAACATTTTCCCTGCATTTCCCCATCACAAACGCAAACACTCCAACTACATAGTTTATTTTTTCACATCAAAAATAGTAAAAAAACGCACCCACTTCGGTCCCTCCACCAAATTACAGGGGAGGCGAGAACGCATTAGACAAATTAGATTATGCTCTTGTAAATGGATAGAGCGATCTTGAACTATGTTCGCATACTATGGTGGAGATGCTTGTCATGACGGTTCAGAAGACTGGGCGTATGTTAGGAGATACATCTTCTAGGCTAGTCAGATGATGAATACTCACGTGGTAATAAGCTTCTGTTTAATTTTCCTCGCCTTCTTCTTGATAGCTTTGATCTTCTCCCTCTCTTTACGTTCAAGTTCGAGTCGGTCAGCTTCGTCTTGTAGCTCCTTCTTTTCTTTAGCTGTCTGGTCTTGGCTTTCGGACGCTGTCTGAGAATAATGGGAAGGTTTAATGTTTCTTTGTCAAAAACAATGGTTTATTAATGTCGTCAGTCGGAATAATATGTTGAAGTTACGGACAGTGCGGATTCATTCTTCTACATTCTTTATCGTGTGGTTAGTGCCTAACCTGGTGTCAGAGTTTTTATGCCGCCCATGGATGGGTCTCTGACTTGGATTTACATGCCGTCAAGAAATATCTCTGAGGCTTGGTAGTTTCCTCACGATGTTTCCCTTCACCGAAGCTAGTGATAATTATACAATGCGCACATGAATACAAATCAAGTAAAGCTCATCATCATACTCCTACCCTTAACCCAGCTTATTTGTACCTCTTCATCTTCCATACTTCGCTATTACTCGTCATCTCATCAGACATCTACCTACTTTCTTGCCATATCATCCTTCACACAGTTTATCCATCGTTTCTTTAGTGTTCCTCTATTCTTACACCCATCCACATTCATACTCAAAACTTTCTCACGACATTTACCTCCATGCCTAGCCAACCGATTACTCCACAACTTTTTATTCACCGGCGCCACTTTCAGATTTCCTCGTAAAGCTCGATATTGCTTAATCAAAAGTAAGATGGATCAACCAATCAAATTGTGTAAACGCACCGCGTTCTAGTAACACTTGTCTACAAACATTTGAACACACATAACATTCTCTCCCTGTCCAAAGTAATTCACAAAAAGCTTTCATTAAAAGTTAAAAAGCCGACACGTCACTATCAGAACAATACGCATGTAGTGACGTCGCTTGAATGTTGACGTCAACAAGTGAAACCGGGGCGCGTTCGTTCATCGTTGTATGCTTTAATTAAATGCGATGGTTTTGAATTATAAAGTCGTGTTGATTTTAGTGAATTTTATAAAACGTTAGAAGCTATTTTGCATATTGCCAATATTTGCAAGCCACGGTTTCACAAGATCAAAATCAAAAGTAATTTATTTACACGCTTTAATTAGCTTCACTTGTAACTAAGTAAAAAAAAATAAAAGTAAAATTTAACCCACTTCCTGGTTTCCTATTGATCTGAAATGTTGCATACATGCCGTTAGCCGTGTGGTATCCGGCAGAGTAGAATAGAACCAACCCATTACACTCACGGGCGTCGTATAAGGCGACTAATGTCTGAGGCAGAACACCTTGCGCCTCCGTAGACCAGAGAATGGGCAGCAGCGTTTTCTGTTAGTCTTTCATCACTGCGATCTCCAATCCGCCTGCCAAGCGTGGAGATTACGGCAAATTCCTCCCATCATGGTAGAGGCTTATGTCCAGCAGTGGACGTTATGGGCTGTTGTTGTTGTTGTTGCATACATGTTTAGTTTCAATGACAATGCATGGTTAGCTAGACGGCATTCCAAATCCAATATGGCGGACTTCCAAAGACGGCAGACAAGTTATTTTTTTAGAAGAATACGAGAAATAAAATGACGCTGTGTAAGATAGGCTGCTTGATAGAGCTTGCCTTCCAATATTTGCATTTTTAATCGGCAGTGTGTGCAGATTTGAAACTGCAAATTCGGCATTGCATGAAAGTTTAGCATAGGCTTACTCAGTACTATGTTTGTTTGCTTACTTTGTCGCCTACATTTGACTGTATCATTAGGAACGCTAACGAGTCAGCGCTATAACCATTCTGACTAACAATCTAATATCCGAAAACCGTTAGAACTTTATACTCGTAGCTATATTAAATTTAATCGTCCTAATTAGGATATAAAAGACTGTCCTAGAAGATAATTAAGAAGATAAATTATAGTGAGATCGCTTAAAAAAATGTGAAGCCATAGATTGCGAGAAATTCTCCGAAACACTTAACTCCATACTTTAATTAAACCCAACGTCATTTAACACACTTGACCTGACCCCAGTACCCCACACACAACAGAACACTGCAGTGCCTTCCAACAATGGTGCATGGCACTCCATTGTGTCCATATGTGCTGTGAATTCACTTGCATCTCCGTATTAAGTAGGAAAGACATAGAGTAGTGTTGGTTGAGGTTAAGAATGAGTTGACGGTTAAGAATGTTTGTTCGTCTGTCATCGGATAGGTTTTTAAACATACTTCTTTGGTATTTTATTAGACGTTTTTCACAAAATTCTATTTGAGCATACTGAATCACCACAATATGCCGCCTTTCCTAAACAATGGGAAATGAATTTATAGAATTGCGTCACTTCAAGAAGTTCAATAACTTGGTTGCTGTGACACGATTCTTTATCTCTCCTCTTGATCTTTGTGTTAAAAATAATTTGTTGGAAACATCCAACTCACCTAATCAGTTTACGCCTTTGAACCCAAGGGAAGGCATCAGCTGGCTTACAACCACAGATATCATATCAAATCACTCTAATCAAATTAAACTAAAATTACAGCCACGTGCTCTCTGTCGCCCTAATACTCTCTGTGGCACAAGGGTGCAACATCGATACTGGGGTTGATTACAGATAATAATTATCGATTCAATCGGATACCGGGACAATTAATCAGTTATTGTCTTAGGTTGTATGTAATCGGCGTATAATGATCCCACTGCTGGCACACAGGCCTCATCTCTATAAGGGCCAGCAATATTAACGACCCGAATGGCGCAGCGGTAGTGAGGCTGCCTTACGTTCTTAGGGTCCCGGGGTCGAATCCCGGTAGAAGCAAATGTTTGTGTGATGAGCATGGACATTTGTTTCCGAGTCATGGATGTTTATATGTATAATAAGTATGTATTTACAAACAAAAAAGTATCTATGTAGTATATCAACTATCTGGTGTCCACGACACAAGCCTCGTTGCTTAGTGTGGCACTAGATGGCGCTGTGTGCAATGTCCATGATATTTATTTTATTTATTTATTTATTATTTATATAGTTTTTAGGCTTGAATGAAATTACTGCTATAGCTGTAATCCACCACGTGGGCCCAATGTGGATTGGAAGATGCCACCTAGCTGTCTTCGGATTTTTGGTTCTACGACATGCCGAATTCCATCTTCACAATATTTTCGTTCAGCCGTCTTTCTAATGATCAAATTGGTTGTACTACTCTGTCAAGAAAGTACCGGGAAAAGATCAATAATACACAAAATGTCTGTTATTCATCCAAATTTATTTTATCACCTTCAAAGTATGCTCCTTTAGAAACGATACACTTGCGCCAACGAATAATCCATTCATCAAAACATTTTTTAAACGCTGCTTCCGGAATTGAGTTCAGTTCTCGCCGCGAATTCTCCTTTATGTCTTTTACCGATTGAAAACGGGTGCCACGAAGTGGTAATTTAAGTTTAGGAAAAAGAAAAAAGTCAGCAGGAGCCATATCTGGTGAATATGGTGGTTGCTGGATGGTATTTGTTGAGTGTTTGGTCAAAAATTCGTTCACAATGATAGCCTTGTGCGAAGGCGCATTGTCGTGGTGCAAAATCCAAGAATTTTCTTTCCACAAATCTGGCCTTTTTCGTCGAATTTGCTCTCTTAAACGCCGCATAACGCTCAAATAATATTCTTTATTTACCGTTAGACCTTCCGGTAAGAATTCAGAGTGCACAACACCGCGATAGTCAAAGAAAACAGTCAACATGACTTTGACTTTTGATCGACTTTGGCGTGGTTTTTTCGGTTTCGGTTCAGTTGGAAGGCGCCACTCCGAAGCTTGTTGACTAGTTTGCATGTCAAACTCGTAAACCCACGTCTCGTCACCAGTAACAATGCGTTTCATGAATGTTGGGTCCGAACTGACTCGTTCTAGCATGTCCTCAGCGACTTTCATGCGATTGAGTTTTTGGAGAAAATTCAGATCTTTTGGGACTAGCCGAGCAGCAACATGTTTCATACCCAAATGATTAGTTAAAATGGTACGGATCGACTCGTGAGATACAGAAAGTTCGGCGGCTTTCTCTCTCAGAGTTGAATGGGGATTTTCAGTCACTATTATCTTCACTTTTGCGATGTTAACTTCAGTTGCAGACGTTGACGGCCTACCAGAGCGAGGCAAATCTTCCATCACATCTCGACCGCTTTTGAACGCTTTGAACCACTCATAAGCACGAGTTTTTGATAAAGTCGATTCACCGTAAGCCTTCTGTAACATTTTCAGTGACTCCGAACACGAAATTCCATTGGCGATGCAAAATTTAAGACAAACTCTTTGTTCGATATTTTTGTCCATTATGAAATTCGCAATACACACTATATATGATATTACTAAAACCAGCACTGTATTTAATATAAATAACAGATGCATCTCAAACTCCGCGCCAAAATGGAAAACAGTTGTGCCAATCTAACAACTACAAAAAAACAAAAATTTGAATTTGGAACCATAGACAAATCATCCATTCCCGATACTTTTTTGACTGAATGTATGTCTTTTACCCATTTTTCTTTATCTGTTGTCAGAGTTTTTATGCCGCCCATGGGCGAAGGAATATCTCTCAGGCATGCTCGTTTCCGTACGATGTTTTCCTTCACCGAAGCAAGTGATACCGATGGTAGGACATCATATCAGATCAACAAGATAATGAAATAAAACAAAAATTACCGCCACGCGTATTCCACCCTACCCTGTGACATCAATACTCGGCAGATTACAGCCGATTATCGATTCAATCGGATACCGACACAGTTAGGGTTGCAAGATGTAATAAATTAGCTGTGTTTGTTGCCATATGTGAGGATTGATAACGTTTGTTTGGTGGATTGTTATCTTAGCGTGTGTTCTTTAGGATTAACTATCTTTTAGTTAGGCATGATATCTAAAATATATATTTATAGGTCTTTAACGTATTATATCCTATACAAACCTGTATAGGATACAAACCTGTATAGGATACTTTAAAGACCTATAAATATCTTCGTTTTTAGGGTTCCGTACCTCAAAAGGATAAAACGGAACCCTTATGGCCCAGCGCACACCACTGGAGGCGCAGCGGAGCGCATTTGAAGACAACAATATAATATAAACCGTAACTACCTTGATATACGGTCAATACAAGAATAAATTCGCACGCGGTACTCGGAGCGCCCTCAAGCTACTACAAGAGCATGCGCGCGACCGTATCTCAAGGTTTATTTATTAAATTGTTGTCTTCAAATGCGCTCCGCTGCGCCTCCAGCGGTGTGCGCTGGGCCTATAAGATCACTTTCTTGTCCGTCTGTCTATCCGTCTGTCACCACCGATTTTCTCAAGAACGGGTGGACCTAGTAAATTGAATGATGATTTATACCAGATACTGAGGTCTATAGTCCGTATTAGGTGTATAAAAATCAAAGTCCTGAGTCAGCAGCATAAAAAGATATAGGCAAATTTAGATATTCGCGAAAACTTGTAAGTAATATTTACCTTAATTTTCAACTTTTTTTATTTTTCCGAATTTTCACTTTACTTGTGCTGTAAGACTTTGCTTTTAACCAAAATTGACAATTTTAGGTCAACCGGAAGTACCTACCATATAGGTTTTGGGTCGAAAACCTATAATATGGTAGTTCCCGTTGACCTAGAATCACGAAATTTGGCGAAAAGCAATGTCTTACAGCACATGTAATGGGAAAAAATCTGTAAAAAGGTAAATAAGTAATTTAATAAAAAAAGCGATTTTACTGCTACAAACTTATTTTTGCGGTTGGTGCAATAGCCGTTTCATGGGATCGAACAGCAATGTTAAGTTTGTCCTTTAAAAAGTTTGTACGGATTCCTCGGTGCGCGAGTCCGACTCGCTCTGGGCCGGTTTTTTGATTGATTAGATAGCTACTTTAAAGATTCAATAGCCATCCTTTTGAAGTTAGAGGTAAGCGCAAAAATATCCAGTTCGATAAAGTGTTTGTTATAAGACAGTATCAAAAAATTGCAAATCTATTTAGTCCGTCAGTTAGAGTATTGGAAATTAATGGACACGTACTTTTTTTTTGTAAATCAATGAAAATTGACAAAGATAAAACGCATCAAAACTCGGGAGTGGGGGCTCGTGACGTCAGAACTAGGTAAAAATTATACCTAGGCGTGACGTATTGTGAATTTTAAAAGCGTCATATCTTCGTCAATTTTGGTTTACGTAACAAAAGAAAAAACACGAGTCAAATATTTTTTGATAATCTAACTAATATAATAAATATAATCTAACTGACGGACTAATTAGTTTTTTTGGTCGTCTCGCCTATTATGATGGAAATTAAAGATAGCTCTGGTCTTCACGTGATCTGTTTTTGGTAGCACTTATGCTTAGAGCAGTGGTGACCCAGTGGTAACTGCCTAGTCTCATTAAAGAGGTGGTATCTTGTAACGAGAGGTTTTCTCCATGTAACTCCTCTTTGACGAGTGGATATAAATGTGTAAAAAATATATACAAAAATATATGTTGCATAGACTCTAAACTTTTATTGGTAAAATTGAAATAAATTTTACTTTATTATTACTATATGAAAAACATATTCAAAGTGAAGCATTTTTTCTTTGAAATTTTGTAACTACTTCTGAACAACATTCAGTTTTTTTTTCACACATATATTTTTCACTTTTCTTCACAAAATCAAAATCAAAGCATATATTTCAAGTAGGCCAGTTACAGGCACTTTTGAATTGTCGAAAAAAAGATGAAAATTAAATGTAGCTACAGTCCCAGTCACAAGACATAAAAACTGTGAAAGTACTGTAGTTGCCCATTCCCTAGCGTAGATCTCTATGGAGAAGAACGGGCAAGAAACTCCATGGACACTCTTTTAAATCAAAATATTGTTACAAAATCTTGGTTACATCATTCATGTTGAGATGGTATATTATGTAAGAACAATGTAGCAAGATGTGCACGTTAAAAGTGTCCATAGTAAAAACAAATAATACAATTCAAAAATAAACATTCAAATAAGCCATGGCAACTAAGAGATGACCAGTCACAACTGACAGCGCCCGTTCACGAACATGACGCATGGATCAGCACCATTCAACTTAACCATTTTGAAGGGAACTGAATGATCCGACACACGCGTCACCATCAGCGAGACATTACAGTGAGCGTGACATACTCTCAACCGCCAGGGCACATTCAAGTCAAGAAAAGACGTAGGATTTCAGTGAATGATAGCTTTCTAGTACATAGTACTCACACAAAGTGTACAATTGGCATTTTGATCTAATGATTTATTAGGCTACAATTAAATAAAAACCACTCATTTTGCACTATTCGGCCTGCTGCATGACTGACGTAACAACCACTTTGTAGTGCAAGCTGATTAGAACTTTATTCTAACAAACGAAGTTTTAACCACTACAAATAGAGTTGCTAATTTAGCAGATACCCCAGCCTTAACAAAGGCTGATTATGCAACGTTTTCAATCTTTTGTTACTTACGACTCAGATCCTTGATGTGCCTAAGATTTTACCCATAGTGATGGGAGACCCCCTTCCCATTGGACTAAGTAACATCTTACAAAGGTCCCTTTAACGACAATATTTGATACCCCACACTTACCTCCTCCCAGCCCTAAATAAAAGGGTTTCCCTTTCAATCAGAGGTCTACTCGTTACTCCTATCGAGAACCATTTGTAAGCGAATAGAATCGAATTAAACTCTCCACCGAGTACTCGATAACGTTGTTATACTCTTCATTGGAATGCTGAGATTTTGATTCGATTTTTAATGGATCGGTTTTTAGGGAAAAATTGGTGTGCTTATGAAGTGTTGCGCTTTTCTTGTGTTCTGATTTCAGTTTCAGATTACGTCTTTAACCTCTCAGGGTAAACACTAGTTTAGTTTTCGATAGCTAATCGTCACACACCACGTAAGTAAATTTATGGCGGCGTGTCATTTTGATTTTTGATGCCGTTTGCTAGAGAATCGGAAGACGCGTTGTTTCAGCCAATTACAGAAACAAGCAACGTCTCTATCTAATTTGAAGTGAACTCAAATTATGAAATGGTATTGTACCATTACCTAGGCAAAATAATGCAGTTTTTTTACTCTCCTGTAAAGTTGCTATTTTTGACTTATGTGGTGGACGAAATGTCAATTCATGTACGTTTGTAACTTTTCTTACGAATATCGAGAACCAATTGCGAGCGAATCGTATTAAACTCTCCACCGACTACTTCATTGCAATGCTGAGATTTTGATTCGATACTGATGGTGCCTTTACGATTTTTAATGGATCGGTTAGAGAGCAATTGTATGCTTTTGGTATTCGTATTGCGCTGTTCGTGTGCACCGGTGTAAGTCTTTAAAAGCTAGTCCTGTGGTTCTAGTCTGTTTAAAGTTATATTTTAGGTAGTCGTACTAACTTGCCGTAACTAACTGTTCTATATGGAGTCGGACGTAAAGAATAGCACCATCCCATATCTTCCCGTGGGTGTCGTAAGAGGCGACTAAGGGACTTACCAGAGAATGGGCAGCAGCGCTCTTTGTGCTTTTCTAACAAACGCACTGTGATCGCCAACCCGCCTGCCAAGCGTGGCGATTATGGCAAAAAATCCCCTTTGGGGGCGGCCCATGTCCAGCAGTGGACGTCTTTCGGCTGAAATGATGATGATGACTAACTTGCCGGTACTAAAAAAATATTCTTACTGTCGTCACTCTTACTCAATACTAATAACATAACAACCTAATTCCCTCCAAACATTCAATTAACGGACATCACATAAAATTCAAAAGCCAAGGCCAAACCACTCATTATAATTACTTCCCAAATTAATTTGACGACAGTTTGCAAAAGAGAGCGCACTCCAATCTGGGCGATCTGCCAATAAGCTTGCTTTATAATTAGACAGCATGTCGCCGACGACCAATCACTGAGCCCCGCCCACCAATTGGTATTAAAAAGTCGCGTTGCTAAGTAAATGAAAACAGCACTGTACCCCGTGGTGTTTAGTTGGGGGTGTAGTGTAAGCGGGTCCTTGAGCGGAGCGATAATCTGACGGGATGAGTAGTTTATCTTTGAAATGAGTCGGTCCTATAGCCCTGGTTTCGGAGACGAGAATCGACCAATCAATTTGCATCGCTTCAGTCTAATAATTGGTCGAATCTTGCACGTCTTATAACTGCTCCGTTCCTCTCCGCTTTGGTTGAAATCAGCCCATTGGTTTCTACTTCTGTACATGTGTATTTTCCTTTCTCACACTTTCCGATTGTAAGCCGTCATGGATGCAAAACTTACAAATATATCTCTCTTCAAATAGACTGTCATCAATTTAGATCGCTACTAAGACTTGAAGTTTCGCGGTGAGAGAGTGCCGAGTGTTATTCTCTTGTCAAAGTCATCTTGAATGAAAGGCACCAATTAGTGACAAAACACTTGGCGCCTTCTCGCGACAAAGTTGCGGTCCACCGCTATGGCAGGGCGTAACTTCTTTGACTAAATCTGGTTAAATTATATTGTTGGCGTTTTATAACTCCTTTGACTAAATTTGGTTAAATTATATTGTTGGCGTTTTACAATATGATTTTTTCAATCTGGTATCGCCCATGTATTCCTCGCTCGCAGTTGTACCACGCCCTATGTCCTATAATTTCACAGGGACATTTTTAATTTATTAAAACGTAGCCCGATGATTATTTGATATTCAAAGTCAATATTTATTTTTTATTAGCGTCCATTCTGTTTGCATCTGGACGTCGAGTGTTGTCGTTGGTTGATTGTTTTCATACAATATATGAGGTGCTCACTGCTTATGTACTTCTAGTATTAAGGACAAATTTAGTGGATTAGTATTATAAGTCACCTTCAATATACTACCTTATTTATTACCGTAATACGGTCTTATTACAGAAGTTGTGTTAGTCTTGTCGTCTAGCTTCTTTGACATGACATTGATGAGAATGGATTGTACGATAGTTGGTACTAGTCTATTTATAAAAAGATAAGTATTTTTAGAGGTAGAGTATGCTTGTATGTCGTATTACTAAATTTGTATTGGTCTACTGTCGTTTTAATAAATGATGTGAAGTTAATATATGATACACATTTTAATGGACTATAACTAGATAAAAAAATACTTGTTCAAAAGTTTTTATAATTATGTATCAATGTGGTAGCATTGGTACCCTTGTTTCACCGGCTGTTGATTGTAAATAAGCCTCCTCATACTTACGACTATTACAGGTAAAATGCTCAATGTTATGTTTAAAAAAACCCGCATAGTTTGAGCTGTCCAGTAAAATTATAAGATCTGAAGTAGGGTCTGTCTCAGTGGCCGTTCTAGGTTCTGTTTCATCTTCTTGCCATTTCAATCCCCCTAGATGGGGTTTGGCTTCCAATTTCCAATGTTATCTATCACACAATCCATCTCCTGCTTTCTTTGATCTTTTTTCTTATTTCTTCCACATTCATACTTAACACTTTTCTTGTTGTTTCCCATCGATAAAAATGTCGAACGGCCGCACTAACTTTCATTACTATTAAAACCCTTTAGATGACTTTTTGAAATCCTTAGTGCTCACTTTTTGTTGAAAAAGGTACTCCTGTACAAAATATCACGCTTCTAGACCCAGCGGTTCAGGCCGTGCGGTGTCTGTAGTTGAATTTAAGATTTTTATTGACTCTCAATCTCTGTCCTAACAAACTAACTAACAACTACAGAACATCTGCAAATGAGCCGGTCATCCTACTGTCGCAGCCTACGACTCAATGCTGCGAACAATATTTATTCAATAACGTGAAGGGGTGCAGGGGTACCCCACGTTGGGGTCGCATTCAATTTGTGTGTTGTCAATGATGCGCGCTCGATTTAATGGCAGGTGACGTTTGTGCTCATAGTTTGTGTTTGTGCCCCCTGGTTGGTACTTAATGGATGGGTAGTTGGTAGTAAGCGCATTTGGACTTTAATCATGGGTTTAGTTCTTTGGTACTGGTGTTTTGATTTTGGTTTCATAATGTATCGGTTAAACGGGATTGTCTTCATATGGTTCAAATTGCGTCTTCTTCTTTCGTTTGTTCTTTATTTAATGGTTTTCTTTCTTACTCTCAATTCTCATTTTTCGTTCTTCTTTTTCTTTAATAGTTGTCTTTCTTTTATTTCCTGTCTTTATTTCAGCTGCTCTATTTCTTTATTACTACACTATTATTGTCAACTCTTCCTGTAGTAGTTCTACATACAAGCGTTACATCTGTATCGCCTCGTGTTTCTTTAACATTATTATCTGTGTCCTTTGTCCGTATGTCACATTATCTATTACTGTCTATGTTTAATAGGTAAATCACCATGATTTCTATTTATGAATGCTGCATTAGACAATCTTGGCGAATAAGGCTACTTAGTTCTTTTAATAGCTGTAGTTTTATTGTTGCGTTTCCTTAATTTTTCTGATTTAATTTCTTTTTTTTCACAATTTTGCCTTTTATTTTAAAACCTCTTGTCGCATTTTAGCTATTCGCTTCCACTGTTAGTTTGCCTTTACAGTACATACAACCGTTAAAAATATTACTTAGGCACCGCTACTTAATGCCTCGTGTGTTTGTTCTTAACATTTTGCAAAAAAAATACCGACTTCCAAAAAAAAGAATACACTAAAAACTGCATTTTTCTTTCGGAAGTCGGTGACAATATACTCGTATCAATAAAACAAAGAAAACTCGACTATGAATAATATTTCGTTTTTTTTCTTGACACTTTTAACTACACATTTACAGTTTTAACTTACCGTACAGTAGCCCTACATACTACATACAAGCGTTACATCTGTATCGCCTCGTGTTTGTTCAACATTATTATCTGCGTCCTTTGTCCGTATGTCACATTCTGTCTATTAAACTGTAATTCTGATGGGCAGACGGCTGTTTTACATGTACCGGGGTTTTGAATACGTTTTGTATATTTATTTTTGATGGATTGGCTATATTATGAGGGAGTTGTTTTGAATAAATTGTTTAAAATAAATATCTATTCAAATAAATAAAATTGAAGTGTCTGTTTGTAATTTTGAAATGACAGCTTTTTACTTAATGTAAAGAAAGTACTTGTATAAACGGTTTTTTTGGGACTTTACTGGCAGATTGTTGATGTTATAAGGAGTAATTAAGTAAATCTGATTTAAATAGGGAAGTCATATTTTTAAAATAGCTGCTAGCTTAGCTTAATAGCTGCTGCTAGCAGCTGGTTAGTCTAAATAATATTATAAAGAGGAAATATTTATTTTTTTGTTTGTGTGTTTGTTACGATTTAACTCAAAAACTGCTCAACCGATTTTAAAAATTCTTTCACCATTAGAAAGCTACCGCCGTGTGGTATCCGGCAGAGTAGAATAGAACCAACCCATTACACTCACGGGTGTCGTATAAGGCGACTAATGTCTGAGGCAGAACACCTTGCGCCTCCGTAGACCAGAGAATGGGCAGCAGCGTTGTCTGTTAGTCTTTCATCACTGCGATCTCCAATCCGCCTGCCAAGCGTGGAGATTACGGCAAATTCCTCCCATCATGGGAGAGGCTTGTGTCCAGCAGTGGACGTTATGGGCTGTTGTAGTAGTAGTAGTAGAAAGCTACATCTTTACCAAAGAACATAGGCTATACATTATATTGATATCAAGCACATTAGCCGAGCTATCACATTTTTTGCGGACGAAGTCGCGGCAGAAGTGCTAGTACTTTAATAAAGTTTTTAATAGTAGGTATTCGAAAACTTGCAAAACGAATAGGTTACGCAATTTTCAACTACATTACTATTTTGCTGCCCCGTTGGTATAGTGGTCGCAATCGCAACTGCTGAGCATGAGGTCCTGGGTTCGATTCCCAGGTCAGGAAAATTGTTAATGGGGTTTTTCTGGCACGAATTCCTCAGTAGCAGCCATTGAGTCTGGATTTGTGCTCGTTTGATGGCAATAGGCCTGTCCACTATCATGAGACTTAAACATAACTGTCGAAATGTGGGTGTACTATTAGGTACACCTCTGCCTAATCTGTCGGGGATTACAGACGTGTTGTTATGTTATGTCATTACTGATTTTGATTTTCCTGTTTTGTATTTTTCCGTCACATTTGTGGTTATGCTAGAAATATCCCACCAATAGGCATGACGACAGTATCAAAAAAATGCAAATCTATTTAGTCCGTCAGTTAGACTATTGGAAATTAATGGACACGTATTTTTTGTTTTTGTAAATCAATGAATATTGACAAAGATAAAACGCATCAAAACTCGGGAGTGGAGGCTCGTGACGTCAGAACTAGGTAAAAATTATACCTAGGCGTGACGTATTGCGAATTTTAAAAGCGTCATATCTTCGTCAATTTTGGTTTACGTAACAAAAGAAAAAACACGAGTCAAATATTTTTTGATAATCTAACTGACGGACTAATTAGTTTTGTTTTTGTCGTCTCGCCTATTATGGGTAATCTATCACAAAAGGCACCTCCTATTATAATATCAATAACCACTGGTTACCCACAGAGCCATTACCGCATCATATCTCACACTGTATAACTTAATACAATTATACAAATTCACATAATTTTCTGACACGTGCCTGACCAATAACTAAAATTATTCGCTACTACCGTTTATAATCCACGTTTTCGAGGCAATTGCAACCTTATAGTTTTGAAAATAAAGGTGGTTTGAGGTGCAAATGTTTAACTTGCTAAGCCAACTTTTAATCTAACAAGACACAGTAAAATCGACCTTATTACTTCACGAATAAGGTTCTCGCCAATTGCAAAGATAAAACATTTCCAAATTTCAGCGGCACGTGTGTCGGTGACAATGTTTGCCCTAGAGGATTGAAACGGGAATCGAACCTGTGACCCAAGAGGATAGGCACGCGACTGATGCAGTGTGTGACTGTTATGCTAGTATGTCTTTATTAGAAGTTCAAGGGAAAGAGTTTTTGTAAACGTTCTGGGAATGACAAAAAAAAAAGTAACGGTTTTGTCAAGATTTATTGCCGTTATGAAGATGCAACGGTTTTCAGATGGCAATAAAATAAATGCAGTAGGTAAATTTTTGCACTAAAGTTTTTTTTTTTAAACCTATCACACAGTGGACAAGTGTAAGGATAAAAGCAGGTATGGTCACAGGCATAATTAGCCTGTAGTGTTCCCACTGCTGGGATAAAGGCCTTCTCTCTATGAGAGGGAATGAGCTAAAAACGCTAACTACGCGGGCCCAGTGCGGGTTGATAGAAGTCACATGTCTTCAAATTTTGGGTTCTAGGACATGCGGGTTTCCTCGCGTTGTTTTCCTCCACCGTTTCAAAGGCAGTGGTGATGTAATCAATTACACAAAGTAATGTGCCTGCCTGGGTTTGAACCCACGACTTACTGCTCGTAAGTCGGGGCCGCCACCTGGGCCACCGCTGTTCCATTGCAGCGTTCAAAGCAGGTTCTTACTTAGACGAAAAGAGGCCTTAATGTTGGGGTCAGCTTCCACTTTAACCTGATGCAGATGTGAACAAAGTATTTGTTATGGAACGACTGTCTATCTGACCTCCACAACCCAGTTAGTCTGGGTAATACGATACCCCTTGGTCCATCTTGTTGTCAGACTTCCGTAACGACGCAGTAGTGACAACTGCGAGGCTATCTGCGAGGGGCACTATCACTATCTGATTTGTTCATGAAAAATGACCATGTTGAACACATTATTACTTCACAAAGAACCTGCCTCGCTAAGCATAAAAAGGGCTCCGCGCAATGTACCGGCAATAATAAATGCACTTCTTTCATCTGATGTTTTGATTTAATTTCACGAGCAACGCCTACGCATATGACATTTTATTATAGAGGGGCTAACTAATGGCATCAAGGTTAAGCAATGCTTGCCGCGATCGGCCGCTGGATGGGGTACCTAGTTGGCCAGTAACTCGGCTGTGGCGATAAGTCAAGCAGTGTTTATATGTAATAATAAGTATGTATTTACAAACAAAAAGTATCTATGTAGTATATCAACTATCTGGTGTCCACGACACAAGCCTCGTTGCTTAGTGTGGCACTAGATGGCGCTGTGTATAATGTCCAGCGATATTTATTTATTTAGTGTCTCCACGTACAAGTACTGGTATTAGAAGCATTCAGATTAGACTGGAAGCCAAAATAGTTAGGCAGATAATAAGTCATCAAATTGATGATGAAGTGATTACAATAGATAAGTTTTGTGAACCGTAGAAGGCAATGAATAAAGAATTCGCCTGCCGTTATCCCAATTTATTTGGAGTCGGCGCAGCATGCCTTTTTTCCATACTTCTCTATTACTCCACATCTCAGCAGTTACCTCCTTTCTAGCCATATCATCCTTCACACAGTCCATCGTTTCTTTGGTCTTCCTCTACTCTTATACCCATCCACATCCATACTCAAAACTTTCCTCACGACATTTACCTCATTCCTCCGCATCACATGTCCATACCACGTATAAATAAAGAATATTATGCGGAATACCAGCCAGACAAAAATCTTTAGAAATAGAAGTTTTAGCTTTCGGCAATATGTACCCTGATTACGATGATGCCACCTAGCCGAATTCGGCCACATCGAGAGCTTTGGTGTGCTGCTCTTTCATGTGCTCTCAAATGGCTAGCATATTCAACTTTGCCCGAAAAATTCCGAGCACAAAGCGGACTTGTCAGAACACCATTGACGACATTGTAGGGCCTAGTTTTAAGGTCGTACCGCTTTAAATCAGTTAGATTTAAGGCGGGATGACCTTAAAACAGGCGACCTTCTTCTCTCTTCAAAGGCGTTATCTATCCTAAAATGGGTATAAAGACTAGTGAGTTGTGACATGTGCCAAATAAACACCATTTTCGTTCTTTCTTTATCAATAAACATCAAGTCCAATTAAAGGGCTCCGCGCAATGTACCGACAATAATGAACGCACTTCTTTCATCCGATGTTTTGATTTAATTTCACGGGCAACGCTTGCGCATATGGCGTCACAAGGACATTTTATTTTATTAGGATCAAAAGCTTAATCAAGTGAAAGTGGTTGGTGTTTTAGGAGGGTGTTCAGATATGTTGGGATATAGCGAATGTTAGTTAGGTTTTTTGGTAGAACTGATTCTAACATGACATGGTTTTTTTTCGTTTTTAACTCATTTTCTGTACTTTTTTTGGTTAATTTTGTTGCGGGTTCCAAGACAGTTAATTTGTTTCTCCTCGATTCGTCGTGCTTCTTTGGCTCAGTGCTTTTCTGGTGTTCGCCACTGTTGATTCTGGCTTACAGCATTTGCTTATTAGTGGTTGGCAATGCAGGGTCGATAGCAGTACTTAACAACCTTATCGGAGTAACCTGGATGCATCGATCAGTATAAGAAACTAAATTTTCCAATTAAAAAATAGGTATAAATAATGCCTGCTCCCGTATGAAATGTTCTAGTTTTTGCGCAACGTCTAAAGTACGTTCACATTTATGTTCAGGCACTCAACACTACGCAAAACAAACTAAAAACATTACGCAAAAATTACGTCCCATACTCATAATCATAAAGCGTGCCACAAATGCGGTTTCTATGTATGCTCGAGGGAGTGAGTTGGAGCTCGTGCTGTTGTGACTCCCAAGTGGGAGCTGTGTGGAGTGGCAGTGACACCGTCCGAGGGGTCGTGTCACATGGTCGTAGTAAATATATGCGAATTTGTAAAATAAAAATAGAAAGGCTATTGACGATGTGGTGTAGTTTGGGAATTTCAAGTCACAAAAATCAAAGAAAAGAAACGAAAGGTCAGATTGCAATCTGTACAGATGAAGTTAGTCGCAGTATCTGAAGCGGTTGCCCATCTGATCTCTGCAAATCAGTTACTGGGTAATACTATACCCCTTGGGCAGACTTTGTATTTGAGCCGGGTATTAAAACCAAACAGTTGTCTTTCTTGACACGTTGCGTCGCGGTGCGAAAATAATTCGATTACTCAAAGGTTAAATACCAAAAGGGTAACATTAACATACAAAGCAAGAAATGCATTCATGATCATGGATGCTTGGTTAGACAAAATATAGCAGAAGTTATTACTTGAAACACTATTTTCTTTAAAACGTCAGGTTTAATTAGAAGACAAAGATGCCTCATTCGTTATTAAACTCCAAAAGAAACAAGTGACGATCAAGAATCATTTGATTAGTTATAGAGACTTGCACATGACAAACTCGTGCGCTTTGTGGCTCCCAAGTGAGGAGTGTCTGATAGTGACACCGTCCGATGGGTCGTGGCACATGTTTGTAGTAAAATATATGCGCGAAATTGTAAAAATAGAAAGGTTATTAACAGATGGGGTGTGGTTTGGGACTTTCTGTCCTATTTTGTGATGAGCAGAATCCGCATCTGCGGGTTGGATCGAAATATGTCGAGATATCAGCTTTCTCCTCTATTGTTAGATATTGAAATTTTGGAAAAGCAAGCCTATTGTTATTCATCAAATTATCAAAAGTTGTTTTGAAAACAGATAAGTTTAGACCAGGAAACCGTTTGTTCTTATGTCTTCTTGTTCACTTTCTTCATTGCTGAAGATAGTGCACGTCTTTAAAAGCTTTGTCGAGGTCACCGGCCAGTTGCTTCCACTTAAGTTCACATTGTTTCAGGGCAACAGTATCATTAGCCCTTTGTTAGTTATCAGTTAAAAAGCTTATCTTCAGGAAGTCTAGGATGCGGGTGGGCATCCAATTATCCTTCTTCTGCATATTTAAATGAAGAAACTGGTGGCCAAAGCTGACTATACCGTTACCCGTTATCCCAATACTCCATACCATTCCAAAAATCATGTTCAGTGACAGTGACTCCAAGTCCCCAATGACGTCTGTCAGTCACACGACATTGACACCAAGGGGCGTCACATGTTCGTCCTCACCAAATAATACGCCAAATTTGTATAAATAGAAAGTTTATTAACATCTGGCCTGTTTAGGTAGGTGAATTTAATTCTTGTTTCGTTTGTTAATTGGGTCATTGAATTCCCAGAGGATTGGCTTTGATGAATATCGTTTAATAATGCTTAATTCAACAATTTTCTTTATTTCCTACTGTTCAAAAGAATACAATTATTTGCAGTGTTTGTTTTGATTTCTCTCTATCTTCTCTCACACACAATGTCCCAGCCGTAGCAGCATGTTAGCCTCTTTATGCTTGCTTTGCTTAGTGTTACAGATACTATCAATTTTCCTGAGCAAAAGTTATGTATTTTCTCGGCTTGAAATGATAGCTAGCATCATCATCTGCTTAGCCTTTTCCCATCTATGTTGGGGTCGGACCAACCGGATGCAGCTGAATACCAGTATTTTCCATGGAGCGACTGCCTATCTGACCTTCACAACCCAGTTAGTACTGGGTAACACCATACTTGTTTTTATGTTGTCAGACTTTCGGGCCACTGACCTCCTGTATCGACTGTCAAAGATCTACAAATGACAATCGGGACCAAAGGCTTACCGTGATTTCCGAGGCACGGAGTATGTAACGGGTTGTAACGCATCCACGGACCAACCTAGGCAAGCACTGCTTATATTGATTAACATTCCATCACCAAGCTGCACTGGGCCTGCGTGGTGGATGATGGCTCACTCCCTCCAGTCTAGTTAGTGGCCACATAATAGTCCATCATTTCACTGAAAGTGCATATCCATCCATTTATAGAAGTTTAAAAAGTCGTAGCTTGAAATTCTCTTCCATTTCTCTTCCAACTCTTCATACTACCATATCTCTCGAATCTAACAAAGCGTAATCAACCAAAACACGCTAATAATACAATCGGCTAACATCTCAATTGACGCCCCGCGGCGCTGCCTGCTGTGCTGTTGTGCTTACGCCTACCGAACGCCTTTGATAGATCGCCCCGTGTGGCCGTGTTGGGGCAACTTTTATTGTTGTGTTATTTAAATATTTTGGTTAGTGGAGGTGGAAATTATTCTCATTTAATAGATTCTGGGAGAGTGAGTAAGTAAGTAAAATAACATCACTTGTAATTCTCGTAGGTTTTAGTAGAGTTGACGTATAGGTACCCATATTTTATTGGGTAGTTTCATGTGAAAGGGGCGAGCCTATTGCTTTTAACCGGGGACACGCCCTGACTTCGGGCTGATAGATAAACCTAATAACACTTTAAATAACTTTGGAATAGGACCCACACCCTCTTGCTCAGCACTCTAGCAGTAGCGTTTTTGATCACTAAACCAACGGGGCAGTTGATAATTTAAATGCACTTCAGTAGATTTCCTTGTGAAAATCTTAGTCAGGCAAAACCAGTGCCAAGTCGTTCAAATTATTTCCAGTTTTAAAAATAGCACGTTTTTCTATATCTCTATTCGAATCACAGATGTCCCTTGTTCAGCCTTTTTATCTCTCCAACACTTCAAATTTTAATCAACCCTCCAAAATTCTTGCCTCGTTCTTATCGACCCAGTGTTAAGTGCCGTGCGAATCTCCAGGTGTTCGTCTCGCCCCCTGTCTCCCACGTGAGATATGTCACACTTGCGCGAGTAAATTGGGGGTAAAATTAACACTGCTGTTTTGATTTTCAAGATTATTTCTTTGGGGGTCGCAGTGGTCAGTGATTTTCAATTGTTATTTTGATTTTAGTTGATTGCTTGATTAGTTCTGTTTGATTTGGATGTGTTGGTTATAAAGTGAATATGTGCATTGCTCTTTTGATTTACATGATTAATTCTTTGTGGGTCACAGTGGTCACTGATTTTCAATTGTTATTTTGATTTTAGTTGATTAGTTTCTGTTTTGATTTGGATCTGTAGTCATAAAGCTGTGAGGGTTGATTTATTTATTTATTTATTAAAACTTTATGCACATAATGTACAAAGGCGGACTTAATGCCTTGGACATTTTCTACCAGTCTACCTTAGGGTGATGCAGAGACAAAACAGTAGGTGCAAGTACAGAAAATTATAATTTGTATTGTTTGATTTGGGAGGTGATTTAATATATTCTTATTCATCAGAGGTTATGGAGGCCGTATATGAATTAAAATTATTCTTAAATCAAGTTTTAGAAGTTATGGTGTCAATTTAAAAACAATCTAGAATGGACTCCGTCCATTATAATAAAGCTGTAAAGCTGTTTAAGCTGCGTTTATAGGAGTATCACCTCAACTCATTTTTGTTAGCTGATCCCGATCCGCTGCGATACGGTTACGGTGCTCCTAAGTGCGCGGTGCAGAATGGAGTTTCCTAGAAATAATCCCGAATAGCGCAAGTTGAGGCGTTGCTGATATCGTGCAGTGCTGATAACTGCGTTGATCATAATACAAAAAAAAAATGAATTTTTGAATTTGCGATACTTTCAAATACGATCCGCCATATTTCCTTTCCATCAAAAACTATAACAATCAAAGCACGCCATTCAGAAACGAAGCTTCTGTAATCATATAATCGTAACGTAACTCGAGAACCTTGTTTTTTTAACCGAATAATCGAAACGGACGGAACAATCCAATACATCGAAACAAGCGATTATCGCTGCGCCATCGCTAAGTAGTTGCGACAGCCGCGAATAGGGTCTACTTGTGAAAGGGCGTGTGAATGAGATAGCAATTGGTAAGGTTACGTGGGTGAAAGAGACGGGAGATGTGCTTGAAGTGCATTCGCGTTACAGCGACAGATTGGCGCGCACATGTCGAGTTGCGATGTTCTTTTTGCAAAGTGTGTTTTAGTGTGGGGATTGGTGTCGATAGTTTGATTTATTGTTGTTGGAATTCTTGTTCTAATGTTGCGAACGAATCTCTATTTCTCTTCCTCTCTTCTCTTTGTTGAATTTTCTATTTATATAAAGAAATTTGTTTTTGTGAACATTTCACGAGTGCGAACGCACAATAGAGTTTGGAAATTGTAAAGTAGATTTCTGCCTTTTTATCGTGTGGTTGGTTTAAAAATAGAAATATCTGTCAGGCATGCTGATGTCCTCACGATGTTTACCTTCTCTGAAGCAAGGGATAAAGAAAGAAAGATTGCTTGATTTGTTTTTAATTGTAATATACTATGAAATCACATGACCCTCATATAATAGCTATCTATTATAGCTTAGCTGTATTATTGCTACTTATATGTATATCAGAAATGAAGACATCCGCAGGAGAACCAAAGTTACCGACGTAGCCCGAAGAATTGCCAAACTTAAGTGGCAGTGGGCAGGGCACATTGCACGCAGAATGGATAGCCGATGGGGCCGAAAAGTTCTGGAGTACCGACCGCGAACCGGAAGACATTGCGTTGGAAGGGCTTTTCGGGCCACTGACTGCATAACGACTGTCAAAGATCTACAATTAATGACAGCCGGGACCAACTGCTTCACGAGGAAACTTGATATGTACTGGGTGGTCACCCACCCACAGACCAACCTAGGCAAGCACGGCTTAACCTAAAGATCGACCCGAGCGGCTGTTATTACTTAGCCGAGCTCCTCACTTGTGTTCTTCGCATAAGCCACTATAAATAAATCTTATCGATATCACATCTTCTTAACTTACCACATCCCTACGCAAGCTTTCAAGAGGACACATGAAAGGGGAGCGCCGGGTCGTACGGCAACGCTTGTTTGTGCGATTTAATTTCATTTATCAACGCATTACTTACCGGGAGGGAATTACTTATTCGGATTACCCTGATACCCCGCTCTCCCCTCGACACTTTTCCTATGTAAAGAAAGCAACGAGGTCTGAATTTTTGAGTAGTATATGATAAGGTGGTACATGGGTTTATGTTTGCGTCGCGTATGACCGACTTTGTGAGTAAATTATTTCTTATTTTCGGGATTTTTTTACTTGGATGGGACATGCGGAAGATGAGAAAGATTTGATTGAAAGCTTTGTTGTTAGGTTTTTGGTCGTGGTGCGCCGTTTTCTTCTATATTTGATAAACTAGACTCAGGACTATTCTCTGTCTTCAGGACAAGATTGAGGTCAAAAGTAGGCCCATATAATATATTTAAAAAACTCGTATGAGATAAAGATATCATAATTATCACATATTTTTTTATGTCATCCTGCTCTGTCCCACTGCTGGGCAAAGGCCTCCCTCATGGCTTTCCAATCCTGTTTACGAGTATAATTTGCCCTGTCCGACCAATCCGCCAATAACGAGTCCAGATCGTACACTTTACACCTTTCCATTTATATATCCAATCACAAGAAAAAACCAGAAAACCCAAAACATCTCAAAGAAAAACATGCATCACACAAATTGAACATTTGCCAAATTAGGATGCCATACAGTTCCCAAAAAATGCGTTAAAAGCATATCATTCGAACTAAACATTCTCTCATTATCTTCTAATTGATAATAATAATTAGGGATAGAAGATATGATGGTGTTAACACCAGGTGAATGGTGAATAAATCGTGTTTCTTTCTATTTAGATTGTTCTAGTGGCTACTTTGTCTTAGTACTTAATGGAAATCCCCATTCCGCGTGTTTGGCATTCGAAAAGGCATTTGATTGGGTGTTGAATGTCTTAAGTGGTTAGGAAAACTTCTGATTGCATTATTCGGGGTTCAGAGTTGCGTGTGTTGAAGAACTCGTGACTAAATAAGACAGCCGCTCGGATTAATCTTCAGGTTAAGCCGCGCTTGTCTAGTTTGGTTTGTGGATGCGAGACATTACATACCTCCTCTGTCCTCTTGGCGAAATACTGTGATGCGTATATACGTGCTACTATAAGCGCGATGATACGATGAATTAAGAAGCAGTTAGAAAGCAGCCATTAATTGTGAAAACCAGAGAGACAGCACTTGTTTCTAATAATGATAGTTGTCATGCTCTTTATTGAGGGGTAAATAAAACGGCAATGATAATTACACTGTAGAGTACTTTACGAGTAAGCCGCTCTCGACCCTATTTGTTCAATTGTGCGTTAGTGTAGTGTCAGGTGGCCCTTTTGCTGCATTGTGTTAGAGAGAGGATGATAGCAGATTATTATCACCATATTCCGTTGTTACATCAAGGACCTTTTCATGATGAATATGATCATCGAGACGTTGAGCCTCGGATAGCACGTTTATCCGTCTGTCCTGGCTGTCATTTCTGTTTGGTCGTTACGCGTAGTCAAAGCATCAAAGTCTGGAAATCAGACTCACCGAGGGGGTCCTATTTAGTAATTGGGTTTAGGAGATAAGATAAGCAATCACTCCATGTAAATCACTGGTAGGTATTCAGTTGCATCCAGTTATGCTTCCAATACATGGATAATCCCAACTCAATGGGGAAAAGGCTACGCATATGACTTTCGTTAACAAATTTTTCTCCCTTTTAGAGACCTTGTTAATCTCAACCATGTTGCTGGTCACCTTGCTTAACATTATTCTATTTCAACTATATCCCGTATTATTTTAGAATCTTAAAGAGCCGATTAGTTATTTTTTTCGTCTTTAGCAAATTCATCGATAATTACATATTCTACTGACTATCCTTTTGATATATTTAACTCCTTATTTGCTCAAACAGGTGATAGATACACGCTTCCTCTACCTCATAGATTAGATAGCCACACACATTGACAGCCACTTACCTACATCCATTTGACACTAAACTACACCAACTGATCTATGTCCCAACATCTGCGGTATAAGTGATCGTTTTACTACAAATGTAAAGTAGTGTTGTAAGTTACAACCGATTAATGTCCAACTGATTATCACTCTTATTAGTAAGACTCGTATCTTCAGCTAATTGGCATGTTGCATCTAAATACCGGTAGTCTTATCTACGTTATCGTTTAGCACTAGAATCTTGTCTAGACATTAAATTTTGTCAATTAGTTTAGCGATGTTAATGATAATTGCGTTTAGTTCTTTCATTACCATTGTTTTTTAATTAGAATTTGTTTATTTTTATTTACAAGTAGCCCTTGTTTTTCGTCTGTTTTTAAATAACCCCACTAAGCTTTTGAATGATATAAATCCGTGCAATCCGATTGGAGCTCATCGCAGAAAAGAATATAAAGCTTTCTCTCTTGTTTAGCATTGTTTCCTCTATTGTCGTAATCGCATTTGTATGCTGTTGTCTCTTCTTTCGTCTATTCTGTCGGTTGTCTGTTTTCTAGTTCATGGAATTTTGTAAACTGCACCGCCATTTTTATTTTAATCTCCGGCTTTCTTAGAACTACTTTCATTCTATTTGGAGTAAAGGCGCTATTCCGTGGCTATTTATTAGGTTTTACTTTGGGCAAATGCACTATTTTTTACTTTACTTTTTCGTTTTCCTCAACTTATCCCAATTCATTTAGGATTGGCTCAGCATGTCTTTTGTCATACTTTTGTATTAGTAGTCGTCTCATTCATTTTCTAGCTTCCTATATCATCGTTTACAGCCTCGTTTATTGTCTAGTAGTCAAAAGCGCGACTACTGAGGGTCTGGGTCCATTCCTAGGTCCGGCAAAGTGTTATTTTTTTTTTTTAAAGCAGCCGCAGAATTTCTCAATAGCAGCCCCAGAGTCTGGATTAGTGCCTGGTTGATGGCAATAGGCTCGCACCCTACATGGGACTTAGACCCTTATCCCAATTTTTTCTCAATTACTGGTCATCTCATCAGCGTGAGTGTAGTACACACCCAAAGGGAAATGCCCATTTGATGAAGAGATTTTGGCCAAGTGAGGCCCATGAAAGAAACCAACTATAGATATTAGGGTTGACATCACAGATGAAGAAACAAACACTATTTTGTACATAGAACTCAGTTGGACTTTTATAAATCATAAATAAGAATTCAAGAATAAAAAACATTGCTTAAGGTAAATCTCTTACCTGCCGGGGTTGCGGGACTGTTCGAAAGAGATACCGTGACCGCGGAACACAAAGGGCGATGAAGGAACATGGATGGGTTTTAGTCAGTAAATGTTCGACACCTTGCTGTTCGACCCTCCTGCTCCGCCCAGAGCGGGAGAAGTCAATTGATGATATCCCATCCGAAAAAAAAAAAAAACGAAATCTCTTAAGTCTTCGTGTATTCACGCCACAGTTGACACAGAGATGGCTCCGTGGTAAGCTGGTAAGTTCATCTAAATCTTCCTTTTTGCTGACTCTCTTTGAGGCGCGCGTGGAACACGAACGCGCCGTCGACACGGCCTGTCGTCATGAGACGGACGGACGGCTCGCTAGCCCATAGCCCACCGTCCACAGGCCCGCGCCTACGGTGGACGTGGCCCCCATCAGCGCGATGCTGACTTCATATTTTTATTAGCACACAGACCCTTTCAACTATTAATATACATTCAAGCTCCACATTTCAATTCTATTCACGCACAACTAAACCAACATTCAGACCGTTAAAATTTAAAATGACATAAGGAACATTAAGCATGTTGTTGGATTTTCAACTTTGAGCTCTCAGCAGAACGTTGCATTTCAAACAATGTGATCTATGTCCCCTACGGTCTATGGTGGATTTGTTTGGGGGGCGCGCGAATTTGTTTAAACTGAATTTACATATTTATTTGCGTTTATTAAAGAGAAATAAATTTGATGTCTCAATGTGCCCCCTTGTACGTCAAATGAAAGCCATATGGAATTATGGGATTTTATTTTTATGTTAGCAACACCTGTTAGTGTTGTTAGTTAAAATATGGAGTTATTTAAATTGAGAATGAAGATTAATGCTTCGTGGTTTTTAATTCTGGATGAAGCAAGCAGTTTTCGATTTTAATCGAACTAGGAACATTAAAATTAGTTGTAATTAGTTATGCTCTTCTAGATCATCAAGATAAAAGAGGAGTCTTTTCTATCTTACGTAAATCGTAAATAAATTACTGGCCTAGTTATCTGTAACGAGTTGTTTCCGTCTAGTTTATATTATAACTATGTGAGCATAAGTATAATCACCCTATAATTTCCCCATTGCTGGGACAAATATGTACTTTCGATCTGTAAGACCAGCCCAGTGCAGGTTGGATGTCACATTTCTTCGAATGTTTGGTTCTAGGACATGCTGGTTTCCTTACGATGCGTAATGTTTTAAGAGCACTGTTGATTAAATTACCTTCACAAAGTATATTAAGAACCTTGTGTTATATCAGTGTAGATTTTAATAATTATTTTCGGGTCTGAAAATATAATAGGACAGTTACAGAGTGTAATTTCGCATAAAAATATATTATGCAGAGATTAAAGCTCCAGAAAATCATCTGGCACATTATGTATCTCACACAAGAATTATTACAAAATGTACTTAAGATCTTATCGGTCGCACAATAATTATATTAAAATAATAATTCACACATCAAAACTGATCAGAATCAAAACATGCATAAATCTAACCGACCACTCCAGATCCCAACTAATATATTAAATGTGAGTGAAGAGTGAGCTTGTGTTCGACTGCCTCGATGGTTAGTGGTTGTGGTTTTTAAGAGTGGTCCATGGTCCTTCGAGCCGGATGAACATTGTCACGAAAGTGGATTACTTTCTAGTCAAAATGCCTCTGTGGTCTAGTGATCGCGACAGCTAAGCAGAGGTCCTGGGTTCAATTCTCGGGTCGGGCAAAGTGTTTTTCCATCAGGAATTTCTCAGTAGCAACCCCGGAGTCTGGATTTGTGCCCGGTTAATGACAATAGGCTTGCCCTCAATTATATGGGACTTAAACATAACTGGTGAAATGTGTGCGTTCAATAGTGTCTTTGATCGCCTAATTGAAACAAATAGTCTGACTTTGACTTAATCATTTATCCAGGCGGGCAAAGCCGCAGGTTACAAAATAATATTTTTCATACAAAAAAACTTCCCAATAAAATACACAAACATATTGAAGCGGCCAACTGAAACTTCCTTTCATTACCAACTTCCTTCAATTAAAATAAATCCACACACAAAATTAACATACCTTACACACTTAAAATGCCACACGGTGTCCAAAAAGCTTTGACCTCCCCTGCCCCTTGCCTCCAAAAAAAAATCGCCGACAAATGAAGATGTTTGTCAAATCATACGGACCATTTTACGTTGGACGTTTTAAGTCCCAAGGAATATCAAAGGCGACACAGTGTCTTTAATGGGTATACGTATTTCACCTTGTAAAGGCGCCGAAATGCGCCGGAGTCGTTTATCTAACTGAAATTAAGAACGAAAACATTTTAAACGGGCCATAAATTTTTCTTTGGTGAGTGCTTTCTTTTGGTGTTGCCAGCTGTGCTGTGGATTGTATTTTGTGGTTAATGATTTGGTTGATTTGTTATAAATGTGATTTTTATTTCAAAATTACAGTTTAATTTTGTATGACCTGATGAATAAATAAAATTATGTGTACAGGTTTGTTTTTTGACTGACCAGTATGGAGTAAAATTTTTCCATGAGGTACAAAATCTAATCAACGTAGAGTATTTCTCTCAATTTGAAAATTTGTAATTTTTAATTTTATCTATGTGATTATAAGGCATGTAATCGCTTCACATCAGGCGAGTTACGGCCAAACGCAAGTCTATTTCGCGTAAAAAAAAACTAAAAATGTATTTTTTTTAAAGTAACACTTGTGATTGCACTATACAAACAAAGCACTGATTGATTTCCAAAATATGACCGTATTAAATGGATTTATCCTTAAAACGAATAAATCCACCTGCACCTGGCAACACAGATCCGGATAGATGCGCAGGCGCCTCTCGTATGCTCGCCTTCCATTAGCGCGTTTGAATTTAGAACGCACCACGATTGGCTGGCGGGGGCGATGAATCATGGCGCCGGCGCTGAGTCGGTTCACAGGATGCTGTGTAAATCTAACATCTAAACTTGTAGTTTAGATGTTAGATTTAATATTTTGTTCAATTTTGTAATGAGTATTGTTTTGGCAATTTGATGGCTTTGTATTCGACTGCCCCGTTGGTTTTCTTGTCGAACTGCTGAGCATGAGGTCTTCCGGTGGTTCGATTCCGTGGTTGGGCTAAGTGAATTAGGTTTTTTGATAAGGAATTAATTTCTCAGCAACAGTCCGGAGTGTGGATTCTTGCCCGATGCCGATTGCCGATGGCAATAGGTACGTCTCTTATTTCATGAGGCATAAACATTACTGACAAAGTGTACGTGTGCTGTAGGTGCACCTCTGCCTCACACTTTGGGGATTACAGGCGTGATGTTATTTTTTGTGACTCTCATAAATACAACTGTCAATTTAACATTACGTCCATTTGCGTTACTAGATGCTTCCGAATCAGTAGCATTCATACATAACGCACCCATCCTGTATACTCAGTATGAAAATAACAGTTCGCTTCACTTGTCTAGTACAGTGACACGTCACTATATCATACTCGCTGAGATGTGACATCCATCATTCGTAGTATATGAAACAAATAGTGTCATACATCACGTGTTGATGTTGCGGCCAACATTGGATGTAAGTAGGTTGATATCTCGACGGTTTTGAGTTTGCAACCTTCGACCCAGAACCGAGAGATGAAAATCCAAAAACACTATGTCCGCTACGATATTTAAAATATCTGCCGTCAATTTGTTTCATACATCATCACTCGTTGAAGCTTCAGCCAACACTGGTCTAAGTAGGTTGACATGTGTGTAGTTCGTCGAATAAAATATACTTCTTCTTAGCGTATCGATGGCAAAAAGTTCAAATGTCTTTAGCCCAAAACTCAGGCACGCGAACCCTGCTCACTAATGCAGTGGGTAGGTCATCAGATGCGCATGCGGTGCAAGAGTGGTGGGCCAGTGTCTGTGGGGAGAAGCCGCAAAGGCAATTGAGGTCTGTCCATGAACCCCCATCTGCAGAGATTGTTTTTGCTCCGGCCAACTTGGGTTCGAAGTCTGTTTAGAGATTTCTAAGTCGAAAGTGGTTATTTATGACGAGCCGTACACGGTTAACCAAATTGGTTATACTATCGGCATACACGACGATTTTCATTTGTCCTAACCCCTTTCGAAGACTGTCGTGATGGCCCAGAGGTTCCGGCCTCGCCACAAAACAACTTCAGTCATAGGCCTTTGCCCAGCAGTAGGAGGACGAAGGCTAACAGTATCAGTAGTATTAGGGCACCGGTATTTCGTCCTATTAAACAGGAAGACACGATTTTAGGAATCATTCCCTCTACGTCGATTCCCTTTACGTCGACTCGTGAAACAAATGACATCTGTTTTAAAAAGTTTACGCTTGACCACGAGGTTGGAAAAGTACACATAAAACAAAAAGTAAAACGCTTTTATTTTAGAGATTTAGAGACGGATTTAGATTGATGCATCGTAAACTTGACCAGTGTTCTTTTAGTTCCCTAACCGTCGAATCTTTTCAATTTCAACCAAATATTTTGTACCGATATTTATCAGCCATTGAAATACAGATCGTTTTGCGAACAAGAGCTAACATGCGATTCCATATCGCTTTGTCTCATAAAATAAAACGGACGAGGCCAATAACACACTTACATACATTTAGCTTTATTTTTCTCAATCCAGTTTATTGCCATCAATCTCTGGTCATTTACCAGAACAGCCATCCTTTGTGACCTTTAAAGTCTCACAAATATTTAAGATTACACTATCTTAACCCGTCTCTACAAGGAGGTCTGGCATTATCAAGAAGTTTACAACCTGACCAACGAAGTCATACACTCACATCAAACTTTATCACTAAACTGTAGAGTTCAAAATCCAATAAATGGATAGTAAAGAAGACTTGGTATAAAACATATCGTCGCGCGTTAGTGACCAATCACAAGGCGGAGCTCGGATTCCAAATTTGAAATTCTTGACGTACCAACGGCGCCATCTTTTTTCGGTTATTTTTTTAATTGATTTTCGGAACGGATAAAATGTTTGTTATTTGTATTGATTGGTTTTATATGCATTGTAAAGTTTTAATTACGTACTGCTAATAATGTGGGTACGTTAATGAGCGTAACGTATAAACTAAGTCAATCAAATTTAATTGGAATAACTAATTAGCATAATACAAACCGTCCAGTTGCAGGCTACTAGTCATAAGGCAATTAATAGCTTTTTATTTAAATTGCTTTGCGTTCGACCATTCAGCAATGGTTGAATGTCGAAGCAATAAACTTTTTACAAATCAAGCAATAACCAAAATTATCAAGTCAAGTAATTAGCATATCTTAGATCATCATTATTATCCTGCCTTTATACCCGCGTAAATGTCCGGGCCACTATGGTGGCCTATTGTTCCTTCCTTTTTCTTTTGTTTGAAATAATCGTAATTTTTTGCGAAAATTTCGCGGACCTTTGACCGGATAGCAATTTATTCGGGGTCGGCGCAGCATGTCTTCTTCTTCCATACTTCTCTATTACTAGTTATCTCGGCAGTCACCTCCTATCTAGCCATGCCGTCACACAGTCCATCAATTTTGTCATCAAAATTGTCTGTTTTATCACACTGAAAATCGCTTTAATCGTTTTATGAGAAATGTTTGAGTTCATTTTTCTCAGTATGAACACGTTTTTGTTGGCCTAAGTACTGTGATAGATATCCAAAGATTCAAATCGTCTATTAAAAACCACTGATTCTCATCACTTGGTCTTCCAGCCTCCAGTTTTGCACCACTTACTCAACATCTTCCTGCCCTTGTTCCATTCTACTCGGGGTCGGCGCAACACGTTGTCTTCTCCCATTCTCTCCTGTCAGGCGTCACGGCATCATTTACTCCTTTCTGTTTCAAATCATTCCTCACACAATCCGTCCAACTTTTCTTTGGCCTTTCTCTCTATCAATACTTTAGACCGCTTACTACGAAGATTAAATCTGTACTTGCTGAAATCTACAAATCCAAACCAAACTTACCGGTTACCCTCGTTAGATTCAATTAAAAATGCCTTTCCCAAAGTTTTGTTACAGATTGAAATACGTGTCGATTGATTTCGTTGTTTATTTTCTAGGTTAATACGAAAGTGCTTTGTTGATTTCCAAAGTTATTCTTTCTTATACTGTCTTAGCCTTTGCCGGTAGAACATTACCTTGAGATAATTAACGAGCTTCACGCAAGTGAAGCCAGCTGACTAATGATTTCCTGGGTGTAATTCTTTGTGTTCAATTTCGTTCTAAAACCAATCCTGTTCTTACCGTATCATCCTCAAATTATACAGTGCTTTTTTGCTCTTGCCTTTCGGTACCCGTACTTAAATATTTATTTCACTTTTACCTATTCCTAGATTTTTTATATCTCCTGTTTTATCTAGATCTTCCTCTTCTGTTATGTCATCAAAGACCATGATTAAAAATATATCTCCCACAAAACCGTAAAGCAAGTTTGAGCATCGCATCCAACCGTGGCTACAAGCAACGCAAATATTGACGCAACTCATAATTGGATGTACAGCGAAGATGCTTGAAAAGCGAGATTTTTAAATTTTTTGCTTCTCTTCCCCTTTTAGTTGGGGTATACAGACGTGAGATGATTGGTTATATTCAACCAATATTGGAACAAAATGTTAACAAGTTTTTTTTATGAAAATCTGTGAAAATTTTAATACCTGCCTGCCTGATCTGTGTGTACCTTGTTTATAGTCAGAAACCTTGTTTTAATGCCTGGCTTTCCTTGGAAGTCGGCATCATGATTTTGGTTGATCAATCATAAAAGCTAACATGATTTTAACCGTGCATTATCAGGTTTTAAGAAGCCATCAACATCTTCCTGCTCTTGTCTCATCCTACGGACATCCTAGTCGGCGCAACACGTGTTCTTCTTTTATCTCCCCTGTCAGACGTCACGGCATCATTTACTTCTTTCTCTTTCAGATCATTCCTCATGCAATCCATCCATCTTTTATTTGGCCTTCCGCTCTTTTAGTCACATGGTTTAGTTTCATCCCTCCTCATTACATACCCATAACAACGGTTTTAACAAACCGATTCAGGAAAAAATTATTCTTCTAACATGTACGGTCGACCAAGCTATTTAGTTTATATTTTAACATGCAAATTACATTGTAAAATGCTTGCTCGACCGATTTTAAACTCTGAATTTCTAACGTAGAAAAAAACAAGTTCTATAAATATGACCGTTTTGACCACAGTACGTAGACTACACAGTAAGTTTATCAGTTCTCGGCGCTGAGCTACACAGTTTGATTTTCAACATGGAGCATTGGAGCTAACTTAGACATTTCAGTTAGGTGACCTGGTATTAAAACATGATTTCCTTTACACAAACATACGTCCACCACACCTACCCAACTTCCCACTTGAAACAAGCGCCATTTTCCAATCCTAACACAACAGCCGTGTACCGCCTCGAGGTGCGCTTGACCATCACAACATTCTCTCCAAAGCTTTTGTTATTGTTGTAACACAAAACATACTATGTTTGTGTTCAATAAGGATTTACTTGTACCCGTGAATAGCATTTTATGGCGGTATTATGTTGTATGTGGGTGATGTTGGGAAAATGTTGGAGGATGTGCGTACGGGGTTTGTTGATTGTTCGTACGAAACTGATGTGTTAATTGGTCATTTATTTACTTCTTGCGGTATGGATCTAGCATAAATCTATAGGATCTAGTGAGATATCAGACATTATTCTTCAAACGTAGACCCCCATAGATAAGTTTCCATCAGGCGAGTAAAAAGGTTACTCGTAACAGGGTCATTCACTGCCAAATTATGCGCTAAGTTATTTTGTTGAAACACATTTACTGAAGCACCGTTAGTGTAAAGTTTTAACTTGACTTGTGTTGAATTGCTAGGCTTCAATTGATGTGAAATACTGCCATACGTTGTATCATCGGCAGCCTCAGGACGCAGGCCCTCTCTTTGCGTGAGGCAGTGAGCCGTAATCCACTACAAGGACCCAATTCGGTTAATGACAATGCTCTATGGGTCGGACTCGGACCCGACCTTTGCCCCAGATGTTTTGTTCTAGGGACATTGAACTTTTTAAATTCCAACGTGCAAAAAATTGTCCTTGTCAGCCTTTTGTAACCATAATTTCTTGTTCCAGCTACATTTGCTTGACCGGCTGCATTACTCGCGCTGAGAAAGCCGGTTCCGCTCGGGAGAGCATTCAGACCTTGCTGACGGTCGCCGCCGACCTCTGCCATCCTTGCGACGTTGATGCTGTAAGTATACTTTTTTTAATAGAAGAGATAAATAATAATTAGAGTTGTCCTGACGGGAACTAGCAGTTCTCATGTAAATTTGTGTAGACGTGGACTTAAGTCGACGTTTAGTTTTATTTGAATAAAGTAAAGAACATTTTCCTCAACTGCCTTGTTGGTCCTGTGGTCGCAATCGCGACTGCTATGAATGAGATCTTCGGTGATATTCCCGGGTCGGGCAAAGTGTTATTAGGTTTTTCCATCAGGAATTTCTCAGTAGTGGCACGGTGCCTGGATTTGTGCCCGTCTAATGGCAATAGCATATAATAAATAGGACTTGATATCTTTTCTAGGCATGCATGCGCCTTAACTTCTTGAACTTAGTACTAACCAATTCATCCTCTATAGGGCTCTGAACGCATTTGCGCGATCCAATCCCTCCGCTGCGCCCTAGGCACCAGCGTCGTCGGCTCCCGCGCAGAGTTCTGCATGCTCTTCGCTCAGGGCGCCGGACTGGAGCACTCCGGGGGCTTCGTGAGGGCTGCCCGCACCGCGCATTTGCTGCGGGCGCTGGCTGAACTGGACCATATGATTGTTCAGGTTAGTTGCTCTACTGGGTAAGGAAGATCTGTCTTTACAGGCAGAATTCTGCATGCTCTTTGCATATACATAGATATATGGATAGGAACATAAAAGGAAAACATCGTGAGGAAACCAGCACGCCTGAGAGATATTTCTCGACGGCTTGTAAAGTTAAGTCAGAGGCCTATGGGCGGCATAAAAACTCTGACACCAGGTTAGTACTAACCACACGATAAAGACGAAGAAGGAAGAGCATAAAAGAAGACACGTTCGACACCTAAGAGCTACATGATATATTTGTTAATCTACTGTGTAAGGATGTAAGGTAGAAATAGTTGCATCAAGCTTTTTTGTGCTACCACTTAAGCACTACTTTACAAATAAACTCCGATGGTGATGAAATTTTGATAACAACAGATCCAGATCTAGGCTGTAGGACATTTAACAAAAACTCTGTAAGTAACTAATATTCAGTCGTAGATTTAAGGCTATTCTTGTCTCTGAGTAATACTAATTGTGCTGGTCGCATAAAAATTAACCGAAATGCTTTTGGATTGATATAGTTTTAATCGACTTAATAATTAACCGAAATGCTTTTGGATTGATATAGTTTTAATCGACTTAATAATTAATCGAAATGCTTTTGGATTGATATAGTTTTAATCGACTTAATAATTAACCGAAATGCTTTTGGATTGATATAGTTTTAATCGACTTAATAATTAACCGAAATGCTTTTGGATTGATATAGTTTTAATCGACTTAATAATTACGTCGTGCGTGCGATGTATGGAGAGGGAGAGGAAGACCAAGGATACGATGGATAAATTGTGTGAGGAATGGTATGAAAGAAAAAGGAGTAAATGATGGAACGTGACGGTTGACAGGGGAGAATGGAAGAAAAAACGTGTTGCGCCGACCACAAGTTAACATGGGACTAGGGCAGGAAGATGATGAGGAATAGGCTTGTGTCCTGAAAAAATCTAATTAGTCCGTCAGTTAGATTATCAAAAAATATTTGACATGTATTTTTTCTTTTGTTACGTAAACCAAAATTGACGAAGATACGACGCTTTTAAAATTCTCAATACGTCACGCTGTGCTATAATTTTTAGTGCGTTGTGACGTCACGAGCTCCCACTCCCGAGTTTTGATGCGTTTTATCTTTGTCAATATTCATTGATTTACAAAAACAAAAAATACGTGTCCATTACTTTCCAATACTCTAACTGACGGACTAAATAGATTTGCAATTTATTGATGGTGGAAACTAGCCTATTACGTCGTGCGTTCGTGGTTAGACTACTAGTCACCACAAACTTCTAGAAACTATCAAACATTTAAGAGTCACAATATACCTTCAAACCTTCATTCATAATCTCAACAAAAGAATGACGAAACACGCCACCAAAACACACAGATTACTCACAGCAATCGGCATGCAGTTGAATATCATAACAAACAAAGCTCAGCGGTTCTAAATCAAAGTGCATGCGTTCGGCTCGGCGAAGAGTCCGGTAGCTTCGAGTAGACGGGTAACGTGAAACGATGCCACGAGTACTTTGTGTGCCTATCAGTGGTCCGGCGGTGGAGGGGTAAGGAATATGGATGTGGTTTTTCGAAAACGAATTTTCTAGATCCTGGTAGAATGTTCCGGTGTTATCGGGGGTACGGCACAGAGGGTTGTTAGTACAAGATACTGTTGCCCATTGATTGTTTCCTCTCCCTTTTCTCTGAACAGAAAGTACACGTGAGAATTTTTGCAAAAAAAAACAGACAAATCATTTGCGTGGAGTTGTTATGGAGTACTCCTAAACGGTAAGAAAATGATTGGCTTGCAGGGAAAACTTGGAATATTTCAAGGTCAAATGAAATTATGTGTCTTTAAATTTTACAGAGAGGACGCTTTTAAATCAAAACCAAAGATTTAAATAGATTTGCCCGATTTAAATAGTTAGATTTGCCCTACCATGTCAAAAAACAACACGTTTCTCTTTCATTGACCACGAGATTACAGTAATGACTCGTATTACTAAAAATCGTAATGCGAAATGTATGAGCTTACTCTTCTCTGTATACCACTTCAACATTCACGACTGACTTGACTTGACTTCGAAAAAATAACTGACTTGCAATTTTTGCAAAAAAACAGTAAAAAGTGTAAAATAATTTTCAGAAGTCGGTGACTTTTTTGCCACCGACTAAAAAGATACTGGGAAAATACACCTCCTTTTTTAGAAATCGGTTAAAAACATCAATCCCATGTCCATTTCTCAACCATCGTACCTCCTACAGCTACCGCACACCGCACTCGTCGTTTACCCTGTGTGCTCAGCAAACACCGCAATGATACTCCAGTTAATTAAGGACCGAACAAATATGCTTTCTAACAGATGCGCTCGGAATATTTTATTACCTCCGCCTATTTGTTGGACCGCCTTTTTATATTGAGTTTACTTTGTGGACTGGAAGGTGGAAGGTGATTTGGTATTGAATCGGCCTTTGATTGTAGGAGTTTCAGTTTTGTGTATAATGGTAGAGAGAATGACTTTCTGCTCTTGATGGTAAACTTTTTATACAGAGTGTAAATGGACCCTTCACGAAGCCGTCAACCAAGCATTCGGTAGATTGTATCATATGGGAGCAAAATAATATTTTTACTGCGAGAGCGGTTTTTTGAGTCCAGAGCGAAGTGAGGGATTCTTTAGTAGAATCCAGAACGTAGCGAGGGATTCAAATTACGTCGCCCGAGCCGAAAATATATTTTGTGCCCGCGTGAAACACTCTACTTTTCATCACTCACTATGAGAAAATAAAAGGTGCCTTATATTTTAATCACTGTCACTTGAAGAACTCATTTTTCAAAACAAAACCATGAATTTCTAACAATCCGTGAAAATTTACGAAAATGCGGCTGTAGTTCGCGCGTTTTTAATTTTTTATTGAGCCCGCGGCGTGACTATGGGCCGTCGTACCAGCCAGTCTTTATTCAAACAATATTTGCGTTCGATTTTTTGTTTCTTTCACTAAGATTTTCAAAATTAAAAAAGTGCGCGGGAAAGATAATTGCAGCGCACTTATAAAGAGGATTAAAAACTCATTACTGCCCGCTAAAAGTTTCTTATAGAAAACACCACCTTTGGGTGCACTTAAAGGCGTACCAAGTCGTCCTTAGCGAATAGATGGGATGAAAAAAGTATTGCTAGGAAACAATATTTTTTGGGGGATGAAAAATTACGTTTAACGGTAGGACTCAATGTGGCGCACTGAAAACATTGTTCTGATGGATGAAAATATCGTTCTGATGGATGAAAATATCGCAATGACGGGGAGAATAAGTGCCTTTTAGCTTCGTTCAAAGTACTTTTACACTCATTATGTATCGTCTCGAAATAACTCGTCTAAAGGATCAAAATATTGTTTTCCATTCCTTATTATGAAAACCACGGTGATCAGTACGATTTTTGCGATCAGATAGCTGTTCCACACTGCATTTCTTTTTTAACCTTATTGACAGTTAGATCACAAAGGCATTCAAGTTAACCAACATGGCAATTATTTCAAAAGTGTCACTAAGACATGTGGTCACATTTTTCTAAGTATTTCATATCTTCTGATAGCCTCTCGATAGAAGATATCTCTATACATGTCGCAGCCTCACAGGCCCCAACAGGGTCTTACGGTAAATATGTCATTTGAAACCCTGGGTAAATAAACCCAATCAATGCTAAATGCTAATCCTATAACGCTTGCAGATAATCGCAACTGGACACGAAGTCGCGTGTCGGTATTGTGTATGTCGCGCTTCGATAAATATTGATGGTCACGCGTTGTGACAAGATGTCGTGACAAGCGATGACGGGACACACATCTTTTAGCTAATTATCGAAACTTGTTACTGTTTGTGTTTCTTTTCTTTAACATTCTAATTATAAATACCTTTTTGCCTTACCGCGTCGCCACAAGCTGCACGCTTAACAGACAAGCGTGTTGCGACTAGATGTGCTTAGTGTATCAGTCGCATCTCCTAAATCCGTGGACGGGGCGTTTTATAAATTGGCAGTACATTTTATTTTCTGGATTTATGTAATTCGCAATCGCAACTATCGCGTACCTATCACTACAAGGTCGCGTGTCGGTATTGTGTATGTCCCGCTTCGATAAATATTGATGGTCACGCGTTGTGACACGACGTGACAAGCGGTGACGTGACACACGGCAGCGGCCATTTAGCTAATTGTTCATATGTATAGATACTGGTACAATAGTAGTGTTTTGTTTTGTTATTTGATCTACCTATCTTAGGGTCTACGGGTAGTTTATATTTTTCGTGGAAACGACAGATATTTTCTGAAAGCACCAGTGAAAGCAAACGATTTTACGGAACGTTCCGACTTCGGCTTACTCCAGAAAAGCAGTTTTTAGTAACTTTCTACATAAATCCACGTACTTGAGTTTTTGTTTTTGTTACCCTGATTTGTCCCGCTCCTGGGCAAAGGTCTCTATTCCTTTCACCCCTTGCACCTATAAATACCTCTTCCCGCCAATAAATGAGAAAAAAAAATGCGAAACATCGAAGCCATCCCGCCATCGCCATTTTCTCGGTCTGCCGCGACCCTGTCTAGCTGTCCCCGGGCTCCAGTTTAGCGATATTTGGGCCCACAGCTTCGCCGGTATCCGGCAAATATGGCGAGCCCATCACCATTGTACTTTTTTAACTTAATGAGCTACGTCAGCTACTGAGTTCTGAAAAAAAAAACAAACACATGATTGTACCATTTTTAGATAATTACCCATTGTGCATTGCCACAAAGTATGGATTTGGGTCTAAAATAAAAACATAACATTGGGTTGTGATCGACGAATAAGCAATCAAGACTAAGATCATTTCAGATTAGCTAGCAATTCCATCGAAACGCGACCAATAATAAAATTCAGCAATAATTCGCTCTCACCCGCGATTGGCACAATTTCAAGTGATTACGTACACAACACGACACGTGGCCTCGTAACGAGCGTACATTCGAAATGAGGGTAGAAATAAATGTTTATTTTAAGGGTATCACTTGTGTAAACTAAAGTATCATCGTTCTCCCTGAAGGGGTAGTGGCTGAGTTGGCGAAAATTGTGGTTGTTTATCATGGGGCAAAGAAAATAAATGTCCGGAGTTTTTTTATGTTTATTTTAGGGGCGTCCAATTTTTTAACAATTGTGTAAAAGTTGGAAGTTTGACCTTCGATATCTATGTAACTAGTGGTTTCCCAGGTATGATCTAGAACAAAAAATTGATCGCAATGATGGGTAGAACAAGTAGCTCTCGGCTTCGTTATGAGTATTTTTACGCCGTGTATTTATTATCAATTTATATGTGGAGGGTTTGACAAAGGTGTGCTTTTCATTGCTTTTCTATAGGTTTAAAAAAACACATTGATATTGCATCCAGATGATCGAAGACGGCCCCTTAGTCGACACTCGACCGAACCCAGAACACATCAATACCGCTTCTTCTCCTTCTTCATGTCGCTGGCTCGCTGACACGACAATTTAATATTATGTTAGCCCAGAACTGCGCCACTTCTCTTCACACTCATCCACTTACTGCATTACGTTTCATTTTTCCTGTGAACGAAGAATCACGCTTGCCTAGAAGCAGCCCATTCTCTCAGAACATTAAGAGGAAACGCTATAGCGGCGCATAGCCCATTCTTGTATTCCCATGTATTCCGCTTGGTAAATAAAACTAAATTAATGGAAATAATCGAAACAAAGTGGCATGGTTCAGATTGACATATATTAAAAAATATGCATTCCCCACACGTTTTTAAGGACTAAACGCTGCTAGCCTTTTCTCTGAAGGCTCTCAAATTTCGGCTATAATGATCACATAGGCTGCCATAGTCTTCAAGTCCTCAATGCAACGTGGGTAACTTAATTAATTCATACTGCTGCACAAAATTATTCCACTACGAACATCTTAATAATTCCAACGAAACAACTAATTAAAAACAAACATCGTTCTTCGGTATCTCTCAACAAGGGTCCCTCTAACTAAGAGATAGCTTCGTAGACAAGGAGCGAAGACTAGTGACAATAGAGACTGCACTCGGTAAACAATTATTGTAGTAATACAGGGTAAACAAATTGTTTAAACTATTGTTGAGGGATCTAGGGGATAGAGCACGTGGCGTGGAGGAATATGTATTGGAGTTTATAAGGGAAAACGTTTACTATTTATGTTGGTACTTGTGAGTTTCATTTTAAATTGTGTTGTAACCTTTTGTATGTATACCCGTTGGTCCCGGCTATCATTTGTAGATATTTGACAGTCGTTAAGTATATAGTCAGTGGCCCGAAAGTCTTTCTAAGGTGTCCGTTACCCAGGCCAGATGTTGTCGAAAATGGTCATTTGAATCTTATAGATAATTAGTTTTACGGCTTCTATAATTGTTGCGCACATTTTAGAGTCTAAAAACAGAAGTCAAAAAACTAGTCAAGTCACTAAAGTGTCGAAGTCTAAAAACTTACTTTAAACGTTATTTTGATTTTGTAACTGCCTTCAAATGTATGTGAAGTTTCATTAGTATCCTGTAAGTATTTAACAAGTTATGATGATATTCAGTTCTTCACGAGCACGGTCTTGATGCGCGCGGTGTTATTTGGCCACTGGATTGGATATATGAACTGAATGTTATGTCAATTATTAGTTTTTTAGTTCGTCGTGTACGCGTCTGTACCGAAATTGTAAGGTGTATTATACTAAACATTTCAAAAGATAGTATAATGTTCTGCGTTTTCGCTTTTTCGTAACCACCTAAACTTGGTCGGGTTACCACGGTCATTCACTTCCTAATGACTTTAATCGTATTATCTCATTAATTATCCAATGTACTGAGCTGAAATTTTACCGATATACAACTGAACTAAAAAACTAATAATTGACATAACATTCAGTTCATACAGGGTGAGGCGTAAGTAGAGGTCCACCGTTCAGGATTCGATGAACCAGATAATTAACTATAACAATTAAAAATTTAAACCATTTATACCCAAGGGTTCCGAAAATATTTCCTTTTTGTCTTTTATTTACGAAATTTCTACCCTTTATTACAAATTTGGTTGTAGTTTCAACAAAAGTCATTAATCTTTCATTTTGATTTCTGTTAATTACTGCTGAATACTAAAGCTACCACGATAAATTATGATTTTTTATGTAAATTCAACTCTTTTGAAGAAAAAGTTGGTTCAAACTCAAACTCAAACTCAAACTCTTTATTGCATTCATGTGTACATTTAGTTGTTACATATATGTAAGTAGGTTCCAACATGAAACCCGGTTAGTTCTTCTCTAATTTTAACCCAAATTTTTAACACACCATCAAGTTCAAGAGCGATTTTTGTAAAAAAAACGTACCACATTGTCAGTGCCCATGTATTTAATAATATGCCTACTAAATGCCAATTTTAAAATGATATCATTATAACAGATCCAATAATTTAACAAAAAGATATTCAATTTTTATTGAAGAAAAGAAGATTTTCATTAAACTTTTTTTTTAAACTTTATTGCGTTAATACTTACGATATTTGCTAAAAAATGCACTACAGTGTTAATGCCCATTTGTTTAAAAAAAAACTACTATAACAGAGTTATGTAGACCTAACTTGTTACTTCAGGTATTTGAACAAAGAATTTAAAAAAAAAACAAATCACTTTATTTATCATTTATTATTAATCTTTGTCATGATTACAAACATTAAAATTAAACGAAATGTTCAAAATGGCCCCCATTCGCAGCAATACACGCTCTGCAACGTCGAATAAACGACCGTTTAAGTCGTCGGGCAAACCCGCTTTCGCTGACTTCTCTAGCTGCTGCCTGGATTCTAGTCTTCAATTGGTCAATACTTGTGATTTCTTTGCTATAGACTTTTTCTTTTAGGCAACCCCAATAAAAGAAATCTAGGGGATTTAGATCTGGCGAGCGTGGTGGCCACAATATTGGTCCTAAGCGCCCAATCCACCTATTTGGATACGCTGTATCAAGGTGCTCTCGTACTCTAACAGCATAGTGAGCGGGACAGCCATCGTTCTGCAGCCACATGTCTTCTTGGACTTCAGGAACGACACCTTCCAGAAGCAAGGGCAAGTCAATTTGCAAAAAACTTAAATATCTTTCTGCATTTAATGTTTCTGGCAGCTCGTGTGGACCGATTATCTGTCCGTTAATGATACCGGTCCAAAGGTTTATTTTAAATTGATACTGTGATCTGTCTTGCCTTATGAGATGCGGGTTTTCTAGCTGCCAGTTATGCAAATTGTGTAGATTTAAATATCCATCTTTTTTGCAGGATGACTCGTCGCTCCATAGTATTTTATTAAAAAACTGCGGGTCTTCTCTTATTCTGCGTAGCATTACTCTACAAAATGTTACTTTCAAGTGATAATCTCTTGGTAGCAATGACTGTACCCTTTGATAGTGGTATGGGTACAGTTCATGTTTTGTTTTTAAGTTTTAATACGTTTTGTAATAGTATTAACGCAATAAAGTTTAAAAAAGTAGTTTAATGAAAATCTTCTTTTCTTCAATTAAAATTGAATATCTTTTTGTTAAATTATTGGATCTGTTATAATGATATCATTTTGAAATCGGCATTTAGTAGGCATATTATTAAATACATGGGCACTGACAATGTTATACGTTTTTTTTACAAAAATCGCTCTCGAACTTGATGGTGTGTTAAAAATTTGGGTTAAAATTAGAGAAGAACCAACTTTTTTTTCAAAAGAGCTGAATTTACATAAAAAATCATAATTTGTCATGGTAGCTCTAGTATTCAGCAGTAATTAACAGAAATGAAAGATTAATGACTTTTGTTGAAACTACAACCAAATTTGTAATAAAGGGTAGAAATTTCGTAAATAAAAGACAAAAAGGAAATATTTTCGGAACCCTTGGGTACAAATGGTTTAAATTTTTAATTGTTATAGTTAATTATCTGGTTCATCGAATCCTGAACGGTGGACCACTACTTACGCCACACCCTGTATATCCAATCCAGTGGCCAAATAACACCGCGCGCATCAAGACCGTGCTCGTGAAGAACTGAATATCATCATAACTTGTTAAATACTTACAGGATACTAATGAAACTTCACATACATTTGAAGGTAGTTACAAGCTTCAAAATAATGTTTAAAGTAAGTCTTTAGACCTCTTATTGAGAGTGCTGGGTCCAATTTAAGTGTTTTTCTATTTAATGAAATAACCTTTAAGCTATGTATTATTTTGGTTTGCAGAACAAATTTAAACTAATTCCTAAGAAGTCTTGTACAAAATATGATAAGAATCCGCTTAACCATTTCAAAGATCTAGCAAAACCAAAAACGTTACCCCAGCAAAATCTCGAATAACTTCGCAACCGAAGAAAGAACAAATACAAAATAAGGCACAACATTTACTTCAACTAGCTAGACAACTAATTTTATAGCTAGTATTTATTTAAATATTCCCATTAGAAAGAAAAAGGTCTGGCTGGGGTAACGTTACCCCAGCAGGAAATGTTTTTGTGACATAATTAAAAAACTATAAGCGCAACAAATTTAAAAATATGCGCAACAATTAATTATCTATAAGATTCAAATGACCATTTTCGACAACATCTGGCCTGGGTAACGGACACCTTTCTAAGGGGTATTACCCAGAACTAAATGGGTTGTGGAGGTCAGATAGGCAGTCGCTCCATGTAAAATACTGTTATTCAGCTGCATCCGGTTAGACTGGAAGCCGACCCCAACATAGTTGGGAAAAGGCTGAGGGAGTGTCAGACTTTTACTGACTAAAACCCATCCATGTTCCTTCATCGCTCTTTGTGATCCGGGGCCACGGTATCTCTTTCGAACAGTCGCGCAGCCCCGGCAGGCATCGGCCCTTGCGGACCCCTTCCTTTTGCTGACTCTCTTTGAGAAGCATGGCTCAGAATGTCGCAACTGCCGAGGTTTTATGACGAATGGACCAGGACCATAATATCATGCTAAACGTTAAACAGAGAAACGTTGATTACCTCGGACACGTTTTTAAGCACGAGAGGTATGACCAACCAACTGAAAGTGTTGGGTGAAGTGGCACGCGGTGTTGGTTGTAAAAAAAGTCTTAGTTGAAAACATTCGCGAATGGACCGGGATCGCTTCTGAGCTGCTCCACAATGTAAAAGGCAAGGGGAAAGATTTATAATTCATGTTAAGATTGAAGGAGTTTTATAAAAAACTGTAACGTTTCCTGGATCACTCTTTTGTGCCTGTCAAGCATTTTCTGCAGCACATTTATAAATTGTTGCCTTTGGTATTGCAAAATTTAAACGAGTACCAGTATATCAATATACTAAGTGACACCAATGTCCTAATAAATACCGATATTTTCCACGGATCATCAAATCGCTATAAACAAAAACATCATACTCCAAAGCACCCCTCAACAATAGGCTACGGAAACCGGAGCCCCCCTCCTAAAAGCGTACGCCATAAATGTTTATATAGCCATCCACTGCTGGTCGTGCGTCCCTAATGGCGGGTCCCTCGAGGTGTAGCCGCGTAATCGATACCGCTGCCGACCGTTAATGGATTAGGAGCCGCGCCTACAAACGGTGATTTTTTGAAATTGTAATATTTGGCCATGTTTTTTAACTAAAATAACATTGTGGATTTAACGAACTTTTCGGTTTGGATTTTTGGAAGCTCGTTAAATAGGTTACTCTAGAATGCCTATGTCATTACATTCCGGAGTCACTTATTCTTCTTTTCTTTATCGTGTGGTTAGTGCCCAACCTGGTGTCAGAGTTTTTATGCTGCCCAATGCCCATGCCCATGGGACTTGGCTTTACATGCCGTCGAGAAATATCTCTCACGCATGCTGGCTTAAACCAACTTAACTTATTGAACTCCTTTGATTCGTTTTGTCTATATTATCTAGTTTTCTTAACAAAGTGAATGCTCGTTTTATCTGAACATTCTGTTTCTGAAACAGAATAGTAGTCTAAAGTTTTGAAGTATAAATTATAAAATTTTTACTTTAAGATATGAATCTGGAATCTTAATATTTTACCGACATTGCTGTAGACAAATAGTTATTCTTTTACGAAATAGGTACCTAATGTCCTTCAACATTGCTATCCAGATAAGGGTCTTCATAAACTACACTCTATTTTCTATGATTATTCGCCTTCGTACAATTTCTTTCTCACTACCGTGTAAAATAGTTAATAATTTTCTAAAGGCTCGTGGCTAATTAATAACAAAAGCTCTATCTTCAGGTTAAGCCGCCCGAATTTCCTCCTCCAAAGCACGTTAAGCCGTTGGTCCCGGCTGTCAATTGTAGATCTTTGACAGTCGTTACAGGTAGTCACTGGCCCGAAAGTCTGACAACCAGTCTTACCAAGTGGTACCGTATTACCTAGTACTAACTGGGCTGTGGAGGTCAGATAGACAGTCGCTTTATGTACAATACTGGTATTCATCTGCAGTTAGCCTGGGAGCCGACCCCAACATAGTTGGGAAAGAGCTAGACAGATGATAGCTAGATGATGAAGACTGGTCTGTGAGATGAATAATCAAATATCTTAAAAATAAAGAATACACAAACGTCCTCGACACACAAAACACTAGTGATTTATTAATTAACTCTCTATTTTCAATCCACTCATCCTCCCTTCGTCCCCTCGTCCCAGAGGACTGGAAACTTTGATGTCCGCGAACGATGCGCCCTGGGACCGCTGTTTGTAATGCTATGGTACAGGATAAACATCATTATTAGGTTATTGCGCACATGGGCGAGGTTTTTAGGATTATTTGTTTGCGGTTTTTGTTAGCAGAAAGATGATAAGTTATTGTGTAAGTAATTAAAATGTTGTGTTTGTTTTGTTATTTCTTTTGTAAATGATAAATGATAAATGATGTTTATTTTGCAAGTAGGTTTTTACAAACACTTTTACACGTCATTTTTTTAACTAGATGGGGCCGGTGTTTCGTACCTGACTACTCTGAGAAGAAACAGCCGAAACAAACTCAGAGGTCATAGTCTCTTTTGAAGTCCAGACATAATTTTGCTCAATTCACATGAGGACTATGCAGAATAGTGTCTGAGATGGTCTTTTGAAGAAAGAACCACACAGATTTGAGTGGACCTGTCCAGTCAGTGCAAGCATTATTTTGTCAGTTATCGTGTAGCTCGACTTATAACTCAAGGAGCTCAACGAAACGACGAACAATACCAAAGAAAGGACATTTGGGTAGGTCGCTTATAGTACTCAAACTGCCAGACAGTTGTGGGAAAAAAAGAGAAAACAAACAAAAATATATAAAAATGAAACCCACATGGTCCCCACATTCACAATAATCAAATAAAATTAATAATAATTTACAAAATCAATGTCAATAAAAATCACAAAAATCATATGTCAATAGTAATAAAAAAGTAAGATACGTAAATATTCCTGTCAAGTCAGTAGGTAAATGTAACATAAAATAAAATAAAAGATGTAGATGTAATAACTGATATACATTATACAAGGTGTAAATGGACTCTTCGCGAAGCTGGCAACCAAGCATTCTGTACATCAAACTAAGTAACTCTACGCAAAAATTCTTGCTTGGGAAACGACTTTTTTTTGGGGTGGAAAGTCACATTTTACGGTAGGACTCAATGTAACGTAACTGTGCCGATGGATGCATTTAATAGTACGGGGGTCGTGGAGGTACTTGAACCCTAAGTTATAACAGTAATAATTTCTATTAAAAAAAAATACTAAAACCAATGTCTCCGTAAATAGAAGCTTCCCAGGTATGGTCCAGAGCAAAGAAATGATCGCAATGACGAGGAGAACAAGTGACATTCGGCTACGTCAAGATTTACAAGCCTTCAAGGATACAGTTTCCAACAAAGAAGTTACTTAAACAAATCCACCTCAATCTCACCCAACCTCAGCAAGATTCGCTCACAAACTTTACACGTACCAATCTCAGTCTGACCACTCTTTTATTATGTACCCTCAAACTTTTCTTCGCGTGTTCAGGACACATCTGCCAAGACTTGGTAACTCAATCAGTGGTCGCGTGACCTCTGCACTTACCGCACGGATTGAACGCTGGCTGCTCTGAGGGTCATCTCTCGTGAGGCTGTTTTAGTCATAGTTCGTGGATTTAGTTTTTGAAGGAATAGTAACAGCCGCATGGGTCTTTCTTTAAGTTTAAACAGCGCTTGCCAAGGTAGCTTTCTGGAGGGGTGACTATCCATTTCATACCGAGTTTCCTCCTTGTCTCGGAAAGCACGTTAAGCAGTTGGGCCCGGCTGTTATCTGTAGATCTTCGACATTCGTTTGGCAGTCGATGTTTGGTAGTCAGTGGTTCGAAGGTCTGACAACCAATCTTACTAAGGGGTATCACATATTACCCAATCCTAACTGGGTTGTGGAGGTCAGATAGGCAGTCATCATCATCAGCCTATTAATGTTCCCGCTACTAGGACACAGGCCTCCTCTCTATAAAAGGGAAGTCGCCAGTAGTAGTAGGCAGTCGCTTTATGTAAAATACTGGTATTCAGCTGCATCCGGTTAGACTGGAAGCCGACCTCGTCATGTTGGAAAAAAGCTTAGGCAGATTATGAATTAGTCTTAATGAATGTAGTTAGTGTTAGTGATGGCACTTTGGACTGCAACTAACTGAACGCACTTACCGCATCAAAGCTATTGAAGCCTTTCACTGCGTGTCTAGAACACATCTGCCAAGACTTAGTAACTCAATCAGTGGTCGCGTGACCTCTGCACTTATCGCACGGATTCAACGGTCGCTGGTCTGAGGGTCATCCCTCGTTTAACGCGGGTGTTTTAGTCATGGTTTACGGATTTTGCTTTTGAAGGCATAGTGGGGTAGTGATGTTGAGACGATTTTTGTTAGGATGGAAGTTTGAGCAAATTGTACGTATGCTATCAAAAGTATTAGATTGTAGTCTTTTGCTGGAGTTGTATAAATTGGTTATACTCAGCAGTGTCTGAAAGAAGGCTAACAATAATGGTGACGAGGGAGTATTATTCTGTTAGGCCACTGTTTTCATGTGAATCCTTTTTGTAAATACCTCTTCAGCTAGCATCACAGTGTTAGTTGCTCTAGACAAAATACGTTTTTCATTGTAATGTCCTTGTCAACAGGATGCCTTCGGCGAAGGAGGTTGGCCACTAGAATTCCGAGCGGCTGTCGCCAGACTTCTGTCACAGCATGCACCCAATGATAAGGAGGCACCGAGGACCACTATTTTGCGTAAGTAGCATAGGTAATAAAATCATAACATCATTAAGATGAAAAAGAAGAAAGTAATGAAATCTTAAAGTTTGGAAATTTAAATATAGGACTGTTTCTACGAGACCTCCTTTTCAATATCACTTTTTAACACTTATTGGTTAATGAAGCTACGAACTATAGTTGAAAGTAGCTCTTTGGTTAATTTAAGTTTTTGTATTTGTTATCAGGTCTAAGCACCCAACGCCTAGACCAGACTCTCTCAGAGACCATGGTGTTGGACCTTATCGTTCTAGTCGGATACGTCGTCGTCAACAATCCACAATTGCAGGTGAGTCCTATGTTTATCTACTCAACGTCATCTAGGTAGTTCTGAATACTGCTTTTACACCATCACTTTTTAGTCCATTAGAAGAATGCGTATCTTGATGACAACTAGAAGAGGTTCTTATTATTTTTACCAATTATTCTTAAGATATTATAATTGGAATATTTGTCCGCCGTTGACGATAAGACATAGCGCTCATTTTTGGAAATATTAACATCTGTAATTTTGTTTACCTATGTTCTACAAATAAAAATAATTGAATTTGACATAATTTGCTTGCAGACTATCTACTTTGTATCAATAGAAACCGAATAAAGCTCTCTTATGTATCAAATTTGATTGGACTAAGTTTACGAAATTGACATGACGTTTCATTTTATACTAGCTGATGCCAGCGGCTTCGCTCGCCTGAACGTCGGTTATCGCGATTTTGATCGTAAAGCTCCCAGACGGCTTATTTTTTTCCGACACCTTCAACTGATATCATTATATTTTAGCAAATGTTTAGAAAAACTTGTCAAATTATATACTAAAACCTTCCTCGAGAACCACTCTATCCATTGGTGAAAACAGCATGAAATCCGTGATAGTTGCAGTAGTTTTTGAGTTTATCGCGAACAGACAGACAGACGCGGCGGAGTACTTTGTTTTATAATATGTAGTGATTGCCAGTATTTAGTATCTATTGGGGATATAAACGTGGATGAAGGGCACACAGAACGGGAACTGTGGCAGAAGAGAGGTGTGGCCTATATAGAGGCTGGGACATAATTTCAGGTAAAGAAATGCGATTTAATTTAGACATCAATATTCCCGAAGTAAAAGATGAAGTCAGGCGTGACGCTCTGGAGGAAACGCCCGGGTGTTTCCATTGCGAGGATCGACCGGAGGACACGGTGGAGCACACGGTGGAGGTGTGCCCCGCGTGGGCGGAGCACCGCCGTGTCCTCGAAGCGGCGATTGGCGGCGGCAACCTCTCGCGTCCGGCTCTGGTGCAAGCCATGGTCCGGAGCGAGACGGAATGGGACGCCATCACCTCTTTCTGCGAAGCAGTAATGCTAGAGAAGGAGGTGGCGGAACGTGAGAGGGAGAGAACCTCACAGCGACCCGGCCGCCGCGGGAGACGCCTCGGGCGTCGGGGGCCACCACGTGGCCCCCCCGGCCACCGTAGGCGCGGGCCTGTGGACGGTGGGCTATGGGCTAGCTCGTTGTCCGTCCGTCTCATGACGACAGGCCGTGTCGACGGCGTGTTCCTGTTCCACGCGCGCCTCAAAGAGAGTCAGCAATAGGAAGGGGTCCGCAAGGACCGATGCCTGCCGGGGTTGCGGGACTGTTCGAAAGAGATACCGTGACCCCGGAACACAAAGGGCGATGAAGGAACATGGATGGGTTTTAGTCAGTAAAAGTCTGACACTCCCTCCTGCTCCGCCCAGAGCGGGAGAAGTCATTTGATGATTACCCATCCAAAAAAAAAAAAAAAAAATGGCGTGACGCTCTGTAGTATCTAACAGCAAAAAGGCATTAGTTTGATAAACTAGAAAGCTACATAGTGTTTTTTCTGTTAATACTAATGCACTTGACCTCTCCCCATCAAGATATTCCAACGTCTTCAACTCTCATGGCCGTCCGTTTAATTTCTCGGTTCCCATGCGGGCGACACCTGCGCTAACACGTGTTTCCACCCCATCGGTTACCTATTAGTATGTTAACATGGTCAGCTAAATCGATCCTTTGGTCATCCTTTATTGTTTTGTGTTTGAAGTTACTTAAGATATTATCATTAATAATTACGATATTTGGCTGGGAATGAGGAGATTTTTTTTTTTCATTGTACTTTTTTTGTAGGCTGTTTGACATTGTGTAGATTATAGACTACTCCTAATACAATATTTAGGACTATGTAAGCGTTATACCTTTCGTTGCGCACAAGTATTTAACAACAAAGACAAAGATGTGAGCCTAGCTTTACCAAAACATACACTAATCTTTCTTGTGAGCTGAAAAGATTGAAATAAATATTGAAAAAAGAACATCAGATCAGAAGGGTTTGCATAGAGGGGAAGGGGAGGTTTCCCTTTTCTTGTAATTAATGAATTTCGGTCTAACTTAAGCATTCGACACCATCACTCACCTAAAATTACCAGAACTTTCTTTCCAAACACATTATTAACATACTCAGTTCCTTTTAAATTATTCAACCGGCTCATTACAGCACTTTTACCGAGTTTTACCGCTCTTTAGTTCTCACGGACACAGGTGTCCGTTCAACGTCGGACACACTTGTTCAAGGAAGTGTACAAGGTCCATTACTAAAATTTATGCGTTTTTAACTTTGACATAATTGTTTTTTTGGGCTTTGAAGGAAAGTATGGAAAAATATTAAGTTTTTTGTAGTTTTTCACAAGAATATGCTTTTCGGTCAGTTATTTGTTGAAGTTAAATTAAAGTTAAATTTCTACGAAAATGCAGCTTGACTTCAGTGAAATCGAGAAAATGTTCACTTAAATTCATAATAATTCTGTGGTATCATGTGGGTGTGTATTAAAGTTGTGAGTTCATGTTATGTGATATCGCTGGCAATAATTTAATAGCTTTTTATTTACTTGTTGCAGCCTATGCTGAGATCAAAATAGTCTTAAATAGTTCGGATTTGCCAGTTTATGAAAATATTCCTAGTTATTTTTAACTCTAAAAACCACTTGGCAGTAAAATTGTGTTAAACTGTAAGGCTAAAATAATAAAAACAGCTTATCTAATAAGAAACGCTCGTAAATTAAAAATTAGGAAGGACTCAGGTGCTAGCTCGAGTCTCATTTGTTCTGCCAAGTGCCCTTCGTCCATTACCTTACAATTTGTAACTGGTGTCGCCGTGTCGCCATTACATTGAATTGTTGATGTTTTACGTTGTCCATTATTGACTTGATGGCTTTTTGTCTTTTAGGGGGTTGGTTGTTCATTTGGAGTAATGTGTTTTGTCTAATATGAAACTGAATTTGAAAATTAAATATTTGTATATTTTCTTGTATTGTTTTACTGGTTTAGTTACCATGTTTCTGTATTTTTATATTTTCTTGGAATAAGCTATGTATATTATATTTGGTATTCTGTAAATTGTACTTTCAATCTACGTTCTTTTATGGGTGTCTACTAACGAAGGCAGCACTCTCAGATATTTCCTACTGGTCTTGAAACTATTGAATTAATATACCGGTTTTAATAACAAAATCTTAAGATTTTAACTCATGGGGGTAGAAACGTAGAAAAAGCAACTCTTTCTTGCAACGATATAAATTTACATATTCTTTTTACATATGCTTCGTTTACGTTTTTTTTTATACATCTCGTCTTACTTGACAGTTTGTCAATATTAACTAATCTCTATCTCCCCCCTAGGAGACAATCTGCGACGGCTGGGGGGTAATCAAGACCCTCTGCACTCTGCCTGCCAACTGGCTGGTATCGAAGACCCACAGCCACTGCTTGCTACCAACGTTGGTGGCGTTGGCTGAACTGCCAACTGCGGCCGCTGCTATCGCTACTGAACTTAGCATGACTGTAAGTATCTACTTATTTATATTGTGTACTTTGTTTTTTTTTTAGTTTTTTAGATGTTAACGTCTATCTGGCCTTATTTGTCATTTTCAATTTAGATGTGCCTAATCTGTGCTGATTTTACATTGCTTCAGATTCGCAAATCAGGAGCTTTACCTAGTACTTTTGGACTTTAACATCTTAGTTCGACAAGATGTACAAACAAGTGTCCAAATGCATAGGTTTGTATAACGTCGCCGGCGCCTTAGACTGCGCGTTACTAGCCGATGATATTGTCTCTGTGTGATAAACATAAAGTCTGATCTAAGTTTTTATATCTGTCAGCTCTACTTTCCTCTACTTCTCCAAAAACCTACAACTTGGTAACAAACTACTCACAAGACAAAGTCTTAAATAATTTCCCCGACAACAATGTAGCAGGCACTCCTAGTAATAGCGAACAACAAGAGCCCAATTTGTACGACTGAATATTTGATGGAATTACACTTGTTCGCAACTTGGTCACAGCTGCACTTTCTACTTTATTCACTGATATAACTTGTGGTGGGAAGGCAGCTACAGAAGGGACACTATAGGAAATACAGGCTATAATACAACGCATAAAGTAGGTTTGATCCAGTGTGTGGGACTTGCTATACAAGGTGTAAATTAACCCTTCACGAAGCCGTCAACCAAGCGTTCTGAACATCAAACAAAATAACTCTAAGCAAAAATTATTACTGGGAATGACTTTTATTTGGGGTTTTTTGGTCGGCTATAACATCAAAAACATGTTTAAAAAAGAAGTTGTGAAAAAGTTGTATCTCTGACCTCCAATATTCTCCGTAACTACAAGGTCCCAGGTATGGTTTAGAACTAAAAACAATGATCGCAATGACGCGACGGGGAGGACAAGTGCTTTTCGGCTTTGTTAAGAGTATTTTAGTTTTTTTTTTTTTTTTAGTTTTTTTTTTTTTTTTGTAGAATTGAACCAACCCATTCACCCAACCCATCACGGGTGTCGTATAAGGCGACTAATGTCTGAGGCAGAACACCTTGTGCCTCCGTAGACCAGAGAATGGGCAGCAGCGTTTTCTGTTAGTCTTTCATCACTGCGATCTCCAATCCGCCTGCCAAGCGTGGAGATTACGGCAAATTCTTCCTATCATGGGAGAGGCTTATGTCCAGCAGTGGACGTTATGGGCTGTTGTAGTAGTGTAGTAAGAGTATTTCATACCCATTATATATGGAATGAACCTTCTGCATCCACCTACTCACTGTGTATAGTGGAAACAGGTGTCAACAGGCTTTACGACTCGTCCCTAATATACCGCTGTATGTTAATATTTCCAATAATTATTATGATGAAGACTGTCATTGGGTCGTTAGCTTGTTTCGCCACTAATGGCTGCTTTGACGGCATCGTTAATTTTATTATGTATTCAACGTATCGTAATTAGACTTCTTTTTTGCATTAATTGATAACTAGCCTTTACAGTAAGTTTCGCATTTAAAATTCTAGATGCCAACGGCTTCGTGTTCAATCTAAATGAGTTCAAAATATTATTTTGCTATAAAAATTGAAATACTAATCGTCTAGTGATATTGAAGTAATGATGATTATCAGAATTTATAATATAAACATTGAGTATGTGAGTACCAGTACCACGATAAACGTAAGACGTAATTACAACATGTGTTCGAGAGTTCTAATATTAATTATGCATATTTTAAACATAATAGTAAATTGAGGTATTAACAGATCTTACATGAGTAAAGGACATTTATTTTATATTGATTTTAAACTGAACTGCCAAGATAGGAATCTTAATAAAATACCTACCAGCCAATATACAAGTTGTAAACAGACCATTACTAACTAAAAGCTTCCCAGATATGGTTAAAAAAAATATTGCAATGACGGACTGAACCAAAATCGATCTTTAGTTTTTATGAAACAAAAAAATCGCTTTAAAAAAAAAAAAATTAAGAAGCGTTTATTCGTGGTGACATCGTATTACATAAAATGTTACTTCTGCCAAATTATAAAGCAGTTTGTTAGCAGATGTAGCTCCCATAAAACATTCTGCTTTTATGTTACTACTACTTTAGGTACTTTTCCATTAATATGAAGAACTAATACTAAACACGAATATTTTACAATAGCACAAAAGGCTGACCAGTAGTGAATTGAAACGCCACAAAAATTCAAAATGCTAATAAATAAATAAAATTAATTAAACTTTATTTTAGACTAAAGTTCATAGTTTTGTTAATATATTAGTAACAATGATGCTTATGTATTAGGTTAGTATCTTAATAACAAACATTTTAACTTAGATAGGTATACCTGTATTTGTAAGTAACAATGAAAACTTATAAACTATGTTAGTAATATTTACTCTAAACAAACAAATAACATCCTCAACCGCGCAGTGGCATCTCAATTCACAGTGGCGAGCCGCTAACAAAAGCTAGTACCTATGACAATTTATGCATCTCCATTTATGAGGCTTTGGCAAAAAGTGAAAAAAAAAAATGTATGAACCCATTTACAGAACAAACATTATGTATCATTAAAAAAAAAACTTTCTGAACATGAAGTCAATGAATATATTTCTCCAACAGATGCTAGACGAATACATGAAAAGCCCGGACGCACAGAAAGTGAAGTTAGTACAGGTAATCAAGCAAGGACGCGCGAAGAAAGGTAAGAATAAGGACAAGTAGACTGAAACGAGATTGATTATGTATAAGTCGAGCATATTGAAGAAGGACACACATTGACACAACAAAATATACAAGTAATGACTACAAACATGTGAACTAAGAATTTGCTGATACTAAGGCTAATGCATATTAAAGCGATAGGCAATCCGCAGCGCCAAAATCTTATACATTCACATCTAAAATACTTTTTGTAAAGCAATAATGATTATAAATTTATTAATTGCCATAAAAACAGGTTACAGAAAAATGTGAGACCCTGCCTCCACGAGCTAGGTTAGAGTACGTGTAGCTTAGAAGCCAGTGAGCAATATGTTATGTAACTTTCTATAACATTTGCTACTAGATCTTGATACTTGTTTTATGTTGGATAACGAATATCATCAATCAGTGGTCCACATTGGCCTTGTATCGAAACAACTGGAAGTCATGGGCCTTTGCATAGCAGTGGGATGATGAAGGCTAACACTATCAGTAACGAATTAACTTGGTCAACGTTCGTAAAGCGCTGCGGCTCGATGCGGCTCTGTAATATGCGTTTGCCTTAAGTCGGTCGTTACATCGATATATCAATTCAAAAGCGTATAAAGGTGCAACTAGACAATATTGATCGCTTCGAAAAAGAACCAAAGAGTTTTGGTTAAAATAACTCTGTAGATCACGTCAAAGTATTTATTTCAATCCAACCATCTATCTATAAGCACTTTGATTGTCAAGGTTTGGGTCAGTCATATAACTATTGACCGATACATCGACGACCACCGATCGATGTACTCGTTTTAAATTATCGTCTGAAATAGCAAGACCTAGATTGATTCAATGCAAAAGTTCATCGTCACAATGAAACAGTTAACGGTTCGAAATTTGAATCCCAGTTGTCAGTCAACATACTGGATCAATTTGAAAAAGTTGATGTGATCGTACATAGTTGCACCTTTTGCAGATCATGTAGAATGTAACATGGACTTAAATGAACGTGGAGAAATAGAGTAATCCAACATGAAATGTACAGACGCTAGCAAGCTACCCGAAACTGTAATTTTACCAATCAACCTAATGCTTTAGCGATAAAGTTGGAAATTGAAGTAATTTGACAGATTGTAGTTGCTTGATGTGCTAGCATCTGTACAGTACTTTCATGCTTATTTCAACTATTGTGGCGCGGTTAAAATAAAAGTGAACTTTGTTGTCGTTGAAATAAAGTTACTGTTAGGTTACTGGTGGCGAACGTAACTTAACCGTGAAAGAACTCTTGAATCTTTTAAGGATTTTCACGTGCATTTAGAACCATTTCGGACTGTATTGTTACTGATTGAGTTCTCCATCCACTAGAACGTAACATACTGAACCCAAAGCGTATCGGCTAGCATGCAATAAACATAGGTAAAATGTTTTACATTTGCTTTTTGTTGTATTATAGGTCCTTATGGGTAGACAAAACTAGCAAACAGTTGTTTTAATGATAAATGAACTAAAGCACAACTCAGAATTCAAATTAGCGTGCAGGAGATAAAATTCCAAATTACTGACAAGTCTGTCAAAATCACAATGACTTTTATTTCCGCCAAAATAAGGTTGGTTTTACACATTCCTTGGCATGATACGTTCTAATGGGTGAAGAACTTTACAAGAAGGCCTAAGTTAATACTAGATTTTTGATGTTGATGTTTCTCTCATATAACTATACCATCTATCATTTAGAGGGTGATGTAACGGTTTTGCTAATCAATAGAGATTTGATTTGAATTGAAATTCGATAACGATTAGAATTATTTTGTTAAGATTTTCTTTACCTACGTATTTGATTCTGCATGATGTTTAGGGAGTTGGAGTCGTCAATCACATGTTTAAAGATATGATCTAAAACACACACTCGTTCTGGAGATTTTTCGCAGAAATCCCATAACTCTTTGTGACTTGGAAACAACACCAATATTGAAGACATGAGTCTACCTAAAATGCACCCACTGCTGGTACACATGACTCTTGTCAGGAGAGTAAAAGGTTCCTTTGTGAAAGGGTGTGATCCCTAATCCAACACCACACAAGCACAACTCAGCCCCAAAAAGATATAAACACGAACAAGGAACCATTTTATTGTCTACAACCATTATTCCAAAATTGTGTCTACAATGTAAAGCTACAAAACGTAGTAAACAATTCATGTCACCAAAACATGCTACACAGGTACTACTTATTGGTAGCTAGCCTAATGCCTTAAAATTTCTGGTACACTAAATCTGTCGCCAACACCAAAAAGGAGATTTATTATTTCTACTTTAAAGTCGATTGATTCGATTTTTTTTGTCTTAATATTTAATTATTTGAAGTTTGATTTTAATGGTTGTCATGTACTTACTCTATTGTTTTATTATTGTTTGCTTCCCATCCATTCAGGGTATTTATACTCCCTATTGTGCCATTCATGTCTGTGCCAATTCTTGCTCATTCGTCTTCTTCTTCACTTGAATTTCTTTCGCCTATTCTATTCTCTTCTAGTACTTCTGTGTCTACATATTCTTTCAATAATTCCGTTGTCTACTTTGTAAAAGTGGTGTATTTTAGAATTCCTTCTTCTTTTTTCTTTGAAGATTAATTTATGTGGTTGCTGTTTCTTTCCTGTTCTTTCAAGTTGATTTTTCAGTTACTTGCTTTAAGTAAAAAAGCCATAGTTTAATTTCTTATTCTTTTATTTCGTAAAACATTCCTATGTTTTCATTTCATTCCATTTATTTCAACGCACAATTTTCGGTCTTACGCTCAATTTCCAATAGTTTCATTATAATGATTAAGTCTAAATTAAAATACATCATAAAACAAACTAGTCAAATACTTAGTAATTCACAGTATTTTAGAGTTTTAACTCAATTGATTAGCATCACCAAACAATATTGTAGTATGCACAGCCGTTAAAGGCAAAACCCATCCTTTATTAATAAAAAAAATAGTTTCAGCTTTTACTAAAACAATATAGAAATTACGAATAATAATATGTGAAGAAATGTAGCCCTCATACGGTGACCACTTTGATTTGAGACCCATTCTGCATTCTGCATAGTGTGTAGATGGCAATCACAAAAGAGTAGGCTCAAAATTCTGCTGTGAGATTACACCTTCAGTAGCGTCTATCAATTCCTGTAACGTGCAGGCAAAGAGACACGCAGGACACGATATTGAGGATCCCATCGTTCATCATCTAATCTCCATCTGAGCAAATGTTCATTGCTTTGGCCAACCTGGGTCCTGAGGTTTAAAGAGTTCCAGGATAGCCAAGGCAACTCATGTACAGGTGGGAGATTTTCAACAGGTGACGAATGGGTCGGTAGGCACGCACTGTCTCGCTAAGTTATTCCATAGGCCTTTTGTCAGTTAGCACTTTGCAGTTATTCATTAAAAAAAAAAAACTATTGCGACTTTCGAGCCTTTTCGAGGGTCTTCTTGTACAAGGTCATTCTTGTCATTTGTCGAAAACTATTTAGAGTCTTTCGCTAAAGTTTGCCACCACTCCTCGAAGCTTCTTGTCCACTAAACGATTGGAGAGTTGGAGTCTTCAAAACCATTGACTCGCACCAACTAACAGCTTTACCAACGAAATGCTACCACTCTTTTAACGTCAATGCTTGTACGCAATGGAGAAGGCCTGGCTAAGCTCGCTGACCAATAATGTCAAACCTTTTGGAAATATTAAATTTTCAACCAATGGCGATGCTTGGTTAAGACCTATGCTAGCGCTATTAGTTTCACAGTTGCCATCCTCATTGGTCGCGTCAAACGGCGTTCGAGAGACGTGGATGGTGATTAGATCAAGTGTGAGAAATTTCTTCAAAATATTAAAATTCGTAGTTAAAAAGATTGACTAGTGTTTCAGTAAACGCTCTAGAAGACCATTATAATGTAGTAGTTGATAATAATATACTGTACACTTTTTGATGTGAATCTATTTATCTATTTTTCTATGGTTGTAGACTAGAACTAGACAGAAAGAAAATGTATTTCAACAAACTTTGTTACGCATTGGATTTTATAAGCTGTGGTTTTAAAACGTGGACGTCATTCATAGAAATGTTTCTCTTATTTCTTCATTTTAAATGCATTTAGTTTTAAATTCATTATGGTTAGTGATGTTACTTAAATACGCAAAAATATTATGTTCTCGTTCGTGTTATATTAATGTTTTATGCTAGTCAATGTCTGGATTCGCATTCCAGTCGCTTTTTATGCTTTAACATGATTATGAAAGTAGTTCATAAATGACTGAGCTCTCTTAGTTGATCTTATTTGTTTATTTACAATTACGTAACGTTCTATACATTGTTAATTATTGTTGTTAACATAATTTCTTGTCCCTGCTTATCTTGTCTATTTAATGTTTTTATTTCTATGCATAAAGATTTTTTGAACGGCCGCGATTTAAAACCTCATCTTTTTCTAAACAAAATTATGCTCTGTAAAATTTCTTCATAGGAAAGAGTTAAAAAGTAATGTGTGTGCTAACAGAGTGCCTTGCGGGACACTCTTCTAGAATGTTTTAAAACAAGGTATTTTAACGAATCGAGTATTATATACGATTCGAATACTGTGATATAGAAATGAACGGAATTTATTCCTTCGAGAAAAAAAATGTTTTGTAAACGAAAACGGTGGAAAGTTAATGTCAATGCTATCAAATGCTTATGTCAGTTCGACATCTAATGTTTTTCTATTTTTCCGATTTTTATGATTGTGATAAATTTCTTTTATTAACAGCCCGTTTGCATGTTTAACGATGGTTAACATATATACTCAAATCATTGTGAGGCATTTGTGAACTGTAAAACTTTCCTTGATGTAATTAATGTAATATTTCTCTCGTCTCTTGTGTGACCAGTATTTCAATATTGGTGTTATGCCATAATGCTACCAAAGGTTCTAATTGATCAGAACCGATCACAAATACCGATTTCACATAACCGATTTCAAATAACAAACCCAGGGCTAGGTATCATTATGGTACTCGTAGATTTAAGTCAATCAATCCTTTTATTAGTAGTGTATTTGTGTCTATATTTCTGTTCAGAACGCAAGAGATAGGTTTCCAAGTTCATGTATTCAGATCTAAATGCGGACGGGTGTGAAACTGTGATTTTATATGTATTTTAAATTTAATTTTATCACTTGCAAATGTAATATATGATTTTTGTACGTTTAGTTAGCTTCTTGTGTTTAGTCTAATGTACTTTATCTGTGATTCCTTTTGTTTAGCGTAACTTTCGTGTAACTCAATGTGTACGTGGAAATAAATATTTGTGTAACAATGTTTGCGTTTTTTCTTTAACAATTGTACCTAACTTTCTTATGGCTATGATTTGAATGGTCAGCTAAATATTGAGGTTTTTGTTGAAGAAAGAGAATTCACCATTTAGCTTCGAACGTAAGTTACCTATGATAATGTAATAGCAAAACATGGTTGATTTTATATTTAGAGTTTGGATCTACAGAATGTACTTGCAGTATTTTTTTGTTTGTCAAATGACGATGAAGCTGGAAATGAGAAACGCTGCTGTTTTCGCTTTCGGAAGCGCATCTTCACAGTCCTTTTGAAAAGGATAGGCGCACAACCTACACCAATTCCAATCATCATCTTCCTGCCCCATTCTTCTTGTGGTCGGCGCAAAACGTTGTCTTCTTCCATTCTCCCCTGTCAGACGTCACGGCATCATTTACTCCTTTCTCTTTCATATAATCCATCCATCCATCCATCCATTTCCTCACACAATCCATCTTATCTTTTGGCTTCCTCTCCCTCTCTAGCCATCAACATTAATATCCATCACTTTTTAGTAACATGGGTTCCATGCCTCCTTATTACATGTCCAACCTACACCAATTCCAATATCACATAAAAATAAATAAATCTTAAAATAAAATCCATTTAAAACAGACACGATATGAAACTTATTTTTAACATCAATCTGTGAATGAGATGCATTTGTTTTGATCGTAAACTGTTATATTCTGTTCCCTGAAAGCTTTTTATATTTATCCTGAAGATTTATTTAAAGGTATTGTTATTGCAAATCAAAAACGCTGTCGTATAGTGACTCTTATGTCTTTACTTCATGGTTTAAACTGCTATGATTGTTAAGTAGGACTGGTACAGACACTGCAAATCAAAAGGCACGTGATATTGTGACTTTTATTTTAATAGTCATAAGGTTGAAAGTGCAATGATTAACGGCAGCTCGTAAAGTAAAATCGAGATGTCATGTGTGTTAAATATGGCTGATGAGTGATTGACTTATGGAGACAAAGTGCTGTATCGTTTTTTTGGGTGGTCAGGATTAGTGATGGGATGTTGTTTAGAAGTTTCCGTGTCTTGTATTTTACGTAAACATCCTGAATTTTTAGATGATTTAGTGGACAAGATTGTTGATGAAACGACACAACATAAATAAATATGCAATGAATTTGAAATAATGAAATGATCATTTTAGTGAGTTCGAAACCAAGACGTACTTGAGATCTGAGCCATCCATGAACCCCCATCTGAAGAGATCGTCTTTGCTACAGCCGACTAGGGTTCGGAGTCTATTTAGAGATTTCCAAGTCCCTCTTAATCTACTACACAATCACTTAATTCTTCTACCCCACTGATTTCTTACACTTCGTCCACTTTTTCCCAAATCTGCATTAAGAAAAGAATTTCGCTCCCCATTACAATATTACGCATACATGACTAACCCACAATGAGGATATAGGAATCCAAATTGTTAGAAAAATGATGTATGCTCAATTGTATGGAAAAATACTTCCGATTGTGAGGGGCTGGGGTTTTTGTTCATTGATTGTAGCTACTTTGGAGTATGATTGTGCGCTTTTTGAGGGTTAAGCCGTATTTAGTATAAAACCATTTTAGGATTATCCATCTTCGCCCTCAGATTCTTTCGACACGTTACTCGTTAATTCTAACTAGGTACAATTTTTTTCTAGTCAAAAGCAGGTCAGGCGAAGACAATCTTCAAAGGTTCCATTTCTCGACTTGAACCTATCTTCAACAGGTGGCGGCGTGTTGGCGTCTCCCCGCAAATCATCATCTTCTATCTTGCGCTGCGTGCCCTGTCGCAATAGGTATAATAATGTGAAGATCTGAGGGCTAATTCACGTAATTTTATGACGCGCCGATGAAGTTGTAGTGCAGTTGCAGTTAAGTTCAAGTTCGAGTGATAAACGGTATTCTTGTAGTCTTTGAACTGCGCGTAGGTAAGCTGCGCGTGAACTGCACGTCAACTGCACGAAAACCAAACTCTACCAAACTTACATAGGGTGTGGCCATATGAGAGAAAAAATATTACTCACTAAATAATGAATATGACGTTATTAAAATAATACCAGTTTTTTGTTGCTTTTTCTTACTTAGTAGAATACCGATCATGTTGCGTTCCGAAGCACACACCAAAGACGCGCAACAGTAGAATGCGTTATTGCGCTCGCGTGACGCGAACTTGACGCGAGCGTGTGTGACAGCGGTAGAGATTACGAAAAGCGTTGTTTTGATCGAAACTGAACTGCAACAGCACTTCTTTAGTTACTTGAATTAGCCTACTGATACTATTAGCGTTGTTGAGTAGGCAGTATGCCATATACGCTAAGAAGAAGTAAAAGGTTAAAAAGAACCTAGACGTTCGACCTTTCCGGATTTAAACCTTCTTAATCCAAGGACAAAGACATTTCAACTATATTTATAAACACAATTTTACCATTACACATTCTCTATAGCAAAGCAAGGCCACTTTTCACGCGTAGCGGTAGGAGATACAAAAATACATAGAGTAGCTCTTAGTAATATTTATATTGCTAATGGAACTCTATATGTTTGTTTTCATTGGAAATGTGTTGCTGTTTATAGTGACTGTGATTGATTTGAATGTGGAAAGTAAGTATAGGTAGGTATGTCTCCTTCTCAGATACGTTTATTTAGGGGCTTATACGTCAACTGGCGAGTGAGAAACTTGCGAGTGCGCTTGCGAGTTGGCACCTTTCGATTTAAATTTATGTTTTTGTCGTCAATTGCTTGACCTTAAAAATCTGACGAAAAATACGTTAGCCCTAAATAGATAACGTGCGCCTGAGAGGCGCCCGCGAAACCAATATATCGCTGTATCTTTTTAACCGCCGCGCGTATGTCCTTGTGTTTCCGCGCCAACTTAGTCGTTGACTCGTTGGTCAACACTCTCGATGGACGACAACTGCAGTTCGGTAACTACCACCGTTTTGTTACTTATAAGAAGTATTTGCTCGAGAGGCGCTTGTTTTTCTTCTGTATAACTAGAGAGATAACGTGCGCCTAAGAGGCGCTTGCGAAACCAATATATCGCTGTATCTTTTTAACCGACGCGCGTAATATCCTTGAGTTTCCGCGCCAACTTTTATTTACTTATTAATACTAGTACATCCCTCAAAGTTATAGAAAAAATAATAAATACTTTAATTTTTAAATAAATTAACATTACAATTTGTGCGCCTCTCAGGCGCCGGTTTATCTTTTGAGTAGGTACTATAAATTAAGTTATCTTTCTAGGGTTAAATGTACCTACAGTCAGCTACAAAAACTTCTTATAAAATGTATGAGATTAAATGTTTAAGATATTTTATAGGTACGACTTGACTTTGAAACAAAAATATACTTAATAGAATATTTTTCATTTAACTGTACTTTATAACGTGCGAGCGAGTTGACGATAAAAAAAATTGGAAGGTGCCAACTCCCGAGCACTCGCGAGTTTCACAGTCGCCAGTTAACGAATAAGCATATTTAGGAAGTAGATTCTGGAAATTAATGTTGTAGTTTTACCAGATCTATTGTTTCTTTATCGTGTGGTTAGTACCTACCCGGTATCGAGAGTTATTATGCCGCACATGAGCCTCTGACTTGGTTTTACATGCCGTCGAGAAATATCTCTCAGGCATGCTGGTTTGGTTTTCTCACGATGTTTCCATCACCGAAGCAAGTGACAATTTGAAGCAAGTGACGGCTTGCACATCGACAGCACTATGAAATGGCATACTCAAGTCGCTCGTGTCAGCCAAAAGGTTACTGGTTCGTTGCGGGCTCTGTACCGTTTGAGAAACTTTTTACCCTCAAATACGAAAACAATGCTTGTACAGTCTTTAACTTTTCCTATCATCGATTACGGTGATGTGTGCGACTTTGACCTGATTGCAGATCTCCTCGACAAACTTGGCCGTCTTCTAAATAACTGCATTCGATTCGTTTTCAATCTACGTAAATATGATCATGTCCGAGCACTGGTCTCTTCTTAAATGGTTGCCCATACGTCAGCGTAGGGAGCAAAGGGCGCTAACCACCTTGTTTTCTTTTCGTGTTTCTCCCACTTCCCCTAGTTAAGTACCTTGCTTCCCACTTTCAGTACATTTGTGCCAACCATAATAGGAGTCTGCGATCATCGTAAAACCGTATTCTTCACTGTCCGTCTCACCGCACTGACTTCGTTCACCGTTCATTCTTTATGGAATGCGCTTCCCCAGGAAATCAGGATGGCAACCAATCGTTTATCTTTCAAAACTAAAGTTCGAGAGTACATTCGCAAGAAGCTGGCAGTTTCATCAAAACGGTACCTAATGTTTTCTCTATTGTCTGTCTTTTTATTTTAGTATATCCGTGTAAATATTTATTTACTTACAGTAATAAATACTTTGATATATATTTATAGTATTTTATATATCCTTGTAGTTTACCTTAGTATTAATTACATTATTTTCAGATATACACCTGCCACTGCTTGTCTCTGCATCACCTAAAGGTTGACTGGTAGAAAATGCCTATGGCATTAAGTCCGCCTCTGTACTTTGTGCTTTAAGACTAAGTGTCACTTCAAGCACAAAGTACAGACATTAATGCCATAGGCATTTTCTACCAGTCAACCTTTAGGTGATGCAGAGACAAGCAGTGGTATAAGTCAGTTCTGAAAATAAGAGATTTATTACTACGATAAACTACAAGGATATATAAATACTATACCTAAATATATCAAATACTATAAATATTTATTTAAATAAATGTACGTACATAGACATTTACACGTATTTACTAAAATAAATGTAATCATCATCAGATGATGACAATCGGACCCCAACATAGTTGGATTCCAGTCAGCTCTTAATGTGTGTTGTAATGTCACGTCTATAAGGCTCAGAAGCTGAAGAAGAAGGGCTCCCAGAAGGGTTGGGCAAATCGCCCGATGGTACACCAATTTTTGATGCGAGTTTCCAAGAGGCAAACAAGAACAATGGGAATTCACTACCTATCTATAGAAGATACCTGCTCACACTTCGCCGGTTATGATTTAGTCCGGTGTAATAATAGCCTAGTGGTGTGATCGTCGAACTGTCAATTCACTGGTCTCGATTTCGAACCCAACACACGCACCTCTGATTTTTCGGATTCATGTGCATATTGTATAAATTATTTTTTTAAATAAATAAATTACAATATTTCCAACATTGACACAGGATCTCAAGACAGTGAAATCCCGAAGTAAAATCCCCCTTTAGCGACTCCGCATCATAAATCCATTTTTTCACAACAAAAGCCGCTCCACCCCCTATAATAGTCGTCCATTAGCGGCTCGATTGACGTCGGTATCGCCTCATAATAAACCAGTAGTAGAACGACTCACGAGGCGAGCGCACGACTGTGAAAGCTAAAAACTGTTCATGAGGAAACTGATCACGAGGTGCTATAATGGTATCGTAGTTAGAGGGTAGGTAGGAATTTATTCTATAGACGGACCACTGGCTACCAAAGTATCCATAAAAGGAACACCATCTAACGTCCGTGGATACAAAATCGATATCCAAAGTCTGTAGAAAATTGTTTTCGGATACGATGGCGGCTATTGGCCGCGATTTGGTGATATCAGCAACGGTTGAGTTTAAGTCATCGTGGTGAAAGGATTAGTCAGCTAGACTCTGCGTTACCGAGTGCTAGCTGTCCAGGGTACGCCGGACGTTTGGAATCAAAATCATCAATCGAAAGATGCGAATTGTGGAGGAACAGACATCCCATCCCTCCTCACTTCATCAATCCAGCAGAACATCTTCCCCCTGGACAGGAACTGCAGTGGCCAATCTGGAAATCTCTTAACCGTTTGCGGGCCCAGGTTGGCCGCTTTAGAAGTAATCTGGCCTAATGGGGTATCATCGACCCGTCCCAAAGACAATCTCAGTGTGGAGCCCCTCTGCAGGATATGCCCCACCTCCTTTGTTGCCCATTATGCACAGCCCCCTGCACCTTCCAGGATTTAAACGAAGCCAACGACAGAGCTGTGCAGGTGGAAACATACTGTTCGGGCATTATTTGAGTCTATCGACATGCAAAGAAGAAGCAGCAACGGTTCACGTTCTTCATGATGTTCTTTCACCGTAAGACAATGGTGTCTAAAACTGTCAATTTACCATATCTTCCAAAGCGTCTCCATTAGCGCACCACACAAGAGCTTACTATGATGATTGGTATGCGGCAGGTATACTCTGTATACTTGAATCAGCACTCTAAATATAGCAGTGATAGCCTGGTGGTGCGACCGTCAGACTACCAAGTCATAGGTCTCAAGTTCGAAACCAAGTCGCGCAACTCTGATTTTTCGGATTCATGTGCGTATTGTATAATTATCACTTGCTTCGGTGAAGGAAAACATCGTGAGGAAACCAAACCAGCATGCCTGAGAGATATTTCTCGACGGCATGTTAAGCCAAGTCAGAGGCCCATGGACGGTATAAAAACTCTGACACCAGGTTAGGCACTAACGACACGATAATGAAAAAACAAACATCTTGTGGCTCGTTTGACTAAAAAAGAGCACCAAAGAGCTTTGAAGAATAGAAATCTAATCATCGTCTTGCCCTTGTACCATATTATACCCATGGGGTCGATCTTGCAGTTAGAATATTATACCTATCTACAGATATCGACCAATCGATAATGTCTACTATAAAACTTTTCCCTTCAACTTAAATTATTTTGTACCAATTACTAACCTAACACCATTTTCAATGTAATAATACATCGCTTTCACACTATAAAGATTACTTACAATAATTTACATGAACATAAAGGTCTCGAACCACCTATAACTTACTGATACGGTATCGGTACATTTTGTTCGCCGCTATCTCGGGAACTATATAAAACTAACGAAGCGTGTTTGTTTGAAGATTAGGTATTTTGTGTTTGGTGTTTGTAAGTGGCGCTGCGCTGGTGTGTTGATAGAAAATTCATGAGTTCGGAAAATTATAAAACTAGTATTTTTTTGCGACTGCCTGACTGAGTACTGGGTAATACGATATACAATACCCCTTGGTAAGACTGGTTGTCAGAATTTCAAGCCACCCGTAACGACTCTCAAAGATCTACAAGTGACAGCTGGCACCAACGGCTTCACGTGCTTTCTGAGGCACGGAGGAAACTCGGTATGAAATGGGTGGTCACCCATCCACCAACCTAGGCAAGTACGGCTTAACCACGAGCTGAATGCAACTTATATCTGTATTCTTCGTTTTTATCTGTTCAGCAAAAAGGATCTATTTATATATTTCTAAAACAAAACCAAAACAATGCTTCACATCTCTGAGTGATGCGACAGCTTTTAGCGGCGCATGCGCAAGCCGGGAGTGATTCCGGTAGTTGTAGCGTGTGATGTGCCACTTGATTTTATATTGGTAAGATGATACATAGTGCATACCAGTGAGAGAATGCTGTTCAGGACTTTCTTGGTGCTGAAAACAGTCTAACACAAAAGCGCGTTTTGAAGAAGCCTTTTCCAAGGCACGCAGTTATATTTTAATTCTAAATAGAACAATGCCGTTTAGTGCTACGATCAGGATCTTATGGTTTTTTACAAGATACCCTGAAAACTCTCACCAGGTTCTCGATTTGAAGCTAGGAAAAAGTTTCATAAGAACCTCCTCGGCACCATGTATCTTGTTTGTTTTATTATCATTGTCTATTTGGCGGTACGCCTTTTAGAACCTTTCAATTGAGCCGTAACCTGTGCACTTGATGTCTTTAGACTGCATTCTTGAGTTATGAGACGAGCTACGCGATAACTGACAAATGCTTGCACTGACTGGACAGACCGACTCAAATCTGTGTGGTTCTTTCTTCAAAAGACCATCTCAGACATTAATATGATGCATGGTCCTCATGTCACTTGACCAATGTCTGAACTTTTTAGGAGACTATGACCTCTGAGTTTGTTTGGCTGTTTCTTCTCAGAGTAGTCAGGTGTGAAATATCGGTACCATCGAGTTTTAAAACATCATGTGACGTGTAAAAGTTTTTTTTAAACCAATTTACAGAATTGAATAATTTATGATGATAATTTATGATTTCATCCAATTTTCAGGTCAATCATATTTGAACTATTGGCTCTTGAAACTCTTAAAAGAAATAGTCAGTACCATGCGTACCTACATTTCAAATTCTTGGTTAGCCAAAATATATTTTCTCTCAGTGGCCTCCAATAATTCCCCATACAACCATAACATTTTTTCCTACAATCATCCATACGTCCAAAAGATTAAGAGATTACACACCCCACGATGTAACCAATGATTTTATTACTGTATCATCTAATTACCTATACTTAATGTAGATTCTTATCAGTCACACATATGGCGCGCCCGATCTAGGGCAGTGATAACACGACCAGTATCTAAGATCTTTGTTGGTTTACTGGTTTAAGGAAGGGAGAGGTTACGGTAAATTGGTGGGTTAGTGGCCAGTTTTGTAGACCCGGTAAGGTTGGATGGAGGTAGGAACAGAGGGCTCTTTTTGATATGGGCATGTAGAGTAGTACTCTAGTTTTAAATATTCGAATCAAAGCTAAAAATGGTACGTATGTAAACGTTATAGAAATACGTCTCACATACCTACTCTCACTTAATTATTATCTAAGAATATTTTCAAATTGTTTTTGTGCTTGTCCCAAAAAATAAACAAAATGCCACAGCAAAGTTGTATTTACACTTGCGATTGAAAAATCGACGTATTTACGCTATAAACAGCGCTCGTGCTAGGATGGACGGTCTAAGTTACGCCTGTGCAACAGTAAGAAATATTGATGTTATTAAAAAAAAACATATATTCCCAACCATCACGCTACTCCCCAACGAGGTGAGCAGTCAGTCCGCGATGAGTCAGTCATTATATTCAATTTGAACCCCACAGCAAATCAAATAGATTACCGTACGATTATGCGTGCTCGCCGGACACCCCTCTCTAATTAACTAAATGTATGTGTATGTGCAATGGTACGTACAGGACGATGTTTTAGACGTTTTTTACATGGTTAACAAGTTGATAGTCACTGGTCATCACCACCTTCGGGTATATCTATACCCATTAAGGGGAAAGCATCAGAGTGGCTCGCGAAATTCTTCAAACGTTTATTGCCATTTGCAGGACAGTGTCAGGTTGTATATTGATTAAAATATGGTAACCTGTGTGCGTGTGTGTGTTTCATAGCTTGTACTGTCCCACTGCTGGGCAAAGGCCTCCCCAATTCCTTGCATGTGCTCTTTTCCCGTGTCTCCTCGAACCAACCCTCGTAGTACGCGTCCAAATCGTCTCGCCACCTCTTTCTGGGTCGGCCTCGGCGGCGCCGTCCGTCTTCCAGCAACCATCGTGTGAGGGCTTTTGCTCAGCGGTCATCGTGCATGCAGCTGACGGTGAGGCCAACTAGGTAATCCTATTTTCTGCGTTTTTAGCACATAAACATGCAAATAAACGTATTTTCTTTCTTCTTATATTTATAGCACATTATTCAGTCACATTTCAACAACATATTTCCAAGCACCCAGAATACCCGACGACACGTTATCCCCATCTATTTGCTCTCGATGCATCTCAACTGCCCTATTTAGATATACAGATTGTCACATCCACACATACAGATGCCGCCGAGCAAACAACAGAGGCAAACAATCGACGATCGGCAGCGTCACAAACACTTAGGTACACAGTAGTAACTATGTCGGTATGAACAGACACAGTTGCTACTGTCAAGTATTGTCTAAGTGTGTGTATATAGAGTATAGACAGAGCATGGAAGATATGAAAACCTTAAGCCCAGGATTTTTAGTATAAAGAGTGTAAAACACCTCTTAACGAAGCCGAAAGGCACTTGTTCTCCTTGTCATTGTGATCATTTTTTTGTTCGACACCATACCTGGGAACCTTCTAGTTACGGAGATATTGGGGGGTCAAAGTTCCAACTTTTTGACAAGTTTTTAATATACACACATCAACACGGTCTAGGGATATTTTAAAAAAAGCGAATTACTATCAATGTGTTAATTATTTATATGACATGTATATATTTAAAAGATACGTTATTTAATATTCTACCATTTTTTAATAATGGTTAGTTAAGGTATAGATTAAAATTTCAGGATTTTATGGTAAAAAAATGAAACATAGACGGAAACCGTATATGAATGAACTTTTAATTTGTGAGTAAAAACTGAAAAAAATAGAAAAATCATTTAATTTGTGTTTATAAACTTGAAGTTAGTAGTCTGAGAAAGCGCCCATGATGTTCATAACACATCCGCAACGATTCGGCATGCTCAGAACAAGGTTGTCAATGTCTTGCTGCGGAATATTGTCCCATGTCCTTCTGAGGTGCGCAAAAAGTTGATCTTCTGTAGCCAGATTTTCAGGAACTTCCTTCAGAGCTCTTCTTTGCAGCATATCCCACGCATGCTCAATGGGATTTAGATCTGGCGATTGAGCAGGCCAGTCTAAGGCCCTAACATTATGTGTATGTAACCAAGCTGCTACCGTTCTCGCCGTGTGTGCCCGGGCATTGTCGTGCATGAGCAGGAAATCTTGCCCCATTTGTGTTCTGTGGGGCAAGATTACGGGCCCCAGCACCTGTTGGACGTATCGTTCTGCCGTCATATTGCCCCGCACCCAAACGAGATCCGTCCGTCCTCCAAGACGAATTCCTGCCCAAACCATAATTGTTCCTCCTTGGTATGGGTGAACTTCCTGAGGGTTCTGGAGACGGCTCCATCGTCCAGGAACTCGCCAAACACGCGTACTTCGTGAATCTGGATGGAAGCCGAACCTGGATTCATCCGTGAACAGCACATTGGACCATTGGTCACGGCCCCAGTCCACGTGGTTCCGAACCCATTCTAATCGTCGTCCACGATTGCCTCTCCGTAAAGGTGGGACCCGGAGTGGTCTACGAGAGCGTAGATTGCTTTCATGCAGTCGCCTTCTTACAGTTTGGTCACTCACAAGCACTTGGTGTTCCACTCGCAGCCTTTGGACCAATTGAGTCGCCGTTGCATTTGGTTGTGCTCGCGCAGTAATTTGCAAAAATCGGTCTTGTCTGGGGGTAGTGATGCGACTTGGCCCCCGGTGCCTCTCCGCTACTTCACCTGTGGCACGATAGCGTGTCCACAATCTTGAAATTACATTTTGATGGGTCCCTATGGCCTCAGCAACATTACGCTGAACAGATCCAGCTTCCAGCATTCCCACAGCTCGTAACATCTCCGCCCTCGTCAAATGTCGGCGTTGCATGGCTACAATACCTCAATTTTAACTTTATCTTTCGTTTAAAAATGAAAAAAAACTGTAACTAAACGTAATTCGTATTGTTTTCTAAATTTCGCACAAATGAAAATTCCCTCTCCTATACATCAAGACATTTTTATGCCACCGAAACAAAAGAATTTTCAAAAATTTGAATTTGGAATTAGTCTGAGATAAATTACAAACAAATCGGTGTATGAAAGATTCCAATGCGGCCAGTACTTTTCGAGTTATTTAATTGAGTATGAAATATCCCTAGACCGTGTTGATGTGTGTATTTTTACTTTAAACACCTCCACGACCCCCGTAATTTTCAATCCATCCATCAGCACAGTGTTTTGAGTGCGTTACATTGAGTTCTACCACAAAACAGGATTTTTCACCCCAACAAAAAAAAAGTCGTTTCGCAGCAATAATTTTTGAATTAAATTTCAGAATGCTTGGTTGACGGCTTGGTGATGAGGTTGTTTACAGCCTGTATTTTTAGATTCTTTCTGAGATCTAGACAAATGAATAAATTAAAAAAAGGCCTCCCACTAGGTCGACCGATGACCTGGTGAAGGTTACGGGGATCCGCTGGATGCGAGTCGCACGGGACCGGGCAATGTGGCGACACTTGGGGAGATCTATGATGATAATGGTGATGAAAGAAAAAAAGAAAAATTATATAGGTTAATTGAGAGCCTCCTCTTTTCTAGAAGTCGGTCAAAAAGTGAAAAATAACTATATTACCGGAAGTCGGTGAAAAAAAACTAAAGTCACCGATTTCCGGAGGTAAATTTTTCACTTTTAAGTGTTTTTATTTGGAAGTCGATAATTATTTTTTTTGGAAGTTAGTTAATTATTTTTATTGTAATTTTTTTTTTCAATTCTTTATTATGTAATCCTTTACCAAAGATTTCAAAAATTTACGATTTGACAAACATAATCACGCTTGTAATCTACAAAGGGTAAAGCAGAGTCAAACCCTAACAATATACATATGACGAGGTATATCAATTTGTCTGGAAAAAAAAATTGTCACGAAAAATTACTCTTCTTAACTGAGAGCCGAACTCACGACCTCAGAAACCACAGCCGCCGATACGTCAACTCCCCAACGCTGTGTTTGACAGATGCTAACTAAACAAACATCATCAGTAAACAGTAACACTATACCTTGCGGAGTATCGTGTGTTGCTGTGTGCAGATAAATACAACACCCTGTAGCGTGCTGGCCGGTGGTAATGGGTGAGACATACGGTCGGCTAGGATTGGTGACATGTTGGCTGACTTGTTCGACCAGTTTTGTAACTGCGAAATCTGAGTTTGTATAAAATAAATATTTTATCAATGCACTGGTCGTATGCTTGCTAAGTTATCTACGCAAAACTTAAAAAAAGGACTAAGGCCAGGAAATACTTGAGAATTACTATTATATTCCATAACATTGATGTGAGTGAATGAATGATCCATCCATACTCACCCAGATCCGCAAAGAAACTCTTGGAACACCAAGATGGCACGTAAGGGAGGCAGAGGGGGCAGAGGGGGGCAGATCTGCTTTTGGAGGGAGGTGGGCTGTTTAGAATAACGGCCGCCATGGCTCACGTACAGTGGTCCACTTTAAGGACTAAGAGCGGAAACCGGAATCCTAACAAACCTAGTATAGGTCCATCCATTGACAACACGTATTTACCCGCCATCCCTCTCCCCCGTACATCACAAGCCCACCTGGCGTCCCCCCTGTCCCCTGGCGATCACAATTATATGAAGATTAACTTCTGCTAGCACGTCACGCCGACATTATAACTGTTGGGTGCGGCGTGATTACCGCTTGTTAGTTAGTTAGTCACTTTCTGATGGTTATGATATGGATGGGAGCAGGAAATTGGAAAGAAAACTGTAAAAATCAATGGCAAAAAAATATTACTGTATTAAAATTTTAAAGGGCACGAAACCAAATTGTAATTGAGAAAAGCCATTACACAATTGACGACTTCCCTAAAGGTAAATGACGCTGTACTGATTGACAAACCATTATTATGTATGACTGATGACATCATTCTGACATTTTTTTCTGATTGACATACTCTTACTTATCATTCTATTATTAAAATTTTAGTACTGTATCAGGGACAGGTCCCACTGCTCGGAAAGAACCCTCAGGAGATTGTTCGAGCAGCTTCGTAGGCGACTTTATACTGAAGCTCTCCGCTGCCTTATGATCGTGAAAAAATTATGAATTCATAATTATGACTTCCAACATCTCCCTGCCCTTGTTCCATTCTACTTGGGGTCGGCGCAACACGTTGTCTTCTCCCATGCTCCCCTGTCAGACGTCACGGCATCATTTACTCCTTTCTCTTTAATTAATTAATTTATGACTTAATTAAATTCAGATTATATAGGTATGCACTACAGCCAATCAATTCAAATTAAATCTCTACCCTAGAACGGTTCAAACTTAAAACAAAGAACAGCACACGAAAAGAAAATGTTACATAATAATTAATCCCGAAAAATTCACACAATTCAAGAGTGCGTTACGTCGGGTCCCTCACAGTGGGTACTCTCCGGGAGGGAGAGGGAGAGGGCGGTAAAAGCATATTTATGTTAGTTCCTGATTGACGATGATGGGTTCCCCTTGGTTAGAGCCGGTGCGGTGAGAGTGCGGTGAACGGTACAGAATGTTTTGCTTGGAGAGATTTTTATATCGAAGTTAAACAAATGCCAATGTATCGATAAATAGATTAATATGATTTTAGTCGGTAGGTATCTATTTTATATTAGCGACTTCTTTTCTTCATGCGCAATCCATACCTATGCAAGTAACGCGCCTATTTTTTCCTAAAACTCAAAAAGGAATCTTTTTGATTTTTGAAAAATAAATCTTTTCATCCGACTACGGCGAAGCCAAAAGGAAGGGTTATCGTTTTAGCAGTCTATAATATGTATGTTTGTGTTTACGTATGTTTGTCCGTAGCGCCTAAACTATTCATCCGATTTTGATGAATAAGGTGTCAATCAATTTGTTATTATGGCCTAAGCCGACTTCAACAGTAGTCGGGTTTTTAGTGGTAAGTAGTAACATCATTTCTTGTTGGTTTTTAAAAAAGGAATCTTTTTAAGCCCAGGAAAAAATATGCCCGTTTTTTTGGCAATGTGTTGTAAGGTTTCGGGCATTAGTTATCTTTTTACAAATTATTCCAAACTCAAACTACGGAATTTTGTTCCGCATTGTCGAAACCAGTCTTTATTTTCTAGAATTTTCTTTTCCCTGGCGTATATATTTTGCCATTCTCCACTCTACTTTTTAAACAGGATAACTTGTACTGTTTTAAACATAATAATCTTTACAGAATCGCTGTTACATAATTCTCTGAACAAAATATTTCTCTAACACAACAATTCGCCGTTTGCAAGCCGCTCCTGACTCACTTAACGCATTCTACACTCTGCAGATTTTCTACTGGGGACATAATGGCAACATTTTACATCTGCACTGTATGAGAATGAGTGTATGAGTGTATGAATATCACTGTACTTACTCAAGGAGAATAAGTGTATGTGGGTATGTGAATGAGATAGTTGTTTCTTTAAATAAGAGTATTTCTGGATTTGGAAATCAATTGGCTGCCTCGTTAGTCAAGCTTGACTGCTGAATATGAGGTCCTGAGTTGGATTACCAGATCGTGCAAAGTGTTATTGTGTTTTCCATCAGGAATAGTAGCAGCCACGGAATCTGGATTTGTGCTCGGTTGATGGGCCCGCCCCCTATTACATGGGATTCAAACATAAGTGGCGAAATGTGGGTGTAGTATTAGGAACACCTCTGCCTAGCCCTTTGGAGATTACAGGCGTGATGTTATGAAATCAATTAATACCAATGATTCGATGTAAAGTACCTGAAGGAAATAGACATAAACATGTTGCGTTTTAGCATGACAACAGTGGTTATTGCCCTATCTGTAACATCGCTTCGCACGAACGACATGATTGTACAGGTGACGTTTTTTATCACTTTCTTAAAAAAATGGGTATAATAGGTGAACGGAGTAGTAGTTAGTTACTTTATTTTTTTGAAAAAAAAAAACAATTTAAAAAAAAAGAACGAAATTCGAATCATACGCGGAATGCGTACGAGTATGATTTCAAACTCGATAATTTTAATTTTTTTTTTTTTTCAAAATTTTGTTTTTCTTTGTTCTTTGAAAAGTTTATTTGAAATTTATACCGTTTTTGATGATAGATATTTTTTTTTCTAAGCTGTGGAAAAAAGAAAAAATACTAGGTATGCCATAAGCTTCTACTCCGTTCACCTAATATACCCATTTTTTGGAAAGTGATAAAAAGACATCCGGTATATAGTTTTTATAGGTATTTTTCTGAGGATTACGATATAATGTTGGTTTAGAACTTGGAGTGTTTCAATTTCCGTTTCAGAAATAAAGAACCACAAGAGAAGTGTATATTGGGTTTGGCAATATTGGTGTCTATTCTGTTGTGCACAGTCTAAACTTAATTTAGGTTATTGCTATCTTTTACTAAAAGGCAGTGCGAGAAAAGGACGGCGAAAGCTATGAACTAAGTTAGAGATGTCAAACTAGTTTATGCCTTGCGCTACACCGTGTTTTTAGTCGACATGTTTTTACGTGCACCCTTCACTTGTATGGAACTATTAGTTCCAATTAAATTTGACAGCTCTAAATTACGTCCGTCTCTATCTCGTTTTATTAGAGAGAAAAAGATAGCAATAGCCTAAATTAAGTTTAGTTTGTCCACAACAGAATCGACACCAATATACATTTATCGATAGAGATATTAGTTGAAGAAGCTGTAAGCAGGGAGGAAGAGATATCCAACAACACACACACACCGCTGGCCACTGACAACACTGCATTAAAATCATCTACACCAAATTCATATCAAATAACATCCAGTATTTATTATAAAGTCGCCCAACAAGCAATAAAGGGTTGAATCGTAACCAGGCAATTAGCTAATGGCGATCTAATCCGGCAGTCAAGGGTTAACGTTGACAAAACAACGGGCAAATTATTTAGATTGGTATTTTATACCTTACAGCTATACTTTAGTAATGACTGTAAATTTCAATTATCCGTGTTTCAAAGAGACACAAGCGTACTTTAATTATATAATATTAATTCGTCCAACATTTTTGATGTTCACATCAAGCTACAACAATAGGCGAGACGACAAAAAAATGTAATTAGTCCGTCAGTTAGATTATCAATAAATATTTGACACGTGTTTTTTCTTTTATTACGTAAACTAAAATTGACGAAGATACGACGCTTTTAAAATTCTCAATACGTCATGCCAATTGGTATCATTTTTAGCTAGTTCTGACGTCACGAGCCCCCACTCCCGAGTTTTGATGCGTTTTATATTTGTCAATATTTATTGATAAAAAAAAAAACGTGTCCATTAATTTCCAATACTCTAACTGACGGACTAAATAAATTTGCAACTTTTTGATACTGTCGTCAAGCTTATTTGTCAAATTTATTTAATAGATTTTTAATTTCATCGCTAAATCTTTAGGTTCAAGGTTGATTGGGAAAATTTGACAGTTTCGGGTAGCTTGACGTGCTGACGTCTGTGCAGCAGAACTTTGTAAAGGAAGATGGACTCTAATATTCTGAAAAAGATCACATAAAAAGTAGCCAACTGTTTCTTTGTCAATCGTTACAGGTAGTCAGTGGCCCAAAAGTCTGACAACCTGTCTTATCAAGAGGTATTGTGTTACCCAGTACTAACTGGGTTGTGGAGGTTAGATAGGCAGTCACTCCATGTAAAATACTGGTATTCAGCTGCATCCGGTTAGACTGGAAGCCCCGACATAGTTGGGAAAAGGCTAGGCAGATGATGGTCTGGTGACCTAAAAAAGGACTAAAACTATAATTATATTTAATATTATTATTTTAGAACACATTTGATCAAATTACCTTCCTCGACATTATTACCCTTCCATAACCCCACAGATCATAAATCGACCTCATAACACTAATGCATGACAAATACATAATAACATGAGGTGGTAGATCAAACAGTACGACCCTAGGACCCCGTGCTGTCGATAATGAGTGAACATCATTAATATTGTGTCACGGTGTTTGATTGATTGGGTATTGTAAGTTTCTGACACAGTGGCCTCTAGTTTTTTTTTTTTTTTGTGGTGGTAATTTGACAACCATTTATTTAATCTATGGTGCCGTCACATAGTTTTAGTTTAGTAGTAGTAGTTTAGTTAGTAGTTTTCCCGCCTGTACAGATAAGTCGGTTGAAGTGTACTGTCTCAGAATTAACATTCATGACAGATATAGCCAATAAAGGCAACATCGTAAGGACAGGATGTATATGGTAGTCTTCAGTGGACTTTTCCTAGACCAGAGGACCTATACACGGTATAACATAATAAACGCAAGACCTCCCGTGTGGTTTCTCGGACCATAACACTGAACAACTTTCGTTCTGCGACTTCTTGAAATTCGCAAAATATAATTGGACTTTGCATATAAATTATTGCGATCAGCTGATCAACATGTATGGTTAAAACTACACAAAAGTTATAAAAAAAATAAAAAAAAAAACATTTATTTCAGGTCCGAGACCCATCTAAAACAAAAATAGAAACCGAATGTAAACACATAAATTATTAAAATATCAGAATTAAGTACATTAAAATTACACTAAAAACATTATTGAATTAAACTTGATTAAATTACCATTTCCATTACCATTTCCCTCTCATTGAGAGGAGGTCGTGTCTCAGTGTGTGTCCCAGCAGTGGGAACATTATAGGCTGATGATGATGAAATCATTAAAAGATTAATTACAAAATGTGAAATTACACGAAATAAATTATACAAATATGATGCCAATAATACTAATTCAAATTCATTCACATAAACAAATAATTACAGTAGTCTCTTACGTCGTCGTTATGAATTTCCAAGTCATAGAACAAAACTCGTTCAGTTTCACAGATAAGGCTTTTTTCCCAAAAAATCCAAATATGAATAATCTTTTTTTTTTGCAGTCTTTTTTTATTAGTCTCATCCAATCACTTACCGCGCTAGTACTCAGCTCGTCACAATACTAATCGGCGCGTCCACACGCGTCACTGCCCACCCCCGCACAGCGGAGCGTGATAGTGTCAATATAAATACCACCCTGCGTTCATATCGAATAGTGTATGCTGACTGTTTGACTTTCATTTGTTTTTTTACGCGTGAATTTTGGCATTGTAATGTTTTAGAGCATTTTTTGGATTCAAGTAATTTTCAATACTTTACTCAATTTCTTAATTTTTCGTTCTGACTGCATGTAGTTTCTTGTGGCAAGTGTGGCAACGAATGCCGTTGAAATTACTTTTCAAATGCGAAAAATTGGAAAATGAATGTCTAAAGCCACTATAATACGTTTTTTGCAATTTGCAGGTCAGTGTCAGGTTCTATTGTAGGTATGTTGATGAAAATATGATTCGCGTCCGTAACACGTGTGTAATTACCCCAAAAATATTTAGTATACCAGGAGTGTCTGGGATCCTTTAGGAGGTCTTTGTTTAAATTCCTTTTAGATAGATGTTATTACTCCACCACTGAATTTACTACTGAAAAACAGAGGTAAGACTTTTCCGATTTCCCACTATTTATTTAGTTCCCTTCAATATGGTTGTGTTAAATGGCGCCGATACATGCTTCATGTTCGTGTACGGGCGCTGTCAGTTGGGACTGGTCATCTCTTAGCTGCCAGGGTTCATTTTAATTCGTTTGTTGTTAAATTGTTGTCTTTTTTTACTCTGGACGCTCTTAATGTGCACATCTTTCTACATCGTTCTCACATATATGTATAATTTCAAAATTAATGATGTAACCAAGATTATGTAACAATATTTTGATTCAAAAGAGTGTCCATGGAGTTTCTTGCCCGTTCTTCTCCATAGAGATCTACGCTAGGGAATGGGCAACTACAGTACTTTCTCAAGTTATTATGCCTTGTGACTGGCACTGTAGCTTTGTTTTTTATTTGTAATTTTGACATTCAAAAGTGCCGTAATGGTCTAATTGAAATAAATGCTTTGAGTTTATGAATGTGTTTATTTATCTATAATTGTAATGACATGTTTGCATAACTGACATATGTATCTTGAATTGAATTATTATTTTCTTAATGTAATCTATTGACATGCCACTAATTAATTGTAATTGCTTTTTATGCTTGTTCATGTTAATTTTGTTCCCCATATATAGGCAAAACATAGTGCACATATTTTAGACGATATACTATGTGTAACCGTACCCTATGTACGTTTTACAAAATAAATGATTGATTGGTTGATTGAATAGGCATGACGACAGTATCAAAAAATTGCAAATCTATTTAGTCCGTCAGTTAGAGTATTGTAAATTAATGGACACGTATTTTTTGTTTTTGTAAATCAATGAATATTGACAAAGATAAAACGCATCAAAACTCGGGAGTGGGGGCTCATGAAGTCAGAACTAGCTAAAAATATATACCTATGGCGTGACGTATTGAGAATTTTAAAAGCGTCATATCTTCATCAATTTTGGTTTACGTAACAAAAGAAAAAACACGGGTCAAATATTTTCTGATAATCTAACTGACGGACTAATTAGTTTTTGTTGTCGTCTCGCCTATTCGTCTCAACGACAAAATCCCAAAATAACTTCACCGAAACACAACAAAACGTGTCCTCCTCATCGTCCAATATTCACTCCAAAAAATGAAAAAATCTACCGTTCATCTCGCATTGTCTCTTACTCAGCAATCACCTCGATTACTGTCGGGGACAATGGTGGGCATTGGCGCGTACACCGTGTGTATAGCTATCATAATGGTAGGAGATTGCTGCGATATTATTGTTATGATTTGTAGGAATATTGGTCGCGCTGGGATTAATGAGACTGTTTTATGGGTGAAAATAAAATGAGGTATTGTCGTTTTTTTGTTAAGCTATTCTCGATTTCAAATCATTATACACTTGACAGCAAGAAAACTTAGGGAATTTATAAAATTTTGGAATACCATTCTGACTTCCTACAATTACAAGAATAGCGGCGTCGCGCGTCGTCGTAAAGATTCAGTAGTCAAAAAAGTGTCAATCATGTTGAATTGGACGTGAGGGGCCGTAGAGATAGCCACTGGTCTGCCCAAATTAACTGAACACCAAAAAACATATCGTGCTTTTGTGCCAAAATTTACACCTAATTAACAGCCCACCCCCTTCCCGTAGATAGCATGATGCTCCTAATTATCACGGCGCGACAGTTGCTGGCTCAATGGCGCGTGCATGCTATCACGCCGCCATATGGTGTGGGGGGTCAGCAGAGTAATGTTGATGGGGTAGTAGTGGTGCTGTTTTTTATGATTAAAATGGTAATCATGGGTGATTGGTTTTGGCGATAGCGTGTTCTCTAGATTACACATTGAAATTAACTAGGCTCTGAATAAACGAGCTTGTTAATTTTGATATAAGCGAGTGCAAGTGTAGAGGAAATGAAGGTATGATTTTATCTCGGTGTGTAACACCATCGTAACCCGTTTACTATTAAATGCATCATGATGAAAAACTCAATAACACTTTGTACTACTCGGGAATCGAACCCAGGACCTCATGCTCAATTGCTCAGCAGTCGTGTTTGCGACCTCTAGACCAACAAGGCAGTTAAGGACATCCCTTAGCTGCCTTTTACCCCATTCAGGGTAAACAATGCCATGGCATCCACATTTCTCGTTATATCAACGGTCCACCATAACCTTCACATCTACACATAAAAAGCTCAGACAAACGCGAACACGGAGACACTTTGAGGGCATTTTCCTCAACTTGTCCGCTATATGTACAGGTACATATGTATGTGTATAGCTTGTAGCGATGTACAGCGCTGTATAGCATCGATGCAGCGCTTTTAATCCTCTTAATGGACGCGGGGTTGAAAAGGGAACAGAAAATACTATGGAGGTGTCGTTTGTAAAACCAATCTAAAAAGTTTATCTTATAAGTATGGTGTTTCTTGTGTTTACATCAGGTTTCAAACTTTCAACGTTAGGTAGGCCAGTTGTGATGAGTGGGAGCTTATTTCCTACCCTCATCTCCATTATCTGCCTAGCCTTTTTCCCAACTATGTTAGGGTCGGCTTCCAGTCTAGCCGGACTACTGACTATCAGAATTTTACATGGAGCGACTGCTCATCCTCTACAACCCAGTTAGTACTGAGTAATACGATACCCGTTTGTAAAACTGATTGTCTGACTTTTGACCTTTGCATTATCTTATCGCCAAAACTCTCCATAATATAACGTATTGTGTTATAATACAGTCGTCTCCACCGCCTCCCCTGCTCTCCTCAAGTGGCGTACCCCATGTTTTTGTTCCGGTAGCTCCGCGAGTACTACCCGTGGCGTTGGCGACACTTACCGCTCGTACTTGTTACCACGAGAATGTTGTTATGTTACCGCTGTGGAATTCTTATACACGGTGGAACCGTATAGGCACAGATAATAGAATACTACGTACTATAGGTTACGCAGTTTTGTGGGAAACAGCTGTTTTTGGCGAAACTCTTATATGATGATTTTGTTGTCCGTCTACCCGTCTGTCTGTCAAGAGTTCAAGACCCTTTATATCGGGTACGCGTGGAGGTATCGAGTTGAAATTAAAACCATATACTCAGGTCTCAAAACTGCTCTCAAAACGGTGAAGAAAAACATCGTGAGAAAATCGGCATGTCTTAGAACCAAAACAATCGAAGACATGTGACATCTACCAATCCGCACTGGGCCCGCGTGGTGGGTTATAGCCCATTCCCTCTCCTAGAGAGGAGGCCTGTGTCCCAGCAGTGGGAACATTAATATGCTGATGATGATGTCTCAGGTCTAAAGTTCCTTGAAATTGTGAAAAAATAAAACCTCTTAAGTTAACGTTAAAAAAGATATGGCCGTTTACGCCGCAAAAAACGTATTTGGACACTCTCAAGGAAATCAAAATTTATAGGGTACTTCCCGTTGACCTTAGAATCTACATATAAAGGAAAAAATTAAAACCGTAAATTTGTATTTTAACAACAAACTAGTTAGAAGTTTAAACGGAATCCTCGGTGCGCGAGTCCAACTCGCACTAGGCCGGTTTTTTTAATAACCGACGAATTGTTTATCTAGTCCTCCTGACTGACCGTTTACGGGTCACGGTGCCCAATCTTAGCGAAGATAAGCCACCGGCGCAAGAGATATTATAGTGCACAAGTGTGTGCGCAGGCACAGGTGCACTCTCTGTTCCCTTACTCTCATAATCTGATGATTGATTGGTTGAGATGTCAATTCAACACGACCGGAGAGAGATCATGCGACGGGGTTATCATTCCGCCATTTTCCAAACTCCGGGCTGCTAATGAGAAACTCCTAATGGAAGAACACAATGTCACTTTGTGCTCGACCCGGGAAGCGAACCCCGGACCCCACGCTCAGCAGTCGCGCTTGCAACCACTAGACCAAAGAGGTATACAAACAAATGCAACTTATGAAATAAACATGTTCAATGAGGCTTTGCCGTGATCGGCCAAAATAGAAATTAATCCTTTAAATTAACAATTAAAATAATGTTTGTACCGTCTAAACTCATTCTAAAACAATCAAAATTGAAGAGCATTTCAAATGCTAATACATTGCCTCAGTGGCGCCCTCTACTTGCGGATATGAACGGCAATTTGAATGCTATTACATCCGGCGGCACTGTTTGACCTCTTCACTTCATATTGGGAGGCTGAGTTTAAAGATATTGGATTCTAAACCCATCTGAATTTGTTTGCCATGTGCTTAAAGTTTTGATATTAGGAATTGAATTGGATTCGTGAGAATGGATACTATCTCCTAGCTTTCACACAATATCAATTTATGATCTTTCTTTCTTTATCGTGTGGTTAGTGCCTTACTTGGTGTCAGAGTGTCTATGCCCCCCATGGGCCCCTGACTTGGCTTTACATGCCGTCGCGAAATATCTCTCAGGCTTGGTGGTTTCCTCACGATGTTTTCCTTCACAGAAACAAGTGATTATCATACAAAACGCACATGAATCCGAAAAATCAGAGGTGCGTGTCTTCATGGTTGGTAATAAGCAAGAAGAGGAGGCTGCTGCCCATTTTTAAAAAGGTCGATTATCACGATGGGTGAGCAAGAGTGGTTTATTTTAAGTTGGAAGCAAGAAAGTTGGAATCCAGTGGATGTCACGAAAAATACGTCAGCAAGATGTACTACAAAAATTCTTCTACAGAATTCTTAGGTTGTCTGGAAGATTTTGCTATCAGCGATAAGACTGCCATTGTACATGTAAGATCCCGTAGTAGTCGGCACCTCACACTTGTAGTTTAAGTAAGAAGTGGCAAGTAAGTAAGTACTTGGAGTTGGGTGAGTTGACGTAAACACACACAGATTTGGTAACACTAAAAGTTTTATTAGAGTACCGATCACAACAAAGTAAAAGTGGGTTGGATGCTAATCCGCGGTGTTCGCGTAAGTACCTATGTAATTTCGATGGCCCCACCGAATAAACGTGTAAGAGAAAAATGACAACTTTTCAGCAAAAAATAAAAACGTTTAAACTTCAATAACGCTCATTTCATTGTAAATAGGTTTATATAATGGATTATAGAATTATAGGTAAAAAAATAAACTATAGACTTGTATTTTTATTTTTTTTTAAACATTAACGAGTTTCAGGAAATTAATGAAAAACTATTTAATTTTTTTACTCTTGTGTAATTTGCAAGACTAGACCTCAGTAATACATCATTACACGTTTATTCGTGTAATAATATACAACGAATAAAACGTACTGTTATGTTACACTATTATTCTCCGTAGATCAAGTTCATTTTGGAACCCAGCTATAACTATTTACACGCTTGTTTACAGTACATTGTTCTGCTATTATGTGATTGGAAAGATCGTATGCATTAATATTAGTGTTATTTGGATCAGCTTTCATTTATGTAATACATCTTTGTCAATGCATGGTATAACAATATAAATAATTTTGTAAAAGGATGAAACAAAATACAGATGTATATAGAATTTAAAAATATAATTATGTATTAATCCACGTGAACATAAATTACTAGTCTTCTTGATTAAAAAAAAAACAATAACGAATTGCAATATTAGAAACACTAATCCTCCTCCTCACTGTTATTGGACACCGAGGTAGAGTTTTCCAATGGCAGTAGATTTTTATAAAAACTTTGATAATGGTTTGGTATTGCTCCTGAATTACACAGACTTACTCGTATCAAGTCCTTAAATAACGGAAGTGGTATAGGTAGCATTCCAGTGTACGCTAGTTTCAAGCTTTCAGCATCTTCTGTAGGTTCTCCACGCCGCCTTCTTGAGTTAGTCCTTATCATGGTTTGCAACTCTCGTAATTCGTCTTCCAAACTATACCTGAAGTAAATTGTATGAGGATGATCATGAGAGAAGTTTACTTCTTTTATCTTGCTCCAGTAAATTTTATCGCCGTTTGTGTCTTTTAACCAATTCTTCCCCTTTATTAACTCTTTAAAATCTACAAAATCATTTTGTGTCATTTGTTTTACTTGGTACTTGTGCCCAGTAACTTTAGCAGTCTCTATCAAAGAATACATTTGATCGGGAGTGTATATAGTATGCTTTTTCTTTGAACGCTCGATAGCAGCATGCATAGAGTCACCCTCCGATTGGCTATGACCTTTCTCTAAAAATCGATGAGTTATTTTGATCTTAAATTTCTTCGACGCTAAAGAGAACAATGCAAACACAAATCGGTTACGATTTTGCCCAGTGCATGAATCGGAGTAAAAAGATATATTTTTAATTCCTAACTCAACGTGAGCTTGGATAAATAACCACAGACAACTCGCTGTTTCTATGGCTCCCCTCTTCGCAATCTGACAATGCCAAACGTAACAGTTTCCTTTTTTCTCTAAAATATTATAAACTGTAAAATTATATACAGGATACTTACGTTTAAAATGAAATATTCCTACTTCACTTTGGGGTATACGTAACAGTTTTTCGAGATCAAAACATGCTACGAGTACAACACTGTCCTTTCTATCAAAATTTTCTTTTTCTTGTTCCTTTAACTGCCTTACCAATTCCTTTTCTCTTAAATGCTTTTCATAATCGGCTTTTAACTGTTCTTTTCTTGTACTATCGGACGTTTTGTAAATCGAACAAACTTCACATAAATCTTTTTTAGGTTTATGAAAGGAAATAATAAATTTGGTGTTAATTATGATTTCGTACTGGCGTTTAGTTGCTTTGCATATTATATTACATTGCGTGTTTGTGTCCATCCAATCTATAGTTGTCCAATATATAATTGTTATAAAAAATAATTATAGTAAGAGACAATGCAATACTTTAATTTTAATAACCTATCTAAATTCAAACTTCCATTTTGTGGAATAAAACATTAGTAATAAAATTTGCATACATTTCTACACGAATAAACGTGTAAGAAGACATTACCCAAATTCGAAAATAACCACAAATCTTCTCAAACGTCTGTAGGTTTTAACATGTTTATTCTTGTGTACTTGGCGACTGAAAAAGCATGTAACAAAAGCAAACACTATTATTCCTGTATTTTTTAAATTAATAATTTCCGTAGAATAAAGAAATTCGCTATTATAAAAGGCGTGTTTTGAGTCTAAAATTCATAAAAAAAATTAAGTAGGTGCAGGATAGGCAAAAGAAACGAAAAATGAAAAAAAAAAAAATCGTGTTAGAACTCTTGCACGTTTATTCGGTGGGGCCATCGAATTTTGTCAACTAACTTAAAATTATATTAAACATGGTTTTAAATGCTAAAGAGAAAAGTAGGTTGTTTGCAGCCTGATGTTATGTACGTAAACCGTACAGTACCCAATGATGAAGAATATTATATACGAGCTGTTTTACAATTTTGATGTAAGTATAATAAAGTAGGTCTAATCTACGCTATCATAATATTTCTAAACGAACAAAATTAAAACTATCAAATAAAACTAGCTGTAACTACATGGGTAGGTATTCGTTGTCACGGATAATGGAATAAATGTTTTATTTCGATGTTTTCCAGGGTTAGTAGTTGCTAAAACAACGAGTGCAGATTTCATCAAATACAAAATCCTACATAGTTATATTTTATATGCGAAAGTTTGTGAGATAAAAGGAGCAAAAAATACTGACCGGATTTGGATGAAATTTGGCACACAGATAGTTTATAACCTGGATAAACACATAGGATACTTTATATCCCGGTAGCATGATACCATAGGACAATTATCGAGCTCCACGTGGGTAAAGCCGCGGGCATAATTTAATGATTCAATAAAACCAACCTCTAAAAATTCCCACCTGCATAGTACGAAACAGACACAAATACTTACTGTCCAATCATTAAACATAGACCGAAAGCTAACCTAAGTTCAAAACACCACTTGACTGTGGACGTCATGCCGCTATCAGCCACTAGGCGGCTAACATCAAAGCGACGTCTGGCAGCCAGATAACACCGTCTCGATTCTCGAGGACTACACAAATACATTCAAGTATTTTTAGCTACCGGCCTGTGAGTGGCTGTATGAATTTTTATGGGTGTTGTGGTAGGAGTAAATTAAAGTTATGGTTGTTCTGTTCGGTTTATGAGGTTACTAGATGACCCGCACAACTTCGTCTGCGTCACATACGAGAGAGAGTGTTAAAGAGAGTAAGTTTTCGTAAAGGAAATACATATCCCCGTTTTTATACATTTTTCATTGATACTCCGCTCCTTATATTGGCCGTAGCATGATGTTATATAGCATAAAGCCTTCCTCGATACATCCAACACTAAAATAAATTTTAATTCAAACCAAAAGTTCCAGAGATTAGCGCGTTCAACCACACAAACAAACTACAGCTTTATAATATTAAGTAGTATTGATTACCTATAGTAAACCCCGGTAAAAAGATAATTGACTGCTTCCAGTAGTTTTCAGTAAATTTGAGAACGGTCAACGAATTACTAAAGACAAAAACAAACCAAATGTAAGTTTTGAGGTGTCTGTATGGATTGAGGAGCTATGTCTCTTAGTTCAACGAGGATACTAACAATATTTAATATGTAGCCCCAATCCGAAAGAGCTCGTGGCTAAATAATAACAGCAGGTTTTTTTTTTTTGTTTCGGATGGGAAATCATCAAATGACTCCTCCCGCTCTGGGCGGAGCAGGAGGGAGTGTCAGACTTTTACTGACTAAAACTCATACATGTTCCTTCATCGCCCTTTGTGTTCCGGGGCCACGGTATCTCTTTCGAACAGTCCCGCAACCCCGGCAGGCAACGGTCCTTCCTTTTGCTGACTCTCTTTGGTGCGCGCGTGGAACACTCCTGCGCCGTCGACACGGTCTGTCGTCATGAGACGGACGGACGGCGAGCTAGCCCATAGCCCACCGTCCACAGGCCCGCGCTTACGGTGGCCGGGGGCCACGTGGTAGCCCCCAACGCCCGGGGCGTCTCCCGCGGCTGAATAATAACAGCGGCTTGGGCTGAACTTCAGGTTAAGCCACGTTTGCCTAGGTTGGTCCGAGCATGGGTGACCTACCACTACATACCGAGTTTTCTCGGTACCTCGTTAAGTACATTAAGCCGTTGGTCCCGGCTGCCATTTGTAGACTTTGACAGTCATTACAGGTAGTCGAAAAGGTCCGAAAGTCTGACAACCAGACTTGTCAAGGGGTTACGTAAAAAATTATGCTGTGGAATATACACATTATCTCTTTCTTTTTTAGAAGTAATTAACGGGCAAAAATGCTTCTTTTAAGGAGCATTGTTTCCCGTCATATTTTTAACATACATAGGAAGTCTACTAGTCTTAAGCGAGAAAGAAAATTCCTAAAACAGTAGCCAATACATGTGCCAATACGGCTGAAGTAAAATACTTAGGTACTTTCGTAACAGACGCGGCACACGTTTACCATACACTTTTGAGGAAATAATGGGTCAATCTTTCAACACCAGACGAAATTGACTGCAGTTTAGAAAATACAACTAACAGAAAACAACAAATACGTGAAACACTTATCTGATATTAATGCAACAATAACTCAAGTTCGTAGAAAAACGTGGATCGAAACAAACAAATCAGAAAACCACTTAAAATCCAAAAATATTCCTTAAGAGCCCACCAGGTATTATTTATTTGAATCAATATTTCAATGTTTTAAAAGCTAAATGTGAACCGACGAGCGATCTACTCAGAAAATTACGCGCGTCGATAAATTTATAAACTATAAACATTTTAGGACTTTTTCGCTGCGCACGCGTCAGCAGGCGAGCCAATGAGAGAGCGCGGTGGAGTCTCAAAGCGAGGGGGCGTGGTCTAAGGTATGCTGATCGCCTTCAAGATTGTGTGGTGCACCGTCATGCTTTCTGGGAAGGTGTTCTGTCAAAATATTGAGGGTTCCGTGTGAAGAAGGGTCTTTTGAACTTGTAGTCTGGCATTTAATATTTTTCATAAATTCGAATAGCTTGACGACAAATAGTGCCTGGCTGGAAAAAATAGCAGTAAAATAGCCTTACTGCACAGTTCAGAAAACTATGATAACGCATTAAATAACTCACAGTTTTAACTTATAAGTGACCGTTAACTTTTCACATACGTTATTGACTAATGGCAAGTTTCAATAACTTACTAGCCGGTTTCGGTAGGTTGCTATCTCTGTCTGTTTGACATTTTGCTTACTGGACGGTTAGAAACAAAACGTCATAGAAAAGCTTTCTTTGATTTTTCTATGAATCAAGTGACAGGTAGGTGACACGGATAGGATAGTCTTTGTTTGTAGAAACACCGATAGTTACGGAAGTAGGCATATTGACCAACAGTAATACGTAAGTAAGTTATAGAAAACAGCCGTAAGATAAATGGGAGTCGTGGTTTAGCAGATAGTAGAGAGATAAACCATAAACATTTTATGAGTAGATGAAGAAGCTAGTACTACAAAAGGCATTGTTACTGTTAATTATGATTCGCGGGTTTCTAAGATCTAAGAATAAAGTTGCTAACCTTGAAATTCTCGTGAGGAGTCAACGATTATGTTATTGTGTGGATGTAAGACGGCAAGACCTGCCTTTTTTATAGGTATATCTACTATCAGCTAAACGGAACCCCATACTCAGTTCAGTCAGTTACAACAACGAAACCTAAATGCAACTGTATGTTTGGTGAGGTAGAGTCCAATACCGAATGAAGAGAACTTTCGGACTTGCCTTACTACGAGTATATTGTATGAGTAATATTCCCGATTGGTAAGTTGTATCATTATGTATTTTCGTTTTCTGAAGACGAAATTGGTCTCCATTTATAAATTGGCCACGAACATGGTAGAAGGTAATGTGTCCAAAAATAGACTTTTATTTAATTATGTATTTGGGATACAAAAGAGACTGGTAAGGATGGAAAATCGTGAGTAATCTTTTACTATTATTAAAGCGAATGTTTGTGAGGATGGATGGATGGATGTTTGTTACTCTTTTACGCAAAAATTACTGATCGGATTTGAATGAAATTTGGCGAATGATTGAATGAATTTCTCGTGGGACAATAAGCAAACTCTACGCGGGTGACGCCGCGGGCATAATCTAGTAATTTCTTATGGCAGAAAAACGACGGATGCTTTGCGTGTTGTGTATCTAGTATTGTGAACCAACATGCCACAACAACCTGCTTTAAAGCTACTGTTTATTTAATCTCATAATTTAACAATATCAATGTGTATATCTTGGCTAAAACAAGAACCTTACACGCCACGTCCAAATATCTTGAAGGATCTGACCTTTGCGTAAAAACCTTTGTAGCAATCTTATCGTGCACAATGCCAACTCACAATTAAAAAAAACAACGTAATTACAACATTAACTTGTTTTACACAAAAAAGAAAGTAAGGAAACGTTTAAAATCTTTATCATCTGTCAAATCTGACGTTTCGGCGGCGGCCATTGTGAACCATTACTGGCCAATAGCGGCGCCCGCTTTGAATTTAGAATGTTTTCTTTTTCGAATTCAAATGTTCATTGTTTTCGTGTTGTATCTTTAATGATCTATTTTTAGGTCGACTGTATGTGTGTGTGTTTGTTTTGCATACATGTATTAGGTATTTGTAATACTTACCAATACTAAGTCGTGAGTACGTGTTTTATCTCCAATCATCATATCTATCGCAGTCCATTGCTGGACCTAACCTTCTTCCAAGTACGGTACAACATCTTGTTCTTCGCCTTCCGCATTGATTCTGACCCAGCCATCTTTAAGATTGGCTGGGGAGCGTCCAGCGCTGTATTTACGGTCTCTACTCCAGGACTTGTTTACTCCATCGGCCGGCGGTCCTTTGTCAAACATAGTCAAACCTCTTCAACCTCCATACTCTGCAAGCTCTGTCGGTAACTTCAGTTCTGTTTCGGATAATTTTGTATTGGATCTTATCTTTCAACTTTCGGCATCATCTCCCTGCCCTTGTTCCATTCTACTTGTGGTCGGCGCAACACGTTGTCTTCTCTCATTCTCCCTGTCAGACGTCACGGCATCATTTACTCCTTTCTGTTTCATACGTCATATTTTCATAGTTTCATGTGAATGTAAATACTTATACTTGCACTCAATTCTCTTGAATCTGAAATACAACAATGCTTTGTAGGAAAATATCTAAACTAGTATAACGTATATTGAGACATTTCCCAAGGAGCGTCACTATTATACATTGCATTTTTTATACAGAGCTTTCAAAGACAATCACTTTTTTATTATAGCCCTCATAAAACCCTGTCTTTTTATAGGCACTTCTCAACATCAAAGAACATACACATTTGCCCATTAAGCCAATTTCAACAAAATCACTACTATTACATCTAATATTGGTCAATATTTTTACAAAAATAAAATAAAATGGTTGAAAAAAAAAACTCTTTTAACATTATTTTGATGTTACAAAATTAGCCATCGGAACGAAAATAGGTCTAATTTAGAGTTGAAATGTATTGTGAGGGCTAAAAGCTTTTTGTGCCGTCTCACCCTTCAGAGGAAATGCGGGGCAATTTTAAATCGTGGGTACAGTCGGGTAAAAAACATAAGTTGCCTTGGCATTCCTCACTGTTTTTCGTGAATTTGTAGTGCTGTTTGCATAGTGTTGAAGTATTGAAAATTTGCGGGTTTCGCTCTTGTACGAAATGAAAAAGTGTCTGTTTTTCCATAAAGAAAGGAATGAGAGGAAAAAGATACATTATTTTCCATGAATTTACTTTTTGATAGTGTTTTCAGTCTTAATAGTTTTTATTTGGCTTCTGTAATATTTGCCAAACACACTGGGTCATTTTTGTAAGGAAAACAGCCACCCGCGGCAAAAAACTTTAAAGTTACTTTAAATATAGTATTTTGATGAAAGTTGGATAGTCATTTTAAGAAAAGAAGGGTTTGAAAAATTATTTTGTTACGTCGAATCAGGAACAACACTTACGTTTTTTTAAAACAAGGAATACCTACAACCAATAACAAGATATTGACAACGTACTCCAAAAACTATCCAAAATACGAAAAAGTCTTATAAATCGGCTGTCAAAAACTTTAAACCAATGTTTTCGTCCGACTGTACCACATCCTTACCCTTGATGAGGCCGACAGTATTTTGACAGGCGATTTTTGGGGTTCCTCACCGTCGACTTAAAAGCTTTTTTTGAGAAACAAGCGGCAAAAACATACACACTACAATTTTGCATAAGACGAGTTGCAAGATTTTTTTACTGATAGAGGAAATTGGCCCTTGAATGTTAAAATAGATGTTAAATTAGGGCCCTTGGCATGATATGGAATATTTTAGTGGTTTTCAATCGTCATGTTTTTATGTACCTAATGCCTCGTTGGTCTAGTTGTTCAAATTCAAATTCAAATTCATTTATTTTGTGAACATAAGTAAAAAAAAGGTGGTAAAAAATATATAAAATTCAGAACTAACTATGTTCCGCTGGTAGGTAGGCATACAAAATGTTTTCAAATTACATAAAATTAAATTAAATCAAAACAATTAAAATCAATAAATAACAATACAATTTTATTCATTAAATAATTGAAATCACCAAATAACAATTGTTAAATTACATTACACAAAATGTCAGCTTTAAAAACAAAAAAAAAGAAATAAAATAAAAGGCATAAAATATAAAATGGTGTCACTGGTTAAATCAAATTTAAATTAATTACAAAACTCATAAAATAGAATGTCAGCAATGTTGAATGTTACAGTTGTCAAAATAAAAAATAAAAATATAGTACAAAATGTCAAGGATAAATACAATGTCAGCAAGCATTAGAATTATCAAATAATTAAAAAAATAAATAGTCAGAGTTAAATAAAAATATACAAAAATTATCATTTCAAAATTTATCAATAAGGTAGGTATGCATCGACAGAGTAATATGCCTTGTCACTCAAGAATTTAAAAAGCTGATGTTTAAAAGTACTTAAGTTGTTGGCTAAAATAACTTTCGTTGTCGAAAGCGCCACTGCTAAACATAGACCTGGGACCTGGGGAGGACCTGGTTTCGATTTGGTCGGGCAGTGTTATTGGTAACCCCGACAAGCGTATCCTTATAACATAAAGGGGCTGCCTCAATTTTGTGCTGTAGAACAATGGGGCCTATCGTTTTTGAGCTCACCAGATGGCACTGTCTGGAAAGTTCTTGTCATTAATTTTATTTTATATTATAGTACCAATAACGCCATTAAAAGTTTATTTTATTTTGTTTAAGAACAATTACTGTAAACCTTGAGATACATATTTACAATATTCTCCCTAAAATTAGCAAGCATGGAACATTTAAAAATCATTCTACCTCCAAGTACTTACCAACAAATAAGATCCTAAGTTGCTACTTAAAATCTTCAAGTCATTGTTAATCTTAAATATATAAAAGAAGAAACTGACTGACTGACTGACTGACTGACTGACTCATCTATCAACGCACAGCCCAAACCGCTGGGTCTACAGATTCCAAATTTGGCAAGTAGGTTCCTTGTGTGGTCTAGGGGTGCACTAAGAAAGGATTTTTCAAATTTCACCCCCTAAGGGGGTTAAACGGAGCTCCAAAGTTTGTATGGGGAAACAAGATTAGTTAGACTATTTTATTCGAAACTTCACAGTAGTGCTCCTTTTGATAAATGAGTAGAAACGGGTTTCAGGGTTTTTCAGAATTCAACCCCTAAGAGGGGGAAATGGGGTGGCAAAGTCTAAAAATCAACGCACAGCCTAAACCGCTGAGTCTAGAGATCCCAAATTTGGCACATATGTTTCTAAAGTGGTCGGTACTCTAAGAAAGGGTTTTTCAAAAGTCACCCCCTAAGGGGGTGAAACGGGGCTCTAAAGTTTGTATGGGGAAACAAGATTAATTAGACTATTTTATTAAAAACATCACAGGAGTACTCCTATTGATAAATGAGTAGAAATGAGTCTCAGGTTTTTTCAGAATTCATCCCCTAAGAGGGGGAAATGGGATGACCAAGTCTAAAAATCAATGCACAGCCCAAACCGCTGAGTCTAGAGATTCCAAATTTGGCACATACGTTCCTTATAAGGTTAAGGCGTGCAATAAGAAAGGATTTTTCAAAATGTACCCCTAAGGGGATGAAACGGGAGTCGAAAGTTTGTATGGGAAAATAAGATTATGTAAGACTGTTTTATTCGAAACTTCACTCGTGGAGTACTCCTATCGATAAATGAGTTAACATTTGTGTTTCAGGTTTTTTAAGATTTAATGTGGCGGACCTGAAATGCCTTAATTCCCTGTTGGGGTGCGATGGGGTTGAAATGTCTAAAAATCAATAGGGGTGTTGATACCGAGATTATCAGGGGTGCAGATTACGAAAATGGCATATATTTCGAGATCCAGAAGATGGCGGATTCGCCTTCTATACAGGGTTATTGTAGATTTATTGTGAAGATTGTGATAACGATGATGATAATTGTGATACTGATTATGATGATTGTGATGATGATGATTGTGATACTGATTATGATGATTGTGTTAACGATGATGATAATTGTGATAACAACAACAAAAACAACAACAGCCCATAACGTCCACTGCTAGACATAAGCCTCTCCCATGATGGGAGGAATTTGCCGTAATCTCCACGCTTGGCAGGCGGATTGGAGATCGCAGTGATGAAAGACTAACAGAAAACGCTGCTGATTGTGATAACGATGATGATAATTGTGATACTGATTATGATGATTGTGATGATGATGATTGTGATACTGATTATGATGATTGTGATGATGATGATTGTGATTACGATGATAATGATTGTGATTACGATGATGATGATTGTGATAGTGACGATAGTGATTGTGATAACGATGATGGTGATTGTGATGGTTATTATGATGGTGATGGTGATTGTGATAGTGATTGTGATGGTGATGGTGATGGTGATTGTGATGGTGATGGTGATTGTGATGGTGATGGTGATTGTGATAGTCATGGTGATTGTTGTGATGGTGATAGTGATTGTGACTGTGATAGTGATGGTGATTGTGATGGTGATTGTGATTGTGATGGCGATTGTCATAGTGATGGTGAATACGATTGTGATTGTGATTGTGATTGTGATAGTGATTGTGATTGTGACTATGATAGTGATGGTGATTGTGATGTTGATAGTGATTGTGACTGTGATAGTGATGGTGATTGTGATAACGATGATGGTGATGGTGATTGTGCTTATGATGGTGATTGTGATAGTGATGGTGATTGTGATAATGATTGTGATAATGATGGTGGTTGTGATAGTGATGGTGATTGTGATGATTATGAAATTTGGTACATAGATAGTTCATAACCTGGATTAACACGTAGGACACTATTTATCCCTTGAATATGATCCAGTGGGACGGTTACCGAACTTTACGCGAGCGAAGCCGCGGCCAACAGCTAGTCAGGAATAAAATAATTTATTTATTTATTTATTTTTATTTATTTATTTATTAAACTTACACACTATCTTCACAGGATGACCCCAATACAATAGTGGTTAGCAAACACACACCAGATATATAGTAAAACACCTTACGGCTAATACTTAAAAAACTAAACTTAAAAAATTTGAACAACGCAACACTAAAAACAATAAACTAAAATAATTAAATTATATGTACCTATACTATTATTTTTTATACTGCTATAAAATCATAACCTAAACATATTTATATGAAATCAGACAACACAGAAAATTAATATTTAGATATAACTGACAAAATTCAACAAAACTCTTGCGAATTCACTCAGATTGCACGAGAATATGTCAATCCGCTCATGCACTTCGTTCAGTACACCTATTGTACGAGTGAGGGGTGTTTTTGACAGCAGGTTGGTTCTGGCAGCAGGCACGGCCAGCAGTGGCGGCCGCCGCCGCCTCCACACGTACCGGTCCGGCACGCACAGCTTCAGGTGACGCAGCACACCCGGGTTGTGTGCTACTCCACGCAGGACCTTTAGCGCATACGCCGCTAGTGTAAACTCCCTGCGCACTCTGAGTTCATTGTACCCCACCATACCCAGTACAAACAGTGTAGGATACATCAGCGGGTAAAATGGGTACACCCCATAAAGTTTGAAATACAAATGTCTTGTAAATTTATTCTGCACTCGCTCCAGCATGACATTGTATTTCGCTTCATGAGGAGCCCAAATCACCGCACTGTGTTCCAAGTGACTCCTTACCAAAGCGTCATACAACACCCTGAGCGTGGTAACGTTAGTGAATCCCTGCGACTGTCTCAGCACGAAACCCAGGTTTCTGTACGCCTTCTTGCAAATCTTAACTATATGATCCCGGAAAGTTAGATCTGGGGTAAGCAGTACTCCTAGATCTCGTACCTGAGACACTCGCTGCATCGGCGCTTCCTCTACTTTGTATTCGTAGTCTAAGGCAGTCTTCGCTCGCGTAAATGTCATCACTGAGCATTTCGCCGTGTTGAAATAGAGTTTATTTTTATGGCTCCATTCTACCACTCTATCTATGTCTTCCTGCAATTTCTCACAGTCCGACCCAGCCCTGACCTCGAGCAGCAATTTGAGGTCATCTGCAAACAATAAACATAAACTATGTTTGACTACGTCTGGTAAGTCATTTATCATTAAAATAAATTCGAGAGGACCCAAATTGCTGCCCTGGCTCACGCCTGACCTTGTGTAGTATGGCTCGGATTCGAACCCGTTGTAGTCCACGTACTGCCGTCGGTCTTTTAGGTAGCTGGCGAAGAACTGTAAGAGGTGCTGAGTACAGCCAATTTTTGCCAGCTTCATTAGCAGTACATCATTGTCGACGGTATCAAACGCCTTCCTAAAATCAAAATATGCCACGTCTACCTGTACACCAGCATCGACGGCCGACACCACTCTCGCCATGAAGTTTAGCAGATTAGTGGCCGTGCTGCGCGCCGGCCGGAACCCGTGTTGCGCGTCCGATAGCTGTGCGCTCACTTGAGTCTGCATACAGCGTTGGATGGCAGACTCGAACACTTTTGCAGGTGTCGACAACACTGCCACCGGTCTGTAGCCACTGATATCCGGTCCTGACTTACTTTTGGGAACCGGAATTACTCGCGTGATTTTCCACCTAGGCGGAAACGTTGCTTGTTTTAAACAAGTATTAAAGATATAATGCAGGGGCTCAGCCAGCACCCTGCCACAGTCTCGGAACAGAAAAGCCGGAATGCCATCGGGGCCAGATGAGCGCTTTGGCTTGAGCTTTATGAGCGCTTCCCTTACGTCTTGAAGACTGAGGGTCTCGATGTGCACTCGCGCACTGGTCGCTCCCGCGTCCGCCGCCGCCGCCCGCGCCTCCAGCCGCGGCCGCTCTTTATTATACACTGACTCAAAAAAGGACGCAAAATGTCGAGCACACTCCTCATCCGAAAGATGTTGACCATTCTTTATGATAATTTGCCTGTTTAACCTACTTCGTTTGGACCTAATATACTGCCAAAATGATTTTGGATCTTTTAAAAATTGATTTTGTATCTTCAACTTGTGTTCTTTGTGTGCAATGTCTATGGATTTTTTAATACGAGCTCTGTACTTCGAAAATTCAGAATAATCGCTATCCAGCTTTGTTTTTTTGAAAGTTTTGTGAGATCTAGCTTTATTCTTTATATCTCTTATAATATCTGCCGTGTACCATTCGGGATAAACGTATCGAGAGTTTTCACGTTGAAGCTTTTTCCGGGGTACACATCTATCTAAAATGTCACTCAGTTTTTCATAAAAAATATTCAACATATCCTCCAAATCATGCATGTCGTAAAGCATACTCCAATCAGTGGAAGTCAGCATTGAGTATAACAACTCGTAGTCGGCTCGATAGAAGTTCCACTGCGGCCTAACACTACGCGCTGCGGGACTGCCGTCGGCACAGGGCGCGGGCGGGGTGGGCGCGGCGGGTGCGGGAAGCGCGCTACGCGCGCACATTGCACGCTGACCGCGAGTGGCGGGTGATGCGCGTCGACGGGCACGAGCTCGTCGTCGGCCGCCACTACCGACACCTCCCCGCTAAACCCTGTGCTCAGAACCAAATCCAACTGACGACCTAGATAGTTTGGTACCGTGTTACTTTGAGTGAATTCGCAATATGACACAAAATATTCATAATAATTTTTAACATTTACAGGACACGAATACAAATTAAAATCACCAATAACAATTATTTCTCCATATCTATCACATATTTTTTCTATTAATCTAAATAAAGTCAAGTAGTCGTTCTCAGAACTCCCTGGTGGTATGTAAACAACACAACATAAAAACAAGAATCTATTTTTGAAATAAACCGTTGCACTAACCATTTCAAAAACGCAGGTGTCTATCGACGCGTCCGCGATTTGTACTTGTCGCAGCTCATATCGGTGTGTGGCCACTAAAAACGCTTCTCCCTGCTTCCGACCATCCGCTCGATCGCACCGTAGTATTTGATATCCCGGAGGAATTATTTCAGGATCTTCTATGGAGTTATTGCAACCAGATTCCGTTACTGCATATAAATCAAAATTGAATGCCTCAATGTTGGTTCGGAACTCATCCAGTTTAGTTCGCAGACCTCGTACATTTTGATAGAATATATCGACATTATGGCTATAATATATTTGGTTTTGTTCTGTTTGAGTTCCGAAACCAAATCCACTCGCTGAACTCTGCATTCATTGGCCAGATTTCAGCCTGGTTCAACTTATCGAAACTGTTTTCCGGTACTCCAACAACAAACGACGAATAATCTCTCTCGATTTTGTGTTTGATTTTGTCAATTTTAATTTGAACATCTGGGCCACATACACTTTTCACGTGATCGGCTATGGCTTCAAGAGTTGTATCCGGATGCAATCGCCAAACATGTAGATATTTTTTGCGATCACTAACTTGAATTGCCTTCAACTCCGTATTTGTTCCCACTCTGACCTCTTTAGGCTGCCTGCTCTTTTTTTTATTTCGAACAGTCGTCCATCCTGATTCGATTTTCTCCGCTTCATCATTAGGTGTTTCACAAGTCGCCAGTGCGCTAGTACTACACAAAGTTTTTTCCGGTAATATTTCGGTAGACTTCCTGGCTCCACATTTGTTTATATTTTGAGTTTTGATGTAGGTATGAAGCTTTTTCTTGGGAACGATGGAATTATTCTGTTGACTTACGACCTCGGCAAAAGAAGATGGAGAAGGAGGATTTTGGGGAATATCAGTTGCTACTTCGTGGGTTTGGTTGTTCTGAGTTAACTTAGCTACTACTTTTTCTTCGAGCACCCTCATCATTTTAATTATGTTGCCTAACTCGGTTTTTGTTTGAGAAAATTGATTTAGTAGAAGCGATATCGCATTTGCCTGGCTGTCCATGCGAGCTATGATGTCAGCTTTGAATTCTCTCAATTCTTCGAGTAGTAGGGAATCAGAATCCATAGTTATAGGTGAATACTGAGCCTGACTTCCGCGCTGACTGTTTACGTTGTTTACCGGAGTGGTGGCATTAGGGTTAGGAATGTTAATGCGGACTGGGGTTTCACTGTTGCCTCTTTTTGGCTTAGCACAGATACATTCCGGACATAACCATTTTTTTATATATGTCTGGGTGTATGTCTTAAACGCATCTTTGTTTATTTCGAGACAGGCTATATCATACCTTTTCATGCATTTATCATTAGCACATTCCATGTAATCATCAATTATGGGCGAATCACAAGCGCCGCAATTATTAGACATTTTTATTGGTAGGTAACGCAGACAAAAATTCAAATCTTGACAAAAATTCAAATCTTGATGATCAAACCGAGCACTTCGCGTTTCACAGCAGCGCGACAGAGACGAATTATTTATTTTTCGCAGCCCGTCTCTTTCACTCGAGGTGAGGAGGAGCCTACCTCGGCGTACTCGGACGGCGCGATCTCGCGCTCGCGTATTATTTTCACCAAAACAGTTCACACCACTTTAGTACTTGTTGCTCTTATTTTCAAGACACTAAGAGTCAATATGGCACAAATTAATGCTCTTCAAAAAACATTGAGCAAAATAAAATAACAAAAAATACGTCTGCCACTGACCACAGCTAGCAGTGGTAATATAATATAATAAATAAATATCGCTGGACATTACACACAGCGCCATCTAGTGCCACACTAAGCAACGAGGCTTGTGTCGTGGACACCAGATAGTTGATATACTACATAGATACTTTTTGTTTCTAAATACATACTTATTATACTATATATAAACATCCATGACACGGAAACAAATGCCCATGCTTATCACACAAACATTTGCTCCGATCAAGATTCGAACCCGGGACCCTAAGAACGTAAGGCAGCCTTACTACCGCTGCGCCATTCGGGTCGTCTAGAATGGCTCAGTCTAGAACACAATCGTGAGTATTAGTATAAATACGTGATAAAAAAGCACGCAACGTGCGAACACTGTATGACATCTGACATTTCGGAAGACCTTACTCTACACAAACGCCTCTAGCGGCGAATTCATGCGCGATAGCCCCCATTGTATGAGAAACAATAAAAACATTTCTTTTTTTATTGGGTTTTTTATCAGGAATGTCAGTAGCACCCAAGGAGTCTGAATTTGTGCCCAAACCAACCCCAGTGGTTTCCCAACTATGTTGGGGTTGTAACTGATTATAAGTTTCTTGTTAGACTAATGGTCGTTTCTATATTTCTCTAAGATATTTAGGTTATTATGACAACGACTGCACATCTAATAGATGCTACTTTCACCCACCTTAACTATAAGAATCAAAGTCTGAGAAAAGTTTCGATATTATCCTATGGGAACGTTGATTCAACATAGATTACAAGAAAAAAGCATTTAATCGAGCTGTTTCACACACTAACACAGTCGGGAAACATTTAAAACTTTATCACCTGTCAAATCTGACAGTTCGGCAGCCATTGTTGAAGCATTACTGGCCAATAGCGGCGCCCGCTTTGAATTTAGAATGTTTTCTTTTTCGAATTCAACTGTCCATTGTTTTCGGTCAGTATCTCTAAATCAACTATTTGTAACTGGCCAGCCAGTTTATAGCGGGCTATATCTAGATATTTATATGTTTTTTTGAAAACTGTGTGACCCAGTTGGATGCAAATGAATAATTATACACCAGCAACTTGCCTTGAAATATAAACTTGTGGAATCTAAGGTACCGTACAACAAGTATGTGCCCGACCCAGTTCTCGAAAAAAACCATGTCACGCTGTACTGGGATCGGTCTATCATTACTGACAGGACTATTGTCGCCAATAAGCCTGACATGGTGATGATAGACCGATCAGCGCGTAATGATAATCGATGTTACCATTCCGCATGACGAGAACCTCGTGAAAGCTGAGAAAGAGAAACAAATAAAATATCTCGACTTGGCACACGAAGTTCGCGACATGTGGAATATGAACTCGGTTATCATTGTGCCGCTTGTCGTGACGGTCAATGGCCTTATAGCCAAGAGCTTCGATGACCATCTATCGAAGCTCTCGTTAGGCGGTTGGAACAAGGGCCTGATTCAGAAGGCAGTACTCCTCGATACGGCTCGCATTGTGAGGAGGTTCCTGTCTCTGCAGCCCTAACCACCGGTGGTTTGGACCCTGCTCCCGACATCGGCGGAATACTATTTTTTTAAATTTTAAATGTTTTTGTTTTTTTTAAGAAATATTTAAAAATGTAAATAATAAGATGCTAAATGAATAAAGATAATAATAATAAAACTTTTACTTCTGATAACTAAGATCCAATTTTAGTAGTACAATTACTTATAACTAGTCTCAACACGACTAGTCCTTTTTAAAACACTATCATACTATCCTGAAGAATATCATATATTTTTCTGGTTTTGTTTATTGCAGTGAATCATATGATTTTTTGCATTATAAAACTCGCGGTTAGCTCCTGTAGTCCCCTTAATAAAATTAGCCAATTGCCATTGCCGGGCACAGGGCACCTCTCTAAGAATTTCCTATCAAATTGATTTAAATTTTTATAAAAAAATCCCAATAACACACTAAATAAAGTTCATTAGTAGGTACCTAGTTCGACGTGACGCTCGCGACACGTGTCCGATTCGTTCCGGCGGCAGTTCCCACGTCCGCGATCCGACACGGTGGCGATACGATATGGAGAGTATGAAAAGTAATATGCTCGACTTTAAACTGTTGAAGTTCAAGTATGATGGCCGAATAGTTTAATTATTATTCTTATGTTCCATTGGTGTAATTTCCATGTGGTGTTTCAAAGAGAGCATACTCGTATACTAATAAAAAGTTTTTTTTTTAACTAACTTACAATACAATACAGCTGTTAAAAATAGTAATAATTAGTAGTTCGGCTTTCTTTTTTGAGGTATCTTTTCGTATATTAGAAGAAGATATTTTTTCAAATTAAAATATTTAGCAATTCCATTTAATAATAATATTATTTGATTCTAACTAGAAATATCTGACAAACCATCGAAGTCAACACAATCAAACAAGAACAAATTCCAACAAGATTATCCCCCAAGTAGAGCACATTTCCCATCGTTTCAACTCCAAAGCAAGGGTAGTATCACAATATGCTTCGTAATTGAGTTCTCACGATCGTCGATGATCTGAACCGAGTTCAGGATCAGTTCATTATGTTGTTGGATTTCCACGGTGATTTGGGAAAGTGAAAATACTAGGGGTTGAAGTGACTCTTACGAGCCTGTCATGGGAACGGAAATCTACCGCAGACATGGGCGTTCTCACTGCCTGACTGGCCTGCTGTACTGGACTGCCTCCTCCAGGTCCTGGGTTCGATTCCCGGGACGGGGAAAGTGTTAGTGGGTTTTTCCTTCAGGAATTTCTCAGTAGCAGCCACGGAGTCTGGATTTGTGCCGGGTTGATGTCAGTAATCTCGCCCCTATTACCTGAGACTTAAACATAACTGGCGAAATGTGGGTTTACTATCAGGTACACAACTGCCGGCGCGGCGGCGACCTCTCGCGTCCGTCCCTGGTGCAAGCCATGGTCCGGAGCGAGACGGAATGGGACGCCGTCACCTCCTTCTGCGAAGCAGTAATGCTAGAGAAGGAGGTGGCGGAACGTGAGAGGGAGAGAACCTCACAGCGTCTCGGCCGCCGCGGGAGACGCCCCGGGCGTCGGGGGCCACCACGTGGTCCCCGGCCACCGTAGGCGTTGGCCTGTGGACGGTGGGCTATGGGCTAGCTCGCCGTCCGTCCTTCTCATGACGACAGGCCGTGTCAACGGCGCGTTCGTGTTCCACGCGCGCCTCAAAGAGAGTCAGCAATAGGAAGGGGTCCGCAAGGACCGATGCCTGCCGGGGTTGCGGGACTGTTCGAAAGAGATACCGTGGCCCCGGAACACAAAGGGCGATGAAGGAACATGGATGGGTTTTAGTCAGTAAAAGTCTGACACTCCCTCCTGCTCCGCCCAGAGCGGGAGAAGTCATTAGATGATTACCCATCCGAAAAAAAAAAAAGGTACACAACTGCCTAACCCTTTGGGATTACAGGCGTGATGTTTATATGTTATGTTGCATGGGGCATCTAAATAGGATTGTAGGAAAGCTCTATGTTCTCCAGTGCTTCGTATGCTATTATTCTATTAATTCCTATAAGGTCATTAAACAAACGTATAACAAAAGCAAGAAGTAGTATGAATCAGTTTATTTTTAAATGCTAGTTTTAATTAATATATGGTAACTTAATGGTCAATGGTTTATTCTGGTAAAAGAAATTGTCATGGTTTCATCTGATATGATGACTGCAATTATTAGAGTTAAATTCATTTAACCTCAAAACAAATGTAGTTATTTGACAATGTCAATTAACTACACCAACCAAATGTACTGAATACAGAATTCTCTAAAAGACAATTTAGACATCAGACAGAAAAAATGCTAGTCGAAATAGTTTAACTTATGTAAATAATCCTGGCTACTTGGTTGTGCCTGTGCAAGTATTTGCCGTTAGCCAGACGAGAGCAACCAGAAATAATATTATTATTATTCAACAAATTTTACTCGATAAAAAAAAAAACACGAATTTATCTCAGAAAATTTCTTTTAACGAGTAAAAACCATACTAAAATACATGCGATCATTCTGATTTTTTGGCAAATAATTCTACAAGCAACACATAAGCATGATAGTGTTTTATTTTTTTAGTCCAATCAATAGATTTTTTGTAAATTGCAAAAAAACACTCATTTCGCACTATTCGGCCCGCAGTGACTGACGTAACAACCACTTTGTAGTGCAAGCTGATTAGAACTTTATTCTAACAGCAATTCAAACGAAGTTTGAACCACCACAAATAGAGTTGCTAATTTAGCTCCTGTTGTCGCCTTAACATATTATCACGCCTGTTATTCCCGAAGGGTTAGGTTAGGTTACCTGGTGAAAGTGGGTATACTATTGAACACCAATATTCCGCTGAACTATAGTGGTCGCAAGCGCGATACTGAGCATGAGGTCCTGGGGTCGATTCCCGGGTCGGGCAAAGTGTTATTGGGTTTTTCCAATGGGTAGCAGCCACGGATGTTGGATTCGTGCCCAGTTGATGGCAATAGGCTTGTCCTCTATTACATGGGACTTAAACATAACTGGCGAAATCTAGTTACTTGTTAGGTACACCTCCGCCTTACCTTTTGTCTTACAAGACGTGATGTTATTTATATTATGTTACAAAAAATCTTGAATCTTGAAATCTTCAACATACTGTGGCTAGCGTAGTGAGGAATGCTTGCACTTTTCCAATAAGTGATCTTAGACAACCGGAATCAGTTCATTCTTCATACGCATATTAAGATTATAAATATATATATATATATATAGATTATATTGTTACTACGAGTAGAATCCATGAATAATAAGGATCCTTTCCATCATCATCTGCCTAGCCTTTTCCCAAGTTTTATTGGGGTCGGCTTCCAGTCTAACCAGATGCAGCTGAATACCAGTATTTTACATAGAGCGACTGCCTATCTGACCTCCACAACCCAGTTAGTACTGGGTAATACGATACCCCTTGGTAAGACTGGTTGTCAGACTTTTTGGGCCACTGACTACCTGTAACGACTGTCAAAGATCACAAATGACAGCCGGGACCAACTGCTTAACGTGCTTTCCGAGGCACGGAGGAAACTCGGTATGTAATGGGTGGTCACCCATCCACAGACCAACCTAGGCAAGCACGGCTTAACCTAAAGATCGATCCGAGCGGCTGTTATTATTTAGCCACGAGCTATAAGGATCCTTTCCATAACCCTTTAAATTCTGTGTCTACCTAGCCATACCAAGGATAATTTTCGACCCAGTCTCCTTGACCTCCTTCGCCAAGTCATGTAGTCAACAAAGTTGTTTCACACACTCATCACAGAACAATGGTCGGTCGTTTTAGTTGCACCACAGTGTACCTACACGTGAATACTTTTAACTTGAGTAGGTAATTATAACTTACGTACAGTGTAAGGAAGTAAGGTAGTAAGGTCAAATAAATGGGCCGTTTAACTAGCCAACAGTTTATAAAAAAAACCGGCCAAAAGCGAGTCGGTCGGACTCGCACACCGAGGGTTCCGCACAAACTTTATTGAATGAAAGGTAAATTGTGGTTTACGATTTATGACGTATTCAAAATAACTACTTACAGGATCTCGTTCAAACCAATTTTCTGTGGAAGTTTACATAGTAATGTACATCATATATTTTTTTTTAGTTTTATCATTCTCTTTTTAGAAGTTACAGGGGCACTCATTTTAGCACTTTGGAAGTGTCTCTCGCGCAAACTATTCAGTTTAGAAAAAAATGACATTAGAAACCTCAATATCATTTTTGAAGACCTATCCATAGATACCCTAGATAGGTAGGGGTTTGATAAAAAAAAAATTGAGTTTCAGTTCAAAGTATAGGGAACCCCCAGAATTTATTGTTTTTTTTTCTATTTTTGTGTGAAAATCTTAATGCGGTTCACAGAATTCATCTATTTACCAAGTTTCAACAGCATAGTTCTTATAGTTTCGGAAAAAAGTGGCTGTGACCTACGGACCGACAGAGACAGACATGACGAATCCACAAGGGTTCTGTTTTTTGCCATTTAGCTACGGAACCCTAAAAACGAGAAATAATTTATTTCAATTTCCACTGCGTGTTGGTCCATAATTATTGCTTTAAAAAACCAGTGATGTGTCCGTGAACCGTCGAACTACCAAGTCATAGGTCTAAAGTTCTAACCCAAAACACGCATTCAGATTTTTTGGATTCATGGGCGTATTGCATAATTATCGCACTTGCTTCGGTGAAGGAAAACATCGTGAGGAAACCAATGCCTGAGAGATATTTCGCGACGGCATGTGAAGCCAAGTCAGAGGCGGCATAAACGTATTACGCAGACGACTTGGTGCTGCTGAGCGCGTCGGTCTGTGGCCTCAGAAAGCTGGTGCGGACATGTGAGGAGTATGCCCTTGGTCATGGGTTGAATTACAATGTGGCCAAAAGTCAATGCATGGTCTTTGAGGCCGGTACGAAACGTTTGCAAAATTGTCCACCCGTTTTTCTAAACGGTGTTCCACTCAAAAGGGTGGAACAATTTAAGTACCTAGGGCATTTAGTTACGACCGACCTCAAGGACAATGCTGACATGGAGCGGGAACGGAGGGCCTTGTCGGTGCGGGCGAACGTGCTCGCACGTAGGCTTGCGCGCTGTTCGAGGGAGGTGAAAATAACGCTCTTCAGGGCATACTGCACGTCCCTTTACACGTGCAGCCTGTGGGCGAGGTACACGCGGGCATCATACGGGGCCCTCCGCGTCCAGTTCAACAACGCGCTTAGGGCAGTATTGGGGCTGCCTCGCTACTGCAGCGCCTCAGGTATGTTCGCTGAGGCGCGCACTGACTGCTTTTACGCGACCATGCGTAAGCGGAGCGCGTCCTTGGTGCGTAGGGTGTGGGGCAGCCCCAATGCTGTCCTTGCGATAATCGCGGACCGGATGGACTGCCCATACATAAGGCACTGCTGTGATAGGCATGTTGCCGTCAGCAGGGCCGGTTAGATGTTGCCTCTTTATTTAATTTTTGTTTTATTATTCTTTGTGTGTTGTCTGTATTTGTGTGTACTCCACATATGAGTTAATGTTGCTCGAAATAAATGTATTTTATTTATTTATTTATAAATACTCTGAGACCAGTGTCTAACCTGGCACACTTTTGTTTAAAGAAACTATAAGTAACAGTTTGATGTACAAAATGCTTGGTTGACGGCTACTTGAAGGGTACGTTTACATCTTATCTAGGTACAAAAACAGCTGCTCTCAGGCACGGATATAATTTTTCAAGTCAATTTAGGCGATTTGTTTTTCTAAATCTGTTTTCGATCGACTAAGAAGTAAACTTTTGTCCATAAAAGCGACACTTTCATGACGTAATAATCGTCTCCCTAAAACAGAGAATGTACTGTACAATCAGATATAATGACAAGTCATGCTGCACTCGGTAGACAGAGCCGACAGAGGTCACACTAACTTAGTTGTGAACCCCACCTTCACGGAAATGTCATTACAATGGCGGACAGATTGACAGGGAAGTTATCAAAACTTTAGTTGTTTATCAGTCATCACTTGGTAATCAAGTTGTGTTTTTATGTGCAAGATTTTTTAGTTAGATTTTCTCGATTTGGCAGGTGGCGTTTTGTGGTTTCTGCCAACCTCCATGGGAAAAACGCGTGAGTTTGTGTATGTATTTTGTTGTTAATCAGGTATTTACAAACCACCAGCATTAAGTATCTTTATTCTTACTCCTTCACCGTTCTTTTCTGATTAATTTCTGTCATGTCGAGACTTCGTTGCTTCAGCTCTTTTCGGGTGGTCGCCATTGATCATCCTGGCTTTCAGAAGTTGCAGTGTTTGGCTACAGAGTTGCGGGATTTTTCGCAAATAACACAAACAGCAATAAATTGTGAGGTAAGAATTTTACAAATAAGCGACTACTCATCTGACTATTTTTTCTTCTGATGATACTTTTAAAAATAAACTAAGTACTCAACCACAGGTAGTTAAAAACAGAATGATAACGCATCTAATCAATACATTGACCCACTAAAGCAACAATTCAACAGTGTTCCCGTAACATTGCACGCTAGTGTAGGTACGGAAGGGGCGCACCTCCAATTTCCCTAAAAGCATGGCGGGCGCCGGGCGAAGCGCTAGTGTAATAAATTGAATAATAACTATGTAGTTTGATGTATTGTTGCGTTCTGTTGCTTTTACCTACCAACTAAGATGACGTAATTTTTATGTCCCGACTTGTAATAGTTTTTTTCTTATGTATTCTATTCGTATATATGACCAGAGGCTGGTGGCTAATGATTCTTAAGTCACTGGCTTCTTACTTTTAAGGAGCTCGTGGCTAAATAATAACAGCCGCGCACGGTTCGGTCTTTAGGTTAAGCTGCGCTTACCTGCTGGTTCGTGGATGGGTACATACCGAGTTTCCTCCGCGCCTCGGAAAGCACCCCGGATGTTATTTGTAGATCTTTGACAGTCGTTACAGGTAGTCAGGTAGGCCCGAAAATCTGACAACCAGTCTTCCTTGGGTTACCGTATAATTACCCAGATATAAATTTGTTCTAGTTTCCACAAGATCTGTATACTAAATAACTCCGGATGTAACCTGTACACTATCCAACATAATGTTGCGTTCATTCTGCCAAATACTGCACTCCCATAAAATGTGCAGTCGTTTGTAGACTTTTTTTTTTTTTTTTTTGGGACAAGCTCGCCACACTGTTCCCAAACCACTGTAACTCCTGAAAGCCAGAATCAACAGTGACGACCACCAGAAAAGCGCCGAGACAATGAAGCTCGACGAAGTCCCAGAGAATGAATTTAACTGTCTTGGATCCCGCAACGAAATTAATCAGAAAAGTATAGTGGAGGAGTAGGAAAAACCGTAATTTCCACTTCCCTCCATTTCAGCAGGAGACAGAACGAAACCAGGCGAATAGGCACAAAGGGACGTTTACAACTGGGATAGGCCCAGTTGCCTAGCACCACGGATAAATATTAACATGAATGGGTCCTAAGTTGTGTTATATTTGATTCCAATAATAGGTATGGCAAAAACGCTTGAACGCACGGAAATTTGTTCTAGTTTCCACAAGGTCTGTATAGTAAATAACTCCGGATGTAACCTGTATACTATCCAACATAATGTTGCGTTCATTCTGCCAAAGACTGCACTCCCATAAAATGTGATGTGCTGATTGTTCATATTCGCAGTCAGATGTGGAACATTGACAAAAAGGCGAGTCAACAAGCTTGAAGGAAAATAATTTACTCTTAAAGTTACCATGACCGGTGAGAAATTGGGCAACACAGTGATCAACCTCCAACCATGTCCTAGCCAGCCGTTCACGAACGGATGGAAAGAACTGGTGGAGGTGTCGGCCCTTGATGGAATTATCCCACCTACCTTGCCATTCAGACAAAAGTACCTCCCAGACGTCGGTCTGAGGTTTGAATAATCTAGCAATCTTAACACGGTCACATAGGGTTAAAAATTCTGCGTCCGTGAACTCACGTGCGTTATAGTGCATCGCTGCACTTCAAGATCAACTGGAAGTACACCTGCAAGTACCGGTAAGGCTTCAGTACTAACCGTCCTATACGCTTTGCATAAGAATATCAACGCCAAACGCTGGCTTTGAAGCAATTTACGTCGTGCCGCTCCTATGGTGGCCCTATCGGCCCAGTCAGGTGCCCCGTAGCACATACACCCCAAGTAAGTACCCCATAAATGGTCTTTAAAGTTATAAATGATAGACCCCACGTAGATTTTGATATTCTCGTTAAGGCATAAAAGTTCTTTTTAGCTTTTTCACCGACAGTTTTTATATGATCTATGAATGAAAAATTTCTCTCTAAGACCAAACCAAGGTAGCACACGGATTGCTTTCTTTTCACGGGAACGTTATTAAATTTAATACTAGGCCACGATTTAAGATTACCTTTTAAAATTAGTTGATAAGTTTTTTGCGGTGCAAAGGTCAGACGGTTTCGATCGCCCCACTGAGATATTAATCGTAGGCAAGTGTCAGCTAAATTCTCGAGACCAGCCCGAGTACTCGACTGAATGAGCAGCAGGCCGTCGTCCGCGTAACCGGTTAATGAACAGCCGGGAGGAAGGGGAATCGCGAGAAAATCATCAAAACCTAAATTCCATACATACGGAGCGATTACCGACCCCTGAGGACATCCCATGGTAAGGGGCTTTGACATAGAATAATGACCGAGTTTGAGTTTCGCGGAACCATTTAAAAAGTAAGAATAAACAAGATTATATATGTTTTTATAGCAGCCACGATTCTTCAGTTTAAGTAGTAGCATCGGCCACCATGCGTTATCAAAGGCCCCGGAAATATCTAAAAAGATTCCAACCACGTACTTGTGTTCCGAGTTATTAACAATTTTTCTAACAGAAAGTGCCGCGTCTACGGTAGATTTTCCCACATTGAAACCGAATTGGTTGTTATGAAACTTTGGCCCGTCTGGCAGCAAACGTGGAACGATAAGGCGCTCCAGGAGTTTTCCTAAGGATGGCAGTAGGGTTATGGGCCTGTACGACTTAGGGTCGTCCGGTGGCTTATCACCACTTTTTGGAATTATTCGTATAAAGCCACGTCGCCATACGCGAGGGAAAACGCCGTCCGCAATACATCGGTTGAAAACAGATAGAATGGCGTCGCCCGCTGTTTTACACGCTTCTATTATCATCCGATTAGATATTTTATCTTCACCTGATGATTTGTTAAGAGGCAGTTTCCTGACAACATTAATGAATTCGTCAATGGATGGAAGGTCTGACGCTGGTGATTCAGGTGGCACAGCAGCCCACGCTCTGATCTGTTGATGGTAGTCATTGTCATTTACCGGCGAATCATCAGGTATCAGACTATTTAATAGAACTTCGGTTGTTTCCTCAATACCGGTGGTGTGTTTATTATTTACTTTAATGTTCTGGACAAACGCCAGGTCGACTGATCCATTAGCTTTGAATAAAGCAAAGGAGACCACGGACCTTCTTTATCTAATTTTCTAATATTTTTCGCAGTAAATTACCCTTGGATTTTTCCACCGATGCTCTGTAGCGGGACTTGGCAACTCTAAACGCATTTAAAGCAAAGTTGAGTGGGTCTCCGGTGACCTTTTGTTTTTTAAGCTTGTTTAAATGCCTACGCGCTCGGCGATAGCTTTTACGTTGTTCAATTAAGTAGTCACACCACCAATCACATCTATGGATGTTGGTCATAGATGCGCGATCAATGGCGATGTCAGCACAGTAAAGGTGAAGGTGAAGGTGGAGGTGAAGGTGTCTGACATAATTTCAGCACTTTCTTCAGCTGACAGCCCATCACGAGTGAAGTCTTTGGCGTGACACGCAAAAAGCGAGCTAAAGAATTCCCAATTCGCGCCTTTACTTTTATATCTAAAATTACCAGTGATATGAGATGGACCTTGAGAAGACACCGGAACAAATTCGTACACGATCAGGCGATGATCACTACAAGACGCATCTGGTAGGACACGCCACCTATCCAAGCGTACGTCTGCACTAGAAAGTGTGACGCCAATACATTCGCCCATTGGGCTGCAAAAAGTAGGTGGTGCATCTGGGGTATTATGAATTGATAGGTTCATTTCAGCTATAAAATCTTCAACAGCACAACGTCGGTCGAAAGTCGTAGACCTAACCTTGCCATACCACTGAGACGATGACGCGTTAACATCAGCGCCAACGATAACTTTACAGCCCGCGAGTGACTGTAAGACATGGCGGAGGTTATGTATATGAGGAGCAACAGGGTCTGAGTATTAAAAGTAACAGCTCACAACGTAAACTTTAAAAGAAGTTTGGATCTGTTCAGCGTAATGTTGCTGAGGCCATAGGGACCCATCAAAATGTAATTTCAAGATTGTGGACACGCTATCGTGCCACAGGTGAAGTAGCGGAGAGGCACCGGGGGCCAATTCGCATCACTACCCCCAGACAAGACCGATTTTTGCAAATTACTGCGCGAGCACAACCAAATGCAACGGCGACTCAATTGGTCCAAAGGCTGCGAGTGGAACACCAAGTTCTTGTGAGTGACCAAACTGTAAGAAGGCGACTGCATGAAAGCAATCTACGCTCTCGTAGACCATTCCGGGTCCCACCTTTACGGAGAGGCAATCGTGGACGACGATTAGAATGGGTTCGGAACCACGTGGACTGGGGCCGTGACCAATGGTCCAATGTGCTGTTCACGGATGAATCCAGGTTCGGCTTCCATCCAGATTCACGAAGGACGCGTGTTTGGCGAGTTCCTGGACGATGGAGCCGTCTCCAGAACCCTCAGGAAGTTCACCCATACCAAGGAGGAACAATTATGGTTTGGGCAGGAATTCGTCTTGGAGGACGGACGGATCTCGTTTGGGTGCGGGGCAATATGACGGCAGAACGATACGTCCAACAGGTGCTGGGGCCCGTAATCTTGCCCCACAGAACACAAATGGGGCAAGATTTCCTGCTCATGCACGACAATGCCCGGGCACACACGGCGAGAACGGTAGCAGCTTGGTTACATACACATAATGTTAGGGCCTTAGACTGGCCTGCTCAATCGCCAGATCTAAATCCCATTGAGCATGCGTGGGATATGCTGCAAAGAAGAGCTCTGAAGGAAGTTCCTGAAAATCTGGCTACAGAAGATCAACTTTTTGCGCACCTCAGAAAGACATGGGACAATATTCCGCAGCAAGACATTGACAACCTTGTTCTGAGCATGCCGAATCGTTGCCGATGTGTTATGAACATCATGGGCGCTTTCTCAGACTACTAACTTCAAGTTTATAAACACAAATTAAATGATTTTTCTATTTTTTTCAGTTTTTACTCACAAATTAAAAGTTCATTCATATACGGTTTCCGTCTATGCTTCATTTTTTTTCCATAAAATCCTGAAATTTTAATCTATACGTTAAGGTATAGATTAAAATTTCAGGATTTTATGGAAAAAAAATGGTTAAGCATTATTAAAAAATGGTAGAATATTAAATAACGTATTTTTTAACTACACACATCAAAAATGTCTAGGGATCAAGCATTTTTATGCGGATTTCTTGAGATTGAGATGTGGCTTTGTAATAAATTTATGATTTTATAAATTTATATGGATCCTTTTTGGTGCATTTCATAATTTGAATCAGGAACTCTCAATCAAATTCGAGTAAAAGATGAAAATAAGCTGTCAATATTTTCCCTATAAAAACATACAACGCATTGAAGACATTATTAGTGCTACTGTTTCCCTACTACTGATTAAAACCAACGTTATTATGGAGCGGCGACGTCATTTAAGCAGGGAAGAAATGCTCAGAGCCGTGGGAATGATAGAAGCTGGTTCCCGGCAACGTACTGTAGCTTTAGCTCTGAATACAAGTCAGAGTGTTATCAGTCGACTTTGGACACGTTACCGAAGCACTGGTACCGTGGCTGAGCGCCATGGAGGACGGTATCGCTGCACCACACGGAGACAAGACCGATACATTCAAATCTTAACTCGAAGAGCTCCAACAATAACCGCCATGATGTTAGCCGTGAGGCTTCATCACTCTTCAGGGAACTTAATTAGCGACCAAACAGTCAGAAACCGCTTGCATGAAGTGAACCTTCATTCCCGAAGACCGCTACGGGTACCACCTATAGCAATGCACAATCGTAGGATTCGATATCAATGGGCTCTTGAACACAGAAATTGGGCAGAAGAACAATGGCGTTTCGTGTGCTTTTCTGATGAGTCTCGTTTTGGTATGAGACCGGATACAAGACGTATACGACACTGGAGAACCCCTGGACGCCAACAGCGATTAAAATCCTGCCAGGAAGTCCATCCTTATAGTGGTGGAACCATCATGGTATGGGCGGGTATTTGGATCGGCGGAAGAACTGAGTTGATTTGGATCAGAGGCAACCTCAACGCTCAAATTTATGCTGAGACGATTGTATCAGACGTCATCGTTCCTCTACAAGTGCAAATCGGTCCCTTATTTCAGTTAATGCATGATAATGCACGACCGCACACCGCAAGAGTTGTAAGACAGACTCTCGCCGCAGCTAACATCAATGTCCTGCCCTGGCCTGCTCATTCGCCAGACTTGAACCCGATTGAGCATGCATGGGATATGCTACAGAGAAGAGCTCTGCCGAATATGGAGGGTATCCAGTCGCAAGAAGACCTTTTTTTGTTGTTGCAACGAACATGGGCGGCCATTCCACAGCGTGATTTGGATGAACTCATTTTGAGTATGCCAAACCGATGTTCTTGTGTTGTTAGTGTTCGCGGTAGAAACACGGATTATTAATTGTTTAAGTTACCCAATAAAATTTTAAAGAAAACTGTTATTTCAGTCTTTTTTTCGAACTTTAAAGTTCGAAAAAAAGACTGAAATGTTAGTGGTTCAAATGTCAAAAATCCCTTTATTAGGAAAATGGCAAATTTCTTTATTAATGCAAAGGTGACTTGGTTTATCGTTACTGTGACAAACGAAAACACTTTATTTGATGAATCCTTAAAGAAAATTTTAATTAATATCAATCAGGAGAAAAGTTATTGCAAAAATATATGTTGATCCCTAGATACTTTTGATGTGTGTATATACATGTCATATAAATAATTAACACATTGATAGTAATTCGCTTTTTTAAAAATATCCCTAGACCGTGTTGATGTGTGTACAACAGTAGTGTAACTGTAGTGTTGTAGACTACAACACTACAGTTAAGTAGTAGTACTAACCTACCGTTGAATACCAGTATTTCTCATGGAGTGACTGCCAATCTGACCTCCACAACCCAGTTACTCAGTTAGTAACTATGATTGCAAATTAATTCTTCCGAAATACCAATATTATAAACTGCAAACCCTTGTGGAAAATTGCGTAATCCCTAAATTTAAAACTGCAAGACGGTAACCAAACATGATTAATGTAAATACCCAAAGAAAACAGGATTGTTGTATTAGTATGTATTGCTAGGGTGTAGTGTAGGGTGTCTACGTTATGGGTGCGTATAATCTTGTCGGTGCATTTATAATCTTGTGTTGGTTTACTGTGTGGCCTACCCCAAGGGTGGACGGACTTGGGTTTTAGTTTTTTTTTCTTCGAATTTGTTTTGGTTATCTGTCAAATTGTGTTGTGGACTGATGCAGAGAAGTGAGGAATATGTAGTAAGAAAAATTTTGAGCATGAATGTGAATGGCGATAAGAGTAGAGCAAGACCGAAAAAACGATGGATGGGCTGTGTGAAGGATAGAAACTTAGAAAGGAGGTGACTGCTGAGATGACGAGTAATAGATGAAGAAGACATGCCGCACCAACCCCAAATACATTGACATAGCGGCAAGAGAATGATGATTAGTGACTAATAATCGGAAACAGGGATGATGACAGACTAAAAAAAAAATGTACTCAAATGTGACGTCACACGAGTTTTCACCGCACTGTTTCGTCTTAATTTTTTGTTTACGTGAAAAAAGAAAAAAAAGATTAGCTCATAGTCTGAATTAGCTTTTCTCAGCTCGCGCCAACACGACAGAAGAAGACGAAGCGGTAGTTGAAGTCAGCCAAAAACCTTGATATCCATCAAAACATATTAATAAACAAAAGTATTTATTTGTTTAGGACAGAACAAAATGATTAAATTAACAATAAAACAAAAACAAAAAGTTAAAAATAAGATATAAAGGGTGTAAAAAGACTCATAACGAAGCGACTATACCTGGGAACCAGTTAATGTACAGGGTGTAAAAGACCTCATCACGAAGCCGTCAACCAAGCATTCTGTACATCAAACTAAGTAACTTTACGCAAAAATTATTGCTGGGAAACGACTTTTTTTTTGTGGTGAAAAATCATGTTTTGTTGTAGAACTCAATGTAACGCACTCGAAACATTGTGCTGATGGATGGATTAATTAGTACGGGGGTCGTGGAAGTGTTGAAAATAAAAATCTTACATTAAAAACTTGTATTTAAAAAAAAGCTTGTCAAATAGTTGGAACTTTGACCCCCAATATCTCCGTAACTAGAAGGTTCCCAGGTATGTTGTAGAACAAAAAAAATGATCGCAATGATGAGGAGAACAAGTGCCTTTCGGCTTCGTTAAGAGGTGTTTTACACCCTTTATATAATATATAACGAACGAATATCTTTGGGGGTCAAAGTTCCAACTTTTTCACAAGTTTTTTTTAAAAACATGTTTCGATTGTAAGATTTATGCTTTAAACACCCCCACGACCCCCGTACTATTAAATCCATCCATCAGCACAATGTTTTAAGTGCGTTACATTGACTCCTACCGAAAAACGTGATTTTTCACCCCAAAAAAAAAAAGTCGTTTCCCAGCAAACATTTTTGCGTAGAGAGTTACTTAGTTTGATGTACAGAATGCTTGATTGACGGCTTCGTGAAGGGCTGTTTACATCCTGTACATTAGACTAAATTAAATTGGTCCTGTATGAGACCAAACGGCTCTTACCTCAGCCTGGTGCTTTATAGCATGGAGCTGTGCACGGTTGTTATAATAAACCACAGCAACTTTCTGTCTATTATATATTTTATCTCCATAGCTCCTCAAACTAATACCCAACTAAGTGCATCCCTGCTTCCTAATGTTAGTTCACAATCAATTTCCCTAATGCACAGGCATAAGCAGTATATTGCAGTTGTTCCGCGCCGCCGCGCTGTGGACCACAGAGCGCGTGTAGACGCAGCTTTACTTTGTGAGAGACGCAATGGTGGAATGTATTAGTGGGTAGGATGAGGTAGTGCTAGAAGGTGACAGTCATTATGTCAACAAAGATAGAAGGAAAATATATTTATTTTTCTTTTTTTCGAATCGATTACTCGGATTTTGTCCGACCAGTATGTTGCGACTTGGACGTCCTTGTCGTTTGCCTCATTAAAGTCCAAATATTATTATATTTGACTTATACCTATTACACAATTTAGTTACACAATACAAAAAAAAAAACAAAACAGGACAGTTACATACATTATAATAGAATGTTGTAAAGAAAAAAATAAACATCCATCAGCACGTTTTAAGTGTGAAAACTGAACCCCAAAAAAGAAGTCGTTTCGCAGCAATAATTTTTGCGAAGATTTACTTAGTTTTATATATAGAATGCTTGGTAGACGGCTCCGTGAAGGGTCCGTTTACATCCTTTATAATGTATATAGGTATTTAGGTAAGGTGTCTTCACATCGAAACAACGACAACAACAAGATATATATACGTCATTATCTTATCTTGGCATTCTACATTATTTTCAGTAGGCAAAAGATATTTTGGAGACAATTACTACAAAACTACTACAGGACTGTCCCGTTTCTGTCCTGGGTTCGATTTCCAGGTTGGGCAAAGTATTATTGGGTATTTCCATCAGGAATTTCTCTGTAGCAGTCACGGAGTCTGGATTCGTGCCCGGTTGCTGGCTGTCGAAATGTCGGTGTGTTTAGTACTATTAGGTACACCTCTACTTAACCCTTCGGGGATTACAGGCTTGATGTTATGTTATGTTATGTTACTACAATACTTCTGTTAAGTATGAATATTATATCTAAAATATCTAAAACGTATTCTGTCACTTACGGGATATCTTTCGTGATTGATCATTATTTTAAGCTCCCAATATTTCGAGTCGAAATATTGGGAGCTCAAAATAATGAACAAGCTCAAACTAATGATCATGGCGCTTGCAATAGCGTCGAAGTTTTCGACGCTATTGCAAGCGCCATGATCGATCAGTATAAGTTTAGTTTTGAACAGTGTTTGAAATATCTTTTTGCTTCTCTCTCACATAACACAACAATAATTCTCCTAGTTCCACCGCTCATATCACAATAAATCGGCTCAAACCGCTGACAGATCGGCGGCTAATCCGCAGGCAGGGGGTTCGATACCGGCGCGGTCATAACTAATAGTCATACATATTTATCAATTTCTGTAAGTAGCATTACAAACTATTATCGGTATTAACCAATATGGTTAAATTAAGGCCGTTAAATAAAAATATGAAATGTGTTGCTTTTATGCTTACATTGTAGAAAAGACATATTATATGCTATTTCATACATAAGTCCAATACAATATGCAGTGATAACTTAGTGGTGTCATAAGTCCAAGTCATAGGTCTCGAGTTCGAACCTAAGATACGCACCTCTAATTTTTCGGATTCACGTGCGTATTGTATAATTATCACTTGCTTCGGTGAAGGAAAACATCGTGAGGTAACCAGCATGCCTGAGAGATATTTGTCGACGGCATGTAAAACTAAATCAGAGGCTCATGGGTGGCATAAAACTCTGACTCCAGGTTAGGCACTAACCTCACGATAAAGAAGTCGGCAGTCGTCGGTCAGAAATGAACTGAGAACGTTTAGGAAATGTGACCTGCCAAGAAAATCTCATCTCAACTCACGTAAGGATCTTCCCCCATTTACCCTAAAAGGTTACCCCCTAAAACATCCCCTTTAAACAAAGATTTGATCCGGAACATCGATCATCCCCATCCCGGAAACGGAAGTATTCCCGGATAGATTTATCATCCAGAAAAAATACGCTTGTCAAGTATAACCACCATTTTGGTAATGGCGGAAACTCCCGCCAATCTTAATTCAATATGGCGCCGGCGGGAAAGAGGAAAATATTGTTATTTATGGATTTTTTGGTAAAATGTTTTGGTTTGTTTACAGTTTATTATTCAGATTTACAGTGAAAAATGGTTTCTTAATCTATTTATATTTTGTGACTTCAGCTCTTTGGTTTTAGGTATTATTTAAAACTTTTCAGTTAGCGTGATGTCTTAATTAATCATTTATGATTTGTGCACTATCAAAAGACTTTATTTTAAAACCAGCACTTTTTAGAAATGTATTTTATAACTTAATATTTATTATCTTTCTTTGAATACTATTCAAAGGCAGAAAGTAAGTTGGTAGTTGAAAAAAGACATGAACTACGTATTTTCTTCAAAGAGATGCTTTGCTCCTGTGTTAATTAATTCTAATAATTATTATAATTGCGACAGTTATAACTCTGTTTGTTACCTTTGACGACTAAACAGCTGATCGGATTATAATAAAATTAGACTAGGAGATGGATCCCTAAAAAGGAAAAAAAAGGAAAGGGGAAAATTTCCACGCGATAGAAGTCGAGGGCAACAACCAGTTTAAAATAAAATAAAACGGCCAATGGTATCACTTTGACTGCTTACCAAAGTCTCTTCAAAAACTGTCACCATTTCCAAAAGGCATCCAAAAAGAAACCACGTCCCTACCCATCCGTAACATCAACAATAGCCCACATTACGCCGCACGCGCCGGCAGACGCCCGCCGTGCCGTGCCGAGCCGTTCCCTTGCCGTGTCCTGCCGCGTGCCGCCCGTCCACTCATTACGGTGTTTTGTGTTGATTAGATTAATGTCCCGACCGGCTTTTAGGGGAGATAGGAAAGGTAGGAATTTAAAGTATTTGATGGTGAAAGGAAGAGTGCTGAAGTAAATCATGCGCGTGATGGGGTTAAGGGTTTTGAGGTGATTAATCTAGGATAAGTTGTTTTTATGAGTGGGCTTGAGTGGTCTTGCATAGGTGGTGGTCTGTGGCATATCATATAGTTAAGAATTTAAAGTATTTAATGCTATTGGTCCACACAATAGGTATTTCGGCCGGCACAGAAAGAGGTTATTACAATCTAGATCTCTTCAAAGCAAGCGTGCTCCACCCTATTAAGCCGCGTAATCAGTTCAAATCAGGGGAGTTAGGCCTCCCCCCAGTATCGCCACATTGACCGGTATCGTCCGACTGGCATCCTGCGAATCTCCGCAACCTTCACCAGGTCATCGGTCCACCTAGTGGGATGCCTTCCAACGCAACGTCTTTCGCCCCGTCGGTCATCCGTTCTGAGAGCAATGTCCCATTGCCACTTAAGCATAAAAAAGGTGGTGACTTGGACGCGTACCTTGAGGGCTGGATCAAAAGAGTTCCTGTACGGATATGGGGGAGGTTTTTGCCCAGTTGAGGGACAGTACGGGCTGAGGAAAAAATGATATTTGAACACACAGACTAGTGAGGGATACACAAAAAGGACCACATGGAACAAAGTTGCCAATTATGATGATGATGAATGATATTGACAAAATACAGAAGTCTCAACAGATTACAAGTTAGAGTAGCCTCAGAGAAATAAACAAAATAACGTACAGATAGAATTACAGATCAAGGTAAGTTTGTTGATTGCTTTGACAGTGACCGTTTCAGCATAATACTGAGAATTGTCATTTATTCGTATTAGTGAAAGTCATCAATCCATTTGCTCTCTAACTTAGATAAGAAGAATATATGATTGGGGCTGTAGTTCTTGTTGGTATCGGCTTGGGATAGATTTGTATTGGAAATTCTCAATTTAACTTAAAACATATAATTGAGATGGGTTGATACTGATAGAGCAATTAAAAGTAACGTCAACATCTACCATACTTTCAAGATATCTTCAAATAACCCAAAATTATACACCCAAAAGACCAATATCAATATCGCACCACCAATTTTACTAAAACCCAGAACCCTCACTAACAAACCCTTACTTAAACTTCGGAAGCGTCGGGGTGTGTTCCAATGTTCCAAAAGTTATTTTATTTCATTTTATGATGACAATATGTGACCGCACGCGTTCGGTAATGTTTCCGTCACGGATGAGCTATTGGCTAATTGTACGGATGTTTTGGCTTTTTTATGTAGAAGATTAATTATTAATGTAGCGGATGGCTTTAGTAGGGTTAATTTCTGTGGATTGTGTTTTGGATTTATGCAAATATTTATAGTTAAGTGTCATTCAATTTTAATGTAAATAAATTCTTATGGGATAGGTTTTGATCTAATAGGCATGACGACAGTATCAAAAAATTGCAAATCTATTTAGTCCGTCAGTTAGAGTATTGGAAATTAATAGACACGTATTTTTTTGTTTTAGTAAATCAATTAATATTGACAAACGCATCAATACTCGGGAGTGGGGGCTCGTGACGTCAGAACTAGCTAAAAATTATACCTAGGCGTTACGTATTGAGAATTTTAAAAGCGTCATATCTTCGTCAATTGTGGTTTACGTAACAAAAGAAAAAACACGTGTCAAATATTTTTTGATAATCTAAGAGACGGACTAATTAGATTTTTTTTGTCATCTCGCCTATTGTTAATCAACTCAATTGGCTGACTGCGACCGAACGCAAAAGGCGGTTAATTTTACGTTAAAGCAAAGGATTTAAGCAAAGGTTAAAGAAATTGATGACATAACTCAACAAACTGCGATACCCTTCGCAGTTTGTTGAGTTATGTCATCAATTTATGTTTGGATCAGTTTTTTTCTCGCGTTTTGGTTGGTCTCATAATGATGAGTACAGATATTTCTTTTCAGGTTCAACACTATTTTAATTACACTCTTTATTTATGTTCTGAATAACGATTCACAGACTTGCATGACATAGCAAGCAGGTGCTCTCAGTTATGCCCTAAAACAATCCCTACCCTCAATAATTATTAGAAATACAAAAACCAATCACTACCCAGATTTTAGTGATAAACGAAACTAAGCCCAGCACAATGAAGCGGAAGCGACCTAAGATTCACCCCTGCGGTACACCCCACCATTACACTACATTTTAATCAAAAAACCTATGGGTGTGAAGCCCAAATAAACAGGGGAATACTTTCCCATAACGATAATGAAAACAACGGGAAAATATAACAAAAACATGTTTTTTTGTATGTATTTAACGTGTGCGAGTTAATCAAACGTTGATCAGGAAATTGTTTGCTCAAAAAATTACTGAGATTGTCGCGGTGATTTTTATGATGACTTTAGATAATTATTTTAGGGGTGCGTCGCGTCATCGGTTTGTTGTGCTTTCCGCTTTTGTGTGAAATCAACCAACTTTTCAGTCTTGATATATTTTCCCAAATGTGCTCGTGGCTAAATAATAACAGCCACTCGGGTTGATCTTCAGGTTAAGCCGCGCTTACCTAGGTTGGTCCGTGGATGAGTGAATACCCATTATACATACCAAGTTTCCTCCGTGCCTCGGAAAGCACGTTAAGCCGTTGTTTCCAGCTGTATTTTGTAGATTTTTATGTTCTCTATAAAACACAATTCAATGAAAACTTGCAAACAATTTGAATAATGAAACCAATAGAATCGTAATATAATGACGTGCGATCACAATGAGCGCAATGAGCCGAGCTGAGCGAGCGCTCGTGCATATGGCAAGGTTCTGCTTACTGTGGAGTGATTAGTTTTGATACTTGAACAGTGAGTTGAGTACGTATGGGTTACTTTTCAAGGGCGTGTGTTTATATATTTTCAAAAAGGGTGAGTTACTCATATTTCTTAACTTAAAGTAAAGTTATATAATGTAAGTTAAGTCTGGTGCATGCATATTTCGATTTGGTTAAGTATGAAATATTTTTATTTACAGTACTTAATATTGGCTTATTATGTAGTGTAAATTAATAGTAGTGTTAAGGGTCGAATGGATCAAAATCTCTTAGTCACACTATACACACCCCGCTACAATGAAGGGGTACATTTTTGACTGACAACTAAATGAATATTTTTTAACACATTTAAATATTAATTATATTATAATCCATTCAAAACATTACGCCGTAATTCGTGTAATATGCAGTATTGTGCAAAATGTTGTTCATTTTGAGATGCATTCAATTATTATTAAATAAATAAAAAAAGGTGAAAGGGTGAAAACAAGTGCTTTGTTGTAAATTTATTAGAAAGCAGATTTTTTGTGTATGGTTTCAATAATAATAGAGCGGTCCTGACTGCTTATATCATGAACTGTCCATCCGACCGATTCGGTCGGGACGCCATTGTTTAACTATTGTGTCTACTACCGAATCATTGCTTCGTTGCGTTCGGCTACGTTTTAAAATACCTACGCACAAAATCCTACCTATATCTGAAACTATACCTGAAGTCAACCCGGCCAGTGACGTCACAAATGTTAGGTAAAGGTATGTTTTAATTTATTAATTCTCGATTTCTGGATTTAAAAACATACCCGACGGCAACACAGTCTTTGACGTCATGAGCGTTGTGTAAGGTATAGATTCCAATTCCAAATATGCGTCCTGACTATGAGGACCAAAGTAAAAGACGTCATCAATCTCCTGCCCTTATCCCAATTCATTCGTGGTCGGCGCAGCATGTCTTCTTTTAAAATACTTCTCTATTCCTCTTCATCTCAGCAGTCATCTCCTTTCTAGCCATATCATCCTTCGCACAGTCTTTCGGTTCGGGACCAACGGCTTAACGTGCTTTCCGAGGCATGAAGAAAACTCGATATGTAATGTGTGGTCACTGGTCACCCATCCACGGCCCAACCTAGACAAGCGCGGCTTAACCTAAAGATCGGTCGAAGCGACTGTTAATACTTAGCCACGAGCTCCTCCAGGGTTTTTACTATGATAGGTACTTATAAGTATTAATCACTATTTGGTAAAGCTTCTTATTGGCATTCATTTCAATCTTGTTGGTCTAAAAGTGAAAATCACCACAATGACTGGCCCACATTCATTTAAACTAGATCAGTCTGATGAGTAATCATTAATATCAATATATTGTTGAAATGTTTTTTAGCAATCTATATGCGCGCATATGCGATGATACGCAGTTTTTAACAAGGGAGGGTTGGTGTAAGTAATGTTGTGTGGCGTTTTATTGGTATTGAATTTTGTATACATTGTAATAACAATTTGATTTTGTACATGATCATAGCTTGCACCCGCAAAATCATTATCATCTCGGTCGGCGCAACACGTTTTTTTCTTCCGTTCTCCTCTGTCAACCCTCACGCTATCATTTACTCCTATATTTTCACTCGCAAAATCCGATGTCTTTAAATATATTTCTTTAATTCAATGGCTTAATTGCCAAGAGATTCGACCAATACCTGAGGAGGCACTCGTTAGGCAGTTGGATCAAGTCTCATCTAACTGCCGCTAGCTTGGGCCTTGTTCCCGATACCGGTGGTCGATTTGCTTTCGTACTAATAAGCAACCAATGATCATCAAAATCAACAACGGGATCTAGAACCCATCTTCTATTTACTCGACTGCGCCAGAATAAGGAGGAATATGTCCCGTTTCCTGAACTTGTTTTTTTGTTTTCAGTTTTTATATTTTTTTTTAAGTTATTGGTTATTTTTTAAGTAGTCGGGTTTTTAAACTTTTTTTTTTTTTTTAAGAGAGCACTTAAATACTTAAAAATCTAAAGTTTCCGGTTACGAAAAAAAATCAAGTTACGATATTTTTTTTCTCAACCTCTCTTTTCTTAAGTATGTCGGCAAGTTTGGCAGACGTTGAAAAAACTGTCGCGCGTGTCTTGAAGATTTATTAGCCTTGGGTTGAAATGTTCTCTAAAGGGGCCATCTTGGGTATTTTTACGTTTTGACCATGTGCTGTATTAGGTTTGGCGACTTCATTCATCTTGATGGAGATGTGTCTGTCTTTACAATATTGACAAATGGTTTAATTGATTGATTATTTATTTTTGACTATTTGTTCTGATTTCGTCATAGTGATCTTGTCTGCCTCGTTAGTCTAGTAATCGCAAGCACGACTGCTTAGCAAAAGGTCCTGGTTTCGATTCCCGGGTCGGGCAAAGAGGTCGTAGGTTCCAATCTGGGCAAGTATAACCTATGTCATTGTGAACTTTATTAGTTTGTCTTGGACATCTCTAACATTGGTTTAGGAAAACATAATTCTCCTTTTATCCCAATTTATTCGTGGTCGGCGCAGTATGTCTTCTTCTCCCATAGGTACTTCTCTATTAGGTACTTGTCATCTCAGCAGTCACCTCCTTTCTTGTTTTACCCTGGACATATTATTAATATTGGTCTGAAATCGGAAATCTGCCTTTTTGTGTGCGAAGAAGCCTATGTCCTGGAATGTGACTACAGTAAACGGGTATATTATTGTTGTAGGTGCTACTAAATAGCAGAAAAAACAACATTATCCCGTTATTTTTTCTAGAAAAAACAAAGCTTTTTCCTCCACGTTCTTATCATAATGGAAAGCCATACACCGAATGATAACGCAGTTTTATAGATGAGTGTACAAATACGGCGAACAAGTTTATCGGGCCGCGTAATTGTGGGCGAGTTATTATCTAAATAAAGCAAATATTGGAGCAGCCACTACATTAACGATAGCTACCTAGTGACATATGGCTGGGTTGTGTGTGCTTTTGTAGTGGGCTACAGTTACCGCTTCACACCAGCAGCACCCATTTGTTAATATGAAAGAAACAAGAAAGAAAAAATATTTATTTGTCGCAGAGACATGACGTACTTATACGCAAAATAAAGGGTGTAAAAAACCTCTTAACGAAGCCGAAAGGCACTTGTTCTCCCCGTCAGTGCGATCATTTTTTTGTTCTACACCATACCTGGTAACCTTCTAGTTACGGAGATATTGGGGGTCAAAGTTTCAACTTTTTGACAAGTTTTTAATGTAAGATTTTTACTTTAAACACCTCCGTGACCCTCGTAATATTCAATTCATCCATCAGCACAATGTTTTGAGTGCGTTACATTGAGTCCATAAAACATGATTTTTCACCCCAAAATTCGAAGTCGTTTCCCAACAATAATTTTTGCATAAAGTTACTTAGTTTGATGTACAGAATGCTTGGTTGACGGCTTCGTGATGAGGTTGTTTACACCCTGTATAAAGGTTACCACTCAGCATACAGATACTGCGCTATGGGAGACCCACAGCACAGCGCTAGCTTTCAGTGGTCATCCGAGCAAAAACGTATGGAAGCCAAGACAGCATAAATATTTGGAATACATAAATTCCCAAGGCATTACGCCTAGCCTTGTCCTAGCTAGCCTAGCTTCCAGTCTAAACGGCTGCAGCTGAATACCAGTATTTTACATGGAACGAATGCCTCCACAATTCAGTAAGTACTGGATAATGCGGTACCCTTTGGTAAGACTGGTTGTCAGACTTTCGGACAACCTTTTTTTTTTATGTATGGCATCTCGCAGTTCAGTCTAGGAGACTGGCTACTGCTTAACCGGGCTAGTCCTGTGGATGCCTTGAATTTAAGGCCTCCAGCCAGGGGCATTGACCACGCATTAAGGGCAAACCCTGTGGGGTACGAACCTCGGCTTAAAGCGTCGCTGGGGGGGAGCAGCAAGGGGACAGGCTGGATCTGAGTTAAATTAATTAGGGGCTGGTTTACTACTGGCTCAGCATCGCGGGTTGGCTCGAGCAAGGGTCGGGGAGGGGTTGAACGGGGACGTCTCGCCGGACCTCCGGCGGCGAGGTCGGAATGTTGCCGGTTTGTATTTGTATTTTCTACGAACGGTACTGGTGTCTTTACTACATTTCTGTAAGTGGGTGATAGCATCGTCAGGGGTGATAAGAGCATGCCTTGGACGGCGGACTGAACTGATACGCGATGGGTCGCATCGGGCGGCCGATGCGATCAAGGGGTTTCTATGCTTAATAGCTGAATCGAAAAAAACGATCGGACAATCTGATGCGATTGTCAAAAATCTACAAATAACAGCCGGAACCAACAGCTTAACGTGCTTTCCGATGCACGGAAGAAACTCTATTATGTAATGTCGGTGATGTCCGACACGTATATACCAAAATATACACAAGTTATTCGAGTATTCGAACCAGATTCTACGCTTTCTCACGACATGTTCAGTGTGTATCTCATGAACTCAATGACATAGGCACATGGTGGAACAAAGATGCCTTATATTTGTCAAGTGCTTAAGTATGGGCGACGATTGAATTAATATCTGGCTACTGCAGTTACATATTTATTACTTCGTGATTATAGGGGCATGGATTATTATTTATGTGTTGTAATTAACCGACTTCTTTATTTTATTAGGTACCACTGCTTTGAAAAACAGTAAAGGTCGTGAAGAATTCGACACGTTCTAGAATCAAAAATTCGACACCACGTGATATCCACACACTCGCATTGGGCCCACGTCATGGTTGACATCCCACTAAGTACCTCTGACAGAGAGGAGGCCTGTCTCCCAGCTGTAGGAACATTGCCTATAGCCTGATTAAATATGCTATGTTGTAGACTTTATTATGAAAAAAAAAATAAGCGACTTCCTTGTTGGTGTTATCCTTGCA